>OZ010634.1:23231819-24603818 GCA_963932165.1 Pimpla rufipes
CCCCGAATACCCGAAATTCGTTGAAAACGACTTTTCTGCAGGAGCGTCGCGAGCGACTGAGCCAATTGTCGAGGATACCGATCGCGAGTCAGGAAGCGACGCGAACGACCTCGAGCTCGTCGTCGTCGCGCTGCCTCCTGGAGCGCGGTCTCGAGTCGTTGCGCGAGCGCGGCGCGATCTCGCTGCCGCGCGTCGTCGTCGCCCCGTCGACGACGACTTTCGCCACGGTCGCCGAGGACGACGCGAAGTCGTCGCTATCGCTGTCGTCGTCGTCGTGCGAGGACGACGTGGCGCGTCTCCTCGAGCGTTGCCAGCGGGTCGACCGTTACGTGCCGGTGCGCGAGAAGCTCACGCTCTTCGAGTCGCTGTCGCGTATGGGCGGCCGGTTGGCGCGCAGCACCGAGGACCTCGGGAGGTCGTCGGCGAGGCCGTCGCCGAGGGGCAAGCAGCGGGCGCGATCGCTTCACGACCTCAACCGGGCGGCTCGAAGCGTCCCGGTGCGCGAGATGTGCCGGTTGTTCGAGGGCGAGCAGGAGGCCGTGGATCATCAGCGATCAGCGATCGTGATGTCGACCGGGCACTCGAGGCTCGGCGACGCGGGACGAATTGGCGGGAAGGATCCGCCGACGTCGATTCTGAAGAACACCGGAGGCGGCGGAAACGTTGGTCAGGACGTTCCGCCGTGCGTGAGGACGTCGACGCGACGGAAACACTATCAGAAGTAGCGGAGTGATGGTTGGGAGGCGTTCAACATTGGCGCGATTTGACGAGCTTTGACGAGACGGAAGGGATATGTGATTTTTGTTGTTGTTGGTGCATTTTTGTTGACGTTGTCAAGTTGTTTTTCCGCGTTGTCGCGCGGCGATCGGCGAGAAGAAGCTCGTTTGACACGAGGGCCGGACGCGACGCTGTCGTTGAGCGACTCCGACCGGAGAACGACGAAGGGATGAGGAAGAAAACAATTACTGGGTGTGGAACAGGAGTCGCGATTCCTCGTGTAGAATTGAAACGCCGACTCGGATGTAGGATTGAATGAATCGTCGATCCTGATGTAGGATTGAACGGGTCATCGATTCTGATGTAGGATTGAACGAGCGGTTCGCCGATTCGAATGTAGGATTGAACGAATGTATCGTCAATTCGGATGTAGGATTGAACGAATGTATCGTCGATTCGAATGTAGGATTGACCGAGTGTATCGTCAATTCGGATGTAGGATTGAACGAATGTATCGTCGATGTAGGATTGAATGAATCGCCGATTCGAATGTAGAATTGAGCTAATAGAGGAAGTAGAATTTATATCGGCCGTGTTCGGTGTAGAATTGTGACGCTCGACCAAATGTAGGATTGCGACGGATGTAGCGTAGGACTGTAGTACTCGAGCCCCGTGAGCGGAATTCGGTCGCTCGCCGGAGTGTAGAATTGAGTCGTCGTGATGTAGCATTGAAACCTTCGATCGGTGTAGAATCGAAAGAAAAAAAATGAATCGGTTTTTTTTTCTCGCGAACGAGCTTTTTTTTGTTCAATTCTACACTAAAAAAATAACTTCATGTTTCGATCGAACGACTCGTCGAATCAAGAGCGACGTCCAAATCGATGCCAGTCGATCCGTCTCCGCGAGCGCCCCGAACGTGCGAGTCGATGTTTCGCGCGCGAGACGCGCGAAACGAGTCGGAGAGCACCGGAGAAAAAAAAGTAAAACGAAAAAAAATCAACCGCAAAAGCGGGGATAATCGGAGAAACCGGTAATTTACATTCGACCGGCTCTCCGCGTGTGGAGCTCGTCGCACCTGTTCGTCGCGTGGCCGCGGCCGATCGCTGAAATTCGCATCGACGTCCTCGGGATAACCGATCTTTTGCAATCCCGTTTTTGATCCTCGAGTCGGATACCGATTTTTTTTTTTTTTTTTTTCGTGTCTTTTTTTTCGTAGTCAATGTCCCACCCGTTCGAGATTTGTCTATTTATTTCGTTTGGTGTCCGCGGAGAATCGACTGGAAAAAAAAATAAAAAAATAAAAAAATTCAAACGAGATTGCCAAAAAGAAAGTCCGATTCTCGCGACGAAATTGTACAGAATTGATGTGTCGTATGTCACCGGTGTGCGTTTAATTTTTTTTCCTCCTCGCCGAGTGTGTAACTTATTTTCGCAATTACGTCCGTTTCGCGCGATCCACGAGGCGGAAAATCCGAGCGTTGTGTAATAATGCAAACAGACGCGCGTACGATTGTTTGACGACGTATCGCGCGAGCAATGATCTTGGTCGAGACGTTGTTTGTTTTTTTTTTTTTTTATTAATTTTGTACAGTCGCGATAAGCTTAGACGTAGATTTTTATTGGAGAGAAAAAATAAGTGGAGACAGCGCGAATGCTCGAAAGTGAGAACGAAGGAGACGCGGAAAAGTGAACCAAAATTTTCGGGAGACGAGATCAGGCCGGAAATAATTTGTAGTAGTCGTAAGAAAAATCGCCTTGACGTGACGAACGTGCCGAGCTCTGGTCAGCGAAAGCACGGAAATTAGATGAAAAAATAAAAAATAAAAAATAAAAAATAGAGTAAAGCAAAAATGAAAATTCATCGATTCTGCGCGACTGTAGAACCCGTGTTTGTTTTTTTTTTATCTCGTGATAAACCTTGTTGTACGGCCAAGTGCCATTATTTGTGTTTACGCTCGTCGAGATAATACACGGAATTTGTACGTAAGTGAGAAGCGAAAAAAAAGAAGAAAAGAAAAGAAAAAAAAATATGAAATCGTCGATTTCGCGTCGACGGCTGAAAATGAAATTTTGGCCAATCGCCAAAGAGGTCCTCTAGTCCCACCTCAAAGAACCACGCACACGCATAATTTACAGCCCCTGATATCCCATATCGCCCCCCCCCCCTTACCCCTCCCCCCTCGACCCCATTTTTCGTCCTCGTTATCGTCGTAAAATCCTCCTTCCCTTGAGTCCTTCGAAAAAAAAAAAAATAATAAATCCTATAATCATCTCGAAATAAAAAATAAAAAAAATCCCACAGTCATCTCGAAAAAAAAAAAAAAAAAAATGTCATAAGAAAAAAAAGGCTCTCGTGTTAATAATATATAATATATTACGTATAGTTATCACGCTTAAGGCGCGCGCCCGACGATTGTTTGTATCTACGTTTGTTGTATTATAAAAAAAAATGAATAACTAAATGGATAAACAAGTGAGTAAATAAACGTGACGAATATCGGCTGTTTGGCCGATGTTATTGTCGGATTTTTCCGTTGAGAAGAAAACCAAAAATCACGAGTCGAAGTTATTTTAGCGATAATACTCGTCAGCTGTTCCCGCTGATGGAAATCCTGGGAGAGTCGAGTGCATTAAAAAATGTCGACCTTTTTATTTATAATAAATTGAATAAATAAATTTTATTTAATTTAAATTAATTTAATTTAATAAATTTTGAATGTAGTTTCGCGATCAAATCTAAGAGTACCAAAAATCGATATAAACGTTTCTATTTTTTTTTTTTTAAATTTAAAAGAGGTGATTTTTTATTTAAGAGAGAGGCAGATTTATGCAGCAGCTGCTGCAGCTGTTCATGAATATTTATCGGCGAAAAATTTATTTCAGTTGGCTCAAATGCGAAGTAACAACAGACAAAGCGATAAACTCGATATTCGCTTTGAATAAAAATTCGAGAAAAAAAAAATCGTTCACTTGACCCTCTCGGAAATCGCGAGCGATTTGTGTAATTTCTCCAGCCGGATTCTTGGCTATCCGGCGGTTCGGTCGTTTCGTGCAGCGGCAATAAAAGGGTCGAATAATACGTACTTACTATAGTTATATAAAGTGATTGTCGTTAGAAAGTCAGCGGCACGGCGCGCGCGAGCTGCAGGCCTTGGTGTGCGGGCGAACGAAGGAACGACGCTGGTTAAGGATGTGCGAATGATCGAAAATTCGAATAATTCATCCGCGAATCGAACGCGAATTTTTTAATTCAAAATACGAGCGAAAATTCGCAGTACGCAAAAAAATTCAAATTTTCACAAATAATTCAGATTTCGGTAAATAAATAAAATTTTCTTGAACGATAAATATTTAAAAGATTTATAAATATTTTATGAATTAATGTTCTTTTTATCGCCAAATTAGTTTTTGAAGCGAATGTCAATATTCAGTTTGCAAAATATGAGCGAACATTCGCAATACGCAAAAAAATTGAATTTTCATAAATAATACAGATTTTGGGAAATAAATCAAATTTTCGTCAACGATAAATATTTTTTAAATTTAGAAATATTTGATGAATTAATTTTTTTTTTTTTGAATCGTCAAATCAGTTTTTGAAGGGAATGTCAATATTCAGTTTGGTTTAATTCGAGCGCTATTCGCAAGTTCTCAACACTGGCGAACCGACCGTGAGCCCCGAGAGCGCAAACGCTGTGTTTCCTTTATTTATCTTCTATTATACACCAACGGCGATTGGGGACCCCACTATCTGGGCAAACAAGTGACGAGCATCCTTTTTTCGACTCGTTTCCACAGCCCAACCGCGTCTCGCTGGCGCCACCGCGATTTCCAATACGAAATTCCGTCGAACGGTCTCGTTGTTCGAGATTTCACTGGACCATTTTTTTTTGTAAATATTTTTTCAATATTCTCGAAGGTTTTTAGTACTTTTTTTTGTAAATATTTTTCCAAAATTCTCGAAGGTTTTTGTTAAACATTTTTTTTTGTAAATATTTTTCCAAAATTCTCGAAGGTTTTTGTTAAACATTTTTTTTGTAAATATTTTTCCAGGATTCTCGAAGATTCTTTATACACTTTTTTTTGTAAATATTTTTCCAAAATTCTCGAAGGTTTTTGGTAAACATTTTTTTTTGTAAATATTTTTCCAAAATTCTCGAAAGTTTTTAGTAAATTTATTTTTATTTTTTAAATTTCTCGAAAGTTTTTAGTAAATTTATTTTTATTTTTAAAATTTCTCGAAAGTGCTTAGCAATTTTTTTTTATTTAAAAAAAATTCTCGAAGGATTTTAGAATCTGCGATTTTTGTCCCAAAGGAATAACGGCATAGAATTCGATAATTTGACGGAAAATTAGCCGCATGACAAATTTCGTTGCCTTTCCAAATAAAAAAATGTCGCAACGATAGAAGCGAATGCAGGCCGATCGGTTCGGATGGTTCAAGGACCACGCGACCCGTAACACGTGCCGCTGAGTCTATCCTTTGCCTCCGTCGGCGACCGAAAGTGAAGCAAAAAAAAGTGGCGAGGGGGGGAGAAAAAAAATTGGATAATACGAGCGAGTCATTCGAGCGCAAGAAATGCGGAATGATATATAGCGAGTGACCTTGGCGCAACTCGACACGACGACTGCAGGTGTCCGTGGGAATTCCGGAAAAAAGTGAAAATAAAAAAATAAAAATTTCACCTTTTCGGAAAAATATTTTTTCCTCAAAAATCGACGACAATTTTTTTATAACGATTTATTCCATTTTTAATTCAAAATCGGCGCCACTCGCGTTGCTATTTCGATGGGAAGAGTAATTACTGAATTTCAAGGTGAATTTGGTAAAAAAATAATTTTATTAAAAAGTTTTATTAATAGGAAAGTCGCCGGTCTCAACATATCGATATAAACAAGTGTTGTTGTTGTTGCTTTTTTTTTCTTCCTTTTTCTTCCTTTTTCATCCGCGACAGAACGCGGAGGTCGCGCGCTCGACGGTCGGTAAAAATAGTTCCCGCTCTTACCTACCGAGGGTAAAACAGCGACGGCGCCACTTTCCGTACATTCGAAACGCGCGCTTTTTTTTTTTCAAAACGCTCAAGCGTGCGCGAAATCTTACGATCTACGAAATGATATATTTAAAGTATGTAGAGATAAAGAAAGAGAGAAAAAAAATGATTTTCTGCGATTACGCCTATTCGAGGAACATTTATCTTTTGTGGTACACGATTTGGCCGACGAAATTTGCGCCCGTTTTCGCGGCTTCGCTCGGCAACGTTTTTTGTTTTGTTTTGTTTTTTTTTTTCTTTTTTTTTTTTGAAAATTACGCTACGTATGAGAGTCGTAATTTTTCGCTCGTAAAAAATTCGCATTTTTCGATCTTTTCCCTTCTGCTTCTCGACTTCTTTTTTTTTACGCGGATACGAATATATAATTATTACAGTTTAATAAGTACTGGATCGAAGCGAACTTAACTCTAGAGATTTTTGTCGCTTTTTACTCCTCCTCTTTTTGTGTCGACGACACCGAATTCGCTTTTGCCGTCGCGTCGATTTTTCGCGCTGTGAAAAAAAAAACAAAAAATGAAGAGAAAAAAAAATTGCGCTAATTTTCGGAACGCGTTCGCAATTGAGCAAAAATCAAAAAGAGTCGCAGCCCTCGATGAGAGAAGGAGAGATAAAAAGTGTTCGAAGTTTGAGAAAATTTTCGTGAAGTTGGCACAGGATCCGCTGGACCATTTGACTTTTTTCCGGCGATCGAAACAATTATCAAAATAAATCGACCGATTTTAATTCTAATTCAATGATCTTTTTTTTAAATAAAAAATCGAACCTCGCTTCCCACTCGTGGATCTTTCGTTCGAAACTTCTCACGAATTTTATTCGCGAAAGTTTGGAAGATGATTTTTTTTTTCTCGATGAATTTACAATTCGTTTGGAGTCCCTTTGGGACGGGATTTTTGTTGCGAAGTTGCGTTTAAAAAATTCCGTATCTCTTGTGCTAGGATTTCGTCGGAGTTCTACGTTTTTTTTTCCTTTTTTTCTTTTCGAGATTTAAGTTAAGCCGTTTCCGGAACGACCGTGGCTGTCGGTCGTTTCCCGTACCGATTTTTTTCTCGCGATTTTTTTTCCTCTTACGTCATGTACGTTTTTTTTTTTCTTCATTTTTCCTCCGACGATTTTTCGCCGCGGTTTTCGACCCGAGTTTAGCTGTCCCGATCGAGGGAATCCAGGGTGTCGTTGCTCGAGGAATGCGTGAGATCGCTGAGCTCGTCGAGGTGTTTCTGCCGCTTGCGAACGTTCCAATGAAGGCACTCGGCGAGCGAGTCGAACCAGTCGGTGATCTGATCGGCAGCGCAGATGCTCGGCACCGGGTATATCGACGTCGTGACTCGGAGACTGAAAAACGAAAAAAAAAAAAAAAAAATCTTCAGTCACGTACGAATCGATCTCAAATTATTATTATTTTTTTTATGGTCGTGAAGTAAGTACGTGATTTTTTTACAGAGAGAACGAAGTTTCATCAGCCAACAGCCAACAGCCCACGTCTCAGATGCAACGACAGTGGCAGAAGTTGTTAGGTGCGACTACATGTTTTTTTTTTTTTTTAGTAACAGAAAATTAAATAAAGCGTGGAAGGAAAGATTGATAAGAAATTGATTTTGAGGGACATAAAGAGATGAAGATTGTAGGAAAATATTATTTTTTATTTTTTTTTAGTTACAAGAAGAAAATTAAAGCGGGGAAGGAAAAGTTTCTAGTTTCCAAGAGTGGACTGAAAAAAATTGATAAATTCATTTTCACTGACAGTGTAAAAGAAAGGAAAATTGTACGAAAATAGACAGAAAAAAATAGAGTAGAGAGAGAAGCAAAAAAAAATTAAGAATCCTGGTGGAAAAAAAATGTTAATCCGCGTTAAAATTTGAAGTTTCCAAGAGTGGATTGAGAAAATTGATAAATTTGTTTTTATTGACTTCGTGAAAGAGACGAAAATAAAATGGAGAATAAAAATAGGGACGAAAATAAAATAGAGAATAAAAATAGGGACGAAAATAAAATTGAGAATAAAATTAGGGACGAAAATAAAATTGAGAATAAAAATAGGGACGAAAATAAAATAGAGAATAAAAATAGGGACGAAAATAAAATTGAGAATAAAAATAGGGACGAAAATAAAATTGAAAATAAAAATAGGGACGAAAAAAAAATAGAAAATTAAAATAAAGACGAAGGAAAATAGGGAGAGAAGCAAAAAAAAATGAAGAACCGTGGTGGAAAAAAAATGTTAATCCGCGAAACGCGTTTGACGTTTCGGCGGGAAAGAGCGACGAGTAAAGAGGTAACATTCGCGGGACACACCTGTCCCCGACACGCAGCTCTTGCTGATTTCGACCGTCGAACGAGACGTAGGCTGTGCTGCGCGCCCTGCTGTTCGCCATTATCTGCAATTTCACGGGCAAACACACACGACCGACGTTAGAACAATTTTTGCACGATAGTCCAACAATTACCTGTCGCCGTGAAAGAGCTCCTGCCGATTACGCCCGTCGAACGACACCCACGAGGTGTTTCTGCTGTCCGGCGACACCGATATCTGACGCACATACAGATTGTCAACGTTAATTTTTTTTTTCGTCGTCGCGAATTTTCGCACAATTTCCCGCTGGGCTTTCGCGTTTATATTCAAGGCACTCGTTTTGTCGTATCGAACAATCGAAACTATTGATTGGATTTCGAAAAAAAAAAAAAAATTGTAATACCAATCAGAGCCAACAAATCTCAAGGATTATTATTATTATTATCATTATTATTTAATGTAAAAAGGAGCAAAAATATACCGAAAGGGTGAATTAAAAAAATTGTGTGGCTAAAAAAAATAGTGATACGAAGGATTATATTATTATTGTTGTTACTATTATTATTATTTAATCTAAAAAGGTTAAAAAATACTGAAATGATGGAATTGAAAAAAAATGGTGATTTCAAAAAATAATTGTGATACGAATTATATTATTATTGTTGTTACCATTATTATTATTTAATCTAAAAATGTTAAAAAATATCGAAATTGTGGAATTTAAAAAAAAATTGTGATTTAAAAAAATAATTTATTATTATTATTATTCAATGCAAAAATGAAAAAGTATAAAGAGTAAAATTTGTTAAAAATTGTAATACGACGGATTATATTATTATTATTGAATTAAAAAAAAAAAAAAAAGAAGGGCAGTGAAAGGATGAAAATTTCGTCAAGTACCTTAAGCTCGACTCCGGCGGGCACGACGATGGGTCGGAAGGACAGCGAGTGAGGGCAGATCGGCGTGATCATGATCGCCGGTACCGAGGGGTGAATCATACTGGCGCCGGCGGCGACCGCGTAGGCCGTCGAGCCCGTCGGCGTGCTCACGATGAGCCCGTCGCCCTGGACGCTCGTGACGTGTTTGCCGTCGATGAAGAGATCGATGTTCGAGAGATAGGGCGACGGCCCGCGGTCCACCACCACCTCGTTCAGCACCAGGAGATTCGTCGGCGGCTTCGCCGGCTGACCCTCCTCGCCCTTTCGCATTATTATACACCGCAGCCTGCTTCGGAGCGTCAGAGCCGCGTGACCTGCGAAAAGAGAGAGAAAATTAATTTTACGTCGCTTTTGCCGTTGATAATAATTTTTTTTTAATGCACAAATTTTGGAATGACGAGAAAATGAATACCAAAAAAATTGATTATTTAAAATAAACGAGGGGTACATTTTTTTTATTAAAAAAATATGTGCTAATTCAATTATCTTTAGATGAATAAGAAGTAAATAAATAAATATTAATAAAATAAATAATAATAATAATAATCATAATAAATATAAATAAAATAAATAATAATAATAATAATAATAATAAAATAAATAATTTTTTTTATGTTCGAAAAATTGGAAAATTCAAAAAGAAAAATTCGCGACCCACCCTCGAGCACGTTCGTGACTTGTTCCTGAAAGTTGTCGAACTCGAAGGGCGTGAGGAAGCCCAACGAGCCGAGATGAAAGGCCATGATGGGTGGCACCGACTGCTGGAACAGGAGGCTCGCGTAGAGCAGCGTCCCGTCGCCGCCGAGGCACACGATGAAGTCGATTCTGTCCTGCAGATCGTCGGTCCCGTCCCTGAAGGTCTGGAGTCTGTCGTGAACGCCCTGAAACCGCGGGTCCCGCGTCAGCGCCGGATCCTCCAGCACCGAGGCCTCCACGAACACGACCATTCTTTTTTCCTGCAGAAAATAAAACACAAATTAATAAACTCAAGCTTGACAATTTTTTTTTCTAATAAATAACTCAACCTCGACAATTTTTTCAGAAATAAATAACTCAATCTTGACCATTATTTTTGACAATTAAATAACTCAATCCTGATCATTATTTTTCACAAATAAAAAACTCAATCGTGATAATTATTTTTGACAATTAAATAACTCAATCTTGACCATTATTTTTCACAATTAAATAACTCAATTTTTACCATTATTTTTCACAATTGAATAACTCAATCTTGACCATTATTTTTCACAAATAAATAACTCAATCTTGACCATTATTTTTCACAAATAAGTAACTCAATCTTGACCATTATTTTTCACAAATAAATAACTCAATCTTGACGATTATTTTTCACAATTAAATAACTCAAAATCGACCATTTAAAAAAAAAGAAAAAAAAATCAATATTCACATTATTTTATTCTCTATCATCCCATACGAATTACAAATTGAAATAACATTCGAGCAGGTCAGTGCTGATTCTCGCATTCGCGGACTGCGGATGCAAAAAAAAAAAACGTTAACAAAGTGTAAATGTAAGCGGCAAGAAAAAAAGGCAATAATAATATATTTCCGAGAACGCGAAGGTCAAACCGCATAATTCAATGACAATCGAAACGGGCGGTATTGAAAAAAAAAAAAAAAAAAAAAAAAAAAATCCGCATGTCGTTAGATCCTCTATTGTTTTTTTTTTTTTTTTTGTAATTACCTCAATCAGCCACGTGACCAATTGGACGAAAGGCGGCAGCACCGAGGAGTCGCGGACCTTCTTGATAACCAGAACGGTGAGCGGCGGTTTGTACCACGTGAGCCTCTGCGAGGCGGGATCCTGAATGGTCCTATAAAAAAAAAAAAAAAAAAAAAAAAAAATCATAAATTTTCATTCAACAAATTGCAGAGTCACAGAACCAACGATTGTCTGGGTAATTTATGAGCGCGCATTAATCGCGAGGCTCGATCACGCGCGGACGACGAGCCGCGATTGGCAAAATTCGCTCCATCATTACCGCACCGGCCGGAGGTGATGTCAGCCCGGCCACGTGGGTTCGAAACGCGCGTCGTGTTGTGATTTTTCCGATCGCGTCCGCAAATGGGTCGAGGCGACGAACTTTGAGAATCGCTAGACGAGCCACTGCGAATTTCGAGCGCAACCAGAAGTTTCGCGCGGGCATCAATAATTCAGCGGGGATCAACGTCGACGTCGCCGACGGGCGCAAAGTTCAGAGTTGGCGAGCGACGAGGTTTTTTTTTTGTTTTGGTTATTCGTGTTTTTTTTTTTTTTTTTTTTGGGAAATCGATTTGCTTTTGACTTAAATAATTTTTTTTAGCTGATTCTATGAAATTTTAGAGGAACTCAAAGTCGAAGACCAACAAGATTTTTTTTACTCAAGATTTTTTTTTTGTTTGTAAAATTGCTTTGCTTTTGACTTAAATAATTTTTTAAGTTGATTCTATGAAATTTTAGGGGAATTCAAAGTCGAAGACCGACAAGATTTTTTTTACTCAAGATTTTTTTTGTTTTTTTTTTAAATCGATTTGGCTTTGAATTGTAATAAATATTTTTTTAAAGTTGGACCGCGATATTTTAGAGAAAGTCTAAAATTTCTTTTTAGGCTTCCTTGTTTAGAAATTTTTTTTTTTTTTTGAAAATCGATTTGCCTTTGATTATCGATAATTTTTTTTTTTATAAAGTTTATGATAACGGAATTTTGGGGGAGTCGAATTTTCGGGTGATTTCGGCATTTAGCTTTGATTCGAATTTAATCTTGAAACCGAAAAAAAAAAAAAAAAAAAATGTTGGTCACTTTGATTGACACGTGTAGATAGCGACCCATCTGTCGGTGGAAATAATTATGACGATAAGCCTAATGTATAACGTGCGCGTTGAATGGACGGACGCGGGAGTCGGGGGCCCCCTAGCGATTTCAACGGGAGCAAAGTTTACCGACTCTTCGCGTTTTTTCTTCTTTTTTTTTCTCTCTCTTCATACGCGCGATCCATAACGCTCTACGCAATCCCACAAACGGGGGCTATTTGTGGTTCGCCGTTCATTAAACTGTTGCAACACGCCCCACGCGCAAATGGTACGTCCAAATATACATATCGCAATTGACCGAGACTCTAGTTAATTTCGCAACGAGATTTCATAACGGTAAACAATATTTTCGAGTAAAATTTAGTATAAAATAAAACGGTAATCATATTTTTTTTGCGTGAAATATTTTTTCAGTATTCAATAAAAATGGTAATAATTTTTTTTTCACTATTCAACAAAAATGGTAATAATTTTTTGTTTACAATTCAACAAAAATGGTCATCATTTATTTTTTTTACAATTCATAAAAAATGATAATTATTTTTTTTTTTTTCATAATTCAACAATAATGATAATGATTCATTTTTTGACAATTTGTCTTCAAAATAAAAAGCGCATTTTTTCGATTCAACTTAGAAAAAAAATTCAGTTTATTAATCAAGTTAAGATTCCAAAAAATTGTTTGACTGATTAAAATTCAAGAAGACAAACCTTACGAATCCAACCATGATGCTTTTTCAGTCTTGTCAATTGCCAAAATATCACTACAAAAGTTTGTTCACTTGAGTTACAAACGAATTGCTGCTTATACTATTTAGTACTTTGATTTTCAGTCCGCGGTGGATTTAGAATTTTTTTTAGTTTTTAAAATTTATTTCACTAATGTTTGGTGGAAGGAAATTCGTGCCGGACCGAGCCGCATGCTCGGCGCTGGTCCCGGGTCGAGGGTCGCGTGCATACTGACAGCTCGGTAACCGCGTCACGTTTTTTTTAACGTCAAACAATACAGCGCGCGCAAGCGCGGCGACCGACCGAGTGCGTGGGGCGCCTCGACGTCTTCGACACTCGGCCGCAACGTCGTAAATCGCTTGTTACGCGCGAATTATTAACTTCCGAGCGAATTGTTTAACCGCGCGTCGTCACAGTTTTTTTTTTCGTCGTCGCGATTTTCGTCCACCGGGATCGAATCACGTTTATTTATGCGGCGACACGCTCACGTGACTCGCGCACAGCCGAATGATAACAACAAACCGCAAAAGTTTAGTGAAATAATTTATTTTCTCTTTTTTTTGCAAACAACATTTTTTATAAATTGTTTACGTCATTTTTTATCATTTTTAACTCATTTTTAAATCATTTTTAATCATTTTAAATATTTTTAAATAATTTAAAATCATTCTTAATAATTTTTTATAATTTCTAATAATTTTTAATAATTTTTAATAATTTCTAATAATTTTTAATAATTTTTAATAATTACTAATAATTTTTAATAATTTCTAATAATTTTTAATAATTTTTAATAATTTTTTAATCATTTTTTAATCCTTTTAAAAATCATTTTAAAAGGTTAGATTTTTTCAGATAATTGTTTAGTTCGATTTTCGACGTTGAAAATATTTTTTTATTAATAACCGAAGTACCGTGTCGCAGTTTCTGCTCCGCCGGGGAATTTTTAATAAACCGGCAATTACGATGGAAATGCGTTTTGAAAAGATTCGTTAACCAGTGTGATTATTGACATGCGCACCGCGCATCCCATTTTCGCTGTGCACGGCGCGTTAATTAGACACGTAGCGAGCCACGTGGCGAACTGACGCGACTTCTTTTTCCGTAAATCGCGTGACTCCGTCGACGCGAATCATTTATTTTATTCCAGAGGCAAAGATTAAAAGTGTTTCCTCGCATTCGTTTATTTACATATTTGTTCGATTTACTCACATGACCATGGCGGAGTTTTTCATTATACGGCCGCATGGTCCAAACTGCTGTATGGGACTCGGGGCATTCAGACTCCTCGTTCTCCTGTAAACACACAAACGAGAAACGTGAAATAACAAATGTAATGCAAAATAATTTTTTCCGCGAAAAAAAAAATTGCTCGAGTCCTTCGTACATGAACGGCGGAAGTGAAGAGCAGAGACTGGAAAAAAATATAACGAAGGTGACGTTGCAATTTTTTATCCGTTGAAAATCGAAAACATTTTTCAGAACGTGGTAAGAAAAATGTATAAAAATTAAAAAAATTCACACAAAACGAAACTGACAAAATACTGGCAATTTTTTTTTTCGAAAAAAGACTGGAAAAAATAACGAAGTTTATGCTGCCATTTTTTATCTGTTAAAAATCAAAAAGATTTTTCAGAACGAGGTAAAAAAATGATTAAAAAAAACGACGCATAAAACGAAACTGGCAAAATATTTATTTCTGCGAAAAAAAAAAAAAAAAAAAAAAAAAAAAAAAAAAAAATGCTCGAGTCCTTCATTCATAAACGTTGGAAACAAATCGCAGAGACTGGAAAAAATAACGAAGGTGACGCTGCAATTTGTTATCTGTTAAAAATTGAAAAGATTTTTTAGCACGTAGTGAAACAAAAAAAATGATAAAAATAAAGAAATCACGTAAAATGATACTGGCTACGAGTATCGCGAATAAGGCGTCCACTGTTGCTCGATTATCTGCTATCGCGAGGCAACCATAGTGTACGAGTGCTTTTAGCGATCAGTCGCGTCTTAATGAAAATAAAATTGTGCACGAGAGCGGCAGCACGTGATTGGTTGCGTCAGCCCTGTGTGAGTGGCTCGGCGATGGTGAATTATTCATCCGATCGCGGGGAAAATAGTGCAAACGTTTCAAGCACGTGCGACTCCGACGTTCACGTTTCAGTCTTCGTTTGTCAACACGATAAAAAAATAATTATTAACTTTTTAATTAATAATTATTACTAATAACTTTTTAATGAATAAGTATTAATGATAACTTTTTAAGTAATAATTATCAATAATAACTTTTAAATTAATAATTATTAATAATAACGTTTTAATTAATAATTATTATATTTTTTAACCCTTGCATATTTTCTGTATTAAACTATTGCGAATTTAATTGACGCGATGAAATAAAAATTGTATGCATTATTTGTGAAATTTGTGAGTAACGAAAATCCGAAGAAAAATGACTAAAATCCAGGTTTAGATTTTGGTAAAAAATTGTTTATCGATTTAGTAACTATTTGTTCACATTGTTACCGTTGAAAATAATTTTTCTTACGTTTTATAATGAGTCATTTTTTTTTTTCAGAATTTTCGTTCGACTCGATGTATCGAAATCGTGACGGAATCGAAACTTTGCTCTGGGGGGATAAGGGGGGGATCACCCCCTTAAGAGTAGAACTGCACCTACTTATGCGCCGGTGCAGACGAGCCTACACTCTATCTTTGGCTCGTGCGCACGAAATCACAGGAAGCCCCTACCTTAAGTTATGACAAAATGCAGATTTGACAAATGACGCACGGATAGTCGAGTACGTGGAATAAGCGATGCATTTTTTTTTAATGTCGAAAGTAAGCAAATCGTCTGAAAAATTCTCCTCACACTGTTTTTTTTACGTTCGGAATTGACTTTAAAATAACTTAAAAATAAATGAACAAATTATTCTAAAATAATTTTTAAAAAAATTCCACGCCTTCAAAAAAATATATATTTTTTTTTTTTTCAGAAATATATATATTTTTATCAATATATATAGAAATTCAGAAAAATATTTTTTTTTTTTTTCAGAAATATGTATATATATTTTTTTATCTATATATATACAAATTAAAATATATATATATATTTTTTTTTATTAATCGGTTCTACCTCAATACTCTGTTTTTGTTGCCATTCTCCACTGTGGGTTTGTTCACACCGTTTTCCAGCTGATCGGCATTGAAACTCGTCTCGTAACCATTGGACGTCATGTCGCGCAGCGGCGACACTTGATCCATGATTATTTACGACGACAACAACACGAAACGGTCCCCGAACTTTGGTCAAATAAAAAAAAAAAACAAATGGTCCTCTCAAAAACTACCGTCCGTTTCACGATTCGTGAATTAATTAATCCGTTTCCTGCTCGTCGCGCGAACGAAAAAATTTGACGAAAACAACTCGCCGGTGGAATAAAACCGCGAAGACACGACAAACGGAGAAACGAACTGAAAAAGAAAAATTACAATGTCGGACTTGCGAAATTCGGCGTGACGCAATTGACCAACGAACCGGTCAAAATTGCTCGACGACGACGCAAAAAAAAAATCCTTCCCATTGGTAGGATTCTCGTGCGTCAATGATTCAGTTTTGCGATTATCAGTCGATCGATGCAATCGACGTCCATTATTATTCGTAACAATTAATGCAATCGATACCAGGTGATTATTCATCGCCAAAAATCTTCACAATTTAATTGTCAAATCCTCTTTTTTTCAAATTAAACATTTCATCGTTAATTAATTTTTCCAACATAAAAAAAAAAAAAAATTAAACGAAACGTCGACAAAAATCAATTAAAAAAATTGCATCTCGTTTCCTCTCAGCAAAATCACCATTTTTTTCAACAAAATCAAAATCACAATTTTTTTTTACAAAATAAAAATAATAATAATAATAATAATAATAATAATAGATAAATAAATAAATAAAATTAAAAAATCAATAAAAAAGTAAAAATTCCACAATTTTTGTTCTACGTCAAATCCTGCAGAATCATCGTTCCCAATGCAACAATTAGAAATCTCGTGACAACAATAAAAAGGAGAAAGGTCAAGCGACGAATTTGACGAGTCCGCCGTGGGCTAATTAGGATTGCAAGTCATGGAAGCCGTCGGACAAGCAACGCGCGGTTGTAAATAAACTGCTTAGTTCCTCTTCGCCCCCCTCCCGGGTCGCTGGAATGGGAGACCGCATTGCGGTGGTGGGGGGTAAGTCAAACGGCCGTTCGAATTCCGGGGTCAAACGAGGTCCGCGATCCGAGGGACGAGGAACAATCGTCGGGCGCTGCGCCGGCGTCGGATCTAAAGTTCGTCGGTTTGTCGTTCGCGGAACGTGAGGCGCGACTCGCGCCGCTCGGCCGACGACGACGGGGAAGCGAAGGATTCCGATAGTCGCGCGAGCGGGAGCCACGAGGCGGGAACGCGACGACTTCGGCCGCGGCTCGCTGTATTCCTTCGGGAGGCGGACAAAGAGAGGACGGAGGATCGCGTTCGAAATTGTCGCGAGTCGCACACACGTCGCCTATTAATAGCGGTCATCGGACTGACCGAGGAAGAATCTTTTCTCGAGCAGCGATTGGATATCTGATATCGGCGAGACGATAAGAGAGACTGAAGTAAGTTGTTGATGTTTTTTTTTTTTTTTCAAACTAGTTTTTTGTGTAGCTTTGATTTGTTGGGATAAGCTGAGTTAGGTTATGTTAGGTTGTGTCGTGTTTTGTTCTGTTCTGTCAGGTTAGGTTAGGTTAATTTATGTCGTCTTATTTTATGTTAGGCTATGGCGTGTTATGTTAGGTTAGGTTATGGCGTGTTATGTTATCTTAGGTTAGGTTATGTCGTGTTATATTAGGCTAGGCTAAGTTAGGTCGTGCTATATTAGGCTAGGTTAAGTTAGGTCGTGTTATATTAGGCTAGGTTAAGTTAGGTCGTGTTATATTAGGCTAGGTTAAGTTAGGTCGTGTTGTGATATGTTAGGTTAGGCTAGGTTTGGTCGTGTTAGGTTGGGTTAGGTTTGATCGTGTTAGATTAGGTTAAATTTGGTTCTGTTAGGTTAGATTCGGTTTGGTTGTGTTAGGTTTGGTCGTGTTAGGTTAGGTTTGGTCGTGTTAGATTGGGTTAGGTTTGGTCGTGTTAGGTTAGGTTAGGTTAGATAAGATTAATTTAAGTCAGATTATGTGAGGTGATGCAAGTTTACTTCAGATAATTTTTAGAGGTTAGCTTTGTTCTGTTTGATTGAGTTTAATGTGTTTGCGTTCGAGTCTGAGTCGCGAACCAATGAGACACACGCGATTATACGATCGCGAAAATATCGTCCCCGCGTGTCTGTCCCGTTTCCGCGAATACGATCGTCGAACGGAAACCGTGAGCCGCGGGTACGCAGAAAAAGAAGAAAACAGAAAAAGGCAAAACAAATCAACGCGTTCTTGTTGACCAGCGCGACTCGGCGCAGCCTTAAAAAGGGTCTCGCGTGACACTGCACATTCTCCTCTCTGCGTGCCCGGCCGCGACTCATTCCCGGCTCCGTTCACGAAACCTCGGACGACGACGCGTCGCGACACGGGAAAACTGGTATTTAATACGACGTCGCGTGTTTTCGGGATTCCTGCGTTATTATCGGCCACTCGTTCGACAATGTTAGGTGAGATTTTTTTTCTTCAGGCTCCTCGAGTCGTTCAAGAAAAAAATGCGTTCGGCTGTTAAAAAAATAACAATTCTGGAATTGACATTTTTTTCAGGCTCTTCGAGACGTCGAATAAAAATGCATTCGGTTGTTAATTGAATAATAACAATTAGAACAAAAAATCATTTTAAAAAATAAATAAAATATTGTGGAATAAAAAAATACGCGACGCAGACGAGAAGTTGGGAAAAAGAAGCAGAGGCTGCTTGACGGTTTAACGAGTTTTTGCGCTGTTGACCCGGGAGGCCTTGGCGTTAATCCGTCGGTAACAAAGAACACGGCGGATCCCGGTGTCCCCCGGTGCCTCATGGCCGTCCTCGCCGCGCGGGTCTCGCCGCGCGAGAAAGGCGAAAAGAGCGCGCTCTGCCCGAGGAAACAAAAGTGAAAGGGGATCCTCGACGCGGCCGCGGACGCTACCGTAGAATTTTTCTTTTTTCTTCTTTTTTTAAGGGACACACAACAAGTGTCTAAGTGGAATTCCTGACCGACCACCGCGACCACTGGATGTCTGGGCCCCGGGGGACCACAAATCGACCGAGATCATTTTTTTTTTTCATTAAACCAGATTCGTCAGAACGATAAACGCGAACTTTCGATTTCACGGACGAGTTTTTTTTTTTTATCAAAGCCACGAATTTTTATATTGTGATTTTATTTTGTGAAAAATTCGAAAAAATGAAGCGAAATTAAAGATACTATTTGCACGTAATTTTTTTTTTGCGGAAAATTTATAGTCATTACAAATTGTGTCAGTATAGAATTTTTGATGTTATAGTTTGAACTGTGGATCAGCCAATTCTACTCGAATTCTCAACATAAAAATGTCTACCCAGGTGGATTGAAACCTTTCAAAATTTCGTAGATTTCTATTGTCCCGAATGAATCACTCGTAGATTTCCCTAACGATTTCAACAGGTTTCGCGGCGCATTTTTCCATCGCACTTTGACCGCCAGCGTGAAAATCCTCGACTGTCGAGTCAGAAGTTTCAACCGCCAGGAACAAAACAATAGGAATGGTGAGTGAATTCGCTTTTTTTAATTTAAAAACTTCTCCCTCCCCCCAAAAATAAATAAATGTAACAAATATCAGAGAAAAATATTCGCAGCCGGCGTTTGTTTTCGTCAAAATAGATAAAAATGTTCTCCCCAAAAAAGGTAACAAAAAAAAAAACAAACTCTGCACTTCGTCACTGATGCATCGCAATTTTTTTGTTTTTGTTTTCCGACGAATTGCGAGCGAACGAGACACGAGTGGGACGAGAGCACTGGACACACTGGACGCGCGCGAGTGAATCGAAAATCGAGGCGGCGCGCCGGTGAGCGAACGACTCGATTCCCGTGCGAGCACAAAGCGTGTAGTCGCGCGCCGAGTGACGAACGACGACTACAGTGTAGTACAGTGTGCGGCGGGCGACTGAGCCGCCTCGTTGGCTGGCTCGAGGCGAACCGAGCGCGCGGCCCAGACGTAATCGGATTTCTCCGGCCTGCAGGGGGACGCAACTCGTGTGTGCGTGCACGTTCCCGTCTCCGCGTGTCTCGACGCGCGTGTCACACGCGCTGAATCTGCAGTCGGTACTGCAGCGTCAAGCGTTTTTGGTTGTTGCATAGAGCTGACTTTCCAGCTGATTCGGCGACTTTTCGCCGCGAGTCAGCCTCATCGTTTCGCTTTGTCTCTAAATGCTTTTGTGCAGTATTTTTTTTTTTTTTTTTTCGTGTTTGATGTTCGTTGTAACGTGTGATTGTGGCGGTTGACTCGAGAGTTACGACTGTCTGGCCGGGAATTAATGTACGTATTGCGAAAGCGGCCACGTGCATGTTTCTTTTTCTCCCCAGATACGTCGAGTGGAAATGCGGCTCGCCGGAGACTGCAAGGCGCGTCACGTGGTCACCGAGGATCGAGAGCGCACGCGCCCGAGGCGGGAGGCTGGAAGGCTGATTGTGAGAAGGTACTTTTCGATTTTTTTTTAACTTTGATATAGCGATGAAAACAGTCGCACGGTTTGTCAATGTCGCAATTCAATTGACGCTTCTATAGTCACGATTTTTCTGAGTGCATAGAACATTTTCTACACGCTTCAATTCTGCACGTTGTCGCGTCTACACATTTCTCATTTTAATTCTATACGATGCACGAAACATTCATTTTCAATTCTGCACTTTGTGTCGTGCGTTTGCATTTAAATTCTACACTTTGTGTCGTGTTTTTGTATTTCAATTCTACACTTTGTATCGTGTTTTGCATTTCAATTCTACTCTTTGTATCATGTGTTCGCATTTCAGTCCTGCACTTTACACTGTGCCACACATTTCAATCCTACACATTGTATTGTGCATTGCACACGTTTCGTTTCTACATCTCGTTTACTACGTCACGCACATTTAATTTTCACACCCCGATCCGCAGAATAATGAGACGGTGGGCAACGCTGTTTCCACTCCTAACCGACGCACCGACCGCGGGCAGAGAAAATGAGATTGCAGTTTTGTATCGACCGAGGAAAGCGACACATCGCCTCAATTGACCTTAAATAAAAATCAACGCGTGCTCAGGATGAAAATGGTAAACCAAAGAAACCGAATTGCTTGAGGTTAATTATTAAATTAATGGATGTATCGATACAATGTGTTATTACGTATTTTTGAAGTAGCCATGACAGTCCGAACGCCACAGATGTCAGAAATTAGCTAGCAAGTATTACGCGTGCCGGGAAAAATTGCCGAATTCCGAACCATCGATTTTACCTTTTTCATACCTTGCGTCAAGTTCGTCGTCGTCCTTAGCTCCAACACTTTGATGGTTAATTCGTTCCATTGTTGTGTTTCTCAACGTTCGCGAGCGACGTGCACGAGGCGCAAAAAGAACATTGGGCTAACTGGCGTCGTGACGAAATAATTCGTTCGTCGGGCCGTCGACGAAGGCGGCGTCGCCACCGACACACGACGAGCCACGACGAACTCGTCGGCGAGAGTTCGTTCGGTCTCGCGCACGCCCGAGCCCCGCGGAAAATCGATGCAACTGTTGTGAACGTGCCACGACTTTGTTGCGAGATATTTCAGCATTATTTGTTTACATCGTCCGTATTCGTAAAATAAAATGTCGAGTTCTTTATATTAAGAATTTAACGATTAAATTTAATTAGATTAAAGATTAGTATTAATCACCATTCATTTTGTATCACTTCAATGTTTTGTAAGTTACGCTAGCTGTATAATTTTTGTGATTGTAAATTGTTGTATTTTATTGTGTAAATAAATAAAAAAAATATTCCGGTACCGGGAATCGAACCCGAGCCTCCTGGGTGAGAGCCAGGTATCCTAGCCACTAGACCATACCGGAGTACATGAAAGGGTTGGGTCCCGAACGCGACTAAGGGAGCACGAGATTTTGGGTAGCTATTTTTGGCTGCACGATATTATTACCTGAATCTTTATAATTGTCCTAAAAATTATTTTTAATATTGCAGAGAAACTTTTTGTTACTTAAGAAGATCTTGTAATTACGTTACGACAGATGTAAAAGGAAACGAAAAAGAAAAAAAAAATTCCGGTACCGGGAATCGAACCCGAGCCTCCTGGGTGAAAGCCAGATATCCTAGCCACTAGACCATACCGGATTACTTGATGCTCACGCGTTTGTACGCCGAGCGATCTAACGTTTCTCCGCAACGTCCACGCGGATGCACGTAAAATGAAAACAGAGCACCGACGTAACGTCGCGCACAAACTGGAGAGGAAGACGCTCGTCAATGTCGGTAAAAAAAAAGCCGCTCGAACGTCGCAATTATTTGTGTGTAGAGTCGAAACGCGTGAAAAATTGGAGGCACGCAGAACCGACTATGCCGAGAATCGTCTACGTGGAAAATTAAAACAAATCATTAACGATTTCCTGAGCGAGGTAAAAAAAAAATTTCCGGTACCGGGAATCGAACCCGAGCCTCCTGGGTGAAAGCCAGATATCCTAGCCACTAGACCATACCGGATTATGAACACCCTCGCCTGCATCCGCAGCTTGAAGCCGCTGATGTCGCGGGTCGGCAGTGATTTTACCGACTGCGATAATGAAAATAATCATGACAAAATTATTGCTCACTCGCTGGAAAGGGAAAAAAAATATCATTAAAAATTCGAGACGAACGTGTCGATAATTTTTCGCGGGAGCAAAAGAAAAAAAAGATTCCGGTACCGGGAATCGAACCCGAGCCTCCTGGGTGAGAGCCAGGTATCCTAGCCACTAGACCATACCGGACTTGATGTTTCGCTTTAGCGACTGGTGGACGAAAATTGTCAGGGAGACGATCGATCATTTGTTTATGTCAAAGTCGCGTAATCAGTTTGCTACAAAAAAGTCAGAAGCACTTTGCGACTTCATCGTCACGCCTGCAGTCTTCAAACTATATTTCAAACAATTATTTTGTTTCAATATGTTGTTAAAAATTTAAATAAATTTGTGCAGGTCGCCAGTATCAATTTTCAAAGCCGACGATTTTCTTCGCGGGGACAAAAAAATATTTCCGGTACCGGGAATCGAACCCGAGCCTCCTGGGTGAGAGCCAGGTATCCTAGCCACTAGACCATACCGGACTTGACGAAATCTTCGAATCACGCTGACCAGCAGCGGGAAACTCGTGTGGCGCCGAGCTCGCCAAATAAAAAATTCAACGAATGAATGAAAAATACAACGAAAAAATTGACGCCTAAGAGGCAAAAATAATGTTTCCAGATAAACAAAGTTTAACGATTGATTTAGGGAAATTATTCATACACAAACGAATAACAATGAATTTGGAAAAAAATGCACACACAAACGTCTGACAATGAATTTGCGGAAATTATTCATACACAAACGTTCAACGATGAATTTGCGGAAATTATTCATACACAAACATTCAACGATGAATTTGCGGAAATTATTCATACACAAACGTTTAACGATGAATTTGGGAAAATTATTCAGACACAAAAGTTCAACGATGAATTTGCGGAAATTATTCATACACAAACGTTTGACCATGAATTTGCGGAAATTATTAATGACGATGACCTAGGAAACGATGTAAACAGAAATCCCACGCCTATTTAAACTGTTGTCACAAACAATATCAGCGTTTTTTAAGCGCCGACTTGCGGAAACTCACGGCCAAGTGCCGGAACGTTTTCGTCTCCTCGCCTCCCGCTCCTTGTCGGACTCGCCAGTGGCCCCATGATCGGGAATTCCCTTCCAGTCCTGCAGCTCGCTGACGCTGCTTCTCCTCGGTTTGCTGTCCCTCACCATGTTAAATCCTTTTTGTCTTTTCCGCGTCCGGTATATTCACTGGGTATAAAGATTTTTTTTCTTCTTCCCAAATTCCTCCACAAAAATTGCACTTCACGAAAAAAAAAAAACCCTCGAAAGTCTCTCTCGCTCCTCGCGCGTCGCTCTCGCGACTCAAGCGATCAGCGCGCTCGCTTCCGGCACGCTAATCGCGCGCGTCGCCTCGCCGCTTGCCAAAATCCGCGAGTCGACACGAGTCGTCCACTTCAGCGTCATCGCGCTTCGCCTCGGCGAGTCTCTCGCGGTTCTCTTCAGCCGCTCCGACGTAACGCGACTCGAGATCCCGTTTTTCCGGCAACGCGATTACGGTTGCTCTTCTTTTTTTTACTTGTCAGCAAAAAAATACAAAAAATCACCGCAAAAATTCCGCTTCGTCCAACCGACGACGATTTCGCTGCTACCGGTCAGACAAAAAAAAATCGGTAACAAAATTTAAAAAAAATTATTCCACCGAATCTCAAGCGACGAGTCTCGCCGAAAAATTTTCCAGCCGACGATTTCACGACCGACGGTCGATGATAGCGACGCAGGCCACGTCACAGCGTGCGGTAAAGACGCTAATTGCCCGACAACTGGTCGGCCCCAGAGCGGGCGGTGTGCAGCGTAGTAAGCAGCAGCGGCGACAGCAGCAGCAGCAGCCGCATCGGAATCAGCGGCCGCAGCGCACGACGCAGCAACAGGCGGTTGAATGGAATGCGCCGAGACACGAAGGATCGAAAACTGGTCGGAATTCCTGAGTGATCGATGGATCGCGCACGCGGCTGATGTGCCCGGAGGGGCTGACGGCATCAGCGCCGGGGACACCGGTGGAAACACAAAACACACACACGCGAGCGCGGCGCGCTCGAGTCAAACGGAGACTCTCGAAGCCTGGAATCAGCTGTTTTCCCCCCCGGACGACCGGATCGACGATCGTTTGCGTGCCACTTAAAAATCGGCAACGGCGTTTCGTGTCCACAGAGTCACGAATGGACGGACGGACGGAGTCGCTGATGACGTTTGGAGCGGGAGAACAAAAAAAAAAAACGAAGGATCGTCAAGTCCGATTGTTTCACGAAAATTCCTCACCGACCGATTTGCATACCGATCGTCGAGTATCGCTCGGCTTTCTTTTTTTTTCTTTCTCTCTCTTTTCGCAACGTCGACCGAGAGACAATTTCCTCACGTCCCGAGCGAGCGGAGCCACGTTGGGTGTGCGCGCGCGTCACACGACGACGCAACTCTGCGCGGCCTGCGCGGCGTGAATATACGACGACCGGGAGGACTAGAAATCTTTCGCTAGCGAGGAGAGCGAACACCACGGGTAGGCCAGCAAATGGAGGTTGTGGTATAAGTAGCGCCCGACGTTAGAGACTGAGGAGGGAGAGAATGGTGGGGGGAGAGGGGAGGGGGGGGGGGCACGTTGTGTCTTTCGTAACTCGATTAATACACCGGTTGCGGCTCGACGATGAATTTCAATCTGCAGATCGCGTGATCGAGACTTCAACGTCGGCGGCTGGTTGATCAGCTGTACGCCGATTTTTCTTCTCGCGGCCGGGCGCAACAGGTTTTCGAAACGATCGGATCGTGGAATCTGTTGATCGGGTCTCGTCGAATCGGTTGATCAGGTTGTCGAATCTGTTGATTCTTGTTGTCGAATCTGTTGATACTTGTTGTCGAATCTGTTGATTCTTGTTGTCGAACCTGTTGACACTTGTTGTCGAATCTGTTGATTCTTGTTGTCGAAACTGTTGATCAGGTCGTCGAATCGGTTGATATCAGATCGTCGAATCTGTTGACCAGGTCTCGTCGAGTCATCCCATCAGCTCCTCGAAAAGATGATGCAACGGAAGTGACGTTTATCAAGCTGAAGTCATACCGATCAGGTTGCACAACCGATCAGCCAAACGTCGCCCGATAGCGATTTTTTTTCTCAATAAAAAAAAGATCGCTAAAACACGCGATTCTTCTCGCACAAATGTTCGCACATTTCAAAGGCAAAAACGTAAAATGAAAAAATAATAATAATAATAATAATAACAATCCGCCGATTAAAATCCCGCGACTCACTGACGGCGTTTAAATTTAGTTATCTCGACGTTCTTTTTTTTCCTTTTTTAATCCCCGACTCCGTCACTCGCTGCTCCCGCGCGCACACAGCTGTTTTATCGTGGAAAACGCGTGTGTCTCGCGCGCGACAAACGACTCGGCCAACATTCGCCGCGACACGGCACACGCGCGGGAAAACGTCGGCCGGCGTACACGACGCGCACGCTGCGGCTCTTCACCGAGTGAATGTGGCCTCATGCGAGGCCTCTTTTCGAACGTCGCGGGGACATTGCGTTAGCGCGCGACGGCGAGTGAAAGAGCGAAAAAAATGAGGGAAAAAAAAAGAAATAAGACGACGAGGAAGGACGGCGGGAACGAGTGCGCGTCCGCGGCGGGGCAGAACCGCCTTTAATGTTACACTCTATGAGCGCGCACAACGCCTGGCCGAGCCGTCGCGCGTCGCCAACGCTATCGGACGCAGCCCCTTCCTTCGTGCCCTACTCCCGACCCCCTCCCTCCCTCTCGACGGGGTCACCCAGGGTGGGGGGGTCGTGATGTAGATAAAGGATGATAAAAAAAAAGACTGGAAAATTGTGGTGAAAAATCGTAAACAGAAATAATGCGAATCGGCGGGAAATTATGTTTGTCATTTTGTCCGCCATGTTAAGGGGGGGGGGGGGGAGGGAGGTCGTGATGTAGATAAAAGATGGTTGAAAAAAAAAAAAAAAACAGAAAAATTGTGAACACAGAAATATTGAGAATCAGCGGAAAATTATGTTTGTCGTTTTGTGGTGTGATATTCACGATCGATACGACCCCTCACCCCGTATTGAACCCCTCGAATGATGAGGTTAAAAATCGATAGATGTGGAGAAAATGTCTGAAAAAAAAAAAAAAAAAATCGATTCCAAGAATCGGCGAAATTACGTTTGCTATCTTATCGCACGCGGCGTTCATGGTCAGGGGACGTGGAAGCTCGGAAGCGCCGCGTCACGTACGTTGACCGATTCCACTCCCGATTGGGATTGAGAAATAGAGGTCACATGAATATCATATCGGTAGGTGGTGTACACGCGGTACGTAACGCGGTTTACGTGTCGCCGTCAATCGATCAGGCACCGTGTGAGCCTCCTCGTGGGCTGCCGAGGCGTCGAATTAAAGACGGAAGTGGCACGACGAAGTTTGTTTTGATGAAAAATGAAATAGAAAAAAAATGACGTTCCTTTAAATTTTTTTTTTATGAAATTAAGTAGAGATTAATAATAATAATAATAATAATGAAAAAGAAATAAGAAAAAAATGATGTTCGTTTAAATTTTTTATTTTTTATTTTTTTTCGAATGAAATTAAGTAGAGAAAAATAATAATAATGATAATAATAATATTAATTTATGAGACGACGTGAAATATTTATGCATCAGTAATACAGCCTTTTGTCAACGATTCGTTCTTGAGCAGCGATTTATGGACAATTTCCACTACAGAATTTTTTTTTTCTATTTTTTTTTTCCCGCGACCTTAGACGTTAAATCCTCGATTTTTTCAATGCATTTTTAACCCACATTCAGCCGCGGGAGATATACGAGTCGCCGCTTGGCAAATGGTAATACACGGCAACGTTGGCAGCGCCAACAGCGGGGACAGCTTTTTTTCCCCTACTTTTTGTTTTAGTGTTTTACGCGAGGACGTCCCGCGTGACCTTGAAAAATCGGTTGCGGCCGGCGTTCGTCGAAGACAAACTGATTTATGCTTCGGCGTGAAGCGGCCGCGCGATTATTCTTCATCCACGAGCAAACACAGTGAGGAACGTTTTCTGAAACTTCCGGCCGGTGATTTTTGCATAATTGAAGTCGTTTCGTCGTCGCGAGAACCGAACGAGGAAATGTTTACCGATTCCGTCTTTGTTCCGGGAATTAAATAAAAGAAAAAAAAAAAAAGATTTTACGAGGAGATTCGTCGAAATTTCTTTGAATTTTTTGTTCCACTTTCGCCTCCAGATCGGCAGACTCTGAGTCATTGTTGTTGTCGACCGGAGTGTTTTCAATTGAGTTTCTTCGGTCCCGCGAAGTGGTCAATACCGATATTTGCCCTTCGGACGCGTTACCAAGGAGACTTTGCGGATCTCTCGATCTCTCGTGTCCTCAATTTTTATTGGCACACTTGAGTGGCTTTTTTTTAACCACTGAATATTGATTTGCATGAAAAATAATGTCGACTTTTTTCAAAGTGAGGGACGACGGACTGGACGGATTAAAAAAAAATCAACCTGATTCTCGAACATTTTAAACACGTAACAAATCGAAGAAAATAAATTGTTATAAATACGACGGCGAGCGTAAATAAATTATTGCTTCTTCTTATTTTTTTTAAGCTCCGAAGCAAAAAAAAATGCTTAGACATTTTATCGAGTCATTTGTCATTAATTAAAATGTTCGCGAGAGGGATTAAAAAGTACTAATAAATTCGACCGCACAAAGTCGCGAGGCGAGCGGCGCTTGCATAATAATGAGGCGAAAAAGAGGTACAAAAAAAAAGAGGTTGACAGTAGCGCCACACGGCGCTTAATATATAACGGATAACCAGTTTTTCGGGAGGGCTAACGCGATTGCCGTACGAAAACGATTGTAATTTATTGCGGCCAGTGGTGCGCGGGGCGTTGCGCGCACGTCGCGCCTCTGTAACACGGGTTGCATAATCGTCCCGCAGTGGTCGCCGCGATCGCGGCGCCAGTCGTATACGCGCGTCCACCCGAAAATAATACGCAAACTTGTATCTAGCAACGCGAGATTAAACCAAAGGAATTTTAATGCTCGCCGCGATGCAAAGACGCTGCCCTCCGGTTATGCGAATTTCCGTGATGCAAGATCTCTGATGCCCCCCAGCCTCCATCGCCCCTTTACCTCACTCAATGAGATTGGCATAATATTTTGTATTGCAAAAAGTTAGAATTTATTTAATTTATTTAATTTATTTAATTTATTTAATTTATTTAATTTATTTAAATTATTTAAATTATTTAATTTATTTAATTTATTTAATTTATTTAATTTATTTAATTTATTTAATTTATTTAATTTATTTAATTTATTTAATTTATTTAATTTATTTAATTTATTTAATTTATTTAATTTATTTAATTTATTTAATTTATTTAATTTATTTAATTTATTTAATTTATTTAATTTATTTAATTTATTTAATTTATTTAATTTATTTAATTTATTTAATTTATTTAATTTATTTAATTTATTTAATTTATTTAATTTATTTAATTTATTTAATTTATTTAATTTATTTGATTTATTTGATTTACATATTTCGGACTAATATCCAAGGTGTTTTTTATTACGGTTCAAATTAGAATTCTTGTGAAGTGCAATTCTTTTAATTCCTTCGAAAAGTTGTTGGCCGCCTCACGAAGAAAAAGCGTCACGATAGTTTCGAGTGAATTTGGATCAGCGTGGATCCAGATTATTTCAATATTCGCGGTAACCGACACGGTGCGATGGTGGTGTAATGGTCAGCATAGTTGCCTTCCAAGCAGTTGATCCGGGTTCGATTCCCGGCCATCGCACATTATTTTTGCGAATTTCTCGTGGAAACATTTTTTTCAGCCTCACGATTAAATATTTGTCGGTGGGATATTTCGCTCTGAAATTACGTGTTTCAAAAAGATTCCAGTATTTCGTGGATGCAAACAGCATTGTTGTGATTATTTCGCGCGGCGTTGGTAAAAGTAGAGCGTCATAGGTTCAACCGCTGTTTACCGAGCGAACGCGCATACTTTCTCTCAGTGCGCAGCTCGGTATTCGCGATTTCGGTAGAGATTGCGATTTTCTTTCGTTTGCATTCGTTTCACGTATATTTTTTATTATTTTTTGGTTACAGAAAATTCGAGTGAAGCTGAATCGAATTTAAGACCGAAACTGAGATTAACCCGCATTAACATCAAAATAATAATTATAAAAAAAAGAATAACAAAAAAAAATTTATCTTGGTTTCTCTACGGAAGAGAAAAAAATGAATCGAGCACGCAGGGCCAGGAAAAATATATAAACAGCCGGCAGATAAGGAGGACCCAGCGATATCTCACGTGACCGACACGTGAAATACCGAAAACATATCTGAGGACATTTTTTGCTTACATTGCGAGTATAAAAATAAAAATGAAAAGTAGACGCGGTGAAATAATTCAGGCAGAAACGAAGAGAAAATAAAATTCAGTCGTTTCGTGTCAAATCGTTCTTTGCGGTCCTTTTGTAAATAAATAAACAAATGAATTGTAATAATAGTGTCAACGATCGATGATCAGACAAAAATGTTATCGTTATCAGCCCGGATAATGTCGAAATTCGGAGTGTTTGACATGGTGCGATGGTGGTGTAATGGTCAGCATAGTTGCCTTCCAAGCAGTTGATCCGGGTTCGATTCCCGGCCATCGCACATTATTTTTGCAATTTCACACGCGACGATATTTTTTTTATCATCCACCTACTCTACAATCTAAAGAATTAGAAATCATTCTTATATTTTGCTTTTTAATTCATCCATTTTTTTAATTAGTTTCCTTACAGCGAGCAAATGACTCGCAAGTTCAATAGGTGAATAAACTAGTAACTCTGATTATGGTGGGTCAATAATTTAGCCATCAGGCTTCGACATGCAGGATGTCATTCTAAATCAATCGTATATCGAAAAATGTATGTAATTCTTAATTATCATTAATTATCATGTCATTCTTTGAAAGTACATTTTTGTATTTGTGCGTAACAGATTTATTTATGTATTTATTTATTCATTTATTTATTTATGTATCTATTTACTTATTCATTTATTTATTTATCTATTTATTTATTTATTTCTAAACGAAACAATTCCCTTTATAACAAAAATTTATTGGTGGACAAAATAGACCGTTAAAAAAAGTGAAATCATAAACGTTACAATAAAAAAATATTTTTAAATTCCTCGCATACAAATTAATATAGTTGACGAACGAAACTCGACAACGCATATAAAAAAAGTCAACAAACGAGCAACATCGTCTCCCAAAAATTGTATTTCGACGTTCACGCGTGCAATTTACCTGGGCGAATGATTGACGAGTACGCTACGAGTGCGCAGAGCTGTCCTCCAAAGAATTCCTCTCGCGAAGTGCATCACTATACTGACGCGCGTGTTGAGGCTCACCGCCCTCGTCGCGCCCGCCCCCCGTTGCCCCGGTGCCCCATCGGTCGCCGAGGATGAGAAAATCCGAGGAGGGAAAATCGGGGAACCGCGGGCGAGCGAGCGAGACGCCCGACGTATGGAAACAGCAGAGGCAGATAAGGCCCGCGGCGGCGATAACCCTCCCACGTGACCGAGACGTTAAATATCTAAAGAATTTTTGAGCCGTCCCCGACGACGCGCCGCGTGGAAAGTCGTTCGCGGTTCGATAACCTGCCCGATCGCAATCTCCGACGTTCGGCAACGTCGCACCGTCGTTTTCACAAAACGTCCGTAATTTTCCGATCTTCCGTTTTGGCAGGACATTTTTTGGATAGTACACCAAAAAACGGACCTTCCAGTTTTTTTTTCACGGCTCTAGGTTGATTTTTGGGTCATTGGGAATGGCCGCCATTTTGTCGACACTCGGTGACGCAAAATGGCGGCATAACCTACAAATTTTTCGACACGACGGAATGGCGGGAAAATTTGAAAAATTGGAGGAGATGAGAATTTTTACTCGAATGTTTGGGAACGAGCCGCCATTTTGTCGACACTCGGTGACACAAAATGGTGGCATAACCTACAAATTTTTCGACACGCCGGAATGGCGGGAAAATTTGAAACATTGGTGGAGGTTAGAATTTTTACTGGTGTGTTTGGGAATGAGCCGCCATTTTGTCGACACTCGGTGACGCAAAATGGCGGCATAACCTACAAATTTTTCGACACGCCGGAATGGCGGGAAAATTTGAAAAATTGGAGAAGGTTAGCATTTTTGCAGAAATGTTTGGTAACCAGACGTTTCTCTTCGTTGCTGTCCGCAGTTTTCGCCGGAGCGATAAAAGGCGTAAACATTGATGGATCAAAACAAAGAGCGGGACGATTGATCAGGGATGGTGCGAACTACGCTCGACGTTATAACTACGCAATGAAAAAACGATTGATATTAAATCGACCTTGACACAAGAAGAAAAGTAGCGCGATCAAAACACCGCTATCGACACGTGACAGGGATGCCCGATCGAGCTCTGAATATTTCACAGACCCCGCCGACGCTCCGTGTCTTAGTGACCGATGGGAAAACATTAAGAACGTCGATAAACACGTTGTGAGCGGGAAAAAAAATCACGTTCGATAAATCGCTGTCAGTCGATGAAAATACAAAACAAAAGAAAACGTCCAGACGGACCTCAAACTGGGACGCGCGAAATTCAATATGGCGGAGATAACATAACAATTTCCATTCTGTTAAAAAAAAAAAAAAAACAGTCACTAAATCATAATTTGGTTTCTTATTCAAACTAAATCGACAGATTAATTTCACCTGTACGTTATTTTCTATTCCTTTTTTTTTTAAATAAAAATATATAAAACAGGTTCACCAAACGAATTTCCATAGAAAAAAACGATAAAAAAACTCCAGTCGCGAAATTAAAATTTGGTTCGTTATTCACACAAAAACAAACAAATTCATTTGCACCTTATTTTATATTCCTCCGTTGAAAACAAATTATATATAAAACGTGCTCACCAAACGGAAAGATCTTCCATGGAATGAAAGCCGCTACTCCCAGATGGCGACAACGACATTGCGTTTCTCGTCGAAGTCGCGAGAGGACTGGGCTTCCTCCTGACCGAACCGGGCGGGCTAACCGGCTACTTTACTTTGAGACAGCGTGTCTCGTGTGTCCGTATATATCTATATATATATACATATATACACAAACATACAGAGTCACACACGTGAACAAATGTATTACGTGTATCGGTGACACGCCGATGAGTGCAGCGCATACACAACGGCACACGAATCCCACCTATCGCGGCGTCTATATATATACGCGCAACTTTTCTTCACTCTTAAGTCACCCCTCGGCGGCAAATCGAGGCAAACGCTCGACGACATGCGCGCACGTACGGCACAGCACTCGACTCGGGTCCCACCGAGTTGCGCGCGCGAGCCACATGGAAATAAACACACAATGGTATATCCACACCTCGCGCCGGGGCGCCGACTCTAAGTGTGTCATGACGCGCGCCTTAGCGTGACAATTTAACGGTTTCATAATAATGTATCGGGTGCCGGTCACTTTACCGTCGGCCACTTGGATACATCGGACACGTCGGCTATCGGTGTGTCGCTTTGTTTACATTCGTACACCAGCGACGTCGGATTAGATACGCGCGGTCATATAACCGAGGTCATATGACCCCGGTTATATTACCGTAATTTATCGACTACCGATATTCTACCGGTGCACCGACGAAAAAATGTTGTAACTCGGTGATGATAAATGATTATAGATTTTTTAAAAATTGTACAACGAACCGGTCATATTACCGTAATTTACTGACTACCGATATTCTACCGCTACACCAACGAAAAAATTTAATAACTCGGTGATGATAAATGATTACAGATTTTTGAAAATTGTACAACCGATCGGTCATATGACCATAATTTACCGACTATCGATATTCTACTGCTACAGCAACGAAAAATACCTAATAACTCGGTGATGAACGATTACAGATTTTTTTTTTTTAATTCTGCAACCGACGGGACAAACAACGTGCGAAAAATGCGGGCAAGACGGGTGCAGGAATTATTTTTATTTGTAAAAAGTGAAAAGAATTTGGGATACGAATAAAAAACATGACAGTTTTGCGAAAAGTATGAAATACGATTTTCTACTGAGAGTCGTGATGAAAAATCAATGCGTGCGTGGTATCGGCGGAGCACGACGACGGTTACCACGTGCGAGCCTCACGCACGAGGTTTCCGAGGCGCGCCGCGAGATGGCGCTGCGCATGCCGAAACAGCGCCATCTGTGCGTCACATTGGCGAAGCGGGAATTCAAAACGGGAGAGCGGAAGAAATCCAAACGGGAGGAGAGAAAAAAACTGAACGGTCAAGCGGATCAAAAAAACCTTTACCTGCGAGGCTCAGCCTGCTCGACCGTCAGCTCGGAGCGCGCGTTGCTGCTTCGCGGGGGAACAGAAAAAAAATATAGCGTTATTATCGAGTCACAAGTGTGTAATTTTCAGCTGTAATATTGTCGTGTGTGACACGTGGCAAAATTACCGTGAACGAGGATATGTAGCGACAAGATATACAATTTTATTCTTTTTATTTTTCTAATGTTAAAAAAAAAACTATCGATCAGTCTCAAATTTTTTTTTTAAATCGCGGGGTTCCTGAAAATTTGTATCAAGCGTTGATACAAGCGTCGGACAATGTCGCGACGCTCGGTTGCACATGATTCGCGGTTACACGCCAAGAAAACATGTTGACGTATTTATACGTGGCCCCTTTTGACACGGATCTCTTGACTCAAGTGAATAGCTGCGTAACATCATTGCGCACTGGACTCGATTACCGAGCTCCATTAACATTGAGAATAACGACGGAAAAAAACTGCAGGAATTGAGATTCATCAAAGAAAAAATTTACGTTACCTCATTTAGTGCGATATAATTAAATAGGAATAATTTTTATTAAAAAAAAAAAAAATTAAAAAAATGACACGAATTAATTATTGTTTGTCGAAGTTTTTTAATTCTATTTTAATTAATTTTTTTATTTTCATTCTGTTAAAAAAAAATAAAAAAATAAAATTAATAACATTTTTCATTTTCATTCTGTTAAAAAAAAGATAAACAAAAAAAAAATTAAATTAAATTAATTGAATTTTTAATTGGTGAAGTCCCGCTCAAAATGTGATTCACTACGATCGAACGAGGCGATTGGCCCCCGGCGACGTGTCCAAGTCATTGTTGATCGATGACTCTGTTCCCCGATTGGCCGTTCCGAGGCGGCAACAGCCTTGACACCTTTCGGAAACTGGCCAGTGTGTCGCGCAGAAAAACGGACTAGACACTTTCGATATGAATTCGTTTCGCAAACACGCCGCCGGCTCAGCGCCGTGGGCCACAATTCATCTGTTGCCATTCTAGACGTCTCGTCTCTCGGTACAATTTTATCAAGTTATCTCTCGATGCATATTTACAAAAAAATAAATAAACAATTTTTCAATTAACGTCAAATGTTAGTTTTCAAGGTATAAAATAATCATCGAGCAAAAAAAAAAAATAAAAATAATGTGCGATGGCCGGGAATCGAACCCGGATCAACTGCTTGGAAGGCAACTATGCTGACCATTACACCACCATCGCACTTGAGAAAATCACTGAATGTATCTCGGCTGCTCCAGCTCAGCCTCCGACATCGTTACCAACGAGTGAGATGATAAACAAAGTTATAACAATAATTAAAATATTCCTTCCCCTTCCATGACGCGATATAAACATCAAAACGCCATTTTTACACTCAAACTTTATATTGGAAAAAAAAAAAAAAAAAAAAAAATTGCTTCACAAAACGAGCGATAATTTCGAAAGATAATTTTTTTTTCCAACGATAAATAAAACAATCGAAAAAAAAAAAAAGTTGCTTCACAAAACGAGCGATAATTTCGAAAGATAATTTTTTTTCCAACGATAAATAAAACTATCGAAAAAAAAAAAAAAAAAAAAAAAATTGCTTCACAAAACGAGCAATAATTTCGAAAGATAATTTTTTTTCCAACGATAAATAAAACATTCGAAAAAAAAAAAAAAAAAAAAAAATTGCTTCACAAAACGAGCGATAATTTCGAAAGATAATTTTTTTCCAACGATAAATAAAACATTCGCGCTTATGTATCACGTGTGTTTATTTTATTTTCGCGACCGTAAAACCCCCAAAATATCGTCTGCCTCCACCGATATAGCCGAAAAAAGGGAACAAACCGAAAAAAAGAAAAAATTTGAATGAAACGTTTGAAAATAAACTCTCGAATTTCTAATGTTATCACACGATCGTGGGTTGCGATAAAAATAAACCGACTTTCATTCTCCGTCGAGCGCGCGTAAACGAAACGCCCCGCGTGTCGGCGATTCGCGCGCCGCTCTGCGTAAATCGACACACGGCGACGCATATTTCCGTATACGAATCTCGCGTCGCGGAGCATTATATGCTCTCTATTCTCGCCCGAGAGTCCTCGAGATACGAGCGCGCGCGCGAGAGAGGTACCGCAACGAGGATGTCAGAGGTCGGTGAATCAAATTAGATCGGCCAACGTGTAACGCCGCGACGGCTCTATACACGCTCGGTATACCCCAAGTGGTTGGCTCACTTGCTTCGCGGCTTCGCCGCTTCATTGACATCGAGATCGTTCTAACGCGACGCCGCACTGATTGACCCTTATTATCGTCACTTTGAAAATAAAAATAAACAATTCTTCAATAATAATGATGATGATGATTTTTATAATAATAATAATAATAATAATAATAATCATAAAAATAATAAATAATTATTGTTGTTGATAATAATAATAATCATAAAAATAATAAATAATTATTGTTGTTGATAATAATAATAATCATAAAAATAATCAATAATTATTGTTGTTGATAATAATAATAATCATAAAAATAATCAATAATTATTGTTGTTGATAATAATAATAATATTAATAACAATAATAATAAATAATTAAATATGGAACCCGTAACGCCGGGCCTAGCAAAAGCGTTTACAGTCTATAAAAGATTCGCCCTACCTTTTTACCACGATAAAAAAATAAAAATAAAAAATATTTTTGTTAATAATAATAATAATAACAAGAATAATAATAAGAATAATAACAAGAATAATGATAAAAATAATAACAATTATTATTATTGAAGAATTATTTGTTGTTACAATGTTAAGATAACAGAGATGAATGAATATGACGATTGAAAGTTTTTTTTTTTTTCATTGCCATTGACGTCGTTGAACTAACCCTCGTGTCGTTAAGCGTGTCTCTCGTACGAACGGTTTAAAGAAGACGAAACAGAGTCGAGAAACGTCGGGAAATGCAACTCTCGGAAGAGAATAGTGTATAAATAGCGAGTGAAAAAAAAATATACGGCCGCGTGAGCTCCGGGATGAGGAAAAGACGGTAAGAATCACCTGAACGTCTGCTGCTTGTCGTGCATCCGCGTGACCATCGTGATTTTCGGTTTGCCCTCGTTGAGCTCGAGGCCCACCATCGCTTTTGCCAAATGAAGATCCTTCTCATTCATCGCACACGAGGAAGCTCGAGGCGCCGAAAAAATTTTAGTACGAGTCGAATGGACGTTTTCTTCTTTGAATGTTGGTCCAGCACTTCCGGTTGAGATTTCTTTAAGTACTCGCGAAAATCATCGATGCTTTTTGGTATTTTTTTTTATCAGACGTTCACGATTTTTAATCACTACTTTTGTGTTAGGTTTTTATTTCCTCAGTCTACGAACAATTTTTTTAAACCGAATTTCTTCTCGTCACTTTAAACACGTCGAACTTACAATTTTCGAAAAAATGTTTGTAAACAAAAAAATTCGAAATTCCGCCAACTCGGTTCGCACCAAGAAATTAAACACAACGACGCAATTGGTTGCAAAATTATTTTCCACGAAAATTTGAACTTTTTTTCCCCCCCAAAAAAAAAACCAGATCTGTCCAATAAAAAATTACGTCGACCGTCGGACGTTTCGCGCCACGCGTTTCAATCTACGGCCCAGAACAGGATTTCGGGTGCGAGCAGAGCGAGAGACCAGCGGACCAGATGAGTGACCGAGAGTCCGGCGAACCAGAGTGTCGACTGGTTTCCTGGACTGTGTTGTGCTTGGAGCATTCGTGCCGCTGGATTTTCAGCCGCACCAACACAACAATCAGCAGCAGCGACGGACGCGGCGGCTCGAAAACTTCACTGACACAGATGAAATTATTTCTTCTCGCTACGTCGGTGTCTCTCTCTCTCTCTCCCTCTCTCTCGCTCTCCCCTCTCCCTCTCATTTATTGTGCGTCAGGCTTCGCTCTCTCTCTCTCCCTTCCCCTTCGTGTTGTGAGAGCCCAGTACCCCAGTCAGCTGATTGGACAAATGTCGGGCTTATGCGGGTGTGTGCGTCACGTACTGGTGGCGACGACGGGAACTAGGTCGGAAGTAGGGGAAAAACGGATGAACGGAATCTGCGGTAGAATGGATTAGTTTGAAATATCGGAGTGAGATTAAAAAAAAATAATTACAACAAAAGTAACAACTTTATTTAATTATTAAAAAAAACTTACTACTCGATTCTTTAATTTTTTAGTAGTAATTAATGAATCTTTTTATTTTAAAGCTCTAAACTTTTATCAATTTTCAACTAAATATAAAACGACAGATTGAAATCAGCAAAAAAGATCTTCGAAAAAATCATTTGAAATCTTTGTTTTTTTTAATAAGTGGAATATTGAAAATATTGAAAATCTATTTCGAATCACACGGATGGCCAAAGTTATCTCGCTCCGCGTGACGGATGATAAAAGTGGTCGGCTCTTTTACCAGCGTCGGTAGGAAGAATTTTATCGACAGGCCGGCTGACGTTACCTCGCGGTTTCTCTGAATTTTCGAGAAATTCGTTCTGTCATTTTTTTCTCTAATGATGGAGGATTTTGTAATGACGAATTAAGTCAAATGTGTCTGATATATATTTATTTTTCAGGAAAAAATAATATTTGTATGCCACGCGAGCAAATACAATATACATTATGTACAATAATTCGTGTGTCTCGACGCGATTGCGCGAGGACTAAATTAAATTTGCATCTCGTTAAAAATCAGGTTCTAACAGTTATGATAATAGTAGTAATAATAATAATAATAATAATATAATCTTAGTGAATCTTCATTCGTACACGTATATATATAGATTTGGCTATTTCAGTCATTGACACTGGACACTTAACGGAGAGAAATACAAAGTAAAAAAAAAGTTAATATTTACAAACGTAAAAAAAAAATGAATTTCGGAAACCTCCGAAGAACAAATCGCCCGAGCACTTTTGGACGAAAGGCACTATAGAGAGGCTCGCCGGACACTAGATTACTAAAATTTTATAAATAATAATAGCAATAACGATAACATAGTCTAACTCGATAATTCTTAGTTTAACTTACAAAACAGTCTGTGCGGGTGGGATTTTTTTTTGTTACCTTCTGTAAATCCTCTGGTAAAAATATTGTACACTGAGGGAATGAAAAAGAGAAATTGGCTTCGCGGTCGTGGATTCTCGCACTTGGCGAGGACTCGAAGCCAACAGTTTTGGAAATGTTTCCATCACTCTCCTTTCTGATTGTTTTTCTTTTTTTTTTCGTAACCTCAGTGCCTGTCGTTCCGCAAGGATTTGCTGCAATTCACGTACGTGACCGCTTCGCCGTTTACGACACGAACGTAACGAGAACAGGCTTGAACGAAGAGTGCAGGCTCTCGTTGGTCTGCAAAGAAAAGACATTTTTTCGTTAGAATTGGTCAAGTTAATTGAATTAAAAAAAATGTAATTAAATAGATGCAAAGATCATGCAAAAACAATTTCCAAGGACCCGCAATTTTTTATAATGATATATATATCATTATACATTTTTTAAATAATTGTTTATAGTTTATAATGATATAATAGTATTTTTATATAATGATATATAATTATATATATCATTATAAAAAAAATTAATTACTTCTAACTACTTGTGTCATTACAAAAAATTACATGATGCATGGAAAATTAATTTTGAAGAGATGCAACAGCAGCGAGTGCAATCGTTATCAGTTGGTGCAATTAATTGCAATTGTTTAGGCGAAAAAAGAGCAAACAGTTAGTAGGGTTAGGTCACACACTCACATGCCTTCTCATCCTGGTTCTGTTCGCTCGTGTGACACGGGCCCTGTTGTATGTATTGCGAGGGTTTCAGTGGTCTTCCGTCCTGGTCCTCGACCTGAATCACCAGGCCGTGATTGTTGCTGTTGCCGTTGCCGCCGTGCGTGGTGCTGCGCAAATTTTGGCGCCAAAAACGAAGCGCTTGCCTGACGTCCAGGGCCAAGTGACTTCCTTGCGACGTTAGCGACGTCACCACCGAATCCATCAAACGTTTTTTGGCTGCAAAAGATGATAGGAAATAACATTAAATTTCAATAAAACTTTTAATGAATTTTTATGGATTGTAAAAAAAAAAATCATCACGGAATGAAGCTAAAATTTATTTAAATTTAGTTTCGAAAAATCTTTGATACTTACAACGATGTTTTTTCAACGATTTTGTATAGAAGTAAATCGATATTCTGATTTTCTTCTCTTCCTCATCTTCCTCCTCCACTGCTGGCGCACCAGGCGGAACGGTTACGTCAATCTGGGGTAATTTGTAGATTCTCATTTTGGCAGCGACTACGTGATCGCCGGAAGTGAGATTTAGCTGGAAGTACATGTTCATCGAGAAGGGGTCGGACCAGGTCTCGAGGTCTGTATTTCTGGGTGCCTGACCTAAAAATAAAAAAAACCATTTCCTAAATGTATCTTGCCAGCATTCATGAAAGTCCTTTTTTAATAGAGGACTTTTTTATTTAGTAAACGTTTTTTCATAGGTTCTGGTAAACTTACAAGTAGGCGAAAACATCGTGAGCCTTTCGCGCTGCACTTGGTTGCTGCTGGAACTGAGATTATATCTTCCGGTTATGGCGAGGACCCTCATCTTGATGTCCTCAATCGCTTTCTGGCCTTGACTGCGAAGAAAACGTGTAAAATTAGTTACGTAACAAAGAAAACTTTTTTTTCAACAACAAAAATTTATCGCAAAATGTCACAAACGACGAGCAGCATCCACTGTCTGTCATTGAAGATCATTTCGTTGAGTTACAATACGCGGTATTTTCGTAGCACCCTAAATAAACGATAAATTAGTTATGTAACAAAGAAAACTTTTTTGTTTGTAATGCAAATCCATCGTAACTGGTGCCAAACGACAGAGGACATCGAGCACCAAGTTTGACGAAGTTTTCAAGAAATTTCGCCGCGCCAAATTTCCAAAGAAGCCTTAAAACCGTTAATTAATGGTGTTAAACAAAGAAAACTTTTTATTCAACAAGAAAAAACTCAGTACGATTAGTGAACAATACTAAAGAACGTCAAGGATTAACAATGCGCACAAAAAAAAATTCCCACAGCCTGATGAATTCGCAACGAGAGCCGTAATTACGCAACAATCCAGGCTCGTTTGTTTATTCGTGTGTTTGATAATTTCGCGCGCGCCAAAGGTTACCGAAGACGCAGACGAGCGTCGGGGTAAATTGAAATTATTCAGTGGAATCTCGTTTAAGGCATCGATATATGCAGCGGAGTGTGTAACGAGGAGGCGCGCGCGAGAGGAGACGAGAGTCTCTCGGGGCGATTGGTGGTATGGTCAGTGACCCAGAGTGGCCGCGTGTTGGCAGCTGTTGCCTCGGCAAGGCAGCTCGCTCGTTATTACACACGATCTAGACAGCGGCTAGACAGGAAGAAACGTCAGCAGCCGCGAGGCTGCCTCCTGCAGTCTGTCCGCCCGTCTGGGCCTTAAGGCCGCGTGTCTGGAATCTTCAATATCCTCGGCTCGCTTCGTTTTTTTTTCCTCATACTTTTTCTCCCGCCATTTCTCGCCTTTCCATCGCATGCGAGCACGTCGCCACCGCGGCTCCTAGCTCATTTGCAAACCGACTGCCCCGTCTGGTTTTTACGCTTATCCCGTAATACATCACGTAACAGGAAAACACAAATTTTTCAGGCAGACATTGAGCAACGCGTCCCGATTAAATTAACCCACTGCACGATGTGAAGAGACGGTTGGGTCAACCGAATCCAGTGGTCACCGACGTCCGGTGATCGCTGGATTTGTTGAATCGACAAATCTTTTTTTTTCCCAGTGTCAAGATTGACTGTCGAAAAATTTGTTAGCAGTTTTGTTCCCAAGCTTTTGTCCAAGAGATCTTTGCTAAGAAAAAACCCTTGTAACGGAGGATCGGTTGGTGAGGTCGTGAATCACGCAAAAACCGAAATGGAATTTGGTCTCGTCAGCAACGACAAACGAGACGAAGCGGAGGCAGGATAACCTTCAGCCGAAGTCTCCACTTCTTTCTCGACTTCTCCTCGGGTCTCCCTCGTTTCACTTCGACTCGCGCCACCTCGTTTCACGACATCGGAAGAGAGCAAACAGGCCGAACGCCAAGGGACCTTCTGTATGGGGAGGTGGGGAGGGCGCATAGACAAGGTCAGCGCAATAAATTGGAGTGTGTTGCATAACACACTGCGATATATGAGCAGCCTAAATACAGCCCAAATCAGACACCTGGTTATTACGAGGGTGCTCAAACCCCGAAGATTTATTGTCGCATCTTCAGGGTGCGATTAAGCGTGAATATTTTTGTTTCTCATTTTGACGCCCATAAATAAACAAAAACAATGAAAAATAAATCAAAACAAATCAATAGAGATACAGATGAGGTCTTTTGGAGTAATTTTGACTTTGAATTTTTTACTTTGTTTACACCCGTTCCGCGCAACTTACGGACGAAGACAGACGCCCGTAAATAAATGTCTGATTTTCACGCCCATAAATAAATAAAAATAATGAAAAATAAATTAAAACAAATCAATACTGATAAAGATGCGGTCTTTTGGAGTAATTTTGATTTTTAATTTTTTACTTTGTTTACACCCGTTACGCGCAACTTACGGATGGAGACAGACGCCCATAAATAAACGTCTGATTTTGACGCCCATAAATAAATGAAAATAATTAAAAATAAATTAAAACAAATCAATAGCGATAAAGATGCGGTCTTTCCGAGTAATTTTGACTTTGAATTTCGAACTCTGTTTACACCCGTTCCGCGCAACTTACGCCGGACGCGAAAAAGACGAGCTGGAAAAAAAGTGAAGCACGAGCAGAGGACTCGAGTGGACGGACGGAGACAGAAGACACGTGGAGAAACAACCCAACTACGCCAATGCCGAGGCGCACGAATGCATTTACGCGTCTAGACTTAATAAAATAAAAGAAATGCCAACGGGTGAGCCCCCCGACGTCGACGGGGGGTGGCCTGTGCCGCTGGTCCGCTCCCGCTGCCGATGGTGTTGCAGTCGTTCGGCGCGGAGTGCGGACGACGGGAGGGGGTGGAGGAGGAATAAGAAGAGCGTGGAAGGGCACGGGGAAGACGCGACGAAGACGAGACGGAGGACGCCCGGAGAAAGGAGAGAGGACACTAAAACGCGGTGATTTAAAAATGCATCTAGCTGACGCGTCTAGCTGCGTTTTTTCGCCGTTCGAGAGTCTTGAATAATTTTTTAATAAAAAAAAAAAAATTATTATAAATCAGAATCAGAGGATTATCATTTTTTAAACAATATAATAAAAAAAATTGCCTCGTAATTCGAATTCGGAGAATTAACATTTTTTAAACGATGATTAAAAATTTGAATTTTGATAACAATAATTTAATAAATAATTTTTTTTTATTAGCAGAAAAATCGGAATCACAGGATTATAATTTTTTGAACGATGATTAAAAAATTGTATTTTGAAGAAAATGATTTAAGATAATTTTTGTACGATTTACTGGTTTTTTTATCGCACGGGATTATGGCTTTAATATATTTTTGGTGGCTTTAAATAATTTTTAATTTCTTTTCCTTCCCGATTCCCGGCGATCGCGAAGCGACGTCACTCGACGGGATGAAGCGTATCGACGTTATAATGTCAGGGTCGCCGTTTCCCGCGTGTGGAGCGGCGGGGGGAAAAAAAGGTTAATACGAATAGCCGAGAGCTCGTGCGTGGGGGGAACGAGGGCAAAATATCGTGGCCACGCGATCGTGTGTCCACTACGCCTCGGGATATTTTTACAGGACGGGGGCAACGCTTCGGCGGGAACGCCGCGTGTGACGACGCGCGAAGAGGAGGAGACGCCGCGAGCCTCGCCACGGGCCGTCCCCGTCTGTCTGCGCCTCCAGACTCCCGATGCGCTTCTGACCGCAGCCAACGAACGACGGAGACGGACGATGAAGGATGGTGGAAGAAATAAAAAAAAAAAAAAAAAAAAGAAAAGAGAAGAGAAGAAGAAAAATACTGTGGAAGTATCGGAGGCAGACAACGTAGCGCGCGGAAATCGCACGCTTCGCTGTGGCCACCACGTGCTGCGACGGGGACGCAGCGAGGACCTTCGAACCTCCGAATTAACTCGTCGTTTTTGTGTCTATTTTTTTTTTAAGAGCGATACAATTTTGTCGAATATATATTTTTTCAACATGCACAATTTTGTAGACTTTTTTTTTAACATGCGCAATTATGTGGGAAATATTTTTTTAATACGCAATTTTGTGGAATAATTTTTTTCAACATGCACAATTTTAGGGAATAATTTTTTGTTTTAATATGCACAATTTTGTTAATTTTGTTTAATTTGCGCGATTTTGTGGAATATTTTTTTTTGTCAACATGCACATTTTTTTGGGGCTTCGAGTTAAAAATATCGTTGAACTAAGATAAATACTCGACTTCAAAGATTGAAGATATTTAAAACGCTGTCTGGAATTCCAGATTAATTTATTGAAAAAATAGTGTTTTATTTATATTGAAAAAACGGTGTTTATTTTATACCGAAAAAATAGTGTTTGAGTTTTATCGAAAAAATGATGTTTTATTTATATCGAAAAAATGGTGTTTTATTTATTTAAAAAAAATATTTAACGTCCTCCGTTCAGGCAACGCGAGTCACCCGTGACGCATTATCTATTTCACGGCACCGCGACTCTCCGACCGTCCGCCTGGCACAGAATCCACAACGCCGGTGCGGTATACATTTCGTTTATTCACAGTTTTACTAACGCGGCAAGCGCGGCAACCGTATAGTCGTCTAAATGCAGCCCACGATTTCGAATTCCTCGCCGCGAAAGCTCGGCTCTGCCTCGTTACCGCGGGAACCCGCGAATGAGTTTGAGCATCATTGAACTATTGTCGCTCGGCCGAGTAACAATAATTCACGATAAATTAATGCAAATTTTTGCTATCTCAATTGGCATCGAAATCGCGATCCTGTCGATCGGGTCGATGTCACAACTACTGTCAATAAAAAAAAAAATAATAAATTTTTTTTTTTTTTGATAAATGTAAATGTAAAGCAAAATTGAAGAATTATTTGTTAATTAATTTATTTGAACTCATCTATAGAAAAAATATATTAAAAATAAATTTAAAACAAATGTGAATGGAAAGCGAAATTGAAGAATCTTTTGTTAATTAATTTATCTGAAATCGTCGATAGGAAAAAAAAAATGTGTGGGTGAATCGTAACGCAGAAGCGGAGTTTCCATCACGGCCGAGAGCTTTTGGCAAGCGGCGCGAGTCAACGATTCGAAAATACGTGAATCCGTAGTTGGCGTCGCCCGAAAATATTTTCCAACACACGGATTTTCAGTGTGTTGGGACGTCGTGCGGACGTCGCGCGTTTCCACGAAACTGGAACGCGAACGAGGAATGACAAAACGGCGGAAAAAACTTTCGTCCTCTCGTGCAATGTCAAGATTCTTTTTAACACTCGGAGTGGATTTTTTTTTCCAACAAAAAACTCAACCCTGAAGTTCTAAATTTTTTATAATTATCCGTCTATCTGATTAATCGAAAATTCAAAAACTAGCGATCAACGAATAAATAAAAACACGTAGCAAAAACCACACGAAAAAAAAAAAAAATTAAAAATCGAACTCGCACACGAAAACCTCGTTGAGGCTTACCTATCGATGGGCGAGCTAATATTGCCGCTGGAAAGAAAAACAGTGCTTTAATTCCCGGCTCGATGGTTCGGAACCCAATTTTTTTTTCAATTAGCCTTAGCGAATTTCCAACGAGAAACGAGAGACACAAAAAAAAATGTTCATCCAAAGACGTCAAATTTCGGCGTCCACTTTATTCTGCCGAAAAATCATTCAGCTGAATCGTCGTTTTTTTTTGCCGATCATCAGATTTGTCCAAATCGGCATTTTCCTAATCTTCACATTGCCGAATCGCTGAACCTCAAAAATTTAATAATTCCACATTATTGAGTTGAACAATGCGGCGTTATTAATTTTCGATAATTCGTCTATTCCAAAATATGCCGATTCGTCCAAACGACATTCAGTAATTCAACGTTCGTCAAACCGTCGATTCCGCCAACCGATTTTTCGCCACAAAATTTCTCGTCTTTTGTCACAAAATTTCGCATCAGTAACTCGACTACTCAAAAAAATGTCGATTCGTTCAAACAACATTCAATAATTCAATATCCCTCAAACCGTCGATTACCCCAACCGATTTTTCGCAAAAAAATCTCGCGTCTCCCAAACCCCTAAAAAAAAAAAATTCCTCAACTCACTCTCTTCGATGAGCCAGCGCCAATTGCTGATAAGTCGTCAGTCCAACGTTCACCGGCATCTTCGTGGACGAGTTCGTGGTGATCGGTTGTGACTGTCCATCCTCATCCGGATCCTCATTCTGATAGTTCCCAGTGTCATTCCTCTCATCATACAGCATCATCGATTCCGCCGTTCGATTTCCACTCCCACCCTCATCCTCCTCAACAGTCTCGTTGTCCAGGTCGCCATCGTAGTTGACCTCATCCAGGGCCTGCGGGATGACCCTGTAGACGTCGTCCTCGACCCACTCCAGCCCCTCGTACAGGTTGGGACCACCTCCAAGGTCGCCACCCGACACCTTCTTCATCATCGGATCCACCCCTTCATCCTCAGCCTTCGGGGTGGCCGACGACGAAGTCATCAAACCTTCAATCTTCTCCTCAGCTTTCCTGTTCCTCGTTTCCACATCTTCCTCAGGTGTCCTCAGCCCTTCCTGACCTTCCTTCCCGCCTCCCTCAGCAATTTCCTCCAGCGGCCTCACAAAATTGCCCAACCGATACACCACAGGAACAGAAGAACGCGGATCAACCCTCGAGCCCTGCTGAAATGTCCTGTCGTCATGAATCCCCGAAGTTCCGCTCATCCCCGAAATCTTCGACGCCGTCCACGAAGCCGCCTTGGCGATCATCGACGACCCCGTTTTACCCCTGGATTCGCCTCTCCCGATGACGTTTCTGTTCGCCTGCTGAGGTGTCTTCATCGTCTTCATCGTCTTCGGTGTCATCAACGGTTCTCCAATCTCCCTGGACAAAAATCTCGCTCGTTCGTTCGACGTCGAGTCGAACTCCGAGTCGTCATAACGTATCTTGAACACCACGTGGGACTCCATGGCGCGATTGAAGTTGTCGTGCAGGTCGTCGTCGACCTTCGACCTGACGGGTTGATCGTCGTAATCCACGACCGACGATCGAGGATCCAATTCCTGCTGCTGGGACATCCGGTTAGCAGCGTTCTCGTAGTCCAGGACGGCCTGACGGTTGTAGGCGTCGAAGTCGAAGTCCTCGACCTGGTCCACCACCTTCTTCTTCTTCTTCCTCGTCTTCGGCTTCCTGGAGGTCATCGTGGACGGCGTCGCCGTGTCTTCGGCCTCCTTCACAGCCTCCTTTTCGTCTTTGCTGACCTCGGGTTTCTCGTCACTCGTCATCGAAGCCTCAGTTATGGTCTGAGGAGTCTCAGTCACCCTGGTCACCTGGTCCACGTTGACGTCTTCAGGATCCTGAAGGCTCCTCAAGGCCATCGGGATCTCGGCGCCCCGCAGCTTCTTTCCCAACTCGCGTTCGCGAATCGCCAGAACCTCCTCCAGGCTGTAATTCAGGCTCTTCAGCAGCTTCACGTCCGCCTCGCTGAGGTCACCGGTGATGATCTTGAAGATCGCCTTCTCCAGCATCTTCTTGAATCTCCTCGCGCTGAACGGCATCGGTTCCTTGGTGTCCTCGACCCGCAGGCTCCTGCGGATTTTCGCGCCGCCACTTCGAGCCAGCCTCACGGCCTCGTTCTCCAGGTAGCCACGTATCAACCCCTCCACGACCTCCTCGTGACCCTTCAAGGTCGCCTCCTCACGGATCTCGCTTATCAGCAGCCGGGTTATCAGATTCTCGCGGCGCTCGCGCGCCTCGCGACCCTCGGCCACACGGCCCAAGGTCACCGCCCACGTGCTCGTCAAGGTCATCGACAGCAGCAGCAGCAGCGACGGGAGCCACAGTGACACGAATGACGCCATCTTGGTGTCAAAATGCGTGGGAAAAATTCGGAAAAAAATTCACGATGATGATTTCAGCTTTTGGCTTCGGTGCCGATTATCGCGACATCGCTGGAGGTCAATTGGACCATCCGCAGACGGAGTTAACCTCACTTTTTACGATGGAAAAGCGCGGGAATTTCGTGGTTGAAATTTGAAATTAATTTTTTTTTTTTTTTTTTTTTTTTCGTTGGGTTTTCGGCGGGGTTCAACGATGCGCGAGCCGAGCGTTCGTGGTGCACTCTTCGCGCTCCGTGGTCTGTGGAGACCCTTCCTGACTGTCCGGTGGCGGTTCTGTCCGCGTGTGCTCGCGTCGCGAGCCGTAAGTCTCAACTGAGTCGGCGGATGCCGCGCGGGCTCGAAAGCAGCATAATTCTGTCTACTGCGGTGAATTCGAGACGGAACGCGCGCGTAGAACGCGCGCGCGGGGGGCGAGACTCCTCTATACGCGCGCCGCCGTCGTCGTCGTCGGCGCTGCCGCCGCCGCCGCAACCTCGTCTCGGCGTTCCTCGCGCCGGGGATGCGGACCCGTGGAGATAACGAGCGAGGGGTGGGAGAGACGACGAGGCGTTTGTCGGCGATCGGATACCCCTCACGTTTTTCCCCTCTCGATCTTTTTTTTTCCTGACACCACTTCACGTTTTCCGATACCAAAAACAAAATTGCTCTTTTTTTTCTCTTGATTTCCCTTTTTTTGTCTTTCTATGTATTCTCCTCTCTCTCTATTTTTTTCCGGAGAACACTTCACGTTTTCCGATACCAAAAAAAAAAAAAAAATTGCTCTTTTCTTCTTCTCTTGATTCCTCTTTTTTTCTTTCTCTGTGTTTCCCTCCTTTCTCTTTTTTTCGGAGACCACTTAACGTTTTCCGATTTTAAAAAACGTTGCTTCACGTTTTGCGATTTTTAAAAAGTGTTTTTTTTTCTTCGTCAATTCCTGCTTTTTTCTCTTTCACTATCTCTCCCCCCTCTTTCTCTTTTTTTTCGAAGGCCACTTCACGTTTTCCAAAAAAAAAAAAAAATTGTTTGCGTCTCTCGACTCCTTTTGCCTCACGTTCGAGGCGAATTTTTCTTCTAACAATATTTCTATTATTTAACTTAGAAGAGAGAAAAAAAAAAATTTCCGGAGTTCCGAACTCGTGCCTCTATTATTATTTTTTTAATCACTCGAAATTCATTCGAAAAAACAAAAGGCAAAAATCGTCTCGGGCGTTGCTCGCGACTCGACTTTCGGGTGAAAGAGAACGACACGCGCACGTGGACACCGAGGCGTTTGGACGTCAGTGGCGAAGGTGCCGGGGACTTTATAGGGTGTATCCCTTCCCCGCTGTCTAGACGAATCGAGAGATATGATCTTTGAATCATAATGTATCGTTTCAATAAAACACTACGAGTGTAGCCGCGGCTGACGCGAGCGTAAGTGCGCACCGTGTCGCCCCCCTCCCCTTTCCCCTGTCCCCCCACTCCCTTCCCGCTTCACCCCCTCGTCGTCCGATCCTCGAGGAGCTCCTCTCGCATGTCTTCGAACTCCGGGGAGCCCCGGTTGTGTCTCTTAAGCCGCGCGAGGGGCTTAAAACCGAGTATGAGAAAGATGGAAAGTGAGACTACAATCTGCATCTCCGTCCCCCCTCTCCCCCCTCGCCCTCCGCGCCCCGCCAAACCCGCGCGGTACTCACCCGAAAAAACACTGTGTGCATCGGTGATCGGGGCTCTGATTTACGTCTTGTTTTGCATCGGGTCCAATTCGCTTCGGGGAAAAGTAAGCCGTGCGTGCATCGCGGCAACGCGCGTACGAGTCGCGTGACGCCTTAAGGATTCTGCGGCATACGAAATTGCCGGAGGTCAAGGCATCCGCGATTTTCATCCACGATTCTGTCGCGGACTCGTCTGGATTCCGGATTTTTCGGCAATCGTTGACGATTTTGTTTCGCATTTACGAATGGTTTGAACGGCTCAAATGGTTCAAATGGTTCAGATTGCTCCCATAGTTCAGACAATTCGCATGGGGCAAATGGCTCAAATGGCCCAAATGGTTCAAATGGTCCAAATGGTTCAAATGGTCCAAGTGGTTCAAATGGTCCAAATGGTTCAAATGGTTCAAATGGTCCAAACGGTTCAAATGGTTCAAAATTGTTCAAATGGTTCAAATGGTTCATATGGTTCACATGGTTCAAATGGTTCACATGGTTCACGTGCTTCAAACGATTCTCATGTTTCACCAGGTCCAACTGGTCCAAATGGTCAAAAGCATGTCGATCTTAGTACACGTTTAATGAATCCTTTGCCCGCAAAGTTAGAAACGTAAGAATAAAATTACCAGATTCAAGACCATCCGCAGGTTTGTGTGCCATACTCGTTGCCGGGCAATCAAAAGGCAATTCTGCGTTTACCGTTGGAAAATAATTGACGAAACACCAATTTCCTCCGGGTGGGGGGGTCGGCCGGCTGTACGTCTATCTGTTGGCATGAAAACCGTCGGGGTAAGCTTAGAGTCCGGCGTAATTCCTAGAGCGGGAAGGCGCGACTCTCACGAGTCTCGGCAAATGACTTTACACACGTCGGTGCGAGCGCTCGCGGTGGTGGCGCGGCGCGGCCGATGTCGAGCAGGTGGTGGCCAAGTAACGGGATGTCAATTTACCGGCTGCCAAGTTTCGCGCACAGCCTCGTAACTTGTGACCATGCAAATCTTTGATTGCTCCCGTCGCGCGCGCGCGCGCAGCCGCGGTAATAATATATGCAACACGACTTCGGGAGCCCCAGGGCGCTCAAGCGCGGGGAAACGACGTACTTGGAACTCGATCAAGTGCGACGAGATTTTCGGTGAATCAACTCGGCCCGCTCGGTATTTACATCGGTTGTACTCGATACTTTTGATTGACAAAATTATGCCTCGTGACAATGTAATAGAAACAATTTGCAATTTAATGTTTTTTGGTAAATGGTTCAAATGGTCCAAATAGTTAAAATGGTCCAAATGGTTCAAATGGTTCAAATGGTCCAGATGGTTCAAATGGTTCAAATGGTCAAAATGGTTCAAATGGGTTACATGGTTCAAATGGCTCAAATGGTTTAAATGTTTTAAAGGTTCACATGGTTCAAATGTTTTAAATGGTTCACATGGTTCAAATGTTTTAAATGGTTCAAATGGTTCAAATGTTTTAAATGGTTCAAATGGTTCAAATGTTTTAAATGGTTCAAATGGTTCAAATGTTTTAAATGTTTAATTTTCTCTGACGCTTTTTCTTCACGAACTTTTTAATTCTCTGAAACGATCATAAAATCAGGTACGAAGTTGTGAATAAAAAAATGAAAAAAAAAAAAAAAAAATCTCAGTGCGACCTAAATAAACGCCTAGACGAGCGCGAATACCGACGCGAAAGATGCAGTCATCGTGTTCGGCAGAATTGCACACGGTCTGGCCGAACATTCTCGTTGTATTCAGTTGCAACACTGCTGACGTCATGTCTGTGTATTCGCGAAAGGACGTAAGGAAGGACGGAGGGTGTGCTGACCGTGCCCGTTGGACGGACAATCTGGTGTCTAGACGCGCCAAAATAATGACACAGCTTATATAGCTTCGCGAAATTGATGCGCGCAACTTGCACCAACACAACAATCAGCGTCGATTAGCGGATCGCAGCGAGTGCAGCTCTCGGCCTTTTTCGTTAATGACTATTTTTTTTTTTTTCAAAATAATTTTGGTTCCAAAATATTTCTTTAAAATTAATTTTGGTTTCAAAACAATATATTAATTCGTGTCGATTTTGAAAAAAATTATAATCGCGTTGTATGGGCATTTTTAAAATTTTCTGGCCGAAATAATTTTTTAACTCAATGTTTCTTCGATTTTAATCGATCGAGTTGAGACGTCCAACTCGATCGTTAATAACCAATCGGACTGCGTATGTAATAACTGGTGCGATCCAGAGCGGTTGGTTCACGTACCAGAAATTTCTGGAGTGAAGAGAAAGATTAATCGACAGATCGACGGACCGTTGATTTCCGATCCGGTAACCGATACGTGGAACCGCAGAATGTCTAACGAAAAGAAGAAAAAGAAACCAAAGACGCGAGAAAGTTAGGAAACAGCGTAGGGATTTCCTGGTAGCTGAAACGCGAGCGGCCGGGCGCAGCCAGACACGCGCCAGACGGATAAAGATCAAGGATCATTGGGGCCATCAGCAGCGACGCGGCAATAATCCTTGTGAGTCACCGATCTGCTCGCCACTTCGCGATAAACAGACGTAGATCGCGCTAATACCGAAGCCTCCAGAACCTTTTTTTTGCTTCTCGGCAGTTTTTTTCAGTGGTTCCAAAGTTAGGCACGTGTTGTGTTTACCTAATTCGGAGAGTGCAGGATCCTAGTTAAAAAAAATCCTACTTAAAAAAATAATAAACTGTATGAGAAGAATAAAGCAAAACTCATATAAAACTCCAAATATTTCAAATGGTCCATGTGGTTCGAAATATTTAAATGGGTAATGTGGCTCTTATTGTTTAAATGATCGATGTGGTTAAAATGGCCTACATGGTCCAAATGGTCCAAATGGTTCAAATGGTCCACAGGGTCCAAATGTTTCAAATGGTTCACATGGTCCAAATGGTCCAAATGGTTCAAATGGTTCAAATGGTTCAAATGGTCCAAATGGTCCAAATGGTCCAGACGATCTTTTTTTTACTTTCTCTCCGGGAGCAAAAAATTCTGGAACCTCGTTCCGCAAGTGTAAAATGCAAAAATCCTCACTCCCACGACTGTCGCGCCGATAGACGCGATTCCGAGAAGCGAAAATTCCCGGGAACCGGAAGATCGAGAACAACACGGGCGGACGCGGATCACGCGCGCCCGCGAAATCATTGGAATTCTGGATTTCTCATGGTCAGCGCGCAGCGCTGCTACGCACGTTTCTCTCGCGATCGCCGCGCGATTGCGACTCGTGGGTGGCCCGAACATGTGTCCCGCGCGCATTGCGCAACGCGCAGGCGCTGACAAATTGTAAATTCAAATTTTTCTCCCGGTTTTTTTTTACTACCGCGATTAGACGCCCCGACGCTCGTGCGGCCCAACTCGAAGGCTACAGCGCAGACCACTCGAAGATTTTTTTTCTTTTTTTTCCGAAATCTTTCACGCATAATGCGACTCGACACAACAGCGCAGGGCGCATAACCAGCGCGCGATACGCTCGGCAATACGGTGCCCTTATCTCGACGAGACGTCTGCCCGACGAATTATGCGCCGCCCACGAATTTCCATCGTCTCGCGTTTGGCGCGCGAGTTGTATTGTTTTTTTTTGGTCCTCGCTTTCGTTACCCTTTTTTTTCGGCATTCTTACACCCGCGCCGTACAATCCGCGCGTCGGCGGATCGACGGCGTCGATCTACAAGTCAAAACCGTCGCGACGAAATATATGTATCACTCGACGTATCCCATTTTTTTCCTTCGAGGAATTTTTTTTTTCGGTTGCAAACGATTGCAAAAAATAATTACAGAGTTCGGTCAATTGAATTTTTTTACTCGGGGAGGAGAGATGTATTTTTTTTGTAAAAAAAAGAAATTTTGTTTTGTAAAAAAGAAAAAAAAATGCTACAAAATATTATCGAATGAAAAAACATGATGAGGAAAATGTGAGACGAAAAATTTAATCGGTGCGAAATCCGACATCGAAGCGAATTCTTATAAGCCGCGGGACTGATGCGCGAAGATCTTGGGAACCGCGCGAGCGAAAGGAGACGAAGGGATCGTTCGGCGGGTCTCACGAAACGTGAACATCCGCAGCACGCGACACCGCGTGCTCCCCGGAAGGGACCGGGAGACGCTTGGGTTATCGCTGCCTCGCACCGGTTGGATCCTCTTTCCAATTCCCCGGTGGTACTTTCGTTGACTGGCGCGTCTTTCGTGTCTCGCTCTCTTTCTCGTCCTCATCAAGACGACATCGAATGTCGACGGTCGAATATTTTCGAATGAAAACATTCCACCGTTGCGCGACTCTTAAAAAAGCGTATAAAAATTTGGACCATTTGAACCATTTGAACCATTTGGACCATTTGAACCATTTGGACCATTTGAACCGTTTGAACCATTTGGACCATTTGAACCATTTGGACCATTTGAACCATTTTTACCATGCACACCATGTGGACGATTTGGATAATTTGAGCCACATGGCCCATTTAAACGATTTGAATCACATGAATCATTTAAATCATTTGAATCCCATGGACCATTTGAAAAAAAAAGAAAAAAAATGCTATAAAAATATAATTACGAGATTATTTTCTATCACATCCGTGAAATATTTTCATCCGTAATATTCGCGAGCCTAGAAAAAAAAATCTCGCCGGTCTCATTTACCGATCTCGTCTGCGCCTACTCTAGTTTCGCAATCCCGCCTCGTGCTGCGGCGCCAAAAGCGCGCGGCGCGCGAGACGGATGCGACGATCGTCGCATAAGTTTCCCACATCAGCCGCCCGAAGTTGCTGTAACCGTGGAAATTTTAGAACTTCACTATACGTCCTTTTTAATGCCCCGGGGACGGGCAGACGCGCCGTCGGATAGTCTGTCCGTCTGGCTCCATCGCCACGGGACCCCCGGACATTCGAGGCCAGAGGAGCCGAGGGCCGAGCGGGGGGAGGCAGAGCGAAAATTAAACGCAAAACCGGCGACGCGCGATCTCGCAGACTCCTCCGGTCTCCGTATCTCTTCCTTCTTCTCATATTCACTTCCTCGTTCTCACCCGCTGACTTTTTATTTTTATTTTTTTTTCATCTCGCCGAGTTGCTTGAAAATCGTGGGAATTCTATGTCATTTTGTCATTTTTTAATCGTTCGGAAATCCGCAATTTAGTAACCAATTTGTCTGTACCAACTTTGCGAATTAAGCAATCAAAAATAAAATATTGATTGCTGATATCAACTTGAGTTATTATCGTTCAACCATTCGACAACGTGACTTATGACCGATCGACTCATCGATGACTTCACTTATTCAATCAGTCAACTCACCAACAACTTGAGTCATTGTGAATTAACTCAACAACAACTTGAGTCATCGTGAATTAACTCAACAACAACTTGACTCATTGTCAATTAACTCAACAACAACTTGACTCATTGTCAATTAACTCAACAACAACTCGAGTCATTGTCAATTAACTCAACAACAACTTGACTCATTGTCAATTAACTCAACAACAACTTGACTCATTGTCAATCAATTCACAATCAATCAATCGACTTACCAACAACTTTCCAACATTTTCAATCAACTCGACTCACCGTCAATCAACTCATCGATAATTCATCTCGAGAACGCATTAAACCTTATCAACATCGTATTTTTCGTTTCCGCGACGTTCATCCGATCCGTATCTCCCGACTGTTCCATCCGGAGTCTTCGCTTTCAGCCTTGTCGCAACTCCTGCATCGAAACTATGATCAGCACAATTTTTCGGTTCCTACGCGTCGCGCGCGGGGCGTCTCGTGTTCGTATCGTCTACGAGGTCTGCCGGAAGACGTAGGAAAAAGAATGCAAGACAGGAGAAAAGGAGAAATATAACGAAAGATGGGAAAAAGATGAGGACCGATATTAGGTTTCACGGAGGTTCGAATGAGCGGCGCGACGAGACCGGCGAGCGTCGAGACGCGACGGCCATGGCCTAGTGCAAAAAATCCCAACGTGACTTCCCTACGAAGGCTTCGCGAGCATCTCGTCTGGCGGAGATAGCGAGCCGCGCTCGTGGCATCCGAGACCATCGCGCCTCGGCTTCGACGATATCGGAGCCCACTTCCCGCCGCCATCTTGGGAACGATTTTTTTTTTCGCGGCCCGTCTCGATTCGGCGAGATGAATTATCGTCGCGACGATAACGAGGATCCTTGCGCGCACCTTTGGAAACTGTAGTCACGACGCTGACGCTGTGGTTGTACTTTATCTTAATGAGGGCGACGCGAGGAACTTCACTGACGACCAAGTGTCCGTTGTGTCTGGTCAGTTAGGCATGCAGAACGAGATCGGTGGCTAAAAATAATTTAGAAAAAAAAGAAAAAAAAACGTGTGGCGGAAATTTTGATTAATTTATTTTTTATGTGGGAAATTTTGAGGTTCCGATGTGAGGAACTTTTATGTCTTATAGGAGATGGATTTATTATTATTATTTTTTTATATTGTATTTTTTTATATTGTTTTAAGGTAACTGTTTTATTTTTTCAGTGGCTGCAAACATTATTGAAAAAAAAAAAAAAAAAAAAAAAATCGATTTTCCCATTTGAGAAACTTTTATGTTTTATAGAAAATGGATTTTTAAATTTTTTATATTAAAGGTTGGATTTTTTTTGGAATTCGTTACTTCGAAAGCTGGCGATTTTTTTTACAACGCGAAAACACCGTTAAAATTGAATTATTTTATCGTCGACCATTCGTCGATCTGGGAGTCATTCGAGTGTTTTTTTTTTTCAGCAATTTTAGTCGTCACGACGGCTGGTTACGCGTCGAGGAAAACGAACGGCCGTGGAATTTGTGGAAGGACACGTCACGTAATAACCGAGACGCATCGAACGCCGATTGTCTTCCACTCCGAGTGACAGCGGCAGCGGCAAGTAAACGTCCGTCTCATTGGGTTCAATTGTATATCGCTCGGGAGTTCCGCGGAATGCATTAACACTGTGTATTCGAGCGATCGCGCTCGCGTTTGTGAATCCGGAACAACTCGGCGTTTATTCCAATGACGCAGATGCTGCGCGACTTCTCTGGATGTAACGAAAAGCGTTAAAGAGTTGGGTTAATCTTGGGACAAACGGAGGGGATATAATCGCGACAACCGTGAAACTGTTGTCGATAGGTCATAATTAAACGTAATATTTTTATCATTTTTTTTGCGAGGATTATTCAATAGATTTTTTTTTCAGCACACTTTTTATTTTTAAGTTTAATATTCAAAACTCGAGAATGAAAATTGAAAATTCGATATACAATAATGATAACTCAAACTTTGAAAATGAATTTTTTAAATTTATTAGCGCATTTGTGCGTTTCCTGCTATTACTGAATTTATGCAAAAAAAAATTAAGAATAATAAAGTTTTGAGGTTTTGAATATCGAAAATGCAAGATATTTTAAGCACTCATTTTTAGAAGAGGAAAAAATTCGAAATTCCATATTGAAAACTAAAACTTTTAAATTCAATATTGAAAACTAAAACTTTAAAAATCAATATTTAAAACTAAAACTTTTAAATTCAATATTGAAAACTAAAACTTTTAAATTAAATATTGAAAACTAAAACTTTTAAATTAAATATTGAAAACTAAAACTTTTAAATTCAATATTGAAAACTAAAACTTTTAAATTAAATATTGAAAACTAAATCTTTAAAATTCAACACTGAAAACTAAAACTTTAAAATTCAATATTGAAAACTAAAACTTTAAAATTCAATACTGAAAACTAAAACTTTTAAATTCAATATTGAAAACTGAAACTTTTTAATTCAATTTTGAAAACTGAAACTTTTTAATTCAATATTGAAAACAAAAAATTTTAAATTCAATATTGAAAACTAAAACTTTTAAATTCAATATTGAAAAGTAAAACTTTTAAATTCAATATTGAAAACTAAAACTTTTAAATTCAATATTGAAAACCAAAACTTTCAAGCTCAAACTCAAAAATTCCATATTCTGTTTATTCACCCATAATTCACCCGCAAGCACCGTTAAGATTACGCGCGATGTCCCCGATATAATGTCTTGTTTACACGGTGCGACAATTGAAAGCAGAAGGCACTGCGCGATAGCGCCGCGAGCTGTACATAAAGTCGTGACTATCAACAGCGATAGCCGCGAGTATTGCGCCTCTATTACCGGTGAGTCCGAGGAACCGTTTGAAGTTTTCTCAATCCTTCCTGTGAAATGAATCGTCGATTAGATTTATTACTCTATTTTTTAGACCGATTTGGTTCGATCACGGAAAATTGGGTTGTAGATAAATATCGGTATTTTATTTTTGATTTACGACTTAGCCTCGGGTTATCTGCCGTCATTCGACTTATTTTTCCCCCGTCGAGTGTCGTCGTCGAAGGTGCGCGGCCGCCATGAGAATGTCAGGTCTTTCTAGTTGACGTTAGGCCACCGGGCCGTTCGGCGTGTCGGGCGACGAGAAGAAAAAAAAAAAAAAAATAAAAGCAACGCAAAAAAAATCGACGAAAATATTTTTCGTTTCGCCGGTGCCAATAATCGAATTATCTAGTCGCCGGTGACTGCTGACCTCGTTGACGGTGAAAGTCTCGCTCGTTTCGTTCACCTCGCGTCTACGTTGTGTGTGTGTGTTGGTCGTCGGTGAACCGCACGTCAATTGAACGACGGACTCGCAGAAGGCGCTAAAAGAGCAACGAAATGTTTGTGGAAAATCGAAAACACGATATTGTAAAAAATGGAATTGATTGGAATTAATTAGAATTGTTTTTTCTAAATCAAAAAGGATTTTTTTTTCTAGTTTTCTAAGTAGAAAAAAATTCTTTTTCTAAAAAAACTTTTCTAAGATTTTATTTAAAATGTCTAATTATTGGTTTCATTATGTAAACAAAACTTGATTAATTGAAATTAATTAGAGTTGGTTTTCTAATTCGGATTTTTTTTTTTCTAATTAGAAAAGTTTTTATTTCGAAATTTTTTTATTTATCGGAAAAAATGTTTTGACGCTTGATGCAATTTAATGTGACGTCAATTCAGGCCCGATAATGACGCGGCAATTTTGAAAATTGCGAAAATTGAGGCCATTAAATTATCAACCGGCCGATAATATTATTACCGCACTCCTGCGGCGCCACTTTTTGTCTTCGGTGCAACGAAATTCTTCCTCACTGATATCTGTTTTTTTTTATCAATCTTATCCCATCCCATATCACGGACTGCAGGTCATTTCCGATTCACGACGGAGTTTCGGGGATAAGAATCAATAAATATTTATGGAAGATTCCCCTCCAATGCGATAAAAAGCGTGTCGTTCTTGACCCCCGAAATTTTATTTTTATCGATTTTTTTTTCAAGCGTTCGACATGTCAGGTTTTATCGTATAAAATTTGTCAGAATATTAGAAAAATTGGAAATAAAAAATATATTTTTTTTACCTCAATTTTAGTTTCATCAAGATAGAGAAGTGGATATTTTTTCCAGCACGATAGGATTGATATTATTGAATCTGTGCAGCTGCCGACGGGGATTAAAATCACCGAAATAGATCTCATCACAATCAATTTACTCGAATTTAATCAAAAGCGTCTCGAGTACCCCGAGCCGTTGATTCGCTTCCGATATTGTTTCACGCCCACTTTTTTGCAATCCACCGTTATCTACTGATAAACGCGACGTTATCTTCATTACCTTCGTGGACGACTGACTTCCCAATGGTATTTCTCGTTCTTTTTCTCTCGCGGTTCTGCGGTCGAAGTTTTCCGGAGGACGCGGGTAAAACTCCGTCGCGCGGACGTGCGGCGATAATCTTTTTCCGGTATTTTTTAGTGAAAACAAACTTTTTTTTTTGCTGAAAAAAGGGTAATTTTTTTGCTGAAAAAAAGTGTAATTTTTTGGTTGAAATAAAGTGTAATTTTTTTTTGCTGAAAATAAGTGTAATTTTTTTTGCTGAAAATAAGTGTAATTTTTTTTGCTGAAAATAAGTGTAATTTTTTTTTCTGGAAAAAAGTGTAATTTTTTTCTGGAAAAAAGTGTGATTTTTTTCTGGAAAAAAGTGTATTTTTTTCTGGAAAAAAGTGTATTTTTTTCTGGAAAAAAGTGTATTTTTTTCTTCTGGAAAAAAGTGTATTTTTTTCTTCTGGAAAAAAGTGTATTTTTTTCTGGAAAAAAGTGTATTTTTTTCTGGAAAAAAGTGTATTTTTTTCTTCTGGAAAAAACTATAATTTTTTTTGCTGAAAAAAAGTGTAACTTTTTATGAAAAGTATTTTTTAAATGAAAAGACGTGTAATTCAAAAAAATTATGTAATTTTGAAAAAAGTGTATTGTGGATCCATTCTTCAAAATCAACCGATATCTCGTTGCCACTGTCATCAGATTGATTAACGTGTTGTTTTTACTTGTCTCGTCTGTTCCATTCCGTCCGCGCAGCATAACCGGTCGGTTACACGTCGGGTGTTCCAGGAAAAAAAACCAGGCAATTGAATGGAAATTGATTGGAAAAAGTGGGGGAATGTGAAAAATTCTTACATTGTGCGAAGAGTCTTTTTGAGATTTTAGCTCTCGCACTGATAACTCGAGTGTCGTTAGATGAACACGTGACGGATAGCGAAGATCGAGCAAACGTGCCATGGAGGGGATATCGAATCCCGCTTTTAGCGAGGTGAGACGTTTTTTTTATTTTTATTTTTTTATTTTACTAACACACCAACTAACTCTGGGATTTTTGTACCGAAAGGTGGAGAGAAAAATAAGTCAACACAGTCTGCAAATTCCTCTGGACTTGTCACAGGTAGACGAAATTTAAATTGACGTTCGGCAAAAGCTAAATGTGGAAATTCGAAAAAAAAAAAAAAAAAAAAAAAAAAAAAAAAAATTAGTTGTTCAGAAAAAAGTGTATAATTTTTTTGTGCAAAAATTAGTAATCATGATTGTCTGACTTATTAACAAAACTGCTGAATCGACAATAGAAGCGGATGACAATAATTTGTCGTTCTTTTCTATTTTTATTTTTTTCCAATTTGACTTATTTGAAAAGAAAAAAAAATTCCTTTCAGGCACAAATGCAGGGACACGAGTTGGACGTTTACGACGAAAACACGAAACCCACCGACAGTCGGAAGAACTCGGTGAGTTATTAATTTAACGACAAAACGTTCGACATTCTCGTCATCCGTAGCAAAATTATGAAATTAAATATGCGACTAATTTGTGCACCGGCAGAAATATGAGGCCGACGAAAATACTCCTTGTTGCCTGGTGGCCGGACAACAGGCCCTCGATTCCTTCTTCTCGAGACATTCGAGGGCGTTCAGAAGACTCGGAATTGTGATACTCAATGCGGCGATCCTGATTTACCTCGTTTTCGCCAGTCACTACTGGGTCACAAATAGTTAGTTAATTTTTTAAATATAAAAAAAAATTAATTATATTTTTTAACTATTTAAAAATAATAATTATATTTTTTAACTATTTTCAAAAAATTTATTATATTTTTTAACTATTTAAAAAAATTTATTATATTTTTTAACTATTTAAAAAAATTTATTATATTTTTTAACTATTTTTAAAAAATATTTATATTTTTTAACTATTTTTAAAAAATAATTACATTTTTAACTATTTTAAAAAATGTATTATATTTGTTAACTATTTAAAAAAATGTATTATATTTTTAAACCATTTTTAAAAATGTATTACATTTTTAAACTATTTTAAAAATTTTTATTCATTTTAAAAACTATAAAAAAAAAAAAATCCAATTAGCCACATTGCTAACATTTTTTGATAATATTTTTTTTAGACAATGACTGCGATCTCAACTGGTGCGACGGTTACGGAATGCTCCTGATCCTCCTGGCCGTCGTGTACACCGGTTTGCTTTACTACTGCGGGATAAAAAAATATTTCGGTCGAGGAATCGCGAGCTGCGCTCGTTCGCTCTCCTCGCCCTTCGACGTTATTCGGCAGCGCAGGTGAGTCGATAGTCGCGGGTTCATTGGTCTCCCCTATCGTAGACTCTACGGATCGATAATCTTAATCTCGATCGATTTCAACGTTTCAGATACGGCGCGTGTATATGTAAAACGTCGTTTTACGTCACGGTGTTCGTCGCGATTGTCGTGTTCCTCGTGTTCGACACGTACGACTCGAGAGATCGATTGATCAGCTTTATCGGCGTCATTGTGTTGATGCTATTCGGTTGGGTCTTCTCGAAGAACCCTGGAAAGGTTCGTATCAGATGTGAAACAATTTCGTGCGCTGCGCGTAATTTTGTACAGAATGCTCGATCGATTCATCGGCAGATATTGAGTCAATGATTAGTGGACTCATTGATTTGTTTTTCGGTAAATTATTGAGTCGATAATTTATTAAGACTGAGGTGAAATCTCAGTGAGTCGTTGAGTCTTTGAGTCGTTGAGTCTTTGAGTCGTTGAGTCGTTGAGTCGTTGAGTCTTTGAGTCGTTGAGTCTTTGAGTCGTTGAGTCGTTGAGTCGTTGAGTCGTTGAGTCGTTGAGTCGTTGAGTCGTTGAGTCGTTGAGTCTTTGAGTCGTTGAGTCTTTGAGTCTTTGAGTCGTTGAGTCTTTGAGTCGTTGAGTCGTTGAGTCTTTGAGTCGTTGACTCATTGAGTCTTTGACTCTTTGACTCATTGAGTTTTTGACTCATTGAGTTTTTGACTTATTGAGTCTTTGACTCTTTGACTCATCGAGTCGTTGAGTAATTCAGTTATTGAGTCATTGACTTGATTTGGACTCCATTTTTGTCTTCAGGTGAACTGGCGGCCGGTATTTTGGGGCCTCATCCTTCAATTCGTCTTCGGTCTGATAACCATCAGATGGAGCGTCGGTCGATCGGTGTTTCAGTGCGCGGCCAACAAAGTCGCGAGATTTTTGGACTTTGCCAAAGACGGCGCCAGCTTCGTGTTCTCGAATACCCTCGTGGACAACGGTGTCTTCGCTTTTTCGGTACTTATTTTTTTTTAAACAATGCACTTATTTTTTCATTCCCGTTCGCGTTAATTAATTTTCGTTTTCTCCGTTTTATTTATTTTTTCTGTTTCGTAGGTTCTACCGGTTATATTTTTCTTCAGCTTCATGATACAAATTCTCTACTACTGGGGCGCCATGCAGTGGTTCATTCTGAAATTGGGATGGATGCTGCAGCGTGTGATGGGCACCACCGTATGCGAGAGCATCAATTCCGCCGCCAATACTTTTTTGGGAATGGTGAGGAAATTTGAGGAGTAGAAAAAAATGAAAAAATGTCTCGTTGTGTTTTTTCGCTCGTGGTTACGATTTACTTATTTTAGACGGAATCGCCGCTGCTGATCAAACCCTACATCAGCAAACTGACCAGTTCTGAATTGCACGCTATTATGTGTTCCGGCTTTGCCACCGTTTCTGGTTTGTTTTTATTATTTTTTTATAATGATTTTTTTATATTAGTTTGTAACAATTTTTTTTTTTTTTTTTTTTTTTTTCAGGCACCGTTTTGGCCGCCTATATAGGATTCGGTGCACAACCGGCGCATCTCATAACAGCCTCGGTAATGTCCGCGCCCGCCGCTCTGTGCTACGCGAAACTTTTTTACCCGGAGACCGAGAAGAGTCAGACGACTTTTGAAAATATTCCGCTGAAAAAATCGTGAGTCACCGGGGTTATTTGACTCGCGCTGTGTGTGGTGAAAATATTTTTGTGTATTTTGTTTTTTTTTAGGGAAGACTCCAGCGTCATGGACGCAGCTACCAAAGGCGCTTTGGCCGGAATTCCACTCGTGCTCGGGATTGTCGCTAATATTGTGGCATTCGTGTCGCTCATCTCGTTTCTCAACGCTATACTCTCGTGGCTCGGCGGTCTCGTTGGCTATTCGGATTTGACTTTTGAGGTACGAGAAAAAAAAATTCACAAAAAAATATTATAAACCCATATTTAAAAAATCACGAATAATTTTTAAAACTTGATTATTTCCGATTTTTCGTAAAATAAAAAAAATGTACATAAAAATTGAAAAAATTGATTATTTTCGATTTTTCGTAAAATTCAAAAAATGTACACGAAAATGTTTAAAAAAAATGGATTATTTTCGATTTTTAGTAAAATTCAAAAAATATATATGAAAATTAAAAAATAATTGTTTATTTTGCATATTTCTTTGATTATTTTCGATTTTTAGTAAAATTTAAAAAATGTATATGAAATTTAAAAAAAAATTGATTATACATAAAAAGAATTAATGTATTTTTTTCTTCTTAGTTAATACTTTCCAAGGTCTTCATGCCGCTGAGCTGGATCATGGGAATCCCCTGGGACCAGTGCGAGGACGTGGCGACTCTGATCGGCCTGAAGACCGTGGTGAACGAGTTCGTGGCTTATCAGAAATTGGGGGAATTCAAGCTGGCGGGGAAACTGACACCGCGCACCGAGGCAATAGCCACGTACGCCGTCTGCGGCTTCGCCAATCCCGGCTCCGTGGGAATAATGATGGGCGGCCTGGGCTCGTTGGCGCCCGAGAAGAGGCAACAGATCGCCGACGTCGCGATGCGGGCCTTCGTCGCCGGCAGCGCAGTTTGCTTCCTTACCGCCTGCATAGCCGGTAAATTTTTTACGCAAATTTGAAAAATAAATGTATTTCGTGCTTAAAAAAATCAATCCTGAGCTTTAAAAAAATTGTTCGTATTTGAGATTTAACAAAAAATCGGTTTTGAGATTTAAAAAAAAATCGGTTTTGAGATTTTTTTTAAGTTCGATTTTGCGATAAAAAAAAATTTGGTTCTGAGATTTTTTTTAAGTCCGATTTTGCGATTGAAAAATCGGTTTTCAGATTTTAAAAAATTGTTCGGTTTTGAAATTAAAAAATAAAATTCCATTTTTTTTTCAGGTATGCTGATGGATGAAGCATTTTTTGAAACTGCCTTAGCGAATTCCACGACGATTGCACCAAACACAACTACCATTAGTTAAAAAAAAAAATGAAAAAAAAAAATTAGATATATTTCCGCTGGCCGAATTATATTTGAACCGAGGGAAAATAATTTTCCATCAACTCCGCGAACGGTTTGAGCCTTGGACTGTATTTTGGATTTCCGAATGACACCCCTTTTTTACAAAAAAAATTATTTTTTTAGCAATAGCGTTTAAGCTTTATCCATTTCGAAAGACGTTTTGACGTAAAAAGACGAGAGAGAAACACGAGATCGTTCGGGTGGAATGTGGGAGACCATACTGTACATTTTATCGCGTCATTACGAAATAAAATCATCGCGTCGCTTTTAATTCATTTATTTATTTATTCAATAATTTTCGTTTCCCGAATTCGTCGTCTACGCTCGAAGCACGAATATTTATATTTATATATATCTTTTTTTTTTTAATTACATTTTACGATCACAGCAGAACGGAAATTTGCCTCGGCCAATCAAATTCCAGCGAACATTCGTGCGGCTGTTTTTGCGTGATTTTTTTTTTCGTTTATTACGTTTAAGCGAACAAATGCAAAATTCCGGAATGTTTCGGTCGCCCTCGAGTCGATGATCTCGATTTTTTTTTTCGGTCCTCGCCCGGCGTTGGTGCGTAAAAAAAAAATACAAAAAACGATTTTCACCTAAGCAGACACTGAATTTTCGCAGTGGTCTCGTGACGTCGGTTCACCGAATTGGCTGTCGGTGGAATTTTGCCGAAGATCTGAAAAAAAAAAATTCATGTAGACGATAAATTTTATTCTCTGAAAAAAATAAAATTTACTCACTTGCAAGATTACTCAGGACAAGATATCGATCGTCGACGTCGAATCTCTCATGGCAGGGCGTGAAGCTCGTGAACTTCGTACAGTCCGTGAGTTCGGTCGAAAACGTCGGCCGTTATCGCCAGCATCTTCGGTAATACGTCTATGTTGCGTTGAACGTTATCGCCGCACACCTGTTACGAAAAAAATATTGTTTGAATAAATTGGTAGAAAAAAAAAATTTAATAAAAAAATATTAAAGTTTTTTGAGTTTTTCGTGAAAACTATCGCGTTAAAAAAACAAACTAATAGTGAATTTGTTGTGTATGGGCAAAAATACATCGAAATAAAGGGTACAATTTTTTTTTTATTTATTTAAAGTGACTTCGCACTTTTTCAAAATTTCGTCACTTCACTAAAATCGAGGTTACTTTTTTTTGGATCGGACGAACCTGGATTTTCTTTCTTCGTTCGAGAGAAAAAAACTCAACAGCGAAGAGAATTCCGTAAGTAATTTAATTAAAATTTGTACCTTTAATTCATTTAATTGTACCTTTATTCATTTAATTGTACCTTAATCCATTTAATTGCACCTTTAATTCATTTAATTATACCTTTAATTCATTTAATTGTACATTTAATTAATTTAATTGTATCTTTTTGTCAGTAATTTAATTAAAATTTGTACCTTTTTGAACAAAAGCTCTTTAGTCGGCATCGTGTACATCGCGACGACGGCGGCTTTCCTGATGACCCAGGGATGATGCTTGGCGAGGGTTTTGCCGTAGGCGTCCTGACAGCAGCTCGAGGTTTTTTCCGTATCCGCGAGTTCGCCGAGTTGCCTCAGAAATTCTCTTATAAAATCTGCGAATTGTTTTTTTTTTTTTTTTTTTTTTTTTTTCAAACCAATTATTTTCAATTAACTTCAAACTCGCCTCGCACGCAAAATGACTCACCGAGACCACGATGGAGTCTGAGCAGAGTCCTCGCGCCGTTGACGTAATCCGACTTATCGAGCAGCTTGTTCTCCTTCTCGTGCTCGATCATCGTCTTTATAGTCTCGTAATTCTTCTCGTCCTTGCTCACGAGCTCGCTGAGAACGTCGATCTTCTGTTTGAGATCGGACGACACGAAGCTGAAAACGCTTCCCATGAGCTGGAAAAACCTGTGAGAAAAAAAATCCCACAATAAATCATTAAAAAATAACCATAATTCCAAATAAAAAAACCTAATTGAATTTAAACCCCAATCCTGGCTATTTAATCTAAAAAAATGGCAGCAAAAAAAAAAGTTGAAGGTCGTTGGTCCTGCAGACGATGCATCAGGTGTCACGTTACACTAAAAATGTAATTCCAAATTCAAAACCCAATCGAATTTAAACCCCAATCCCGGCTTTTTAATCTAAAAGAATGGCAGCAAAAAAAAAAAAACAAAACAAAAAGTGTCACCTGACACTTAAAAATGTAATTTTAAATTAAAAACCCAATAGAATTTAAACCCCAACCGCGGCTATTTAATTTAAAAAAAAATGCAAAAAAAGACAAAAAAAAAGTTTGAAGGTCGTTGGTCCTGCAGACGATTCACCAGGTGTCACGTGACACTCAAAAATCGAATTCCAAACCCAAAACCCAACAGAACTTAAACCCCAATCCCATCTATCCAAACTAAAAAAAATGGCAACCAAAACAAAACAAAACAAAAAAACATTGAAGGTCGTCGGTCCGGCAGACGATGCGCCAGGTGTCACGTGACAGTCAAAACACACTTTCGAAAGTTCATCGTGCATCGTTCCGCCGTTCCACCTTCGACCGCGAGTCCCTTCGTCCTTCAACGTCGTCGTCGTCGCCTACTCACTTGTAGAGCTCGTTGTAGGCGTCGAGATAAGCCCTGAGGCTGACGTCATCGTCCTGCACAAGGGCGCGATCGAAGTGATCGTGGACGGTTCGGAGATCGAAGAACAGCAGGTCCGGACCCTCCGCCATCTTTAGCAACGCTGTCACACACCAGTGTCATCGTGTCCACGATAAAACATGGCTCTTCCACTGGTTGCCCGCTGTGCTGTTTTACCCCCCACCATCTCCTTGCGGCGGGGTCGGGGAGAGGGGAGGACGATATGGTTTACTCATTTACTCGGGTGGTCATGTTGGTTTCTGATTCTGCGCAAAATCAGGAAAATCCGACTGTCCGACGTCTGGCGGTGGAAATCTGAACTCGATCGATTCGTTCGTCGGCCGCGCGATCGACTTGTGGCGCCATCTGTCGGCGCCATCCGTTGATATTTTCGCGGCTGGACGTCGGTCGGTAACGTCGATTTCTTCCACGGGCTTTCGGTTTTCGAATCCTCAGCTCGAGTGCAGAACGAGGAACGAAGGTGCGAAATGTAGGATTGGCAGGTTTTTCGTGATTCGAAAAAAAAAAAAAAAAAAAAAAAAAAAAAAAATCAATCCTACACGAGAAAGTCGTGTAGGATTGAATTTTTTCATTTAATGTGTTCTACATAATATATTTTCACGAGTGTAGGATGAGGAACGAAGGCACGAAATGTAGGATTGACCGATAATTCTACACGCAACGTCGATCCTACACGTGTGTAGAATTGAAGACAAAAATCGTGTAGGATTGAATTTTTCCTTTTGCTTTGTTGTGAATATTATATTTTCTCGAGTGTAGGACGATGTGCGAAGGTATGAAATGTAGGATTGATTTTCTTTTTAATCCACAAGCCGTGTAGAATTGAAGGTGGGGTTGGATTTTAGCGAGGGTAGTAAATCTCGCGGCTGACGACACTTGCCTCGAATAAAAACGAACGCCTGGCGTACATATACATTTACTTTGTTTTAAATATTAGGGTACAAATTTACAACGATTATATACAATTGTCGGTCCTCGTCGACTCGTCCGACGTCTCGACGCGAACGATTTCGTATCCGTACACGAGTGGTGAATTATTATACACAACATGGGAAATTCGATCTCCCGTTCGGCGCTCGTTATCCACAGTCCAATTTATACATGTTACACGTAATTTTCCAGCTAACGCGAGACGAGCGTTTAGAAACGAACGAAATTCAGCACCAAATTTTCGTGCTCCTGATTTTTTTTTTTCACGATCTCTCGTGTCGTCGATTTGTCGTTCGAAAAAAAATTCTTTTTCGAAAAAAAAAAAAAAAAAATGGAGAACATCAATTTTTCCATTTGTTTCATATAAACTCGGTGACGAAGACTTTCTTCAGATCCGGCGCGGAACCGCCGATCTCGTGTTTGCAGATGTCGCCGTTGTCCAGATAACTGACGTCGGAATTCTTGAGGACGCTTTTCAGCGACTCCAGCGAGAGATTCGGCAGTTTGCCCTCGGGATAAATCTTGTCGAGGTCGTTCATCGAGTAGCCCGGCGTGATCTTCAGATGGTACGAGTGTATCGTGGGCTTCGTGCTGCCGCCGCCGATCATCGCCAGATTTCGCGCGTTCCTGCGACGACTCGTGAGCGTCTTGTCGTCGCACTTCCAGCTACCGTCGATTATACGGGGCGTGAACGAGCGCATGTTGACCTTGACCTCGTGATTACCGGGCGCTCGCTTTGACGACGGAAGAAGCTCCACCTGTGGCGGCAGAAATTACGGGCGAAATTGGTCACGAGGTGTCCGAGGGATGAGGCTATTTTTTATTTTTATTTTTATTTTTTTTAAATGTTTCTCAACCGAGGGTTAAAATATGAAACATTTTTGGAGGGACAAATTTTGTGTTTGCAGCTCGGTTCATCGGTGTAAATATTTTTTGTAAATAATATTTTTCAGTTAAAAATTTAAAAAAATTGTACAGCCCAATAAAAAAAAATTGTATAGCACAGTAAAAAAATTGTATTGCGCAGTAAAAAAAAAATAAAAATTGTACAGCGCAGTAAAAAAAAATTGTATAGCACAATAAAAAAAATTGTACTCTGCAGTGAAAAAAAAAAAAATTGTACTCCGCAGTGAAAAAAAAAACAAAAATTGTACTGTAAAGTAAAAAAAAAACAAAAATTGTACTGTAAAGTAAAAAAAAAAAAAACTGTACTGCGCAGTGAAAAAATTCACGACTCGAACTGCAATTCGCCTTGATTGATTCGAACCAACGTGGCAACAACCTTTGTACCCTTTCGCTGAAAGAACTCGAAGTCGTCGTTGGCGACGGTCGTCACCGAGCAGCAGCTGCGACTCCGGCTTTTGCAGGAGCTCATCGTGTCGTCGAAGTCGCCGTTGTCGAGGTCGCAGCTCTCGTCATCAGAGGTCTCGTAGCCGATCTCCTGCTCCACGCTGCCCAACCGCGGATTCTCGAGGGCGTTCTGTTGCTGCTGCTGCTCGCGTCCCCGAAGAAGATAATCGGCCTTGACGTCGTAGGTCCGCGAATCGAGACCGACCCGCGGATACTTCGCGTGATCGAAGCTCTGATTCCGTCGTACGAGATTCTTCGTGAACTCGCGTTCCTCCTTTCGGCTCGCGGGCGACGAGCTCTGGAGTCTCTCGGCCTCGCTGCTCTCGATACCGAGCGAGCTTTTCACCTGGCGTCGCATCGCGACGACGCCGTTCGCGCTCTCCTCGCGAATCTCGTCGAGGCTCTTGGCGAACTTGCGCTTTATCGGATCCTCGAGCTGCACGAGATTCTCCATGTTCTGCCCGAAGACGTCGGTGCTGCCGATCTTCCGACGATTCGCGAACTCGAAGTTCTCGTTGAGACGCATCAGACGCTGCTGGGTGACGCGATGCTCGCCGCCGCCGGCGGCGGACGCGGCGGCGCTCTTCGTCGGCTCGTGACGCGGATGATGATTCGGATGATTGTGACGGGGCTCGAAGGTCGAACTCGTGAAGGACGTGAGTTCGGCCGGCAGCGAGGCGTAAGCGCTCTCCTCGTTCACCGATTGCGAGCGCGGATAGTGCTGAATTCCCATTGTGATCGTTCCGTTCCTCGCTGCGGATGCGACAAGGTCGATTACATCAGGGTTATCGAATTACGGATGTATTCAAGTATTTCAATTATTTCAAGTATTTCAAGTATTTCAATTATTTCAAGTATTTCAAGTATTTCAAGTATTTCAATTATTTCAAGTATTTCAAGTATTTCAATTATTTCAAGTATTTCAATTATTTCAATTATTTCAATTATTTCAATTATTTCAATTATTTCAATTATTTCAAGTATTTCAATGATATCAAGTATTTCAATTATTTCAATGATATCAAGTATTTCAATTATTTCAAGTATTTCAATTATTTTAATTATTTCAATTATTTCAATTATTTCAATTATTTCAAGTATTTCAATTATTTCAATTATTTCAAGTATTTCAATTATTTGAAGTATTTCAATTATTTCAAGTATTTCAATTATTTTAATTACTTCAATGATTTCAATTATTTCTATTATTTCAATTATTTCAATTATTTCAATTATTAAATTAATCAATCGACTGAAGTATTCATTTTAAAGAAAAAGTGTTGTATTGTATGACCAACGAACGTATTATTTACCTCTGTTCTGGTGATTGTGCAGACGCCCGTACAGGCTGCCGTTCGTCAGTGGAAACTTGAGTCCATGGTTCAAGTTCAATTGGAGCTTGTACTCTGCGTCTTGCTCAAAGTGCCGGAACTTTCCGTCTAAACCGCCTTAACAGAAACGAGGATCAAGATAGCGGGACGAACGAGTGACCGGGGTCGTTTTTTTCTTCTTCTTCAAATCTCGTGACTAACACGCGTCTGTACTCACAGTGTGCGAGCTTCTGTGAGTTGTCCTGCTTCGTGTAGACCTTGGCGACGTAGCGGCAGAACATCTTGTCGAATATCGCGAGGAAAATCGGCAGCAGCGTGTCCTTGATCAGGGGCAGCCACGTCGCGAGATTCTGGGGCGTGCAGAAGTCCCGCAGCAGTTCGGGTCTGATGGAAACGACCTGAAAGCGGAAATAGCAAGAAAATGAATTAAAAAAATTATTTCAATTAAATCTACTCATTCAACTTTTTTTTTATCAAACGAATCCGATAAATCCGATCGCCAGGAAAAATCTTGCTGACGAGTTTGCGAGCCGCCGTCGGATAAGGAAATAAAGAAAGGAATGGAAATGGCATTAGTCGTAAATGGAGATCTCGTAATTATCGTGACCACAGGCGAAACCAGAATCACCAACAGGTACGGACACTCCTATCCTATACACGTTTGTCTCTCTGTGTGTGTGCGCGAATGGCCGCGCCTGTACCGCACAGTCCAATTTATACTCGAGCAATTCAAGCCTCCTGGTTGCGCCCGCGACGAGACACCGAACGACTTCGCTTTCGCTGGAAAAATCCGGACGCCGATTCCGCAAAACTCCCGGAGCCCGACGCGCGACACGCCGCGAGTGTGTCTAAATAATTCGCGGTGCAACTTGGCGTCGACCAGTTCCGCGGTTGCCGCAAATTTAATGCCCCCGAGCGCCAAGTGCTTTTACTTTCAATTTAGCGACAAACCGACGTTGCGACAACTAATTCGACCGAATTCGCTGCAGCTAATTGCACGTCGGTGTTTTTTTTTACGCCTCTGTTTTCAGGACAATTTTATTACCGCGAGTCGTTTGGAAAAATTGCGATGGCTTGTAGCTCCGATTAATTAATTGATTCGATTAATTACGGCAGGTAAAAAAAAAAATTAAAAAAATATATGAAATTGAGAAACCATTTTTTTATTCAAGCATTTATTCTGAGGTTGTTTGGGAAAATTTATAAGGTTCATTTGACCCGGGATTTAAGGTTCATTAATTGATTTGATTGATAAAAATAGAAAAAATACATAAAATTGAGGAACAATTTTTTTTTATTTACGCGTTTATTCAGGTGATGTTTGAAAAAATAAGGAGGCTGATTTGACGCGAAAATCCCGGTATATTTATGGGAATCCAACACTGCGAGCCACGCGGGCTGCGTGAGTCCGAAATAATTGTTGCACCGGTGCAAATGAGTCCGGACTGGTACAATTTACAGCGAAACGTGTAATCCGCGTTGCATACCGACTAACGCGTCGGGGTTTTCACTAATTTGACGGAAATCCAGGACTCCTTGGAGTGTGAAGGATACGTCGTGTCCTGGAGGCGCGCGCAATTATTAGCCGCACCCGGCGGTCTCGTTACAAGCGCGATTTTCTTTTTTCGCGCTTTGTCTGTTTTTTTTTTCGCCGGCCGCAGTTCGAGGGGACTCCGGACGACGTGAGTCGGGCGCTCGTGCGGCACCTCGTAACGTTCGCGCAGATTGTTATCAATTTCGTAAGGAGAGAAGCGAGAATTCGCCGTTTCAGGTGAAACGACGGGGGGCAATTAAAGTGTCGCAGCTTCAAAGAAATTTAATTTCGGTTTCCTACTCCAATTACGACAAAAAATCATTTTTTAGAATTAAAAAACAATTCTTCACAAAAAAACGAATTTTCTTTAAAAAATCATTTTTTAGACAAAATCACTTTACATAAAAAATCATTTTTCAGAAAAAATCATTTTTCATAAAAAAAAAATCATATTTCATAAAAAAATGACCTTTAACAAAAAATCATTAAACAAAAATTAACCTTTAACAAAAAATCATTTAAAAAATTACCTTTAACAAAAAATCATTCAAAAAATTACCTTTAACAAAAAAATAATTTAAAAAATTACCTTTAACAAAAAATCATTAAAAAAATTACCTTTAACAAAAAATCATAAAAAAATTACCTTTAACAAAAATCATAAATCTTTTTTTTTAAACTGAAATCAATAAACCTCCTCAAAATCAACCAAGTCATCAAATTTCTCCGGAAATGACGTCCCCGAAAATTGGACCACGAGTCGACCAGACTCGTTTCTTTTTTTTCCACAGCTCCGTGACCGAACCGTCGACCCCGAAGGCGACTATATCGCGTTTCGTCTGCGTTCGGTTAGTCGTAGAAAACGTCGTTACAGATACGCAAGGCGACGCTGTACGCGAGTTACGCGGGACGAGGGGTGAGGGGGGCAGGGCAACAAGGGGTCCCCCCCTGTTGCCCCCCGTCCGGGGGTCGGTAGGGGAGCACAGAAGTGGCCGGGCTCTCTCGGTTTATCGGCTCTAGTAAAATAACGTCTTACGTCGGTTGCTCGGAAACTTTCGATTTTACGGCGAGCCTCCGGTGAAAACGCTCATCGAGCGTCGGGCGGCCGGCAGCGCCGGTCGCGCTTTCAGGAGTTCGCCTGTGTATTTTTTTTTCTCCCTCCCCCCCCCCCCCCCCCCGCCTTTTCCTACATCGCAAAGGCGATTAATTTCCAACCGAGGCTCTTGACTCGCCCGCATGTGGATTTTCACACAACGAAAAAAAAAAAAAAACCTCAGTGTGTAAACTCTATATATTCGCCGCAATTAAATCGCTGCGCCCGATTCGCGAGCAATACTAATAAAAAATAAATAAATAATAATAACAGCAACGACAAGAACGAGCGGCGGAATAATTATTTTAATTACTTTAATACCATTCGTGATTTCATTATAATTTTGTATCCTTTACTCCGAAATGAAATTACAAATTTATCTAGTTATCTATTAAAAAAAAAAAAAAATCGAATCTTTTTTTTATAAATATTTTTCATTACTTTAATACCATTCGTGATTTAATTATAATTTTGTATCCATTACTCCGAAATTAAATTACAAATTTATCTACTTATCTATAAAAAAAAAATCGAATCATTTTTTTATAAATATTTTTCATTACTTTAATACCATTCGTGATTTAATTATAATTTTGTATCCATTACTCCGAAATTAAATTACAAATTTATCTAGTTATCTATTAAAAAAAAAAAATCGAATCTTTTTTTTATAAATATTTTTCATTACTTGAATACCTTTCGTGATTTAATTATAATTTTGTATCCATTACATTGTATCCATTTTTTTTTATTAAAAAAAAAAACACCTCAGTGTGTAAACTCTATATATTCGCCGCAATTAAATCGCTGCGCCCGATACGCGAGCAATACTAATAAAAAATAAATAATAATAACAGCAACGACAAGAACGAGCGGCGAAATAATTATTCGCTCGCGATCGCGATACACACCGCGTGAGTAATTATCATCGTAATGATATAAATACGAGGCTCGGTTGCGCTCCTCGCGCCGTGGATCCCACCGCGATCGCGAGGCGGTGAACTCGCCGCCCGCGCGCGGATACCGATCGCGATATGGTAATAGATGGTAGCGGCGGCGCGGCGGTTGCGGGGTTTTTTTTATCGCCGCGTTTATAATGGACTTTTACTTATCGAGTGAAATTTCTTCTTAATTGCGGTCGAAGCGAATCTTCATTGTTGGGTATCGCCGTGGAATTGAATTAATTTGTTTTTGATAATTATTCTATTTTGTTTCTCTCCACAATTTGTAGCGAGTCAGTTGTGGCTCATTCTCGAGACGACGTTCTGTTGTTCCGAGACGTTTGGGAAAATCGCGTCAACTCGTGCGGTTTTGATCGATTTATTAACTTCGTTAATTGCTATAATTAACTTTCGCTTATTGAGGGAAATTTATTGCCAATTACGCTTGAAGTGAATTTTTTTGTTTGAGTATTTTTGTAGAATCAGATTCATTTTTTAATATAATAATAATAATAATAATGATAACAAAATAATAATAATAATAATAATAACAAAATAATAATTATAATAATGACAAAATAATAATAATAATAACAAAATAATAATAATAATAATAATGACAAAATAATAATGATAATAACAAAATAATAATAATAATAATAATTTTGAGTTTCGAAAAATAAGGTGAATCTCGAGAATGGCTTGAATTTCATGACCCGAATGAACAGCTCGGGAATCGTGAATGAGTGTAAATATAAATCGCGCGGCCCCCGAAGTTTTCGTGCGTCCGAGCGTGAACCCTCGAACCGGCGTCGAAGTGATAAAACTGGAACTCCGGCGTCCAATTAGAAAATCGCCGCGCTCGCGCCTCGTTGTCCCTCTCGTGCGACGGGCGAGCGCGCCACACGTACGTAAACACGCTTTATGCGCACGCACGACGCATAAATAAATACATAACGTAAATATATGTGCGTATATGTGTGAATTGCGCGCGAGAGCCTGGGTCACGGTTTCTCTTCAGCTTCGCGCGCAGCGCGACGACGATTTCGTGGCCGCGCGAGCGCGCGCGGAGATCGACGTGGGCAGAATCTTCATGATATCAGCGTCCGCGCGTCTATGGGACGAAACGGGAGTATCGAAAGCCGACGCGCGTGTTCTACATTCCTCGTTATTCGTCGTTTCATCCGACCGCCTCGATACTTTGTAGGTCGCGCTACGAAATATTTCCGTAAACATGTGACGCGTCTGCTTTTTTTTTCTAATGTGAAATTTCGACATTTTTTTATTTTTTATTCGGTCATTTGACCGTTTAGACATTTTTTATTCGGTCATTTGACCGTCTAGACATTTTTTTATTCGGACATTCGACCGCTCTGACATTTTTTTATTCGGTCATTTGACCGTTCCCATATTTTTTTATTCGGTCATCTGACCGTTCAGACATTTTTTTATTCGGTCACTCGACCGCTCTGACATTTTTTTATTCGGTCATTTGACCGCTCCGACATTTTTTTATTCGGTCATTTGACCGCTCCGGCATTTTTTTATTCGGCCGTTTGACCTCCCCGACATTCTTTATTCGGTCGTTTGAGCTCCCCGACATTTTTTTTATTCTGTCATTTGACTGCTCCGGAATTTTTTATTCGATAATTTGACCGTTCCGAAGAAGGTCAAATTACCCTCGGTAACATGACGGATTCACGATCGTCGTACGACCATAACGACAAATAAAGAATATTCAACAAATATGCCTCGATAATAAATAGGTATTTAAGTAGCTCAGCCGTGGCCGATTATTGTGGGATTCGCCGTGGGGGGCGATGCGCGTTGGCCGGTGTAACGAGTCTACCGATTAGTACTTATGAAAGTAAGTGCGTTGCACGCGCACGCGCTATATCCACAACTGTATATGGACGACGATATAAATGGACGGGGCCATAATATAAGCAATTTCTCTTTCGGACCGCGATAAAACGAGCGCCATGGACGAGCATGGGAACCATCGACCGACGCCAATATACATATTTTTTTATTTCAATAAATAAAAAAAATAAAATAAAAAAAATCCAATCATTTTTTTATAAATATTTTTTATTACTTCAATACCATTCGTGATTTAATTATAATTTTGTATCCATTACTCCGAAATGAAATTACAAATTTATCTAGTTATCTATTAAAAAAAAAAAATCGAATCATTTTTTATAAATATTTTTCATTACTTCAATACCATTCGTGATTTAATTCTAATTTTGAATCCATTACTCTGAAATTAAATTACAAATTTATCTAGTTATCTATTAAAAAAAAAATCGAATCATTTTTTTATAAATATTTTTCATTACTTTAATACCATTCGTGATTTAATTATAATTTTGTATCCATTACTCCGAAATTAAATTACAAATCTATCTATCTATCTATTAAAAAAAAAAAAATTGACGTCACGAAATACCAACGATTGGTTAATTGCGCGCGATTGTTGCAATTGCTTAATTGGATTCTAGGCCGTAAGCCAATATCGCCCGTGGCACTGGAGCGTATTGGCGTGGCGTGCGCGATGCTCCGTGTGTCACGTTGGTTACTATATACGTAATTGGTGGGTTGAACCGGTGGGGAGGGGGCCTCACCGTGTAATGCATATGAATTACAATCAAAATGCATTACCATAACCCGACATAGAAACTTTCCCCGTGGAAGCGTTTCGTCTCTCCGCCGGCCGAGCGATTACGGCTCCACCGCCGCAAATTATTGCGCGCACCGCGCGCGAATCTTAATCGCTACCCTCGGCACGACGACTCGCGGAGACGAGGCGACGTAATTTATTTTATAGTTTTTTTCCTCTTCTTTCCTCGTTCGCCTCTAGTATTCGCTCAAATTGTTTTTGACGCGAGTCACTTTCGCGAATTTTTTTTTTTTTTTTTTTTTTTTTTTTTTCGAATATTCCCTCGTTAAAATTGAGACAACGACAATTTCACCTCGTGGAAAAACGTTCGAGCCGATCGCGTCTTATTTACCAACGCGGATGTCGCACCCAGAGAGTTCATCCAACCTGGCTTCCGGCACGGGAGGTGCTCACTCGCACGAAAAATCTATTGTTACCGAACAGCGCGTCGCTGCTTTTCATGTCTCGTTGTTGCTAGAACCTCATATACTCATGTAGAGTTACGTCAAAATTTCGCTCCATTAAAAAAAAAACAGAATAATATTCAATTTTTATTTAACTCAGTTTAATTAAAACCTTTTTTTTCAAAATAAAATTCAATTTAATTCAATTCAATTTTTTTTTCAAAATAAAATTCAATTTAATTCAATTCAATTTTTTTTTTCAGAATAAAATTCAATTTAATTCAATTCAATTTTTTTTCAGAGTAAAATTCAATTTAATTCAATTCGGTTTTTTTTTCAGAATAAAATTCAATTTAATTCTATTCAATTTTTTTTCAGAATAAAATTCAAATTTAATTCAATTTAATTTTTTTGTTTCAGGATAAAATTAAATTTTTATTCAATTATTAATCGTCAGCTCGGCGATTTTTCGAACCCAAAAATGAGCACAAAACCCGAGCAAAAAAAAAATCGTTCGGTAGAACGAAAAAAATAGATCCGTCGGTAAAACAGTTTTAGGATTTTTTTTTCTGTAACTCGAAACTCACCAGAACCGGCAGATGATCGAAGATGTAGCAGACGAAGAGGATGCTGTAGACCGTCGATCGGCTGCCGGTCTCGTCGACCCGGGGCTTTCGTTTCCTGAGGCAGGCGCGACTGTTGGTGGATCCGCTGGTGCAGGAGCCGCTCGACGGATCCCAGTGCTGCGGATGACACTCGAAGGCGCCCGAGGAGTTCTTCGAGCTCGCCTCGGAGAGATCGGACACCGATTTCAGGAGCTCGGCCTTGGGCGAGCGGCAGGCGTCGCGAAAAATCGCGGTGCACAGGGCGAACATCGTGGTGAGGACGAGGAGCGCCCGCAGGGAGTTGACGAACACGCCGTACTTGGGCGACACCTCGTGGGCGAGGAAGACGCAGACCTCGGGCTCGAAGTTGAGGACACCGGTCATGCCGATGCACGCGCTCACCACGCTCAGGCTCACCAGGTGATACTTGATGTGATTCTTCGTCAGCGTCGTCTCCTCCTTCCGGATCGCCGCGAATATCGCGATCGACGTCAGCGTCAGCTCCTGAAGGATGCTCGACGAGTTGAGCAGCCATACCAGAGTCGAGCATATCTCTGCAAATCGAAAAAAAAAAAAAAAAAAAAAAAAAAAAAAATATATCGATAAGTCCCAATCGGTCCCAATTGCGAGTACTCGAGATTTCTGTATCTGTCGAATCCAGATTGAACAAGGCGTCGTCGAATCTGTGTAGGGATCGATTGAAATTCTTGAGATTTAAGAAAAAAAACAAGTTAAAATGGGCCTCAAGGCCCGAAAATCGGATCGTCAGATCTTGATGAGATTTCACGAGCTCAACGGAAAACGAGACTGCAAAACGTTCGACAAATCGAGTGTCAATGTTCGCGAGGATGAAAACAAAAATGGGCCTCAAGGCCCACAAGGTGAGTCGTTGGATTTTGGTACAATTTTGTGGGCCCAACGTTGCGGGTCTCTCGAGTGTGTTTATGCATCGAAGGACGGAGAATCGTCCGAATATGTCGACCATCGATTGGGCCTTGTTGTGACATACGACATATATATCTTACCTCCAAAATGGTTGGCCGGCCTTATGAGCGTCAATATCGCGTACAGCAGGAGGCCCAATTGATGAGCGAGGCTCTGGGCCAGCACGGCGACGGTGAGCACGTCGATCCTACGCTTCAAGGACGACGCCTGGTTCTGGTAGATGAGCAGGGACCACGACAGCAGAAGAATGCATATTGGCGAGCCGACGCACGTTGCCAGCCATTCACCCACCTCGCTTCGCATCTCTGCAACATCGAAACAACATTCCTCAGTCTCTCTCTCGCTCGCCACACGACGCGTCACACGCCTGGAGTGGACAATTTTTTCTCAAGATTTATTTCACCTGTTTCAGGCGCCACTCTCGTCGCAACAAAGCGAAATGGCCGCTCGTGTTATCTCGTTCTAATAAATCAGACGGTTTTGGGCCTTGAGGCCCGGTTTAAAAAAACGCGCAATCGACGAGGGAACAGCTTAAAAAATATGCGCGAGACGTTAGGCGATCCTGTGGAATTCGCGCAAAACCCGTATGGCGGGATCGCCTCGATGGATAGTTTGGTCGGGGCCCGATGGGCCCCGCGGAGTGGGGGAACTTTGGCGTTTGAGAACCTTCGACTGTACCGTTCACGGGATAAGATCGGAAACTTTCGTGCTCGATGGCGACAGCCTAGCGGAGTGTCGCCCTCTGGGCGACTTTGTTTTGGTCGAATATTCGGAATGTCATCGTCGACACGGGGCCCAATTTATATTGTTGTTCGGTGGGGCCTGTTTTCGGGGACCCGCGCGGTTGAGTTGTCACCGGTGAGGTCGGTGACTTTTGCGTTGTTTTGCGGTCGTATCGCTCATCTTTTTTTCTCTGTTGGTTACGACCACCGCGAGTCCCATTGGGCCCAAACCTGATTTAAGTCCCATCGGGCCCAAACTAGTTTTAAGTCCCATTGGGCCCAAACTAACTTTCAAGTCCCATAGGACTCAATGAAACCTTCAAGTCCCATAGGGCCCAATTTAAGGCCTTCAAGTCTCATAGGGCCCAATCTAAGTTTCAAGTCCCATAGGGCCCAATCTAAGTTTCAAGTCCCATATGGCCCAATCTAATTTTAAAGTCCCAGAGGTCCCAAACTAACTTTCAAGTCCCACAAGGCCCAAATTGACTTTCAAGTCCCATAGGGCCCAATCTAACTTTCACGCCTCGTAGGGCCCAAATTATTATTTTTTTCGTCCCGTAAGGCCCAAATCTACTTTTTCGACACCAAGTCTCACAGTGTCGAAATCGAGCGATCGAGTTCGTGGTCGGTGGTCGAAAAATCTTTATTCAAACTCGAAAACTCGACGTCCGATTTCGTGGCTCAGCTCGCGTGCCACTTTGACCCAATATTCGCTTCTCCACTCTATTTTTGGGTTCGACACCGGGGAATATCGTATAATCGTCTATTTTTCGCCTAGCCCGAGGCCAGCGTGGGGTCAGCCGCAGCCGGTCCACGCGGTGTCGGGAGTCACTGGAACACGCCGGAGCCGAAGCTCATTATAATAAATATGTCGGTCAACGGGGACAGAAGTCGGCGAGCCGAAGAGTCGCGAGGCGGGCGCGCGCGCGGGGAGCGACGATTGGTTAAGAACATCGAGCGCCGCCGCCGCCGCCGCAGCGGGAGCAGCAACTTATTGCGGCAGCGCGAGCGCGCTGAGAGATACCACATTGCAAGATGCCAGTCACCTGGAAGGCGATTGTGAAGTTCCTCTCACTCGTTGTTGAAGATAATATGCGAAGAAATGTCATAAAGGACTGGGCACGGGGGGTTGGAGGGGGCTGGGAGGGGGTTGGAGGGTGGGGGAGCTACGATCGGCGGTGAATGTTGACGTTTCGCGTGAACTATCCTTGCTGTACAGGCGACGTCAAATTTGCGCTGTCTTCGGGTGTTCGCCGAAAAAAAAAAAAAAAAAAAATGTTTTTAAAAACTAAAAATAAAAATGTAATAACGAAATTAGTTATTGAAATATTCTGGAATTTACTGATTTATTTATTTACGTATTTAAAAATTCATATATATATGTAAATAAAAAAGAAAAAGAAAAATGTAATAATGAAATTAGTTATTCAAATGTTCTGGAATTTACTGATTTATTTATTTACGTATTTAAAAAGACAAATATATATTTTTTTAAACAAAAAAATAAAAATGTAATAACGGAATTAGTTATTGAAATATTCTGGAATTTACTGATTTATTTATTTACGTATTTAAAAAAAAGTAAAAAAACAAAAAATTAAAAAGCGGCTTTTTTGGTCATTTTTCGTTCAATTTTGGTGCAGCCTGTATTTCCCACTCCCGCGCGTACTTCTTTCTTTCTTTCTTATCCTTTCGGCCTTTATCTTTCTCTCCCTCGCTCCATCTTTGAACGTAACACTTCGTGTCTCTCCCACCCTGAAGGCGATACACACAGGCTCCTCCGTCCTCTGCGCTCTACCCCCCCCCCCCCCCCCCCCTTCGGTCCCACTTCACCTGCGCCTCGCGCCTCGCTCCCACCTTCGCCACGGGCCCCGAACGCCGTCTCGCTCTCACCCGCGCGCGCTCCTGCACTCGAGTTGCAACTTTCTATTCGAGGCACCGACGCGCCGGCTACGGTCTAATTTATCGTCCGAGCCCGAGGTTCGAGCCGAGCCGAGCGGGCCCCGATTTCAAGGGACCCGAGATTCCTCCGTCCTTTTTTCCACGTGGACAACGAAATTTTCCTTTCCGCGACGAAAACTTCGCGTCTCGATTTTTGGCTTAATTTTTTTCGTACAGATTTTGAATTTTTTTATTTATTATTTTTATTTAATTTATTATACCGTCCGAAAATATTCATGTAAATTTTTTAAAATCTTTTTGAGTTTTTTTCAAGAGCTTCAAATATTTTTTTGCAATTACAAAATTGTTTTTGCTCTATTCGAAATACTTGAAAAAAATGAAATAAAACTACTTTTTTTCAGGGGCTTAAACTTTTTTTTTTTTTTGTAAATACAAAATTGTTTTCACTCTCTTCGAAAAACTTGAAAAAAATTTACTAAATTTCGCTGTGCGCAAAAAAACGTCGAATGGAATTTAAAAAAAAAGTACGCAAAAAAACGGCGAATGGAATTAAAATATATATTTTTTGTAAATACAAAATTATTTTCGCTCTCTTCGAAATGCTTGAAAAAAATTGACAAAATTTCGCAGTACGCAAAAAAAAACGTCGAATGGAATTTAAAAAAAATGTACCTCACGCGGAAGCAAAATACGTGATAACGCGAGATACAGCGAGGCCGGTTGACGATAGGCTCGCCGGCAACAATGGAAAACATGAGGAAGCGTTTCGCGACGGCGGCAAAAACGTCTCGAGTTACGAGGGCCGCGCGCTCGGGTACGTCAAACTCCCGACCGGTAGCGATCGCGGCAGTCGTGAAACCGGAATGGGAAAACGAACGAGCATTCCACGTAGATAGCGGACACAGAGAGGATCGGGCTCCGTGTGTACGGAGCAACGGAGCGGCGTAACACATTCGTGACTGGGGATCGAGCCTGGGATCTCGCGTTCACTCGCCGTCTTATTTTTTTTTCTCTTATTCCTTTTTCTCTACCGATTGAAAAAAAAAAAAAAAAAAAAAAAAAAAAAAATCAGGAACAAGTGGAGGAGTGGCCGCGCGCAATTTGCTTCGTTCCGCCACGTTGCTCACGAGTATTATAAATATTTATCTCTTATCACGTATCGACACTAATTTTTTTTTTTTTTTAGTTCACTTCGATTTTTGTGTATATATTTATTTCTTTATTTTTTCACACCAGTCGTAAGACCAACGGGTATTATAAATATTTATCTCTTATCACGTAAAGCCACCATTTTTTTCTTTTTTAGTTTACTTCAATTTTTGTGTATATATTTATATATTTTTTTCGCACCAGTCGCAAGACCAACGGGTATTATAAATATTTATCTCTTATCACGTAAAGCCACAATTTTTTTTCTTTTTTTTTAGTTCACCTCAATTTTTGTGTATATATTTATTTATTTATTTTTTCACACCAATTGCAAGACCAACTAGTATTATAAATATTTATCTCTTATCACGTAAAGCCACAATTTTTTTTTTTTAGTTTACTCAAATTTTTGTATATATTTTTTTTCACACCAATTGCAAGGCCAACGAGTATTATAAATATTTATATCTTATCACGTAAAGGACATTTTATTTTTTTTAATTCCATTTTTGTGTATATATTTATATATTCAATTTTTTTTCACACCAATCGCAAGACCAACTTGTCCCTCTCGGCTCGGTCGAATTTTCCACACGGAGTCGCTGCCTCTCGGTACTTTCTCGTGCGGCATGAGCCGCAGTCACGCACTCGACATTCCTCTCGCTCGAGAGTGCGACGAGGCTGCTGCTGCTGCCGCTGCTGCTGCTTAGCGCTCGCTGCACCGCGAGCCGGGATTATCGAGGGGGGCTCCGGCGATCTCGGGCAAAAAGTGGATTTGAATTTTTTTCACCGGTGAAAAATAAGACGGACGGGAAATCCTCGCGCCGTCGATCGACAATAACGGGACTTTGATCGTGTGGAAAAATATTGAAGATTAAGTATCATGAAAAAAAAAAAAAAAAAAAAAAAAAAAATGATTGAGAAGATTATTAAGGCGATGTCGGGCAAAAAAAATGATTGAGAAGATTATTAAGGGGGGTTCCGGCGATCTCGGGCAAAAAGTGGATTTGAATTTTTTTTTTCATCGGTGAAAAATAAGACGGACGGGAAATCATCGCGCGGTCGATCGTCAATAACGGTGTTTTGATCGCGTGGAAAAATATTCAGGATTATGTATTATGACAAAAAAAAAAAAAAATTAAATTTAATTAAGCGCCTCCGGCGATCTCGTGCAAAAAGTAGATTTGAATTTTTCCCCGGTGAAAAATAAGAAGAATGGAAAATCCTCTCGCGATCGATCGTCAACAACGGTGTTTCGATCGTGGGAAAAAAAAGTTATAACAAAAAAATATTACGAATGAAAAAAAAAAAAAAAAAAAAAAAATAATCGTTGCTTTAATCGCCCTGCCGATTTTCCGTCCGACGAGTCGCGTGAAATATCTCATTGATTTTCGAAAGTAGAAATTCCGCACGCGGGGGAGGCGCGCCCACTGGAAAATTAGATCGCCGAAGCGGGTCATAACTTTTGTTCTCCGACGCGAGCAGCGTCGATCTAATTTGTATTCCCACCGAGAATTGGGTCGCTCGTAGTCGGACGAGTAAGAGTTGCACCCGATTTGTCGAACGGAATTCGCGCGATTCGCGATCGGCGTGTTTTGCTTCCTCGTAGCGTCAAAATACAGATATATATATAGTCGATCGGTGAGCGAAAAAAAAAAAAAAAAAAAAACGGAAACACGAGAGGAGATCAATGCCCCGTGAACGGTACCCAAGCTCCGTGGAATCGTCCGTCGTTGTGCAACGCCTGATGGCGCGGAGGCGTTAAAAAAAAAAACGACGTCACGGATGATCCGGTGGACCGTGTGGATTTCTATTTTGTCGGAGGACAAAAAAAAATCAGCTTACAAAAAAGGCCCAAAATAAAAATCGTTTGACCTTGAAGACTACTTTGACCTTGACGTTAAATTTGACCTTCGGCGTCGACCCGAATATTCATCGAACTTGAGAGAAAATAAATAAAAAATAAAATACAATTTATATTTTTTTTCTAAGGACAAAAAAGAAACGTGAAAAAAGGTCCCGAAAAAAATAGTTTGGCCTTGAAGACAACTTTGACCTTGAAGTCACGTTAAACTTGACCTTCGTATCAGGCTTAATTTGGCGCAAAGAAATTAGAAAAGAAAAAAGGAAAAAAAAGGAAGTTAATTGCAGCTGAGTCGAGTCACTTGAGTCCGACCTTCAGGACGATTAGGCTAACGTGAATTCCTCGGCGAAACCGTTCAAGATCGTAGAACCCGCCGGGCGAGATGTTTTGTCGATGCCCAACCGGTTTGTTCGCGAGGATCCAAATAACCGCGACCCCCCCAGGTGGGGGGAGAGGGGGATCGGCGAATCCTGAAAATACTATATGTAATTGGGATGGCCCAGAAAGAGCGGGACGACGAGGCGTTCGATCGGGTCCGAAAGTCGTAGCTTCGCGTCGAGACACCGAATTAACGAACGGGACAGATCGATTAGGAGACGAGAAATAGCGACGTGAATTCGTCATTGAGTGCTTCTTTTGGTCACGGTTCAAGGAGACGCGTTTTGTCGGATTTAGCTGTCGAGTTGACTCAACGGTGATCGCCAGTCGAAGAAATTCGACTCAACTGTAAACGCGAGCCGTCTTTGGACTTGATTTGATTGTGAATTAAAGTTAAAAAAGAACTTGACTCAACTGTAGAATTGACCCAACTATAGAATTGACTCAACTGTAGAATTGACCCAACTGTAGAATTGACTCAACTGTAGAAGTGGCTCAACTGTAGAATTGACTCGACTGTAGAATTGACTCGACTGTAGAATTGACTCGACTGTAGAATTGACTCAACTGTAGAATTGACTTAACTGTAGAATTGACTCGACTGTAGAATTGACTCAACTGTAGAATTGACTCAACTGTAGAATTGACTCAACTGTAGAATTGACTCAACTGTAGAATTGACTCAACTGTAGAATTGACTCAACTGTAGAATTGACTCAACTGTAGAATTGACTCGACTGTAGAATTGACACAACTGTAGAATTGACTCGACTGTAGAATTGACTCGACTGTAGAATTGACTCAACTGTAGAATTGACTCAACTGTAGAATTGACTCTACTGTAGAATTGACTCTACTATAAACTTGACTTGGATCTTGACGTGGTTTGCGCTGTAGTAAACATCCAGTAAAACGTGTGATATCGTATTAATCAACGACCGGAATAGCAGCGGCAAAAAAATGAAAACAATTGCTCCGGCTATCAGTGTGGCTAGTGGTATATGAAACGAAGGCCAGAAACGTCATCGCGGGCTCTCGGGGTGCGCGTGAGAGCTCCGCATCTACGCCGGAGCGACGTCTTGCTTCGCCGGTGCACATTTTTTTTTCTGACCTTGATCGCGGGCTCTACACCTCACAACATTCCATCCTAATCGAACACGCGGCACGCCCGCTCGCCTGCTGCGCCTCCAGCTCTCGCGCTCGCCCAGTCGTCCTCGTCTCCTCCCGCAACGCTTCGCTCATTCGCGCCGTCCTGTGTCGCACTCGCTATACGTCGCACCGGCTGCGACTCGACGCGCGACGACCTCAGCCAGAGGCTCCGAGCTCGATCGGTGCCGAACCGCGAGTTTCGACCGTATCGCAAAAATTGTCGAAAGCGACATCACCGATTTAAATGAAAAAAAAAGAAAAAAAATTAAAATAAAAAAAGAAAAAATTAAAAAACGGATGTGGAGTCGTAAAAATCAGAAAAAAACGAAAAAAATAATCAACCTCAGTTAATGCGAAAAAAATACCAAACTCAAAAATAAAAATTAAAAATTACCAACGTCACAAACAAAAACAAATGAAACCGGACAAATGACTAAAATGAAAAACAAAAAAAAAAATTAAAAATGTTTTAAAGCATTTTCAAGATGTTTTAAGGTGTTTTCAAGATGTTCCAAAAAGTTCCAAAAATTGTGTCGTCCAGGAACTTCGATAACCTTTATATAGAACCTTTTTTTTCTTGAAAAAAAAAAAAAAAAAAAAAAAAAAAATTCCAGATGCTAAATTCCGCTTCCCACAGAAAGAAATCGCCTGTGGGAGTGTGGAGGGTGAATGTATATATTTTCAGTCGCGATATGCCACGCGCTCGTATCGCGAGTCGGTCGCGAGAAGATCCTGCTTGGGATGGGCCGGTCGGACGGTCTCGTTGGTACCCGTCGCGTGGGAACACAAAGACGTGGCGCACAGATCGACGAGCGATCCTCCTGAGACTCTCGCGGCTGTTTGCTCGGCTGCCGCTGAAGCCCATAGCAAGAATCCCCGAGGCTGCATCTCGAGCCGCCTTAGTATCCGCTGCAACGCGGCTCACGTTATTCTCCACTCGTGCGGTGGCCGCGCGCACCGAGTCGCGGAATCATCGCTCGCCTCTCGTGGGATGTAGGTAAACGTGTCATAAAACACGCTCGAACCGCGAGCCACGGTCTTCGCTACGACGCTCGGGGCAGCCAACAAAGTTGGCAACGTGCAGGGTAACGCGGGGCAAAATGGGTCGTGAAGCAAAAAATTATTTTATGATGACACGCAAAGTGTATTTTTACTGCTTCGCGCGTAAAAAGATTATATGAATCATCGATTTTGAGCATCGACGAAAAAAAAAAAAAAAAATTGTGGGGCAAAATGGGATGCATAAGAAATCATTATTTTAAGACGATATCTAAAATATATTTTTACTGCTTTTCGCACAAAAATTTGATTTCAATAATCAGATCGTTGAAGACTTGAAAAAAAAAAAAAAAAAAAAAAAAAAAAAAAAAAAAAAAAAATGGAATCATTTTACCCTCCTGCGTTTTAGAAACGCGATTTTCCAAAAACATTCTCTCGTCCCATTTTACCCCATAAAATAATCGGAAATGAAAAAAATTACTGTCCCATTTTGCCCCGTAAAATAATCGGAAAAAATTGACTGTCCCATTCTGCCCCGTAAAATAATCGAAAAAATTGACTGTCCCATTTTGCCCCGCAAAACAATCGAAAAAATTGACTGTCCCAATTTGCCCCGTAAAATAATCAGAAAAAAATGGATTGTCCCATTTTGCCCCGTAAAATAATCGGAAAAAATGAACTGTCCGATTTTGCCCCGTAAAATCCTCGGAAAAAATTGACTGTCCCATTTTGCCCCGTAAAATCCTCGGATAAGAAAAAAAATGAGTGTCCCATTTTGCCCCGCGTTCCCCTACAAGAACTGGTGCAGAGGTTAGTTTAGGTTAGTTTAAGTTTGGCTGTACGAGCGCTCGAAGTTGCACACAGTTCGCGCGTTAAATTCCGCCGCGCACCGTCAAAGAACTGCGTCCGTACGTATTTGCCGCGCGCTATTCGCGCTTGGGTTTCGCGCTCGTTTCACGCAGCCACTTTGGGGGGCCGCGGCGCGTTGCGTATAGTGATGGCGAACGCGACGTTGGAATTTTCGAATCGGCGGCAACGGCTCGACGTGCCCTTTGCGGCGCGCGAAGCCGGGATAAGTGTCAAAACCATAGGCGGTAATGGCGCGCCGAGCTCTCGCGCTCTCCGCCGTCGCTGAACTGCCGCGCGGAATGCGCGTGCAGTTAGGAATTTAGCGTCTCGAGGATAGAGCGGAGGCTCGCCGAGACCGGTGTGTGAATATTTATGCACCGAGGATTACGAGGTACGAGGATTTTGCGGCGCTTGAGTCAAATCGATTCTTGGCTCAAAGTTGTGTTCAAGTTTCAATCAAGTGTGAAAGTGGCTCAAAGTTGGGTTCAAGTTATATTCAAGTCTGACTCAAAGTTTGAATTTATTCAAGGGTGATTTCAGGTTTTAATGAAATTTTGAAATTTTGAGTCAAGTTTGATTCAAATTACGAACTTGACTCAAAGTTTTGTTTCAATTACGACCTCAAGTTCGTAATTGTTGAAAAGTTTGTTTCAATTACGACCTCAAGTTCGTAATTGTTCAAAAGTTTGTTTCAATTACGACCTCAAGTTTGTAATTGTTCAGAAGTTTGTTTCAATTACGACCTCAAGTTTGTAATTGTTCAGAAGTTTGTTTCAATTACGACCTCAAGTTTGTAATTGTTCAGAAGTTTGTTTCAATTACGACCTCAAGTTCGTAATTGTTCAAAAGTTTGTTTCAATTACGACCTCAAGTTTGTAATTGTTCAGAAGTTTGTTTCAATTACGACCTCAAGTTGGTAATTGTTCAGAAGTTTGTTTCAATTACGAACTTGACTCAAGTCAAAGTTTGTTTCAATTACGAACTTGACTCAAGTCAAAGTTTGTTTCAATTACGAACTTGACTCAAGTCAAAGTTTGTTTCAATTACGAACTTGACTCAAAGTTTGTTTCAATTACGAACTTGGCTGAAAGTTTATTTCAAATAGGACCTTCACTAAAAGTTTGTTTCAATTACGAACTTGACTCATCCGCGAAGTTCATTTGTATTTCACTCAACAGCCGTGTGTCGGAATTGGATTCAAGCAAAAGTGGTTTAGAGCCTGTTCGAAGGATAAACATAATTCAAGCTTTCAGCTCATGTTTTCGCTCATAGCGACGGGAACTTTATTCCTCGGAAATAAGTGCGACGCAAATCCACGACGCACATACGTAAACAGACGGAAAAAAAAGAAACGAAAAAAAAAACGAAAAGTGAAACAGACCTATGCAGACACCTAGGCTAACCAGTCAAACCCGTCGTGGCGGCGGCGGTCGTTAAGCTAACGAAATAATGCAGTCCGCGGTGCGGCAGAGGCAAAAGGCAAATGAGCGAAGGCGCGTGGCCGGGTTCTCCTCGTCCCTTTCTCCGCCGGCCAGCCGGGTTCACGCGGCACTGCAGCTCGCTGCAGCGGCTGCAGTGCCGCGTACGTGCACCGCTCAAAAGCATCGGGCACGCACGCGACACAAATAAATGTGTCACACGTGCAACGGCCGAGCGCGATGCACGTGTTGTGTATTTACAGCGATTTTACGGTGCGTCTCTCGTTATGAGCGAACCCGGGCGACACGACTGATCTTCCTCGGTCTGTCGTTTCTGATCTCTTATTTTTTTCCACCGCTTCCTCTTTCGACGACGGATCGAAGAAAAAAATTAAAAATCGAAAATAGTCAGGTTTTTAAAATTTTTTGTAAAAACCATCGCGAAAAAGAAGATTAAATATAAATAAAAATGAAATAAAAAATGGAATAAAAATTAAATAAGAATTAAATATAAAAAAAATTACATAAAAATGGAATATAAAAAAATTAAATAAAAATTAAATATAAAAAATTGAATATACAGAAAATTGAATAAAAATTAAATATAAAAAATTGAATATACAGAAAATTAAATAAAAATTAAATATAAAAAATTGAATATACAGAAAATTGAATAAAAATTAAATTTAGAAAAAAAAATGAATGGCAAATAAAAAATGTTGCCAGACGTTTTTTTGATTAATTCGTCAGTTCACTAAATAAAAAAAATGTGTTTTAAAAAATTGAGGCTCAACGCGATGACAATTTTTTTTATCGCGAGTTCGATTTCGTCTGTCTGTCCGTCCGTCGGTGGTCGCGCGCAAAACGGTCGAACGGATCACGACAACGCGGGCGGTGATCGCGCGTCGAGCTGGACATCGTTCGCCAGGCCGGCCTGGGAGGGCGAAATTACGTTTATGATTATGACCTTTGGCCAATTAGCACGCCCGCGTTTTGGCCTCGTGGGTGTAGATTCGTGTGCATTTATATATACGTATATAGCCACGGATCGGATCTACGTGCAAATGATCCCATGTCATAACTATTATCCACCGAGGCAGTCGTCGCTTCGACATGCAGGAAAGACTTGGGGGAGCGAGGGAGAGAAAGAGATACCGTCGTGTCGAGCGCCGCCTCTTTAACTCGGTCATGTGAAACTCGCTGGATTATTATAGCGTTGCTTCCCCATGGCGATGCAGCCTCGGCGACTCGTCGTACCGAATCGCGTGTGGGGGCTTCTTACTTATCATCCACTGTTATTAACAATAAAGTCAGTAATTCGTTTTTTTTTTCTCTTTTTTGACGAATTATAGTTACTATTTTTTTTTTGACACACATTTCTAACACAACGCTGAAAAAAATTGAATCATTTTTTTCTTTTATAAAAAAAAAGATGTGTTTTCAGGGGTAGAATATGAGATTTGAGATAAAATTATGTTTTTTCATCAAAAATAATTACGAAAAATTGTTTTTTTTTCATAAAAAATAATTACGAAAAAATTATTTTTTAAAATAAAAAATCCATTTAAAAAAAATTAGTTTTTTAAATGAAAAAATAATTTCGTAAAGATTCGTTTTTTAATTCAGAAATCATTTCGAAAACATTGTTTTTTTTCATCAAAAATCATTTCGAAAAAATTATTTTAAAAAATCAAAAAACCATTTCGAGAAATTTATTTAAAAAAATCAAAAAACCATTTCGAGAAATTTATTTTTAAAAATCAAAAAACCATTTTGGAAAAATTATTTCTAAAAATCAAAAAACCATAAAAAAAAAGGTTTTTTTTCCAAAAAATTATTTCTTTTCGTTAAAAACCATTACAAGACAATGACTATTTTTTTTTTCTAATAAAAAAAATCATTGTATCGACGTAAAAAAATGTCGGACGTGACATTAATCGCACTGGCTAAAGACGCTGCATTCCTCGGTCCCTGTTGTGTACACACGGCAGGCGAGTATGTGCTATATATGCGTGGAACGATCTAGCGGGCTTCTTCACTCCCGGGCAAATACCGGGCTGTCTGCATGCTGTTGCGTCGCTTCCTCCGTCGTTCTCGATCCTCCTTACACTTCCCCATTCGCGGCTATCACGTCTCTCTCTCTCTCTCTCACTCCCTCGTCCCTCGTCTATGGCCTCCACCTTGAAGATCGTGTTTCACATGGATCCCGGAGCTATGTGAAAATTGCGCTCAGGGCCCGCCTGACCGCGCGCCTACATTATATTCCCCCGAGACAAAGGATTCAGGCTACGATACTTCGTCGATTCTGCTTTTTTTCTCAAACTTTACGAAATCGATTTTTTTTTTTTTTTTTCGATTTGGTAAAGTTTGGACGTTAATTTCACGTTAATTTCCTTAACGATCTAAACGAGTCACCACAACCTGCTAGTAGTTAATATTCGAAAATTACGCTCGTCTGATTTTATTGTGAATTCAAAAACAATAACAAAATAAATTTATTAAAGAAAAAATAAAAAATAAATTAAAGAAAAAAAAATAGTCTTTGTGGTACGACAAAAGAGTAAAAAATAAAAATCATGAACTCCATTATTTTTTTTTCATTTGCCCATTGAATTTTCCCATTGATTTTCTACCGAGGTTAGTCTATCACAAAAAAAAAAGTCTTTGTGGTACGACAAAAGAATAAAAAATAAAAATCATGAACTCCATTTTTGTTTCATTTGCCCATTGAATTTTCCCATTGATTTTCTACCGAGGTTAGTCTATGATAAACGAAAAAAAAAAAATAGACTTTGTGGTACGACAGAAGAATAAAAAATAAAAATCATGAAAACATTTTTTTTTTTTCATTTGCCCATTGAATTTAAATAGAATCCGAGTAATCCGCCGAGATATTCAGGCCAGAATGATCGGAGCAACAGGGTACGAGGAAAATGATTTATTTCCGTAAGGCTTCCGAAGCGCGGAGAGGTGCGACACACATGCGGGCGATACGCGCGGGCGTTTCGCCCCGCCGGGCGAGTTTAATCCGCTTATTTTGCGTTCCGCTCCGCGCGCTCCCTGCTCCCGTTCGCGCTCGGTGCGCGACACACACGACGCGCGGCGAGAGAGAGAGATGAGTCTTCGCTGCGCCGATCCGTCGTGATAAGATTGCGCAAGGTCGTGGCTCGTGTGCGCTGCGGCTGTTCCCCGTCGACGGACGCGCCAGGTAAATGGCACCTGAATAAATCGCTTCCGCGCCTCGCGGCGAATAATCTTCCGGGTTTCTTTGTGATAAGCAAATTTGCGGTCGGATATAATTTTTCGCCGAAATACCTTCAGATCGTATTTTCTTTTTATTGAGTTACTGATTTTGTCACTTTTTTATTCCGATACAAATTTTATTTTTTTATTCAGTTATTAATTTTGTTATTTTTATATTCCGAAACTAATTTTATTTTATTATTCAGTTATTAATTTTGTTAGTTTTTATTCCGATACTAATTTCATTTTTTTATTCAATTATTAATTTTGTTATTTTATTATATCGATACTAATTTTATTTTTTAATTCAATTATCAATTTTGTTATTTTTTATTCCGATACTAATTTTATTTTTTTATTCAGTTATTAATTTTTTATTTTTTATTTCGATACTAATTTCATGTTTTTATTCAGTTATTAATTTTGTTATTTTTTATTCCGATACTAATTTTATTTTTTTATTCAGTAATTAATTTTGTTATTTTTTATTGAGTTATTAATTTTGTTATTTTTTTACTCCGATACTAATTAAACATTTTTATTTCATTACCAATTTTTTTTTACTCCGTCGCCTAAATTTTTCTTAAACAACATTTCGATTCGCATCGCGTTCCGGCGATGAAATCCCAAGACGACTCGGAAAGGTCATCGAGCGCCTTGAGCGTTCGATATTGAGTCGCAGATCCGCAGCGATAAAAACACACAAACGCATCGATAATAATAACAACAACCCCGGTAATAACAATAATAATTAATAACCGTGCCGAGAATGATAATAACTATGGTAACAGTGACAACAATGACAACAACGACAATGCTAATAAAAAAATTACTCACTGAATATTCAGTGTCAATGACTGCGAGTGACGAGTGACGACGAGCGGTCGTTTCTGCGCAGCGACATTTCTATTCCCAGCAGCGAGAGAAAAAAAAAATGCAGCAGCACGTGTCGCCTCACCGGAGTAACAAATTCCCGAATTCGTTGGTTCTCCCGGTTTCCTGTTACATTTTTCGTCGTCCGGGGACCGTCGGTCATCAGCTCACATCCTCGTCGTCGCGCTTCGAATACCGCCCGACGCGTTCCCGCGTTGCGCGCGCGCAACCCGCGTATATTTCGAGACCGGCGAATATTTATTCACACTTCCGTCGCAGTTTGACGGAACGCAGCTGCATCCGCGACTCGGCGGAGATTCTCACTGGGCACCGATTTCTCACTCTCTCTATCTCGTCTCTTCGGCCGAGTAGAAAAAAAAAAATTAATCAAGCAATCGCAGCACGTGGAGTCGACGCACAATTTCACAATAAAAAAAAACAAAAAAACAAAAAAATTATTCCGTCGTCCTATTTTTTTACCTCAAATTAATTTTTTCAAAAATTAATAAACACTGTACAAAAAAAGTTTCAACATAAAAAAAATGGAATCCTTCACATCATTCACAGTCAGGCGAAGAAAAAAAAATTATACATAAATCACAAAAAAAAAATTGTCATTATCGATGTTCGTCGGTGCGAGTGTGAGAAATAAAAAAAATGGTAACGAACAAACGCGGGTTTCACATTCGTGTATTTTCGTCGCGGAGCGCGAGCTGCGAGTCGACGATGGCTGCGAGCATATTACCACGAAGAAGCCCGGACGGGGACTGACTGGCTGGTGGAAGGATTCATTTGGGTCAGCGGCACGACTTAGTATAGCGTGACGCGTTGCCCCGCCGCCGCCGCCGCCGCGGCCGAGAAGGCTCGGGGTTTGCTATAAGCGAGGCTGCCCGCCGCGCACTCCGGGCAATCGTGGCCCGCCGTCGGTGAAGTGAAGGTGCGGATAGAGGCGGCCCCCGGTGGTGGGATATGCGGAGCAGCGGCGGCGACGGCGGCGGCGGTGGAGTCGCTGCCGGCGGTACCCTGGAGCGCACGATTTGTACGGCTCCGCGCTGGGTTCACCGAAACAGGTCCGGCTGTGACTGTGGACCATTTTTGTTAAACGCTACCAGTCATGAGAATGGCGGAAATCGAGTAACTCGGACGGATTTAACGCGGGATTACGGAACCGTCGGAAATGGTTCGCACGCCATGCGAACATGTTCGGGAAAAATATGAACATGTTCAAATGGTTCGCGATGTCGCTTGAACATGTTCGAAAAAAATCTGGACATGTTCAAATGTTTCGCGATGACGCTTGAACAGGCTCGAAAAAAATCTGGACATGTTCAAATGGTTCGCGATGTCGCTTGAACATGTTCGAAACAATCTGGACATGTTCAGATGGTCCGCAACACCGCTTGAACATGTTCGATAAAATCTGGACATGTTCAAATGGTTCGCGACACTGCTGGTACGTGTTCGGGAAAATCCGGACATGTTCAAATGGTCGCGACATCGCTCGAACATGTTCGAATGGTCCGCGCGCTTCGTGCGGATATGTTCGAATTTTCCGCGACTACCATGTGAACATGTTCAAATGGTCCGCGGCCTCCTTGTGAACATGTTCGAATGGTCCGTCCCGCGGGAATATTTTCGAATGGTCCGCATGCCATGCGAACATGTTCCGGTGATTGTGGACATGTTCAAATGGTTTATACCGTCGCTCGAACATGTTCGAATGGTCGGAACCCCCTTATGTTCTTGTTCGGATGGTCCTCGTGCCGAGCGAGACCCTTAAAAATTTCTGCGTGTCACGCGAACATGTTCACATGGGGCACAGACCATTCGAACATGTTCAAGTGGATCAAATGCGTTCCGCGAACGATCCGCATGCTCGACGACACGTTCGCATGGTTCGTGTATCACGTGAGAAATAAAATGAAACATTCGTGTAGCACGAATGTTCCATTTTAACATGTAGAAAATGGTTCGTGAATGTTCGCAGATGCGTCTCTCGGTGCGTGTTCCTCTCGTTCGAGAAATTTTTGTGAGAAATTGTTCTTTGATTTCTTCGCGTGCGGCGAGTTAATTTGGTCTTAATAGGGAAGCAGCTTTCCTCCTCGATACGGAAGCCCGAGTGAGAAAGAAAGTCGGATCGTGTCCCGATATATCGACAGCCTCTCTCCCCTCTTACCCCGTCGCCAACAACCCGAGGCTGTGGTATGCGCGCGAAACACAGAAGAAAAGTTCGTCGATCGCCGAGGCTCCTGTAACGTTTCCCCTCCCCCCTCCAAATATCCCCTTCTCTCTCACGCTCGACTCACGCACACATTTTTGATACGCTTTCACTCTTGTACGCTCTATCGAGGGACCCACTGAGCAATGAGACCCTGCAGCGCCACTTTTTTTTTTTTTTTCATCTCAATCTTGGATCATAATTGTCTGGCGATTTTCCACGGTTAATAATAGACATAATAGGCGCATTATTCATGAGTAACTTTTTTTTTCTTCACTCAGATATGTAAATAATTACACAACTTTCATGTTTTCGTTAATTTCAGTATCTCCCAGCGATCGCTGTATTGTCAACCAACCTCGACGTACAACGCATATACAGACGGTTTTTTTTTTTTTTTTTTCAAATAATTAATTTTTTATTCGTACTTAAATAATAAAATAAGAGAGAGAGAGAGAGAGATAAAAAATTAAGATAGAACTAAACTGCTTTGGATCGTTGGTATCGTAATTAGATCTTTTTTTACTTGGACTTTTTTTTTTTACTTGCTAAGCATACGAGGAAGCCCCTGTGTAGCTTTGTCGGATCTGCCTTCCAATTTTGAGTCTCGAGCCTCCGTGAAAAGCGATGAATGCGAAAAAAAAAAAAAAAATCTTGGCGATTTTTTTTTTTTTAGTCAACGATCTACGATCGTTTTCGTCGTTCCGAGTCGAACGGACGATGAATGCGATGATTAAAATTAATACAATGACACATGTTCTCCTTCGTATGTGACTACACTTTTTTTTTCGCGAGCGAAAAAAAAATGATGATGAGATGACGAATGAACGAGAACTCCTCATCACCAGGACTGAAACAGGACTGGAGCGCTCGGCTTGAGCTCGACGTACGTCGAGTAGTCAAGCCGCAGTATCACGTATTTTCGATTGACGAAGACTCTTCTGAAGGGATGAGCGTTGCCTCTGAAGAGGATCGGGCAGAGCGGCCTCTTGCCCGCGCGTTTGCTGCGGTCGTTGTCGGTCAGGTCCCACAGGTCGACCATCCGACAGCCCGGCGGCCTGGTGGAGAATTTTTATTTTCGTTACTTCGACGCAGATGAAAAAAAAAATTAATTTTTATTTTCGTTACTTTGACTCGGGTGAAAAAAAAAAAATTATTTTCGTTACTTTGACTCGGGTGAAAATAAATAAATATATTTTCGTTACTTCGACTCGGGTGAAAAAAAGAAAAATTTTATTTTCGTTACTTCGACTCGGGTGAAAAAAAAAATTAATTTTTATATCTGCACACTTTTGTCAACGCGACCCTTTTTACCGACCGAAAAAAAAATTACGGTTGCCTCAAATCTGCAGGGATTCGGTTGGTAGCGATTGGAGGAAAAATTAGGTGTAAAAACATATGAAAAACGAGCGATGAAAAAAATACTAACGTATTCCCGAGGCCGTAGCACAATCCCTCCTCGAGCACCACATAGTCGACCTGCATTTTTCGCAACGTGTCGTAAACTGTTGCCGCGTCCTTCCTGCTGTAGATCTCGTAAACTTTAAGCGTTCTGTCCCTGAAATAGTCGTCCCGGCGGCTCGTTTAGATCGTGGAAACTACGAGGCGGCTCGTTCGACAATTATTCGACACACCCCCGCGCCTCCAACGCGCGCGTTCGTCCGTGAATTCCATTACGCACCTCATCTCTTTGTTCTCGTAGTACGGATTGTTCACTATCGGCCGCTCCGTCGACAGCATCAGATTCGCCATCAGCGACATTTTTCCGGCGAACACGGCCGTCTTCGGGGTGTTGGATTTTATCCACTCGAACAGCTCCTCCTGCTCCACGTTGCTGTATTCACCTGTATTCAAATTGTCGTGACTTTTTATGGTTGTCAAATTTTCTAAAATTTTCTAAAATCTTCTAATTTTTTCTGAAATATTCTAAAATCTTTCTAAAAAGTCTCCAAAATGTTCTAGATCTTTCTAAAATATTGTAGAATTTTCTAAAATATTTTAGAATTTTCTAAAATTATTTTAGAGTTTTCTAAAATATTCTAGAATTTTCTAAAATTTTCTAGAATTTCCTAAAATCTTCTAAAATCTTTAAAAAAATCTCTAAAACTGTCTAAAACGTTCTAAAAATTTCAAAACATTTCTAAAACGTTCTAAAATTTTTCTAAAATTTTCTAAAATCGTTCGATACTCTCGGTAATGCAATCTTACCGATAAAATCGTGTTCCTCCTCGAGCCTGGTGTTACCGTGATAGGACATACCGGCGACGAGAAGCACGACGAGCGCGACCCTGACGTTCTCGCTCTTCACCCCGACTTTGTCGAGGTACCTCTTGCTCGCGGCGAGTCCGGCGATAACGCACAATTGCGGGGTCATGAACAGCTTGAGTCGCATTATGAAAAAGGCCATGATTATGAAAGCCCCGGTCTGCAGGGCGTTGTAGGCAACGGCGGCCTCGACGCAGTCGGGATAGCCGACGATCCGGTGGTTTCTGTACCAGCAGTAGGTGACGAGAAAACCGGCGAGTATCGCGGTCGGTAGGAGCAGAGTGCTGACGATCGCCTCGTAAGTCTCGTACTGCAGAAAATCGAACTCCACCGAGCACGTGTAGAGCAACGTGTGAAAATCCTTGTAGTCCGTGAATTTCGACACGAGCAAATTGAATATGTGACGATCGTCGTCGAACGCGGCGAGGATGCTTTTCAGCAGGACCGTCGTGCCGACCGAGCCGACGATCTGCCAGAACACCAGGGTCTTCGTGCCGGTACGACCCTCGATGCTGCTGTTCATGAAGTTGCTGTAGTTGCTGCCGACCAGCAGACACGTGTACAGCGAGCACAGGAGGAGATTGCTGCGCGTCGCGAATATTATCACCATCACGGGTATCGCGTGCAACGCCGAGATCTTCGTGTACAGGTCGCGCGGTATTATTCGCAGCCACTGGAGTATCAGCAGGGCTATCAGCTGCGTCGTCAGGACGAACTGCGAGAACTGCCAGCTGTGCAGACTGATCGCTGTTATCGCCAGAAGGTCCTGAAAAACAAATTCCCATTACTATTATTTTTCTATTCATTATTTTCAACCACAATCGTTGCAATCATATATAAATAAATAGAGATTCTAAAATAAATACAAACTATTTTTATTTTCTATTCATTATTTTTCAAACATTTTTTTGTAATATTGTGTAAATAAAATTTAAACATTTCACGAGTGAATTTCAACGAAGCGTTACCCATTCTTCAATATATCTGCGGCAGACTGGATGAAGCACAAAAGTAAAAAAGCCAATTTACTCAGCATCTACTCAGCATCTACTCAGCATCTACTCAGCACTTACTCAGCAACTACTCAGCAACTACTCAGCACCTACTCAGCACCTACTCAGCACCTACTCAGCATCTACTCAGCATCTACTCAGCATCTACTCAGCACCTACTCAGCCTACTCTTTTTTTTGTGAAAAAAATTGCGATTCACTCACGATGTATCGGCCGTTGATGAGTATTTCCCGCCAGGCCAGCTGCTCCTTTCCCGCCTTCGTCTGGTACTTGTCGATGATAGTCGTGACTTTGTACATCTGATAGAGGAGCGCGGGATAGGCGAAGCTCTCGCGCAAAGGCGGCGTCCACTGGACTCGCGTGCACTCCGTGTGATTGAAGAAAAACGAGAGAATGGCGATGAGGCCGCCGTAAACGGTGCCGCTGAGGTACGTCGCGTACAGGAACAGGACGACCCCGGTGACGCTGGCGAAGTACCAGACGACCTCGAGGTAGAAGTATATCGGCACCCCGAGGCCCTCGCAACTCGTCACCGGCGACAGACCGTCTCCTCTTTCTATCTGGGTTGACCAACATTTTTCACCGTTAATTCATTATTATTATTTTTTTGCATTTTATTCTTTTTTCTTTCTCATTATTTAATGTGAACCCAAATTTCGCATTAAATAGTGTGAAATAAAAAAAATCGAATTTCACTATTTTTTATTTTTTTATTTTTTTTTCTTTCCCATTATTCAATGTGAAAAAAATTTCACCTGCCAGCACTGCTGCTTCGTTATTATTCCCAGCGATTTTCCGGTGTGATACAACAATCCAGCCATCACCTGAAAAATTGAGATTTGGGTTCAACAAAATCGCGATATTATTGGGGGAAAAAAGTGGAGAATTTTTTTTTTCTTTTTTTTCTACCAACCTCGGGAAAAAGATTGTACTTGGCCTCGGCGTTAATAACGTTCGGATACTCCGACAAATTGTCGCTGTTTATTCTCGTTAGGCCGTCGATGAAGTTCTTGGACTCCGCTATCGTTTTGTAGTACGAGTAATACATTCCCTGTAAAAAAAAGAAAATAATCAAAAATAATTTCCGTCTCCGTCTCCGCGAAATCAATTAAAAATGACTCATCGATATTTGGCGCGAAATACAAACTGAACAGGTGGACAAAACAAATAAAATGATTCATCGCAAAAAAAAGCCGGCAGATTCTTCGAAGCCAACTTCAAGCCAGAAACGCCTCACGCGATTTCCACACACACAAGCTTTTCTCACCCCTTTATTTACCATCCGGTGCAAAATACAAATCCAAGCAGTAAACAACAAATTTAATAATTCACTCCAAAAAAAAAAAAAAAAAAAAAAAAGCCGGCAAATTCGTCGGCTCCGAAGCCAACTTCAAGCCGAAAAAGCCTCACGCGATTTTCACTCACACCAACTTTTGTCACCACTTTATTTACCATCCGGCACGAAATAAAAATCCAAGCAGCAGGCAACAAATTTAATAATTCACTCCAAAAAAAAAAAAAAAAAAAGCCGGCAAATTCGTCGGCTCCGAAGCCAACTTCAAGCCGAAAAAGCCTCACGCGATTTTCACTCACACACCGAGAGTCTCGTACCGCCGCTTTATTTACCATTTCCGTTCTGAAGGACATTTCCCTCTCGATTTCCGAGAGATGCGAGAAGTGTCGGGCGTTCTCGAAGAGGGTCGACACATGCCACCGGTGCAGGAATCCAAAACCTAGAGCTGTCAACCCGGGGGGGAAACAGAACCAAGTTGTGTTTTCACAAAAATCACGGCGCTTCGCTTGTGTATATTTTTTATATCCCCCGAATTACGCGCGATTTTGGGGTGGCTTGAAAAATAAATTTAAAAAAAAAACGGGTGCGTCGATCTCTTACCTAAAAAAGTAACGACCGCCTTGTAGGGTAAACCGGAAAAATCCCTCTCGGTCTTCTGCACGCCCTTTCGTCGCTTCGACGCTCGACCGATCGCCATGTCTGTCAGCCCTCTGCGCCACGTGAGACACGGACGCTTCGCGTTCGTTTGGGGAACGAGACGACGGGACGACGGCGTCTCTCGGCTGCCACCGGGCCGCGGCCCCGCCGATTCTGTAGGGCTTTGGACGTGCCGTCGAGGCACCGCGGACGTCAAGCTCGCGACATCTGGCGACGGGAGTCGCGAATGACGACGACGAATTTTCGTCTCGGTGGATAAGGCGGGGAATTTTTTTGACGTACCAAAAATTGTAAGTACAAAATAGTAACGATAATAATAATAATAATAATAATAATAATAATAATAAATAACGATAATAGTAATAATAAAAAATAATAATGATAATAATAATACGAAAAATAATAATGATAATAATATAATACTAAAAAATAATAATGATAATAATAATACTAAAAATAATACTAAAAAATAATAATGATAATATAGGGGCCAGAAAATATATAAATTAAAAATAGACTGAAGATTTGTAAAACGGTTTGACGATAATTTATTTGCACCGGAATTTTCGGATTTTTCGTCCAAGCGAGAGGATGAAAATTATTTCGAACTCAAGATTCGAGAGGCCTAAAAATGTTTTTTTTATTGGTTCTCTCGAAGTGTTTTATTTCACTGATGCCAAATAATTATTTTATTAATTTTTTTACACGGAAATCGAATAATTCTTTTTTTCCGCTCAATAATGGAATATTGAGGAGAAAAACATTAATTTCTCGTTCAACGTTCGTTTCAATCGAAACTGCGTCAAAATTTCCGCCGTTCACCCCCGGGAAAATCCGGCGTGCCGTCGACGTCACGTCACGTCCCTCCCGTCGCACGTGCTGCCGCCGTTCGGGTGGACAATAATTTCCCCCCCACCCCGTGGCGCCCGTTTTAATCCTTATCGCCATCCGGCACACACGCAACTGTGACAGCCGCGGCCGTCGACTTGCGCAGAGCCATTTCCGTCTCGCTGTGCTTCCTCCGCATAGCCGCGGCCACCACCCGACGGCCGCCGTCGCACCGCGCAAACGTCACTCGGCACCCCGACGCGAGGGACCCTCCGGGATTTTGCCTCATCGATTTTTATTTTTCCGAAATACCAAAACATAAATTTTTTTTTTTTTTTCCTCGCGATACAAAAAATTAATTTTTTATTCCGCGCGATAAAAAAATAAATAAATAAAATAAAAAAATAAAAATAAAAATAAAAAAAATGTTTCGCCACCTCGAGCGGGTCGAGTCGGATTCGAGAAATCGTTACGTCGGACCCCCGCGTCAAGTGCGGTGTTTGCGTGCGCCTCCCGCATAGCGCGCAACTCCTATGCGGCTCGACGCTCCCGTTCGCGCAGTAACAACGCGAGCAAAGTGCATACACAATGGCGCGCGTGCATGTGGTGAAGTGTTTTTGAGGCGCCGAGAGACAGAGAGACAGACAGAGAGAGAGAGAAACACACGGCGACAGCGCGCAGTTGCCCCGAAGCCCTGAATATCGATTAGTCGCGTGGCGATAGAAAACGACGACGGCCGCCGTGCAGACCGAGGCGAACCGAGGCGCGAGAGGCGACCGCCCGTCGACGCCAACGCGTCATGGAGGATCTCCTGCTGCAGATCGTCAGGGAGTCGCAGAATGCCAAACTTTCGGGACTCCGGAAGTCCGCCCAGGAGGCGTACGGTGAGTTTTTTTTTTTTTTTTTGCATTCGTTTACCACATTTCTGGGAGATTCGTTTTGGTTTTGCCGACTGGTGTATTTGGATATGGATTTTTATTTATTTTTTTTTAGTTCGAAAAAAAAGGATGAAAAATATTCGGAATTAGGCATTTTTTTGGTGTCGAAGATATTTTTTTTGAGGTTTTTTTTTTTGGGGACTCGTCTAGTTGGGCGTTGATTATTTTGATCCTTTGGATGGCGGGTCAAAATATGGCGAAACTACCCCGATGATTTTTTTTTTTTTTTTTTTCAAATGTTGGTTTTTTTTTCAAGGCTCGACATTTTTCGTTCCCTAGATTTTGTTGATTTTTTTACGCGCGCGACTCACGCGGCTCCGTTTGTCGATTGTTGTTCCCAGACTTCATGGAGAAGCAGCAGGGACTCCTGCGGGATCCCCCGCACGAATTGCGAGCCAAATGCCTTCACACGATTCAGCTGGCGCTCGAGACGAAGAGAAGCAAGTTCGTGGCGTTCGGACTCGCTGGATTGCACGTAAGAATTTTTTCCAAGCATCCCATTAGACGCTTTCCAAAAAAAAAAAAAAAAAAAAAAAAAACAGAAGAGAAATGAAAAGCTTTTTCCACGTCCCGGCAGAAAATGTTGAGGGACGATAGGTTCCAGTCGCCTTACGAGCCCGAGGATGATTCACTCTGGCTCCCCGCTCAGATGTTGCACGCGATGGGTTCGATACTTTCGCAGTCCGACGACACCCAAACGGACATGCTCAAAGTAATGTGTCATTCACAATTTCCAATCCACGTGAAAAAAAAAAAAAAAAAAAAAAAAAAACGCCCGCCCTGATAAATACGATCTCGTTCCGCAGGTGCTGCTTCAGGTCGCCTGCTCCGCGTACTGGACCATGAACGGCCGACTGATAATCGCGATTCTCACCACGTGTTGCGAGGCCTTTGAGAACGGGAATCAGGCGGTGAGGACGGCGGCTCAGGCGGCGACCAGCCAAACATTGAGGTCCTTCTGCCTCTTCTTGGGTAAGATTTTGGAGCCGCGACGTTCGGATTTCTCGGGAGCAACCGAATTTTTGGTTAGCGTAGTTTCTCCACATGTACACATTGTTTTTTTCTCTCTCGACAGACGAAGAATGTCAGGAGATGGACGAGAATGCTAAACGCAACAAGAATCTACGAGAGAGGGGTGTGTCCTGCTTCAACGAGGCGCTACCCATTCTTCAATATATCTGCAGCCGACTGGACGAAGCACAAAAGTAAGAAAGCCAATTTACTCAGCACCTACTCAGCACCTACTCAGCACTTACTCAGCACTTACTCAGCACCTACTCAGCACTTACTCAGCACCTACTCAGCACTTACTCAGCATCTACTCAGCACTCCGATTCATATATTTAAATGTTAAAGTCTTTCGTCATTCATTACCGATTTAAATGGAACGCAATTTTGTTTTGTCCACAGAAAACGATGCGCCAACAATGCGCGAAACAGTAGCACGGTCGTCTTCCTTCTCGAGTGTCTTCACACCCTGATATCGTCGCTGCCGCAGAAGATCCACACGAACGCGCACTTCACGACGTTTTTGTGGCAGAAATTTTGCCCCGCGCTGATCGCCTTCCTCGGCACGCCGCGCGTCGACAAGACCTTCACGTCGCGCGAGGGCAAAGACACCGAGGTCGGCAGGGGCTCCGGGTACCTCGCGACCACCCTCAGCTTCGACAGTCATCAGGCGAAAACGGTTTACTGGTGAGTGTTTTTTTTTTTAAGGGGACTAAAATATTTTTTCGCGGATGCGACGAATTAATTTGTCGGTCGGTACTTCGCGATCAGTATCGGGACGGAATTGGTGCGACTCGTGGGATGCGTGGGACCCCTCAGGCCAGTCCTCGAGTCAGTCTTTCACCGGATGCTCCTCTATCCGCCGCCGCAGCAACGACTCGAACCGCTGAAGGCACTTCGCGAGCTGCTGCGCAGTCCCAGCAGAATCGTGGACTTTGCCGGGCCTCTGCTCGTCGAGGAGGAGAGGACGAGTCAGCCGCAGAGCGACATGGCACTCATGAGGCTGTGAGTACATTTTTTATGATTTTTTTTTGTACGGTTGTTTCTTGGCTATCGGTGGAAACATTTTTTTTTTTTTTTTTTTTTTTTTTTTTCAGTGCGATGGATTCCATCGAGGAGTCGACGAACGCGGGCCAGACGATTCTGTTCGCCAGTGTCTCCTGCGTCGTGGCGATGCTCTCGGCCCTTCAGGAGCTCTGCGAGGGCAAAGCCATAAGTCACAGCTACACCTGCACCATCAACAGCCTGTACGACGACCTCGAGGCCTGCGACTATCGCGGCCCGCTGACCTATCAGAGCATGGCGCGTCTTCCGAAGACTTACAGGTATGTTTTATTATTTATTATTTTATTATTTTGTCAAGCATTAAAAAAATATAAATTATTGTATTATTTTGTCAAGCATTAAAAAATATAAATTAATGTATTATTTTGTCAAGCATTAAAAAATATAAATTATTGTATTATTTTGTCAAGCATTAAAAAATGATAAATTATTATATTATTTTGTTAAATAAAAAAAATAATTAGAAATTGTTGTATTATTTTGATAAATAAAATAATAAATAGAAATTATTGTATTGTTTTGTTAAATTAAAAAAATTGTAAAAAAATGCCTCGTTTTTTTTTTTTTTTTTTTTTTTTTTCAGAGAACAGTTGGAGCTCATGAAGAAGGTGAATTCGTCCGACTCGGACTCCTCCGGGCACGGCCCGTCCGAGGACGGCGACTCCACGGACACCGAGGGACCGCAGAACGAGTCCGATGACGTCAACGAGGACAACAACAGCGTCGACGAGAACGACTATGTTCTCGAGAACGAGCGCGAGCGACTGAGGCTCGAGAAGCTGCCCAAGTGTCTGCACGTCGGCCGCCAGGTCGCCGAGGAGTGCAACGTCGACGTGGAGCGTCACAACGCCCGAAAATTCGTGAAGATTCTGAAATCTGATCTGATTCCCGTCGTGCTGACGCTCAGGAGCAACATCGAGGTCGACGAGGCTCTGCAGAATTTTGCCTCGGAATATTGTCAAGGTGCAGATTTATTTATTTATTTATTTATTTATTTATATATTTATTTATATATTTATCCCTCTGCATTATTAATAAAAATCGCTGCTGCCAATCAATTAGGCCGGGGCCAAATGACACCTTGAAATCTTTTTCTAAGCCTTTTTCTAGGGGTTGAAGTTATTATTATTTCCCAATATTAACAATAATAATAATAATAATAATAATAATAATAATAATGATAATAATAATATATTTGGTTAATTATTTATTTTTTCGTGTATTTTATTTTTCGAATTTTTGAAAATAAATAAAATATTTGCTTGTTAATTAATTACATTTTTTTTGCGTCTTTCAGGCGTCTTTGCAGCCCAACAGATGCTCCAGGATAAGGGCGAGACGAGTGTGGACGCGTGTGCCTTAATAACGATCATGAACGCCGACGGCATTTATCTCGCGACTTACGCCGCGCTTCTGCTCAATTTGAAGCTCATAAGGATGAACTATTACTACGAGGAGAGTCGTCAGATTCCCATCAGCGAGGTTCGTGGCAGTCTGCAATCGGGAAAATATAATTTTTCGCAATTCAATCTTTCGAAAAAATTGCATTTGATGGATTTTTTCAAATATTTCAGGAACAATTCGTCGAGGAGGTTCACGGGTCGGGCGTTCTCGTGTATCTTTCGGCCACCTGGCTCTCCGAGCTCTACCAACAGATTCTGGCCTGCAATTTGCTCGAGAAATGCGGCTTCAATCCGAATTCGACGGAAAATAGCGCACTGGTTAATATTCTCGTTGGTGAGTTTCAGAATTGACATTATATTTAAATAAATTTTATATTTAAATAACATTTTTTATATTTAAATAAATTCTATATTTAAATAACATTTTTTATATTTAAATATAATTTTTTATATTTAAATAACATTTTTGATATTTAAATAAATTTTATATTTAAATAACATTTTTTATATTTAAATAAATTTTATATTTAGATAAATTATTTCTTTGAAAAAAGAAAAAAAAATCAGGTAAAAAATTGTTAGAAAATTAGTTGTATTTTTTTTTTAAGACGTGGACGGTATAAGTGGCAGCCAAAGGGGCGGTCAGCTGTTGTCGGACTACCGGAGGCTGGAGAGGGCGCAATTGTCGCGCAGCGAGCCGACCCCCGAGGCCGAGGCGGGCGCCAAGTTGTCGCGCAGGGTACTCACGTGCTGCTGGGCGAGCATGATGACCGTACTGACCGCCGGGCTGAATCCCGCCAAGGAGGACACGAACAAGGGAATCTTGAATCGCGACGGCTCCAGAAGGGGCATCAGGGACACCGTCGTGCTGGCCCTCGAAGGGCTTCACAAAGCCGCGACGCTCAGCAATGTTTTAGGCAGGCGTTTTTTTTTCGTTTGTATAAAAATTCGTAAGAAAATATCGTTAAAAAATTCGTAAGAAATATCGTTAAAAAAATCGTAAGAAAAAATTCGCAAAAAAAATTCGTAAGAAAAAATTCGCAAACAAAATTCATAAAAAAAATTCGTAAGAAAAAATTCGCAAAAAAAATTCGTAAGAAGAAATTTACAAAAAAATTCGTAAGAAAAAATTCGTTAAGAAATGTGCAAAAAATTCTTTAAAAAATATGTGAGACAAATTTCGTGTAAACATTCGCAAAAAAATCGTAAAAAAATGTGAGAAAAATTTCGTTAAAAAATTCGCAAAATATTCATTAAAAAATGGTGAGAAAAATTTCGTCAAAAAAATCGTTAGAAAAAAATCGCAAAAAATCGAACGATGACATTGCAATAATATTTTCCCAATATTGAATTAACGCGCAGGTCTGCAAAATCGTTGCGGCTCGATCTTCGCGCTCCTGGCTAAAGCCGCGTGCACCGAGCCGGCGATATCCAAGTTGAGACGCACTAAGGACGTGCTGAGGCTGAAGCTGCAGAATCGAGCGACGAATATTCATACCTCGCACGCTCTGAGCATGGAAGTTTTGTTGGGTCGAGGCCTGGAGCTCGGGAGTCACGGGAGCGACTGCTGGCCTCACGTTTTCACGTAAGTGAAAAAAAAAAAAAAAAATTATTTAACAAATAAACACGGTTAAAAAAATTGTTTTGATAAATTATAAAAAAATCAATCGTGTCGATTTTCCTGCGGCTGCAGTTGTTGCCTTTACGTGAGCAAAATGGAGCACGACTTCTTCGGACGAAATCAGAATCAATCGCTGCCGAAGGTGAGTCAGAAGCGGGAGAAAAAGGACTCGGGCTCGAACGGCGAGGCCAAAGGCGGTCAGGACAAAATGAGGCTGAATTTTAACATCATGGACGAGGATGAGACCTGGTAAAATCAATATTAATAATGATCTTCTTATTTTGGAAATTTTATTTAACGAAAAAACAAAAATTATTAAACCAAAATATGAAGAAAAAAAAATTATAAACATTAATTCATTTTATAATTATGAATTTAAAAAAAATATGTTTATTATTTTAATTTTTGAATTTTTTAAAAATTTTATTTTTGAAATTAATTTTTTTTTATTTCATAATTATTTTAAATGTTTATTTTTTAAATTTTTGGATGTTTTTTTAATGTTTAGTTTTTTAATTTTCTAATTCTAATTTTTTAAATTTTTTAATTTTTTTTTTTTTACAGTGTCGACGTCTACAGTTTTTTGTCAACGCCGTACAGTCAAAATCCGTGCGCGGACACGATACCCGAGATAATACAGGAGTCGAACGCCGACAATCAGTTCAACGGGATTTTGCCGGCGGACTACGCGGCGAAGATAATCTGCGTGCTGTCCCAGGAGGTGGACCGACTCTTCGAGAACGCGGCGCTCAAGCTGAATCTTCGGGCGCTCTGCTCGTTCCTGGCGGCGCTGTGTCGGGCGAGCAAGGATCAGCTCTTCAAGACCACCGACGGACGCTCGAAGGAGAGCAAGAAGTTCTGGTGGCGTCGCAGCAAACCGCGCGAGGACGACCTCAACGTGCTGCTGCTCTCGAGGCTCGGCGAAGTTATGCTCAAGTGCGTGAAGAGCGGTAGGCCGCTGATTCACGTGATGAGGGTGAGAAAATATTTTTCTGAATCTTTATTCTATAAAAAATATATTTTTCGATATTTTTTATATAAAAATATATTTTTCGAAATTTTTTTATATAAAAATATATTTTTCGACATTTTTTTATATAAAAATATATTTTTCGAATTTTTTTTTATATAAAAGTATATTTTTCGAAATTTTTTTATATAAAAATATATTTTTCGACATTTTTTATATCAAAATATATTTTTCGACATTTTTTTACTCCAAAAAAAATTTTTTTGACGTTTGAAAAAAAAAAAAAATTCTTCAACATTTATTTAATAAATAATAAAATATTGAATTTTTTTTTGTAAAAAAAGATTTGGAGTATCCTCGGCCCCCACTTCATGGAGGCCGCGTGCCACAAGGACCGGGGAATTTCGAAGAAGGCGGTCCAGTGCATCCACGACTCGATGGCCGCGCTGCTGAACGAGCAGGTTGAGCTGCCGCACTTTCACTTCAACGAGGCGCTCTTCAAGCCCTTCGAGAATCTCCTCTGCCTCGAGCTCTGCGACAGCGACGTCCAGGACCAGGTAATAAGACAACGGAAATCACGACACTCGATTCACGAGCACCTTACGACGCTCCGGGGGAGGTGATTATTGAGTTGGACGAACGAGCTGATCGGAAAAAAAAAAAATCGTTTCTCAACAATTATCCGATTTTCATTCATTTTTGTTAAATATAATAAAACCGATTTTTCTATTTCTATTAAATTTCTATTTCCATTAAAAACATTTTTCGCAAAAAATAAATTTTTACAAAAAAAATATTTTTTTTATTTAATAAATTTTTTTTATTTAACAAAATATATATATTTTTATTTAAGAAATGTTTTTTTTTAATTTAACAAAAATAATGTTTACAACAAAAAAAAGCATACAATTTTTTTTTCAATAAGCCAAACCCAAAAATCGACCAAAAAGCCGATTTCAAGATAAAAAAAAATCCCATCACGTGAACTCAAAATCGCTGCAAAAAAAAAAAAAAAATTCGCTCACGCATCTCGTTCGCCCCGCGGTGTTCCCCGCCCTCGAGAATCACGTCCCCCGCGCGCCGACGCCCGGCGACACGAGTCCATCGGCAGTATATCCAAGTCGTGACGCTCCTCCCGGCAGATCGTCAGCTGCATCTGCGAGTTCGTCGAGACGAACCGCACGGAGATTCGCTCGGGTTGGCGGCCGCTCTTCGGCGCGTTGCGCGTAGCCTCGGTCGGTAACGCGGATTCCGTCGAGTCGGCGCCGCTCCTCGAGGTCTTCCGGGTGTTCCTCTCTACCGACAACACCCTCGTCTTCGCGAACGCCGCCCTCGACTGCATCCTGTGTCTCCTGCGTCACGTCAGAGGTCCCGGCGATGCGGATCAGAGCTCGGCTCAGTCGGACGATCCGTCGACGGTGGCCGCTGGCCAGGATGGCCAGAATCATCACCACCCGGGCGGCGAGACGCGAAAGATGCGTCTGTGCCTGGAGAGCCTGAAGTACCTGCTGAATTGCAGCGACATCCTGTCCTCGATGTATCGAATGCCGGCCTGCCCGATTTTCCACTCGGCCCAGCGAATCCAGGTCAGAGTCGTAAGAATCTCCCATTACGGTTTGCTTCGCAGGTGTCATTTAATAATAATTACCCGTGGCGATTATAAAATGACGTGTGAAGTTTTGAATAGCTGCATGGATACCTCATTCACGATAAAAAATTGCGAGCAATGGTGAAAATAATGGAAGCCCACGGTGCTCTTCCATATAAAAATAAAGTATACGCAAGATATATAAAAGACGTATTCTAGATATACAAGATATATTTTTTTTCGAAAACCTCTATATGTCGGATATATATATACGAAATATACGTGGGCGAAAAATATATCTCAGATATATCCGAAGTACATTAAATATATTAAAAATATATTGAACATATTAAAAATATATTGAATATATTAAAAATATATTGAATATATTAAAAATATATTGAATATATTAAATATATTAAAAATATATTAAATATATTAAAAATATATTGGATACATTTAAAATATTTTAAAATATGTTGAAAATATTTTAAAATATGTTGAAAATATTTAAAAATATGTTAAAAATATTAAAAAATATGTTGAAAATATTTTTAAATATATTAAATATATTCAAAAATATATTTCCAGGTGTCGACGATACCGCAGTACGTCGATCCTACGATCCCGAATCTCGAGCTCGCGCGCTTCGACCGTAATTCCGACGGCGGCGCCGCGCGCGAGGAAATCGTGCCGGAAATTTCGTACGAGATCCTCTCGCGGATCGACCGGGCCGAAACGACGACGCTGCAGAGTATGGACAAGCCGAGTGGCATCCTGAGGGTCTGGTACCTGCTGATCGAGGGCCTGGCGAGCGCGACGATGATCTGCCCGCGACGCTACCAGCCTCACACCCTGGAGACGCTGTTTCATCTGCTGCGCGACGTCCTCAACGTCCCCGGGCCGGCGTTCGGCCTCTACTGCGTGAATCACCTGCTGCTGCCGATGGTGCAGAACTGGCTGAGGATGACGTCGCGGATCCACAGGGGTTGGGACAATTTCGCGCCGAATTTTAAGCAGTGCTGCGGCCTCACCACCGACCTCGTGGTCGACTATCTGAGCCACCTTCAGGGCCCCGAGGCCAGGAGGAACGAGACCCTCGTGCCCGCCACGACCCTCATGATCAAACAACTGCTACTTGTGATGGCCGAGTGCGTCGTGCAGCAGACCGAGAGCATCGCGAGACTGGGATGCGCTTGCATTAGGTGAGACTCTTCGATGTGACTCTTTATATTTATATTTATATTTATATTTATATTTATATTTATATTTATATTTATATTTATATTTATATTTATATTTATATTTATATTTATATTTATATTTATATTTATATTTATATTTATATTTATATTTATATTTATATTTATATTTATATTTATATTTATATTTATATTTATATTTATATTTATATTTATATTTATATTTATATTTATATTTATATTTATATTTTTACATTTATATTTGATGTATTTAGTATTTGGGATACAGCATTTTTTACGGGGGTTATGCAATTCGAGTTCAGGAGAGATAGATATAAAGAGATATCGATAGATATATAGATATAAAGAGAGATATCGATATAAATCGATATATTTTTTTTAGAAAAAAAAATATTTTTTAGAAAATATTTCTTAGAAAAAATATATTTTTAGAGATATATTTTTTAGAAAAAAATATATCGATATATCGATATAACGATAGTGATATATCAAGCCCGCTCGCTCTTCGATCCGCGTTGCGGATCATCTGGTAGCGCGACTGTCGCGTGTGCGTGAGCGTGTGTAACGGCAAAACGCGCGACTCTCCCGGGACGACATCTTTTCCTGATCCTGTTGGTCGCCGCCGCCGCCGCTGCTGCTGGTTTGCTGCTGCAGCGCGCCGGTGTCGAATTTCGGTGGCTACCTTATCCATCCCGACAGCCTGTCAAGCTTCGTTATCGTCTTACACGCACGCACCGAGGCTCCGTCAACGATACACACCGGGCCCAAGCGTCCATGCATTCCATCGTCGCATGCGTATGAACCGACCAACCGACCTTCCATGCTCTCTTTTCCATCGCTCTATCCCAGCCCCCCCCCCCTCCGCCCCCTTGTGCCCCCCTCGTGCCCCCCATGACTCTGCGGAATGGATCGGTTGACGAGGCGTGGATAAACCACTGTGTACTCGCACTTATTATTAAATATATTCCACCTCCACCCCCCCCCCTCCCCCCGACCCCCCTCCTCCCTCGCAGACCCCGCACCACCAGCCCTCCCGGCCTCCTTTCCCCCTCGGGGGTTTTCATCGCGTGTATATCCAACCAGTCGTCGACTCGCTCGACCGAACTATTCGCTACACATGTTCAACTCGATTGGCTTAATGTCTCTAGTATTGATTTCTCTCCTCTGGTTATCGCGTCAAACGGGAAAATTCGAAAAATGCCGCCGTGTCGGATCTCCGCGCGCGCGCGGTAATTTATTCGCGTTTGATATATTGTGTGTAAATATATGCGAAAGATATATATCGAATATAACGATTTATATATTTTTGTTCGATATATGAGGAGTATATGGAATATAACGATTCGTATATTTTTGTTCGATATATGCGGCGTATATCGAATATAATAATTTATATTTTTATTCGATATATGCGGAGTATATCGAATATAACGATTTATATATTTTTGTTCTATATATGCGGCGTATATCGAATAGAACGATTTATATATTTTTGTTCGATATATGCGGAGTATATCGAATATAACGATTTACATATTTTTATTTGATATATGCGGCGTATATCGAATATAATAATTTATATATTTTTGTTCGATATATACGACGTATATCGAATATAACGATTAATATATTTCTGGTCGGTATACACGTTGTGATCGACTCAAATTTTCACGAGAATTACGCCCGATCCGCGAGGAACGAGCTGCGATTTGCATTCTTCAAAATTATCTCGTTCAATTGTCAACAATATTAGCACCGACGCGCTCGAACCACCGCGAGCCGGTTAAGGGCCTCTCGGCGATCGCGCTCCGAGCGAGCCTGTCGCGCCCGACCTTCCTGCCCGCGCCGGTCCCACACATCCAACGGTAATCCTATCTCCCCGGGCTCGCGAGGGGTATCGATGTTACGCTCTGCCTACGTACTCGCGTTGTATTCTCGTGAGCGCAGAAAAAAATAGAGTACAAAAAAAAATACACGACGAAAAAAAAAAAAAAAAAAATTCGCAACGCAACCGATACATGACAGCGAGCGTACGGTGAAAACGGCAAACGAGATCTCGCGAACTAGTCGACTTGACGCTTGAAATCCTAGCGGAGCTCCGTCGTATTATGTACTCGATTGATTTTTCCGCCGGTTCGCCGCGCTGAAATGCATCGTGGAAAATGACATGCAATATTTTATCCTCGCCAGAAGTTTTCCGGTGTGAATGAAAAATATTTCTTTTAAATAACAAAAATCAAATTTATAGGATACACATTTTCTTTTTTTGTTATCAAGATGACCAAAGCGAATATATATATATTTTTTTCACAGACACGTCCTGGTGTCCAGCGGTCCGATTCTCACCGCCGAGCAGTGGGAGGTGTGCGGTGTCGCCTGTTACCGCGCGTGCTCCAACTCGCTCCAGGAACTTCATCAGCTCACGATGGCTTTCTCGCCTAGATCGGAGTCCTTTTACGGCGACGTTGCACAGGTCAAGGTGGCGGCGCGTCGTGACGCAACGCCCGAAGAGACCGACCGGCTGCGTCAGTTGTCGGCCCAGGTCAGTAACGCAACCGCGTCGTTGCGAGCCCGTAATTTCGCTCACGCGCCATATGTACCATGTTATATCGCGATACAATGACATCGTAGAAGCTTTCTTTGTAACATCGTTCGAGGATATATCGTACCGGCCACCCACTGTCCGTAGCTGTTTATCGATAACGAGGATCCAACGCGGTCACACATTCTGTTCAACATTCCCAAATAATCCCGTTTGTCACTTTATTTTGCTGAAGATTAGTTAAAAAATATATATCATATATCATATATCATATATCATATATCATATATCATATATCATATATCATATATCATATATCATATATCATATATCGTATATCGTATATCGTATATCGTATATCGTATATCGTATATCGTATATCGTATATCGTATATCATATATCATATATCATATATCATATATCATATATCATATATCATATATCATATATCATATATCATATATCATATATCATATATCATATATCATATGTCGTATATCGTACATCGTATATCGTATATCATATAAAGGACAATCGTGAAATAAAATGAGATTTAAATATTTTTAGATTTTACACTATTGTCCTACGGGGTGCGTTATATGACGCAGAAAGAATGAGTTTATTTCGGAATAAGTTTACGAGCGTAACAGCCGACCGTATTATACGAAGCTGCGGCTGAAGGGTTCAGCTCGTCGCATTGCGAAATGCCGCGCGCTGCAGTTTAACAATATCACTCTCTCTCACTCTCTCTCTGTTGTTGTGTGGTCGTTGTGTGCTTCCCTGCTGAACCTGACTTGATCTCAGGTGAGCCAGCTACGCGAGGTATTGACCGCCGTGAAGAGACAGAGCGCGGCCTCACTGCCGACGACGCCTTTCGAGGATTCGATGACGATTGAGACGACACTGCTCGACCAGCACACTACCTCCTACCCCGTCGGTTGTAGGCAGCACACCACACCCCCCGATTACACTAACACTACTACTACTACTACTACTACTACTACTACGTCGAACACTACGGCTGGCCCCCAATGGCTCTAGCCGTCCACGGTAACTCACGTCATGGATTTTAATTTCCGACAAAAATTCAAGTGAAAAAAAAAGAATTGTGATAAACGAAAAAAAAAAAAAATGAAAAGCAAATTTTTTTTTTTATTAAATTTTTTTTTCGATTTTCACACGTCACACTCACCTGTTTGGAGAATGACTTTTTTTTCCTCTGTCTGTCTGTCACACGGCCTCTTAGGTTTTTTTTTTTTTTTTTTTTTGAGAAAGTCGTTTTTGGTATTGGAATTTTGTTGTGCAGTATAGTGCAGTTTTTTTTTCGTTGGTTGGATTCGTCACTAATCACTGAAGTCCCAATCACCGCGTGCTCATATTTACACATATATCTATATTACTCTGTATCTCTCACCACTTATATTATCTTGATTTTTTTTCTTTTTTTTTCTCGAGTTTCGTTATACCTCCTTGCACTTGCTGGTAGAAGGCACACACACGAATACAATTTCACAACGCGACACACGTTGAGATGTGTTGGAGGCCAGGCTGCAGACACCTCCACGAGAAATCGGAGTCCTTCGGGAAAAGTCGCAATTTTTTTGAGAAAAAAGTTTTTGCAATTTGATTCGCATTACGGTGAGAACGAAGGTGGTTCGAATTTTTTTTCGGTTTTCCGAACGAAGGACTTCGTCGCTCAGTAGAGAATTTATTTACGTTGAAAAAAGTTTGTTTGGTAGAGAAAAAAAATAATAATTAAAACGATCGCACGTTGTTTTGTCAGAGCAATTACCAACTGATTACGATGAATCACCATTAAAATCCATGGCTTGAGTCCATGGCTAAAATTGTTTTTAACGATTCGTCTCTGATGTGATTAGTTATAGCAAGAAAGACAAATTATCGATCGAGATTTATCCACGAATAATATGGTTTCTCTCGTTTTTACATAGAAGCTGCAGCTTTTGTAGTGCGCACACAATATTATGAATACCGTAATAGCTTACTGATAGTTTTAATACGTTTATATTACTAATATATCAATTATAAATATACACGTCGATGACGTTGTCGATATAGTCGAGAAAGAGCGCGACTAGACACACTAACAATCCTCGTAATCGTGTTATTAGTGAAAAATCTCGTTAAACTTTAGACACTCGCATCGATCTCTCTTATAAATATTCTGAAACCCCCAAAATCCCCCCATTGTGTCATTTATAGTCTGCGCCGTGTAACATATGCATTAAAAAAAAAAAAAAAAGAAACCCAGTAACGCCGAATTCCGAAATACAAATAATACGAATTAAAAAAAAAAAGAATTTTTGAAAAAGATGTTGAAAAACGTTTTTTATATTAAATTTAAAAAAATTGTTTCGGCTTTAGTCGGTTAAAAAAATTGTTTCGTCGAATTTTTTCGGAAATGTTGAAAACTTGTTTTTAATGTTGTTTGGTCCCCTCCCCCCCCCCCCCCCCCCCCCCACCCTTAATCATGAGAATAGATTTAAACGTGGAAATGCGCGATGAAAAAAAAAATGTCAAGGATTCGCCCACGTTTTCCCAGGTGTTTCTGCTGGCGGAGCAACGCGCCGACGATCCCAACAGGCAAACCGTTGACGAGAGATCGTACGTCTTCCTCCTGTATCCGCCCTCGATTGCCGCCACCCTCAATCCCGATCTATACATCGTCAGGGTACAGCTGCGGGCTCTCGTGGTCGGTCTTCTCGTTCATCAAATGCTCCTCCACTGCATCGCCAGTGTTTTACTTCAGGGTATGGGTCCACTCAAACCGAGGTGAGAAAAAAAATGGATACACTTTTTTTTTCTGACTAGAGACGCATGAATAATATTTGAATAGCATTTGAATTGTATTAATTAATATTATTCAATTGAAAATGTGAATTGAATTATTTATATTCAGTTCGAAATGTGAAATGAATTATTCATATTTAATTAAAAATGTGAAATTAATTATTCATATTCAATTCAAAATGTGAAATGAATTATTCATATTCAATTCAAAATGTGAAATTAATTATTCGTATTCAATTAAAAATGTGAAGTTAATTAATCATATTCAATTAAAAATGTGGAATTAATTATTCATATTCAATTCAAAATGTGGAATTAATTATTCACATTTTTGAATATTCGTCCATCTCTAATTCTAACTAAGAAAATTAATTCTGATTTTTTCCACGACAAATCGTTCGCAGTCTTGGCCACGTGATCCTCAATCCAACGGCGACGTCACCGACGACAAAGCACATTCCCAACCCGGGCTACATTCCCCACCTGTCCTCGCGACACGTGGACACGTTTCTCGCGGCCCTGGATCTGTCGTTCGCGGCGGCGCTGAAATTCGACTCGCGCCCGGGTCTGAAGTTTCTGATGCAGAAGGTCGCGAATCTCGAGCAGCCGGCCAACCTGTATCGTCAGGCGGGCGCCGCGTGGAGCATCAAGATCGTCACGCTCTTCGAGCTCTGCCTCGAGGAAATTTCGAAAAACCCCGTTGACCTTGAATTCGTGAGGAAGGTCGTGAAGCGCGACGCGGAGGACGCGACGTCGCCGAGTCATCAGAAGCTGATAAAATACTTGAAACAGTTGAAAACGACTTTCGACAGTCTCTGCGAGACTTACGTGGAAATCGTCGTCGATCGGGACGGCAAGCATTCGTTGGTCGACACATTCGCCGAGAGAAAAATATTTCTGCTGATAGCGCAACCCGATGATTTTCCGGAGATAACGAGCAAAGAGTCCACGGACGAGAGGACGAAGGGCTCAGGAGTGTCGAAAAAGACATTACAGAGCAATCTGACCGATTCGGACTCGTTGGGACCGGTTCGGACCGGTTCGGACTCGTTCGGATCGGTTCGGACTGGTTCGAAGACGTCCGAGGAGTTCGCGAGCGCCGAATCGCGGCTGGACGACGTGGCGTTCGAGCCCGAAACGCGGCCGTTCAGTCTGTACGACCTGGGCGTCGAGTACTCGACGGACTCGGGCCCCGAGTCCGAGTCCGAGGTCGAGGAAAATTCCTCAAGGCCACCGTCGCGCCTGGGCTTCGCCGAGTGCAAGAGAATCGTCTACGACTCGGGCAGAACATCGCGCGAGGACGGCGCAAGCACGGCGCAGAGCCTCGAGTCGCCCGGACCGATTCGGACCAGTTCGGACTCGTTGGACAACGTGAATCGCGACGAGATTCGGCCGTACAGCCGCGAGACGATCGACGACGATGCGGAGGTCAGCCAGGTTTTCGCGGCTTCGAGGAAGCGGAGTCAGTTGCGGCGGAAGAGCGAGAATTTTTTGCTCTCGCGTAGGAATTCCTTGAGGTTTATCGTCGGCAAGGACGACGACGACATCGACACGGACGAGCCGGAGGCGTACAAAATTCTGAGGTCAAGATCGCTGATAGATCTGCAGAGGTCGTGCGATTTTATGGAGAAAAGGTCGGCCGGCAGGCTCGTGACGAATTTCTCCAGCTGCGAACGCGTTTTGGACAACACCGGACCACTTCGGACACCCTCGGACTTGTCCGGAACCGCGAATTCCTCACCCGGTACGCGAAACGCTTACTCGAGCTGCGACAGAGTCGTGACGACGAGAGGCGACGACGGCGCCAAGAGCTGCGATCGATTTGTCGGTGGCCTTGAACCACCACGGATCTGTTCGAAGTTGTCCAAACGAAGATCCTCGAATTACTCGGCGATGAGGAAGAGCCTCTCGAGATCGGCGATCGATAACTCGACCAGCGAACGACTTACCGACGGTTCGGACTCGCTTCGGACCACCTCGAACCTGTCCGGAGCTGTCAAGGAGGAGGAAACTCGCGAAAACGAACGTTTGCAGGAGGCTGACAGCATGGAGGAACTTTTGAAGGACTACGAGAGAAGCAAGAGGGGCTTCAGGGTGAATCCCTTTCTTCAGGACGTCGAGGGCAATGGCGGCAACGAGGAGCACAGGGTTTTGGCCCAGGGACTGGAGTTACAGGGTAGAAACGGCGTTGGAAAAGACAGCGAGGCTCACAGAAAGGCTTGGGCGGAGACTCTCGGTGCTGCTCTTGAATGGGCTCTCGCTTTGGAGGTACGAAATTCTGGAATTCGCTAATTTAAGTGAGAATCGTTAAAGTAGAATTATTCAATTCAATAAAATTTAAAAAATAAATAAAAATTAAAAATGAAAAAAAAAAAAAATCAAATAAAAATATTCAATAAAAATAATAATATTCAATATTTTTATTTTATTCAATAAAATTTAAATTATATTGAACATTTTAATTATTGAAGACAATTTTGAATGGCATTAAATTACCACACTACTTTAATGTTTTGCAGGACAACAAACTCGCGCCCCTCGTTCCTGTGCTCGTCGGTGGTGTAAGGACTCTGACAAGATACGCGGTGGATCCGGTGCTGAAGCAGAAACTCGCGGCGATCTTCCATCGTGTCGTCGTGCTTTACGGCCTGACGAGCAACTAGAGGACAATTTTTGTCAACCACGAAATTCGACGACGATTCGAAGTGCGTTTACATTGTATAAGTTTTAACGTTCGGCCGTAGATGGCGTCGCGAGCGTTTCACGCCGTCTACTTATACTTCCATTATTCAGTTGTCACTGAAAGCCGCAAGAGGTTTTTACGACGGAAAAAAAAGAAATTCGCTTTTGAAGAAGAAAAAAAAAATGAAAAAAAGAGTAAAAGATTTTGGAATCTAAGCCCAAAAATAAAAATAAAAAATTCGATAAAAAAACTAGATCGACGATTTTTCGGAACGATATCGGAATGGACGAAGCGACAATCCCGGGATTGTCGTCTTCGAGGCGTCGGATGGTCAAAGTATTATTACGATGTTTTACAAAAACAACAGAGACAACCAAAAGTGTATACTAATTGTATTATAAATAAGAATATGCGATATTATTTTTCGAAGCGTCGTTGCTCGTGTAGATTGGGAATGAAGATGAGATTAAAAGACGAAAAATACGAATCTGAACTGTCACTGCATCCTACGTGTATTATGTATTATACCGCTATTAACGAATTATATATATTACAAAAAATATATATATGTATATGTCGACTAACTGCTCCGAATTACTAATTTTCCCAACTTGTCCGCTTCTCGCTCCTGTCACGGTTGACCTCCGAGTTGTTTACACTTGTTTTTATTTTTTCTTCTGCTAAACTTCCCGCGCTCTGCGGTGAGATAAAGCAGTCGGCGACCACACGTTGCTTCGAGATTTTACGATTTTTGTTTTCACCTCGTACTTTAACGTCGCCGTGACTTCCGGGTTCTTCGTCGGCCGCGTCGCGACTCTTCAACAGTTGTCGTCAGTGTCTCGAACGAGGATTAAAAAAAAAGTTATTTCCCTTTTTATCATTGGATTCGCTAACCATTTTCCGCATTTTATTTTCCATATTATTTTCTACATGTTAAATCACATTGAAAGGTTGATGGAATGGGAAATAAAATCGTGAGAGAAAACATGTTGGAATGGGAAATAAAATCGTGAGATGAAACATGTTGGAATGGGAAATAAAATCGTGAGAGAAAACATGTTGGAATGGGAAATAAAATCGTGAGAGAAAACATGTTGGAATGGGAAATAAAATCGGGAGAAAAAACATGTTGGAATGGGAAATAAAATCGTGAGAGAAAACATGTTGGAATGGGAAATAAAATCGTGAGAGAAAACATCTTGGAATGGGAAATAAAATCGTGAGAGAAAACATGTTGGAATGAGAAATAAAATCGTGAGAGAAAACATGTTGAAATGGGAAATAAAATCGCGACAGAAAACATGTTGAAATGGGAAATAAAATCGCGACAGAAAACATGTTGAAATGCGAAATAAAATCATGAGAGAAAACATGTTGGAATGGGAAATAAAATCGTAAGAGAAAACATGTTGGAATGGGAAATAAAATCGTGAGAGAAAACATCTTGGAATGGGAAATAAAATCATGAGAGAAAACATGTTGGAATGGGAAATAAAATCGTGAGAAAAAACATGTTGGAACGGGAAATAAAATCGTAAGAGAAAACATGTTGGAACGGGAAACAAAATCGTGAGAGAAAACATGTTGAAATGGGAAATAAAATCGTAAGAGAAAACATGTTGGAACGGGAAATAAAATCGCGACAGAAAACATGTTGAAATGGGAAATAAAATCGTGAGAGAAAACATGTTGGAATGGAAAATAAAATCGTGAGAGAAAAAATGTTGGAATGGAAAATAAAATCGTGAGAGAAAACATGTTGGAATGGGAAATAAAATCGTGACAGAAAACATGTTGAAATGGGAAATAAAATCGTGAGCGAAAACATGTTGGAACGAGAAACGACCTGTACGGACGAGTTTGGCCGCCGCCGAGCCAATCGCACGTAGCGAGCGATGCAGGAAGCGGTGACCGGTGAGAGATGGCCGGACAAAGAGTGCAAGAATCGCGGGGGGAAGAGAAAGAATAGGAAATAGATGGGTGAGGTGAGGAGGTTATGGTGTGACTCGGATGAGTCGGAGGTACGAGTCCCGCGCATAAGTTCGCGCGTCTGCGGTCACTCCACGAGTCATCCTCGGCGTTGCCTCGTAAACACTCGTAGCTTACGAGCGACACGGTTGGATCTGCTTCGAGGCGTTTGGCCGCGGGTCGCGTCGCGTCCATAAGCTTTTATTCGAGAATCCTCGGCGTCCTCGTCGTCGTCGTCGGCGACGTCGTTCATTCGTCTGAGTCCGAAGTCACGCGTGCGACTCGGCTGTAAACCGCCTAGGTGATGCCTCGTTTTATCTTATCCTTTGTCTTCTCGCGTCGAGGATATAAAAGTGCGTTCGTGATTGGAGAGACGGAATCAATCACTTTTTTTTTCGAGGTATCGACTTTTAACTTTTTTTCTTTATTCTCAACTCGCTTATTCTATCACAGAAAACACTTTTTTACTTGATGCAGAAGAAAATAGATTTTTTCGATTTTTTTTTGTGCAGAATTCGTAAAATCGGGACCGGTCGAAAAATCGACCTCTCGAGCATTGCATTTTTTTTTTTTTTCTTCAAGATATAGACTTTTAACCTGTACCATCGTTCTCAACTCGCATATTCAACCCTGGAAAACACCTTTTTACTTGATATAGAAGAAAATAATTTTTTCGATTTTTTTTCTGCCAGAATTCATAAAATCGGGAGCGGTCGAAAAATCGACCAAATCTCGAGTATTGAATTTTTTTTTTTTTTCAAGATATCGACTTTTAACCTACACCATCGTTTTCAAATCACATATTCTACCAGAGAAAACACTTTTTTACCTCATTTAGAAGAAAATATTTTTTTCGATATTCTTCTATCAGAATTTATAAAACGGGGTCCGTTCGAAAAATACCAAAAAAACGAGGATAATAATTGAAAAAAAAAAAATACTATTTTCACAAGTTTACATAGACGTACATATAGATAGTGAAGGTCTATGAATTGTTTACGGCGAGCGTCAGATTTCCAATGTTTGGTCGTTCGGCGAGCAAGAATGAGCGGAGAGCTATGGGCGCAGAGAGTGAAGGGTGGATTGCTAATAAAGGAAGGCCTCGACGTCGGGTCTGGGGCTGCAGCGCCTACAAAGTTACGGTACAGTGTCATAGCGCTTGGTCCGGCGCGACCGCAACTATCCATTGCTGCTTCGGCACACGCACCGTACACCTTTAAATATTAAATGGAGCTGCGCGCGCTCGTAAAAAGGAATCATCCGGACGTTGTCTCTCCCCCGGCCGCGTTGACGTCGAGGTGGAAGGAGGAGTCGTTGTGACCCGCCGCGAAACGATCCTCAGCTGTCGTTTCACGATCGCAGGGGGAACAATTCTGGTGGAAGAAATTTTCACCTGAATTATCATGATAATCATGGGGACACATAGGATAAATCAGCCGTCTCTTTTTTTCGACAATACTTTTTTTTATTTAATGGAAAATATTTTGAATATTCAAATCGCAGGGATTGACAAAGCGTCAGCGCCGCGAGAAAAATCGACTCCTCGCGGCACGACGAGCGACAATTGTTCAATCGAGAAGCGTCCGTTTTTTTTTTTTTTCGTCACCACTCGTTCGCCTTTTTACACCTTGTTTCACGGTAGCCAAGTGTCTCTTAAGATTACACGAAACTGCGTTTCACTATTCACAATCGGGAGAAATTTAATTCCCAGGGGCGGGGAAACAAAAACACAGACACGTTGGATCGGTTCTTTCTCTTTGGGGGACATTTGAGGATCAACGTGGTGGCTTTCCTGATGTCGAAATCACGCAACGTTTCAGGGGGCAAACTTGAGTCATGGTCTGAGAAACTTTCCTCCGAATTCCCATTTGCCAAAGTTTGAACGAAGTTGGTATCCATGAGTTACTTCCTCAACCTCCACACGTTCCAAAAGTTCAAGGAAAACCCATCAAGGATTTTGATTCTCAATGTTTCTTGAACCAGCTTTGGATGTCGCTGCCTGAATCGCTTCAAAAGTCAATCCCTTTCAGCAGGACCGAAGCGAATCCACCGAACAACATCAAACAGGTTCAACTCTCATGTGGCTCTTCAAAAGTCACGCATGGTTCACATCACATTGATCGCTTCATCAGAAAGTCGTGTTTCTTAATTACCCAGGTTTTCATTTTGTTTTCACAGATGGTTCTTCGCCTTCGGAATGATCCAAACAGGGTTGACCTTCAGTAGGGCCTTCCAGACGTTTCCATGTTGCTTTCGCAGATCGTTTTACGCCTTCGGAATGATCCAAACAGGTTTGACCTTCAGTAGGGCCTTCCAGACGTTTCCATGTTGCCTTCGCAGGTCATTTTTCGCCTTCGGAATGATCCAAACAGGGTTGACCTTCAGTAGGGCCTTCCAGACGTTTCCATGTTGCTTTCGCAGGTCATTTTTCGCCTTCGGAATGATCCAAACAGGGTTGACCTTCAGTAGGGCCTTCCAGACGTTTCCATGTTGCTTTCGCAGATTGTTTTTCGTCTTCGGAATGATCCAAACAGGGTTTTGACCTTCAGTAGGGCCTTCCAGACGTTTCCATGTTGCTTTCGCAGATCGTTTGTCGTCTTCGGAATGATCCATACAGGGTTTTGACCTTCAGTAGGGCCTTCCAGACGTTTCCATGTTGCTTTCGCAGATCGTTTTTCGTCTTCGGAATGATCCAAACAGGGTTGACCTTCAGTAGGGCCTTCCAGACGTTTTTGTTTTGCTTTCGCAGGTCATTTTTCGCCTTCGGAATGATCCAAACAGGGTTGACCTTCAGTAGGGCCTCCAGACGTCGTTCCTGCTCTGTTCGCTCTCCTCCCCCATGACCCCAATCTCGAGTCTGTTGCCGCTGATGGTGAGATTGCCGCTGGCAATTGTCACCTGATCCTCGCTGAGATCGCCGTGAAGATGCAGATGAATCTGATTTTGATTTACGGTGCTGTAGAGCTGAGGGTAGAGAACCATCGGCGTGGGACTTATGTAGTTCTGGCCGGGATTGTTGTAGTAACTCTGGTAATTCGGATTGTAGTTGTGTGAGGCGACGGGCACGGGGGTCGATGGTCCGGGCGTCCAGGTGCCGTAGTGATAGCCCGGACTCGCGTTTCCGCCGGCGCCGCCGGAGGCAAAGAGCTCGGGGTCCGCGACGGTCTTGCCGGGTACCAGGGGCAACGCCGACGCGGCCGTCGGCGCGCCCGAGGCCCCGTGGCCCGGGTACATCGACACGCAGTTGGGCGTGTAGGCGTCTTGATGCTGACCCTCGGACGGTAGAACTGGAAAAGAGAAATGAAGACTTGGTTATCGAGTTTGGTAAGTTGGATTGAAGTATGGAAAGTTGGATTGAAGTATGGAAAGTTGGATTGAAGTATGGAAAGTTGGATTGAAGTATGGAAAGTTGGATTGAAGTATGGAAAATCGGATTGAAGTATGGGAAGTTGGATTGAAGTGTGGGAAGTTGGATTGAAGTATGGAAAGTTGGATTGAAGTATGGAAAGTTGGATTGAAGTATGGAAAGTTGGATTGAAGTGTGGAAAGTTGGATTGAAGTATGGGAAGTTGGATTGAAGTGTGGGAAGTTGGATTGAAGTATGGAAAATTGGATTCAAGTATAGAAAATTGGATTCAAGTATAGAAAATTGGATTCAAGTATAGAAAATTGGATTCAAGTATAGAAAATTGGATTCAAGTATAGAAAATTGGATTCAAGTATAGAAAATTGGATTCAAGTATAGAAAATTGGATTCAAGTATAGAAAATTGGATTCAAGTCTCAAAAATTGGATTTGGGAAACTTAGGTTGAAGTTTGGACACTTGGATAGAAGTTTGGAGAATTGGATTAAAGTTTGGAAACTTGGATTAAAGTTTGGAAACTTCGATTGAAATCACTAATATTTGTGTACGGATTAAGATCAATCGATCGTAAATTTGTGTTGTGATTCTGTCAAGTGCAAAGCGATTGGAAATGCGTTTGTTTTTTTCTTTCCTGAATTCAAGCATTGACCTCCGTCGCTCCGTTGGTAGATAGAGATGATTCACTCTCGGGAGAGTCTTTATGACCACGTATAAAATTAATTTATTTATGTACTCGGTTGAATTTATTCACCGGCGCGATGGTTGATTCATTGATCAATTCGCGTGAGTCACACAGCTCGCCGGCAAGGCCCCGCCGACTGAGTGATCCGAATCCGAATAAGATAGCGGTGCTACCAGGTGTGTATACAGCGCTTACCTGTGGGCAGCGGCACCGGCTCTGTTGTTGGATGATGAGACAGCGACTCGCCGGGGTAGGAGAAGGCACCTCCTGGAAGCGGCGAGTACGAACCGCCGTCGCTTCCCGACGGGGCCGGGTAAGACGGCGCTGCCGATGGGTAAGACCATTCCCCGGTGCTCGCTGCAGTCGTGTCTGCAAAAATACGGGAAAAACACACGACTCTTTAAACTCATTGAATTTTTCGCAGAATTTTTTTGCCGGAAGTTGAGTCGCGTTTTTCGCGAAAAAAAAATTTTGGATTTCGCAAAGATTGAAAATGGTATCCGATGGGAAATTTCTTGCTGATTCCGAAAAATGTCGTTGTTTGCCTGAAAAAGAGAAAATTCGACGAGAAAAATGCAAAAAATGATTTTTCACTTTTTTCGAAATTTTGACAGCTGGCTAAAATCGAGGTTACTTTTTTTTCGATCGACCAAACCTGGATTTTCTTTTTGCGTTTCGGAGAAAAGTCTATAACGAAGAGAATGCCGCAAGGCGGAATGCAATATCTTGATTTTTTAATTTTTTACAGAATTTTAAAGTCAGACCCCCAAAAATCGCAAAAAAATGTAAGGGGTACCCCTTCTAAAAATTTGCGATTTTTTATTTTCTGTTTTTTTGTATTTTTCTCATCGAATTTAACGTTTTTCGGGCATACAATGGTGCTTTTCGGAATCAGCGGGAAATTTCTCATCGGATAGGGTCTTCAAACTTTACGAAATAAAAAAAAAAAAAAAAAAATTAAATCATTAATTAAATACATAAATAAATAAATAAATAAATAAGTAAATCATTAATTAATTAAATAAATAAATAAATTAATAAATAAATAAGTAAATAATTAATTAAATAAATAAATAATAAATATTTTCAGAAACAAATTTTTTTCGCATTTAGAAGATTATTGCTCGAGCTCAGGATTGTTGACAGCCACCTCGTTCTCCAAAAATAAAAAACGGGTCAAGAGCAACGAAATCGAGACGACGAGAGTGCAGAGTGGAAATCGACGACGATTCATAAACGTGACAAAATCGGCACAGAGCGCAGATGGAGCCGGATGGACTGCCGGGAGGAATTACCAATGACCGGACTTTCCACGATATCAGACGCTGGTCGTTCCACACACGCGTGTCGTACGTACGGCCGAGAGCGTAGCTCATTTCGCAATCCTTCGGCCGCTCGTGCGACGCGCTCCATACGTGCGTCTTCGCGCGCTTCGACACAGCGACAGAGACAACGCAGAGCTGACCGGCCGGCCCGACGGTGGAAAGACAGCGAGGTGAACTGCCGATTCCACGTATCTTTCAGCAACTCGGAATTACCCGAGGCTACCTATCCTGTTGTTGACTTTTCTGGCGTTTCTTTTTTTTTTTTTTTTTAATCAAGCATCTCTCGGACTCCCCGCGTAATCGATGAAACATCGCGCTAATCGAATTTGCATATCGATCCTCGGAGCCCGAGTATCGCTGGGAAATATTTTGCCTGAGTCAACTCAGCGTGATTTTCTTCGGTATCAACGCAAAAAAAAAATTTCATCTTTTTTCTTCCGGCAATCTCGAAACTTTTTATATGCGATGTGAAAACATTTTCGGAAAAATAAAACCGAAATCTACGATGTTTGAACCGAATAAAAAAATAGTAATAAAAAAATAAAATAAAAAAAAAAAATCTCGGAATTTGTTTTTTTTTATAGATTTTAATTGACATTCAAAACGGCGTAAAAACGACAAATATTGATAACTTTTTTTCGCCTACTGACGTCATCGAAATACCGAAGAATCGAGTGCAACAAACCGGCTGAATTCTTCATGGCAAGATTTCGCGAAAATAGCGAAGTGACCCGGTGAATTGACCGGCAGCTGCCGACCGGCCAATCGCGCGATGTGTGACACGTGTTTCGCGCGATTCCGAGGATCGTTTAGACGAGAAATCTGGCTCGGTGTGCGCGCGCGAGGCCGAGTCTTTTCCACGGCGCGTTCGAGCGGCGCGTGTGACTCACGGTCAATTAATCGACAGAAGCAGGAACGACGCGTCGGTCTCTGGTGGGACGTCGCTGCAACGCGACGCGTTACTCACTCGTCGGCCGAGAGACGGAGAGAGAAAGTGCTTTACAGGAAATTAAAAAAACGGGCATTAGTGAGCAAGAAAAACAAAACAGAAATTAATAGCACCTAATAACGATAGAAAAACTCGGAACGAAAAATAAAAAAAAAACAGAGCTAGAGCAAAAAATACAGAATATAAATTTATAGTAATAATGATAAAAAGATCAGAGCGAAAAAAACAGAGCCAGAGCAAAAAATATAGAATATAAATTAATAATAATAATGATAAAAAAATCAGAGCAAAAAAAACAGAGCCAGAGCCAAAAATATAGAATAAAAATTAATAGTAATAATGATAGAAAAAATCGGAACGAAAAATAAAAAAAAAATAGAGCCAGAGCAAAAAATACAGAATATAAATTAATAGTAATAATGACACAAAAATTCGGAGCGACAAATAAAAAAACAGAGATAGAGCAAAAAATACAGAATATAAATTAATGGTTATAATGATACAAAAATTCGAAGCGAAAAATAACAAAAACCGAGCCACAGCAAAAAAAAAACAAAACAGAAATTAATAGTAATAATGATACAAAAATGCAGAGCGAAAAATAAAAGAACCAAAAAGAGACAGAGAGAGAGAGCCGCAGGCGTTCGTGAATATTGAAGAAGCCAGTGCGAGGGGTCTCGGCCGATTCGCCCCTCGGGCGCTCCGGATGTCGCGCTATGCGTTTCCCCAATCGATGCCCCCCCCCCCCCCCCCCCGTACACGCGGCCCAAAAGTTCTCACGCGACTCGCTGCTTCCCGCACTCGAAGACGCGCGAATTTAATCCGCAGGGTGCAGCAGCAGCCGAAGTGCATCGAGGGCCTCTCTCGATGGATCGTCACGCGACAAACACGTCCAGTGTCCAGTGAGGCAATCTTGACGTCTTTATTTTTCACTCGCACTCGGCGCAATTAAACGAAACTTCGCCACGTTTGCCTCGAGATTTTCGTTACTCTAGTATAAATATTTTATACAAAAATGTGTTGTTATACCATTTTTTATTTTTGGTATAACCATCAATTTTTGTAATTCCTTATTTTTCGTCCCATTTTATATTTCTTTTTAAATTCTTTATTTTTTGTAACATTTCTAATTATTTAATTTTTGTATTTTTGGTATCATTTTTGTATTTTTGGTATCATTTTTGTATTTTCTATTTTTGGTATCATTTTTGTATTTTTTATTTTTGGTATCATTTTTGTATTATTTATTTTTGGTATCATTTTTGTATTATTTATTTTTGGTATCATTTTTGTATTTTTTTTCTTTGGTATCATTTTTGTATTTTTTATTTTTGGTATCATTTTTGTATTTTTTATTTTTGGTATCATTTTTGTATTTTTTATTTTTGGTATCATTTTGTATTTTTTATTTTTAGTATCATTTTTGTATTTTTTATTTTTGGTATCATCTTTGTATTTTTTATTTTCGGTAACATTTTTGTATTTTTTATTTTTGGTATCATTTTTAATTTTTTATTTTTGGTATCATTTTTGTATTTTTTATTTTTGGTATCATACTTTATTTTTTTTTTATTTTTCATTCACGGCGTCACGACACAAAGTGTTATTTTTTCCCGTTTGCCCCGCTCGCGGCTCGCGCAGTCCGTTCCAATTCCCCGAACGCCCCCACCACATTGTCCTGGGTGACCGAGCCGCGGCTAACGCACCGTCGGCGGCGGAGGCAGCAGCGGCAGAAACGACGACGACGACAAACTCGGATAGCGAAACAAGCCGAGGCATCTCGGGGTCTCTCCGTTTAGCCGATGAGTATAATTTCGAAATGCAGCCAAGCAGCGTTTATCCCCCCTGTCCCCCTGACCCCCCTGCAGCCCCCCCCCCTCCCCTCCCCGGATTCACAGGATAAGAAGAAAACCTTGTGCGTTCTCGCGGCGGCTCGTCGTAATCCACGTCTGCTTCGGCGGTCTCTCCTCGTCGCACACCGTCAATCCCGCGAGACGGAATTCAGTGAACCCGGGGATTGCGTATCGCAGCAACCGTAGCCGACATTTAGATGCGTTCTAAATTATCCGACTGAATGTTCCGCAGCTCCGGGGGGGGATTTTCGCAATCGTCGGACGCGCTTGACGCTTTTGCCGGGAAAAGTGCGACTCGCTGTTTTCAGAAAATGTCGGAATTTTTTTTTTTTTTTACGCAAATGTCAGATAAAATTGTTGCGGTTAAATCATTATTTGTACGTTGTGAAAAAAACCAAACAAAAAAAATTATAGCGCAGAATCGCCCGCCGGAAAAAAATATTTGATTTTTTGAGAATACGGAAAATTAATCAGAAAAACGTCGAAAAAGTAGGCAAACTTTTTTTTTCTAAACAAATGTGAAATAAAATTGTTATATCTCAGTTAAATAATTTTTTTCGTACTTTTTGACAACATGAAAAAAAAAAAAAATTATATCGCGGAATTTCCCGTCGGAAAAAACACGCAGAAAAATATTCAAATTTTTGACAACACCTAATAACGAATGACAAAAAATTTCCTGGACTGAATCATTCGAAAAAATGATCCGATCGCCGATATTAGCAGAACTGGAACAGAAGGTCGAGGTCGACGGGTTCGACGGTACAGCGGAGGCTGCCAGAAGGGACGTCAAAGAGGACCGCCCGAGGGCGCCAAACGCCGCGGACCTCTCCCTCTCTCTCTCACCTTTCTCCTCCTCCGTCCTTTCCTCCTCCTCACATTTTTTTTTTTTTTTTTCACATTTCTACTTCACCGATGTTCGCTCGCGCCGTGATTACCGAAAGTGGGCAGCGTATTTGCCGCCAATTACCACGGAAAGAGGGGGAGGGAGGGGGGGGGGGGGGGGAGGGCAACAATCGCGAAACAGAAGATTTTTAGTCCACGGTTGAAAAGGGGGGGAGGGCCCCCCTCCCCCTCCCCCCCTTTGAAGTGAATGGAAGGCTCTAAAAAAATTAGGTTGAAAAAGTGGAGAGATTTTCGTTTTTTTTTTCTTTTTTTTTTTTTGTCGCCCGTTGCCCAAAAGTGGAGAGATTTTTTTTTTTTTTTTTTTTTTCATCGTCCGTTGCTCAAAAGTAGAGAGATTTTTTTTTTTTTTTTTTTTTTTTTTCGTCGCCCTACGAAAGGGCAAAAAATCGCGGGCGAAATGCGAAAACAAGGATCCGCCGGTTGAATGACCATCTGTTGGATAACCGGCCGATCGTGTCAGCCGTGCGGCTTTTGTATTCACTTACCGTGAGCGATAATGCCGCGTGTGGCATGAGACGCGGGGAAGAGAAAGAGAAATAGAAAAACGTCCGGACGGGACGCGGGATAGACGGCCGAGTGCGTGAAGGGCGCTACTTTCTTTCGCTCGCCTCCGCCAATCATCAGCATTAGTCTCTCTCCCGGCATCAACATGACAAAGCGCGCGTCTTCTGTAACCCGAATGGCCCGGCTGCTTATTTGAATACTCGGCCAATTTTCGGTGGCTCTCGACGTCTTCGCGAGATTTTCGGCATAGCGTGCGAGATTCCGGCGGGGCTGCGACGAGCTGCTGGATCTGCTCCGGGACGTCGTGAAGGTGATGGGGAAAATTTTTGGGCGTGAATCCGAGTGGAAAAATTTGTTTGGGAAGCAGATTGGTGAGATTGAGAATTTTTAGAAGGGGGTTTGTGAGTCGATACCGAGAACTGGATTCGTGAGTCGATACCAAGGATTGGATTCATACGTGAATCCCAAAGATTGGATTCGTACGTGAATTCCAAAGATTGGATTCGTACGTGAATTCCAAAGATTAAATTCTTACATGATTCCCAAGGTTTGAATTCATGCATGAATCCCAAGGATTAAATTCATATGAATCACAAGAAGTGAATTCGTATAAATCCCAAGGTTTGAATTCATATAAATCCTAAGGTTTGAATTCATATAAATCCCAAGGATTGAATTCATATAAATCCCAAGGATTGAATTCATATAAATCCTAAGGTTTGAATTCATATAAATCACAAGGATTGAATTCATACATGAACCCCAAGGTTTGAATTCATTCATTAATCCCAAGGATTTCATTCATAACATGAATACCAAGGTTTGAATTCATTAATTAATCCCAAGGATATAAATCATTAATGAATTCCAAGGATTGAATTCATACTTGAATTAAAAGGATTGAATTCAACCGTCAATCCCAAGGATTAGATTCAATGATAAATTTCGCGGATTCGATTCAACCATAAGTGCCAAAGATTGGATTCATAAATGAATCCCAAGGATTGGATTCAATCACGAATCCCAAGGATTGGATTCAACCATAAATCCCAAGGATTAGATTCAACTATAAGTCCCAAGGATTGGATTCAACTATAAGTCCTAAGGATTTGATTCAACTATAAATCCCAAGGATTGGATTCAACCACGAATCCCAAGGAACGAATTCCAACATCCCCAGCATTCTCCTTCAGTCAGGAACGCGTAGAGCCGCCGCATGACTGCGAGTCAGGAGCTCTCCGGACCTCAACGACGTTAGACCATAGAAACAACACACATAGCCGCAGATTGCACGGGTTTTCGCGCCGGCCGAGACTCGCTCTCGGGCCGTTCGCCGATGCCGCTGACCGAGGGGGCACCGGAGGCTCGCACGAGTCCTAACCAAAGGAACTCCGCGGAGCGAAAGCTGTTTACTACCGCTCCTTGCGGGTGTGAAACCACAGCGAGGCGGTTTTGGCGCATAGTCCTTTCCTCGTTGGGGATTCAGCGCTCCCCCCCCCCCCCCCCCCCCCTTCACTCTCCTCAGCCAGACACACCGACGGACCATCGGACATCTACTTAACGAACCGTCCAATGACCGTCGTTGTTTCGTCGCTTGGCTGTCTTTTTTTCTCGCCTACAATATTGCCACACGAAAATCCCCAATCGCGATCATCGATTAACGTGAAATTAAAAAAATATATATATTTTTGTGTCGATGCTATATATATTTTTTAATTACCAGTTTCGTCTTACAACGTCTAATTTTTTTTTTATTCTACGTTAAACGAAACTCATCGAGTTTTCACAGAAATAAAAGGAAAAAATTTGTTGACGCTATATATTTTTTTAATTACCAGTTTCGTCTTACAATGTTTAAATGAAAATTAAAAAAATTCTACCTCAACCGAAACTCATTGAGTTTTCGTAGAAATAAAAAAAACAATTTTTTTGTTGATATATATTTTTTAATACCCAGTATATTTTATATATATATATATTTTTTTTTTTTAATTCCCAGTTTCGTCTTACAAGGTTAAAAAAAAAATGCTACCTCAACCTAAACTCATCGAATTTTTGCAGGAACAAATAAAAAAAAATTGCATTCCCTCTCGCATGAGGGACGAAAAATTGATCGAGGAATGCGAAATCTCGGAGGTCGCCGCGCGTCGATCAACCGGCGAGACGTTGTTGCAGGCCACGGGAGGGACACCGAGAGGTGGACGCGAGGAGGCCTCGGGAGATGAAAAACGAAGGTGTCTAAGGCAAAGAGAGACGCGCGCGTGGGGCTTCTCGGTTCCCACCGAGATAGATGCTCGCTCGGTCGTGTAACGTAAGTCGATATTGCCACGTATCAATATACTCCGTAAATATATATATGTCTACTATATACGTGTGTATATAGATCGATATAACATTTTGTACATACATATATATATTCGCACATAATATATATGTACATAAAAAAAATAAAAAAATAAAAAATATATATATATATATTGGTACGAAGGCTTCAAGAGTCAACAGTGGCGGAAGGGGGGAGGGGGAAGGGGGGCGGGGGGGTCAGCATATAAGAGAGGAAGAAGAATGAGAAAAGAAGGGGGAGGGGTCGACGGTGTATCGAGAAGTCTTACGCATACGTTCGACGTTAAGAAACTCGACGTGTACCCCAGGAAACTCGGGGCGGCCGTTCTCATCCCGTGGTATCGCTTACCATCGACGATTTCATCTTATATATTAAGTATCCTGCCCCGGGGGATTGTGTTACTCCGGCGGACAAAACAAGCGAACGCGCCGACGGGGACGTTTTTATTTTTTAACGAAAATAATTCGCTTTTTTTTCTACTCTCTTCATTTTTTTTTTTTTTTGCAAGTCGGAGGATTTGAGGTCCTCGTTTTGAACGAAATTAACGTAATGTCGGCACACTGGGTTCGGATGATTTTTCAAAAAATACGAAGACTCGATAATTCGGTAATTTTTTTTTTTTTTGCGTCGAACCAAAAATCGAAAATATCGCGCGAAATACGTGAATTTATTTTCATAATTTTTGTCGCTGGTCGTTAATTAATTTTCACTGGTTCATAATTTTTTTGGGCACATGAAGATTCGATAATTCGGTCAATTTGTTTTTTGCGTCGAATCAAAAATCGAAAATGTCGCGCGAAATACGTGAATTTATTTTTATCATTTTTGTTGCTGGTCGTTAATTCATTTTCACTGGTTCATAATTTTATTTCAATACATGAAGATTCGATAATTCGGTCGTCAATTTTTTTTTGCGTCGAACCAAAAATCAAAAATGTCGCGCGAAATACGTGAATTAATTTTCATAATTTTTGTTGCTGTTCGTTAATCCATTTTCGTTGATTCATAATTTTTTTTTAACACACGAAGACTCGATAATTCGGATGCCAATTTTTTTTCTTTTTTGCGTCGAGCCAGAAATCAGAATATCGCGTGAAATAAACGCAAATCCAGTTTCAATCCTCTCTGAGAACCGAGGCGTGAGAACCGTTGACGAGATTTTCCATTTTTCTTTTTTTTCTTCACCTCATCTCGTCGCCCTTTCCGCCGAAAGTACGAATATATCGAAGTCTCGACGGGTCGACCTCTAATTGCCGACCGCTCAATTACGCCGCATCCTGTCCCTTGTATCCTCTTCATCCCTTTTTCTCGCCCCCCCCCTCCCTCCCCCCCGCCCCCCTGTGTGCCCTGCATCCCTCCTCATTTTTTTCCCATCCTCCCTCTCGTCGAGACAGAAATACACCAACAATCGGGTGACGAGGGAGGAGGGGGGCAGATTCGTAAAAGCGAAATCGTCGTGACTCTCTTCTTCGTACCCGTTGGATCCTCAACAAAAAAAAAAAATAATAATAATAACAACAACAACGAAAAATAAGACAAAAAAAGTATTTTTTCGTTACTTCGGTTTTTGCTCCTGATATCCGTCTCTCGTGATGTTGTGGTGAGAAGTCTGTTTAGCGCGGGATGCACCGGACAATGCCCCCCCCCCCTGGTCCCCCCTGGTCCCCCTCCACTGGCGCATGATTCGCACGCGAGTATTGCGAAAATTGCAACGTGGGCGCTCCTCGCCCCCACTCCGGGGGCCAACTGGGACACCGGGCTGTGAAATTTCTCCACCACCAGGGCGGGGGGGAGGGGGGCGAACATCTTCCGCCTCACATATTTGACACACACTTTCGTTTTTCGTTACTGCGTTTTCTTCGCCCCCTCCGAGAAAAAAAAAATGAGAGAAAAGACAGGAATATATAAATAAATAAATAAAAACACAGGAATATATAAATAAATAAATAAAAAAGATGGCCCTCCATCTTTTTTATTTATTTATTTATATATTCCTGTCTTTACTCTCGTTTTTTTTTTTTTTTTTTCATTCTCACCGCGTTATTACTTTCTTACTATCGGCCGAGGGGTCCCCGGGGGCCCCGGCAATTTCGCCCGGGGTGAATGAAAACGAACGTCGCGCACGGGGGGCGGCTATGAATGGAGCGCGGGACGAGCGGCCTAGTGGCTGCGTTTCGTGGCGTGCCCGGAAACCGTAGGAAAGGGATTCGGGCCCTTCGTACCCCCCTCGCGGGCCCCCCGGCCCCCTGCCCCCCTTGGCTGCGTCTTCCGACGAGCTCTCATTCTCCCTTCTCGCGCTCCGGTAATTGCTGACCACCACGAACGACAGACAAGACCCTTCAACACCGCGCACGGTGGGTTGAATGATTCCTCCAGGGGCCCCGACGCTCCGGGCCCCCTCTGCGTTTGCTCGAAGCGTCTCGATCGCTTCGCCGGTTTTGTCGTCGTTGCGAATTGCCATTTTTTGTTAGACGATTTTTTTTTGTTTGGTTTCGTACAATTATTTTAACCCCCCCCCCCCCTCCCCCTCCCCAACCGACTGAAAATCGGTAGTGAAAATTGTAGTAAAAACAATTAAATTCAAATCAGAAGATTGGAAAGGATTTGGTTCATAAATGAGTTCCAAGGTTTGGATTCATAAATGAATCTCAAAAATTTGATTCATAAATGAATCCCAAGGATTTGATTCATAAATTAATTTCAACGATTTGATTCATAAATTAATTTCAACGATTGGATTCACACAATTTGATCCTACCGCCCGAAAAAAAATCGAGCACACGTTTTTCGTCCAAAATCCTCGTTGCCCCCGGAGGGTGAAGAAACGACGAGCCGCCCCCCGCGCCTCGAGAAACCCGCATCGACGCGGACGCGCCGCTCGACTCCTCGGCGAGATAAAAAAAAAAAACGAGTCCCGACGAAGGAGGAAAAAGGCGTCACGATGGAATCCGACGGCAGACGAGGCGAGAGGCGCGGATTCAGCCAACTGTTGAAAATTCGCCAGGGTGCCGCACGTACCCGGAACGTGAAAACTCGACTCGACTGGAGAGTCGTACGTGCGTGCCGCTCTCGGCTCGCTCCGTAAAATGGAGGAAGAAAATGAAAAAAAAAAAAAAAAAAAAATGGAATGGAATGAGGAGAAGAGGACGTTACCGTGCAGACGACGACGGGGCGACCCAGAGATAGAAACGGAGCTGCGTCGAGCGGAAAGGCGAGGGAAAAAAAAAAAAAAAAAAAAAAAAAAAACACGACGGACAAGAAGAAAGCGATTCGCAGCGAAGCGATAAACAATAACGGAACTTCATAACCCGATTTGCTGTCACCCGCGAGCCGTGACAGCGCAAGAAGTCCGAGAGAACGACGACCGTTGATTCTTTTTTTTTTTTTTTTTTCAGTCGCTTTTTCTCGCGCCTCTTATCCTCCCGGCCCCCCTCTGCCCCCTCCGCCGTAGGAATCCCCTTTCTTGCGGACTTAATTGATCGAATATCAGATAGAAACCGAGCTGGATGCTCGCTTTCTTTACCGATCGATTGGACGTTTTCTTTTTGCCCCCCCCCCTTCTTTTCATTCATTCACCGAAACCGCCGCGTTGACACAGTTTTCAAATCGATGGGTTGTAAAGTTTGCCCGTTGCCGGATTTTCGGACGGTAATTTGATTCGCGGTGCGGGCAAAAATTGTCTCGTGCTGCAGATAATTTTTTTTGTTTTTTTTTTCAATCTGAGAGTGATTGAATTTTTTTTTAATTCGTGTATTTTTTAGGGGGCCAGAATGATGAATTTTTTTTTTTTTTTTTTTTTCAAGTTAAGAATGAATGAATTTTTTTTTAAATTTGTATATTTTTTGTAGGGGCCGGAATGACGAATTTTTTTTGTTTCAATCTAAGAATGATTGATTTTGTTTTTATTTGTGTATTTTTTAGGGAGCCGGAAAGGCGAAAAAACTGCATCGTAATTTTTGTCGCTGGCGAAAAATGGCAACAAAAAAATCGCACTCCGTCGTTTAGCAGTGATAAAATCAGTCGTCGGATGTGGAGGGAGACGCCGGAATTATCGATAGAGATCGGTAGTAGACGCGCCGCGCGAGCGTGACGAAAGGACGGGCGCGCTCGACGCGAGAACGCGCGTCCGAGGCGCTGGTCCTGTTGCCCTGCAACAGGTTGTAATGAGCGGCCATTAAGCGCTCTCTCTCTCTGTCTCTCGTCGCTCTGACCCTTCGCTATAACGTCTCCAAAATACTGTCTCCCGCGATTTCTCTCTTCGCGTCTGCCCCCCTCTCTCGAGATCGAAGTAGCCAAATAGTTACGTCGCAATTCGTGTACTCGGAAATTTTTGTTGTCGAAAATCGCATCTCGTATATATTTTTTCGTTCACCTAATTAATGACAATTTTTAATAACAATAATTGCAAAAATAAATAAATAAATAAATAAATAAGTAAATGAATAAATAAATAAATAAATAAATAAAGAAATGAATAAATAAAGAAATGAATAAATAAATAAATAAATAAATAAATAAATAAGTAAATATCAATAACGGCAATAATAATAATAATATTATCGTTGCTGATAATAATAATTTGTTTTTCGTCAATTTTTTTATACGAATGGTAAACGAATAATCGTGTCTCGCAGGTAAAAGGTGGATCACGGAGTATCACGGAACGAGCGCCGAGCTTGCCGAAGGAATTCCACGAAAGCGCATTCCGCCCCCCCATGACAGACGGGAATAATGATTTATAGCCACGACATGACATTCGTAGAAGCAGCGCGATTAACGGGTGAGGGGGGGAGTTATTTTTATCGTGCCCGATTAAATTCAGTTTAATAGGTTGGAATCAAAGCCTAAATGCCAGGGGTAACGAAACTCGAGGCCGCGCCGCTCGCTTCAAACCGCAACACACAATTTGCCTTGTTTTTATTATTTACCTTTATCGCGAAACATTGACAACGAAACTTCAGCGCGGGTCGAATTTTACGTGGGTCGAGTTTTGCAAGGACATTTTTTTGTGCAGGTAGAGTGGAGTCTCGCGCGAGTAGAATTTTTTCGCTGGTAGAGTTTGGCGCGAGTAGAATTTTTTCGCTGGTAGTCTTGGGCGATTTTTTTCAGGTAGAATTTTTCGCTGGTAGAGTCTCGGGCGAGTAGAGTTTTTCGCAGGTAGAGTTTTTTGCTGGTAGAGTCTCGGGCAAGTAGAGTTTTTCGCAGGTAGAGTTTTTTGCTGGTAGAGTCTCGGGCGAGTAGAGATTTTCGCAGGTAGAGTCTCGCGTGAGTAGAGCTTTTCGCTGGTAGAGTCACGCGTGAGTAGAGTTTTTTGTAGGTAGAATTTCTTGCTGGTAGAGTCTCGGGTGAGTAGAGTTTTTCGCAGGTAGTTTTTTTTTGCTGGTAGAGTCTCGGGCGAGTAGAGTTTTGTCGCTGGTAGAGTCTCGGGCGAGTACAGTTTTTTGCTGGTAGAGTCTCGGAGGAGTAGAGTTTTTCGCTGGTAGAGTTTTGTCGCTGGTAGAGTCTCGGGCAAGTAGAGTTTTTCGCTGGTAGAGTCTCGGGCGAGTAGAGTTTTTCGCTGGTAGAATCTCGCGCGAGTAGAGTTTTTCGCTGGTAGAGTCTCGCGACCACCAAAAATTGTCATTCGATCCAGTCCGTGAAATAATAAGAAAATGAGCGAAGAGCCTCGCGAGTCTCGCGGGTATCACACGAAAATCTGGCGTTGTGTCGCTGTTTAACGGGTTCCCCGTAATCTCCAGTGACTAAAGGCCGGAAATTCCAGAAATCGCGATGCCAGAGGCTGACCGCTCTTCCGTCTCTCCGTTCGTAATAGGCCGAACGCGGGCTGAATCCGAGCGCGGAGTGAATAAAAATAAAGTTCCCTCTCTCTCTGTCGCTTTCTGTCGCTTTCAGCTCCGGCCGCGCACGAACCTCTCTAACCCGGGAACTTTCGGAACTCGGAATCCAAAAGCCGCGGCGAGCGCGGGCAACACACACCGTCTATCTCGAACTGGTGCGAACGGAAGTGGCATCGACGCGGCGCTGCGCGCTCGTCCTCTCGGTGTGTCGCACTATCTTGGAGCCGGGCGAACGAACGAAGGGCCTCTCAGGAGGTGGAGGAGGAGGAAGGAGCTTTATCTCTTCACTTTTCGTCGCTGCTCCTCACTCGACTCTCTCGATACGTTTCTTCGCTCTTTCTTGCATTGTAACTTTTTTTTTTTTTTTTTTTTTTTTTTTCGTCGCTCTATCCCATAGCGAGCGAATTAGGCAGGAAGGAGCTTTTTGTTCAGTTGTTTATTTTTTCGTCGTTGTTCACCTTTCATACCCGCACACGACTGCAACCCTCGATACTTCTTCATTCCTTCTTTCATTTTATTTTTTTTATTTTATTTTATTTCATTTAATTCTATTTTATTTTATTTTATTTTATTTTATTTTATTTTATTTTATTTTATTTTATTTTATTTTATTTTATTTCATTTTATTCTATTTGATTTTATTATATTTTTTTTACTTTATTTTTTTTTTTCGTCACTCTATCCCACAGCGAGCGAATTAGGCAGGAAGAAGCTTTTTGTCCTGTTCTTTTTTTTTTCGTCGTTCTCCTTTCATACCCGCACACGACTGCAACCCTCGATACTCCTTCGTTCCTTCTTTCATTTTATTTTATTTTATTTTATTTTATTTCATTTTATTCTATTTTATTTTATTTTATTTTTTTTACTTTGTTTTATTTTTCGTCACTCTATCCCACAGCGAGCGAATTAGGCAGGAAGGAGCTTTTTGTCCTGTTCTTTTTTTTTCGTCGTTCTCTTTTCATACCCGCACACGACTGCAACCCTCGATACTTCTTCGCTCCTTCTTTCATTTTATTTACGATTTTTTATTTTTTATTTTTTTTATTTTCGTCTTCCTCTCTTCTCTCCGTTTCCCTTCGACATATCGTGCGCGTTGTTCCTGTAGTCGTAAGTCGAAAGTGGCGAGAGACAAAGAGAGAGAGAAAGAGAGAGAAAACGAAGTGAGGTGTAGAATGTAGAGGCACTCGAGGAGAGCGAGGTACATCGGTCGGTCCGTGTCGAGTCGAGAGGCAGGTACAGCGATCATCGGTAAAGGATGAACGGGGAGCGGAGCGAGAGAGAGACGGAGAAATATATATAGAGAAGAAGAAGAAGACGGGAAGAAGACGACGAAGGAGAAAAAGGGAGCAAAAAGCAAAAAGGCCGCGGTGAGGAAACGAGGGGGACCAGGGGGACCAGGGGGGACCAGGGGGGGGGGTAGTTACGTGATCCACGCTCGAGAAGACACGGATCTTCATTCTTGGATCCAACTCCCCCTCTCACTCTCTGTGTTTCGTTATTTTTTTTTTTTTTTTTTTTTTTTTTTTGCTTCCATCTCGCGTAATGCGTCTGTGTATCTGGGGGGCTGGGGGGGGAGGAAGGCGATTCCCGGTTATTTCGGTGCCCCCGGAATCGCTTTGGACGCGCCTACTATACGCACCTCTCGTGGCGAGGATGGAAGGTCGATCCCCACTAGCGGAAGGGACGATTATTGCTACAACGTATGAGCCGAACTTCCACCGGGTTGCCGATTTTTTTTTTTTTTTTTTCTTTTTTTTTGGGACCGATTTTTGACGCCCGTGGTGTTTTGGCTCGTGGGCTGAGAAAAATCGCGATTGTTTATAATTACGAGAGGCTGATGGATTGATATATTTGTGATTTTATTTAGTTGCCACTCGGACGTCACGATTTATCGGAGGACCCAAACGGACACGAATTTCGGACACAGAAAAATATCAAAAGGGTGGTAAATTTCTGCTGCTGTAGCTGAACATTTTGCTATGACAATAAAAAATTCGTGACAATAACAACAATAAAAAATTCGCGACAATAAAAACAATAGAAAATTCGTGACAATAAAAACAATAAAAAATTCGTGACAATAAAAAAAATAAAAAATTCGTGACAATAAAAACAATAAAAAATTCGCGACAATAAAAACAATAAAAAATTCGTGACAATAAAAACAATAAAAAATTCGTGACAATAAAAACAATAAAAATGTCGTGACAATAAAAACAATAAAAAGTTCGCGACAATAAAAACAATAAAAAATTCGTGATAATAAAAACAATAAAAAATTCGTGACAATAAAAACAATAAAAAATTCGTGACAATAAAACCAATAAAAAACACAACAATATATTTTTTATGACTCCCTGATTTTTTTTCTCCGTGCGAAGTTTCGTCTCGCTGCACACATTTTTTTTTTTTTTTTTCGTGAAGACAAATCTCGTTCCCAATCGCGATCGTTCCGTGATCGGTGGACGAAAAACCCGTGAGAATAACGTATAAAAATTTTAACGAATCCACGTGACCTCCCGACGCGTCGCACACGACGAGCGGCAAGAAAAATCGCGAGGGCCCCGCGCGCCCAGCTTGCCCGGTGGGCCCCCCGCCCCTCGTGGTCCCACCGCCTTCACGGAGGGCAACTACCGATCTCCGTCCGAGTCGCGTTGCTGGTGGCCGTCGGTTTTTGTCCACCGTGCTCTCCGTCTCTGTCGCGCGCCCTCGCGCCCCGGCCACTTTGTACGACGACGGCTGTTTCGGTAGGATGACTTCCGCATCGAATTCTTCACCGATTAATCGCTTTCACGATTTTTCAAACGCCGCCGATCGTTCGATCGCTCTTCCGTTTTACGTCGATGTCTTCGATTCGAGTCTCTGTTGTTTTGTCAATATTTGTCTTTTTTTTTACTTTCAGTTCTTCTTTGTTCAACATATTATTATTATTATTATTATTTGTATTATTATTGACATTATTGTTATTGTTATTGTTGTTATTATTATTTGTTACTTTGTCAATATTTGTCTCTTTTTGACTTTCAGTTGTTTTTTGTTCAACATATTATTATTATTATTATTATTATTATTATTATTATTATTATTATTTGTATTATTATTGACATTATTGTTATTGTTATTGTTGTTATTATTATTTGTTACTTTGTCCATATTTGTCTCTTTTTTACTTTCAGTTGTTTTTTTGTTCAACATATTATTATTATTATTATTATTATTATTATTATTGTTATTATTGTTGTTGTTATTGTTGTTATTTTTTTTTTCCTCCTAAATTTTGTTTTGATTGAAAGTCATTTATTTTTCTACACGTTTTTATTTCGAAATGTCAAACGCTCGTGTGAACGAATTTGCGGTGAAAATCGTTCGTAGCTCTTGGCGCGACCGAGGAGGAATAAAAAGGAAAATTGTGATGGAAAATCGAGTGACCAACGACGACGACGACGACGACGGTTCTCGCGTCCAATGGCCTGGAACTCGGGCGCGCGTATACAGCCGGCCGTGGGAAGAAGCCAGAAACTTTCACGAGTCGCTCTCGGGGCACAGACGACGCGGCCGTGTATATCGCGCGTCTCTGAGCCCTTTTGGCTTTCACGCAGTTTGCGAATCAGGGCGCATCGAGGGCTCCCGGTTCGTTCATGGAAAGAAATCAATTTTTTTTTTTTTTTTTTTTTTTCGTGTCTTTTATCACCCGAATTTTCGGTGGATCCAGCAGTCGACGGAAGCAAATCGGAGAGCCGCACGATACTCGACTATAATCTGTCGGCTTGGCGCCGGCCTAGACGGAAGTCGGGCGTCCCTTTTCACAGATACACGACACGAACCCTTCTCACCGAAATCAGTGAAAACAAGTCAGTTTTCACGGTGAAACGAAAGGAATCATTTTTAATAAATGAAATAATCTTTTTTTTCCGTGATTAAACATTTTTTTTATCGGGTTCGATCGCAAATTTTTTTTTAGTATTTTTTTTTGTACAGAATTAATCGAAAATTTATTCATAAATTAATTAACTTGTAAATTGGAATTTGCGGTTTCGCTGTCAGCGAAATTCTTTTTAATAAAGTCATCATTTTTAATAAACGAAATAATTTTCTTGTTCCGTGATTAAACATTTTTTTTATCGGGTTCAATCGCAATTTTTTTGGAAATTTTTTTTGGTACAAAATTTATCGAAAATTGATACGAAAAATTAATTAATTTGTAAATTGGAATTTGCAGTTTCGCTGGTAAATTTTCTGAAGGGCCGAAAGTACAAAAAAAAATTGAACCGTGAACATTTTTTTTTATAGAAAATTATTAAATCGTTTGAAAATTGGGTCACGCTATTTTATGGATAAATTTTCTCAAAGGCCCAAAGCACACGAAAAAAAAAGAAAAAAAAATTCTCCGATCCGTAACATTTTTTTTCCGCCGCTCCAAGGGCGGGCGAAGGGGAACACTTTGAGCGCGCGCACACGTAGAGCGCGTCGCCGTTATCGCGGTTTGGCTAAGCGGTCGCCATCGGGTTTCCTTAAGCTCTCGAAAGTTGCGCTCCGCGCCGACCGCGCCTGATTGGACGGATACGAACGGGGATACGAAGGATGTTGTGCACCAGGATACGCGCGATAAAGGCTCTCTCTCCACTGGCAGCGATAACGTTCGCTCTCTCGCCACCCCCTGCCCCCTCCCCCCCTCTCAAATGCTTCTTTTTTATTTCAATTATTTTCCTACATTTTTTAGCGGGAATTTTAATTTTTTTATTTTTTTATTTTTTAGCGGGAATTTTAATTTTTTTATTTTTTTTTATTTCACGCTTCTAATTTTGTTACTTATTGCGAAGAACACGCAAGAAATTCTGGGATCTTCGCTGTGCTACCGAATTTCGCGACAAGAAATCGGCGAGAATTTCGTGTGTGCGAAGTTGCGAAGCTTAAATGCTTCTTTTTTATTTCAATTATTTTCCTACATTTTTTGCGGGAATTTTATTTTTTTATTTTTTTTATTTCACGCTTCTAATTTTGTTACTTATTGCGAAGAACCCGCAAGAAATTCTGGGATCTTCGCTGTGCTACCGAATTTCGCGACAAGAAATCGCTGAGAATTTCGTGTGTGCGAAGTTGCGAAGCCAGAGGGATTTACGAGCTTAATTAAATCTGCCACTCGCACTCGGTGTGTGTGTGTCGAGTTTGCAAACGGATCGGTTTCACCTTAACTCGGCGTCAAAACTTTCCGGCTCGTTTCTCACGAGATCGTAGTTACGAATTTTTTTAAGAGCGAATGATAATTTTTTTTTTTCGTTTGTACACCCGGAGAAAAATAACTGGGTCGATAATTAACTGCAACTAAAGAATTACTTTACAGTCATTAAAACAAAACAAAAATATAATCATGACGAAAAATAAAAATACTTAAATTTAAAAATAATTAAAATATTTTAGAATTAATTTAAAAATAATTTAAATAAAAAGAATTATTTCACAATCGTCAAGAACGAGAAATAATTATAAGCACCTCAGAAAATAATTATTTCACAAACGTAAACAACAAAAAATAGTCATGTCAGAAAATAATTATTTTGCAATCGTGAAGAGTAAAAAAAATCCATAATCACGTTAGAAAATAATTATTCGATAATCGTTAAAACCGAAAAAAAAATTATACTCACGGCAACTATAAAGTAATTATTTCGCAATAACGGCGACCACGTGTTGAGTGATATTTTTAGCGCGCGCGAGATTCGCGTAACGCGCGACTCACGAGGCCACGTAAATCGTGTGTCGACGAAGGGTTCGGCGCCGAAAGTGGCTGAGGGCCGCCCGGAGTGGCTTTGAAGGAAACTTTCCGCCGAGGTGGCAAAGTCGAGAGAGGCGAGAGGCGTCGGCGGTCGCGGTGCCGGAGTGTGAGCGAGGGATAAGGGTTGCTTTCTTAAAGGGAGAGTTGGAGAGAGAAAATTCGCGCTCGCGCGCGAGCGCCAGGCAATTAGGAAAGTGTCACGCACACTCCCATCGGCACGAGACAGACCCTCCTCTCGGCAATACCAATAAACGGGACTCTCCCTATCATATCGCGTAACGCGAGAGGCGTTAATAACGCGAGGTTTTCCAGCGCCGAGGCGTTTGAGCTTCCCGAGGATTCTCAAGATTCGCCGTAGCTGAGAATAACGACGTTAAGTCGACCGTATCAAAAACTCGACGTCGTTTGACGCGAGGATTCGGCTAACTGAGACAACTAAATATAAGATGGATTTGAAAAAAAAAGAAAAAAAAATCTCGTGTATTTTTTAAGTTGGCGTAATTGGTTAGTTTTTATTGTAATTAGTAATCAGATGTTAGTCGTTAGTTTGGGTCGAAAGTTGGCGATTAGTTCGAATTTAGTAGCGAGTCAGAAGTTAGCAGTCGGATTAAATTTAGTTACGATTTAGCGGTCAATAATTAGTTCAAATTTAGCCACGACTTAGTGGTTACTAATTAGTACGAATTTAGTGATGAGTTAGAAGTTGATAATTAGTATGAATTTAGTGACGGCTTAGCGATTGATAATTTGTACGAATTTAGTGACGAGTTAGCGATTGATAATTAGTTCGAATTTAGTGACGAGTTAGCAATTGATAATTAGTACGAATTTAGTGACGACTTAGTAATTGATAATTAGTTCGAAGTTAGTCGTTAGCTTCAGTCTAAAGTCGTCGATTAGTTCGAATTTAGTAGCGAGTCAGAAGTCACTAATTCGGCCAAATTTAGTAATAATTTAGAGGTCGGTAATTAGTTCAAACTTAGCAACGAGTTAGCGGTTATTAATTACCTCGAATTTAGTAACGATTTAGCGGTCAATAATTAGCTCAAACTCAGCAAAACGTAACTTCGGTCTCATTACTAAATACGCTTTCCAGTGACTCAGAAGTCGGTAACCGAAAAAAATGAACAATTGTCGCTTAATAGTAGCCGGAATTGCTGCGATTACTACAAAAGTCTCGGCGCTCGCGCGCACTTCGTACACAACGCGCCGCAATACTGCGAAGTGGAGGGAAAAAGAGCGGCGGCTGAATTGCACCACACTGTATGCACAGAGCGGCAACGGGGGTCTCGCTCACCGTGGTAAACGCAAAGCGGGACAATTTTGCTAAGCGTAAAAATGCCAAACTAGCGAGGTAGATTCAGCCTGGCGAGGCGAAAGAATGACGCTCGGGGTGGGGAGGAGGTGGAGGTGGAGGAGGTGGAGGAGGCGGTGCGCGCATTCCGAGGCTGTTGGGTTACCGCGTGCGCGGGGGGTGGCCGAAGGCACGTGGGAAAACGCGAGAGGATCATCGCAACGCGATGAGGCCCAACCTCCACCCGGTTGGGTTCACGAGGCTCGCGCGGCTCGTGAGCATCAACGGGAGAAACGACCCAACTGTGCATACAGAAGTTGCCGCAGCGGTAGCAGCGACGGCGGCGGCAGCACACCTTGTCTTTTTAGAACGGTGGATGAGGATAAGTAGCCGCATCTTGGTAAATAGGTAAAGAGCCTCGGCGATTCCGCTCCTCGCCGTTCGCGTCTCCTCTCCTCCCTTCCCTTTCCTTCCCTTCCCTCCTCGTGGTAGTCGTTGTCGTCATCATCATCTCCCTTTGCCTCCGTTTCTCGAGCCTTTCGGGCGGTGAAACGCGCAACGCTGGAATCGTAAACTTGAGTCCCTTCGCAGATGGGTGAATTGAAGTGTCGAGTAGGGAGAGGAGGAGGAAGAAAAACGGGGTTAGGGATGATTTTTTATGTCAATGGATTTGCAGGGATTGACCAGACGATTTTTTTGTGCTGGTGCTGAAAGTTAAAAAAAATTGGGCAGATGAGACCTCAATTTTTTTTCCTGATCGTTCGGGGTCGAAGATGTGGGAAGGAGGAAGCAGAGGAGAATCCGCTCCCTCAGTTTCCACTTGTCTTGTTTCATATTCTCAGAGGACATTTTTTACTTCGCGTTTCCACTTCCCCTTCCTCCTCCTCCTCCTCCTTCCACCTTCTTCTCCTCCCTTCTCACCCTCAAAACTTTTCCCCAATACGATTTTCCTCATCCGTTCAAAGACATCGAAGTAGTCTCAGAACGATAGTCGCGAAAGGTTTATCCTTCTTCGCTTCTCCTCCTTCTCCTCCTCCTCCTCCTTCCTCCTCTTCACGCGCCTTCCACAGTTTCTCGCGATCGTCCCGTCTCGTTTCTTTGTCCGTGCTTTGCAAAAGAGGCGGAGGCGGAGGTGATAGAGGAACGAAACGAGAGTCCGCTCCCTGCTCCCTTCTCCTCCCTCCTCCTCCCTCCCTCCCTTCCTTCCATCGCCGCCGCCGCTGCTGCGGATGCTTCTGCATCCGCAGCCACTGCCGGCTAACGCAGACGTACGGCCAGACAGAAGTAGAGTCCGCGCGCACAGAATGTACAATCAGTGTGATTGTTTGACACCCCATAATCAGAGTCCTTACCCCCACTCCCCCGGGGCGCCCAGTCGTATTCCTCGCTTTTTCTCGCTGTACCCCCCTTCGGCATGAGCCAAGCCACCGGCAGCACCTTCCTCCCTCCTCCTCACCCTTCTCCTTCCCGAGATCCCGCTCCCTCCCCCTCCTCCCTCGCGCTCCTTAACCTTCCACGCTGTCTAAGGTACTTTCTTCCGACTTTGAGCAGCCCGCGCCGCGCTCGTTCTCCGCCCGGGCTGCTGTCCGTTACTCGCTCGGCCTGTTGAGTCGCCCTTCTCGTCTTCCCTCCTTCTTTGTTTATTTATCGCGCTCCCTCCCAAGCCCTTCGCTCGTCTCCCTCCCTCTCCTTCACGCCCTTCCTCTCACTTTCTTTCTCTGTTTCTCTTCTGTGTTTATTTATCTCACTCCCTTTCTCTCCCTTTGTCTATCTCACTTCTTCTCCTTTCCGCCCTTCCTTCCACTTTTTTTCTTTGTTTATTTATCTCACTCTCTTCCTCTCCTTTTGTCTATCTCTCTCCCTCTCCTTCCCGCCCTTCCTTCCACTTTCTTTCTCTGTTTCTCTTCTGTGTTTATTTATCTCACTCCCTTCCTCTCCCTTCGGTCTTCTCCCTCCCTCTCCTTCTCGCCCTTCCTTCCACTTTCTTTCTCTGTTTCACTTCTGTGTTTATTTATCTCACTCCCTCCCTCTCCCTTCGGTGTTCTCCCTCCCTCTCCTTCTCGCCCTTCCTTCCACTTTCTTTCTGTCTTTATTTCTCTCTCTCTTTCTTCCTTATTCCCGCGCAAAACTCCAGCATCACCGGAGACCAGTGGCGTCCCTGGTTGGCCGCACTGTGCCCGGTGCACAGGCCACTTCGTCCAGCGCCGCCGCCGTCGCCGCCGCCGCGTGTCTCATTACCCCGATCACGACTCGAGATGAGTCTCCCGCTTCGCTCCGGGGAGAAAACGAGAAACGGACACGGTTATATTATAAGACGCAACGAATAATGCGCGCGCCTCTCTTTATACGCGTTTTTTTCACTCCTCCCCTCGGTTCCTTCTCTTCACTCTCCCCGCCACCACTTTCCAAACGACACTTTGACGTCAGTGTCCTACCGATTTTTCTTTGTTCTCAGCTTTCAGAGACTCCTCGCGCTCTAAATATAAAAAAAAAATATATATATATATGTATCTAGTTGATCCGCACGGCGAGTCGAAATAAGATTCGGGTTTATCGCGCCGTGAAGCCGCCGGGGGGAGCGAGGAGCTGGAATAATGGCCGAGATCGATATTCGATCGTTTCGATCGGGAAGAAATGCTACGGGAGGATGCGGATCAGCGGGGGTAGAGGGGGAGGAGGGGTTCGAGGGGGACGGCCGGATCGGGAGGTAAAAACAACACCGGATCGGGACGATCGGCGTCGTTGCGCCGATCGATCGGTTCGCGATCGGCGATCTCTGGTATTACGCAGACGTGCAAGTGGCGAACGTGAGTGCACGATCGATCGATCGGATCGCGGCGGCCGGTCGCACCGAATTGCCGCACGGAGAGCGCGCGAGGATCGGCGGATCGGCTCGCAGGGAGGGAAACACAGGAACGAGAGTCGATCGGCGCGCGATGCATAAAGAAGAGGAGGAGGAGGGCGAGGAAAGAAAGATGCGAGAGTTAATGCAGGAGAATAAAAGGACACGGGCGAGGAAGAACGAGAAAATTGGCCGGGGGCCCCACCGACGCGCTCCCCGGATCATTTCGCACCGGGCTTCCTCCCCCCCCCCTCCCCCCTCGTCCCCTCGCTGAGCCTTCGCTCCTCATCGCCGTTCGATAAGCCATTTCGATCGACGTGCCGTCCTGGTGTTTGGATTGCTGGCTTCGCCGTCTCGGACACGAAACTCGAGGGTGGAGCGAAAAGACGCGTGAAGACTTCGCCCTGTGCCAATATTAATTTTTTGCTTTTATTTTCACGACTTTTTGGTAGGAAGGAATTTGGAAACAGAGCCGGGAGATTTTTGCCAATGAAATTTCGGTTAAATCCAGTGATGTAAATCAGTCGAATCCAGGGATATTTAAATCAGTCACATCCAGGGATTTAAATCAATCGAATCAGTCAAATCTTAATATTAATTTTTTTTTCTTTTTTTCCAAGACTTTTTCGTAGAAAGGAATTTGGAAACAGAGCCGGGAGATTTTTGCCAACGAAATTTCAGTTAAATCCAGTGATGTAAATCAGTCGAATCCAGTGATATTTAAATCAGTCAGATCCAGGGATTTAAATCAGTCGAATCCAATGATTTAAATCAGTCAAATCTTAATATTAATTTTTTTCTCTTTTTTTCCAAGACTTTTTCGTAGGAAGGAATTTGAAAACAGAGCCGGGAGATTTTTGCCAACGAAATTTGATGACCGAACACGAAGAATAAACCGGCGGGTGAGCCGAGACGAAGGTGGCGGCTGGGAGGAAAAATCCGGAGGCGATCCAACGAGTCGCCTCGAAGCCAATCACTTTTGTCCTCGTTTCGCTCGGGAGGCGAGGCGAGAAGACGCGAGGTTGGCGATGCATGTGGAGGAGGGTCCGGAGGGCCCGGAGGGGGCGAAAAGCCCCCGCGGGCTGAACGAGGTAATTATAATAGCGGCCGGTGTGGATCCGCGTCAAGCGGGATGAAAAGGCTGGGCTGAGGGAGGAAGCAATGAAGAAAAGGAGAGGCGAATGACAAGCTAGGGGGGGGGGGGGGGGGGTCAAGTGGGACGTTGAAGGCGGTGGTGCTGGTGGTGCAGAATATTCAGGGGGTTGTTGATGACCCTGAATGTTGGTCCTGTACGAACGGTGGAGACGAGACGGCTGCAGAAGGTGTCAGGGAACAGGAACGAAACCGCAACGCGCTCGGCATCAAAGGTGGCCAGGCGCGCGGAGGGGGAGGGAAAAGGGGGTTAGCGTATCGACGCATGGGCCCCGCGTCTACTTAACTTTGATCAGTTCTTGACCGCTGATGCGAGACCGGACAATCGGGGAGGCGCGAGCGCGCGGAGCGTAATTTAATAAAAGGGCAACAAGAGCTTCTGGGGATTTCGTCGAGGGCACCGGGAGCGGCCTGAAAACTGGGATTTTCCGTGTAAGATTTTTGTTGGCTTATCGAATGATTCGCATCGGTGGAATTCAGTGAATTAAATTAGTTGATTTTGGTGATTTGAATCAGTCAAATCTGTGGTTTGAATCAGTTAAATCCAGTGATTTGAATCAGTTAAATCCAGTCATTTGAATCAGTTGAATCCAGTGATCTGAACGAGTCACATCCAATAATTTGAATCAGTTAAATCCAGTGATTTAAATCTGTCAAATCCAGTGATTTAAATCTGTCAAATCCAGTGATTTAAATCTGTCAAATCCAGTGATTTAAATCAGTAAAATCCAGTGATTTAAATCAGTAAAATCCAGTGATTTAAACCAGTCGAATCCAGTGATTTAAACCAGTCGAATCCAGTGATTTAAATCAGTCAAATCCAGTGATTTAAATCAGTCGAATCCAGTGACTCATATCAATCACATCCAGTGATACAAATCAGTTAAATCCCGTGATACGAATCAATCAAATCCATCGATTCAAATCAGCCAAATCCACTGATTCGAATCCATCAACCAATCCAAAATCACTCCGCTTCATTGATTCATCGTATCCCGACATTTCTCGAGACATCATAATCCGTTCGTCAAACAGCGACATGCCGCGGGTAACGAAAGAAGGAGACACTTCAGTGGGATTCTCCGTTTTCCGTCCTGTTGGACAACGTTAAAACGGCAAACCTGGCCGCGGCGGTGGTTATACCACTCAACCTCCACTGGTTTACCGGTCGATGTTTGCCGCTGCTGCTGCCGCTGCTGCCGTGGCTCCCGCTCCTGCTCCTGCTCGGCGCAGCATCCAACAGCAGCAGCAGCAGCAGCGGTAGATGGGCAACGGCAGGTTGAATGTCGTTATTACGTTGAATTAGAGGGTGCAGAGCCGGAACGAGGTATGAAACTATTACCTCTCGCGAAACGGCCGGCGAACCGGACGGTTCGAGCTCCACTCGTTCTGTAAACCCTAGGCCCACTCCACACCCTCGCCTCCTGCCTCGACGACCTCCTCCTCTCTCCTCATTCTCCTCCGCTCTCTTTCGCTCTGTCTCTCTCTCTCTCTCTCTCTCCCCCGTTTCCCATCCACACGGACGCGCCGACAACGACGAGGAGCGAATCCGTGTGCATCAAGAAGCGTCACGACCTTGTCCGGACTGCCAGGGGGCCTTGCAGTATTACCTAGAAGATCTATCTTGTATATGGATAATCTTCCCTCAGCGCGAAGATTTACCTCGGCGGGGCTACTAGAGCCGCGCGAAGACGAGTCTTTTCCACTCTCCCGGCAAAACGGCAGTTCAACCTCGGCTCGATGGGTGGAAAATGAACATCGCGAGGAGCGTCGTTATGCTTACATGGAAATGGGACTTTCGATGCGGATTAGCGAAGGATGAAAAAGAGGGCTTGATCCGGTGGATCGAGAACTGTGGCAATATTTTTTTTTATGGCATTCAACTAGATGTCAGGAGATTCGATCTGAAGTATTTCGATGGTTACTTTTTTGAAAGAGACTTGGGCGGAATTTCAGGGGGTCGTAGTGAAAAATTGGAGAAAAGTTGTCTATTTGGGTTTTCATGAAAACCGTCGCGACTGGGAAACAAGTAACGGAGAATTTTCGTTGTCCACGAGCAAAAAAAAATCGTGAAGAAATGATAAAAATGAAGAGTAGTTTTGGAAGATTTTGAGGCTTCACTAAAACCGACGTTTACGAGGAATTATATATTTTTTTTCGTTAGTTCGAGAGAAATTAGAAAATAAACTAAACTCAATTTTAATGAAGTCACCCAACTTCGTAAAATCACGAATGACCCCTGCAACCTGGTAAAAAATAAATAAACAAAAAATTAGGGGAAATGACAAACTCACCCCCATGCTGTGGACTGTGCTTGTAGCAGTCCTGATGAGCATTGGACGCCCCGGTGGCGTTGCCAAGATGTGTGCCAGAGGCCGGAGAAACTCCGCCGGTCTGATCGTTGCAGCCATTGCCACCGGAATTACCATTTCCGTTTGTGCTCTGTTGCTGCTGCTGCTGCTGTTGCTGCTGCTGCTGCTGTTGCTGCTGCTGCTGTTGCTGCAGGTGTGGATGACCACCGCCGACGCCACTCTGATTGTTGTGATGATGGTGATGATGGTGATGATGCTTGTTCCGACGGTAGGACTCGAGCTCGCGTAGATGCGACGTGAAGGAGGTGGGAGCGTCGAGAAACGGTCGCTGCCCGAGACCCAACGCCCGAAACTGCTGATGCTGCTGTCCTGAAACGTTACGAGCGAATTCGGGTTTCCGGTAAGTGTAAGATATATTCGTGAAAGTCGCTTTCCTTGATGCCAGTGGTGGCGCAAAAATGTGCCTGGGAAAAATAACGCGGAAAGCGACTTCAAAACTTTGAAGTTTTCATAGAAACAGCCTTTAGGTTTTATTAATTGGAGGTGTATAAATCGACGTGAAGACTTTGAAGTTTTCATAGAAACAGCCTTTAGGTATACTTTGACGTTTTCATAGAAACAGCCTTTAGGTATACTTTGATGTTTTCATAGAAACAGCCTTTAGGTTTCGATAATTGTACAGAACCATCGAATGATCACTACAGATAGAAATTGGAGGCACAAAATACGACTACAAGATTTTGAAGTTTTCATAGAAACAGCCTTTAGGTTTCGATAATTGTACAGAACCATCGGATGATCATTACAGACAGAATTTGGAGGTACAAAACACGACGTCAAGATTTTCAAGTTTTCATAGAAACAGCCTTTAGGTATTGTTAATTGAACAGAACCATCCGATGATGATTAAGGCCAGAAATTGGAGGTGCCTATATGACGACACAATGCAAACGTCAGAGACATGCGCAGTGCGGGATTTCTCCGGGGGTTCTCACCCTCCGATGCCACCGGCTGGACGCAGATATTACGTTAATTACGCTTCAAATAGAGTAGCATAATTAAGAAACTCGATCTCTCCCCCTTCCAGCAGTCCCGACATCAGTGTCAGTCGCGTGCGAGCGCCGCGACTCCGCTCCGCCAGCTAAGTTCAATAGCATTCCACATGAGATTCCGCAACTGCGGTGTCCTTGTTTACGGCTATATCAGAATTTCGATCCCCGTCCCGTCATCGGGACTCCGTATGGTTACGTGTATCCCGGCCTCGGGGAACATCCCCGTGTGTTCCTTGCTCAATAGGCTCTCAATGCGATCTCTAATTCGCGAATTTAACTATGGGATTCCTTTGGCCCTTTCAAGATTAAGGACCTAACGTCGTCAAAGTGTCCAAACATTGGTTATCCAAACGTCCGGGCGTCAGATGTCCAATCATTAAATGTTCAAGCTTCCAGACGTTCGACGTCCAAAAGTCAAGTCGTCTGGATGTTTGTTGTCCAGACTTTTAGATGTCAAATCACTCGTTGTCCAAACGTCGAAACGTCCAGACGTCTATGTGTAAAATCATTCGTTGTCCAAACGTCCAAACGTCTATATGTAAAATCATTCGTTGTCCTAACGTCCAAACGTCCAAATTACTCGTCCAGATGTCAAATTACTCGTTGTCCAAACGTCCGGACGTAAAATAATTCCACGTCCAAACGTCCAGATGTCAAATCACACGTTGTCCAAACGTCCGGATGTAAAACAATTCCATGTCAAAACGTCCATATACGAATGTCCGATTGTTCGATGCCCCAAAACGTCCGGACATCACGACGTTCGATTAATACCCTACAGAATTGTCAACCCAGTCATAATCCAACCAATGCGAAACGTATAAAGGACATTTCGTTCCATACACAGAATCCACATGACAGCGAATGTTCCTTTCTGGAGATATTTTCCTTCAGTCTTGCGCCCACCTTGACACTCGACGACCAGGAACTTTTCACCTCTCCGCCACTATTCGATTCGTCCTCTGAAAAATCGAAGGTCGCGTCTCGCGCCCCGTTGGTGCCCAGTGCATCGGGTTAGTCTCGGGCTAGTGAACCCCAACGTTGGCCCCCGGTACACACGAAAGACAGAAGGAAAGAGCGAGAGAGAAAGAGAGAAAGAGAGCGAGAGAGGTGGAGCAACTGCTGACCGAGCAGTGAGCGACAAATGAATTTCGACCGCAAACTGCACGAAATCGCCGGTGGAGTCCAGATGGTCGGTTCTCGGTGTTCTTTCGATCGCTTCACTCTCCACACCGGAGCGCCCCGTATGTATTATATATCGAAGGCTACGGGGACGTTTTTCGCCTTTTTTTCGCCTTCTTTCTTTCGTTTTTTTCGTTTTTTTTTCTCTCCTCTTTCCGTTTCTTCTCGTCTCGTCTCTCGCCTCCTCCTCCTTATCGGTGCCCTCCTCCTCTAGCCCCCTGAGTGTTTTCGTCGGGGTCGCCGTTGATGTATATATTGACGGCGGAAACGAGACGGAAACACGTCGATATATCCATATCCGCGGAATTCGGCCGAAAATGCACACCGGGGCGAATTGGCACGGCGGATGAACAGGGCCAGAGGGGGGCGGGAGGGGGGCACCTCGCGCCTCCGCTGAGGATCCCACGACTTCTCGGCTTCCTCTCGTTCTCTTCCTCCTCCGCTTTAGTCCTCGTGTACCGGACGCGCCGGAGAGGCGATGCTCGTAATTTTTCTCCCCCCCCCCCCCCATCCCAAATACCGCGATCGCTGATCGCGCGCCGCGCCTTCTCGCTTTCCCCCCACGGTGCAACCCGCAGTTCATTCATTTTTTCTCCCTACCCACACTCGCGTTTTCATTTTCTTTTCTTTTTTTTTTAACTTCCCTCGTCCTCCTCCTCCGCCTTCGCCTCCTTCTCTCGCCGCCCCCTCCGAGGCTTCGGGTACCGACGGGGCCCGCGCTCACCTACTTTGTAATGTCCGGCAATTTGGGGGGCTCGCGCGCGAGAGAGGAAGCTACACGCGCGGCTCACTTTCCGGTACATTTTGTTTCATCAAGAGGAAGCGGAATCGGGAGGATCGCTAGTCGACGATACGCGTTTCGGCTTCTGACCTTCGCGGCCCCCCCTTTTTTGCCTCTGGATTTTTACGAAGTCTCGTTACGCCGGAACAACGGATTTTTTTTGTTTTTTTTTTTTTCGATTCTCTTCCAGGTCGATCGGTCGGTTTCAGGATGATTTCAGGTCGATCCTGAAACGAAATGGAAGCCGGGGGTCGTTGTGAAAAAAATTCAAAGATCCATTGAGATACAAAATTTTGTTGAAATTTTTTTTCTGAACTCGGAATTTCGGATGTTGGGGAATTATAGACGATTTTCCGCGTCACGAACGACGCGAAATTCCAGTTGACGTCAGATTGGGGGGAACGAATGAAAAAAATTGAAACAAAAATAGAAATAAAAAATGCTGGAAAATTGATTCCGACGGAGTTACTACAGCGGGATCTCGGTAGTCCTGAGTGGCTGCGAAACGTGTGCGTTTCGGTGCGCGGGAGAACCTAGCACGTCTTATCTAATCAAAGTGTGGCACGGCCCCGGTTGACGGAAATAGCGTGGCTTTCCTCCTCTCCAGTGGCTGACCCCGAGAGCCCGACGACTTCACCTCTCTCGCCTGACGCCCGAGCGCCCGAGTTTTGCGTCTTCTCGACTTTCTCGACGCGCATCGACCGCCGAAAATCGGCAAAATTCCCGCGCGCTTCGCGCTGCCGAATCGCGTCGTCGATTTTCAAAAACAAAATAAAGAAAAAAAATCCACAGATTGGGCGAATTGCTGGACTCAAAATTTTTCGAAATTATTACAATTTTTTCTCAAAATAAAAAAAAATTAAAAATTGAAATTTTTTTCTTAATATAATTTTTTTTTTTTTTCGTAGGAAAATTTCACGGAGAAAAATATTGAAGCAGCGCATTTTTGCTGAGGTGGCTAAAAATTCGTAAAATAACGATCGATCGGCTATCGATTCCCGATCATTTTTTTTTTTTTTTTTTTCATACGTCGTCGTGTTGCACGCGAGTCCGGATTTTTCAATGACGCCCCGGACGTCGCGGAAATCGCGAGTCGTGTGCGGATCTCTCGGCAGCGACGCGCATTTTTTCTGAGGTGACTAAAAATTCGTAAAATAACGATCGATCGGCTATCGATTCCCATTTTTTTTTTTTTTTTTTTTTTTTTTTTTCGTACGTCGTCGTGCTGCACGCGAGTCCGGATTTTTCAATGACGCCCCGGACGTCGCGGAAATCGCGAGTCGTGTGCGGATCTCGGGAGCGACGCGCAAAGAGCGCGCACGAACCGAGCATTCGCGATTATCCGGGCGGATAATGAGGCGCGGCAGCAGGTGTTTGTTAGGTGCCTCGTGCGGCATTGTCGACGGGACAATGAATAGCACCCGGGCTGCCTCTCTCTCTCTCCCTCGCTTTTTGTGCCGTCGTTACCGAGCTGTACGCGTCGGAGGCCGATTCAGGACGAAAGAAAGGAAAACAGAGACGAAAAAAAAAAAAAAAAAAAAAAAAAAAGACAAAACCCGAGCGACCAGTGGCTATCGGATAATGCGCGCGGCGCGTGTGTGCGCGATGCATAAATTCGCCCTGTGTTTCACATGTGTAGACACAATTTTCGCTACGACGATTATACATTGTTCCCGAAATGCGTGATCGGAGGCTCCCGACACGCCAGCCAGGAGTCTCCGTCTCAGTCTCTCTCTCTTCCTCCTTCGGCCACCTCCCGGGCCCTCCGGATCCCGTCCTGTATGCAATATGGCGCGTTTCGTGCCCCCGGACTGACGGGCCACGCGACACACACGAATGTACCGCGAATTTTGCTTTTGATAGTTTGCGGAAATTGAAAAAAAAAAAAAAAAAAAAAAAAAAAAAAAATGCGTTCGTGGCAGGATTTGGAGAGAAAAATAAAGAATAAACAGTTTTGATCTACTTTTGACGGGATTTTGAGGAAAAATTTAAAAAATTAAAATTTGAACCTTTTGTGACAGGATTTCGAGCAAAAATCAAAAATGTTTTCCGTTACTCATGAACTTTTTAAACGAGGCATAAATAATAATAATAATAACAATAATAATAATAATAATTTTTTACGCATTCGCGACGCGAATATAATAATAATAATAATAATAATTTTACGCATTCGCGACGCGAATATAATAATAATAATAATAATAATAATAATAATAATAATAATAATAATAATAATAATAATAATAATAATAATTTTACGCATTCGCGGCGCGATTTTGACTAAAAATAAAAATTAATAATTTCCGACCCCCCTCTTCCAAAATTTTGACCAAAAACACGTGCAAAAAACTTCCGATCCATTTGCAACGGGATTTCGACGTCCACAAAAAAAAAAAAATCATCCACCCGGTTGATGGTTGACGGTTCGATCGGTCAACTTTTGCAACCGCGCGAGTGATTCTCCCTTGGCGCCGCAGCGCCGCAGCGCGGGTACGATGGGTACGTTAGCGGATGGTGGATGCGTGTTGATGTACACGAGCGAAACCTAGAGAGGAAAGCGGTGGGGGGGGGGGGAGGGGGGGACGGTAGTTGAACACTAATTTTCCGCGTGCATAAAGGCGCGCGCCGACTATACAGGAGCGTCGCGCTCCCTGCATATAACTACACTAACCCCCTCCCTCCTCCCTCCTGCTCCCTCCCCCTTCCCTCCCTCCTCCTCCGCTGCCTCCCGTCGCCCTTCAAACCCCCCCGGTCCGATACAGGCGTAAAACACGAGCTAAACGAACACGCACACGTGCCCCGCGCGCCGGGACCACTGCATCATCGCGCGCCATCTGCTCCGTAATGACTCCCATTACCGCATAGTGACTTTGCGCTGAATTATCGGCGAATTTTCTGCGAGTCTCTCGCTCTCACTCGATACGTATGTACGGCACGAGGGAAGGGCGGGGGGAGGGGGACAGGAGGGGGGGCTGAGGGGGGCCCTTTTAAACTCTCTGCCCGTCGCGTTACATTTTGCTTCCGTGTGTAATTTATTTTTGATAATAATGATTATCACTTAAAAGGCGGAAAAAAAAGAAAAAAAAAAAACGAGAAAATACTTACTCGTTTTCGATCTGGGCTCACGCGGCCCGTCCACCGTGACTTTTATCGCCCTCGTGTAAGTCGCAACCTGCGGCGGAGTCGTCGAGACCGTGATCGTTATGCTGAAGCTCTTTCCTGCAATTACAACGAGACGTGTTTATTTTTTTTTGTTTTTTGTTAAAAAAAAAAAAAATAAGTTAATTTGTGCCTCGCGCGGGGAGAATTTTTTGCGTATTTTGAGAAAATGGGTTTTCGCGGTTGTGGATGATCGCGGTGGGATGTATTAATTTTTATTTTGTGAGAAAAAAAAGGAGAGTTTTTTTTTGCGGGAATTAATTTTTTGGGAATTTTGCGATAAGTGGGAATTTTCGCGGTGATCGTCGATTGCTCCGAGATGTATTAATTTTTATTTTGTGAGAAAAAAAATTGAGATTTTTTTTGCGGGATTTAATTATTTGGGAATTTTGCGAAAAATGGGAATTTTCGAGGTGATCGTCGATCGCTCCGAGATGTATTAATTTTTATTTTGTGAGAAAAAAAGATTGAATTTTTTTGGGAATTTTGCGAAAAATGGGAATTTTCGAGGTGATCGTCGATCGCACCGAGACGAATTAATTTTTTGTTCAGCTTGAATAAAAAATGGGATTTTTTCTTCACGCTGAAAATTTGAAAAAAATGTGGATCGGTTTAATCGGCCCAGCGGTGGCTGAACTGGTTTTACTTTTGGGGAGGAAAAAACGAACGAAGAGACGAAAAAAAAAAGTCGAAAATGTAAGTCACGCTTCGTCCCGAAGGAAAGACAGCGGAATGGGAGGCGCGCATCCTCCGGAGGTGTCACGCGGATTTCACGCTTCCTCGTTGCGTCACGAGCGCCGAACGCTTACGCGCGCGTAATTGCTTTTGCGGCTTAATGGGTCGTCAATCACCGTTGCGCGCGGCTTCGCCGCTGCGCGAGGGAATTAATACTTTGTTGCATTTCAGTAGCTAGGTGGAGCGCGAACGGCGCGCGCGTCTCTCTAGGGCCTCGCGAGGTCACCGCAACAACTACAAAATTACGAGCGCGGTAGAATCTTTTTTTTTTCTTTTCAATAAAAAAAAAAATTATTCAGACTTTTTTGAAAGTCTAATTTATCGACAGTGTCACGTCGCCATTACGCGGAATGGATGCCCTTGGTGCATCGAGTGACGGTGATTTATTTCGGATTTTTCTGACCATCGGAAATCCGCGAATTTTTAGGTTCATGTTTGTCATTATTTTATTCATTTTTCTTTGCAACTGAAAACTTTTCGATAAAAGGAAATACTGGTTCGTTAAATCTGGATTTTCTTCTCTTTAGAAAAAAAAATTTCGATTTCGTACCCCTTGAGTTTTTTGGGCATTTTTTTTTTTTCGATTCCGTATCCCTTGAGTTTTTGGCGATTTTTTTTTTTTTTTCGTTTCCGTACCCCTTGAATTTTTTGCGAAACAAATTTTTTCGATTCCGTACCCTTTTAGTTTTTTGCGAAAAACAAATTTTCGGTTCCGTACCCCTTGAGCTGCAAAAAAAATGTCGACTTCGTAAACTTTGAAAATCCCATCCAATAGAAAATTTTCCGCTGATTCTGAAAAACATCATGGTTTGCACGAAGAATAAGAAAATTCGCCGAGAAAAATTCCAAAAATGATTTTTTTCCAAAACTGCTCATTGATTATCAAAGTTGGTTTCAGAAAACCCGACAGCCAATCGGAAAACCAACAGCCCAACAACACATATAAAAAAATGCAAGATATTTCACCCACAGATTTTTCAAAATGAAAAAAAATTTCGACAAAATTACGAGATTTCGTTGCCTGAAAAAAGGGGGGTGGTGAGGATGGAAAGGGGGGCGGGTAGAACGAGGGAGAGAAAGGGGGGCCACAAAACAAGAGGGGAGGGCGGAGGGAGAGCGAAGGGATAGTCGCCGGGACGTCGGAGGGGTGGAGCACTCGTGGTGCATATATCATCGTCGAAGGTTCCCCGGAGGTTGAGGGCTCCGGGTATATTAATTCCCTCTTCATAAACGTCCGTCGGAGAGATTGACTACGGGCTCTTAAACGGCGAGAGTCCGTCGTTCGCTAATATGCATTTGGTAATTCGCGCCGCGCGCGCTCGTCGCTTTCTATCCGCCTCTCACTCTCTCTCTCTCTGGCTTTCTCAGAGCCTCGAGACGTGCAGGACGCGATAGGACGACGAGGAGTCTGCGGGTTGTTCCTCCGGTGCCGGGGCCCTTTATGCCCCTCTGTCCACCGCGCTCGCGAGAGATTCCAAAAAGGACTCCCGAGGTGCTGCCGCAGACTTATGGGGTGCTAAACGCCTGCCTCCGACACCCAGGGCCGCCGCGATAAAGTAGAAACCGGACAGAAGTCGTTATACAGTCGCACGTATCGAGGATTTCGCGGCTCCTCGCGACCTCTTTGTGCGCTGCGCGATTTCGCCTCCCGCGCCAACACCTGGGACGCCTCGCTGTGGTAGCTTACCCGTTTCGGGCTTATGGGGTGTTTAATGGCCGATATACGGGCGTTGTAAGAATCGACCGTTGACAGGAGCTGATGTCGGGCCCGCGATGTGGCTTCGAATTGGTGAATTGTGAAATGTGTGGGGACGGTTGGTTCGAGGACTGATTCGTGAGCATTTTTTGTCACGGACTTTGGCTCTCTGGGAGATGGTAAACTGATAAATTGGTTGATTTCACTGATAAGTTGGCTGATTTGACTGATAAGTTGGCTGACCTGACAGATAAATTGGTTGGTCTTACTGATAAGTTGGCTGACCTGACTCATAAGTTGGCTGACCTGACTCATAATTTAGCTGACCTGACTGATAAATTGGTTGGCCTGACTCATAAGTTGACAGACCTCACAGAAAAGTTGGTTGACCTGACTGATAAATTGACAGACCTCACTGATAAGTTGGCAGACCTCACTGATAAGTTGGCTGACCTGACTGATAAATTGACAGACCTCACTGATAAGTTGGCAAGACTTCACTGATAAGTTGGTTGACCTGACCGATAAGTTGGGCGACCTGACTGATAAGTTTGCTGACCTGACTGATAGATTGACTGGCCTGAGTAATAAGTTGGCTGGCCTGATTAATAAGTTGGTTAACCTAACTAACAATTTGCCTGCCCCAACTGATAAGTTCCCCAATAAATTGTCACCTTCTCATTCGAACACCTCCATCACCATCACCGATTCATAAGCATCCCCCCCTTTAACCGTAACGATCGACAAAAAAAATTCGTTCTCCCCGCGTTTTTTCGATAAAAAAAAACACCCGCTCGATCCCTAAAGTGATCTACGCACTCGAAACCCCCGTGCGATGTAAAACCATACATCGGCGGATTCATCGTTTTCGGCCTGTTAAACGTCAACGATTTATAATTGTCCGACGGGGAAGCTCGTCGCGCGGGTCGCAACCGTCGGTTGGCCCCGGTGCCACCCATGTGCCGTGCGTCTGTCAACATGATAACCTGCATCAAACACTACAGAACCGCGCGCGCGCTTCCCAACAACGCGTATTGCATATATACGCGGCGCGCGTCGTTCGCGTTCGGGGGACCCCCCGCGGGAACTGCAACTGACTGCACGCAGGGTGCCGCGGTGCGTTCCCCGGCTATACAGATATACACCGGGGACTGGAGCGAGGTGTCTATGGTCCGTGCACAGCGTCGACGTGTGTATGGACAAACGTGCGCACACCGCGTTCCCGAGTTTGTACAGAGAATCTGGTCGGCGCTGCGGACCAGCAGGTAGATCGCCTGGAGCGCCGGTCCCGGTGTCCCGGCGCGTCCCAAAACGTCGACCCGCAAAACCCCGATGCGTTGTCTCCGTGTATTCCCCTTCGAGCCACCACCACCATCACCAGAAGCAGCGACATCACCGACATCACCAACATCAGCAACGTTCACCACCATCGCCAACATCAGCAGCATCACCGACATCACCAACATCAGCAACGTTCACCACCATCGCCGCATTCGGCTGTATATGTTGGTCATGCCTACCCGGACCATCAACGGGACCATCCCACCTTCCGTCGGCTTCTCTGCACATCGGCTCATCGGGTGTCCCTGTTTTCCAACCGGTGGATCACCGTTCCTGGTTACCTTCTATGTCGTTCGTCTCGCTTCCGCAACTTTCCACCGCATATGAGGGATACATACACAGAAACGAGGACATAGCTGCCCCCGTCATCTCGTTCGGCCTCGCGTGTTATCATCATCGTTTCCATCATGTCCTTTTTGCGACATGGGACGCACCACAGACAGAAATTCAACGCACCAATCAAACGCAGAGGCGGCGGTGAGGAGCGAGCGAGGAATGAGAGAGAGAGAGAGGAGCGCATCAAAGTGCCAATCGGGGCCACCGTCATCGGATCGTCACACGTGCGCCGGACGTCAGGGACGTTGATTGTTTTGAATATGGTCCGTCCTCGCGTGTCACTTCGGCCGACGGCCGGCTGTCGCTTCGCGGAGGCTGGGATTTTTGTGCGGAGGCCGCACGCTCAGGCGCGGGATGAGGTGGTGGGGAATGATCGGGCGAATTGGATTTGCGATGAGTCGCGAGGGCGATCGCCTTTTGGGTGATGGCGACTGAGGATAGTGAGGGCTGAGGAATCGTCATTGAGAAGCGGGATGTTCATGAGGAAAATGGGCTTGAGGATGCTGAGTCCCCTTCTGGAGGGGTTAAAACACTTGGGCGGGGAAGAAACGTCTGGGAAGTTTTGTTTTCCGGGCAACCGACTTCCAAACAAGTTCAAATCGGCTTCCAAACAAGTTCAAACCGAGTTACAAACAAGTTCAAACCGACTTCCAAACAAGTTCAAACCGACTTCCAAACAAATTCAAACCGGCTTCTAAACAAGTTCAAACCGACTTCCAAACAAGTTCGAACCAACTTCCAAACAAGTTCAAACCGACTCCCAAACAAGTTCAAACCGACTCCCAAACAACTTCAAACCTACTTCCAAACAACTTCAAACCGACTCCCAAACAAGTTCAAACCTACTTCCAACCAAACCCAAACCGGTTTCCAACCAATCGTTCCATCCAACATCTCACTAAAAACAGGTCCGAAAGAGGTCATCCCGGACCAAACCTTCCACGACAACCTCCCGTCCTTCCCCGTAACCCCTTCAAAGCCCAGAACCCCTTCCGCACCCCAGCCAACAGGATTGACGTGGTGCGAAGGAAAACAGAAAAAACAAGACCCCACGTTTCCCACTCGCCGTGGCGACACCTGAAAAAAAAAAAAAAAACGGGAAATCCATTTAAGTCGATCGCGGCGTCGCCGCGTTAAAAGTGAGCAGCGCAGCGCACACGGGGGCTCGCGGTCCTTGTCTCGCGCGGGTGCGGAGATTTCGCGAGGGGAACCCCGGCGGCAAGGGGTCGACACTGTCGATGGGATAGGCCGTATAACGTAGGGAACCAACGCGGAGAGAACCACCAGGCTGGGAAGGGAACTGGGACGAGGGAAGAGAGGAGGTCGAGGGTGGGGAAGGGAGGGGGAGATACAGTGCAGTGCATCACACGGCGCACGATGAGCCATACCACTGTACAACGATCGGCAGGAGGAGGAGGAGGCGGCAGCAGCAGGAGGATGAGGAGCAGGATGAGGATGGACACACTATGGTGCAGGCGGAGAGCCTAGGAACCGAGTCGAGGTTCACGGCGGGTTCATCGCATTTGGGGCTAATAATGCCGCACGTTCCGGGTCTCCCGCTGCCGCGCGCTTCCCCCCCCCCCCCCCTCACCTCTCCCCGCCGCCCCCCCGGTGTCCCCGGGACCTGCGGTTAATACTCGATGATGGGAACGGTCATCTGCAGAGACAGGGAACCCGCTCGGTCTCTCGCTTTCGTCCTCTACCCTCCCCACTGTCCTTTCCGTCGCCGTGCATTCGCAGAGCCACTGCTGCTGGATGACGCTACTGTTGGATGCTGGTGCAGGACTAACGGACGGACGGACGGACAGTCCGAGCGCCCAACGGCTGCGGACGTAACCAACGACAAAATCGGGCCACGCGAGGCGGCTCTGCTCTCTCTCTCTCTCTCTCTCTCGCTCACCCCGACGTCCATACGCATAGAGGAGGTGCCCGACTATCCGTACGCGTCCGTGTGAGTCCGTGCGAGTCCCACGTACGCCGCGATGCCGGGGTGAACCCCACGTGTGTGTGTTCGTATATTATGTACATGTCATTAGGTATGTTGCCGGCAACATGCCTGCCTACCGGCCGGACAATTCTGTCGCGCGCGTGGAACGGGCGAAACATTGTTTATTGATATCAACGAGGGATGGGAGGTTTTTGGGTTTTCTTTTTCTTTTTTTGGGGGAGTTTTATGGTACAATGGTTGCGATATGGTTGCGGTGGTTTTGGGGCGGTTGGATGACTGTGTTGCAGGTTTGACGGTTTTGATGCTATGCGACTGTTTTGATAGTTGGATTAGCCTTGTTTTTTTGGATAGTTTTGAATGGTTCGCGGGTTGTTCAGATTTGATGGTGAAAATTGTTGCGAGGACCTTGTTGAAATAAATCAGCTTTCATCAGACCTAATTTCAGGTCGTCCAGGGTGTTTGTTTTAGGAATGGTTTTTCGGCTGTCCAGGTTTGATGGTAAAAATTGTTGCGAGGACCCTATTGAAATAAATCAGCTTTCATCAGACCTAATTCCAGGTCATCCAGGATCTTTGTGTTTTAGGAATGGTTTTTCGGTTGTCCAGGTTTGATGGTAAAAATTGTTGCGAAGACCTGATAGCAGGTCATTCAGGGCGTTTGGATTTTCGCAGCTGCCGGACGGATCCGGACAACTTGGGAGGTATAAGAAAAAGGTTTTTCCCTGATGGATGCCGAGTCTCCCAGGGTTTGAACAGCCTTCGCTCCTTGTTGTCCACTCTGAAACGGGAGGCGTGACATCGACGCCTGTTATTAGCAACATACCGGCGGGCAATAGACGTCAGCCACGCGCGCGCCTGATTACCGGCTTCGGGATAATTATGCGGACGACACGAAGCTCGCGACTTCCTGCTGTCGCGCTGAAACATCGAGTGTCACGCGTCGCCCCCCACGTTTCGTCGGAGTACTCGTTGAGTATCGATGGTTCGTCAGGAGTTCCGCAATTTTTGATGACATCAGTCACGACCAATGACTGTTCAAGCGAGACCCAACGGCTCCACAAAAACGTTAGGACGATTATCGAACGGCCGAAATTTCGTTTGACTTTCCTTGTTCCGCAGGCTCGACAAATTCCTCGAACCGCGAATTTTCACGTGCCGAGCAACAAAATCCAAACGGCAAACAAATTCACAAAAAAAAAACAACAACGCGCCGTCGACACTGTGGGTTTTTCGATTTCACGGATTTATCGGTGAACCCGCAGGAAACGCGCGCGCGCACAAAAAAAAAAAAAACACAGCGCGCCGAGAGCGCCAAGGAAATGATAAAAGTTTGCCGGGAACCCGAGGGGAAAGTCGAAAAATCCGGGGCAAAAAGGCGGACAAAAATGAAACACGAAAATTGAGGGGGCGGGGAGAAAAAAAAGAGAGCGCGCAACACGGGGGTGAGGGGGGGGGGGGGAGGGGGGCAACGGGGCAACGATTCGCTCGACGATGAAACAATCGTTTTGGCTTTGACGGCGGTCACGCGAGCATCCCTCTCGCTCACGGTGTATCAGGGACGTTGTGTATCAGTCCGAAGCGGACCAATCAAATTAATAAACTGTCGAAACAAACACCGCTGTTCGTCCACCATATATACATATGGGGCACTGCTATATAAATATATATATATATACACACATACATATATATGTGTAGAGAGAGCACCTGGGTGCATGGAGACTCGCATGGAGAAGGGGATTGGAATAGGCCGTGGAAAGGGTGGCAAGCGCTGTGCAGCAGCAGCTACTGGTGCATAGAGGGATAGAGAAGCGCTTGGATCCCGCGGTCGCGTATTACGTCGTTGCCACGGGCGGTTCGGCCAATCGTCGAAATTGGGGATTACGGATTAACGGGGATAGATTAGAAAAAAAAAAACAAAAAACACGGACGTGCAGTTTTTTGTCAACGTTTTCGTGAAATTAAGAGGCCGACCTAGGCGCCGCTGGCGGGCGTGCAATTTGTTTCCGAGGTTACTACGAGACGAGTCTGTGGATCTATGGATATGTATGGGTATATGGATATCTATGGGTATATGGATATATATGGGTCTATGGACATCTATCGGCCTATTAATATCTATGGGTATATGGATATTATGGGTCTATGGATATCTATGGGTCTATGGATATTATGGGTCTATGGATATCTATGGGTCTATGGATATCTATGGGTCTATGGATATCTATGGGTCTATGGATATCTATGGGTCTATGGATATCTATGGGTCTATGGATATCTATGGGTCTATTAATATCTATGGGTATATGGATATTTATGGGTCTTTGTATATGTATGGGCCTATGGATATCTATGGGTCTATGGACATCTATCGGTCTGCGGATATCTATGGGCCTATGGACATCTATGAGCCTATGGATATCTATGGGTCTATGGACATCTATGGGTCTATGGATATCTGCAATCCTTTGTATAAATATGGATCCAAGGTATCTATGGGCTTATGGATATCTATGGGCCTATGGATATCTGCAATCCTTTGAATAAATATGGATCCAAGGTATCTATGGGCTTATGGATATCTATGGGCCTATGGATATCTGCGATCCTGTGAATATCTAAGGGCATATGGATATCTGCGATCCTGTGAATATCTAGGGGGCCAAGATATCCACGGTTCTACGAATATCTATGGGCCCATGAATATCAATGGATCAATGGCCGTCTATGGGTCTACAGATATCCGAGGCGCACAGTTTTCCGCGGCAGTATTTTTTTTTGTTTTTTTTTTTCGCCCGCCGCATGAACGAGATGAGGCGGCATCACCAAGGCCCCCAAGTATATTCCACAAGTATTCGCGGGGCGGGGTAACCAGCGGTGCCATTGCCGGGGCAAGACCGCGAAATTCCACAATATCCCGCAACTGATGATAACACACGTACTGTGTATATACACGTCAACTCGGTGCCGCGGCGCACGGTATACAAGCCCGCCGAATATCTTGAATACATGCGACAGAAATAGTGAGTTCCAGAGCCGATTGATTGATTTTGATCAGTTTCGGCGTGCTGGCTCCTGGAATTGAGCACCTGGCTTCCCCTCCACCCTCTTTCTCATCCTCCCTCTTCCACCCTCTTCGTACCCCCCACCCGTAAACCACCCCCCCCCCCCCCCCCCCCGAAAAGCCGGCCCCGATATGGCATTGCCAGAGCGCCGCGCGCGGTGGGCGCAGTGGTGGCGCCACGCGAAATGACGAAACCACCTGAAAGATAGATGATGCCATTCGCGAGTGGGTGCCTCGTTCCGTGGACCGGTCAATCCATAACGCATCGCTCGCGGAGCGCGCGTACGGCGCGCACCAGCAGCGGCAGCGTGCGCGCCAACCGTTCATTTTCCCTCATGCTTTCCACCCTCCTTTCTCACTTGCTCCGGCTGGGCCCGCCCGTCCGTTTCGCTTTTCGCTAAAACCCGACCGGGGTGAGATGACACTTGCCAATCCCTGCTCGACTCGCTCTTCGACTCTTTCCCTCTCACGGTTTCTCTCTGTCAGGACGGGATTCGCGCGTCTGTCTCACTGCCGAACCTCGGTTACACACCGTGGCTCTCTATGTATATATGGACACGACTGATAAATAACTGTCACACGCGAGTTCGAGTTCGATGTGGACTACGATAGTCCATCAACGCTTCTCGCGCTCTCTGACCCATTCGGCGCGCTTGCAGCCCGGGATCCGATGCACCTCTCTCCACCCCCCCCCCCCCCCCCCCTTCAATGCAACTCACAATCCACCCCCCATGGGGACATCATTGTTTCCTGCATTCGTCGATGCGCCTCATTCGACTTGCAAGTGTCTTTGATTCATGAGGCGGGTGGGGCGATTGAGGGGAAAATGGGCTGAGGTGCATGGCGTTCGAGGTGAGATCGTGAGGAGATGAAAAAAATATGATTGCGATTGACTGGAAAATTTTTTACAGAATTTTGAAGTCAGAGTCCCAAAAATTGCAAAAAAAGGAAAGGGGTGCACCTTCCAAAAATGTGCAATTTTTGAGGGGCTGAGGGGTGCAATTGAGGGAAAAATAGGCTGAGGTGCACGGCGTTCGAGGTGAGATCGCGAGGAGACGAAAAAATATGATTGCGATTGAGTTTTAAATTTTTTACAGAATTTTGAAGTCAGAGTTCCAAAAAACGCAAAAAAAGGAAAGGGGTACACCTTCCAAAAATTTGCAATTTTTGAGGGTCTGACTTTAAAATTCTGTAAAAAATTTAAAAATCAAGATATCGCATTACGCTTTGCGGCATTCTCTTCGTTATAGAGTTTTCTCTCGAACGCAAAAAGAAAATCCAGGTTTGGTCGATCGAAAAAAAAATAACCTCGATTTTAGCGAAGTGTCGAAATTTCGAAAAAAGTGAAAAATCATTTTTTGCGTTTTTTTCATCGAATTTGATGTTTTCCAGGCAAACAATGGTACTTTTCGGAATCCGCGGGAAATTTCCCATCGGGATAGGATCTTCAAACTTTACGAAACCGATTTTTTTTTTTTTTTTCGATTTCGTGAAGTTTGTACCAAAATTCACGTTAATTATCTTAACGTTCTAATTTTGATTCGAGCCTGTTAATTAATATTTACAAACCCAATCGCGCCTTTATTTCACGTATTTTTCGGGACTCACAACTCCGCTCGGGGACAAAGTGGGCGCGCGCGCTTTCCGCCTTGGCAATTTCCAAATCAGCGTTAATTATACGGCGGAGAGAGGACGCGCGGAGAAGTGTATTCCAAATCTCGTTCCAAGAATCAGCAGGGGAGCCGCGCGGTGGTTTTGCGAGACTCGCGCTCGCTGCAAGGGCAGAGGACGGAGGGCAGAGCGAGAGAGAGATAGAGACAGAGAGACCCTGGGTGCACCAGGGTCTCACCGGACGGCGGCGGTGTAGCGGCGTCACGATGATTTCTGATTAACGGCCAGTTGTTTCGCGTGCTGCCTGGTTTGTCGCGAAGGGATGGAAATTGAGGGTGCGGGGCGGGGGGTTGGAGAGAGAGTGAGGGGCGAGGGGGGGGGGGGGGGGGAGGAGGGGGTTGTTCGCGCGCGCAGGACTCTGGTGGCGGACGTCGAGTAATGACTCTGGGGGCGGCGGAAGCGGAAACTCACGGATGGGCCTCCGATGCAACTGCATCTCGCTCGGCGTGCAATGCGTGCAACGCGCAGGATGCGTCGGTGCATCGCCGGTGGCGATGGGTCTTGGGTGGTGAGGGGTGGAGGGGGGGCGGGTCAGAAGTGGATGACAATTTTGTGGACAATTACCGTAGAAGCGAGCCGAAAAACCGGAAGAAGGGCCAATGACTGCGACGAGAACGATAGGATGATGATGGTTGCGATTGCGAGTGACACATGGAGAAAGGGTTCATCTGTGGGCATCTATGGGTTCATTTACGGGCTTCTATGGGCTCATCCAAGGGTTTCTGGCCAATATATGGGCATCTACTGGTCTGTGAACCATCTATGGGAATTTATGGGTCGATGGGCATCTATGGGTCTATGGGTATCTATGGGTCTATGGGCATCTACGGATCTATGGGAATCTATGGGTCTATGGGTCTATGGGCATCGATATGTCTATGAGCATCTATGGGTCTATGGGCATCTATGGGTCTATGAATATTTGTGGGACTATGGACATCTATGGGTCTATGAATATTTGTGGGCCTATGGACATCTATGGGTCTATGAATATTTGTGGGCCTTGTGGGCATCTATGGGTCTTGAATATTTGTGGGCCTATGGGTACCGATGGGTCTTGAATATTTGTGGGCCTATGAGTTTAAATATATCTATGGGTCAATGGGTTTAAAGACATCTACGGCTCTACGCGTATTTCAGAGTTTGAATATATACTCATTCCAGCATTTGGTATATTTGCATCGAGTACAATTCAGCTCTGGTGGAGTAAGAATTCAAACGTCGGGTAATGACACTCGGAGAGGCGGCGGTGGCGGCGGCGGCGGAAGCTCAATGCGCCTTCAATGCAATCGCGACTCTCAATGCGAAAGCGGCAACGCCACGGGGATATATACAGGCCGCGCGAGTGCGATGCCACCGGCGATGGTCCGAGGGGAGGGGTGTGAGAAGTGGATGATGGTTTTGCGGAGGATAAGCGGAGAAGCGCAACAAGGAAGGAAGGCCAATAACGATGATGATGATGATGATGATGACGACTGCAACATCCCTGATTTTAGTGGGTTAGATATATGGAAGCCGTTCAAAGTGGCTTATGAGCCTCGTTGGATCCGCGCGCGGCTTTGCATAACCTGACACGAACAGATGTCACCGCAAAAGGTTCTCCGTTTTGACTCCCCGTTATTAATCATCAGCGGGCGCTTTGACGCACGCGGAGAGCTCACTTGATTGTGTACGGACGAAGATAATACGGATGCGACTGACGCTCGGGTGGCATCATTTTTTTTCGATCTGATTGCGGGACGATGGCGAAACCATTTTTTTTTTTTTTCGTTGACTCTTTTTTTAATCTGCTTTTTAATTTTTTTTGTGTGGTCCTTGACAAATGTTTGGTTTTTGATAATTAGATTTTTGATAATTAGAACGAAGATAATACGGATGCGACTGACGCTCGGGTGGAATCATTTTTTTTTTCGATCTGATTGCGGGACGATGGCGAAACAATTTTTTTTTTTTTTTCGTTGACTCTTTTTTTAATCTGCTTTTTAATTTTTTTTTGTGTGTTCCTTGACAAATGTTTGGTTTTTGATAATTAGATTTTGTTTTTCGGAGGGCAAGGGGAAAAATTGTTGCCAGAGTCTTTGTGAGAATTTTTGTTAATTATTGGACGGTGGATTTTTGGGTGTTTGCTGGTTTTAATTTTTAAGGTGACACAGAGAGTGACGTAAAATTTGTTTGTTCTTGCTCACCGCGTCCGCTCTTCCCGACGAACCTCAGATCGTTGAATTTGGCAACCTGATTCTTCATCAGCGCCGTCGAGTTTCTCAGCTCCGCGCAGTAGTTCTCGTCGTTACCCGCCCGCACGGTCACCAGGGTGCCGTCACTCACCTCGCCCAGTGCCACCACTTTGAACGCCACCGGCAGCGTTTTGTTGGAACGCCAGTGGGTCGGCAGCTGACTGCACAGAAAGTACGGCGAGCCTGAAATTTGCGAAAAGGAAAAAAAATGTTACTCTACTGTTTTTAAGACCTGAACAAGTTTTTGTTGTTTTTGTATTGTGTAAAGTTTGTTCGTCGTTTGTTTCAAACAGAACCAGCGATTTTCTTTTTTTTTTTTAGAACAAGTTTTGGCAGTTTAAACAAGAATTGGGGGAATTTTCGACGCCATATTTTTCACTGTCAGGTTGGCTACGGATGCGGCAAAAATGCGAACGTCGCCTCCTATTAACGACCGCACTTATGTTCCGGAGATCCTGGACTCTTTTGCGGACAGGGACACTCGGTAATGAAGGAGGGCTCGCTAGTTGGGTGGCAGAACGGAAGGACCTTCCGGCTTTCGGCTCGCGAGGATCGACGTTGGTCCGCAGGGACCGTCGGCTTTTCCTCTTAATTTGAGAGAAGGGAATCCTTGCCCTCCTAAAGGAGGTTAATTTCTCTCCAGCCTATTACATGTGTCAAGAACTTTTTTTGGTTTTTTTTAGCAAGGAGACACTCAGACTGTTCTCTGGGAAAAATATCGATGACAAACGGAAGACGCCTTGTTGCAGATCTGCGGCAAAACTGATCCGAACGAGTGCGAACCAGTTTGCTAGAAATCCTTGTTTTTTTTCTCAAAGAAGTAAAATTTGTTTATACCCTGCTGTACGTATCAAGACAATAATTTTCAATCACAAAAAACCCTGGTTTGTGCTTATAAAACAAATTTAAACAAGCCTGACAAAAAAAAAACAAGTCCGCACCAGTGCAAACCAGTTCGCAAGAGATATTTCTTTTCCCCGACGCTAATTTTTCAGTCATTCGTTGTTCGTATCAAGTCTATCAGATTTCTTGGACAAAAATCTGGTTCTTCTTTACCAAAAGAATATGAACAAAAAATTCAAACTAGTCTGATGAGAGGTTTAAAAAAAAACAGGTCCTCACTAGTCCGAACTAGTTCGCCAGAAATTCTTTATTTCTCTCAAAGAAGACAAATCTGTTTACACGTCCCGTATACGTATCAAGACAATTATTTTCAATAACAGAAAATTCTAGTTCTTCCTTGAAAAAAAAATGTAAACAACCCTGACAACAACAAAAACAAGTCCGCACCAGTTCAAACCAGTTCGCCAGCAACACTTCGTCTCCCCGTCGCTAATTTTTTCGTCATCCATTATTCGTATCAACTCCCTCAAATTTCTTGGACAAAAATCCAGTTCCTCTTTGCCAAAAAACCCCGAATAAAAAAAAATCCAAACCAGAAGCGTAAGAAAAATATCAGGTCCTCACCAGTGCGAACAAGTTCGCCAGGATGCTCGGCCTGCGCATCGCCGACGAATTTCTCGGTCCACCAGAGCTCGCCGACGGCGGCACCCTCGCTCATCTCACCGGTGCCGGTGCCGGCGGCGCTGTTGCCTCCGGCGCCACCGGGAGCTCCGCCACCGCCACCCCTGTCGTCGTCCTGATCCTCCGTCGGGTATCTCGGCTCGCCTCCTCCGCCACCACCACCACCGCCGGCCCGGTGTCCCGTCAACGACGAACCGACCACGAGACCCGCGCTCTCCTGATGCGAACCGACGGAACCGTAATTCTCGCCGCAGCCGACTGAGTCCACCGAGAGATGCATCCCATCGGCAATACCGCGCGCCCAGTGCACCGAGTGCCCCGAGCACTCCGTCTTACGCCGTCTTACGATTATTGTTCCTTTCTCGAATAATCAAATTAAAAAAAAAATCAAACTACCAAAAAATCGAAAATTTCGCACTTGGACTTTGTGAAAAAAAAAAAAAAAATCTATTTTTTTTCTATCTCTCGCGATTTCGTCACGATTCAACCTCGCTGCTTCCAAGAAGCCGATTCTCGTTGCCGATCATCTCCTCGCGCGTTTCTCGTCTATACCAATAAAAATCTCATCTCCCTCCACGATTTTCGATTAAAAAAAAAAAAAATTAACGAACACTGACACACCAAACACTGAGCACTTTTTACAACCGTCCCCCCGCGCACTCGGTCGTCGAACTCGATTTACTCCCGTCACGTCGCGAGTCCCTCGATCGTTCATCTATCGCCGCGAAAATCGCGAATCGGTATCGCGACTCGATCCCGGTAATTCTCCAAACGTCCTCGCTTCATCTTGAGTCGCGTTACACTTTTTTTAATTCTTTTCACACACGCCTAAAAAAAAATCACTCGATCTTCACACTTGACATTTTTATTATTATTATTATTTATTTATTTATTTTTTCACATTTATTTATCAATTTTTAACTACTTTTTGCAGAAACAAAAAAAAAATGTTTTCAGTCCTGACTGGAGTTTCGATCGACTGACGATCGACGCCGATTTTTCGGGAGGCGACGAGCGGTGCGAGAAAAATCGTGCGAGTCGGGCGGATCGACGGGGCGACGTCGTGTCATAGTCAGTCGCGGTCGACGGCGCGCGGCGTAATGCCGCGCCGAGTTCTGCCGCCGGTGCGAGGCCGCGTGTTCCGCGGAAGCAGCGGCCGAAAGCCCGTCGAGCGCACACACAGAGACGGGGCGGCCGCTCACCGAGGGATTCACCGTCGGTGCCGAGCGAGCCTACACAATCCAAGCGGCTTTCTCGCTCGCTCGCTCTCGCGTCGCTTCGGGTCTCGCGGTCCGCGCGAAGCGTCCGGCCCGCCTCGCGCTCTCCGTCCTCGTTGCACCCGAGAGCGACGCGATCCCTACTCCTCTTACTTTTCACTTATGCTCCCGCGGATCCGCGGCGGCGGGAGGCGCTGCTGCCACCCCACCCCGACCGCGATCGACTCTGTCGATCCTCTCCTCACGTTTTGTGGACTTTTTTATTTTTTTTTATGTTTGAATTTTTTTTTTTTTTTTTTGGTGATTGTTTAAAGGATTTATGGGGATTTATTGAGGTGGTGAGGAATATGGGGAGGGGAGTGAAAACGATTTTTTGGGATTTTTTGGTTTTGAGGAAATTTGTTTTAGGACGAGAAATTATTTTTTTTTTTTTTTTTTTTTTAGGTGATTGTTTGTAGGATTTATAGGTATTTATTGAGGTGGTGGGGAACATGGAGAGGGGAGTGAAAACGATTTTTTGAGATTTTTTGGTTTTCGGGAAATTTATTTTAGGACGAGAAATGTTTTTTTTTATTTTACTTTTTTTTTAGGTGATTGTTTATAGGATTTACAGGTGATTATTTATTGAGCTGGTGGAGAATTTAAGATTGTTTGATTTGGATGGAATTTATTTCTGGACAAGAAACGATTTTTTTCATTCTATTTTTTTATTTTTTTAAGTATTAGAATTGAGGATTTGGAATTTAAAAAAAAAATGTTTTGTTAATTATGAGACAAACGGGATTGACACCCAAGCGAATCACTGTTTTAGCCAACGCAGCGTCGAATTGCACGCGGAGAGTTATCCCTCAACGGTCATGATTAATTAAGGGCGCATCCGCAGCATCCCCTATTGGATCGAAGTGCTTCGGCGTGCATGTGGAATGGGCTTCTCATGTGGGGCGTATGGGACCGGAGTGACCGTGAAGTGAGGTGAAGTTGGGGTCAATTTGACTCCTTCGTTCCTCACAATTTTATCCACCTTTTTAGTATCGTCAATAAAAAAATTTAAACAAACCCTTAGAAAACATGAAAGATAATTATGAAAAAAATTAAAAACATCGACTTTTCGATGAATTAAATAAAATAATAAATTACAAAAACGACCTTAAACATTGCAAAAAAAAAATTCTGACTGAATTATAAAAAAATTAGTGACATTGCAGAATCTTCGTCCCAACCTTTCGTTGAATGAAATTCAATAATAAATTACAGAAACGACACATTGCAAAAAAAAAAACAAAATTGACTGAATTATAAAAAAAATTAATAAGATTGCAGAATCTTCGTCCCAACTTTTCGTTGAACGAAATTGAATAATAAATTAACGAAACGACCTTAAACATTGCAACAAAAAAAAAAAAAAAAAAAAAAAAATAGTGACCGTCGACACAAATCGAGGGAGGAAAAAAAAGCGGGTAAACGGTGGAAAGGAAAAAGAAAAGTAAGAGGATAATGGGTTGGAGGCGACGAGGCGGAGCAAAAGCCGCCCGCAGCGACGGCCCATAGTGAAAGGATGTCAGATCCGCGTGGTCCCCGAGCGTCGCTCGTCGTCGTCGCCACGACGACGACGAGATGTGCGAAAAATTCCCGGTACGCCGCTCTCGGCGCCCGGGGAACTCCCACCCGGGTTATCGCAGCTTTCCCACGACGGGTTCTCCAATCTTTCGGCTCGCTAACGACGATAGGGCCACAATCAGCCGAGGGCCGCGTAGCTGGAAATCGCCGCGGTCCCTCGGGCCTCATTATTCTCCTATTTCGTATTAATAGAAGACCAACCAGGAAAACCCAGATTCGTGGGTTTTTTTTTCTTTCCTCCTCGCTTCGAATTAGCATAGGAGACGTCGTGAAAATTCGTCGTAGAAAATTCCAAATCAATTATCACTCTATTATAAATTATTATCAATCGTACCAATAATTAGTGAGCGACACCTTTTTATCGTGATCGTCAAATTTGAATTAAATTTAATCCTTCAAATTAATTCACATTTTAAATAATAATCATTAAATTATTAAAATAAATCAATTAAATATACAAATTATTAAATGATATATAAATTATTGTAGTTAATTCATTATTTATCATGAAACACGACTTGAGTACAAATTTCGAGGCAAATCGGTAGAGCGGTTCGAATTTCATAAGAATTTCATTTATTTAAAAAAAAGTTGTGCAAAAAAAAACCTGCAAAGTCGAACCTCGAAAATGGCTTCCTCATTATTTCACAACTTTTTTTTAAAGAATCTTCACAAAGCTTCCTCTATGAGGAAGCCAAAATTGATAAACATATTTCCTCATAAATTCAGCTTTGCAAAGATTTTTTTAAAAGCTGTAAAATAATAATGAGGTTCGACTTTGCAGGTGTTTTTTTTTTTCAATTAAAAAAAACAATAAAAAGAATTAATGACAGGTATTAATTTCTTCATCTTCAACGTAATTAATTCGTGTTCGACGTGAATAATTTAAAAAAAATTGACAAAACGATATTACGAATCGAATCGACGACGTGAATTTCGCGAATCCGCGCGAAGGAGACGACGATAGCCGCGCTCGACCTGCCCACGTCCTCCCCGCGACCCCCGCCATCCTTATCGTCGTTTCGCGGGACGCGCGAGTAGCGCGAGTAGCGCGAAATCCGCGCGCAGAGCACGGGCGCGAGTTTCCCGCCACGGCGATCGCAAGGCGTAACAAGTGTCCGCGTGACGTCAGGTTGACCTCCTGGAGGCGGAGCCTGGATCCGCGGGGTGGGGCTCGGCTCGACGTCGGCTGACGCCCACCTCCCTGGTCGGGCACTCCGCGGATCCCTCCGAGCAGCCGAGCAGTCCTCTCGCGCTGACGCCGCCGCCGCCGCGATCCTCAACGTCTGGTCCATCCTCATCTTCGCCTCCGCGGAGGCGCAAAATTATGTCTGTATGTTCGCGAAACTTGAAGTCGTCCGCCAAAATTCTGCTCGAGACAATTTTTAGGTCTGTCGAAATTTATGTCCGGCATCGGACGCGTCAAGGACATCAATGACATCGGATATCAATGACATCAATAACATAAAAAAACATCAAAGACATCAAAAGTCAATAACATCAATAACATCAAAGACATCAGACGTCAATAACATCAAAAACATCAGATGTCAATAACATCAATAAGATCCAAAACATCAGATGTCAATAACGTCAAAAATATCAAAGACATCAGACGTCACTAACATCAAAAACATTAAAGACATATCAGACGTCACTAACATCAAAAACATCAGAGACATCAGACTTCAATAACATCGTCAGTAACATCGGACATCAATGACATCAATGTCACCGGACATCAAAGACATCAATGACATCAAAGCCATCGGACATCAGTGACATCAATGACATCAAAGCCATCGGACATCAATGACATCAATGTCATCAAAGCCATCGGACATCAATGACATCAACGACATCGGACATCAATGACGTCAACAGGTCAAACCAAAACTCGTATCTCCCATCCCCTTATGCGACTCCATCTCCTCAATTCCACTTCACATCCCAAGTTTCAATGAGTCAGGTGTATCAGTTCATCCTCAATCCCTGACATCACCATTTTGGTACCAGTAGCCCCAACCAGATTCATCAACTCTTCACAGCCCCATCCTTCGTCTCGCCAGGCATCAACCAAGTACATCCAAATACATTCAAAGACATCCAAAGACATCCAGCCACGAGGTCCAACACAACCCAACACGATACGACATCCACAGCATCCATACAGGACGTCCATATACATCAAGCCTCAATGTGCTCAGGATAACACGAAACGCGTAGGTAGTCCGGTTCTGCACAGCACGCAGGAAAATTCACAGCAAGCAGCACACGGACGTCGGAGACGTGGACGGAGACAGAGAGACAGAGAGAGACGCACACCGAGTGTGCGCGCCACAACCGCGCTGGCAACCGTTGATGCACGTGCGCCCCCTAAAGGACCGAGGGGTTAATGACGCACTTCCAGGTTCGCACGAATGAGTTAAACCGCACGGGCGCGCGCTGACGGACCTTCCTTTACCTCCGCTCCGTGACTCCAGCCGCGATGTCTCTCTCTCTCTCTGTCTCTAGCGGATCGCTCGCTCTCTCCATCTCGCCGCACTTTGGCCAAACCACGAAGCGCAGAGCGCAAGGAACGAACGGTAGCAGCTCGCGCGGGTATTGCGCCGTCGGCTTCGTGCTCGGTTCGCGCGGGCTCGCCGAAGGCACGCCTGAGACCGTGGAGGACGCGACGCGGGGGACGATTAACTCCCACACTCGTTGATTCCGAAAGCAAACTGCGCGCTCTCCGGAGGTTGAGAGCTTCGGAGATGTTGGGGTTTGCAGGGTGGTTCGTGGGGGCTTGCTGAAGACCTTTGGATCTTCCACGGCGACATCTTGTTTACTCCTGTTCTTGTTTTTGGATGATAATCGTGCGAGCGAGGAGTGGTTAGTTGGTAGGGCTGTTGGGTGAGGTTGAATAATCTGCGGTGGGGGATTCGGATTGGGTGGATTAATTGGTTGGGCCAACGTTGTTCGGTTGGGCTAATTTTATTCGGTTGGGCTAATTTTATTCGGTTGGGCTAATTTTATTCGGTTGGGCTAATTTTATTCGGTTGGGCTAATTTTATTCGGTTGGGCTAATTTTATTCGGTTCGGCTAATTTTATTCGGTTGGGCTAATTTTATTCGGTTGGGCTAATTTTATTCGGTGGGGCTAATTTTATTCGGTTGGGCTAATTTTATTCGGTGGGGCTAATTTTATTCGGTGGGGCTAATTTCATTCGGTGGGGCTAATTTTATTCGGTTGGGCTAATTTTATTCGGTTGGGCTAATTTTATTAGGATGGGCTAATTTTATTCGGTTGAGCTACTTTTATTCGGTTGGGCTAACTTCTTAACTCGATTGGGCCAACGTTATTCGGTTGGGCTAATTTTATTTCGGTGGGGCCAACATTATTTGGTTTGGCCAACATTGTCTGGTTGGGCCAACATTATCTGGTTGGGCCAACATTATCTGGTTGGGCCAACATTATCTGGTTGGGCCAACATTCTCTGGTTGGGCCAACATTATCTGGTTGGGCCAACATTATCTGGCCGGGCCAACATTATGTGGTTGGGCTAACATTAACTGGTTGCGCCAACATTAAGTGGTTGGGCTAACATTATATGGTTGGGCTAACATTTACTGGTTGGGCCAACATTATGTGGTTGCGCCAAAAACTTTGTTGCTTGGCAACAAATTAGGCGATTAGCCTAGCGAAAGCAGCCAAAATTGCATCAGAGTATTTTGAAATTCGTGTTTTATCACAATGTTCGAACGATTGCCGCACTCAAAGTCGGTTTTTTTTTATCCTCGCTCGATAAGGAAGTCAGTGGTCGCGTTTCCAAGAAAGTTGCCCGCCCCCTCCGAGACGAAGCGACACACCAAACGGGCGGGTGAACATGCGCACATTCCGTTTCGTCGTCGTTTCATTTTTTTCCTCTTCTCTCCCTCCCCCCCCTGGGTTTTGGTTCCTCCTATCGCGTCTTTTCTTTTGACGCGTCTTATCGGGCTCATGGTTGGGCGACGCGATACTTATCGTGACTGGAAACGGAGCCGCACTTCCCAGTAACATTGGGATCCTGTGCGCCGCGCGCCGCCAGCAGGAAGTTCGACTTTTAAGACGGCAAACGCGACGAACGATTCTCGCGCTTATCGGCTCCGGCTTTTATTCTCAGAAAATTCCCCGGATTACACTAATGACTCGACTCGCTCGCGCTCGATTTTATTCCTGCGGAAATGATTCTTTCGGCTTTCCTCGTTGCTCTATTTTTTTCATCACGATCAGACTTGGTGTCGTATTTTTTTCTATCTTCGTAGTGAAATTTTTATTGATTTGTCATTTTTTAATTTCTGAATTTTTATTTTTGGATACTGAATTTTTTTTTTTTTTTCACTTATGCGATTATGGCATTTTTTTTCTTTTTTTTTGTAGTATTCAAGAGACCAACTTGAGGTAAAAAAAAATCCTAAAACGCTGAACCCAAAATTGCGAGCATCTGGATGGCGCCGGTGTCGCTCGTTACCTCGCAGATTAATTGCAAGACGGATCGCGATATCTCAGGTCGGAGGTTAATCCGACGTGCCTTAGGAACCGCGGGGCAAGGTGGCCCCGTGTATATATCGGCCGGGGCTAATGAGCTATAAATAAGGGTCCGAGGGTGCTACCGGCGCGGCGGCCGCGGGCGTCTAACGCCGACGGCGGAGACGAGAAAGCCGCTCGCCCGACGCTCGACTCGCACGCTGACCCTTGTAATTAAAATCCCGTCCTAAATCAAGACTATAGGAGGGCTCCGATTAGACGCACTGACCAACGGACGCGGCGCTTTCCTTTCGACCTTAAGCCCCAAAAACCCTGACCCCCTGTCCAACCCCCCGTTCGCCCCCTCCATGGACGAATCCTTTGTTCTCGCCGAATCAATAATTTTTCGCCAATTAAGGACTCAACATGATTTTAAATATTTTTTATATTTCATGATTTTAAATATTTTTTATATTTCATGATTTTCAATATTTTTTATATTTCATGATTTTCAATATTTTTTATATTTCATGATTTTCAATATTTTTTATATTTCATGATTTTACATTTTTTTATATTTCATGATTTTACATTTTTTTATTAAAGTCGCCCAGCATTCGGGATTTTTCGTGCTTTTTTTTATCGGTATCATTTTTTGTTTGTTTGCGAAAAACGGGGTTTTCCTTGCCAAAAAAAAAAAAATTACATAACGTTGCAAACTGCATAACGAATTAAAAAAAATATAGGCTTTCGTTGGAACTTTTGGAAAAATTGAGCAAGTAAGCCGAAGTACGTGACTTAAACGTGAACTTTGACTTAACCTTTGTACGTAATGAAAATATAATGGAACAGTTAGTTTTTATATTCGGAATTTTTCGTACAATTTTTTTTATAGAGGTAAAAAATTCGATTTTTTTCGTGAAAAATCGGCGAGAAGTCTCAACAAAATTGAATAAAACGTGACAGTCATGTGAAATGGAGAGAAATAAAAATGGAGTACCGAGATTTTCTCTAATGAATTTTAAAAAAATTTGGTTTTCATTACTTTGTAATTAAAATTAAAATATGATACAATAATTAATTCTTATATTTCATCGCCCAGGGTTCAGGATTTTTCATACAATTTTTTTTTTTTTTTCATAGCCGTGAAAAATTCGATTGTTTTCTTTCCAAAAACCCTGAATAAAATTGAATAAAATTGAATAAAACGTGACGGTCATGCGAAATGGAGGGAATAAAAAATGGAGCACCGATATTTTTACTAATGAAATTAAAAAAAAATTGGTTTTCATTACTTTGTAACTAAAATTAAAATATGATACAATGGTTAATTCTTATATTTCATCGCTCAGGGTTCAGAATTTTTCGTACAATTTTTTTTTTTACATCGACGTAAAAAATTCGATTTTGTTTTCTTTCCAAAAAGCCTGAATAAAATTGAATAAAACGTGACGGTCATGCGAAATGGAGGGAATAAAAAATGGAGTACCGATATTATTTTACTAATGAAATTAAAAAAAATTGGTTTTCATTACTTTGTAACTAAAATTAAAATATGATACAATGGTTAATTCTTATATTTCATCGCTCAGGGTTCAGAATTTTTCGTACAATTTTTTTTTTTTTTTACATCGACGTAAAAAATTCGTTTTTTTTTTTTTCAAAAAGCCTGAATAAAATTGAATGAAACGAGACGGCCGGAGAATTAAAAGTGCGCAGTGGCTTAAGCGAGCCGCCGCTTCGTGCCCCGCGCTCGCACAGAGTCAGGTTGTCCCCGCGTGGCCGGGCAAATAATCCCCGAACGTCGCCGTACGGCCGCGTTTCCGTTCATCCAACACGCTTCCGCTAATCCGCGCCCTGTCGTGCAGTTAATAATCCACCGGGGGTTGCGGACACGCGATAAAAGCCGAAAAGTTTCTGTGCCAAAGGAGGCCCATGAGGGGTGGGACACGGCGGGGACGAACGAGGCATAAACAAAATGGAGGGAATTATCATAATGATACGTCGTCTGTGCTTTGTGTGTTTACGTGTTATATACCCACGGAACTCGTCACGGCTCGTTTTCTGGTTCATGAGAAAAAAATAAAGAGGGGGAAAAAAAAAAAAAATTACCGGAACGTCGAATTTACCGTAAGCGGTTAAACGTTCAAGCTCGCGGTCACACAGCCCATTATTTTTCACCCCATATCGCCGAGGGAAGACCAAACTCACCCCCACCCCCTCACCCTCCTCACCCCCTCGACCGCCGCCTCGTGCAGACGCAGACGGCCGGACGCGATTCTCCTGCGACAGAATAAACATGTGTAATTGATAAATTTGACGGGGGAGGAAAAAATTGGATGCGTTTGGGAAAAATAGTCGAACTGGCGTTTGTGAAATTTTGCGAGGGTTACGATTTTTGGGTGGGGAAAATTGGAGTCAAATGTTTAATTTGCCAGGTTTAATGATTAGGAAATAGTGAAAATAATGTTGTTGATAATTTATATTGAAAATGATACATTTTTATGTCATAATATATTTTTTTTCGTCGACAAAAAAATATTTTTTTCGAAATCGATTAAAAATGGTTAATAGCCAGTGTTTTCGGAGGTGGAATATGCGACTTGAGAATGATGGTATAGGTTAAAAGTCGATATTTTGAAATAAAAAAAATTGAGGTCGATTCTGGCGATTTTTTATCCGCAGCCGAATTACCCTAGTCGTAATATAATCTTTATATATTATTATACCATTTTTGTATTATAAATGATACATTTATGTTGATTCTTCAATTATTGTGTATTACCTTTTTGAGTTAGGTTAGTTATTAGCGACTGCGCTTTTAATGAGAGGGAATTTGAGGCGGAGGTCAGGGACGCAACCAGCCCCGAAAACCGTGTAAGCTCTCAGTCGGCCGCCCAGCCGTCCTCTGATGACCCACGTCCTGGCACGTCCTTTATATCCCGCACTGCAAAGTCCCCCCCCGTCGCCTCGCTACAAACGTTAATAAGCTTGACAACCCGCCCCCCTAATATACCCTCTGTTCGAATGACCAGAGGCCCATCCTGCTTTACATGCCGAATTTAATACTGTACTGAAAGCCGGCTGAGTCGAAATTTCCAAGCTGTTAACAAGAACGGTGGCTGCTTTTCAGGAGATTCGGATTCATTAAACACATTTTATTTATTTATTTGTTCGTTATTTTTTTTTTTTTTTTTATCACAACGAAGTTCTCGTAATGTCGGCGCGGAATTTTTGTATATTTTGAAACGTACGCGACATTTTTTTTACGATGAAAAATTATACGATTGAAATTCAGCATTATGATTGTTGAACTTAATTTTATGTGTTTCCAATAGACTTTGAATTTAATATGGTTCATTAACTATTCGAGAAAATATGTCTACAGGAAGTAGAACTCTGCCGGATAATTTCCCATCATGAGGAATTTGCTTGGCTGGATTTATAGGAATGAAATTTTAAGTATTCGACAGTCGGTATCGAAGAAAACTTTATTGGGCTCTGCAGTACCGCGAAGGTCTCGTCTTTATCGGTACACGAAAATGGCAACACTGACGATAAGTTATATTTCCGTCGATAAGGTAGACCGCCACACCCAACGTCAAATTCTACCTTACCGACGCGCCCCTCAGGTGTTTCGCTGTCGATAATTACGCGCTCTGCTGTACCGACCGACGGATTCTGTAAATACGTTGGAGGGTCCAGGTAAAAATATATCACGAAACGCTTCGCCGGTAAGTTAGGGATTCTGTTTTACCGACAGCGGCAAATCTTTCCAACTGTCGGTAATGCAGTTTCGGTTGGAAAAAGTTTCACGAAGCGCCGAACGACGTCGCCCGCTGTGTTTTCCACGACGCAGATCGCAGAGCGATAAAACACGGCCATAAATTACTCTTCTCAACGATCTTAGCGTTGAGCAGGTCGAGAATATATCGAAATTTTGTTAAAATATACTTCAAATCAGCCACTTCATTTTTGAGGCAACAACTGATCCTTTTTTCTTCCGTACGTCGAAATTAAATATTTTCTGCGCTCCTATCCACCACTCAATTCGACAAAATCAACTCAATCGCATCGCGAAAAAATTACGTTCAGCGGGACACCGAGAAAAAATTATTTCCAAACCGAGCCCCGGTCGAAGCCCCAAATTGTCCCGAGTGGTTTGCGAGGGTCGAGCGCGGTGCAAATATCCCGGGCGAGCGTTAAAAGCTCAACTATTTTAGCGGACTTTTACACGCGCGTGTGCGAAGAAAAAAATGTATTTCCGGCAAAGTACAAAACCGAATTTGTCGGGACGCGGCCGGCGCGCGGCGCTGCGGCGGAGGGAGGGGTGGAATATTTGTTACATCCCCGAAATCGATAACGACCCATCGGGCAATAAATTCGTTAGTAGGCACTCCGGTCATTTTTCATACCGTACTGAAAATCCGAGTACCCCCGGTAAAATAGAATAATAATATAGAGGGGAAAACGTGAAGAAAAAAAAAAAAAAAAAAAAAAAAAATTGCGCTGACGGTAATTTCGTGCCGCTTTGAACCCCCCCCCCCCCCCCCCCCTCGGTACCTGAACGTATGTACCGCGCATTTTCGTGTAATTCACGGGCGGCTTCGCTCTTTACTCCAATAATAGACCATTCACGCGTTCACCAGTCCGGCGTTCGCTTTACGCATTGAGAAATAAGACAGATACCGATCTTGGCTTCGCCGTCGAGAGCAGCTCGCTTACCATCGCGATGGTAATGCGATCCCCTCGAGATACAATGCACGAAAAACCGTGGCGCATTGTGTGTTTCACGGGGGCCCCGAAGCACCCCTAATTCGGCATTTTTGCTTTGTTTCCCTCGTTTCACCGACGACGACGACGACGACGACGATGCCTCGGCCATTGTCGGCGCCAGGATGCGATCCCGTTTTGCACCAGGCATAATCTCTGTGGCTTATACACTGGCCATTGTCAACGGCGGAAAATCGATCCGTCGAGATTTGGGACAGATTTCCGTTCGACAGAGAGCGAAAAAAAAAACAACAATAAAATTTCGTACGTGGAGTTACGATTTTTTTTTTAGAGACTCGTATTGATTTTTTGAAAAATGTAGATTTTTGACGTGGAAGCGAAAAAATAAATTAGAATCTGCGATGTTTTGGGGAGAAAAAAAATTGTTGAGACGGAATATTTTTTGTGAGTTTTTGAAGCCTCGGATTTATTTTTCGAATAACGCAGATTTTTGACACGCAATCGAAAAAATAAATCGAAATCCGTGATGGTTTAGGAAGAAAAAAAGATTATTGAGACGGACCGATTTTTGGCAAGTTTTGGAGCCTCGGATTTATTTTTCCAAAACGCAGATTTTTTACGCGAAAGCGAAAAAATAAATCGGAATCCGTGATATTTTGGAAAGAAAAAAAAAGTGATTGAGACCAAACGATTTTTATCAACTTTTAAGACTTGGATTTATTTTTCCAAAACGCAGATTTTCGACGCGAAAGCGAAAAAATAAATCGAAATCCGTGATGTTTTAGCAAGAAAAAAAAAGGGTTAAGACGATATGATATACAACCGGCGTATTTCAACAAAACACCGGGAGATAAGTTTACGACGCTTCGTAAGCCAAAACGTCGTTGGTTTTTTTTTTACGCAAAAAAAAAAAGTCGCCCGAGCCCCGCGAGGGGTCGACGAATTTTTTTTTTCGCGTCCTCTCCATGATCCCCGGGAAAAAAGGGTTTCTCGCTTTTTTTTTTAGCGCACGATTTTTCCGCCACCCGAGAAACCAGCGTGTTTTTTTTTTCTCTCGTCTTTTAGTGTTTGAGGTTGAATTTTTTTTTGCGCCAGTTGTGAAAAAAAAACGAGGAATCGAGGGTCGAAAGGGCGAAGGGCCGAGAGAAGTGGACACGTTGCGAGGCACAATGGCGGTGAACCAGTGACTACTGCGGTTCGCGAAGCGACGTCTCTAATTTTTATGGATTTTTCGGGTTAAAAATGTGGCCTGGCCGACCCGAGAAAACGGAAGGCCCGAATTTTTTTCCACGCTCTGACTTTGCTCGCGGAGACTCCGGGCCACCGTGGGTCCTTCTTTATTGCGATCGTAAAATTCATCGCCGACGCACAACTTTGTTTTTTTTTTGTTCTTTTTTCTTTTTTTTTTGTTCTTTTAATATTTCCCGCTGTACGCACAGTGGCGAGTGCTGCGGCCGTCCACCGCCCACAGCCCCTTTATGGAAGCGTCCGTGCTCGGGGAAAACGTGATTAAAAAAAAAAAAGGTGGTGGAGGGGCAAAAAAAATTGGTGAACATTTTTTGCGCGTCGCGCGTTTAGGTGAATTTTTTCGGTATCGTGGTAATCATCGAGGCGCGTTCGAGCGATCATCGGCGCACGTTTTTTTGCGCACTTTAGTCGCCTCTTTCGCTTCTTTAAGATTTTTTTTTTCGCACCGGAGAAAAGTCGACGCTTTTTAGATTTTTTTCTGGGACCATCGATTACGAGGGTTTTTTTGCGTTTTTTCGGGCGCTAAGTGCAGACCGGGCCTGATGTCCTCGATCAGTGGGATCCATTCTTCGATACCTTTTTGAAATGATGGAAGACGTTTTTTTGTCGGTGTCTTTTTTTTGTTTTTTTTTTCTCACGTTAGGGCAAAAAAGCACTCGAAATGCGGACCATTTCACACCTTTTAGGGCCCAAGTAATGCGATGAAATCGGATCCTGCTTTCGTTTTTTTTTTCGCATAAGTGGCGCACTTTTATCTGCACGTCTTCAATTTTTTTTTCAATTCAACAAGAAGAATTCAAAAAATTGTTTCCCACGATTAAAAATGATTCGAACCCGTTTTTAAGGGCCTAATTTTGCCGGCTAATTCTTTTTCAGCAAGGACGATTTTTTTTCTTAGCTTTTATCGAATAAAAAAATCATCGAAAAGAAAGTTTCCCACAATTAATAATTATGCGAACTTTTATTAAGGGCCTAATTTTGCCGGCTAATTTTTTTCAGCGAGGTCGAATTTTTTTTTCTTAGCTTTTATCGAATAAAAAAATTGTTTTACGAGCACAAAAATAATCGATAGTACAAAATCTTTGTTGCTCTTTTTATCGAATAAAAAAATTGTGTTTTAAGGGTAAAAAAATCTGTGGGACGATTTTTTTTTAACTTTTTCCCAAACAGAAAATCGTTTTCCCATGGAAAAAAAAATCGGTGACTCATTTGAGTGAACCAGAAATCTGCGCTCATCCTACTTTTTCTAATTTTTTTCAGCGAGGTCGAATTTTTTTTTCTTAGCTTTTATCGAATAAAAAAAATTCTTTTACGAGCAAAAAAATAATCGATAGTACAAAATCTTTGTTACTCTTTTTATCGAATAAAAATATCGTGTTTTAGGAAAAAAAATCGGTAGGACGATTTTTTTTTCTTTTTTCCGAACAGAAAATCGTTTTCCCATGGAAAAAAAATCGGTAACTCATTTGAATGAATCAGAAATCTGCGCTCATCCTACTTTTTCTACTTGTGACCGACGACGACGACAACGACGACGACGGCGACGAGAAACACCGGGCCGCACGAGAGCGTAAATCGATTTGGCGTCACGTCGTCGAGGGAACGAATTTATTTACCTCGCTGCGCTGTGCTCCACACGCCACTCGCTCTGGCCTCGCCCCGGCGTAGCGCCGAGCAACAGCAACAACACGCGTGTGTTTGGACGCGCGAGAACTTACGAGCCATGGCGATCCATCAGCGGGCGGGAGCGCCGGTTATGTTTACAGGGATCAACCCCGGATACCCGAGACGGCGACGGCAAGAAGCGAAATAGAAATTGAGGGTACAGAAGCTGCATAGACACAGCCGAACGGGGATACCAAAAATCCTCGAGAAAAAAAAAAATCTTCATTCCCCACTTTCTCCTGAAATTTACCAATTAATCCGAATTTTTTTATTCGCTTCTAAAGTGTCACTAAAATAATTAACTTTACGTTTGATTCGTAGGATTTTTTTCTTTTAATTTTTATCGAATAAACGAAAAATCGTGAAGAACAAAAAAAAATGCTAATTGACTTTTTAAATTCACCGATTTGTTGTGATTTTTTTAAATTCGTTTCCAACGTGTCAATAAATTTTTTTCAATTTTATTTGTTTTTACTGAATAAATAAAAAGAAAAACGATTAATAAATTCAGTGCGGTGAACGCGGAAAACGAGAAAGAATGGGCGCAATAATTTTCCTCTCTCTTTCTCCCCCAGTCGCGAGGTGGTAAATAGTAAATAGTGGAAATAGTGTATAGCGAGTCTCGAGCGGCGCAGCCTCACGGCGAGACCGTAGGATCTCCTTCTCGGTTTCGTGCGTGCGACAGCTGCTCGCGTCGCTCACCGAGGCTCCGTTGACTTACGTTCTCCAGGTTGGTGGCGCGAGTAAATCCGAAGCTGATACCAATGGCACGCGCGCTCCCTTCGCTCGCACTCTTTATCTTCGGGGACAGCGCGTGGCCATCGCTCTTCGAGCACGTAATTTCATTTTTATTTTTAGTTTGGCTTATTTATTTATTTCTCATTTATTCATCGTCGAAGGTTAATTAAATTGGAATAAAATTAAAAATAAATAAATCGTTATATTTATGTATTTATTCATTAATTTAATTTATTGAATTCATTAATTTATCAATTTATTTAATTCATTAATTTATAAATTTATTTAATTCATTAATTTATAAATTTATTTAATTCATTAATTTATAAATTTATTTAATTCGTCAATTTATTAATTTATTTAATTCATTAATCATTTATTTTTCGCTTATTTTATTCATTATTTCGCTCCAATTAAATTTGATCCGTTTCGCCCTAACAACTGATCAAAATAAAATAAAAAAAAATGAAACAGCCAGAGCCGCGTCAACGATCCACCAGTTGCCCTTCCTGCCGCGTCTCGTTCTCAATTTTATTTGTTTCGCCGCCAGCCCTCCCTCGCCCAGTGGCCTAATGATAGACGCGTCGGACGATAATGATACGTTTCGTAATCGTGAGTTACATACGAGAATCGGCGGGGAAGGAGGTGCACACGGGGTGTATAATTCGCTGCGTGTTCCCGACGCGCGTATCCCAAATGGCCTGGTCGGAAATTCAAGGGGAACAGAAATTCGAAGTGCAACGACGCGGCAGAGTCGTCACCGCTAAAAAAAAATTTTATCACCATTTAAACATACGAATAACATTTTTTCTACCATTTTTACTAGTGGGATTTTTTTTACGAATAAATACGAATGATGATACATCGAAGACACGAGGCCGAAAAATGCGGGAAGGAGAGACGAGAAACGCGAGCATCTGTTGTTTCGCCGAACAAGTTAAACGCGCGGGCAGTCGAAAAGTGTCGCGCTTAATTAAGGACGTCTCGCAGGCGGCGTCGGCTTCCTCGGCAAAGCAAAGTGAGAGGGCCAACTGTCCCCGACAGTTGCGTCAATAAGATAAGGGGGCACGTCGAAGATACGACGCGGCACGTGGCTGGTCCTTCCCTACATCTCGATGCTTCGCTCCCGTCTCGCCACTCGAAGGACTTCAGTGGCCGGCCGGAAGCCGTGGACCCCTTGACTTACACGACTCTTACAACCTTCGCTAAAATGAGGTATTTACACTCGTTTAGGACTTACACGTTGACAGAAATCTCAGCGCCTTAATTTTAATAATATTGGGTCTTATACTTTACTTGATAACAATATTGGGCCTTATATCCCGTTTGATAATTATATTGTGCCTTATATTTCGCTTGCCAGTAATATTGGGCCTTATACTTCGCTTGATAACAATATTGGGCCTTACGTTCAGTTTGATAATTATTTTAGGCCTTATAATTTGCTTGACAGTAATATTGGGCCTTACACCTCGCTTGGTATTAATGTACTTCACTTTACAGTAATATTGGGCCTTATATTTTACTTGAGAAAAATATTGGGCCTTATATTTAACTCGACAATTATGTTGGGCCTTGTGCTTCAAAAGCGTGTTAATAAATCTGCGAGCTGCGGTTCGATTAAGTAGCAGCAAAAGTTCCAAAATTGGGCCCCATCGGCACGTCGGTGGGAGGTCCGTGGAGAGCGACGAGAATATCTGATCGTAACGGGCCCATTCTCGACGAGTGATCGCACATAAATTTTCACGGCGCTCACATCTGCTCTCTCGTGTATCATTGTGCCCTGAAGAGTATCAACACGCTCGAAATAACGTGAATTTTCGGAATAACACGCCTCCCCCCATCCATCGGCCGTCACAAGGCCCCGATTCGACTCGATGGTTTTACGATGACCGCGCGCGGGGTGACGACTTCTTCAACTTCTTCGCCGGGACTATTTTCATTTACTCATTCGCCGGCGGACCGCCGTGAGCTCACGGCAGCCAGAAAGCACGGATAAAGGATCTCGGGGCCCCATGCGAGAAGAGTCCCAATTTCTCATTGTCCCCCTCCCGATACGTGCGCGCAGTCAAAGAAACGCCTGAGAGTAGCTGATCGTTGCGCGCGAGTGTCCAAGTGGAACGCAGCGGCGCGCAATGTTTGCAGACAAGAACGGAGGCTCGGACCCCCGACCGGTGGGCCCACAGTAGGGCCCTTCTTCTTCGCTGCGACATCTCCGGGCGAAAACACTGCGTCTCACTCGTCTCACTGCAGCTTCCGACGAGGCAACGCGCACGTAACACACACAAACACGTGCACGTTGCGCGTAGCACGGTGGGCCTTATATTTTGGGCCTTACGGTGTGAGTGCGCGGCGAACAGGGTGACAACATAAATATAATGTCACGGTTGCGCGCGCGTGAATGGACCGGGCGAGAACGCGAAGGGGGCCCACTTTTAACCCGGGAAACGGTGGGGCCCCCGTGAAAGACGGGGCCCCATTCACGGCGGCCCGACGCCATGAGCGATTTCTCTTTCTCTTTCCTACGAAAAAAAAAATCAGAGCTGCAAAGCGGAACGAGCACAAGTAACGCGCCGCACACACGGAGAACATCGTCGAGGCGAAGTGGAAGAAAGGACATCGGGCCCCGTGGGGACTTTTGAGATTTTTACGGCACGAGGGGTGAAAAATGAGGTTCAGCGCCCGCTTTTCGTGCCATCGCCGGGCTCCTCCCAAGAGGCTCAATATTTTGGTACTCGAGGCTACTGCACCGCGCGATTCGCCCTCTCTCTTTCCGATTCACCCCCGACCACCCCTCGAGTGTCACGACCCTTACTGCACACGTGTAAAATATTTCCTTCCGAGTGTTCGAAAAACGCGAATTTTGCTTTTGTCGCTGTGAAGTCGACGTCAGAAAATACCCAAAAAAAAAATCATGGAAACTACAGTGACAAAATATCACATTTTTTTCATCCCCTATTTTATCACCATTTACCCCTATTTTTTCTCCCAAAAATATAATCAGATTGCGATAAAAAAAAATCCCTATCGCCGCGCGGATCGCGGATAAACATCTCACGGTAATCGCGACGCCTCCGGGCGGCTGGGAGTTTCGATCGCACCCCTCTCACCCCGTCACCCCTCACCCCCTTCCTCACTCCCTCTCTCTGATGTTTGACAATCAGATCACACGAGATTCACTTTTGGCCCCATTTCGCAGATTTTTCCATCACCGAAGGCTGACCAGAGATTTTCATGGCTCTCGGCGCGTATATCGCGCGGTCGGCGATTCAACGAGCTCCCAGGGTGACCCGGGGGCTGCTCTCGACGGTGGGGTTAAGGGGCGTTTTAGAGTCAAGCGAGACGACGGCTATATGCGCGCCAAGGAGGCAATGTGCAGGGGGGGGCGAGGGGGGGGGGGGTGAATGGGGCGAGGGCCGCCATAGGGGGAAGGGGGGAAGGGGGGGGGGGGAAAGAGGGTTACGCGCGCGTGGATCAAGCGCTCTGTGCGGTGCCTTGGTGGCCACCGTCGCGGTCCTGGCGTTCCGTAACGAGGGCCGGCCTTTATGGCCCGTAAAGATACGTGCCGTCCAGTTTACGCGCGAAAGCTGCCGCCACTGGGTATAGGGCCGCGTATAGGAGGAGCTGAGAGCCGAGGGGTCACCTCTGGCCGGCAGCACCGGCTTCTGTTATACTCGTTCGCTCACTTCGCTTCGTTTATTCCCCCCCTCGGACCCCCCCTTACAGCCCCCTTCAGCCCCCCCTTCGGCCACGTCGCTGTTCACCCTTTGAGATCCTTTGAACGAATCTAGCCCTTCTAGATCCCAACGTGATCCCTTCAGTATCGTTTTGTATATGTGTGTGAGTGTTATATATATGGGTGTGTTTATGTATATATATATATATAGAGAGGGAAAGAAGGGGCGCCAATTGAAACCGTTGGACATAACCTTCTTTGGTCACTCTTATACACGCGTGGCTGCGAATGTGTCCCATGGGCACAACGGGGCTAGTTTTGGGAACGACGATGCCGCGTCCGTGCACTGATTGACCGCGACCAATCGGAGATCCGGTTTGGGTTTGAATGTCGTCGAGATTGACTTCACGATTTTTTTTTATTTTTTTTATCTGGTTTAGTTTAGTTTATTTTTATCTGGTAAAAACACTTCGAGCATTGATTTTTATTTGGTAAAAATGTTTTTATCTAGTAAAACATCTAGTAACATATCTAATAAAAATAAAAAAAAACAATGCTTGATAGTATCAAGCATTGTTTTTTTTTTTTTTTTTTTTTTTTCCTTCAAAATGTCGACATTTAACCTATGTCATCGTTCTTAACTAGCATATTCTACCCCGAAAAATATATTTTTTATTTGATTTAGAGAAAGAAAAAACTTGACGTTTTTTTGTTGTTGCAGAATTCTGCAAATCAGGCCCCAAGAAAAATCCGAAAAAAAAACAAATCTGTAGTCTTCAAAATTAAAATATTCTAAAAACAAGACCAGTTCTAATTACCCCCGACGAACTTCCAGTTTCACATAATTTACAACTTCAGAAAAAAATTATTAAAAATTCATCCATGGATAAAGCAGTCCTGGGCCCAAAATGGTGGACGGACGTCATCATCCAAAGGGCCCCGAAAATGGCATATTCACTCTCCTCGCGGGCGCATTGAAAGAACTCGTAATCGATTTCAACACCCAGCGCGGTAAGCCGAGCTGACACCACGGGAGGCTGCGAGTCGTCCCCCCCTCCTCAAGGCCCCGCCGGGCCTTAGTACGTAATGAAGATGTCTCGTCACGGGTGTCCCATATGCCGGGCTCGGGTCCCCGCAGGGCCGGCCCCGTTCCAAGTGCCGTGGCGAACCGCGGGGCGCTGCCGTAAACGATGTCACGCGAATCCCAGCGCGTATATATATACACGGGGCATTGTGATGCGCGTCACGGGCCCCCCCTGGTTGGGCCCACAACGCGCGGGGAACCGAAGCCAGCGGAACCGATTCGTCGTCGCACCGAATAATGCGCCCGACCTCGGCTCTCTCTTTTTCCATTCTTCCCATTCACACGAATGTCGCACCATGTGACTATATTTTCCAACGCGCGTCCCCCGCTTTTCAGCCCCTCGCGCGCGGGGCCCATAAACGATCCAACGTGTGGGCCACGTAATTGGGCCCGATATCCCCTCGGCTATTTGGGGCCCCCCGATTTTTAAATCACAGACGGGGCCGCACGCTCGCTGCGTAGTTTATATAGATACAGACGTCGCGAGACAATTTTTAGGGTTGTAATTGGGACACCCATTGGGTGTGTGACGCAAGCGGTAATTCGTGAATTCGTGACGCGTGGAACGTGGACGTGTGACAATTGATAATTCGGACGTTATGTTTGAAATTAGAATAACACGAATTTAATTCTGAAAATTAAAAAAAAAATTAAATTTTTTAGCAGCGCAAGTGAGCAGTGATTTTTTTTTAAATAAAAATAAAAAGAAAAGTAATTTGTCACTGATTGTCGTCATTAAAAATAAAATAAAAAAAATAAAAATAAAAATTGGCAATTTTCAAAAAGCTCGTAGCGTTTTGTTTTATCGAAATTATAATAATACGAATTTAATTCCGAAAAAAGGAAAAAAAAATGGCGAGCAGTAATTATTTTACTTTGGCGCTACAGTAAAAAAAAGTGTCAATTTCACAAAGAAAAATCGTGTAAAAAAGACACGACGTGAAATTGACCCAAAAAAAAGTTCGTGGAAATAAAATCGAGACTATTTTTGTTACATCTTTTTACCCCAAAATGCCTGGCGCTTTTTTTCGTTGAATCGGCGCCGACCGCCGCCGCGGGTGGAAAACGAGGCAGACACCGCGTGTCGCGTCCTCGACGCGTCCTTCGCGCGGCGGCCGAACCTTTGAAATCCCTTTCTGCGGCCGCGCGGCCCCCGGGGGTTGAAGCGCGAAACGCCGGAGAGCCGCGCGTCCGGTGGGCTCCGGTACAAGAGGAGCTAATTTTGATTCACGGGTCGCGCGGCGGCGGCGGCGACTCGCCGACCATTTCGTCCTCTTTCTCCGCCGCTCGCGCCCCCCACACATCGGCCACTTGGTCGTCACCGCGGCACCCGCGCGATACCCCCGCGACCGTCACCGCCGACCGCCGCGCGGCCGACCTAACGCCCAAACGCTCGAGCCCTAATCCCCCCCCATCCAGCCTCCAGCCTCGCCCCCACCCTTCCACCCTTTCCCTTCTCACCCCTCCACCCCTCGCGCCTCTACGACTCCCGGCTACGCGATACACCGCCCGGTACTCCGCTCGATCCGCACGACCGCCGAATCACCTACCGCACCAATAACGCACCACTCTCTGCGACCCTCGCCAGTGGGCATTCGCTCTTGGTTCATCGCGCGACACCGGCGCTCGACTCTTTTTTTTTTGCAATTTTTTTTTTGTGTTTTTTAAAATAATTTTTAATTTTATATTTTATACATTTTATAATTTCATATTTTATAAATTTTACAATTTTTAATTTCATATTTTATAAATTTTACAATTTTTAATTTTATATTTTATAAATTTTACAATTTTTAATTTTATATTTTACAAATTTTAAAATTTTTAATTTTATATTTTACAAATTTTATAATTTTTAATTTCATATTTTTAAAATCTTATAATTTTTAATTTTATACTTTACAAATTTTATAATTTTTAATTTTATATTTTAAAAATCTTATAATTTTTAATTTTATATTTTATAAATTTTATCATTTTTAATTTTATAATTTTATATTTTATAAATTTTATAATTTTTAATTTTATAATTTTATATTTTATAAATTTTATAATTTCTAATTTTATATTTCATAAATTTTATAATTATTAATTTTATATTTTACAAATATTATCATTTTTAATGTTATATTTTATCATTTTTAATTTTTAATTTTATATTCATCTGTTTTTTTTTTTTGTTAATATCTTTGGTATTCATTATTCTCTTTTTTTGTTAATATTTTTCAAACTCATTTTTTATTTCGTTGATATTCTTCATTCTCGAAAAAACTCAAAAAACTTTTCAGAAATCCGTACGAAAATGCGACGCGATTTAAGCTGTCCCAAAGTTTTGCGTCCCCAGCACCGGAGCGTTATAAACGTTTTTTTTTTTTTTTTTTTTTTCGACGTTCCACATTTTCCCCAGTCGCACTCGGGAACTGTTCTGTGCACCAGCAGCAGCAGCAGTTAATTCTTGCGTTGTTGATTGTCGAGAGTTGATAATTCGTGCGTGAGAGAGGCTGGGGGAGGCTGCGGTGGGAGGGGTGGGAGTATGAGGCTCAACAAAAACGAGGCTCGCTCTGTGTAGCGAGTTTCTCCTCTCCTCTCTCTCTGTCTCGTCGCCCTCCGCACAACTGCGACTCCTGTGCGGCACTTTTTCCGCTCCTCCGCCTCTCCCGCGCGCGTTCGCTTCGCGAAACTCTCGTCCGGTGTGCATCGCTCGTATATTGCGACTCACCGAGACGAGTGCCAGGCGCACGGCCACCTTTCTCGCTCGCGTGCTACGTGGATACTCCATGTATTTCACACGAATACGTACATCGAACGTATGTGCTGGATTTTTTTTTCTTTTTTTTTTTTTTTTGCGAACGTACATTATATATTTTTTTTTCGTACAAAGTCGAAACAGAGACGCACACGGAGTTCGCGGGGTACTTGAACATTTTATTTTTTATTTTTTATTTGCGACCGTACATTATATATTTTTTTCTCGTACAAAGTCGAAACAGAGACGCACACGAAGCTCGCGGAGTACTTGAACATTTTTTTCTTTTTTTTTTTTGCGAACGTACATTATATATTTTTTTCTCGTACAAAGTCGAAACAGAGACGCACACGGAGCTCGCGGGGTACTTGAACATTTTTTTTTTTTTTTTTTTTTTTTGCGAACGTACATTATATATATTTTTCTCGTACAAAGTCGAAACAGAGACGCACACGGAGCTCGCGGGGTACTTGAACATTTTTTTTTTTCTTTTTTTTTTGTGAACGTACATTATATATATTTTTCTCGTACAAAGTCGAAACAGAGACGCACACGAAGCTCGCGGGATACCTGAACATTTTTTTTTTTTTTTTTTTTTTTTTTGGAGCCGTACTTTGTATATTTTTTACTCGTACAAGTTCGAAAGAGTGACGCGCACAGAGCTCGCGGTGTACTTGAACATCCACGCGAGAATTCTACACCTGTCATTTTTTTTTTTTTTTTTTTTGGTCGCTCGACTCAAAAGACGAGTACGTGACGTGATTTTGCCGGTGCGCGCAGAGAGCAGAACAGCACAGGAGATAAACTCGTTAATTTGCGCGCATCCGAGTGTCCGTCAGGCGTCCTGCTTTGTCATTAATTTTTAATTTCCCCGCTCGGCACTCGAAAATTCGAGGGAGGGACGATCGGATCGCGGAAAACAAAAGACTCAAGATTCAATAGAGGGAAAAAAAAGTTTACCAAAAATGCTCAAAATTTCTCACAGTGCAGAACGGATAAACTCGTTGATTTGCGCGCATCCGGATGTCCATCACGCGTCACAATGTTTCGTCATTAATTTCTAATTTCCCCCTCTTCGCTGCAAAATCACACGAAACTCGACTCGCAAAAAAAATGCAATATCCAACAAAAAAAGAAAATCTAAAAACAAATGTAAAAAAAAATTCCCAAAATCTAAAAACAAATGTAAAACAAATCCCAAAATCTAAAAACAAATGTAAACAAAAAATACCCAAAATCTAAAAACAAATGTAAAAAAAAACCCCAAAATCTAAAAACAAATGTAAAAAAAAAATTCCCAAAAATTCTCAAAATTCACAATCACGCCCCCCCCCCCCTCCCCTCGCCCCCTAAAAAAAGACATTCTGCACCCCGATGTATCATCCCGTTGTCCGCGCAAAAAAGGTCGCGAGATATAAAGAGCGCCATATAGAGAGCCGAGCGAGAGACGAAAAGAGGCGACTCGCAGCGCCGTAGCGGACGAGAAAGAGGACGCGAAGTGCCGAGGGGGGTTGACGGGGTGGCGCGGGGTGGGTCGGGAGGGGGGGGGGGGGGGGGGGGGTTGGATGGCGGCGAAAGAGGAAGAGGAAGAGGAGGTAGTGACGGGAGGAGAGGTATTGAAATTAGCCGAGCGGCCGGTAGGTGGCTGAGGGGTGGGTGGGGGGGGGGCTCGCCACGCTGCCGCCGCTGCAACCGACCCCCCGTCCTCCTCCCCACGCAGGGGGGAGGAGGGCGGGGGGTTCGGAGGGTAAAGGTTGGGAACTGCAGCAGCGTTGCTCGTGGTTCGGAGGTGTCCTCAACCCGTAGGTCCAGCTGAACCACCGGACCCGGTGCTTTTCCACGTTCCAACCCCCCCCCCCCTTCGGCCCCCCGTTCTCCCCAATGGCACCTCTGGCATCGCCATGGGTGGGGCTTGCATATATTCACATCGAATTAAGTCACTCACACGGCGCCACGCGCCTCGCCACACTCTTTGTCAGGCCGGGAAGGCGCCCTTTCACGCGCAAATATTCACCCTTGCCTCACTCGCTGCCCCCCCCCCTTCCCTCAGCCCCCCTGTGTCCCTCTTTCTCTTTCTCTCTCTCTCTCCGAGCTGTTCTGTGTCGCTGCTGCTGTTGGTGCTGCTACTGCTGCCTCGTGCAAAATATACGCAGACACACAGACGCACACAGAGCCCCCCCCCGATATACACAACCCTTGATCCCACGTAGTCTCTAGCGGCGACTCGCCGCTCGGTGGGTGTTTGACGGTGTTTCAGTAGTATATCGCGACTCGGAGAAATGGAGATTGTGAACGGGGTGGTGTTGAGCCGGGGCGACTCGCGACTTGCGAAGGTTGGATGTGTTTTGGTTGTGTCTTTTTTGCTACTGATTGTTTTTTTAGGGGATTTGGTTGAGGGGGGTCGTTTTTGGTATTTTTTGAGGGGTCGATGGATTTGGTTGTAATTGTTTTTATTTTTTTGTCGGTCGAGGGATTATATTGTTGTCGTTTTTATTTTTTTGTCGGTCGATAGAATTGATTGTAATCATTTTTATTTTTTTGTCGGTCGATAGAATTGATTGTAATCGTTTTTACTTTTTTGTCGGTCGATAGAATTGATTGTAATCATTTTTATTTTTTTGTCGGTCGATAGAAATGATTGTAATTTTTTTTTAATCGGTCGACGGGTGTGCGAGGGTTTTTGTAGGTTAGAAATATTTTTTGGGGCACGGTTATTGTAACCACTTTTAGAAAAATCTTGTGGACAATTCTGAGGGCGTCCGGACATGAAAATCTCGAAAAAAATTGTTTTCATGAACACGAAGAGAAAAGAAAAAAAAAATCTCTTCCGGGTCCGGGGTATTCGTGGAAAAATGTTTACGGGCCCCCCGTGCCCCGGTGGCTCTGGTCACTGTCAGTCGGCTGAACAGTGAAGTGCAATAATAGGACAGTGCGGAACCTCATGATGACCCAGTTTTTAAGCGGCCGAGGTTGCCCCGGAAAAATGCGGTGCACTGGATGCGCCCCGGAAGACACGAGAGATTTTTATGTTTTTACGAACGGGGGGTGCGCGTCGAGAAACGAGGGCACAGGTCCCCCCGGAGGACGACGTGGTCACGAGGAGAACCGTAAAGTTTGGTCGAAAAATACGAGAAACGGGATCCCAAAAAGCGGGATCCCGTTTCTCGTGATTCCGGTGTACCGGTCGTGCCCCCCCCCCCCCCCCCCGTTTGCCCACCGTGCCCTCGACGGTCCCCGAAGCGGCCCAGTAAAACCTAACGGCGGTCGGACTATTTTAAATAACGGTGTCGTATATTTTTATAGATTTTTTTCCGCATTTTTCCACGGGGCCCCTCGGTGCCCCCCCCCCTCGGGTATTGCTCCAGTACTTCGTGAGTTCGTTTTTCGCCCTCGGGTTTTACGCTTTTATGTGCCATCTTTGCACTAATTTGTAACCAAAACAGGCCACCTTTTTACCACCACTCGGGGGCAACCTCGTTGAATCTGGAACATTTTTTGGGACCCCCCACACCCCCTCCTAAAACGACGTGAAAGAAATTCGCAGCGTTTTCGTGGCTGTAAAGAAATAAATGTCGCCGGACCCGACACGTTTTTCCGGGACAAAAAGTCGCCCGCGTTATTCTTCACGAGCGACGCGCTGATTTAGGGGGGGCCCGAAAAATACGTGGAGCGTGTTTTTGACACGAATTTTTCGCAACTGTACCGCTAATCCAATAAAGAAGTGGGTATAGCGTAAGGTTCGAGACACTTAGAAGGACTTTTGCGTAGTGAAATCGGCGACCCCCTCGACCCCCCTCCCAATTTTCGAGCCTCAAGACGCACTGCCAAAGTGGCTGTAAATTTTTTTTTCGCTGTTGCGTTCCGAGGTCGAGTATTGAGAGCGGCAATGAGTGTCATCTCAGCGAGGAAACGAGAAAGACAATCGTCGAGATTATTCAAATTTATTGGGCCCGAAATTATTTGAGACCCCCCAATTTTTTTTCGCCTCCGACGCGTCGTAATAATAACGGCCACGAAATAACTGCAACGCGAATCTTCCCAAAAATTCCACCCTACTTTACTCTTGACTTGACTTTATTATTTTGTAATTTTCGTAAATAGTTTTGTGCCAACTTTAAAAAAATAATATTTATTTTTTTAAATCGCTGCATTCTTCACTTATAATCTGTCAATAAAAATAGTCAAACGGACGACAAATTTCGCTCACAGCGTGAAAAAATTAATTTAAAAAAATTTATTTTTATATTAGTTTTTTTATAAAAAAAGTTTTTATATTAAAGTTTTTTTTTATTAATATTTTTTTAATAAAAAATTAATTCATTTATAAAATGAAATACAAGAAGAACCAAAGTGTCCGACTGACAGTCACAATTAACGTTACCCGGATGACCGTGACCTGCGCATCCCCCGGTGCCGACTCTCCGCAATCGCGGAAAGGGGGTTAAAAAACGGTAAAAAAATCGGGAATCCTCGTAAAAAGAAGCGCTATGTTTTTATTTTCCGGGTTACTCGTCGGGCTGACCCATATTGAAAATAAAAACGGTAAAAACCTCTCGTGTTGCCCTCGTCTTTTTTTTACCGCGCGCATCGGCGATCGGCGACCCTCTCGACCCTTTCGTCTCGGGAGACTCGGAATCGTAAAATATATTCGAAGGCAACGGAGAGACGACGGGAAAGGGCTGGGAAAAAACGGAGTCGAGGGAAAAAGTAAGAGTTGACTTTATACCGCTAAGCCTTTCGTCGGGGGGCCGTAAAGTTAATTTTCCGTCTGACTCTTTGAGAAAGTCAATTTTCCTGCCGACCCGAGGCGGCGAAAAAAGGAGAAAGGGGTGTCCGGTCGAGGGGGGAGCTGTAAAAAAAAGAGGTGCGAGGGGCACGAAAACGCGGAAAGTCATCGTCGATGGTAACATAAAACCTTGGAGTCAAAAATACGAAACGGTAAAAAAAAAACGGGTTGCGAGCCGAACGCATATAAACACATAAAATACCGCTAGGATTTTTCGAAGGGCTCGCGCCCTAAAACGTGATTCTCGCGCTATCGTATTTCTCCCGTCGGGGGCCCTAAAGGATTTTTCCTCGGCACTCCCGGAAGCCGGTAAAAATATGTGGGACGAAAAACTGTCCGGTTCGAGCGGGGGAAAAAAAAAAATTACGCGCCGGTCGAGCCGCGAGGATAACCCAAAGAAAAAGTGGGTAAAAACGTGGCCTATAAAGCAAAAAGAGGCTGAGGAAACGGTTCGCGTCCTTCTTCGAACGAGGAAACCGAGTTTTTTTTTTTTTTTTTTTGCGAACGCCGAGCGTTTTTCGTGAACGGGATTTTTGGGAAAATCGTAAATTATCGAAATGTCGACGAAGAGACGAGATAAAAATTCTGGAGAATTTTTTTTCTCGCGTCTCACGATTTCCGGCGTAATTTTTTTTATTCCGTTTATTTTTAAAAATTGCCGCGTTTTGTGATGGTTGAAGATTTTTTTTTTTTTTTTTTTTTTCGCTCACGCAATTCGCTCGATGTTTTCAGTGATTTTCGTGGAAAATTGGAGATTCGAAAATCGTGCAACAGCCGAAATTCTCGAGAATCGTTCAACCCTTTCTCGGTATTCACGATTTCACCCGCAAGGTCAAAATCGAGGAATGCGATTTTCGTGGAAAATCGCCGTGACGCCGAGAACGCAAATCGTAAATTTTGCGCATAGGAGTCGAGGCGGTCGGGCGTCGTGAAAGTCCCGCTGGTTGGTCGCGCGCGGACCGGATGATATTTCGGCCGTATTCCGGGTCAATTATAACCCCTCGCGGGCGAACGGTGCATAACTGGTTCGATGGTGAACCGGATAATTTACGGTTGCAGGAGAGACGAGTCTCGCTCGACGTCCTTCCGAATCGTAGGCACGAGTCTCTCCGACTACGTCTATACACGGGGTATTCCGCGCCAAGTCGACCTGGTTCCGTCCCCTCGACGTTGCGAATAATAAAGTACACGCTAATAAAAATAACTAAGTCGATTTAAATTGGTACATTGAATTCAAACAAATCACTAAATTAAAATAAATTAATTAAACCACTAAATTGAATAAAATCACTAAATTAAATAAATTCACTAAATTAAAAAAGATCACTAAATTAAATAAAATCATTAGATTAAATTTGATCTGTGAATTAGCTAATTGAATTGACTTAGTAAATAAAATAAAATTATCAAATTAAATTAAATTAGTAAATTAAATGTCAATAAAATAAATTGCCAGAAATTTTTTTTTTTTTTTATTCAAAAAATGCGATAAAAATGCAAAATATATTCTAGAGCTCGAGGAACGGTGTAAAAAAATGGCGTTCCAAATCCGCATAGCCCAGGACGGGGGAGGGTGCCGAACTTGATTTGGCGCGGAACGCCCCGTAGATGCGTGAACCACTGGTACTGCGGGCGCAGAGTACCCGTGCCAAATACGACACAAGCCCTGTATGCATCTCGTTCGCGCGTCGTGAGCGGGTTGAAGCAGTAGAAGAAGAGGGGGCGAGAGGGGGCAACGGGGGGGGGGGGGGGGCAAAGGTAAACAACGAAAGGCCCAGAGGCCGAGCGCACTGACTTCAAATTGTCCTAACGGGCTCTCGAGCTCTCCGAAAGGGTTGTGACGTGGCGAACGAGCAGAGGGAGGGAGGGGGGGGGCAGGGGGGCACCGACGGGCAGCGCCCTCCAATTAACGAAATAACTCTTTATTGGTCTATTATTACCCGTAGCCCGCACGCCTTCGCCGATATTCCGGCCGGGGCCCGGGAAACCCTTTGCGAAAACGCATATCGAGAGCCGGGCGTATTATACACAATGCCGACTTCGGTTCGTCCATGGCGAACCCCGGGCAACCTGGCTTTACGACACCGTTCGCCAATTGAAAGTTACCTCCGGCCACGCTCGATCTTCTCCCGCTCGCTTCGCCGGCCCGTCTCGTGTTTCGGCGACCCCGTGAAATTTTTCGGCGCTCCTCTGCCGAGGAGGCGAAAAACTGGACTACCGTGCGGGCCGCGCGTGCTGCGCGGCTCGCGAAGTGACGCACGGCTCTGTATATTGGGACCTCTGACGACCATCACGACCACCACCATCACCACCGGAAACCCTTTCGTGCCGCTGCTGCTGCTGCCTGTTGTGCAGTTATTGGGCACCCGAGAAGCCTCGGATGAGAGCGTTTAGGGGTTGTTTGACCCTTTTGCACCGCGCGGCACTTCTTGGCATTTGCCTCTGTTTACACGGAGGATTCAATTTGGACTGTCTGTCTCTCTGGTAGTTTCGTACTTTTACCGGCAGCATTTTTTTATTTTTTATTAAAAGAAACTACAAAAAAATACAACCTTCTAAATTCTAGGATTAAAGTTCAGCTTTTAATCTATTACAAATTTTGAATTTTTTACTCAATCTTAAACCAGGATTTTTTTTTGTGACAAAAAAAATCAAAAAGACGAAAAAAAAACAGTTAGAAAAAAATCTGAAATACACAGAAATAAATTTTGACGCCAGAAAGCCAAAATGTGTGCGAGGAATAAAAACAAGATTGATAACAGAAATGTAAAAAAAAAATTGGCGGACCCGACATCACCCAGTAAACAGAATACAAAAAGCAAACAAGACGTCTCGCGCTTTTCGCTTTTCCCGATTCGCGAAAGACCAGCGAGAAAAGCGTGAGGAAAACTGCGAATTTTTTCGCTGTCCATTATCAGCCTCGACGCGATCGTGATTGCCGGGCGTCGAGCTGCGGCAGGTGTACGAAAAAAACGCGCGCTCGCGCCTAGTACCAGTAGTTCACCACGGGTGGCGCTCGTGTAGCGCGGGAAACGCTCACGGGGGGTCGCGCGATTTTGGACACACCCGCAAAAGCCGGGAGGCGCCCCGCGTTAGCCTAACTACGGGCCAACAATATTTCATTTAATGTCAGGTTAGTTTAGAGGACGGGCGGGATGTACGTTGCGTGTGCGTTGCCGTCGTTTCGACGTTGCGTAGAGTAGTCGGCCGATGGACGAGCTTTCCGGATATATAGAGAGCGAGCGAGCGAGTGAGAGAGAGAGAGATAGAGGTAGAGGCGATCGCGACGGGAAAGCAGAGTGAAACCGGGGTTGGTACATAGAGAGGAGAGTGAGGCAGATTGGCGCTAGTAGCAGATTTAATACGATCACCCCGGACGAATACCGGTACGCCCATTCCTTTCAACCCGTGCTCGGGGCCGGGAGAGCAGCAGCCTAAACCGGGCACCGTGCGCGGTACTCGTTGTCCGCTCACTCGCATGATAGCTTGACTATAGCTTCTCAGTTATATACGTATTTATATATGTGGGCGTGTGTCTACAGGATGCGTCAGAATCACCGCGCCAGCAAGGTTTGCGGTAGGTCGACGACGGCACCGGGAAGCTCTGTGCAAAGTTTGAGCGCTTAATTCGCGATAGTCTTCGAGCGGCGAGCGATTGAGTCGAGCGTCTCAACCTGGCCTCAACTTGCTTTATTTTGCTTTATTTTACGTTTGCCTTGGCTGATTGATCTCAAATTTATTTTAAATCCTTCTCAACTTGCTCTCAACTAGATTTTAAATCCTTCTCAACTTGCTCTCAACTTGTTTTTAAATCCTTCTCAACTTGCTCTCAACTTGTTTTTAAATGCTTCTCAACTTGCTCTCAATTCCCTCTCAACATGCTTTGAATTTATTTTCAAAATCCTCTCAATCTGCTCACAACTTGTTCTCAACTTGTTCTCAATTTCCTCTCAACATGCTGTGAACTTATTTTCAAAATTCTCTCAACTTGCTCTCAACTTACTCTCACCTTGAATCGCTTGCCATTCCCAAACTAAGGCGAGCCGTACGCTTGGACTTCGCCCACGCGAGTTCGCTGGCTGTCCGCTCAACCCGTAACAACCCTTTCGCACGGCGATTCTGATGCACCCTGTACGCGCGTATATAGCGTATCGAGCGCGCGCGCGAAAGCATCAGAGCCCTCTGTATACACATAGCAACGCCGCGGCCGGCAGCACGCAACATCGACTATCATACCTGCAGAGCCACCGCGTTCGGTTTGCGGCCTGGCTCATGGCTGACCTCCGCACCGAATTTACCGTGAAAAAAAAAAAGAAAAAAAAAACAGAAAAAGAAATTCTCCCAATACTCCGCTTTGCGCAACGCCTCGAATGGTATATCCGCGCGCAGCACACGCGCCGGCAACAAAAATTCGATGATCAAACATTTTTTACAGACCACTCGCTCATCCACTCGGTCGTTATCAGACCCGCTGCCGCCGCCCCCCTCAACCCGCCCCCCACCTGTTTCATCCCGTTTTAGCTCCGCTGCAGTCGATCTTTTTGTATTGTATCTCTTTTTTTTCTCTTTTTTACTTCATCGACGATTCCGGTTGCACCAGATGAAACAACTGCTGCATTGTTGTTTCGCTCATCGCGCTCTGTTTATATTACGAGCCGAGTCGAGTGTCCGGCGCCGTGTTCAAGGATGCCGGGGCCGCAACTAGCGGCTCAATACCGCGGGGATATATCGGCCGCAAAAAGTACGCGGTGGGAATGCGGTGAATAACACTTTCTGGTTTTGCAAAAAAAAAGGAAGGCAGAATAAAACTGGAGTTTCGATGCGATGAGTTTTTTACGATTAAGATTTTTTTTCTTTTTTTTATTTCTAGCCAGGCTCCAAATGCCAGAGTCGAACGGTTGGCAACATTGACGACTCGGGAGCGAGCCGGATGCGACTGGTTAGCGAGCTGTCCTCAGGCTCTCCGGCCCTCCAAGGGTCACTGGACCCGCGTATCGCTCGTTGACAAAGTAGCCGCGAACATCCGAATCTTTCTCGCCGCGTGAAACCACCGGGACGCCGTGTACACCGCACACGGGAGCTCGTCGGGACGACCGGGGGTTGGTTGGTGAGCGACGCTCGCAGCATCCCCCGTTGATTTTCGGTGTCGCAGCTCGCGGTGTCCCCGTCGCTCGCCGACGGCGAAGCCTCGAGTGTTGCGGCGCGTTTTCACGGTGGAAAAATTGCGGGGTGAGTCGAGAAGGCAGAGAGAGAAAGAGGTTGAGAAGGGAGATGAGCGAGATGAGAAGACGGAGTGGAGAGCGACGGACGGAGTCGGGTCCACCGCGTGCTGTCAATGATGCGTTTATGGCCGGGTCCGGAAACCCCCCGGGGGGGCCCCCGTTTCGTGGGCCCGGGGTCCCCGTGAAAAACGGGCCTCCACCGTGGGCCCCATTGTCGACTCTAAGTAGCTGCGCGCACCCCCTACTGGCGTTCTCGCTCCTCGTCGCTCTCGTCCTCCCTCGCAGCCTCCGCTCGTCCCGCACTTGTTGTCCGCACGCGGAGGTTTCCACAGAAACCCCGAGGACGGCCTTACAAATCGGTCACCCCCTCCCCCTCTTCCCCTCGCCGTACAGGCTTGACGACACTGGCGATCCTGGAAAAAGTTATCACCTAATTGAGATGCCCCGGGAGTCGTGCTCGGACAGCGGGACGCGGGGAGGGGGCGACTGGGGTGCCTTTCGCCGTTACCAGAGGCCTCAATCCAGCGTCGATGTGCTCGCAAGTCCTGCCGAGGATGGAAGAAAGCCGGGGGAACCATCGGCGTCGTCTCTGGATCGAGAAACTGGTCCCTTCCATATGTAGGAATTTGCAGGAAATTCTGCGTTCGATACTACACGTTGCTGCCGACTGAGTTACTTTACAATTTTGTTCCAACTAGCTTTAATTTCTTCGCCGACTCGTGGCCACATGAAACGCATCATCCGGAGCCGAAGCCTCAGTGCCGTTTTCGGCCGGCCCGGTTTCTTCGTTAACCTCCCGTTAAAGAGGATGCCAAAGCATCGAGGGAACCGATAGACCGGGATCCGCGGCGCACTTTGATGTATCAGAAAACGCACAAGTTCCAATATAAATTGCGACCCGCTCGGCCCCCTCACCCCTCCCCCTCCCCAGCGCTCGATGGACCACCGGAACTTCGTGGCCGAGGCCGCCGAGGCCTCCCTGCAGACAATGCGGCACCGGGGGAGAGCCGCGCGGCATACATGCATACATACATGCATTTTATAGCAGAGAAAAGCCGAACGGCGAGACTCCTTTCCGCGTCCATTCGGTCAGGTTATTGGGAAGCCGATATCTGGCCGCAGGAGGCCGCCGCCGCCGCGGGGCGAGAGCTGAAAACGCGGGAGGGAGGAGGACGGGGAGGAGAAGGACGAAGCCGAGGGAGACACACCGACTAAGCCACATCGCGGCGCTCCCTCGACTCGGGGATCTCAACAAACGAAAAGCGAAAGGGTTACCTACCGGGGAGATAACGAACCGAGGGAGCTGAATCCAGAGAGGAGGGTGCCGGGGAACCCGGGGAGAGCGAGGGAACGAGAAAGAGAAAGAGAGACGGAACAGCGGGCGAGGCAGGAAGTCGGGAGAAAGACGAGACACGTCGATGGCAAAAGTATTATACGTATACAGTACAGATAGAAAAAAAGGAAGGAAGGTGAGCGAGAAGGAGCGAGAGTCGGGGAAAGGGAGAAAAGCAACAACAACAACAACGAGCGTTACAGTAAAACGCTACACAGAGGAACGTGAGCCGGTGTTTCGAGCGGCTCTTTATCCCCCGGTTCGAAGCTCAACCCGAGCCGCACCGCCAGACCGAAGGTGATGCTGGCGGTGGTGGCGGTGCCGCTGGTGGCTATTGGCTTCTGGAAGGCTGGGGCTCGCGCTCCCTCTCCCCCCCCCCGTCTCCTCCTCCTCCACCATCTCCTCCCTCCTCCTCCCTTCGCTCTCTCGAGTACGTAGAAAACGAGTTGCGCCGTATAACGCGGTGTCAGGCGTGTGGGTTGCGTCGGGGAGGAGGATGAGAGGAAGTCGCGCGAGCAGCCGGGGAGGAGGAGGAGGTGGTGGTTGGGGCTCCGGTGGTCGGGTTTTCGCGCGGGATATGGGGTATTGTATCAGCCCGCTCCCCGGACCCCTCCACGGCATCTGCTCCCCTGCCTCTCTCTCCCCACGCTCCCGGTTTTATCCTCCGCTTCTCCGGAGCCACCAGCATCGCTACCTTTCTACCTCTCGCTCGCTCCCGACGCGACTTCGCTCCCTTCTCCTCCTCCCTCCTTCTCCCTCCTCCTCCTCCTCCTCCTCCCCGCTTCTACATATGCTTTTCCAGCGGCAAGCGGGTATCACCACCCGGCAACCAAGATAACTGTATAGACGGGCTCTCTATTCCCGAGCCCGCCACCCCCCGGGTCCGTCCAGGGAGCGAGGGTGAGGAGGAGGGAGAGGCGCCTCTCCCCGCGGAATCGCCCTGGGGGGGCCGCCCAGCCCTCGATCCATATATTTAAAACAAATGCTATCTGATGCCGCGCCTGACGCCAAGCGCGCCTCTATGCGCGCCTCTCGGCAAGATGAGAACGTGCCACACGACCGACCCCTTTCATCCCTTGCCTTTTTACTATCAGCCTTGCGCTCCCTCAACCTCCTCCCCATCCTCCTCACCGTTTCCCACCGGCTCTCACGGTCTTCTCTCTCGCCATCGCTTTCCCTACGTATTTTCCCTTTTTTATCTTCACTTTTTTCCCGCCCTTCTCCTCCACCTCCTCCTCCTCCTCATCCTCCTCCCTCTCGACGGTCCTCGCGCCGCTTGCGCCTTCTGACTCGCCTCGGCTTCGCGCTTATATCTGTCACACGGTGGCCAGTGGCGCTTTGACCTCTCGGACACTCGATCTCTGGACCATTTTGCCGATATTTTAGCGCCGCGAGTCGCTCCTTCCCTCCTGCAGATTGTTTTCGTCTTACTCCTCCCTGGGCTGTGTCGTTATGAAGCAGTGGGGAGGAGGCGATTTTGAAGTCGGAAATTCGCGGGGATTTGAGGATCCCTGATCGCGCGGCGTAGGTGCCAGAGGGAAGAGTCTATCAGCCGGCCGGATTGCGCTCCTCCGTTTTTTTTTCTCACCCTCCCCACGTTCAGCTCCACAGTTTTTCCACGCCTTCTCGCTCTTTCGCCTATCTCCGCCAGTAAATCCGACCGTAAGTTAAACTATTGGGGGGGAAAATCTAGAGTAAGTCTTACCCTCCTCACCGCGACTCCCTTCCTTCGCCTCCTCCTCCTTCTTCCTTCCCTTCTCTCTCCTTCCCTTCCCTTCCCTTCCTTCCTTCCTCTATCGCGCTCCGGCGTCTCTTAGCTTATCCCGCAGCCTCCTCTGTCCTCCTCCCTCGTTCTTTCTCCTCCTCACCCCGCTATATCCCGTCGGTGGAAGAGATCCGGCAGAATCAAGTTTACGTATATCTCGTTGCCTATCATCTCCATCACCATAGATTGCCCATAAAGAACCGGGCCAATCCGTGGTTATACCGCGTTTCGTGCCAGCCCAACGCTCGACCTGCCGCCGCCGGCTTCGGGTTACCCTTCTTCCTCCGCCTGCGGAGTGCGGTAAAGGGGGCAGGGGGGGCCTCGGGAAGAATCCGGTGCAACCCTCCTCGCCTCCCTGACTCTCGACCGTGATCCAGCGGGAATCCCTCTCAAAATCTATCCCCCGGGATTCCGCCCTTTTGTCCTTACGGTTTTTTAGTACCAATTCCTGTCGAATGATTCCGCCGAATGATCATCGATAAGATTCCAGGCCTCTCGCTCGCTCGTGGATATTCCAAATCCGGGTACGCCGTTACACGACGCGACTCGCGTGTTGATATAGTTGGCGCGGGATATACCTCGAGTGAGTTTGGGTGGGACACAAACTGCACATTTTTTCAGTTTTGCAGTTTTTTTTTTGCCTGTACAAATTTTGCCAATATTTTTGTCTAAATAAATAAAATAAAATAAATAAATAAAAAAATATAAATAAATAAAAAATATTACAGACAAAAAATTCAGAATTGTCTTTCCTCGTTTTTTCCACAATAACCTCTGACAAATTTATTCCTCAAATGTACAGACAAAAAATTCAGAAAAAAATTTAGAATTTTTTTATTTACAAAAAAAATAAATATAAAAAAAAATATTACAGACGAAAAATTCAGAATCGTCTTTCCTCGTTTTTTCCACCATAACCTCTGACAAATTTATTCCTCAAATTTTTTCCGTGACTCGTATATTCCGCATCCCGCATCAGATCGTACAAGAGGCTCGATCGGTCCACGGGAAGTCGGCGCGGAGGGACTCGCGTGGCGTCGTGACGCGTCACACAGGCCGTCCCGTGGAATCCCACAAAACAGAGTCTTTAGGTGTCCTTAGCACGTCGCACCGGGGCGGACGGCACGAGGCCACGGGGGCCTCCGTACGCGCGTCCGTAAAATAAGCGTGACGCGCACGAACGCCCGAGAGCTCCTCGGGCGGCGCGTTACGGCTTATTCGCCGTTCGCTGATGCTGCCACCCCGTCGTCTCCGCTCTCTCTGACTCGCGGGCTCCGCAGGACCTGACCATAAACGCATTAAAGCCGGAACGAATCCGTCGACTGTTGGGCAAAACGAGGGAACAGTCGGCCGTCGGGGCGGCCGTCCTGTCGTGTGCGACCTCCAAAGGTTCCACCTCTTCCGCACCTCTTCGTCTTCGGCGCTGGAGATTTTCCGATTATCCCTTTGGCCTGGCGCGCTCGCCTCGAACCGCCTGACATTGTGACTTCTCTCGAGAGGAGCGCGCGCGCTTGGCCTCCCGATTTCGCGGGGACGCCGTGTGTACCCACGGGACAAGCGGGTTCACGCTTGTCCCGTCACTTTGTTCTCCGTCGCGACCCTGCGGATAAATACGGAAATTTGTGTGACGCGCGATTGTTGGCCGTGGTTGACGAATTTGGACAGCTTCGCGATGGAACCGAGGACGCGTTTCACATGGACAGGGAGGATGTATCAATTTTCTGTTGATGCGGGTATTTTTTAATAATTTTGTTGACAGCAAAATATTTTGGTGACGACTATATAGTTGCCGTAAGAATATAGTTTGGCAACTATATAGTCGTCGCAAATATAAAAATAGTTGGCAACTTATAGTTGTCACGATTATAAAAAATAGTTGGCAACTATGTAGTTGTCGCAACTATAAAAATAGTTGGCAACTATATAGTTGTCGCGACTATAAAAAATAGTTGGCAACTATATAGTTGTCGCGAGTATAAAAAATAGTTGGCAACTATATAGTTGTCGCGACTATAAAAAATAGTTGGCAACTATATAGTTGTCGCGAGTATAAAAAATAGTTGGCAACTATATAGTTGTCGCAACTATAAAAATAGTTGGCAACTATATAGTTGTCGCAACTATAAAAAATAGTTGGCAACTATATAGTTGTCGCAACTATAAGAAATAGTTATATGCGTTAGAAATTGATATGTATCAGTTTATAGTAACCAGAACCACCACGATTTCTCGGAGTGGACATTTGTCGCTATGGCGAACAATTGTATCGCTCTTCCCGCAGCGAGACGAAGGGTCCCGACTGCGGGAGCACAAACGGACGGGCAGAAACGAGAGATGACTAAATATATGGATGCCGGGTCCGGACGTTCGGGAGTCTGGAAGTGTCACCGGGGGGGGCCACGCTGGGCCATAGAGTAGCGTACTAGGTACCATATTATGGCCTCTTAGGCAGGTGATTTGTGCAGGGCCGCATTCGTCGCTCCGAGACTTCGTCGTTTCTGGGCGAAAAATTGAAAAAAAAAACCTGTCGCGTTGTTGGCAATGTTCAGATAAAATTGACAACGCGAGCGCGTAATCCAAAAATTCGGGCGCGGTTACGATGAGAAATAATTGGAGGGAGACTGTTTTTTTATTTCCGAGGGTTGGCTCCGGCCCTGTCGAGGCACACGGACGACCGTGGAGCCCAAAGAGCGAGTTGTAAAGGAATAAAATCTCGAGGTTTTCGAGGGACGACTCGGTTGGGCGTGCTGTTGGCTCCATAAGCGGCCGCAAAGCTGGCGACCAGCCTCCGCGTCGGGAAACATGTTGAAGTTAATAAAAGTTATTCGAGAAAATAATTGACGAAATTCTGCTGTTGTGTGAGACAATTAATTATCGTCTCAATAGTCGCGACTATTTCGTCTCAATAGTCGTTACTATTTCGTCTCAATAGTCGTCACTATTTCGTCTCAATATTCGTCACTATTCCGTCTCAAAGGTCGTCACTATTTTATATCAATAGTCGTCACTATTTCGTCTCAATAGTCGTCACTATTTCGTCTCAATAGTCGTCACTATTTCGTCTCAATAGTCGTCACTATTTCGTCTCAATAGTCGTCACTATTTCATCTCAATAGTCGTCACTATTAATTATCATCTCAATAGTTGTCACTATTAATTATGGTCTCAATAGTCGTCACTATTAATTATCATCTCAATAGTCCTCACTATTAATTATCCTACTGACCAATATTTGCCAGGAAAATTTCACAATTTCTTCCCAAGCCCACCGCAAAAATTTTCCGCGCTCGACCCCTGCAGTAAAAATCCGAAACCACATCCGTCGTGCGAGGAACTCGACAACGTCAATCTCGCCGTGTCCGGGAATTTTTGCCATCCAACCATAGACGAAAGCCAGAACACATCTTTGACGTACAACTCGCAAACGATTTTTTCTCTTTTTTCTTTCTTCTCTCTCTCCCTGTTGAACGGAAGGAGGAAACGAGCGTCGCGCCACCGAGACGCCGCTCGGAAAAAATCGAGAGCGAGTGGCGCAGCTCGAGCGACCCCCCGCGAGTCTCGGGGTTAACCTGCGGGGGGGCAGCTGGCACCCATAATGAGCCGACGAGCTCCTCTCTCGTGGCCAGAAATTTCAACACGAAACGACGACGGAGACGAAGCGCAGCGTCCGAAGGAGAAAATAGGATGGACAGAAACGAACGCGGCCAGAAAAGTGCTGCTGCGGAACCGAGAGGCTTTTCTCTCGTGGGACCCCCGGGCGACGACGAACGTCGGGGCTGCCGCTGCTGACGACGACGACGACGACGCCTCGCTGTGACTACGAGGCTCACGTCGCTCGATCTCCCGCCGCGAACGATAACGCTTCGGCTGCATTGTTCCTCGAATTTGTATTTTTAAACGACGACCGAGCGTTTTGGCAACCGGTCGGTTACTCTGCGGTGAAACCACCGCGACGGGGTTGTGTGTCGGGCGCGGATGACCCTCGGCCCCCCGACCCCACCGGTCCAGCGGCCTCTGGAAATTCAATCCCGGCAACGGGATTGAGAGATATCATTTTTTTGCTTTTTGTTTTCGCTGCACTTTTTTTTCCATCTCACAAAATAAAAAAAGCTGTTTCACACAAATTATGTTTTTTTTTTTATTTGACAAGGAAAGGAAATATTCGAATGAAACTGGATTTTAATTTTCTTCGGTTTAGTGAAGAAATTAAAAAATTCGAATTTCACTAGATTTTAATTTTTTTCGATTGCTCAAAGAAACAAAAAATTCGAATTTCACTAGATTAACATTTTCTTCAATCTCCCAAAAAATAAAAAATAGAGAAATTAGAATATCACTAGATTTTTATTTTCTCAAATTTCTCAAAAAAACGAAAAATTAGAAATTCACTAAATTTAAATTTTCTTCAATTTCTCAAAGAAACAAAAAATTCGAATTTCACTAGATTTTTAATTTTCTTCAATCTCCTAAAAAATAAGAAATAGAAAAATTAGAATATCACTAGATTTTTATTTTCTTAAATTTCTCAAAAAAACGAAAAATTAGAAATTCACAAAATTTAAATTTTCTTCAATTTCTAAAAAAAAAACTAAAAATTAGAAATTCACAAAATTTAAATTTTTTTCAATTTTCCTCAAATCAAATTTTTTGTAGTTTTGCTGAAATCATTTTTTCTGCAGTTTTAAAAAAATTGAATTTCGCTCGACATGATAAAAAATCCACTTTCAGTCGCGAGATGATAAAAATTCTTCGACCGAAATTTGTGGATAATTCATCGCTCGCGTTTGATAACAACGCGAGCCGAGAGCGAGACGCGTGACCTCCCTTCTGTTTATTTCACTTCCGAAAATAGTGCATCGTTCGAAATAACTCGCGTTTCGAACAAGTCGGTCTCGTCTCCTCATCCAACATCCACTGTCACACGCACCATTGGTCTCTCTCCGTCCTGCGGCACGCGGTTTGTGGCATTCTCGCGGTGGGCTTAAATCTCGTAACACGGAAATAACTCGATCGCGTGGGTTGCGCAAGACACAGCGTTAACAGAGCAGCCATTGTGACTGGAGTCTGAAAAACACCGAAATAAACGATCGAAAGATTCATGCCTGAAGGTGACGCGACGATTGATAAAATGTTTCTTACGTCGTTCGAGAGAAAACTCAATAACGAAGGGAATGCCGTAAGGCGGAAAATTAATTTTTTAATTTTTCACAGAATTTTAAAACTGAACCATCAAAAATCGTAAATTTTTCCATACATAATTTTTTCCTTGCATTTTTGGCGAAAAAAAAATTTTCGATTTCGTAAAGTTTGAAAATCCTATCCGATGAGGAATTTCCCGCTGATTAAAAAAAACTATGGTTTACCCGAAAAATAAAAAATTCGACGAGAAAAAAACGCGAATAATGATTTTTGAATTTTTTCGAAATTTCATCACCTCAAAAAAATTAATAAAAAAAATGTCATCGCTAAAATCGGGGTTACTTTTTCTTGGCTCAATCGAACAAACCTTGAAACCTGAGGGATAAAAAAAATAATATACAAATACATAGAAATCCAAATAAATTATTTGAAAAAAAAAAAAAAAAAAAAAAAGTCGTGCCCAAGAACGCCAAAAATGGATTTTCATTGCGAGAAAATTGTCCCTCCCACAATTTCCATTCGTGGGACTTTCACGCGATAATTTGTCGTGCAACAGTCGAGCCCGAGAATGCGTTTCATTCACGAAAATCCATCGCTCTCCACGTGGCTCGATTCGTCTCGGTGTGCGCTTGACGAAAAATGCTGCTAGCGCGAATACTACGAGCGTGGATCGTCTCGTTTCATTGAGACGTTCCAGGACTGCGAGAACGAGGGCGACGGGTCATCTCCGTGGGTCGAGTCGGCCCACCGCGGAGCCATACAATATTTTCGAAAGCCTCGGCAGCCACTTCACAGCCATTTTTTTTTTTTTCACACGACAATTCATTCTCGACCATTTTCACCGTCGCTGCTTCTTCTTCTTCTTCTTCTTCTTCTCGGCACTCGTCGTGTCTCGTCGTCACTTCCTTTCCCATGGGGCGAGCGAAGAGATCGACGACAATGGGATAATGTGGAAAAATCGCGTCACGGGGGCGTCACGGAACGAAATTGTCGTCGCAACAACCGGTAACGAAGTCGTCAGTGCGCTTATGGTCAGAAGAAAAATGTATATCTGTATACGTAGAGCTGGACAGGCGACACAAAGTCCAGAGAGAGGGAGACGGAAATACGCGGGGGAAACGTCCCATGGCTTTCTCAGGGTGCCGTGAAGTTTTCCCTTTTGAAACCACAGGTGCGACGCACAAAAGCCGCACGACTCGGTTTTACCTGTGCGAAGCTGCTAAGCGCTCCGAGAAATCAAGTCGTCCGCCCGAGGGCTGCACACGTTGACAGCGTCGTAAGCACGACAATGACGAATTGCGTTGACCGGACGTGCGGATTTTTTTTTTTTTTTTTTTTTTTTTTCAGGCTCGTAATCTGCTTTTTACATATTTTTATTTTCCCTTAAAATTAGAAAGTTTTGGATTTAAATTTAAATTGATTTGCACTTTTAATTTTTTATTTTCCCTTAAAATGATAGAAACTTTTGATTTTAATACTCTATTTGATTTAAATTAAAATTGATTTTCTCTTTTAATTTTGTTATTATTGATTAATTTCCTTTTCAAATTTATTTTAATGTATAAAATGTAAAAAAAATTAATAAAAAAAATGTATTTAATATAAAAAATTGAAAAAAATGGACTTCTCGATTGTCTCGTGCACCGAGTTCGTCCGGCCGCATCCGAGGCAGCAACGAGAGTATCTCGCGTATAACACGTGCATTATTCTCACTCTATGCTGCGTGCAAACGCCTTCGATCATGCGTCTTTCCATTCACCATTTTTTTTGTCATCTTCTCTGCCTCCGCATTCACTTTATTCCTCTTTATCGTCCCTCCTTCTTCCCGTTATTATACCATCGCGAAGAATCGCGTCCCCTCCAAATGTTTACCCCGGCTCGACACGTCCCACATATTTCCAGCGCATTGGGCACGGGGCGGCGATTTTTCTCTCTCGGAACAATCGACTAAAAACTCCAAAATCTCTCGTTCCACTTCCACGTCTCAGTCTCGCTTTTTTTTTTTTTTTTTCGGCGACCCATCAATTTCTTCCTCTTTCCTCCTTTTCGTCCTCGCGCTTATTATGCGATCGCGCGCCTCGTGAAGTCAACCGTGAGCCCCCGGAAAAAAAAAGATAAATATATATATATATATATATATATATGTAATTCTGTATGGGGTCGAAAAAAAAGGTGGCATTGGCATTGTGACACTTTGGCCGATGTGGGAAGGCGGGTTCCACCACTGTTTGCCCGTTTGCATAAAGAAGAATAAACCCCGACGCTGCTGCTCCTCTTTCCGCTTCTCGGGTTCCTCGATCTCGCGCGACTTCTGCCGAGTCCTGATTTATGTCGTGTCAGCGCGCTGCTCGCGGACCGCGTGTGCATTCGCGTCGTCGCCTCTGTGTCGAGTCTCTCGGTCCATTCATGAACGCTGCGAGGTGGTTTTAGTCCCCCCCCCCCCTTCGCCCTCGCTTCGTCCCCCCTCAACTGGCACACAGAAACATCTCATGAATGAAACTCAAGCGCGGAAAAGCGGCCAAGATTTTTCCGGCACTACGGAATTTTTCTGAAGGATTCTTTTTTTTTACTATTTTTGTGTCACGTGTTTTTGTGGGGAAGAGACAAATTTTTTTTACTATTTCTGTGTCGTGTTGTTGTGGGGAAGAGAATAATATATTTTTTTACTATTTTTTTGTTACGTGCTTTTGTGGGAAGAAAATAATTTTTTTTTTTTTAGATTTTTGAGGTAGTTTCGGGAGATAAAACAGGGAACTGTTTTCGTTGCCCGTGACTACAGATTTTGAGGGTTGTTGGAATCTGCGAATATTTTTTTTATTGACGGAGGTTGGAGAAAAAAAATTATCGAGTTCCGAGTTTTTTTTTTTTTTACAAATTAGAATTGAAGGAAATTGAAGATTTCTGTTGGTAAATAAAAATCGTCTGTCAAATTAAAATTGACGAAATTCGAACATTCGTTTGTCAAATTAAAAATGACGGAATTTTGAAAAATTTGATCCATACGATTTTTGTCTCCGTGGGAAGATTTTTGCCCCTCGAGCTCGTAATCGGTGCCCCTATTTTTTGGCGAGCCTGTTGAATGTCCCGGAACCCCGGAAGGCGGACGTCGAGAGGAGCGACATTCACGACGCAGCTTCCTATACAGAATTGCGGGTGCCGAGCTCGCCCGCACAATTCTCGGTGAGCGAGGATTCACCGTGCGGCTTTGTAAACGTGCACGACGACAATGCGCGTCCCCGGTTCCCGCCGGCCCCCTCGTCGCGAGGTCCAGCCTCATCCGCAGTTCCTCCACGTCGCTCCACCCCCGCCGATATAAACAAGACGTCGTCGAAAGACGCTTATTGTGACGAGAACGTCTCAATTACTTCCTACACACCGCGGGGGCCGTCGGTTTTCCGCGCCCACCTGTGATCGCGAGGCGTGGGAGTCTTATTTTCTTTTTTCTTCTTCTTTTTTTTTCTATGCACCTCGAGTCTCGAGTTCGCACGGAGATTGGACGAATTTTTCACGTATTTCCATTTTCACGATTTTTTTCACGAATTTCTTTTTTCACGATTTTTTCAGGAATTTCCTATTTCACGCTTTTTTTCAGGAATTTCCTATTTCACGATTTTTTCAGGAATTTCCTATTTCACGATTTTTTCAGGAATTTCCTATTTCACGATTTTTTCAGGAATTCCTTTTTCACGAATTTTTCACGAATTTTTACAATTTCCAGGCATCATCTGGCTGATCGAAAAAAAAATTCTCATGTTCGCCATTGAAGTGACGTAAAATTCAAAAACACAATTTTATATCGACTGTATTTTTTTCGACTAAAATTCATCTCAGGATGACAATTAAAATGTTTCTATTTTTCAAACGATTCGACGGGCGAAAAATAAAAATTCTCGGGCGAAAAATAAAAATTCTCGGGCGAAAAATCGTGAATCAAAATGAAAAATTGAAATTCATAATTTAACGTGATTGACACTAAAATTGTGTAAAATACAAAAAATACAATTTTCGCTCTTTTTTTTTCGAAATTCACCTCAAAGCGAAAATCAAAACATTTTCCCGGGAGTTAATTTTGCGCCGGAGAAATCGGGCGACGAGCGACACGAGAAGCAAATGAGTTGAGTCAAGGAGAAGCAAAATTCTCGGGTGAAAAATCATAAATCATATGCGACGAGGTCAGGAGCTTCAGCAGCAGCAGCAGCAACGGCACGTGACACCTTTTCCCGGAGGCCGGTAAAATCGTGTACGACTTAACAGTCGTCTCGTCAACTCCGCTCTGTCTCCTCATCTTTCAAGGTCAAGCGGTCTCGATGTTCCCGTGAGTCGCGCGCGCCGCCCGGATCCACCACCATCGCCTCGAGGCACTCGGGGCACGCGCTGAGGGTCTCAGCGCGCGCGACCCACGAGCGACACGACTTTCACTTAAGATTAACAGCACGCGCCTTTCTCCTGCGGGTCCTCGGCTTCCCCCACCCCGCCCGCCGACACGACCTTCCGGAATTCTCTCGCTTCCGGGGTCCTAACGATATTTACAGACACCACGAGATCTCGGCAAAAACAATATTTTTGTTTTGACCCGTCGGACACTCCGCGGCGACCTCGGGGACGGGGAGAAAGCGAAAATGTACCGAGATTTCGGACAAGCTTGAAATTTTATTTTGTGTAGGCCGATTGAAATATTAGTGAAAATACTTCATTTTTATTTTTATTTAAGGTGAGGCGAAACATTCGCTTCGGTATGAAAAAATAAAAACACTTTATTTTTATTTTTATTTAACGTAAGATGAAATATTCACCTCGTTACGTAAAAAAAATACATGATAACAATATTTTAAATAAAAATACAAATAATGCTAACAATTTTTTAAATAGAAATAAAAATAATGCTAAAGATAAAAAAGATGCGTTACATAAAAATTCAAGAAAATCGTTAACCTCAGCAGTTGTACAAACATAATACACAAAATCCCTGAAATATTGCTCAAAATCGACAAATTAATTTTCGCCCCTTAAATCCGTCGCTTAACCCCCCGATTCGCAAATTCACGAGTCTCCGTCTCCGTACAGTCCGACTCCCCGAAACGATACGCTGATTTACAGCGCCTCAGTATTGCCTCAGCTGACGCAACAGGCCCTCCTCTCGGCTGCAGTAAACGAAAGTCTCCGAGCCCCGTTTAGCCCCGAGCAGCCTGCATTCGCCGCTGCGCGTAATAAAACAAGAGAAGGGGGGGGGGGGCGTGGGGGGAGGGGGGCGGAAGCAATTCCGAGCGCACGTCAGCGGGTTGACACGATCCGCGTCGCGTGGTCGCCCGGGAACTTTCACGTGACGATCAGTGGCCGAGTGAGACGACGGGAGGAGGAAAAAGCAGGAAAAAAGACAAACAAAGGGGGGTGGGGGAAGATTGAGGGGCCCGAGGGGGCCTCAGCCTTCCGTGCGGCGTTTTATTGCAGGGTCGCGATATTTTCGTAAATTATCTTTGTGTCTCGTTGCGTCTTCGGTGCCTCCTGTTGTGTCCCTCGTTCTCTCGTCTTTTTTCCTCCTCGCTGCTCCTCCCGTTTCTCCCACCACAACGTCGACAAGCCACGCGCCATATAATAATTCGGGAAAAGGCGAAATAAAGCCGGGGCCTTAAGCTCCGCTAAGCGGGCTCGGCGGCTCTTCGGGGTTGCCGGGAGACGCAAGACGACGAAGCCGGTGCGACGCGATAGAAGCGAAAGTACGCAATACGCAGTGAAAGGAGCGGTGAGTGGGGGGCAAAAGGGCCTGAGGCCCCGCGCGAGGAGGCTGCGAGTGGTGGCTCTCGTGGCGGCGGTGGGGGCTGAGCCGCTTTCGCCGTGGCGTACGACTCGGTCGTAAATCAAAACACACAGTGACCAGCGTAACTGGGGAGGCGCGCGTCGTAAAGTTTTGCAAACAATTTTTCTTAACTTTCCAAACCCCTCCGGCGGCTTTGGGAAAATGTTGTTTGGATTGTTTGTTCGGGGGGCAGAGATGACAGGATTTTTGAGGTTTGTGGACAATGTTAGAAAATTTGGAAGATAAGCCGATTTATAGATGTGAGAGGAGTAACTTCAATTAAGTTTTATGTGTTCGGTGACTTCGCTAAAATTGAGATAACTCTTTTGTTAATAGACCGATCACGGATTTTTTGTATACGTTGGAAAGAGGACTAAAAAGTGAAGAGAATGCCGTAAAGTGGAACTCGATACCTCGATTTTTCGATCTTTTACTTATTTGTAAAGATTGGCTCGATTTCGGACGTTTTCGGGAGGCAAACTTTGGGAGTATGTAGCGGATCGAAAAATTGAGATATCGGGATGATTCGAGTGCCATTATTTTCCGGTGACATTGAGGATTCGCGGGTATAGAGGAATTTTTGCAGAATTTTTAATTAACTGAGTAAATGAATTTTTGAACCGTGCGCTGGGGAGGACAACGCGGTAGATCTCGATGGAACGAGAGAGAGTAGGAGAGTTTTGGTCGAAGGGCCATATTTTGGGGCTGCGCGCAGTCGTGGAACTTGTGGCCCGAAACGGTAAGCAAGTTATACGACCTCCGTCCAGCCACCGTTGGCCGCCGCGGGCAAATTTTCTCCACCGACTGCGTCCAATATAAAGTGGTAAAATCGCGTGCCGGTTAAATAATGGGTAAGAAGCCCCCGAGGAGAGCATATAAATATTCGTTTACGCACTTTCACGAACCGCCGATGACCCCGCGCATCCTCTCGACTCCGCAGCAGCAGCAGCAGCAGCAGCCCTTCGAGTTGTTCCTCGTAGCCCACTGACCTAAAACCCCATTGGTGCCCACCAATGGTGCTTTTGGTCAACCCCCGGACACTTTCGAAACGCTGGCTGTATAATCATAAAGCATTTTGCGTCTCGCGAACGGGGCAATACCAAAAAGTTATACCGTAAATTGTCAGACCCCGGAAAAATATATTTTTCTGATGCTGCTGCCGCTGCTGATTTTCCTGATTTATTGCGCTTGAATGTGAACGATGTGAGCACCGCACGTGACACGGACGAATTTTTATTAAAAATTCTGTACACCAGATTGTTCAACGCAATTTTTACTAGCACAGAAAAATATTCTACCTTCCCGGGATATTTTCTACATTTTTCAGCGAAAATAAGTGTTTTATTTTTTAGGTGTAAAGAAAATAAAAACTACCGAATTAAATACAATCTATATTTTTAAATGATGATATTTTCTCTAATAGCGAAAATAACACGCTTTTTATTTTCGTCGATACATTTTTATACAACTTTCATAAAAAATAATTGTTTTTGTTTGTAGATAAGGAAAGGAAATAAAAACCACAAAATTAATTACAATCAGTATTTTAAAACGATAATATTTTCCGTAATAGCGAAAATAACACGGTTTTTATTTTCATCGGTAAACATTAACGCGCGTTATCTTACGAATCCGCCTGTATCGAAACGCAGAGAACGTGCGCCGCGAATATTGTTGCTGCGTGCGCGGCGCTCGTCCCTTCGATGGTCATAACGGCGCATCAAATATTAATCCGATTACATTGAGAGCAAATATTTGTCGTCTCGTCACGAGAATCCCACGGATTCCGCGCTCGAGTGTCATGCGCCTCTCCTCCTCGAGGGTCCGATACGTATGACAATGGGGCCTCTCCACGTGCCCACAAAAATATGTACCGCACGGGGGTGACGAGCCACTCGAGGACTCGAACTCCCGTCGAGTGTCGCTGCCCACGAGCTAACCAAAAAAAAAAACTTCAACCTCTTAAAACAACAAAAAAACACTTCGCGGGCAACCAAATTAAATCCACCACAATTAACTCAATTACCACAATTACCACAATTAAAGTCGCGAACCTGGCGACACTGAAAAATATTTTTTTCGTCGCCGTCGACAGATTCTTCACTCCTTTTTTTGCAGAAAAATGTGCATCGCGACTACCGGCGATTCCACGAAAATAAAAAATAATTAGGCCGAACGACCTCGATCGATGGCCATTTGGCAATGTATGAATAAAAAGTATAATTTAGAGATTACAAAAAAAATGTATTATGTTTATTTATATTGTCAATAAAGCACGAACTAAAAAAACTACCACTAAAAATGTTTTTACTACTAAAAAAAATTAATTTCCAAAATCTTTTGCAGCAATCCCAAATCCTATTTCTCTATTTTATTTCTAAAAATAAAAATGTCCAAATATCCTGCGAAAAAAATCTGTAATGCTGAAAACGTTACCCAAAATCGGGTTTAATCTGCATAAGCGAGCGAAACGAATCCCGCAAAATCCCGGATCACTCTCGACGTTTTCGTCTCTAATCCCCCGAAGGCCCCGAAATCGACTTCTGTCGTTTTGGGCCCGCGCAGGGAAAAATTCCACGCGCCTTTCGTCACAGTGTGGAAACGAGCCGGGACGCGATTGACGCGGCCACCGCGATTTAGACGTCACGCCTTTGTGGACAATGAGTGTCAGCAAACGTCTCACGCGTTGAATGCGGCGACGGTGGCGACGCGGTGGTTGAGGACGCGTCCGCCAGGCGTGCGAAATCGTGTTTTGGGCCTGAGGGCCCCGCGAGCCTCGCCCCCCCTCCCCTCCCCTCCATTCCTCCACGGCTACCGTTGACCTCTGTGTCTCTATTTTTATTTACGTTTTTTTTTCTCTCACCGTCGCCGACGCATCGCGCGTCGTGCAGCGCGTGTCGAACGACGTTTCGCCTCTGCGCAGTCGCAGTCGCAGGTAGCCCCGGGAGTCACCGGCGGTCACCGCAATTCACGTCTCTCTCTGTGGGCCCTCGACGGGTGGAATTTTTCGTCTCACCATTGGAAACGTCGGCGGTAACACCGCCGACGCCGTAACGAAGAGGAAGATAAAAGAGAACTTTTCGAAGGCTCTGGGCGAAAAACGCAATCGGTTTTGCGTTCCCCCGTTCGCCACTCCTCGTCTTTACGATCGCTCGGCTATTTCGGTCGACCGATCTCTTGGGGTTTTGGGTCACTGGGCTAAGGGGATGCGCGCGTTGCGAGGGATTAGAAAGTACGAATATTTATGTTGCTCGCTCCTCGGCAGGCTCTCACTTTGTCTCCGCACCCGCTTGCCGGGTTTCTCGCTCTCTCTTGAATTTTTCTGTCCCTTTTACGCTCGTTTAACTGCTTTAGGGCACTCGAGACTTTTCCAACCCCCGAGATTTTACGACTCGTGTTTTCATACATCGATGTTGTGTGGCCGCATTGGGACGATCAGGCTGTGGGATGAGTTTTTGGATCGATGTGGAAATCAATTAAATTGAACATTTCTTGAGGGTTTCGCAGATGCCATTTTTTTTTTTTTTTTTTTTTTTTTTTTTTTTTTTTTTTTTTGAGGCAGTGAAACTAATCGTAGTAATAGTTTTGGATTTAATCGCTTGGTCGTCGATACCACTGAAGAATTGAAATCATAATTCTTTTTAAATTGTAATATTATAATTTAAAGAAAATTATAATATTATAGTTTTTTTTAAATTATGATATTATAATTTTTTTAATTATACCCAATAAAATTTCCTCGAACACAAAGCGATACGAAAGTTTTAGAGGGAAAAAAGCGACAATGTCGAAAAAGGTTAAACGAAAAAAGCAACACATAAAACAGCAATTTTCCAACCAAATTAATCGTTTAACCGATTTATCGTTTTACAGCCGCCGACCACGTCCACCTTTTTTTTTTGCTCACCACCAGCGACCGCATTCGTCGCGCGTGGTTAGCCGGAAATGAAGAAACGTGAAACGAGAAATAAGAAAATCCTTTCACGTACCGAGAACAAAGATTCGGTCGGTCGGTTCGGCGGTAAAATCCGAATGAATTCGTGGAAAGTAAGAAGCACTTTATGATTGCAGTCTCATTATACGCCGGGGGTCGTCGAGTTGCGAGCGAGAGAGAAAAATTTACGGCGAGCCCCGCGCGTAGACGGGACTCGCGGCAAAAGGGTAGAGAGAACTAATTGTCGCTCACCGTTGCCACTCAGTGGCGGCGAGCAACCCGTTGGCCGATCCCCCTCCGCGTGTAGCCTGCGACAGAACGAAAAAGAAAAACACGGCCGCGCGCGGCCGTGTTTTTCGGGCACCGACAATAGGTCAATTAAAGTACACACCAAAAGCCGAGCGCGGGCTCGCCCCGACGTGGCAATTAAACCGAGTTTAAGCGCGAAACGATAGCGCGGATTAACGAAATTTTCAGCGCAAAAATTCGATCGCTCGCGAACGCGGGAGAAAAATACGCGGCTGTAAAACGCTGAAAAGCAACAAAAAAAAAAAAGAAAAAGAAACCTCCGCGCTAAACAGCAAATTGGACGAGTAGACGAAATTGTTGCGGGACGAAGAGCGATGACGAAAAGGAAAGTGGAAAATCATTTTCGTGAGGTTGCATGAAAATTTAGTGCCTTTCGCCCTGTACAAAATATTGGTTGGAAACAAAATGTTGTTCCAAATTATTTTCACAAAATCGAGTCTTCGTGTGGGATAAAAGTGGTTCATATGGATCGCCAAAAAAATATGGACTGTATTTCGATATTTTGTAACTATGGCCTGCATTTTGAATTTTTTGTAATTATGGCCTGCATTTTGAATTTTTTGTAATTATGGCCTGCATTTTTATATTTTGTAACTATGGCCTGCATTTTGATATTTTGTAACTATGGCCTGTATTTTGATATTTGATAACTGTCATATTTTTTATTACTGTGATATTTTTAGCCTGTCAATAATCCTAAATTATCCTAAATTATCTCAAAAATAAAAATAAGCATTAGCGCACGAAGTCGCAAATTTTCAAGATTCCATATTTCATCCCCTATTAATCACTTTTACCCCACACCCCCAAAAACATGTCTGGCAAATTTCCCAAAATATTGCGCTCACAATACCCGTGAAAAATGATACGCGATCCGGCATTAGGACTGCACAATACATATATACATATATATTTTACACACTGCGCATTGAGAGGGCGCGCGTGTGCGCCAGATACTCGGGGGTTAGTTAGGTTAGGTTTGGAAAATAAATAATGGGGTGGCCGGGAATAATGGCTGCACCGAGCGTAATATTAAAAGGGGGACGCGAGCGAGACGAGAGGACGCAGGGAGATCTGCAGTAGCGAGGGGGGCTTCCCTCGAAAGCGGGGGGGAGGGGGGGGGGGGGGGTTGGTTTTGCATCCCCCTCGGTAACAATTCGCTCGGCAGTAATTCCACGATGACCGTACAGAGGTTTTTCGAGAATGGCCACGGTGGCTCGTAGACGGGGCACCACATATGGGCCCCCCCCCCTGTCGCCCCCCTCCGGTGTATTAGATAATGGTGTTAGGGCCCCCCCTATGCCAATCTCCGTGCTCTCTTTCTCTCCGTTCCCTCGATTTTCTGCGTTTGTCTCCCTCGCTCGGGGCTCGATGGCTGCTATAGCTTCGGGTTACCCGATTTCCTCGTCGTGGCATCGACCCCATGACAGCCCCCCTCCCCCCCCCCCAACTCCCCACCTTCTCCCCCTGCTCCAACTACCCTCCTAGACGGCCCTGACACAAAGAAAACTGTGCAGCCCCCCCGTGTGTACAGTGCGGAGCATACAACACAATCTGTTTGTATGTGTCAGCACGCAACGTGCTTTATTACTGCCGCGTGCTTCGCCCAACTTGGCGTTCGCCGCTGCTGCTGCTGCTGCTGCTGGCCCTGCGATGTTGGCTTACTTGTTTAACTTTGCTATGCAGCCTCAGGATCCAAAGTAAAGGCCTAGACGCAGCGGTGTTGGCTGCGTGAAGGCACACCGGGACAGCCTGAAAGGCGCCTCCCGGCGTATCACGGAGGGTTGGCTACAGCGCTGACAGCGGCGACGACGTGTGTCGATTTAATTCTTTCGGTTAATCCTCGGTGTATTCAATGCGGGTCTCGTTTGCTCCGTCTCGGTTGCGACATTTGATACTGGGATATTTTGCCTCGGCAATTGTACGGCTGAAGGATACAGTTACGATTTTTTTTTTTTTCGTGAAAGATGTTCACGGATGTCGTTGTGATGCTGGACAAAAGTTAGCCGCAGAGGGTGTTTGGTGGTCCGCTAGGATTTTTTATTTTTTGTTGATAACTTTTGGAAGATTTAACGCCATATGTCATGGGGGTTTGGATTCTTCCTTTTGGCTCTGGAGATGAAAAAATGCCGGATTGAAATAACGTCTTTACGCGGGAATCTGGCGCCGGGAGAGAGAGAGTAGCTCGTGCAGTATTAACGGTGGTAAAATGAAGCACACTCGACGACATGTGGGGGACATTGTGTGCGTGAGTGCAGCCGAGCCCACGCGGGGTTTGTGTGTGCGCGTATCGCTGACGGATGAAAAGGAGAGAGCGACCGAGGGTTAGGGGTTGATTTTGAGGGGTTGCTACGGGGGTTGTCGCGGCGTACCCCTGCGGGCTCCCGCGCTTCTAACCGAGAGACTAGAGCGCGGGGTGGGGGGGCTCTAGTCTCTCGGATCGGTCACCCCCATCCGATTCCCGTTCATTTCATCTCTATTATATCGCACGAAAATATACGGCTGACGGAGAAAACTTTTGCGATTTTTTTCTTGCAATCTTTTTCTCCGACTCACCCAAAATGTTGACATTCGCACGCGTTCTACATTAAATTGCCCGTAGAAGCCGAGAAAAATAAAATTTCCGACATTTCGTTGGTCTTATAGCGCTAAAACGACGAAAAAAAATTATGTAACAAAGAAAACTTTTTTGATTTTCAGGATAATCGAAAAATTCTTTTTGCATCGTCTTTCTGGCTTCCTGGCGTGACATAAAATGCTCGGTTTCAAAATTTCAGCCTTTAACACTCGACGTGACATCGAAAAATGCGCGAAATCGCGTAATCTAACAAAGAAAACTTTCTCAATTTCGATGCCACGTGAAAATCTCCATTTGTCTCGTCTTTCGGAGGCCTCGGGACTGTATAAAATGTATCACAATAACGACGGAACCTCGCAGGGGTTAATGTACACGACCGAAAAGGGTCTGGGAAGTTGCGTATTCCGCCGCATCCGCGCGCACAGGCGGTGGTTGTACTCCCGCTTATGGGATATCGTGGCACGACCCGCGGCTCACAAGCTCAACCATTCACCCCGCGGCAAACTGACGCGGATACAGACACAAACCGGGCGCACATGTTGCGAGCGGTTGGGCGGCACAGCCGAGGGGTGTAAGGCGTCGTGGCACGCACGCGGTATACACAGGGCGAGGGAAAGAGAAGGCGAGAGCCACGGAGGGTTCCACTGGACCGACAGAACAATCGATAAATCCCGTTCCCCCGAACAAGACACACTTATGACCCCATCCGTGGACCCTCTGGATGCAAGGCAGTTGCCAAATACACCGCCCGATAAGATCTAGATCTCGATTCGTTTGCAACGAACGCTTTCCCATGCAACGTCTTCCACGACCGCCCTGCGAATCGGGTTCAAATTTTTTTTTTGCTCCACCCGACACTCACCCATCAATCTTTCTACAAAACACTGTAAAAGTTATTCTCTTTTACTTCTAAAAAAAAAAAAAAAAAAAAAATTGACGATCCTGCTGGCGACGACTTATTGATCTTTTTTTTTCTTCCACCTTTTTCGCCAAATTTTTCGACACACTCGTCCCACCTCGAGGCGGCGACACTGCAGCTGGGGATCCTTCAATCACTTTTCTCTCGACTTTCCGTTGCTTCCACCTCGCGTCCCTGTGTCGACTTAATTTGATTTGACGCGCGTGGAAAGAATTTTTTGCGAAAGCGGCCGCTGCCGCACAGAGACGAAAAAGGCGAGTGGGTACGGCGAGGCGCGGGGGGGTCGCCACTGTAGCCGCGCGATGTCCCCGGCCCCGGGTTCACGTGAGAACCTCTGGGGGTCGAGTCTCACCCCATCCAGTCATGTGTGATGGACCTAAATGGATGAGACGCACCCCAGAAGCAGCAGAAGCCGGAACGGCGCGCCTATCGGGCGTCCATAATTTTTGCAGCTATGCCCAAAGAGTAATATCTGACGGGGGGGCGGTGGGGGGCAGAAGGGGGGAGGGGCCGAGTATGTCCCGGCGACGTGCGTACTTTAGGGAAGGCACACGAGGTGCTGCGTTACTCAGCCAACGTCCACGATGGAGGTCGACTGTGCACTAAGTACTCCCCCTCCTAACCCCTCCCCCCCTCGCCCCCCCGCCCCCCTGTGTATTTTATATGACCCCTGGCATGCTCTGTATGTAATGCCCCTCGTGAGTGCTTCTTCGGGAATATCGTTAACGCCAACTTTTCAGCAGTCGCTACAGTTAGGGTTCTAATTCCCTTTCTGTTTTGTCCGACGTCCTCTTAGCAGCTTTTTTTGGGATTTTTTTTTTTTTTTCGCAATTGATTCGCAGGGGGTCGGAGGTATCGACGTAATTCGAATGGAAAGGAATCTTTTTTTTTCTGTCGATATAATATATAGTATTTGTTAAATTCAGGTAACGTTATATTATATATATCGTGGAACTCTGCTAGAAACGCGTTTAAAATCGACATCGAACCGAATAATACTCGTTGCGAGTGAAGTAAAACACTAAACAAGGAAACCGCTGCAACGAACAGACGTCGCGCGTTTGCCTATAGTAATCGAATATATTTATCAAACGAAAACAATTCCGCGAAGCGAAATCGCGAAACGACATCGACCAAAGGCCAACGTTAATTTATTTTCCAGCCTTCACGTCGTGTTTTACACTTCAAAAATAACAAAAAATAAAAAATGCACACAAAACTTTCAAACCAGAAATTCTCGTTTCCGCCACTAATTACAGAAAACAACAAAAAATAAAAAATACACAAAAAACGTTCAAACTAAAAATTCTCGTTTCCGCCACTAATTACAGAAAACAACAAAAAATAAAAAATACACACAAAACCTTCAAACCAAAAATTCTCGTTTCCGCCACTAATTACAGAAACAATAAATCCCGAAAGGCGCTAAAAAAAAAAAAATCTCAAACACACTCTTCCCAACCCAACTGCAAAATCTCCGCTGTCCCATTTCCGCCCTAAAAAAAAAGAGAAAAAGAAACACGAAAAGAAAAGAAAAAAAAAAAAAAGAACCGAAGAGCGAAAGAAACGCAATAAGAGTTGCCATCCGGTGGCGCGTCGGTCGCGGGAAAAAGTGGGCGGGTTTCGGCCGCGGGTGGACGAAACGGCCGCCCGCGCCCGATAAACAGTAGGTAAAAGAGGAAGACATGATTTTCCGCCTCCCGGCGGCGCGCGAGGCAAGCGCGCGAGGCCCCAGAGGCGGAGGAAAATTACGTACGTTCATTTCGTCGGGCGAAATCGATTCGGCAAATTGGTCAATCGGCGCGGCGAGGGGCCAGGGAATTTCGAGGGCACCGCGATTGCCCGCGAGTTCCGCACGAGCGTCAGAGAGAGAGGAAGAGAGAGAGTAGTGAAGGGGGATGAAGGGGGTGAAGGGGGGGTCGAAGGGGTTTCCACACCGGCAGTGGGCAAGAGTAGACCGTGTAAGGAAATTGTCCCGACGTGTCCACTTCCTCCCGGGCTTGATGAGTTCCGTTTTCGCGCCTCGGCCTGAGCGACGAACCCCCCCTGCCCCCCTCGTACCCCCACCCCCTCCCTCTGGAGACGAGACGCCCGCCGCGTGTCTCGTCAATCCGTTTTCCTCCTCTCGGCCAGGTTTGGGCGACACGACGACAGCGGCGAACCCTTTGACGATGGCCAATGGACCAGGGTGACGACACAGCCTCCTTGACGGTCTTTATGTACTCGGGCGGTACGAAGTCTCCGCGCGTCGACAGACGAGAGGCGGATGCGACGTGAGGCTGCGTGGGATGACAAAAGATATTGTAACGAGTCCCTGTTTTCTCCTTATTTTTCCTCTCCCGATCACTCTCTGTACCGCCGACCCACTTACGCACTCCAGAGTTCAACGTTCCCTAACGCGCGGCCCAGCCCGTCGCGCATATCTAATCACCGCCGTTTCCCAAAACGCAGTTATCCACAGCTGCATTCCATCCGGTCACTTGCGCAACCTACGTGACTATTTACCCAAATTCCTCTTCTACGGCCCTTTTTATTACCGCTCTCCCACAGATAACTTCTTAAGGCGCAATTGACTAGTTCATCGCCCTCCGCGGAATCCGGTCACATGTGTGCCTGTTTTCCCGTCGAACCTTCCAGACTCTTCCCCAAAATCCCTCCCCACTATCATCATTTTCCCACAGTTCACTCCCATATAAGCGCCTCCCGCGTTACCTCTTTAGTCAGTAATCATCGAAACTCTGCGCGACGCTGTAACGCTGCCAGATTTTGTACACGAATAAAGTCTTTGTGGATCACCCGTAGTGTCTACCTCGTTTCGCCCTTCCAAATACCGCGCTTCGTAGCCGAGTTGGCCATCCCTGCCTAAAAATCCTGCTGTTTCTCCCTCCGCGACGTCACAATATTCAAAGAAAAAATAAATAAATAAATAAACAAAATGGTACCCAGGGAAAATACATTTTTTGTGCAGAATTTTTTTTTTTTCATGGGACCAGAAATCTTTTTTAGACAGATGAGATACGACAGATTTCAGGAGGGGGGAGAGGGGGAGGAAGGGGGGGGGTTGATAGTGGTGACACTCTTGAGTTTCAGTGTAAATTAATTAATTAAACGGCTCTACAATTATTTAAAGCTGGGACACCTTAACCCCCCCCCCCCCCCCCCCCCTCCTCTCTCCCCTAAATACCGCGAGTCGTCGAGGGCACCTTTAACTACCAGGGGGGAAGGGGGGCGGGGGTCAGTTTGATCTTTCGCTTTCTCGCTATAAACGAACGTGGTCGCTAATTTTACGACAGGGTTTCGCACACTGCGCACCGCGTTTTCCCCGAACGAGCGAGCGAGAGAGAGAGAGAGAGAGAGAGAGAGAGAGAGAGAGAGAGAGAGACAGAAATCGAGAAAGTAGAGAAGAAAGTGTGGTACCCCGAGTGAAAGACAGAGACGACGTGAGAATGAGAAAATATAAAGGGAAAGGAGAAAAATGGCAAAGTTATGCTTCGAGGAAATATTCTTTCCTCGTTGTTGGCGGCTAAATTGCGGGGGGAGGGGGAAGGGGGGGGGTTGCAAGCGGCGACCACGAGGGGGCAAAAGACTATGAGGGCAGAGCACTCGAAGGTTTTGAGGTAAAAGCTGCGGTCGTCGCATGGCGAAAGCCCAAATAAATGTTTACGATATCTTTTTATAGGGACGAGGGTGACGAACCGGGGGTTTCAAGGGTTCCCCAATAGGCAAATGGAATATTCGCTACCAAATGGGCTTTCTCTCTCGTCTCTCCGCAAGCCGAACCGCCACCACCATTTTCCCTTTCACTCGCTTTTTATTGACGGTACAATTAACGCGTTGAATTGCAGCGAGAGCAAATTACCATTTCCAGGTAACCAGAGGGGGGCCCCGTGTGGGTGGGGCCCCCTCGGTTCCCAGTGTTTAAGGATTTTTACGGGCTCTCGGTTTTAATTTTACACCGCGTTTATTGTCACTCGGACAAATTTAATAAGAGTCGCGGATAGGGAGGATGAGAAGGGGGGAAAAAAAATAACGGAACGCACTGAGTGCGGTTTTGTCGTTAGGAAAACAGTCGATAATTTGATGTATTGTTTGCCACTTTCCGGCGGCGCAAGGTGTGGGTGGATTTTTGTGCACGTGACTCGTTTCGCTGATCCGCGGTCAGCCCTTCTGTAATAGGGAATTTTTTTTTTTTTGCTTTTCGATTGCGGATTCATTCGACATGATTTTTAGCGACGACGCTGGGAATTTAAAGGCGAAAAAAAAATCCTGCGGGATTTTGTAACACGCATTTTTTTATCGGCTGCGAATAATTTTTCTCTCGTAAAATTATATTAAAGCAAATAATTTTTTTTGCAGCATTTTTTTGCAGACTGAGGATAATTTTTTGCAGCATTTTTTTACACTCTGCAAAACATTTTTTTTTTCACCACAGAATTTTTTTACCTGCTGCGAATTATTTTTTTTTTCTCACCGCATTTTTTGCAGCCTGAGGATAAATTTTTTTGTGGCATTTTTTATGGACTGCAAATATATTTTTTCTCGCAGCATTTTTTACAGAAAATCAATAATTTTTTTTTCTCACTCAAATTTTAATCGTCCTACCGTCGACCGAAGATAAAAAAACGATTATTTATTTTCAACGGTTGGTAAAATGGACCAAATTGCATAAAAAAGTTCGTTTTAAAAAAATGTCTCGACTGTCCCAACGCAAAAAAAAAATGCTGTCATCCCGTCGAAATTACGGATTGAAAAATATGACGAATAATTTCGACGCGCCGCTCGCTGCGCAGCCGTCGGAGCGTCGAGCCGGACGACGCAGTTTCAGCCTCGCAAATAACGCGCGACCCGCTCGCCCGGACTGCAATGCGGTTTTATTAACGCGCCGCGGGAATTTTTGCGGTTTATTACCTTTTACTGCGCGACTAGTGTGCCAAACCCCGGCTCGCAGCGTCGGCTTCGACCCCGACGGCCCGACGAGGCGAGTCCGCAGCTCTTGTCTCGTCCCCGAATGATTCTCGCCTTTGTCAGCCACCTGGGCCAACCTCGAGGATCCCGAAAATTCATCGATGCGCAAAGGAGGCAAAACGCTCGTCGACTTCGCGTGCGGTTGAATTGCGCTCGAAAATCGAGTTAATTTCGAGCCCGTCGAGCCGCATTCGGAGCGTAAAACAAAATTGGAGCAGTCGTTGTACGCGGCGTAAAATATGGGGGTGCAATTTGCGACGCGACTGTTTAACCCCCGAATCCTTTGCGTCGTATTTTCGTCAGTTTGCAATCTTCGGTGCGGAACGTTTTTCGGGGTGAAACCGGACGGAGGGAAATTTCGAAATTTTATTATTACGTCATAATCAGGAGACACGTTTTTCGAATTAAAATTTTCCGGCTTTTATTCTAGCAACATCTTTCGGTAAACGTTGGCCCAAAAAAAAGATTTAAAAAAAAGTTGATATATGTAAAAAAAAAACAGGATTTGAATCAAGTAAAAAAACATGACCTAAATCACCTAAAAAAAAATACCTAAATCACATAAAAAAAATTCCAAGCCACAAAAAAATTATCGAAGTCATAAAAAAGTTATTAAAGTCACAAAAAATTGTGCATGTCACAAAAAAATTATCCAAGCCAAAAAAAAAATCGAGAACGAAATCACCTTTTTCTGCCTCACAATCGACTGAATTACCAGCTCTCAAAAGTTCCCCCCCGCTAAAATTTCGCTCCCTCCCCATGTCCACGACAGCCAAAAAAAGGGCGTCAAAGTATTAAAAAAAACCCCGAAAAAAAAAAAATCCCTCAGTGCGTCGACTAAATTTTCCACGAAACGAAGATATAAAAAACGGTATTCCAGTCGGGTGGCTGGCGGCTGGTATCGAGTGGGGAACACCAAACTTGCCCCCCCACCCCCTTCAACCCCCCGCAGCTTTGTTCTTCCATTTACTTTTATTTTTCGCTCACTAGTCGTGTACGCCGTACGTTCCGGGAAAAGTCGTTAACCCGACGGTGGCCCCGAAACCAAACCGAACAGAGGGAGAGAGAAAACGAGAGGCAACAGCAACAGTGGCGTCACTGTGCTTCCTGCATCGAACTCGATGTCTCTCCGGTGTTCGCCGCGTATATACGTTGATGTTGGCCGCGGTGGTGGCAACGACGGCAGCAGCAGCAGCAGCCAACGAACGCGTGGGCGGCGAACACCGGTGCATTCGAGGGGTGGCTGCGGGGGGGTCGAAGGGGGGGGTGGGGACCCACCCTGGTCGAGTTATCGGAAAAAAGTAAAATCAGCGGTTTCTGGGAAATGACTCGGTTCAACCACGCGCCCAGCTAAACTCGCTGCTCTGCACGCGCGCACCACTTTTGACCCCCCCTCACACCCCCCCGTCGACCCCCCTCGACGCCAGCGCCGGCGCCATCAACCACCCCGTTTTTTTCCTCACTCCTTCCGCGTGCCCCCTTAATACCGGTCCACACACCACGCGGTGTACAACTCATCGAGATTACTAAACCCAGCCCCCCTCACCCCCCCTCACCCCCCTCAGACCACCCCCCGCCTCTCACCTGGGTTACGGTGGATTTTCCCCCGGAACCGAAAACACGCGACCCTTTAATTCCGGTAGCCCCGAAAATTCGGTGACCGGAATTGAAGGTTTGTTGATTAAAAAGAAAAAAAAAATGGAAGGTTGGTGGCTGTTGTGAACGACGGATTTGGGGGGCTGAAGTGGTTGACATGCTTTTGAATGGTGTTTTGATGAGGTCTGAAAATGTTTATTGGTGTATCAAAGGGTTTTGCATTTTTAAAAAATAATATTTCGAGAGGTCGTGAATTATTTTTCACGACCCCCCCCCCCCCCCCCCCTCACCCCCACCGGGGTTACGGTGAATTTTCCCCCGGAACCGAAAACACGCGACCCTTTAATTCCGGTAGCCCGAAAATTCGGTGACCGGAATTTAAGGTTTGTTGATTAAAAAAAAAAAAAAATATGGAAGGTTGGTGGCTGTTGTGAACGACGGATTTGGGGGGCTGAAGTGGTTGACATGCTTTTGAATAGTGTTTTGATGAGGTCTGAAAATGTTTATTGGTGTATCAAAGGGTTTTGCATTTTTTAAAAATAATATTTCGAGAGGTCGTGAATTTCAATAGATGCTGATTTAAAAAAATGATTTTTCAGGAGGTTATGAATTTTTTAAATGATGTTTCAATGGGTTCTGAATTTTTTTAATGATGTTTCAATGGCTTCCGAATTTTTTTATGATGTTTCATTCGGTTCTGAATTTTTTTTTTCATAACATTTTCGTAGGATTTGAAAAAAATGTGCGGCGAAAATAATTTTTCGTCCTCCCGAGCGAATTGACTGTATCATCGGTTTTCAGTCCCTAAACACTCGGAGTGTCGAATCAATAACCGATAACGAGGTCGAACACCCAGTTCCCGCAGTGTCTCAATCTCAATTCGCATCCCCGTTTCTTTCGTTCCGTTCCTTGGGCGAATCCAACCCCCCCGTTATTCCCCCCCTCGGTAAGGAAAACTTCTTCTTCTTCCTCTTCGCATTGTGATGCAAAACGAGGCTTGTCAAAGTCTCGGGGTTGCGGGGGAAAAAAAGAAGACGAAAAAAAAAAGAAGAAGAAAAATATACAGTCGCGTGCTGCGCCCACCCCTTTTCTTCGACCCCCCTTGCTGTTCTTCTTATAGACTCCGTTTCATCCTTCCACTTTCTTTGTAGGCCCTCGATTTCTTCTTATACTTTTTTTTTCACTTCTTTTTTTTTATTTTATTTTTTTCTTCTCGGGAAACTCGATCCGACGATGTTATTTACTCCCTTTCGAGCACCATTTCCCCCGTAGCCCGGCGGTTTCCCTCGCCTCGCCCTCTCGCCACTCCGGACCGCAGTGGAATCATCCTTAAGGGGTGGCGGGAGCCGCTGTAACCGAAGCCACCCCTCGCGGAAGCGGCTTATTATCTCCGAGGTTTTTGACTCGAGTGGATCGCTTCTCCGGCGTTTTGCTTTTTTTTTCTGTCTCCCTCGCACTCGCTTCCGCTCTCACGACCGGAGATATCCTCGGTCTGGTCGCCTCTGCCCCGCGACGCACTTGGCTTATCGACGATCCAGTTTCCATAATTTAACCGAGAAAAGGAGATAAACGAGTGCGGGGAGGATGTATCAAGGTAAACCGTCGAGGTGGATGTTATTCGCTGCTTCGATTTGCTGAAACTACTAATTTCATCAGTCTGCCGAAATGCCCAATTTCATCGGTTTATTCAAATTCCTAATTGCATCAGCTTACTGAAATTCCTAGTTTCATCAATTGACTGCAATTCCCAGTTTCATGAGTTCACAGAAATTCCTCTTTTCGTCAGTTTATAAAAATTTCCGATTTCATAATTTCATAATTTCATAAAAATGCCCAATTTCATAATTTCTTAAAAATTCCCAATTTCATAATTTCATAAAACTTCCCAATTTCATTAAAAAAATTCCCAATTTCAAAATTTCTTAAAAATTCCCAATTTCATAATTTCATAAAACTTCCCAATTTCATAATTTCATAAAAATTCCCGATTTCATAATTTTATAAAAAATTTCCAGTTTCATAATTTCATAAAAAATTCCAAATTTCATAAAAATCTCCAATTCCATAATTTCATGAAATTTCCCAACCTCACGATCATAGTCCAAAAAAAAAAACAAAAAATGGTTTCCCCAAGAGTAAAATTTTTCTGCCACGTTCATCCTATCGCCTTCCACCCCTTCCACATCCATATCGCTAATTCATCTCGCGCGATCATTCCCGCACCAGAGGAGGCCGCTCTCGCGGTACGAGGAGGGTGGCAGGGGGGTTGGCGAAATCGTCGATGCTCATCCGACCCAGACATTGTGCCCGCTGATCGTTCGGCACGGGGCCTGCCGGAGCTGCTTCCACGGGCTCGTAATCTGGCCGGCGCAGTTGCTCGAGGAGACCGGGGCGCTTCGCACCACCCATACACGCGGCCCTCATCCCCCCCCCCCCCCCCCCCCCCTCGACACAGCCGCGTGTCTCTCGCGGCGTCAACGCGGGCCCGGAGAGAAGCACAAGCCCAGCAGTGCGTGGCAGTCCGGGAGTCTCTCTTTCGCATGCGTAGCGTTGCGGTCGGTGCGCGTTGCCCGCGGCCGCCGCCGCCGCCGGCGGCGGCAACAACGCGAGGGACAGAGGAAACTATTGCTAACCCAGCAAGTCGCGAGCGGGGGAGGCGGGAATGAGTGAACAAATCAGAGCGAGAAAGCGAGGGAGGGAGAGAGCGAGAGAGAGAGAGAAAGAGAAACATCTATGTATAGGCAAATAGCGAATAGAGGAGAGAGAGAGAGAAACAGCGAGAGGGAGAGAGACGATGGGAAATGCCCTGAGAGGAGCCCCTCAATCGACGCTGAGGGGGGGCTGAGGGGGGGCGCGTGCAGGGGGGGTAGTTACTAATTGTCCGAGCCCTCCACCATCCCAAACCCTCACCCTCCCCTCATCAACGCTGATTGCCTAATTCTAGGGCCCTCAAACCTCCCAATCCCACCCCTTAAACCTCCCCCCCCCCCCCCTCACGGCCCCCTGCCTCACTGACCCCCCCGCAACGAACACTCCTGTTCATCCCCCTGGAGCCGAGAGGAACGCTGATCCTGGACAAGAGGATGCGATCCGCAGTTTGTTGTGCTCGCCAATAGCGGCGCTTCTGCTCGGCTGACCCGATCTCTCTCTCTCTCTCTCTGTGTCGCACCCTGGAACTTAGGTAAATAGCCGAGGCTGGCTGTGTTGAGGTTTCCTGGATGTTTGGATGTTTGGGTTTTGTGTGTGGGTGAGGCGCGAAATATTTGTGATTTTTGGATCGGTGGATCTGGGGGGGGGGGGGATGATTTTTTTATGGGGGGGAGAGTGGATTTTGGGTGGTTTGTTTTTTGGGTGTGGAGTAGAAAGTGGTGAGGGATGTTATGGGAGGAGCTGGAATTTTTTTGAGTGATTGGATTGAGGGTCGATGATAGATTGTTTATTGAGTGTTTCAAGGATGGAGCAATTTTTTTTTTTTTTTTTGCTGTCACGGATTTTAGTTAGCGAAGAATAAATCAAAGATGGAGCAAAAATTTTACTTTTTTTTCTCTGATTTTAGAGTTCGAAGAATAAATCGAAGATGGAACAAGAAATTCACTTTTTTTCTGATTTTAGCGTTCAAAGAATAAGTCATAGATGGGACAAGAAATTAACTACTTAAATAATATTTAATAATTAATTACATTATATTTATTTATTTATTATTTATTTTTGAATTAATTATTTTTTGTCTCTAATTTTATCGCTGCAAGAATATATCGTAGATGGATAAAAAATGCAACTTTTTTATTGCCTCTAATTTAAACTCAAAGTTGACTCGAGTCACTCGGGCCATCGACTGTTCATAAAAAAAAAAAAATTGCAATTTCTCCGAAAAATCGTCGGTATCAAAAAGTCACGTTAACTATTTAATTAATATTTAATAATTAATTATTTTTTTGTCTCTAATTTTGTCGCTCCAAGAATATATCGTAAATGGATAAAAAATTCAACTTTTTTGTCTCTAATTTAAGCTCGAAGTTGATACGAGTCACTCCCGCCATCAACTGTTTATAAAAAATAAAAAAAATGTCAATTTGTCCGAAAAATCGTCGGTATCAAAAAGTCACGTTAAAGTCAACGATCAAGTCGGCTCTGTGTCTCTCGTTTGGCTCCTCCTCGCGACCGTTTTGCTTCGGCCCTCTTCCTTTTTTTCTGTTTGTCTTTTCTTTCTCTCTCTCTCTCTCTCTCCCTCTCGCCACGACGTCCAATTTCCGGTAACTCGATTATTCGTCGACGAATACTTGTCCGTGAGCAAACATTAGTTAGCGCGCGCGACGCGCGACAGGAGAGGACACCGAGGTCCGGGGAGCGCCGGCGGCGGCGGCACACACGAGAATTTCGGCATACGCGGTCCTCTCGCTCTTGTGTATGCGGTGACCCTTCACGGTTCCTCGGCTCCGTTGTCTGCTCGTCAACGCGGGACACACCGGGCCGGGGGGGACACCCGGGGGCCGATCCGACGGCTACCGGGGTGTCGACAACGAGGCGCACTCCAGGGTTCTCATCTTCTTCGGCGCGGCCAGAACGACCCGATCGCTTCCGTTTTCTCTCCGTCGGACGAAACGAGGCTCAGTGATTTTTTTTTTTTGGGTTTGCTTCGATATTGAATCCCATCGATTCGCAGGTTTGACGTCGACTCGGAGTCACAGTGGTCAACCATTATTTTTTATATTGAAGACAATTTTTTTTTCTCAAAGAACCAATTTTTGTATCCAGTCTTTTTTTTTATTAAAAACGCACAAAGTTTACTGTATTTTTCTTTTTTGATTTATTTTATTTTGGATTAATGAGTTATGATTTTATTTAGCTGGTGATATCCAATCAGTTTTTTGAAATAGTGAAAACAATTTTTTTCTCAAAGCACCAATTTTTTTTATCCAGTCATTTTTTTATATTAGAAAAGCACGAACTTTACTGTATTTTTTTTTCTTTGATTAATTTTATTTTAGATTAATGATTTACGATTTTATTTAGCTGGTGACATCCGATTATTTTTTTTGCTAAATTTGAAAAAAAATGTACAATGTTTTGGTATCATTTTTTAAATTAATTTTGATTCTGCCCAACGATTTATTATTTTATTTGGCTAATAAAATTCAGCCTACTTTTTGCTAAATTAAATAAAAATATACGATTTTTTTGTAATACTTGTCTTCGATTAATTTTATTTCGGGTCCGGATTTTTTTCCTCACCAAAAAAAAGTCTCGCGATTTTTCCAAGTGACTCCGCGGATGGGCAAAAAAAATTGCCGCCATCGAGATCAACGCGTCAAATCGTCGGATTAAAAGAAACACGCGAATCCGGCGAATTCGCCGATCTGACGATTGAGAATCCCTGTGTCACGAGGGCCGTAGGTACTAATACAGATCTCACGCACTCCCCTCGATATAAACCATTCCCTATCCAATCCCTTGGCCGCGCGGCGCGTCTCGCTCGCTCGCTGCCATTCAGATTTAAATCGGCCGGCGAACAAAAAGAAGAAAGCGCGAGAGAGCGAATAAATATATATATGTATATATGTATATATATGAATCCCCCCCGCCCTTTTGCAGCGGCACGAAACGCTGTTTCCAATCTCTTTCTCTCGTTCACGAGCCTCCCATACAGCGATAAACACGGAGGATGCGAAGAAGAAGAAAAAAAAAAAAAAAGAAAGAAGCGAAACGTATCGCGCGCTGATACACGCGGCGGCTTAGCGGGACCCCGGCAGCTCGTTTCAGCTGCACCCCGGTGTATCTTCCTTCGGCCGCCGAGCCTCCGACACCTTCGTGTGCAGCGCCTGACGTTGCGGCCGCCGACCGTAAACCGATCGTTTCAACAGTCGAAAGATTTTTTTATTTCTTCGCTCGTGCCACGAGAATTAAATCAATCGGGAATTTTATTTGGAGGCGATTTTTTTTTTTTTTAGTAGGTAAATTGATAGTTTAGAAATTATTTGGTGGAAAAAAAATTGGAGCAAAAATGGTAACACATTTCTGGCTCAGGGCGATAAATCGTCGCCTATTTTTTTCTGCGATTTCTGCAATTAAAAAAAAAGCGTGGTGTGGTTTCGTCGTGAGGTTTGAAAAATAATTGCGTAAGTAGCGAAGTAAGGTAGAATTTTCATCATTTTTATTATCTCTTCCTCCCGCACTTTCTTCTATATTACGTATACTCATATCTCTCTTCACATTTAAATTATATCTCTGGCTTATAAATAATTGCAATATCTCTCTCTCTCTCTCTCTTCCAACATATTTACAGTCGCATACACGCAAAGATTCGCTCGTACAGTCTCTTACTCTCCGCCTCGTCGCACCTTTTTTCCCACTTCTATCCAATCATAATGATAATAATAATAATAATAATAATTACAAAAATAAAAAATAAAATAATAATATTAATAATAATCGTCGTATTCCTCCTACGAATTATTGTCCGACCGACTAAAAATTCCGCTATGTACAAATTTTTATTTTCCTCCTAACCCTCGAGAACCCCGGAAAAAGCAAAAAAAAATCGTCTCGAATTCCGTTTTTTTAATTATGTACAATTATGTGCACGAAATTTTTTATGTACAAAGCTCACCCCGACGGGTCTCTTGTCTGTCTCCTCGAGCGTATTTACAGTTTTAATTGCGGATGGCAGATGGACAGTGAGCGGGACGTGACCAGAACGTCCTGTAAACATTTTTCCGGAGTCGCCCCCCCTCGGGCCCCCCTCGAAAGGGGCACCCTCGGGAAGGTTCCTCGTCGACGGGGCCCCTCAACCTTTTTCCCATCCTCGACGACTCTATTTCTCTCTCATTGTCTTCCCGCCGTTGAGTTTTCTCAGCCCGTTATCTTCACTTCCCCTTTTTAAGCGATAGAAACGTCGTAAAAAAAAAAATAAAAACAAAAAAAAAATAATAATATTAATAATTAAGTTAAAACGAAGGAAATTTTTGTTCTTTTTTTTCGCGATCCTTCCGGGGGGACAAACGAAGCCGGGCAAAATATATATATGTATAAATAGTCACTAGCCTTCCAGCGGTATTTTGTTTGTGTTTTTTGTCGTCTCGCTTCGATTAGATAGAAAGTGGTTTTTGAGGTCATTGTTCCGCTAATTTTTTTTTCCCTCATCCTCTTCTTGGTTTTTTTTTCCATTTTTTAGTAAGGCCTCCAGACAGGTTTCGCGGCGGGCGGCGACGATATCTTCGTGGGCGACGGCGAGCGTTTCGGCTGCGCGGCGATCGCGCTCGCGAGTCTCTGCGATATGAGCGCGCTCGGGGCCTTAAGCTCGCACTTGACGCCCTCGGTGGGCCTGCGCGTGACCGGCCGGCCGGGCGAGGACGAGGTGGGAGTGGCGACGACAGCGCCGCCACTCGGCGGCAGCGCGCCGAGCCGAATGGGCACGAAGGCGCTGCGCACCTCCTCCGGCGCAGACTCGCTGCCGCTGTCGCTCGGGCTGCGCGGCGGCGTGCGCGACGGGCTGTTCGGTATCGCCGGGCCGCTGCCGTTCGTGCCGCCGCTCTTCGCGCCCGGCATACCCGCGAACTCCGAGCTTCCGTACTTCATGTGCTGCTCGCCGAACGGGTAGGATGGCAGCACCGTCGGCGCGAACTGCGGCGTGAACAGGTCCGCTGGTGGCATTGGCATTGTTCCTGATAACAAAAAATAAGAAGAAAAAAATTAATGCTTTGTTGCAAGCGGATTTTTTTGACATTTCGATTGGGCTGTTTTGATTTAAAAAAAAATGTTATTGTAAAAAAAATAGAAGGATGAGAATTAATTTTTTTATTGTTTGTCGAGCTGAGAATATTTTTGTTTTAAATACTGTTTTTTGTTGCAAAAATAGGCGGATGACAATTTTTTTATTGTTTGTCGAGCTGAGAATATTTTTGTTTTAAATACTGCTTTTTGTTACAAAAATAGGCGGAGGAGAATTTTTTTATTGTTTGTCGAGCTGAGAATATTTTGACTTTAAATATTGGTTTTTATTGCAAAAAATGGGCGGATGTTAATTAGTTTTTTTTTATTGTTGATGAATGTGTTATTTGGTGAGCTGAGAAAATAGAGACGATTTCTGCCCGGGGGGTCTGACTCGAGGGGGATCGTCACGAAGGTCCAAGACAGGCGCGTGCATTGTGGCTGCAACGCGGGGCTCGTTTAACGGGGGATGAAGGGTGAATTTGCTCTATCCGTCTTTCTCCGTCTCTGTGGGAAAGGGAGACTCTCGCGGAGGGCTCGACCCTCGGTCCAGCGACGTATGAATCATCGCGCACCGAGATAACTGACGAATCGATACTTTGCCGGCGGAAAACGCGCGCCAGACTCCATTGTGTTTTTTTTTTGTTTAATAATAAAAAAAAAAGCCCAAACGATTTTTTTTTTTTTTTTTTTTTTTTTTTTTTTTTTCAAGTCACAATTTCGATGCTTACCTTTTACGAGAGCAGGATGAGGCAAGTGCCAAGCGTGACCGAGATACGCCGCGTCCAGCCAGGGATTCAATAGTCCCAAACCGTGGAAACCAGGTCCGTACTGATAGTCTGCAAGAAGAGAAGAAAAAAAGAATTAGTTTCATCGTTAAAAAAGATCGGACTAAAAGATAAATTGAAAAAACAAAAAAAAATCGGTGCGATCGGAATTTTCACGAACGACACGGCGGAGGCTTCGCGCGATTTATCGCGCGCGCGACTTAACGGCCGGAGCTAAAAATACATTTTCCGAGATCGCGGGGACGCGGGGTCGGCACGAAAAACACGGTGAGAACGTTTGGCTTACCGACAAACGCGAGAAAAAAAAAAAAAACCGAAGCCGGACGGGAAAGAGCGAGGAAAAAAAGAACGATCTTAACGAGGTCGTAAAAGCGAAATAACGATGTACCGAGGCTCCGGGTGTATCTATCCTCGTCGCCGTTACGATTTTGCGCGCGTCTCGGGCGTCCGCGGCCGGCGCGACTCGGAAAATCCGTGCGGCGCTCCTCTTAGTTGCGTTTTGTGGCGCACACATGTTACCGCCATATGCGGGACAATATAAACAAACGCGCGGATGAAACCGGCGCGCGGCTTTCCTTTGCTACGCGCCTCGAACGGCGACGCGCACACGAAACGCGGCCCGGAGCACCCGAGGCCGATAAACACCAGTCGGAGATTTTAGTGGCCGCTCGGCCAATCGCGACCGAGACTCCGGCTGTTGGTTAAATAAGCGCGAGATAGATTATGATTCCAAAGGGCGCCGCGATGCGCCCATTTTTCGCCGAGTTACAGCGTAAAAACCGAATTTGTTAAGGCTGTTTCCATGAAAATTCATTGTTTTTTGTTTAGAATAAATCGAAAAAAATCCGATGACTTTTCCTTTGCAGCAGAAATGTGCGGAAGATCGTTCGACGTGATTCTGCTGTGCGAAATAAATTGAACCAAGTTATCCGACATCGTCTTACGATGTTTTTCTTTTTTTTACGTTTTCTCTCGGACGCTCTCGGTCAATCGCGAGGAGCGCGTCCGAAACTCTACAGCTGTCGGTTAAATAATCGCAAAACAGATTATGATTCCAAAGGGCGCCGCGATGCGCCGATTTTTCGCCCGATTGCAGCGTAAAAACCGAATTGCTTAAGGCTGTTTCCATGAAAAGTCATTGTTTTTCCTTTAGAAAAAAACGAAAAAAAATCCGGCGACCTTTCCGCCACTGCAGGAATGTGCGCAACACCGTCCGACGTATTTCTGGCGTGCGAAGTGAATAGAAAAAAATGATTCAAGATCGTTTTACGATGTTTTTCTATTTTTTCCGTTTTTTTACGGCTCGGACTGCGGGCATTGAGAGGCTGCCAAGACCGGGGAATCTCGCACGTGGCACGATTGCCCGCGTTGACCGTCGACGTATTACACGGGTTTCACGGGTTTTCGTGACTATCGGACGCGCGGGCGGACGGACGGACGGACGCGGAATATAAGCGGCTCGCCGCCGCTAGGACACCCGAGCGGGCGCCGCCGGTGCCTCGTGTGTGCGACCGCCGTCGCGGTTTGAGGTCCGCCAGAAGCTTGCCAGATACTACGGCCGGATTATTAAACGGCTCTCGCGGCCCCCCACCGAAATTCCCCTCGACATCCCGAGTCCGCGACGGACGGATTTACGCGATTATTCGCGGTACCGAAGCGATTTATCGCCTCGCGCGAAAATTCCGGATCTTCGCAAATAGATTTTTGCGATCAACAACAAAATGGTGCGTAATTTTTTTTACAAAATTTGTACAGCCCGATACCGATTTTGGATCGTACCGATTTTTTTTTCTCGATAATATCTCAATTTCTGCAGATCTCTCTGTCGTAAAAAAAAAGTAATGTGTACTTACTCGACTTGGATCGTGGTTCTCGGGGTCCGTCGACGGTGACTTTGATCGCTTTCGTGTAGGTAGCGACCTGGAAGGGCACAGTGCTGATTTGGATCGTCAGCGAGAACGATTTTCCTGCAACAGAAGAGACGAAATCGTGGTTTAATTCGCGGAACTTTTGTCGTCGAGTTGCCTTCGTCACTCGTTTCACGTCACTCTTGCAAATGTTGAAAAAAAAAAAATCTCTCCAATTTTCGTCTTCGCGACAAATCGGTAAAGACATCAATAATCAATTTTATCTCCTCAAAATCGGCAAAAATGTCTACATTTTTTTTTTTTCTTCTCAAACCGGCAAAAAGTCTCAACATTTTTTATTCTCCCCGAGATCGTCCGAAAAAAAAAATCTCGAAAATCGGCAAAAAAAATTTACCTCTTCCGCTGCGACCGACGAATCGCAGATCGTTGAACTTGGCGACCTGGTTCTTCATCACCGCGGTGCAATTTCTCAGCTCGCCGCAGCAATTCTCGTCGTTGCCGGCGCGTATGGTGACGAGGGTGCCGTCGCTCACGTCGTCGAGCGCGACGACCTTGAAGGCGATCGGCAGCGATTTGTTGGATCGCCAGTGGGTGGGCAGCGCGGTGCAGAGGATCGCGGGGCTTCCGGTCTGCACGAGGTCACCGTGGCACGCGCTGAGGGTGTCGTGGATGGCGCTGAAGCTCTCCATGCCGAGCGGACCCTCCGGCAGATGCATTTTCGTCGTCGCGCGACTTCCCCGTCGAGATTCCGACGAACGAAAATCCAAACGCGAAGAGAAAAAAAAAAAAAATAACTTCACTTCACCAGAAAAATCGCAAAACAATTTTCACTCGTTTTGTTTTTTTTCTTTTTCGTCAAACTCCCCGAAAATTTTCACGCACTTTATCCAAAGCTCGTTCGACACTGTTTTTTTTTTTCCTCCACACGTAAACAATTTTTCACATATATATAATAATAATTATTATTATATATGAACGTGTATATAGGTCTATATATATATATATATCTTTGTATATATATATATTTTGTACGCGCAGAGTAAATTTGGTATATCCGTCGTTAGCGAGCAACACAACCGGGTCAGAGGAGACGTAGAGACGGGACCGTGTGTTGTGTGTTCGGCGGTGTTGAGACGCGGGGGACTCGAAGCGTGTGGGTCGTGGCGGACTGTGGTGTTGTGCGAGACGCGCACTCGATGCCGGCTGAGCGGATTCTAGTTTTTCGCGTCCGTGGCCGGAGCTATTTAGAGGGGATTTTTATCCCCACCACACTTTTTCCCGCGAGCCCCACCCAGCAGTGGCGCGTCGACCAATGAGGACGGCGGTCGTGTTTGTGGCCTCAGCGGCTCGCCGCCTTCGACCCCTAACCAAGGCTTAAGGGTTGCTCTCTCGCGCGCGCTCAACCGACCCCTCAGGGGCTGCCGCCGCCGCCGCCGCCGTCGCCGCCGTCGATGCTGCCTGCTGCTTACACCGCGCGCGCCGAGCTGCTTGCTTCCTTCGGCCAAGCAGCGTCGTCCCCTTCGAGATACCTTCGTGGATGTATTTGTGTATAGATATATATACAGGCCTGGGGGTTTCTATATATATATATATATATGTGTGTGTATCGACGATGCTGCCTGACTACGTCGACGTCTCCTCCGGTCGCGTGACCGGAGACGAGGATTTCTTAACTACCAACAGGGCCCACACTGGTTTCGTGGATTTATTCATTGCGACTTGAGATTTTTTGCGGGACCACCGAATAATGTGGCAGATTGAATTGAAAAGAAAAAAAAAAAAATTTCAGCGATTCGATTTTTTTGCAGGTCAAGCGAATTGTGTGAGCGCGGCTGATTGAATTTGAAAAAATTGTCAGCCATTCAATTTTTTTTTGCAGGTCTACCGAATTATGTTTGCGCGGCAGATTGAATGAAAAAAAATTGGTCAGCCATTCAATTTTTTTTTTGCAGGTTAACTGAATAATATGTGTCAGTAGCGCGCATTAAAAAAAATTGTATGGATTGTAAAGCGAGTTGGGAATCCATAAAGTGACTTTGGACATTGAAAAAAAAAGTTGGGAGTCTGATGACTGGTGGTTGATTGGGATTCAATTTTACTGGAAACCTTCTATTTTACAAGAGAAAATATCATCATTTTTTTATCTCTCTCTCGATGCGATTTTATTCGACTGGTGATTTACGAACGAAAATATCAATCAAGCGAACTCAACATTTTTCTTAATCTCTCAAACGGTGACACGATATATTTTTTTGTTATTACGGATTGTAAAGCGTTGACTTCGCAGGATAAATAAAAAAAAATATACATTGGTAGTCTGATGACCTGTGGTCCAGTTTTCATGAAAACCCGATGTATTTTCACCCTACAAAAAAAAACAGGATTATTTTTTATCGCCCTTTTACCTGATTCAATATAATCCTTGATTGACGAAAAAAAATCCTATTCAAACCAACACAAAATATTCCTCAATCCCTCAACCAGTAAATTCGCCACTATTAATCATCAATTTTTGTCTACATCCACATTAATTTAATTTCGAGTGTAACAGGTGTAACAAAAATATTTCTCGATCTCGATCTCGCCACCAGCTGCGTCGATCCCTTCAACATCGATCCGTCTCTAATCCTTCGCCGATCCGCAACGCGCCCATCATTGTCATCGTCCAATTTGACACTGTTGTGACAGACGTGTCACTTTGCCTCCGGCGATTGCGCAAGCCGCACAATAATGGGCGAAGGGATCGAGCGAAGGGATTAAAGCTCGCCGGTGGTTCCTGAAGATGCGGTGCGAGGGACAATGGCAAAAATCCGGCTGTAATCTTTGGCCCCCGCCCGGCGAGACAACACAACACGCCTCCCGGATCCGAAAAGTATCCCGCTCGTCGTCGCCGTCCGCCCCCGATCATCCCCCGGGTCCTGTTTTCGCAATCTCCGAAAATTAACGTTTTCGAGAATCTATTAACCCTTTTCCGGACTCATCGTCGTCTCATCATTATATCCAGCGTGCGAACTTGGAGCGATCCACCCGAAGGGTCGCGAGGTGTAATATTTTGGTCATTCAAGGTGCGCGCGCACGACGACGAGGACGACGACGAGGGATCGGCGCGCAAAGTGGGTGGAGAAGTTTGACTTTTCTATAAGTACCGCCGTTTGGCATAAGACTAAGCGAGTCCGAGGATAATCCAGGACAATATTTGGACAGGCGTAGGATCGGTGGGTATAGACCGGTCTCGCGGGGGGTCCGCCCGATTCCACCGTCCCTTTTCCATATTCCCCGCCGCCGTACGCCGCTGTCCCTCGCGCTCTCTCTCTCTTTGTGTCTCCACTCGAGGAGTTCGAGGCCTCACAAACTTCCGCCACTTCTCACTCGCCCCGGCCAATGTGCCTTGCTAACAGGCCTAAAGAGCCTGTGACACGGTAATTCAGAGCTTAGCTTTCTTTATCAAAGTTATTACGGAATTTTTGTTGAATTAACAGGGTTGTTTTTGTTCACGTCAGAGCCGTATCTATTGCCTATTGTCGAAGCTAATGCTATTGCTGTTGATAATGCTATTGATAATTCTATTGCTATTGCTATTGCTATTGCTGTTGCTATTTCAACTGCTATTGATAATGCTATTGATAATGCTATTGCTATTGCTATTGATAATGCTATTGCTATTGCTATTGATAATGCTATTGCTATTGATATTGTTATTGCTATTGATAATGCTATTCCTATTCCTATTGCTATTGATAATGCCATTCTTATTCCTATTGCTATTGATAATGCTATTCTTATTCCTATTGCTATTGATAATGCTATTCCTATTCCTATTGCTAGTGCTATTGCTATTGATAATGCTATTGCTATTGATATTGCTATTGATAATGCTATTGATAACGCTATTGATAATGCTATTGATAATGATATTGATAATGCTATTGATAATGCTATTGATAAGGCTATTGATAATGCTATTGATAACGCAATTGATAATGCTATTGATAATGCTATTGATAACGCAATTGATAATGCTATTGATAATGCTATTGCTGTTGCTATTGCTATTAATATTAATATTGATATCGATATTGATACATTTCAACAGAATACGCGTTGCTTTGAAACCAACGCACGACAAGATTCGTTGGCAACGACAACGAGTACACATATCCATCCGCCGAAATGACAAGAATTGTCTATCACGCCGACATTGAAGTTGCCCTCAAAGCGGGAAGCTCGTTGATGCGGAGAGAGCCACGCGACTCAAGCACAGTCTCGTTATAGAGAACACGATGGCGTTCAGTAGAGAGGACGAGGGACAAGGGTGGCTGTGAGCGGGGTGGGGGGGAGAAGGGGGGTATCTCTGTGCCTGTTAGGTAGTGAACTAAGGGCCGAATCGGTATAACATCGGGAACGCAGCAGCAGCGGCGGCAGCGGCAGCAACAGCAGCAGCAGCCGCCGCTCACTCAGCCGTAGAGCTAAACAGAGATTTATTGCACCCTTCTCGGGCGTTTCACCGATTTTCGCGCAAAAGAGTAGTTTGCCAATTTCGTCAGTCGGCAACAAGCGCGAAAGACAGAGAGAGAGAGAGAGGAAAGAGAGACACAGAGAGTGAGAGGAGACGAGGATCGACGGTGCCTGGCATTGCCTTCCGTACGCTTCGTCCAAAGGGACGCGAGCCGTAAAAGTCGATACTGTGTTGGCAGAGGGGGAGGGGGGCGGAAGGGGGCACCCCCCGAACCGACGACGAGCGTCGTATATGGTGTGCGGCGATACCGTGGTGCACGGATGGTTTTGACGACTCTAGTGATGGCTAATAGCCGCGCGCTCTCACTTCTTTTTTTTTCTTGCTTTGTTTTTTCCTCTGTCTCGTCTCGCGCAGTCCACACACATGGTTACCGCGCGCGCAGTGACGTCGATATTTGTACGCCGTACGCGTATTGCGGCTATTTTTTTCTCCACGCGTCTCGTGTGAGTTGAGCGGAATTTTTTTGGTACGGATTTTTGCCGAAGGGGAGCGAAAAAAAAATTGTTGTTGTTGATTGTTGTGGTTGGGTTGGTTGGCGAAAATGTTTGGAGCGGTGAATGGATGCGCGAGAATAATAGTCGCATGATGGATACATTGGTTTTTGGGTATTGAGAAATTAATTTTTGTTGTGTTGAAAAAAAGGTTTACGTTGAAGAATTAATTTTTCAGTTTGAAAAAAGAATTATATTGAAAAATGTATTTTGGTTGTATTGAAAAAAAGTTTATAAGGAAAAAATTATTTTTATTGAATTGAAAAAGAATTTATATTCAACATTTTATTTGTTTTCTATTGAAAAAAAATTAGATAAAAAATATATTTATTGTATTTATAAAATTTATTTGTTTATAAAAATGTATTTATTGTAATTATAAAATTTATTTGTTTATAAAAATGTATTTATTGTATGTATAAAATTTATTTGTTTATAAAAATTTATTTATTGTATTTATAAAATTTATTTCTTTATAAAAATGTATTTATTGTATTTATAAAATTTATTTCTTTATACAAATTTATTTACTGTATTTATAAAATTTATTTGTTTACAAAACTGTATTCATTGTATTTACAAAAATTGATGTTATATTTTTTTTCGCTTTTCGCACGTGATTCGCGCTCGACTTCGCCATCCTCCAGGACTTTAAACGACGTCGCTCGTGTCGTTCACCTTCCCTCCCAGGCGGCTCGAACGGACGAAACTTTCTCGACGTTCTCGCGTGCCCCGAATCGGAAATGATTTTCCCGCCCGCGTGTTGCACGTTGCACTGCTGCGGGGCCACCCTTTGAATTTCTAGGTCAGTTAACGCACGGTGCACGGCCGCCCGTCGGGCCGGCTCTCGTCGACCAGCCCTTTACACCCCTGTTTTTCACCCTTTACTCCGAGATAGCATAAATGTGTCGACGAGAAATCGTCGTGCGGGCTCTCCGGGCGCTCGCGCGCCGCAATGACCTTTATTGCATTCTGCGTTTCAACGGCGAACAAAGACGCGACTGTATTTCTCCCCCCACCCACCTCTCACCACCCTTATTGTCTCGAGGCTCGAGGTTTTGGATTCTCGTGCCCCGCGCGCTCTCGGTCAGCGCAGTAGCTCCGTATCGCGCACGCCGATGGCAACCCGGTTTGTGCCCTTTGGTATCGTCAACCAAAAGGGTTCAATTCGGCCATTTTCCAACGGCGCACCGAAATCCCGAAGGTTCGGACACGATAAAATATCGTAAAATACATTGTCGACCGCGGCGCGTTTTACAGCGTACAATTAGCGAATTTTGGGCCGGCCTTACATTGTGCCAAACACGGACAAACGAAATTCCAGGAGTTTCCTCGTAATTGCCGGAAAAGAGTTGTAACGCGATTCCGAACGCGGCCCACGCGGGAGGAAAAAATCGGCGACAGATTTATTGGCGAATTTTGCTGGGGGCGATGAAGAAGGAAGAGTGGAAGTGACGATTTCGACGAGGCGAAATTTTACGGGATGAAACGACGACGATTTTATTTTGTGCGGTGGGAATTTGGGTGATATTTTGGGGGTAAAGAAAATTTAGTTGTCAATTATCGAATTTTTTGTACGAATTTTATTATTATTTTTTTTTTTTTTGAAACGTAATTTGATTTAATTTAATTTTATTTTTATTTTTTTTTTTTTCAAGTCAGAAAAATATTGATTATTTATTGACGTTTTTCAACGTCTTATTTTTTTTTTTAGAAAAGTATAATTTTTTTTGTGGGGTAGTAAAATATATCGGATTAGGGGGATGAAAGAAATTTATCGTAGAAAAGCCGGAAGTCGTGGAAACTTAATAGCCATTTTAATTCTTTGGCCGGGCAGTGAGGAAAAAAAACTTCCCACACGGGGGAAGGAAAATAATAAAGAGCGATCGATTTAGATCGATCTGCTGGGATTTTTCCTTTGTGCTTCCGCATATCTCACGACAATCGCTTTTCCGCCCCCTCCGCGCGCTGTTACGTAGAGACGACGTCCGGTCCGAGGACGGCTAAACGGGAACGAGGGATACAAACGAGGCGAGCGGGCGGCTCCTTTTCACCGAAAATTTGAGGCGACGGTTCGCAAAGGTGGCGGAAGCCTCGCGACTTTCGCCGCTACGCGGCAGCACCAGCTGGACGTTCGAGACTCGTTCAGCGAAAAATCGCTCGGAAATAAATTTTCTTCGGATGCGCGAAAAAAAAATAATTTCAGATTTTTTTTAACCGTTTTTGGATAAAAAGCTCACGTTTTTAAAGCATTTTTTGAAATTAAAAATTACAAATTTTATTTAAAATTACAAAATTATTTAATTTATAAATTATGATCATCAGTTAAAAAAAAAATTTTAAGAAAAATGGTGCAAATCACAAATATTGTACCGTTTTTAGATAAAAAGCTCACGTTTTTAAAAATGTTTTTTATTTAATTGAACATTACAGTAATTATTTAATTTATGAATTATGATCATCGGTTAAAAAAAATCTTAAAGAAAAATGGTGCAAATCACAAATATTGTACCGTTTTTAGATAAGAAGCTCACGTTTAAATTTTTTTTTTTTTTTCATGGAACATTACAGTAATTATTTAATTTATGAATTATGATCATCGGTTAAAAAAAATAATTCGTAATGAAAAATGATGCAAATCGTATTAAAAAAATCGTTTGAATGCTGTTTTTGTAGATCATGTAACCGAGTTCCCAGGTGAAAATACGAGAAATTCGTGGATGAATGAGGGATAGAAATCATTGAGGCTGCTTTCTCCCTCGGTCAACGAGTCGAGTGGCGAGCGGGATCGTGCGGCGCGCATTCAGCTGGCCCTACCGCGCGACCCTCCGAATTCTCCGTCCTTGACGCTGATGTTTCGACAACTTTTACGGTCGTTCGGGGGAGCCCGAGGATTATCGCGAGATTAACCCCATTTTTTTGGTGCATTTTCCCCTCAATACCAGCACTTTCTTCCTTTTACATTCATCTCGTCTCCGTTGGCTTCTCCGCTTTCCTCGACGCCACGCGACGATTTCAGGTGCTCCCCGATGACCTCGAAGAGCCAAAACCCACGCAGGATTTTCCTTTTCTCTTTGCGTTTCGCGTTTCCTTCGCCCACGAAACCACCTTGCGTGCGCCGTGCAGCCAAATCCGACGCAATAAAGACGATTAGGAAGGGACGAGACCCTCGACGTTGCCTCTTAAACCTCATATTTTTTTCGCACTCGTCTTACGTGCTTACGATTATATTTTCGACGATGGGGCACGCGGCGAAAGTGAAAATTCGGTGAAAGCTGGTTTTTATGAATTTGTAAATAAATTTGTGAATATTTCTAAATAAATTTCTCAACAGATTTCTGAACAAATTTCTAAATAAATGTCTAAATAAATGTCTAAATAAATGTCTAAATAAATGTCTAAATAAATTTCTAAATAAATTTCTAAACAAATTTCTAAATACATATCTAAATAAATTTCTAAATAAATTTCTAAATAAATTTCTAAATAAATTTCTGAATAAATTTCTAAACAAATTTCTAAATAAATTTCTAAATAAATTTCTAAATAAATTTCTAAATAAATTTCTAAATAAATTTCTAAATAAATTTCTAAATAAATTTCTTAATAAATTTCTAAACAAATTTCCAAACAAATTTCTAAATAAATTTCTAATTAAACTTGTAACTAAACATGCGAATAAAAAAAAACTCAAAATTAATTAAAAAAATCTCCAGATACTCCAAAATGATATCTCGTCAAAAAAAATCCAGGCAATTACCTAATTGCGTTTGCGCGTTTCTCGGGGGGGGGGGGGGGGGGGTGCAAGCCGGCAGATGTCGTGGGACTAATTTCTCAAAAAGGCGCGCACAGCCGTGACTGTTGTGCACCGTGGATGGAGCGAGAGACCAGTGGCTGAATGTCAAAAGGGCACACAGAGGAGCAGGAGGAGGAGGAGGAGAAGGAGGGGGCGGGAGGGGGGCAAGGGGGAGCATAATAAAGACAACGCGGGCAAAGGGAGTGTCGACGGATGGAAGGAAGAGACTTCAATCCGGCAGCTTCCGTTTCCTCGTCGCTGGCTGCCAAAGGATTTTTTCCGCTATCACCCGGGGAGCAGCGAGCCTAACCTATCTTTTCGAACAAGGTGGAGAGCGCGCGGGCGGCCCGAGCTTTTTTAATATCTCGTAGTGCACACGCTCGTTGTTCCCGGACAAAGGGGATAAAGGGCCTTGGACATGCAGAGACACAGAGACGCGGCGGAGTTGGGGGCGGGAGGGGGGAGGGGGGGGGCGTGCGGGGGGCGACTGAGCCGAGCGATCGTCCGTCCGCCCGGTGGAGATGCAACCCAAGTACGACGTATGCACGCGTGATTACAATAGAAGGCCGTGCGGAAGGCAACGGGGGAAGCAGGTTGAGGGGGGGGGGGCGAACGTCCACGTCCGACACTCGTTTGAGGATTTTTCGCCGCGCTGCCGATACCCTCGGGAACCGCATTCACAGGACGTGGCTCATTTTTTTTTACTTCCCACCCCCTCAGCGATTTTCGGGCCAATTATTTTTTTGTAATTATTTTATTGTAAATTTGATTTCCAACTTTTTTTTTTTTTTTTTTCAGAAATTTGTGTGGGTTTGAGAAAATTCGAATTTTTCTAAAAAAATTTAACAGCAGTGGTGCAAAAATGTGTTTTTTGGAATCAGTAAAAAGAATTCCGTCGGATTTTTGGAATCAGTAACAAAAAAAATTCCTTTGGATTTTTGGAATCAGCCAAAAAAATCCAAAATTTCGATGCCAAAAGCTCGAAACGCGGAGCCGAATTCCACCGCGATCGGGCGACGAGACTGCGCCGCTCGTCGCCGCCGAGATTAAGAGAGGAAAAACGACGAAAAAAAAAAGAAAGAAAAAAAAGGAGGCTACCCGAGAACGAGAGCGCGGTGAAGTGGAGAACCATCAACGGAAACGGGAAAAGCATCAAGAGAAACACATAAGGGCGTTGCAGGTCGCATAAAGGGACGAGGTGAACAAGAGGGACAGACGGAAAGACACAGAGAGAGAAAAGGCACGCGGGGGTTTGAGGGGGCGAGGTGCGACGAGGGGGGGGGGGGAGGGGGGCGCAGTAAACGTGGGCGAAGGTAAAAGGAGAGTCCCGAGTTTTGCAAAACATGCAGTAACGCCGGGGCGTCGGGGGGCTGGAAGGGTGGAAGGGGGGCGGGAAGGGGGGGGCAGGAAGATAACTGGAAAAGGGCTGCAAGCAGCGCGCGCGATGCACACAGAAGTTAACACGACCCAGCGCATTGTGTGCGGTGAGCGAACCGGAAGCGACGCCATACTGCAGCGCTACGCGAAGTACAGTATCTCGCCCCCTTTGTTTCCGTTCTTCCGTTGCACACCGAGCCACCCCCTCCAGCCTCCCTCCCTCCGCACCGACCCCCTTGATCACTTTCTCTCTTCCTCGAAGTCTCTTTCTTTATCTCGTCGCTTTTATGTCTCCTGCTGACTTTTTTTTTTTTTTTTTTTTTCATAGCAGTCTCTCTCTGGTACACTCGGAACACGCCTTTTTTTCTCTCGTGCATCAGAGACGAGAGCTGGGACGGGGGAGGGGGCTCTCAGAAAGGGGTGATTTCTGCTCGTGACACGCCGGTTAAGCGCCCGCACCCCCCGTTATTAATGCCGCGCCCGACACCCGCGATATCTGGCGCCCCGATCGCGGGAATTGCGCGCGAAATTGTGGGATTTTTTTTTTTTAGTTTTTTTTATAGTTTGTCGAATTATTTTTACACGACGGGTCGTAAGATGTTTGAATTTCATTTAATTTTTGTCGAGGATTCTGGGTTGTCATTTTTTTTTCTCTTCACGGCCATTTTTTTTCGGTAGTAATTTTCGCGCAAATCGGTTGCAATAGAAATTGATTTTTTTTTACAGATACAATTTTAAGATCTGTCATAAAAAAAAAAAAAAAATTGAAATTTCAGTTTTTTTTTAATTGCGATACGACTGAAGACTCGAGAATCGCGCTGGGATCCGTTCGAGAAACGATGCGACGAGCGTCGTGCCCGGAAAATTGTGCAATTAAGATTTGTCACGTAGTTCGGGAGGATTTTCGGCCGCGATGACGGGGCGCCCCAAACGTGCCGTGCGATATTTCTCGCCCGCCGCCACGCGCGCAAGCCACGCCACACGTAAGGGGATCCACGCTGGGCCGTGCCGCTCTGGCGTCGGAGTAATAATGGCCGGGGGCATCGATCATGCGGCGCCCGAGTGTGCTTCGTGACTTTGCTCGATGCCCTCCTTCCACCCCCCAACGTGCCGCTGTCTTCGCTCCCGCGACGATTTCACCACACGGCGAGTCTCAAAAATTCAACCCGAGCGACGTCCCGCGATCTCGAGTTGAATGTGTTTTTTTAACACCACAACTCGGTAATTTGTGGCTGAAAAAAAAAGAAAAAAAAATCCAACACATTTCTTCCAACTCATAAAAATTCTTCGGACTCATTTGACATTCGCTCCCTCAAGTTGCGCTGACTTTTTTCTAACCCACAACTCATTAACTCATGCCCAAAAAAGCAACAACACAAAAACCAACACTTTTCCTCCTCTTCCTCAAAGTACCTCAGACTAATTTGAAATCCGCTCCCTCAAAATGTGGTGTCTTTTTAACACCACAACTCATTCAATTCATGTCCAAAAAAGCAACAACACAAAAATCCAACACATTTCCTCCACTTCCTCAAAGTACCTCAGACTAATTTGAAATCCGCTCCCTCAAAATGTGGTGTCTTTTTAACACCATAACTCCTTCAATTCATGTCCAAAAAAGCAGCAACACAAAAATCCAACACATTTCCTCCTCTTCCTCAAAGTACCTCAGACTAATTTGAAATCCGCTGCCTCAAAATGTGGTGTCTTTTTAACACCACAACTCATTCAATTCATGTCCAAAAAAGCAACAACACAAAATCCAACACATTTTTTTCCTCTTCCTCAAAGTACCTCAGACTAATTTGAAATCCGCTCCCTCAAAATGTGGTGTCTTCTTAACACCACAACCCATTAATTCATGTCCAAAAAAGCAACAACACAAAAATCCAACACATTTCCTCCTCTTCCTCAAACTCCCCAAAAACTTCACAGCCGCGAAAACAAAAATCAAGCGTTCTGTGCTCTCGCCAAAATACCCACATCGATTAACAGGTGTTTCACAAATTGTCTCCCGTTCCTTCCACCCCACAAAAAATATTCCCCAGAAAGTGTGTCGCAAGCTGCGTCGAAATGAAAACTTTGCGTGGAAACTGTACCACCATATTCGAGAAGGAAGGAAGGAGGAGTGAGGGGGGGGGGGGGTGTTGAACGGACCGAGGGGGGTGTGAGAGGGAGAAATGGCGTGAAACGGGGTAGTAGGTGGCCCAGGGTCCCATCCCCCCGCTGTGATCAGAGAGCCGGAGAGAACGCGTGGTGCACACCGTAGGTTTCCGTCTAGTGCGACTACTGCGAGCTGTGTATGGTGCTATATGGCGCAGGGGGTGGAAGGGGGGAAGGGGGGTTGCAGCGCTGTTACGTTGGTACAGTGGTGGTACGTGTCCGAGGGGTGCGTCCCGAACATGTGACGCCTGATTCATATACAGACTGCTACGGAATCAATTTGTAATCTTGACTCGAATTAAGGACCGAACACGCGGGAGGGAAAACCGGCAACCGGAGGGGGGTTCGAGGGGCGTTCGGGGTGGGTTTGTTGGGTCGCGATGGTGTGTGGCGTTTATTGGTAAGCTTAGTCTCCGGGCTGCTTTCGGGCTGCTGTGCGGAGAGCGAGAGCCACGATAGGCGACATCCCACACTCTCGTTTCTGGGACGATATACAACGTCGGCATTATTATGTCGATGTTGTATATATATCGATCCGAGGAATATCCGACGGGTTACCCGGTGGAAGATTTCGGGACGTATTTTGGGAGCACTTGATGAGGTGGATATAAGGTGAGGGGTTATAGGGATTTTTTTTCGAAATAAAATTGTGACATGGTTAAGAGAAAGAATGACAAAAATCCCTATGATGACAAAAAAAAGTATTCAAGGGTGACAAAAATCCCTATGATGACAAAAAAAGTATTCAAGGGTGACAAAAATCCCTATGATGACAAAAAAAGTATTCAAGGGTGACAAAAGTCCCTATGATGACAAAAAAAGTATTCAAGGGTGACAAAAGTCCCTTTGACCTGGATAAGCTGTAGAATGTCATAGGAATTTTTTTTTCAACTCGAATTCAATTGTGATGAACGAAAAGCAGACACGGAAATTTGGTACGAAGACATGTTGAAAAGCAAGGATGAAAATAAACCCTATAATCTGGATATGCAGTAGAATGTCATAGGAATTGTTTTTTCAACTAGAATTCAATTGTGATGAACGAAAAGCAGACATGGAAATTTGGTACGAAGACATGTTGAAAAGCAAGGATGAAAATAAACAATATGATCTGGATATGCAATAGAACAACATAGGATTTTTTTTTCTCTAGAATTCACTTGCGGTGAATGAAAAACAGGCATACAAATTTTATACGAAGACAAGTTGAGTATCAAGAATTAAAAAAAAAACAATCTACGACCTGGATATCCTGTAGGAATGTCGTAGGATGTTTTTTACCAAAAACTCATTTCTGATGAGCATGAAGAGCCAGAAAAAAAAATTCAGTACGAAAACCATGTTAAGTAACTCGAGGACCTGGAAAAGGTCTACAAAATCATTGTGACCACCGCCTGAAACAAAAATCAGCAACGAGACCCGCGAGATTCTGGTTTCAGCGTCTGTCGTCATTGACGGATCTTTGATGTCGTCGCGCGAAAGTCGAGGAAATCCTCAGTTGGAACGCCGAGGACACTTGGAATCCGTCTTGATTCCGAGTCTCACTCGCGGACCCCAGTTTGGAAGGCTTGACGCCCTAGTAACGGGGGGACGTCTGCAGCCGAGGCGAATTCGAGCCGGGGTGGCGTTAAATATTCAGACGATCTTGGAGGGTAGTTCGGAGCGAGAGGTTAAAATGGAATTAACACCAGCGCCGTAGGAGCCGACGGGGGGAAGCGGCGCGCGAAGAAAACGATAGATCCGTTAGCGAGGAGCCGACGACGATGATCCCCATTCGTGCGATGAGGGCTGGAGGGGTCCGAAGATTCGGAGGCTACTCCGATGTAGTTGGGTTAGTTTCGGCGCGAAGGGTCCTTGCGGATTTGATGTTAATGGTGGTGCGACTCGGGGACGACGACGACGACGAAAGTTACTCGCATTCTACGCGGTGATGGAACAAGTGACGAACCGAAAAAGGGATTCACTGATGAGGGGAGGCGCGCGCGGGAATTACGAGAACGACTTGAACCTGATGCGAAAACACGTGCAACCTTCCTCGCCGACTCCCACAAACAGCGCGCGGAATGCATTCGGTACAACGGCACGGCTGTGCCTCTTGGATCAATATTGTCGGATTAGCGTTGATGTACGGGATCTTTAGAACGCCATTTAGAGCGCGATCGGGAAACATTCCTTGTGACTATCGAGACGACATTCAACGAAAACCGCGGCTGGCGGTATTTTGAGAAAAAACGAATTTGGAATTTTTAATTTATGCTGGGGGGTCGAGTTTCGCATTTTTCGATTGGGCCCGGTTTTGTGAATTCTGACGAAAAAGCATCGAAGTTTGTAATTTTTCCTTTCCTGTGAGCCGAGGCATTTTTGCTGAAGATCCCCGGGCCGGATTTTTAGCTCGTGGAATGACTATTTAAAAAGAAAAGTTATTTTTCGGAAAAAAGTCATTCCATGAGCTAAAAATCCGGCCTCGGGGAATTTTAGCTCGTGGAATGACTTTTTTCCGAAAAATATTTTTTTTTTTTTTTTCAAAGTCATTCCATGAGCTAAAATTTCCTGGGGCCGGATTTTTAGCTCGTGGAATGACTTTAAAAAAAAAAAATTATTTTTCGGAAAAAAGTCATTCCATGAGCTAAAAATCCGGCCCCAGGATATTTTAGCTCATGGAATGACTTAAAAAAAAAAAAAAAATTATTTTTCGGAAAAAAGTCATTCCATGAGCTAAAAATCCGGACTCAGGGAATTTTAGCTCATGGAATGACTTTTTTCCGAAAAATAATTTTTTTTTTTTTTAAAGTCATTCCATGAGCTAAAAATCCGGCCCCAGGAAATTTTAGCTCATGGAATGACTTAAAAAAAAAAAAAAAATTATTTTTCGGAAAAAAGTCATTCCATGAGCTAAAAATCGGGCCCCAGGAAATTTTAGCTCATGGAATGACTTTAAAAAAAAAAAAAAATTATTTTTCGGAAAAAAGTCATTCCATGAGCTAAAATTTCCTGGGGCCGGATTTTTAGCTCATGGAATGACTTTAAAAAAAAAAAAAATTATTTTTCGGAAAAAAGTCATTCCATGAGCTAAAATTCCCTGAGGCCGGATTTTTAGCTCATGGAATGACTTTTTTCCGAAAAATAATTTTTTTTTTTTTTTTTTAAGTCATTCCATGAGCTAAAATTTCCTGAGGCCGGATTTTTAGCTCATGGAATGACTTAAAAAAAAAAAAAATTATTTTTCGGAAAAAAGTCATTCCATGAGCTAAAATTTCCTGGGGCCGGATTTTTAGCTCATGGAATGACTTTAAAAAAAAAAAAAATTATTTTTTGGAAAAAAGTCATTCCATGAGCTAAAAATCCGGCCCCAGGATATTTTAGCTCATGGAATGACTTTTTTCCGAAAAATAATTTTTTTTTTTTTTTTAAGTCATTCCATGAGCTAAAATTCCCTGAGGCCGGATTTTTAGCTCATGGAATGACTTTTTTCCGAAAAATAATTTTTTTTTTTTTTTAAAGTCATTCCATGAGCTAAAATATCCTGGGGCCGGATTTTTAGCTCATGGAATGACTTTTTTCCGAAAAATAATTTTTTTTTTTTTTAAAGTCATTCCATGAGCTAAAATTTCCTGAGGCCGGATTTTTAGCTCATGGAATGACTTTTTTCCGAAAAATATTTTTTTTTTTTTTTTAAAGTCATTCCATGAGCTAAAATATCCTGGGGCCGGATTTTTAGCTCATGGAATGACTTTTTTTCCAAAAAATAATTTTTTTTTTTTTTAAAGTCATTCCATGAGCTAAAATTTCCTGGGCCGGATTTTTAGCTCATGGAATGACTTAAAAAAAAAAAAAATTATTTTTTGGAAAAAAAGTCATTCCATGAGCTAAAAATCCGGCCCCAGGATATTTTAGCTCATGGAATGACTTTAAAAAAAAAAAAAAAATATTTTTCGGAAAAAAGTCATTCCATGAGCTAAAAATCCGGCCTCAGGAAATTTTAGCTCATGGAATGACTTAAAAAAAAAAAAAAATTATTTTTCGGAAAAAAGTCATTCCATGAGCTAAAATTTCCTGGGGCCGGATTTTTAGCTCATGGAATGACTTTAAAAAAAAAAAAAAATTATTTTTTGGAAAAAAGTCATTCCATGAGCTAAAAATCCGGCCCCAGGATATTTTAGCTCATGGAATGACTTTTTTCCGAAAAATAATTTTTTTTTTTTTTTTAAGTCATTCCATGAGCTAAAATTTCCTGAGGCCGGATTTTTAGCTCATGGAATGACTTTTTTCCGAAAAATAATTTTTTTTTTTTTTTTTAAAGTCATTCCATGAGCTAAAATATCCTGGGGCCGGATTTTTAGCTCATGGAATGACTTTTTTCCGAAAAATAATTTTTTTTTTTTTTTAAAGTCATTCCATGAGCTAAAATTTCCTGAGGCCGGATTTTTAGCTCATGGAATGACTTTTTTCCGAAAAATATTTTTTTTTTTTTTTTTAAAGTCATTCCATGAGCTAAAATATCCTGGGGCCGGATTTTTAGCTCATGGAATGACTTTTTTTCCAAAAAATAATTTTTTTTTTTTTTTAAAGTCATTCCATGAGCTAAAATTTCCTGGGCCGGATTTTTAGCTCATGGAATGACTTAAAAAAAAAAAAAAAATTATTTTTCGGAAAAAAGTCATTCCATGAGCTAAAAATCCGGCCTCAGGGAATTTTAGCTCATGGAATGACTTTTTTCCGAAAAATAATTTTTTTTTTTTTTAAAGTCATTCCATGAGCTAAAATATCCTGGGGCCGGATTTTTAGCTCATGGAATGACTTTTTTCCGAAAAATAATTTTTTTTTTTTTTAAAGTCATTCCATGAGCTAAAAATCCGGCCCCAGGAAATTTTAGCTCATGGAATGACTTTAAAAAAAAAAAAAAAATATTTTTCGGAAAAAAGTCATTCCATGAGCTAAAATTTCCTGGGGCCGGATTTTTAGCTCATGGAATGACTTTAAAAAAAAAAAAAAATTATTTTTTGGAAAAAAGTCATTCCATGAGCTAAAAATCCGGCCCCAGGATATTTTAGCTCATGGAATGACTTTTTTCCGAAAAATAATTTTTTTTTTTTTTTTAAGTCATTCCATGAGCTAAAAATCCGGCCCCAGGATATTTTAGCTCATGGAATGACTTTTTTCCGAAAAATAATTTTTTTTTTTTTTTTAAGTCATTCCATGAGCTAAAATTTCCTGAGGCCGGATTTTTAGCTCATGGAATGACTTTTTTCCGAAAAATAATTTTTTTTTTTTTTTTTAAGTCATTCCATGAGCTAAAATATCCTGGGGCCGGATTTTTAGCTCATGGAATGACTTTTTTCCGAAAAATAATTTTTTTTTTTTTTTAAAGTCATTCCATGAGCTAAAATTTCCTGAGGCCGGATTTTTAGCTCATGGAATGACTTTTTTCCGAAAAATATTTTTTTTTTTTTTTTAAAGTCATTCCATGAGCTAAAATATCCTGGGGCCGGATTTTTAGCTCATGGAATGACTTTTTTTCCAAAAAATAATTTTTTTTTTTTTTTAAAGTCATTCCATGAGCTAAAATTTCCTGGGCCGGATTTTTAGCTCATGGAATGACTTAAAAAAAAAAAAAAATTATTTTTCGGAAAAAAGTCATTCCATGAGCTAAAAATCCGGCCTCAGGGAATTTTAGCTCATGGAATGACTTTTTTCCGAAAAATAATTTTTTTTTTTTTTAAAGTCATTCCATGAGCTAAAATATCCTGGGGCCGGATTTTTAGCTCATGGAATGACTTTTTTCCGAAAAATAATTTTTTTTTTTTTTTTAAAGTCATTCCATGAGCTAAAAATCCGGCCCCAGGAAATTTTAGCTCATGGAATGACAAAAAAAAAAAAAAAATTATTTTTCGGAAAAAAGTCATTCCATGAGCTAAAAATCGGGCCCCAGGAAATTTTAGCTCATGGAATGACTTTAAAAAAAAAAAAAAAATTATTTTTCGGAAAAAAGTCATTCCATGAGCTAAAAATCCGGCCCCAGGATATTTTAGCTCATGGAATGACTTTAAAAAAAAAAAAAATTATTTTTCGGAAAAAAGTCATTCCATGAGCTAAAATTCCCTGAGGCCGGATTTTTAGCTCATGGAATGACTTTTTTCCGAAAAATAATTTTTTTTTTTTTTAAAGTCATTCCATGAGCTAAAATTCCCTGAGGCCGGATTTTTAGCTCATGGAATGACTTTTTTCCGAAAAATAATTTTTTTTTTTTTTTTAAAGTCATTCCATGAGCTAAAAATCCGGCCCCAAGAAATTTTAGCTCATGGAATGACTTTAAAAAAAAAAAAAATTATTTTTCGAAAAAAAGTCATTCCATGAGCTAAAATTTCTTGGAGCCGGATTTTTAGCTCAAGGAATGACTTTGAAAAAAAAAAAAAATTATTTTTCGGAAAAAAGTCATTCCATGAGCTAAAAATCCGGCCCCAAGAAATTTTAGCTCATGGAATGACTTTTTTCCGAAAAATAATTTTTTTTTTTTTTTAAGTCATTCCATGAGCTAAAATTTCTTGGGGCCGGATTTTTAGCTCATGGAATGACTTTTTTTCCAAAAAATAATTTTTTTTTTTTTTTAAAGTCATTCCATGAGCTAAAATTTCCTGGGCCGGATTTTTAGCTCATGGAATGACTTAAAAAAAAAAAAAAAATTATTTTTCGGAAAAAAGTCATTCCATGAGCTAAAAATCCGGCCTCAGGGAATTTTAGCTCATGGAATGACTTTTTTCCGAAAAATAATTTTTTTTTTTTTTAAAGTCATTCCATGAGCTAAAATATCCTGGGGCCGGATTTTTAGCTCATGGAATGACTTTTTTCCGAAAAATAATTTTTTTTTTTTTTAAAGTCATTCCATGAGCTAAAAATCCGGCCCCAGGAAATTTTAGCTCATGGAATGACTTTAAAAAAAAAAAAAAAATATTTTTCGGAAAAAAGTCATTCCATGAGCTAAAATTTCCTGGGGCCGGATTTTTAGCTCATGGAATGACTTTAAAAAAAAAAAAAAATTATTTTTTGGAAAAAAGTCATTCCATGAGCTAAAAATCCGGCCCCAGGATATTTTAGCTCATGGAATGACTTTTTTCCGAAAAATAATTTTTTTTTTTTTTTTAAGTCATTCCATGAGCTAAAAATCCGGCCCCAGGATATTTTAGCTCATGGAATGACTTTTTTCCGAAAAATAATTTTTTTTTTTTTTTTAAGTCATTCCATGAGCTAAAATTTCCTGAGGCCGGATTTTTAGCTCATGGAATGACTTTTTTCCGAAAAATAATTTTTTTTTTTTTTTTTAAGTCATTCCATGAGCTAAAATATCCTGGGGCCGGATTTTTAGCTCATGGAATGACTTTTTTCCGAAAAATAATTTTTTTTTTTTTTTAAAGTCATTCCATGAGCTAAAATTTCCTGAGGCCGGATTTTTAGCTCATGGAATGACTTTTTTCCGAAAAATATTTTTTTTTTTTTTTTAAAGTCATTCCATGAGCTAAAATATCCTGGGGCCGGATTTTTAGCTCATGGAATGACTTTTTTTCCAAAAAATAATTTTTTTTTTTTTTTAAAGTCATTCCATGAGCTAAAATTTCCTGGGCCGGATTTTTAGCTCATGGAATGACTTAAAAAAAAAAAAAAATTATTTTTCGGAAAAAAGTCATTCCATGAGCTAAAAATCCGGCCTCAGGGAATTTTAGCTCATGGAATGACTTTTTTCCGAAAAATAATTTTTTTTTTTTTTAAAGTCATTCCATGAGCTAAAATATCCTGGGGCCGGATTTTTAGCTCATGGAATGACTTTTTTCCGAAAAATAATTTTTTTTTTTTTTTTAAAGTCATTCCATGAGCTAAAAATCCGGCCCCAGGAAATTTTAGCTCATGGAATGACAAAAAAAAAAAAAAAATTATTTTTCGGAAAAAAGTCATTCCATGAGCTAAAAATCGGGCCCCAGGAAATTTTAGCTCATGGAATGACTTTAAAAAAAAAAAAAAAATTATTTTTCGGAAAAAAGTCATTCCATGAGCTAAAAATCCGGCCCCAGGATATTTTAGCTCATGGAATGACTTTAAAAAAAAAAAAAATTATTTTTCGGAAAAAAGTCATTCCATGAGCTAAAATTCCCTGAGGCCGGATTTTTAGCTCATGGAATGACTTTTTTCCGAAAAATAATTTTTTTTTTTTTTAAAGTCATTCCATGAGCTAAAATTCCCTGAGGCCGGATTTTTAGCTCATGGAATGACTTTTTTCCGAAAAATAATTTTTTTTTTTTTTTTAAAGTCATTCCATGAGCTAAAAATCCGGCCCCAAGAAATTTTAGCTCATGGAATGACTTTAAAAAAAAAAAAAATTATTTTTCGAAAAAAAGTCATTCCATGAGCTAAAATTTCTTGGAGCCGGATTTTTAGCTCAAGGAATGACTTTGAAAAAAAAAAAAAAATTATTTTTCGGAAAAAAGTCATTCCATGAGCTAAAAATCCGGCCCCAAGAAATTTTAGCTCATGGAATGACTTTTTTCCGAAAAATAATTTTTTTTTTTTTTTAAAGTCATTCCATGAGCTAAAAATCCGGCCCCAAGAAATTTTAGCTCATGGAATGACTTTTTTCCGAAAAATAATTTTTTTTTTTTTTTAAAGTCATTCCATGAGCTAAAATATCCTGGGGCCGGATTTTTAGCTCATGGAATGACTTTTTTCCGAAAAATATTTTTTTTTTTTTTTTTAAAGTCATTCCATGAGCTAAAATTTCCTGGGGCCCGATTTTTAGCTCATGGAATGACTTTTTTCCGAAAAATAATTTTTTTTTTTTTTTAAAGTCATTCCATGAGCTAAAATTTCCTGGGGCCGGATTTTTAGCTCATGGAATGACTTAAAAAAAAAAAAATATATTTTTCGGAAAAAAGTCATTCCATGAGCTAAAATTTCTTGGGCCGGATTTTTAGCTCATGGAATGACTTTAAAAAAAAAAAAAATTATTTTTCGGAAAAAAGTCATTCCATGAGCTAAAAATCCGGCCCCAGGATATTTTAGCTCATGGAATGACTTTAAAAAAAAAAAAAAATTATTTTTCGGAAAAAAGTCATTCCATGAGCTAAAAATCGGGCCCCAGGAAATTTTAGCTCATGGAATGACTTTAAAAAAAAAAAAAAAAATATTTTTCGGAAAAAAGTCATTCCATGAGCTAAAAATCCGGCCCCAGGATATTTTAGCTCATGGAATGACTTTAAAAAAAAAAAAAAATTATTTTTCGGAAAAAAGTCATTCCATGAGCTAAAATTTCTTGGGGCCGGATTTTTAGCTCATGGAATGACTTTAAAAAAAAAAAAAAATTATTTTTCGGAAAAAAGTCATTCCATGAGCTAAAATTTCTTGGGGCCGGATTTTTAGCTCATGGAATGACTTTTTTCCGAAAAATAATTTTTTTTTTTTTTCAAAGTCATTCCTTGAGCTAAAAATCCGGCTCCAAGAAATTTTAGCTCATGGAATGACTTTTTTTCGAAAAATAATTTTTTTTTTTTTTAAAGTCATTCCATGAGCTAAAATTTCTTGGGGCCGGATTTTTAGCTCATGGAATGACTTTAAAAAAAAAAAAAAAATTATTTTTCGGAAAAAAGTCATTCCATGAGCTAAAAATCCGGCCTCAGGGAATTTTAGCTCATGGAATGACTTTAAAAAAAAAAAAAATTATTTTTCGGAAAAAAGTCATTCCATGAGCTAAAAATCCGGCCTCAGGGAATTTTAGCTCATGGAATGACTTTTTTCCGAAAAATAATTTTTTTTTTTTTTAAAGTCATTCCATGAGCTAAAATATCCTGGGGCCGGATTTTTAGCTCATGGAATGACTTTTTTCCGAAAAATAATTTTTTTTTTTTTTTTAAAGTCATTCCATGAGCTAAAATTTCCTGGGGCCCGATTTTTAGCTCATGGAATGACTTTTTTCCGAAAAATAATTTTTTTTTTTTTTTTGTCATTCCATGAGCTAAAATTTCCTGGGGCCGGATTTTTAGCTCATGGAATGACTTTAAAAAAAAAAAAAAAATTATTTTTCGGAAAAAAGTCATTCCATGAGCTAAAAATCCGGCCCCAGGATATTTTAGCTCATGGAATGACTTTAAAAAAAAAAAAAATTATTTTTCGGAAAAAAGTCATTCCATGAGCTAAAATTCCCTGAGGCCGGATTTTTAGCTCATGGAATGACTTTTTTCCGAAAAATAATTTTTTTTTTTTTTTAAGTCATTCCATGAGCTAAAAATCCGGCCCAGGAAATTTTAGCTCATGGAATGACTTTAAAAAAAAAAAAAAATTATTTTTTGGAAAAAAAGTCATTCCATGAGCTAAAAATCCGGCCCCAGGATATTTTAGCTCATGGAATGACTTTAAAAAAAAAAAAAAAATATTTTTCGGAAAAAAGTCATTCCATGAGCTAAAAATCCGGCCTCAGGAAATTTTAGCTCATGGAATGACTTTAAAAAAAAAAAAAAATTATTTTTCGGAAAAAAGTCATTCCATGAGCTAAAAATCCGGCCCCAGGATATTTTAGCTCATGGAATGACTTAAAAAAAAAAAAAAAAATTATTTTTCGGAAAAAAGTCATTCCATGAGCTAAAAATCCGGCCCCAGGATATTTTAGCTCATGGAATGACTTTAAAAAAAAAAAAAAATTATTTTTCGGAAAAAAGTCATTCCATGAGCTAAAATTCCCTGAGGCCGGATTTTTAGCTCATGGAATGACTTTTTTCCGAAAAATAATTTTTTTTTTTTTTTAAAGTCATTCCATGAGCTAAAAATCCGGCCCCAGGAAATTTTAGCTCATGGAATGACTTTAAAAAAAAAAAAAAAATTATTTTTCGGAAAAAAGTCATTCCATGAGCTAAAAATCGGGCCCCAGGAAATTTTAGCTCATGGAATGACTTTAAAAAAAAAAAAAATTATTTTTCGGAAAAAAGTCATTCCATGAGCTAAAATTCCCTGAGGCCGGATTTTTAGCTCATGGAATGACTTTTTTCCGAAAAATAATTTTTTTTTTTTTTTTAAAGTCATTCCATGAGCTAAAATTTCCTGGGGCCGGATTTTTAGCTCATGGAATGACTTTAAAAAAAAAAAAATTATTTTTTGGAAAAAAAGTCATTCCATGAGCTAAAAATCCGGCCCCAGGATATTTTAGCTCATGGAATGACTTAAAAAAAAAAAAAAAAAATATTTTTCGGAAAAAAGTCATTCCATGAGCTAAAAATCCGGCCCAGGATATTTTAGCTCATGGAATGACTTTAAAAAAAAAAAGAAATTATTTTTCGGAAAAAAGTCATTCCATGAGCTAAAATTTCCTGGGGCCGGATTTTTAGCTCATGGAATGACTTTAAAAAAAAAAAAAAATTATTTTTTGGAAAAAAAGTCATTCCATGAGCTAAAAATCCGGCCCCAGGATATTTTAGCTCATGGAATGACTTAAAAAAAAAAAAAAAAATATTTTTCGGAAAAAAGTCATTCCATGAGCTAAAAATCCGGCCCAGGATATTTTAGCTCATGGAATGACTTTAAAAAAAAAAAAGAAATTATTTTTCGGAAAAAAGTCATTCCATGAGCTAAAATTTCCTGGGGCCGGATTTTTAGCTCATGGAATGACTTAAAAAAAAAAAAAAAATATTTTTCGGAAAAAAGTCATTCCATGAGCTAAAATTCCCTGAGGCCGGATTTTTAGCTCATGGAATGACTTTAAAAAAAAAAAAAAATTATTTTTCGGAAAAAAGTCATTCCATGAGCTAAAATTCCCTGAGGCCGGATTTTTAGCTCATGGAATGACTTTTTTCCGAAAAATAATTTTTTTTTTTTTTTTAAAGTCATTCCATGAGCTAAAATTTCCTGAGGCCGGATTTTTAGCTCATGGAATGACTTTAAAAAAAAAAAAAATTATTTTTCGGAAAAAAGTCATTCCATGAGCTAAAATTTCCTGGGGCCGGATTTTTAGCTCATGGAATGACTTCAAAAAAAAAAAAAAAATTATTTTTCGGAAAAAAGTCATTCCATGAGCTAAAAATCCGGCCTCAGGGAATTTTAGCTCATGGAATGACTTTTTTCCGAAAAATAATTTTTTTTTTTTTTTTAAAGTCATTCCATGAGCTAAAATATCCTGGGGCCGGATTTTTAGCTCATGGAATGACTTTTTTCCGAAAAATAATTTCTTTTTTTTTTTTTAAAGTCATTCCATGAGCTAAAAATCCGGCCCCAAGAAATTTTAGCTCATGGAATGACTTTTTTCCGAAAAATAATTTTTTTTTTTTTTTTAAAGTCATTCCATGAGCTAAAAATCCGGCCCCAGAAAATTTTAGCTCATGGAATGACTTAAAAAAAAAAAAAAAAATTATTTTTCGGAAAAAAGTCATTCCATGAGCTAAAAATCCGGCCTCAGGGAATTTTAGCTCATGGAATGACTTTTTTCCGAAAAATAATTTTTTTTTTTTTTTTAAAGTCATTCCATGAGCTAAAATATCCTGGGGCCGGATTTTTAGCTCATGGAATGACTTTTTTCCGAAAAATAATTTTTTTTTTTTTTTAAAGTCATTCCATGAGCTAAAAATCCGGCCCCAAGAAATTTTAGCTCATGGAATGACTTTTTTCCGAAAAATAATTTTTTTTTTTTTTTTAAAGTCATTCCATGAGCTAAAAATCCGGCCCCAGGAAATTTTAGCTCATGGAATGACTTAAAAAAAAAAAAAAATTATTTTTCGGAAAAAAGTCATTCCATGAGCTAAAATTCCCTGAGGCCGGATTTTTAGCTCATGGAATGACTTTTTTCCGAAAAATATTTTTTTTTTTTTTTTTAAAGTCATTCCATGAGCTAAAATTTCCTGAGGCCGGATTTTTAGCTCATGGAATGACTTTAAAAAAAAAAAAAATTATTTTTCGGAAAAAAGTCATTCCATGAGCTAAAATTCCCTGAGGCCGGATTTTTAGCTCATGGAATGACTTTTTTCCGAAAAATATTTTTTTTTTTTTTTTTAAAGTCATTCCATGAGCTAAAATTTCCTGAGGCCGGATTTTTAGCTCATGGAATGACTTTAAAAAAAAAAAAAATTATTTTTCGGAAAAAAGTCATTCCATGAGCTAAAATTTCCTGGGGCCGGATTTTTAGCTCATGGAATGACTTTAAAAAAAAAAAAAATTATTTTTCGGAAAAAAGTCATTCCATGAGCTAAAATTCCCTGAGGCCGGATTTTTAGCTCATGGAATGACTTTTTTCCGAAAAATATTTTTTTTTTTTTTTTTAAAGTCATTCCATGAGCTAAAATTTCCTGAGGCCGGATTTTTAGCTCATGGAATGACTTTAAAAAAAAAAAAAATTATTTTTCGGAAAAAAGTCATTCCATGAGCTAAAATTTCCTGGGGCCGGATTTTTAGCTCATGGAATGACTTTAAAAAAAAAAAAAAAATTATTTTTCGGAAAAAAGTCATTCCATGAGCTAAAAATCCGGCCCCAGGATATTTTAGCTCATGGAATGACTTAAAAAAAAAAAAAAAATTATTTTTCGGAAAAAAGTCATTCCATGAGCTAAAATTCCCTGAGGCCGGATTTTTAGCTCATGGAATGACTTTTTTCCGAAAAATAATTTTTTTTTTTTTTTTAAAGTCATTCCATGAGCTAAAATTTCCTGGGGCCGGATTTTTAGCTCATGGAATGACTTTAAAAAAAAAAAATTATTTTTCGGAAAAAAGTCATTCCATGAGCTAAAATTTCCTGGGGCCGGATTTTTAGCTCATGGAATGACTTTAAAAAAAAAAAAAAATTATTTTTTGGAAAAAAGTCATTCCATGAGCTAAAAATCCGGCCCCAGGATATTTTAGCTCATGGAATGACTTTAAAAAAAAAAAAATATTATTTTTCGGAAAAAAGTCATTCCATGAGCTAAAAATCCGGCCCCAGGATATTTTAGCTCATGGAATGACTTAAAAAAAAAAAAAAAATATTTTTCGGAAAAAAGTCATTCCATGAGCTAAAAATCCGGCCTCAGGGAATTTTAGCTCATGGAATGACTTTAAAAAAAAAAAAAATTATTTTTCGGAAAAAAGTCATTCCATGAGCTAAAAATCCGGCCTCAGGGAATTTTAGCTCATGGAATGACTTTTTTCCGAAAAATAATTTTTTTTTTTTTTTAAAGTCATTCCATGAGCTAAAATATCCTGGGGCCGGATTTTTAGCTCATGGAATGACTTTTTTCCAAAAAATAATTTTTTTTTTTTTTTAAAGTCATTCCTTGAGCTAAAAATCCGGCCCCAAGAAATTTTAGCTCATCGAATGACTTTTTTCCGAAAAATAATTTTTTTTTTTTTTAAAGTCATTCCATGAGCTAAAATTTCCTGGGGCCGGATTTTTAGCTCATGGAATGACTTTTTTCCGAAAAATAATTTTTTTTTTTTTTTTTAAGTCATTCCATGAGCTAAAATATCCTGGGGCCGGATTTTTAGCTCATGGAATGACTTTTTTCCAAAAAATAATTTTTTTTTTTTTTTTTAAAGTCATTCCATGAGCTAAAAATCCGGCCCCAGGAAATTTTAGCTCATGGAATGACTTTTTTCCGAAAAATAATTTTTTTTTTTTTTTAAAGTCATTCCATGAGCTAAAAATCCGGCCTCAGGAAATTTTAGCTCATGGAATGACTTTAAAAAAAAAAAAAATTATTTTTCGGAAAAAAGTCATTCCATGAGCTAAAATTTCCTGGGGCCGGATTTTTAGCTCATGGAATGACTTTAAAAAAAAAAAAAAATTATTTTTTGGAAAAAAGTCATTCCATGAGCTAAAAATCCGGCCCCAGGATATTTTAGCTCATGGAATGACTTAAAAAAAAAAAAAAAAATTATTTTTCGGAAAAAAGTCATTCCATGAGCTAAAAATCCGGCCCCAGGAAATTTTAGCTCATGGAATGACTTTTTTCCGAAAAATAATTTTTTTTTTTTTTTAAAGTCATTCCATGAGCTAAAAATCCGGCCTCAGGAAATTTTAGCTCATGGAATGACTTTAAAAAAAAAAAAAATTATTTTTCGGAAAAAAGTCATTCCATGAGCTAAAATTTCCTGGGGCCGGATTTTTAGCTCATGGAATGACTTTAAAAAAAAAAAAAAATTATTTTTTGGAAAAAAGTCATTCCATGAGCTAAAAATCCGGCCCCAGGATATTTTAGCTCATGGAATGACTTAAAAAAAAAAAAAAAAATTATTTTTCGGAAAAAAGTCATTCCATAAGCTAAAAATCCGGCCCCAGGAAATTTTAGCTCATGGAATGACTTTAAAAAAAAAAAAAAATTATTTTTCGGAAAAAAGTCATTCGATGAGCTAAAATTTCTTGGGGCCGGATTTTTAGCTCAAGGAATGACTTTAAAAAAAAAAAAAATTATTTTTTGGAAAAAAGTCATTCCATGAGCTAAAATATCCTGGGGCCGGATTTTTAGCTCATGGAATGACTTTAAAAAAAAAAAAAATTATTTTTCGGAAAAAAGTCATTCCATGAGCTAAAAATCCGGCCCCAGGATATTTTAGCTCATGGAATGACTTAAAAAAAAAAAAAAAATTATTTTTCGGAAAAAAGTCATTCCATGAGCTAAAAATCCGGCCTCAGGGAATTTTAGCTCATGGAATGACTTTAAAAAAAAAAGAAAATAATTTTTCGGAAAAAAGTCATTCCATGAGCTAAAAATCCGGCCTCAGGGAATTTTAGCTCATGGAATGACTTAAAAAAAAAAAAAATTATTTTTCGGAAAAAAGTCATTCCATGAGCTAAAATTTCCTGGGGCCGGATTTTTAGCTCATGGAATGACTTAAAAAAAAAAAAAAAATTATTTTTCGGAAAAAAGTCATTCCATGAGCTAAAATTTCTTGGGGCCGGATTTTTAGCTCATGGAATGACTTTAAAAAAAAAAAAAAATTATTTTTCGGAAAAAAGTCATTCCATGAGCTAAAAATCCGGCCCCAGGATATTTTAGCTCATGGAATGACTTAAAAAAAAAAAAAAAATTATTTTTCGGAAAAAAGTCATTCCATGAGCTAAAATTCCCTGAGGCCGGATTTTTAGCTCATGGAATGACTTTTTTCCGAAAAATAATTTTTTTTTTTTTTTTAAAGTCATTCCATGAGCTAAAAATCCGGCCCCAGGAAATTTTAGCTCATGGAATGACTTTTTTCCGAAAAATAATTTTTATTTTTTTTAAAGTCATTCCATGAGCTAAAAATCCGGCCTCAGGAAACTTTAGCTCATGGAATGACTTAAAAAAAAAAAAAAAATTATTTTTCGGAAAAAGTCATTCCATGAGCTAAAAATCCGGCCTCAGGGAATTTTAGCTCATGGAATGACTTTTTTCCGAAAAATAATTTTTTTTTTTTTTTAAAGTCATTCCATGAGCTAAAATTTCCTGTGGCCGGATTTTTAGCTCATGGAATGACTTTTTTCCGAAAAATATATATTTTTTTTTTTTAAAGTCATTCCATGAGCTAAAATATCCTGGGGCCGGATTTTTAGCTCATGGAATGACTTTTTTTCCAAAAAATAATTTTTTTTTTTTTTTAAAGTCATTCCATGAGCTAAAATTTCCTGGGCCGGATTTTTAGCTCATGGAATGACTTAAAAAAAAAAAAAAATTATTTTTCGGAAAAAAGTCATTCCATGAGCTAAAAATCCGGCCTCAGGGAATTTTAGCTCATGGAATGACTTTTTTCCGAAAAATAATTTTTTTTTTTTTTAAAGTCATTCCATGAGCTAAAATATCCTGGGGTCGGATTTTTAGCTCATGGAATGACTTTTTTCCGAAAAATAATTTTTTTTTTTTTAAAAGTCATTCCATGAGCTAAAAATCCGGCCCCAGGAAATTTTAGCTCATGGAATGACAAAAAAAAAAAAAAAAAATTATTTTTCGGAAAAAAGTCATTCCATGAGCTAAAAATCGGGCCCCAGGGAATTTTAGCTCATGGAATGACTTTTTTCCGAAAAATAATTTTTTTTTTTTTTTTAAGTCATTCCATGAGCTAAAATATCCTGGGGCCGGATTTTTAGCTCATGGAATGACTTTTTTCCGAAAAATAATTTTTTTTTTTTTTTAAAGTCATTCCATGAGCTAAAATTTCCTGGGGCCCGATTTTTAGCTCATGGAATGACTTTTTTCCGAAAAATAATTTTTTTTTTTTTTTTAAAGTCATTCCATGAGCTAAAATTTCCTGGGGCCGGATTTTTAGCTCATGGAATGACTTAAAAAAAAAAAAAAATTATTTTTCGGAAAAAAGTCATTCCATGAGCTAAAATTTCTTGGGCCGGATTTTTAGCTCATGGAATGACTTTAAAAAAAAAAAAAATTATTTTTCGGAAAAAAGTCATTCCATGAGCTAAAAATCCGGCCCCAGGATATTTTAGCTCATGGAATGACTTTAAAAAAAAAAAAAAATTATTTTTCGGAAAAAAGTCATTCCATGAGCTAAAATTCCCTGAGGCCGGATTTTTAGCTCATGGAATGACTTTTTTCCGAAAAATAATTTTTTTTTTTTTTAAAGTCATTCCATGAGCTAAAAATCCGGCCCCAGGAAATTTTAGCTCATGGAATGACTTTAAAAAAAAAAAAAAATTATTTTTCGGAAAAAAGTCATTCCATGAGCTAAAAATCGGGCCCCAGGAAATTTTAGCTCATGGAATGACTTTAAAAAAAAAAAAAATTATTTTTCGGAAAAAAGTCATTCCATGAGCTAAAATTCCCTGAGGCCGGATTTTTAGCTCATGGAATGACTTTTTTCCGAAAAAAATTTTTTTTTTTTTTTTAAAGTCATTCCATGAGCTAAAATTTCCTGAGGCCGGATTTTTAGCTCATGGAATGACTTAAAAAAAAAAAAAAATTATTTTTCGGAAAAAAGTCATTCCATGAGCTAAAATTTCCTGGGGCCGGATTTTTAGCTCATGGAATGACTTTAAAAAAAAAAAAATTTATTTTTTGGAAAAAAAGTCATTCCATGAGCTAAAAATCCGGCCCCAGGATATTTTAGCTCATGGAATGACTTAAAAAAAAAAAAAATTATTTTTCGGAAAAAAGTCATTCCATGAGCTAAAAATCCGGCCCCAGGATATTTTAGCTCATGGAATGACTTAAAAAAAAAAAAAGAAATTATTTTTCGGAAAAAAGTCATTCCATGAGCTAAAATTTCCTGGGGCCGGATTTTTAGCTCATGGAATGACTTTAAAAAAAAAAAAAATTATTTTTCGGAAAAAAGTCATTCCATGAGCTAAAATTCCCTGAGGCCGGATTTTTAGCTCATGGAATGACTTTTTTCCGAAAAATAATTTTTTTTTTTTTTTAAAGTCATTCCATGAGCTAAAAATCCGGCCCCAAGAAATTTTAGCTCATGGAATGACTTTTTTCCGAAAAATAATTTTTTTTTTTTTTTTAAAGTCATTCCATGAGCTAAAAATCCGGCCCCAGGAAATTTTAGCTCATGGAATGACTTAAAAAAAAAAAAAAATTATTTTTCGGAAAAAAGTCATTCCATGAGCTAAAATTCCCTGAGGCCGGATTTTTAGCTCATGGAATGACTTTTTTCCGAAAAATATTTTTTTTTTTTTTTTTAAAGTCATTCCATGAGCTAAAATTTCCTGAGGCCGGATTTTTAGCTCATGGAATGACTTTAAAAAAAAAAAAAATTATTTTTCGGAAAAAAGTCATTCCATGAGCTAAAATTCCCTGAGGCCGGATTTTTAGCTCATGGAATGACTTTTTTCCGAAAAATATTTTTTTTTTTTTTTTTAAAGTCATTCCATGAGCTAAAATTTCCTGAGGCCGGATTTTTAGCTCATGGAATGACTTTAAAAAAAAAAAAAATTATTTTTCGGAAAAAAGTCATTCCATGAGCTAAAATTTCCTGGGGCCGGATTTTTAGCTCATGGAATGACTTTAAAAAAAAAAAAAAAAATTATTTTTTGGAAAAAAGTCATTCCATGAGCTAAAAATCCGGCCCCAGGATATTTTAGCTCATGGAATGACTTAAAAAAAAAAAAAAATTATTTTTCGGAAAAAAGTCATTCCATGAGCTAAAAATCCGGCCCCAGGATATTTTAGCTCATGGAATGACTTAAAAAAAAAAAAAAAATTATTTTTCGGAAAAAAGTCATTCCATGAGCTAAAAATCCGGCCTCAGGGAATTTTAGCTCATGGAATGACTTTAAAAAAAAAAGAAAATAATTTTTCGGAAAAAAGTCATTCCATGAGCTAAAAATCCGGCCTCAGGGAATTTTAGCTCATGGAATGACTTAAAAAAAAAAAAAATTATTTTTCGGAAAAAAGTCATTCCATGAGCTAAAATTTCCTGGGGCCGGATTTTTAGCTCATGGAATGACTTTAAAAAAAAAAAAAATTATTTTTCGGAAAAAAGTCATTCCATGAGCTAAAATTCCCTGAGGCCGGATTTTTAGCTCATGGAATGACTTTTTTCCGAAAAATATTTTTTTTTTTTTTTTAAAGTCATTCCATGAGCTAAAATTTCCTGAGGCCGGATTTTTAGCTCATGGAATGACTTTAAAAAAAAAAAAAATTATTTTTCGGAAAAAAGTCATTCCATGAGCTAAAATTTCCTGGGGCCGGATTTTTAGCTCATGGAATGACTTTAAAAAAAAAAAAAAAATTATTTTTCGGAAAAAAGTCATTCCATGAGCTAAAAATCCGGCCCCAGGATATTTTAGCTCATGGAATGACTTAAAAAAAAAAAAAAAATTATTTTTCGGAAAAAAGTCATTCCATGAGCTAAAATTCCCTGAGGCCGGATTTTTAGCTCATGGAATGACTTTTTTCCGAAAAATAATTTTTTTTTTTTTTTTAAAGTCATTCCATGAGCTAAAATTTCCTGGGGCCGGATTTTTAGCTCATGGAATGACTTTAAAAAAAAAAAATTATTTTTCGGAAAAAAGTCATTCCATGAGCTAAAATTTCCTGGGGCCGGATTTTTAGCTCATGGAATGACTTTAAAAAAAAAAAAAAATTATTTTTTGGAAAAAAGTCATTCCATGAGCTAAAAATCCGGCCCCAGGATATTTTAGCTCATGGAATGACTTTAAAAAAAAAAAAATATTATTTTTCGGAAAAAAGTCATTCCATGAGCTAAAAATCCGGCCCCAGGATATTTTAGCTCATGGAATGACTTAAAAAAAAAAAAAAAATATTTTTCGGAAAAAAGTCATTCCATGAGCTAAAAATCCGGCCTCAGGGAATTTTAGCTCATGGAATGACTTTAAAAAAAAAAAAAATTATTTTTCGGAAAAAAGTCATTCCATGAGCTAAAAATCCGGCCTCAGGGAATTTTAGCTCATGGAATGACTTTTTTCCGAAAAATAATTTTTTTTTTTTTTTAAAGTCATTCCATGAGCTAAAATATCCTGGGGCCGGATTTTTAGCTCATGGAATGACTTTTTTCCAAAAAATAATTTTTTTTTTTTTTTAAAGTCATTCCTTGAGCTAAAAATCCGGCCCCAAGAAATTTTAGCTCATCGAATGACTTTTTTCCGAAAAATAATTTTTTTTTTTTTTAAAGTCATTCCATGAGCTAAAATTTCCTGGGGCCGGATTTTTAGCTCATGGAATGACTTTTTTCCGAAAAATATTTTTTTTTTTTTTTTTTAAGTCATTCCATGAGCTAAAATATCCTGGGGCCGGATTTTTAGCTCATGGAATGACTTTTTTCCAAAAAATAATTTTTTTTTTTTTTTTAAAGTCATTCCATGAGCTAAAAATCCGGCCCCAGGAAATTTTAGCTCATGGAATGACTTTTTTCCGAAAAATAATTTTTTTTTTTTTTTAAAGTCATTCCATGAGCTAAAAATCCGGCCTCAGGAAATTTTAGCTCATGGAATGACTTTAAAAAAAAAAAAAATTATTTTTCGGAAAAAAGTCATTCCATGAGCTAAAATTTCCTGGGGCCGGATTTTTAGCTCATGGAATGACTTTAAAAAAAAAAAAAAATTATTTTTTGGAAAAAAGTCATTCCATGAGCTAAAAATCCGGCCCCAGGATATTTTAGCTCATGGAATGACTTAAAAAAAAAAAAAAAAATTATTTTTCGGAAAAAAGTCATTCCATGAGCTAAAAATCCGGCCCCAGGAAATTTTAGCTCATGGAATGACTTTTTTCCGAAAAATAATTTTTTTTTTTTTTTAAAGTCATTCCATGAGCTAAAAATCCGGCCTCAGGAAATTTTAGCTCATGGAATGACTTTAAAAAAAAAAAAAATTATTTTTCGGAAAAAAGTCATTCCATGAGCTAAAATTTCCTGGGGCCGGATTTTTAGCTCATGGAATGACTTTAAAAAAAAAAAAAAATTATTTTTTGGAAAAAAGTCATTCCATGAGCTAAAAATCCGGCCCCAGGATATTTTAGCTCATGGAATGACTTAAAAAAAAAAAAAAAAATTATTTTTCGGAAAAAAGTCATTCCATAAGCTAAAAATCCGGCCCCAGGAAATTTTAGCTCATGGAATGACTTTAAAAAAAAAAAAAAATTATTTTTCGGAAAAAAGTCATTCGATGAGCTAAAATTTCTTGGGGCCGGATTTTTAGCTCAAGGAATGACTTTAAAAAAAAAAAAAATTATTTTTTGGAAAAAAGTCATTCCATGAGCTAAAATATCCTGGGGCCGGATTTTTAGCTCATGGAATGACTTTAAAAAAAAAAAAAATTATTTTTCGGAAAAAAGTCATTCCATGAGCTAAAAATCCGGCCCCAGGATATTTTAGCTCATGGAATGACTTAAAAAAAAAAAAAAAATTATTTTTCGGAAAAAAGTCATTCCATGAGCTAAAAATCCGGCCTCAGGGAATTTTAGCTCATGGAATGACTTTAAAAAAAAAAGAAAATAATTTTTCGGAAAAAAGTCATTCCATGAGCTAAAAATCCGGCCTCAGGGAATTTTAGCTCATGGAATGACTTAAAAAAAAAAAAAATTATTTTTCGGAAAAAAGTCATTCCATGAGCTAAAATTTCCTGGGGCCGGATTTTTAGCTCATGGAATGACTTAAAAAAAAAAAAAAAATTATTTTTCGGAAAAAAGTCATTCCATGAGCTAAAATTTCTTGGGGCCGGATTTTTAGCTCATGGAATGACTTTTTTTCCAAAAAATAAATTTTTTTTTTTTTAAAGTCATTCCATGAGCTAAAAATCCGGCCCCAGGAAATTTTAGCTCATGGAATGACTTTTTTCCGAAAAATAATTTTTTTTTTTTTTTAAGTCATTCCATGAGCTAAAAATCCGGCCTCAGGAAATTTTAGCTCATGGAATGACTTTAAAAAAAAAAAAAAAATTTTTTTCGGAAAAAAGTCATTCCATGAGCTAAAAATCCGGCCTCAGGGAATTTTAGCTCATGGAATGACTTTTTTCCGAAAAATAATTTTTTTTTTTTTTAAAGTCATTCCATGAGCTAAAAATCCGGCCCCAGGAAATTTTAGCTCATGGAATGACTTTAAAAAAAAAAAAAAAATATTTTTCGGAAAAAAGTCATTCCATGAGCTAAAATTTCCTGGGGCCGGATTTTTAGCTCATGGAATGACTTTAAAAAAAAAAAAAAATTATTTTTTGGAAAAAAGTCATTCCATGAGCTAAAAATCCGGCCCCAGGATATTTTAGCTCATGGAATGACTTTTTTCCGAAAAATAATTTTTTTTTTTTTTTTAAGTCATTCCATGAGCTAAAAATCCGGCCCCAGGATATTTTAGCTCATGGAATGACTTTTTTCCGAAAAATAATTTTTTTTTTTTTTTTAAGTCATTCCATGAGCTAAAATTTCCTGAGGCCGGATTTTTAGCTCATGGAATGACTTTTTTCCGAAAAATAATTTTTTTTTTTTTTTTTAAGTCATTCCATGAGCTAAAATATCCTGGGGCCGGATTTTTAGCTCATGGAATGACTTTTTTCCGAAAAATAATTTTTTTTTTTTTTTAAAGTCATTCCATGAGCTAAAATTTCCTGAGGCCGGATTTTTAGCTCATGGAATGACTTTTTTCCGAAAAATATTTTTTTTTTTTTTTTAAAGTCATTCCATGAGCTAAAATATCCTGGGGCCGGATTTTTAGCTCATGGAATGACTTTTTTTCCAAAAAATAATTTTTTTTTTTTTTTAAAGTCATTCCATGAGCTAAAATTTCCTGGGCCGGATTTTTAGCTCATGGAATGACTTAAAAAAAAAAAAAAATTATTTTTCGGAAAAAAGTCATTCCATGAGCTAAAAATCCGGCCTCAGGGAATTTTAGCTCATGGAATGACTTTTTTCCGAAAAATAATTTTTTTTTTTTTTAAAGTCATTCCATGAGCTAAAATATCCTGGGGCCGGATTTTTAGCTCATGGAATGACTTTTTTCCGAAAAATAATTTTTTTTTTTTTTTTAAAGTCATTCCATGAGCTAAAAATCCGGCCCCAGGAAATTTTAGCTCATGGAATGACAAAAAAAAAAAAAAAATTATTTTTCGGAAAAAAGTCATTCCATGAGCTAAAAATCGGGCCCCAGGAAATTTTAGCTCATGGAATGACTTTAAAAAAAAAAAAAAAATTATTTTTCGGAAAAAAGTCATTCCATGAGCTAAAAATCCGGCCCCAGGATATTTTAGCTCATGGAATGACTTTAAAAAAAAAAAAAATTATTTTTCGGAAAAAAGTCATTCCATGAGCTAAAATTCCCTGAGGCCGGATTTTTAGCTCATGGAATGACTTTTTTCCGAAAAATAATTTTTTTTTTTTTTAAAGTCATTCCATGAGCTAAAATTCCCTGAGGCCGGATTTTTAGCTCATGGAATGACTTTTTTCCGAAAAATAATTTTTTTTTTTTTTTTAAAGTCATTCCATGAGCTAAAAATCCGGCCCCAAGAAATTTTAGCTCATGGAATGACTTTAAAAAAAAAAAAAATTATTTTTCGAAAAAAAGTCATTCCATGAGCTAAAATTTCTTGGAGCCGGATTTTTAGCTCAAGGAATGACTTTGAAAAAAAAAAAAAATTATTTTTCGGAAAAAAGTCATTCCATGAGCTAAAAATCCGGCCCCAAGAAATTTTAGCTCATGGAATGACTTTTTTCCGAAAAATAATTTTTTTTTTTTTTTAAGTCATTCCATGAGCTAAAATTTCTTGGGGCCGGATTTTTAGCTCATGGAATGACTTTTTTTCCAAAAAATAATTTTTTTTTTTTTTTAAAGTCATTCCATGAGCTAAAATTTCCTGGGCCGGATTTTTAGCTCATGGAATGACTTAAAAAAAAAAAAAAAATTATTTTTCGGAAAAAAGTCATTCCATGAGCTAAAAATCCGGCCTCAGGGAATTTTAGCTCATGGAATGACTTTTTTCCGAAAAATAATTTTTTTTTTTTTTAAAGTCATTCCATGAGCTAAAATATCCTGGGGCCGGATTTTTAGCTCATGGAATGACTTTTTTCCGAAAAATAATTTTTTTTTTTTTTAAAGTCATTCCATGAGCTAAAAATCCGGCCCCAGGAAATTTTAGCTCATGGAATGACTTTAAAAAAAAAAAAAAAATATTTTTCGGAAAAAAGTCATTCCATGAGCTAAAATTTCCTGGGGCCGGATTTTTAGCTCATGGAATGACTTTAAAAAAAAAAAAAAATTATTTTTTGGAAAAAAGTCATTCCATGAGCTAAAAATCCGGCCCCAGGATATTTTAGCTCATGGAATGACTTTTTTCCGAAAAATAATTTTTTTTTTTTTTTTAAGTCATTCCATGAGCTAAAAATCCGGCCCCAGGATATTTTAGCTCATGGAATGACTTTTTTCCGAAAAATAATTTTTTTTTTTTTTTTAAGTCATTCCATGAGCTAAAATTTCCTGAGGCCGGATTTTTAGCTCATGGAATGACTTTTTTCCGAAAAATAATTTTTTTTTTTTTTTTTAAGTCATTCCATGAGCTAAAATATCCTGGGGCCGGATTTTTAGCTCATGGAATGACTTTTTTCCGAAAAATAATTTTTTTTTTTTTTTAAAGTCATTCCATGAGCTAAAATTTCCTGAGGCCGGATTTTTAGCTCATGGAATGACTTTTTTCCGAAAAATATTTTTTTTTTTTTTTTAAAGTCATTCCATGAGCTAAAATATCCTGGGGCCGGATTTTTAGCTCATGGAATGACTTTTTTTCCAAAAAATAATTTTTTTTTTTTTTTAAAGTCATTCCATGAGCTAAAATTTCCTGGGCCGGATTTTTAGCTCATGGAATGACTTAAAAAAAAAAAAAAATTATTTTTCGGAAAAAAGTCATTCCATGAGCTAAAAATCCGGCCTCAGGGAATTTTAGCTCATGGAATGACTTTTTTCCGAAAAATAATTTTTTTTTTTTTTAAAGTCATTCCATGAGCTAAAATATCCTGGGGCCGGATTTTTAGCTCATGGAATGACTTTTTTCCGAAAAATAATTTTTTTTTTTTTTTTAAAGTCATTCCATGAGCTAAAAATCCGGCCCCAGGAAATTTTAGCTCATGGAATGACAAAAAAAAAAAAAAAATTATTTTTCGGAAAAAAGTCATTCCATGAGCTAAAAATCGGGCCCCAGGAAATTTTAGCTCATGGAATGACTTTAAAAAAAAAAAAAAAATTATTTTTCGGAAAAAAGTCATTCCATGAGCTAAAAATCCGGCCCCAGGATATTTTAGCTCATGGAATGACTTTAAAAAAAAAAAAAATTATTTTTCGGAAAAAAGTCATTCCATGAGCTAAAATTCCCTGAGGCCGGATTTTTAGCTCATGGAATGACTTTTTTCCGAAAAATAATTTTTTTTTTTTTTAAAGTCATTCCATGAGCTAAAATTCCCTGAGGCCGGATTTTTAGCTCATGGAATGACTTTTTTCCGAAAAATAATTTTTTTTTTTTTTTTAAAGTCATTCCATGAGCTAAAAATCCGGCCCCAAGAAATTTTAGCTCATGGAATGACTTTAAAAAAAAAAAAAATTATTTTTCGAAAAAAAGTCATTCCATGAGCTAAAATTTCTTGGAGCCGGATTTTTAGCTCAAGGAATGACTTTGAAAAAAAAAAAAAAATTATTTTTCGGAAAAAAGTCATTCCATGAGCTAAAAATCCGGCCCCAAGAAATTTTAGCTCATGGAATGACTTTTTTCCGAAAAATAATTTTTTTTTTTTTTTAAAGTCATTCCATGAGCTAAAAATCCGGCCCCAAGAAATTTTAGCTCATGGAATGACTTTTTTCCGAAAAATAATTTTTTTTTTTTTTTAAAGTCATTCCATGAGCTAAAATATCCTGGGGCCGGATTTTTAGCTCATGGAATGACTTTTTTCCGAAAAATATTTTTTTTTTTTTTTTTAAAGTCATTCCATGAGCTAAAATTTCCTGGGGCCCGATTTTTAGCTCATGGAATGACTTTTTTCCGAAAAATAATTTTTTTTTTTTTTTAAAGTCATTCCATGAGCTAAAATTTCCTGGGGCCGGATTTTTAGCTCATGGAATGACTTAAAAAAAAAAAAATATATTTTTCGGAAAAAAGTCATTCCATGAGCTAAAATTTCTTGGGCCGGATTTTTAGCTCATGGAATGACTTTAAAAAAAAAAAAAATTATTTTTCGGAAAAAAGTCATTCCATGAGCTAAAAATCCGGCCCCAGGATATTTTAGCTCATGGAATGACTTTAAAAAAAAAAAAAAATTATTTTTCGGAAAAAAGTCATTCCATGAGCTAAAAATCGGGCCCCAGGAAATTTTAGCTCATGGAATGACTTTAAAAAAAAAAAAAAAAATATTTTTCGGAAAAAAGTCATTCCATGAGCTAAAAATCCGGCCCCAGGATATTTTAGCTCATGGAATGACTTTAAAAAAAAAAAAAAATTATTTTTCGGAAAAAAGTCATTCCATGAGCTAAAATTTCTTGGGGCCGGATTTTTAGCTCATGGAATGACTTTAAAAAAAAAAAAAAATTATTTTTCGGAAAAAAGTCATTCCATGAGCTAAAATTTCTTGGGGCCGGATTTTTAGCTCATGGAATGACTTTTTTCCGAAAAATAATTTTTTTTTTTTTTCAAAGTCATTCCTTGAGCTAAAAATCCGGCTCCAAGAAATTTTAGCTCATGGAATGACTTTTTTTCGAAAAATAATTTTTTTTTTTTTTAAAGTCATTCCATGAGCTAAAATTTCTTGGGGCCGGATTTTTAGCTCATGGAATGACTTTAAAAAAAAAAAAAAAATTATTTTTCGGAAAAAAGTCATTCCATGAGCTAAAAATCCGGCCTCAGGGAATTTTAGCTCATGGAATGACTTTAAAAAAAAAAAAAATTATTTTTCGGAAAAAAGTCATTCCATGAGCTAAAAATCCGGCCTCAGGGAATTTTAGCTCATGGAATGACTTTTTTCCGAAAAATAATTTTTTTTTTTTTTAAAGTCATTCCATGAGCTAAAATATCCTGGGGCCGGATTTTTAGCTCATGGAATGACTTTTTTCCGAAAAATAATTTTTTTTTTTTTTTTAAAGTCATTCCATGAGCTAAAATTTCCTGGGGCCCGATTTTTAGCTCATGGAATGACTTTTTTCCGAAAAATAATTTTTTTTTTTTTTTTGTCATTCCATGAGCTAAAATTTCCTGGGGCCGGATTTTTAGCTCATGGAATGACTTTAAAAAAAAAAAAAAAATTATTTTTCGGAAAAAAGTCATTCCATGAGCTAAAAATCCGGCCCCAGGATATTTTAGCTCATGGAATGACTTTAAAAAAAAAAAAAATTATTTTTCGGAAAAAAGTCATTCCATGAGCTAAAATTCCCTGAGGCCGGATTTTTAGCTCATGGAATGACTTTTTTCCGAAAAATAATTTTTTTTTTTTTTTAAGTCATTCCATGAGCTAAAAATCCGGCCCAGGAAATTTTAGCTCATGGAATGACTTTAAAAAAAAAAAAAAATTATTTTTTGGAAAAAAAGTCATTCCATGAGCTAAAAATCCGGCCCCAGGATATTTTAGCTCATGGAATGACTTTAAAAAAAAAAAAAAAATATTTTTCGGAAAAAAGTCATTCCATGAGCTAAAAATCCGGCCTCAGGAAATTTTAGCTCATGGAATGACTTTAAAAAAAAAAAAAAATTATTTTTCGGAAAAAAGTCATTCCATGAGCTAAAAATCCGGCCCCAGGATATTTTAGCTCATGGAATGACTTAAAAAAAAAAAAAAAAATTATTTTTCGGAAAAAAGTCATTCCATGAGCTAAAAATCCGGCCCCAGGATATTTTAGCTCATGGAATGACTTTAAAAAAAAAAAAAAATTATTTTTCGGAAAAAAGTCATTCCATGAGCTAAAATTCCCTGAGGCCGGATTTTTAGCTCATGGAATGACTTTTTTCCGAAAAATAATTTTTTTTTTTTTTTAAAGTCATTCCATGAGCTAAAAATCCGGCCCCAGGAAATTTTAGCTCATGGAATGACTTTAAAAAAAAAAAAAAAATTATTTTTCGGAAAAAAGTCATTCCATGAGCTAAAAATCGGGCCCCAGGAAATTTTAGCTCATGGAATGACTTTAAAAAAAAAAAAAATTATTTTTCGGAAAAAAGTCATTCCATGAGCTAAAATTCCCTGAGGCCGGATTTTTAGCTCATGGAATGACTTTTTTCCGAAAAATAATTTTTTTTTTTTTTTTAAAGTCATTCCATGAGCTAAAATTTCCTGGGGCCGGATTTTTAGCTCATGGAATGACTTTAAAAAAAAAAAAATTATTTTTTGGAAAAAAAGTCATTCCATGAGCTAAAAATCCGGCCCCAGGATATTTTAGCTCATGGAATGACTTAAAAAAAAAAAAAAAAAATATTTTTCGGAAAAAAGTCATTCCATGAGCTAAAAATCCGGCCCAGGATATTTTAGCTCATGGAATGACTTTAAAAAAAAAAAGAAATTATTTTTCGGAAAAAAGTCATTCCATGAGCTAAAATTTCCTGGGGCCGGATTTTTAGCTCATGGAATGACTTTAAAAAAAAAAAAAAATTATTTTTTGGAAAAAAAGTCATTCCATGAGCTAAAAATCCGGCCCCAGGATATTTTAGCTCATGGAATGACTTAAAAAAAAAAAAAAAAATATTTTTCGGAAAAAAGTCATTCCATGAGCTAAAAATCCGGCCCAGGATATTTTAGCTCATGGAATGACTTTAAAAAAAAAAAAGAAATTATTTTTCGGAAAAAAGTCATTCCATGAGCTAAAATTTCCTGGGGCCGGATTTTTAGCTCATGGAATGACTTAAAAAAAAAAAAAAAATATTTTTCGGAAAAAAGTCATTCCATGAGCTAAAATTCCCTGAGGCCGGATTTTTAGCTCATGGAATGACTTTAAAAAAAAAAAAAAATTATTTTTCGGAAAAAAGTCATTCCATGAGCTAAAATTCCCTGAGGCCGGATTTTTAGCTCATGGAATGACTTTTTTCCGAAAAATAATTTTTTTTTTTTTTTTAAAGTCATTCCATGAGCTAAAATTTCCTGAGGCCGGATTTTTAGCTCATGGAATGACTTTAAAAAAAAAAAAAATTATTTTTCGGAAAAAAGTCATTCCATGAGCTAAAATTTCCTGGGGCCGGATTTTTAGCTCATGGAATGACTTCAAAAAAAAAAAAAAAATTATTTTTCGGAAAAAAGTCATTCCATGAGCTAAAAATCCGGCCTCAGGGAATTTTAGCTCATGGAATGACTTTTTTCCGAAAAATAATTTTTTTTTTTTTTTTAAAGTCATTCCATGAGCTAAAATATCCTGGGGCCGGATTTTTAGCTCATGGAATGACTTTTTTCCGAAAAATAATTTCTTTTTTTTTTTTTAAAGTCATTCCATGAGCTAAAAATCCGGCCCCAAGAAATTTTAGCTCATGGAATGACTTTTTTCCGAAAAATAATTTTTTTTTTTTTTTTAAAGTCATTCCATGAGCTAAAAATCCGGCCCCAGAAAATTTTAGCTCATGGAATGACTTAAAAAAAAAAAAAAAAATTATTTTTCGGAAAAAAGTCATTCCATGAGCTAAAAATCCGGCCTCAGGGAATTTTAGCTCATGGAATGACTTTTTTCCGAAAAATAATTTTTTTTTTTTTTTTAAAGTCATTCCATGAGCTAAAATATCCTGGGGCCGGATTTTTAGCTCATGGAATGACTTTTTTCCGAAAAATAATTTTTTTTTTTTTTTAAAGTCATTCCATGAGCTAAAAATCCGGCCCCAAGAAATTTTAGCTCATGGAATGACTTTTTTCCGAAAAATAATTTTTTTTTTTTTTTTAAAGTCATTCCATGAGCTAAAAATCCGGCCCCAGGAAATTTTAGCTCATGGAATGACTTAAAAAAAAAAAAAAATTATTTTTCGGAAAAAAGTCATTCCATGAGCTAAAATTCCCTGAGGCCGGATTTTTAGCTCATGGAATGACTTTTTTCCGAAAAATATTTTTTTTTTTTTTTTTAAAGTCATTCCATGAGCTAAAATTTCCTGAGGCCGGATTTTTAGCTCATGGAATGACTTTAAAAAAAAAAAAAATTATTTTTCGGAAAAAAGTCATTCCATGAGCTAAAATTCCCTGAGGCCGGATTTTTAGCTCATGGAATGACTTTTTTCCGAAAAATATTTTTTTTTTTTTTTTTAAAGTCATTCCATGAGCTAAAATTTCCTGAGGCCGGATTTTTAGCTCATGGAATGACTTTAAAAAAAAAAAAAATTATTTTTCGGAAAAAAGTCATTCCATGAGCTAAAATTTCCTGGGGCCGGATTTTTAGCTCATGGAATGACTTTAAAAAAAAAAAAAATTATTTTTCGGAAAAAAGTCATTCCATGAGCTAAAATTCCCTGAGGCCGGATTTTTAGCTCATGGAATGACTTTTTTCCGAAAAATATTTTTTTTTTTTTTTTTAAAGTCATTCCATGAGCTAAAATTTCCTGAGGCCGGATTTTTAGCTCATGGAATGACTTTAAAAAAAAAAAAAATTATTTTTCGGAAAAAAGTCATTCCATGAGCTAAAATTTCCTGGGGCCGGATTTTTAGCTCATGGAATGACTTTAAAAAAAAAAAAAAAATTATTTTTCGGAAAAAAGTCATTCCATGAGCTAAAAATCCGGCCCCAGGATATTTTAGCTCATGGAATGACTTAAAAAAAAAAAAAAAATTATTTTTCGGAAAAAAGTCATTCCATGAGCTAAAATTCCCTGAGGCCGGATTTTTAGCTCATGGAATGACTTTTTTCCGAAAAATAATTTTTTTTTTTTTTTTAAAGTCATTCCATGAGCTAAAATTTCCTGGGGCCGGATTTTTAGCTCATGGAATGACTTTAAAAAAAAAAAATTATTTTTCGGAAAAAAGTCATTCCATGAGCTAAAATTTCCTGGGGCCGGATTTTTAGCTCATGGAATGACTTTAAAAAAAAAAAAAAATTATTTTTTGGAAAAAAGTCATTCCATGAGCTAAAAATCCGGCCCCAGGATATTTTAGCTCATGGAATGACTTTAAAAAAAAAAAAATATTATTTTTCGGAAAAAAGTCATTCCATGAGCTAAAAATCCGGCCCCAGGATATTTTAGCTCATGGAATGACTTAAAAAAAAAAAAAAAATATTTTTCGGAAAAAAGTCATTCCATGAGCTAAAAATCCGGCCTCAGGGAATTTTAGCTCATGGAATGACTTTAAAAAAAAAAAAAATTATTTTTCGGAAAAAAGTCATTCCATGAGCTAAAAATCCGGCCTCAGGGAATTTTAGCTCATGGAATGACTTTTTTCCGAAAAATAATTTTTTTTTTTTTTTAAAGTCATTCCATGAGCTAAAATATCCTGGGGCCGGATTTTTAGCTCATGGAATGACTTTTTTCCAAAAAATAATTTTTTTTTTTTTTTAAAGTCATTCCTTGAGCTAAAAATCCGGCCCCAAGAAATTTTAGCTCATCGAATGACTTTTTTCCGAAAAATAATTTTTTTTTTTTTTAAAGTCATTCCATGAGCTAAAATTTCCTGGGGCCGGATTTTTAGCTCATGGAATGACTTTTTTCCGAAAAATAATTTTTTTTTTTTTTTTTAAGTCATTCCATGAGCTAAAATATCCTGGGGCCGGATTTTTAGCTCATGGAATGACTTTTTTCCAAAAAATAATTTTTTTTTTTTTTTTTAAAGTCATTCCATGAGCTAAAAATCCGGCCCCAGGAAATTTTAGCTCATGGAATGACTTTTTTCCGAAAAATAATTTTTTTTTTTTTTTAAAGTCATTCCATGAGCTAAAAATCCGGCCTCAGGAAATTTTAGCTCATGGAATGACTTTAAAAAAAAAAAAAATTATTTTTCGGAAAAAAGTCATTCCATGAGCTAAAATTTCCTGGGGCCGGATTTTTAGCTCATGGAATGACTTTAAAAAAAAAAAAAAATTATTTTTTGGAAAAAAGTCATTCCATGAGCTAAAAATCCGGCCCCAGGATATTTTAGCTCATGGAATGACTTAAAAAAAAAAAAAAAAATTATTTTTCGGAAAAAAGTCATTCCATGAGCTAAAAATCCGGCCCCAGGAAATTTTAGCTCATGGAATGACTTTTTTCCGAAAAATAATTTTTTTTTTTTTTTAAAGTCATTCCATGAGCTAAAAATCCGGCCTCAGGAAATTTTAGCTCATGGAATGACTTTAAAAAAAAAAAAAATTATTTTTCGGAAAAAAGTCATTCCATGAGCTAAAATTTCCTGGGGCCGGATTTTTAGCTCATGGAATGACTTTAAAAAAAAAAAAAAATTATTTTTTGGAAAAAAGTCATTCCATGAGCTAAAAATCCGGCCCCAGGATATTTTAGCTCATGGAATGACTTAAAAAAAAAAAAAAAAATTATTTTTCGGAAAAAAGTCATTCCATAAGCTAAAAATCCGGCCCCAGGAAATTTTAGCTCATGGAATGACTTTAAAAAAAAAAAAAAATTATTTTTCGGAAAAAAGTCATTCGATGAGCTAAAATTTCTTGGGGCCGGATTTTTAGCTCAAGGAATGACTTTAAAAAAAAAAAAAATTATTTTTTGGAAAAAAGTCATTCCATGAGCTAAAATATCCTGGGGCCGGATTTTTAGCTCATGGAATGACTTTAAAAAAAAAAAAAATTATTTTTCGGAAAAAAGTCATTCCATGAGCTAAAAATCCGGCCCCAGGATATTTTAGCTCATGGAATGACTTAAAAAAAAAAAAAAAATTATTTTTCGGAAAAAAGTCATTCCATGAGCTAAAAATCCGGCCTCAGGGAATTTTAGCTCATGGAATGACTTTAAAAAAAAAAGAAAATAATTTTTCGGAAAAAAGTCATTCCATGAGCTAAAAATCCGGCCTCAGGGAATTTTAGCTCATGGAATGACTTAAAAAAAAAAAAAATTATTTTTCGGAAAAAAGTCATTCCATGAGCTAAAATTTCCTGGGGCCGGATTTTTAGCTCATGGAATGACTTAAAAAAAAAAAAAAAATTATTTTTCGGAAAAAAGTCATTCCATGAGCTAAAATTTCTTGGGGCCGGATTTTTAGCTCATGGAATGACTTTAAAAAAAAAAAAAAATTATTTTTCGGAAAAAAGTCATTCCATGAGCTAAAAATCCGGCCCCAGGATATTTTAGCTCATGGAATGACTTAAAAAAAAAAAAAAAATTATTTTTCGGAAAAAAGTCATTCCATGAGCTAAAATTCCCTGAGGCCGGATTTTTAGCTCATGGAATGACTTTTTTCCGAAAAATAATTTTTTTTTTTTTTTTAAAGTCATTCCATGAGCTAAAAATCCGGCCCCAGGAAATTTTAGCTCATGGAATGACTTTTTTCCGAAAAATAATTTTTATTTTTTTTAAAGTCATTCCATGAGCTAAAAATCCGGCCTCAGGAAACTTTAGCTCATGGAATGACTTAAAAAAAAAAAAAAAATTATTTTTCGGAAAAAGTCATTCCATGAGCTAAAAATCCGGCCTCAGGGAATTTTAGCTCATGGAATGACTTTTTTCCGAAAAATAATTTTTTTTTTTTTTTAAAGTCATTCCATGAGCTAAAATTTCCTGTGGCCGGATTTTTAGCTCATGGAATGACTTTTTTCCGAAAAATATATATTTTTTTTTTTTAAAGTCATTCCATGAGCTAAAATATCCTGGGGCCGGATTTTTAGCTCATGGAATGACTTTTTTTCCAAAAAATAATTTTTTTTTTTTTTTAAAGTCATTCCATGAGCTAAAATTTCCTGGGCCGGATTTTTAGCTCATGGAATGACTTAAAAAAAAAAAAAAATTATTTTTCGGAAAAAAGTCATTCCATGAGCTAAAAATCCGGCCTCAGGGAATTTTAGCTCATGGAATGACTTTTTTCCGAAAAATAATTTTTTTTTTTTTTAAAGTCATTCCATGAGCTAAAATATCCTGGGGTCGGATTTTTAGCTCATGGAATGACTTTTTTCCGAAAAATAATTTTTTTTTTTTTAAAAGTCATTCCATGAGCTAAAAATCCGGCCCCAGGAAATTTTAGCTCATGGAATGACAAAAAAAAAAAAAAAAAATTATTTTTCGGAAAAAAGTCATTCCATGAGCTAAAAATCGGGCCCCAGGGAATTTTAGCTCATGGAATGACTTTTTTCCGAAAAATAATTTTTTTTTTTTTTTTAAGTCATTCCATGAGCTAAAATATCCTGGGGCCGGATTTTTAGCTCATGGAATGACTTTTTTCCGAAAAATAATTTTTTTTTTTTTTTAAAGTCATTCCATGAGCTAAAATTTCCTGGGGCCCGATTTTTAGCTCATGGAATGACTTTTTTCCGAAAAATAATTTTTTTTTTTTTTTTAAAGTCATTCCATGAGCTAAAATTTCCTGGGGCCGGATTTTTAGCTCATGGAATGACTTAAAAAAAAAAAAAAATTATTTTTCGGAAAAAAGTCATTCCATGAGCTAAAATTTCTTGGGCCGGATTTTTAGCTCATGGAATGACTTTAAAAAAAAAAAAAATTATTTTTCGGAAAAAAGTCATTCCATGAGCTAAAAATCCGGCCCCAGGATATTTTAGCTCATGGAATGACTTTAAAAAAAAAAAAAAATTATTTTTCGGAAAAAAGTCATTCCATGAGCTAAAATTCCCTGAGGCCGGATTTTTAGCTCATGGAATGACTTTTTTCCGAAAAATAATTTTTTTTTTTTTTAAAGTCATTCCATGAGCTAAAAATCCGGCCCCAGGAAATTTTAGCTCATGGAATGACTTTAAAAAAAAAAAAAAATTATTTTTCGGAAAAAAGTCATTCCATGAGCTAAAAATCGGGCCCCAGGAAATTTTAGCTCATGGAATGACTTTAAAAAAAAAAAAAATTATTTTTCGGAAAAAAGTCATTCCATGAGCTAAAATTCCCTGAGGCCGGATTTTTAGCTCATGGAATGACTTTTTTCCGAAAAAAATTTTTTTTTTTTTTTTAAAGTCATTCCATGAGCTAAAATTTCCTGAGGCCGGATTTTTAGCTCATGGAATGACTTAAAAAAAAAAAAAAATTATTTTTCGGAAAAAAGTCATTCCATGAGCTAAAATTTCCTGGGGCCGGATTTTTAGCTCATGGAATGACTTTAAAAAAAAAAAAATTTATTTTTTGGAAAAAAAGTCATTCCATGAGCTAAAAATCCGGCCCCAGGATATTTTAGCTCATGGAATGACTTAAAAAAAAAAAAAATTATTTTTCGGAAAAAAGTCATTCCATGAGCTAAAAATCCGGCCCCAGGATATTTTAGCTCATGGAATGACTTAAAAAAAAAAAAAGAAATTATTTTTCGGAAAAAAGTCATTCCATGAGCTAAAATTTCCTGGGGCCGGATTTTTAGCTCATGGAATGACTTTAAAAAAAAAAAAAATTATTTTTCGGAAAAAAGTCATTCCATGAGCTAAAATTCCCTGAGGCCGGATTTTTAGCTCATGGAATGACTTTTTTCCGAAAAATAATTTTTTTTTTTTTTTAAAGTCATTCCATGAGCTAAAAATCCGGCCCCAAGAAATTTTAGCTCATGGAATGACTTTTTTCCGAAAAATAATTTTTTTTTTTTTTTTAAAGTCATTCCATGAGCTAAAAATCCGGCCCCAGGAAATTTTAGCTCATGGAATGACTTAAAAAAAAAAAAAAATTATTTTTCGGAAAAAAGTCATTCCATGAGCTAAAATTCCCTGAGGCCGGATTTTTAGCTCATGGAATGACTTTTTTCCGAAAAATATTTTTTTTTTTTTTTTTAAAGTCATTCCATGAGCTAAAATTTCCTGAGGCCGGATTTTTAGCTCATGGAATGACTTTAAAAAAAAAAAAAATTATTTTTCGGAAAAAAGTCATTCCATGAGCTAAAATTCCCTGAGGCCGGATTTTTAGCTCATGGAATGACTTTTTTCCGAAAAATATTTTTTTTTTTTTTTTTAAAGTCATTCCATGAGCTAAAATTTCCTGAGGCCGGATTTTTAGCTCATGGAATGACTTTAAAAAAAAAAAAAATTATTTTTCGGAAAAAAGTCATTCCATGAGCTAAAATTTCCTGGGGCCGGATTTTTAGCTCATGGAATGACTTTAAAAAAAAAAAAAAAAATTATTTTTTGGAAAAAAGTCATTCCATGAGCTAAAAATCCGGCCCCAGGATATTTTAGCTCATGGAATGACTTAAAAAAAAAAAAAAATTATTTTTCGGAAAAAAGTCATTCCATGAGCTAAAAATCCGGCCCCAGGATATTTTAGCTCATGGAATGACTTAAAAAAAAAAAAAAAATTATTTTTCGGAAAAAAGTCATTCCATGAGCTAAAAATCCGGCCTCAGGGAATTTTAGCTCATGGAATGACTTTAAAAAAAAAAGAAAATAATTTTTCGGAAAAAAGTCATTCCATGAGCTAAAAATCCGGCCTCAGGGAATTTTAGCTCATGGAATGACTTAAAAAAAAAAAAAATTATTTTTCGGAAAAAAGTCATTCCATGAGCTAAAATTTCCTGGGGCCGGATTTTTAGCTCATGGAATGACTTTAAAAAAAAAAAAAATTATTTTTCGGAAAAAAGTCATTCCATGAGCTAAAATTCCCTGAGGCCGGATTTTTAGCTCATGGAATGACTTTTTTCCGAAAAATATTTTTTTTTTTTTTTTAAAGTCATTCCATGAGCTAAAATTTCCTGAGGCCGGATTTTTAGCTCATGGAATGACTTTAAAAAAAAAAAAAATTATTTTTCGGAAAAAAGTCATTCCATGAGCTAAAATTTCCTGGGGCCGGATTTTTAGCTCATGGAATGACTTTAAAAAAAAAAAAAAAATTATTTTTCGGAAAAAAGTCATTCCATGAGCTAAAAATCCGGCCCCAGGATATTTTAGCTCATGGAATGACTTAAAAAAAAAAAAAAAATTATTTTTCGGAAAAAAGTCATTCCATGAGCTAAAATTCCCTGAGGCCGGATTTTTAGCTCATGGAATGACTTTTTTCCGAAAAATAATTTTTTTTTTTTTTTTAAAGTCATTCCATGAGCTAAAATTTCCTGGGGCCGGATTTTTAGCTCATGGAATGACTTTAAAAAAAAAAAATTATTTTTCGGAAAAAAGTCATTCCATGAGCTAAAATTTCCTGGGGCCGGATTTTTAGCTCATGGAATGACTTTAAAAAAAAAAAAAAATTATTTTTTGGAAAAAAGTCATTCCATGAGCTAAAAATCCGGCCCCAGGATATTTTAGCTCATGGAATGACTTTAAAAAAAAAAAAATATTATTTTTCGGAAAAAAGTCATTCCATGAGCTAAAAATCCGGCCCCAGGATATTTTAGCTCATGGAATGACTTAAAAAAAAAAAAAAAATATTTTTCGGAAAAAAGTCATTCCATGAGCTAAAAATCCGGCCTCAGGGAATTTTAGCTCATGGAATGACTTTAAAAAAAAAAAAAATTATTTTTCGGAAAAAAGTCATTCCATGAGCTAAAAATCCGGCCTCAGGGAATTTTAGCTCATGGAATGACTTTTTTCCGAAAAATAATTTTTTTTTTTTTTTAAAGTCATTCCATGAGCTAAAATATCCTGGGGCCGGATTTTTAGCTCATGGAATGACTTTTTTCCAAAAAATAATTTTTTTTTTTTTTTAAAGTCATTCCTTGAGCTAAAAATCCGGCCCCAAGAAATTTTAGCTCATCGAATGACTTTTTTCCGAAAAATAATTTTTTTTTTTTTTAAAGTCATTCCATGAGCTAAAATTTCCTGGGGCCGGATTTTTAGCTCATGGAATGACTTTTTTCCGAAAAATATTTTTTTTTTTTTTTTTTAAGTCATTCCATGAGCTAAAATATCCTGGGGCCGGATTTTTAGCTCATGGAATGACTTTTTTCCAAAAAATAATTTTTTTTTTTTTTTTAAAGTCATTCCATGAGCTAAAAATCCGGCCCCAGGAAATTTTAGCTCATGGAATGACTTTTTTCCGAAAAATAATTTTTTTTTTTTTTTAAAGTCATTCCATGAGCTAAAAATCCGGCCTCAGGAAATTTTAGCTCATGGAATGACTTTAAAAAAAAAAAAAATTATTTTTCGGAAAAAAGTCATTCCATGAGCTAAAATTTCCTGGGGCCGGATTTTTAGCTCATGGAATGACTTTAAAAAAAAAAAAAAATTATTTTTTGGAAAAAAGTCATTCCATGAGCTAAAAATCCGGCCCCAGGATATTTTAGCTCATGGAATGACTTAAAAAAAAAAAAAAAAATTATTTTTCGGAAAAAAGTCATTCCATGAGCTAAAAATCCGGCCCCAGGAAATTTTAGCTCATGGAATGACTTTTTTCCGAAAAATAATTTTTTTTTTTTTTTAAAGTCATTCCATGAGCTAAAAATCCGGCCTCAGGAAATTTTAGCTCATGGAATGACTTTAAAAAAAAAAAAAATTATTTTTCGGAAAAAAGTCATTCCATGAGCTAAAATTTCCTGGGGCCGGATTTTTAGCTCATGGAATGACTTTAAAAAAAAAAAAAAATTATTTTTTGGAAAAAAGTCATTCCATGAGCTAAAAATCCGGCCCCAGGATATTTTAGCTCATGGAATGACTTAAAAAAAAAAAAAAAAATTATTTTTCGGAAAAAAGTCATTCCATAAGCTAAAAATCCGGCCCCAGGAAATTTTAGCTCATGGAATGACTTTAAAAAAAAAAAAAAATTATTTTTCGGAAAAAAGTCATTCGATGAGCTAAAATTTCTTGGGGCCGGATTTTTAGCTCAAGGAATGACTTTAAAAAAAAAAAAAATTATTTTTTGGAAAAAAGTCATTCCATGAGCTAAAATATCCTGGGGCCGGATTTTTAGCTCATGGAATGACTTTAAAAAAAAAAAAAATTATTTTTCGGAAAAAAGTCATTCCATGAGCTAAAAATCCGGCCCCAGGATATTTTAGCTCATGGAATGACTTAAAAAAAAAAAAAAAATTATTTTTCGGAAAAAAGTCATTCCATGAGCTAAAAATCCGGCCTCAGGGAATTTTAGCTCATGGAATGACTTTAAAAAAAAAAGAAAATAATTTTTCGGAAAAAAGTCATTCCATGAGCTAAAAATCCGGCCTCAGGGAATTTTAGCTCATGGAATGACTTAAAAAAAAAAAAAATTATTTTTCGGAAAAAAGTCATTCCATGAGCTAAAATTTCCTGGGGCCGGATTTTTAGCTCATGGAATGACTTAAAAAAAAAAAAAAAATTATTTTTCGGAAAAAAGTCATTCCATGAGCTAAAATTTCTTGGGGCCGGATTTTTAGCTCATGGAATGACTTTAAAAAAAAAAAAAAATTATTTTTCGGAAAAAAGTCATTCCATGAGCTAAAAATCCGGCCCCAGGATATTTTAGCTCATGGAATGACTTAAAAAAAAAAAAAAAATTATTTTTCGGAAAAAAGTCATTCCATGAGCTAAAATTCCCTGAGGCCGGATTTTTAGCTCATGGAATGACTTTTTTCCGAAAAATAATTTTTTTTTTTTTTTTAAAGTCATTCCATGAGCTAAAAATCCGGCCCCAGGAAATTTTAGCTCATGGAATGACTTTTTTCCGAAAAATAATTTTTATTTTTTTTAAAGTCATTCCATGAGCTAAAAATCCGGCCTCAGGAAACTTTAGCTCATGGAATGACTTAAAAAAAAAAAAAAAATTATTTTTCGGAAAAAGTCATTCCATGAGCTAAAAATCCGGCCTCAGGGAATTTTAGCTCATGGAATGACTTTTTTCCGAAAAATAATTTTTTTTTTTTTTTAAAGTCATTCCATGAGCTAAAATTTCCTGTGGCCGGATTTTTAGCTCATGGAATGACTTTTTTCCGAAAAATATATATTTTTTTTTTTTAAAGTCATTCCATGAGCTAAAATATCCTGGGGCCGGATTTTTAGCTCATGGAATGACTTTTTTTCCAAAAAATAATTTTTTTTTTTTTTTAAAGTCATTCCATGAGCTAAAATTTCCTGGGCCGGATTTTTAGCTCATGGAATGACTTAAAAAAAAAAAAAATTATTTTTCGGAAAAAAGTCATTCCATGAGCTAAAAATCCGGCCTCAGGGAATTTTAGCTCATGGAATGACTTTTTTCCGAAAAATAATTTTTTTTTTTTTTAAAGTCATTTCATGAGCTAAAATATCCTGGGGTCGGATTTTTAGCTCATGGAATGACTTTTTTCCGAAAAATAATTTTTTTTTTTTTAAAAGTCATTCCATGAGCTAAAAATCCGGCCCCAGGAAATTTTAGCTCATGGAATGACAAAAAAAAAAAAAAAAAATTATTTTTCGGAAAAAAGTCATTCCATGAGCTAAAAATCGGGCCCCAGGGAATTTTAGCTCATGGAATGACTTTTTTCCGAAAAATAATTTTTTTTTTTTTTTTAAGTCATTCCATGAGCTAAAATATCCTGGGGCCGGATTTTTAGCTCATGGAATGACTTTTTTCCGAAAAATAATTTTTTTTTTTTTTTAAAGTCATTCCATGAGCTAAAATTTCCTGGGGCCCGATTTTTAGCTCATGGAATGACTTTTTTCCGAAAAATAATTTTTTTTTTTTTTTTAAAGTCATTCCATGAGCTAAAATTTCCTGGGGCCGGATTTTTAGCTCATGGAATGACTTAAAAAAAAAAAAAAATTATTTTTCGGAAAAAAGTCATTCCATGAGCTAAAATTTCTTGGGCCGGATTTTTAGCTCATGGAATGACTTTAAAAAAAAAAAAAATTATTTTTCGGAAAAAAGTCATTCCATGAGCTAAAAATCCGGCCCCAGGATATTTTAGCTCATGGAATGACTTTAAAAAAAAAAAAAAATTATTTTTCGGAAAAAAGTCATTCCATGAGCTAAAATTCCCTGAGGCCGGATTTTTAGCTCATGGAATGACTTTTTTCCGAAAAATAATTTTTTTTTTTTTTTAAAGTCATTCCATGAGCTAAAAATCCGGCCCCAGGAAATTTTAGCTCATGGAATGACTTTAAAAAAAAAAAAAAATTATTTTTCGGAAAAAAGTCATTCCATGAGCTAAAAATCGGGCCCCAGGAAATTTTAGCTCATGGAATGACTTTAAAAAAAAAAAAAATTATTTTTCGGAAAAAAGTCATTCCATGAGCTAAAATTCCCTGAGGCCGGATTTTTAGCTCATGGAATGACTTTTTTCCGAAAAAAATTTTTTTTTTTTTTTTAAAGTCATTCCATGAGCTAAAATTTCCTGAGGCCGGATTTTTAGCTCATGGAATGACTTAAAAAAAAAAAAAAATTATTTTTCGGAAAAAAGTCATTCCATGAGCTAAAATTTCCTGGGGCCGGATTTTTAGCTCATGGAATGACTTTAAAAAAAAAAAAATTTATTTTTTGGAAAAAAAGTCATTCCATGAGCTAAAAATCCGGCCCCAGGATATTTTAGCTCATGGAATGACTTAAAAAAAAAAAAAATTATTTTTCGGAAAAAAGTCATTCCATGAGCTAAAAATCCGGCCCCAGGATATTTTAGCTCATGGAATGACTTAAAAAAAAAAAAAGAAATTATTTTTCGGAAAAAAGTCATTCCATGAGCTAAAATTTCCTGGGGCCGGATTTTTAGCTCATGGAATGACTTTAAAAAAAAAAAAAATTATTTTTCGGAAAAAAGTCATTCCATGAGCTAAAATTCCCTGAGGCCGGATTTTTAGCTCATGGAATGACTTTTTTCCGAAAAATATTTTTTTTTTTTTTTTTAAAGTCATTCCATGAGCTAAAATTTCCTGAGGCCGGATTTTTAGCTCATGGAATGACTTTTTTCCGAAAAATAATTTTTTTTTTTTTTTAAGTCATTCCATGAGCTAAAAATCCGGCCCCAGGAAATTTTAGCTCATGGAATGACTTAAAAAAAAAAAAAAAATTATTTTTCGGAAAAAAGTCATTCCATGAGCTAAAAATCGGGCCCCAGGAAATTTTAGCTCATGGAATGACTTTAAAAAAAAAAAAAAATTATTTTTCGGAAAAAAGTCATTCCATGAGCTAAAAATCCGGCCTCAGGGAATTTTAGCTCATGGAATGACTTTTTTCCGAAAAATAATTTTTTTTTTTTTTTAAGTCATTCCATGAGCTAAAATTCCCTGAGGCCGGATTTTTAGCTCATGGAATGACTTTTTTCCGAAAAATTATTTTCTTTTTTTTTTAAAGTCATTCCATGAGCTAAAATTCCCTGAGGCCGGATTTTTAGCTCATGGAATGACTTTTTTCCGAAAAATAATTTTTTTTTTTTTTTAAGTCATTCCATGAGCTAAAATATCCTGGGGCCGGATTTTTAGCTCATGGAATGACTTTTTTCCGAAAAATAATTTTTTTTTTTTTTTAAAGTCATTCCATGAGCTAAAATATCCTGGGGCCGGATTTTTAGCTCATGGAATGACTTTTTTCCAAAAAATAATTTTTTTTTTTTTTTTAAAGTCATTCCATGAGCTAAAAATCCGGCCCCAGGAAATTTTAGCTCATGGAATGACTTTTTCCGAAAAATAATTTTTTTTTTTTTTTAAGTCATTCCATGAGCTAAAAATCCGGCCTCAGGAAATTTTAGCTCATGGAATGACTTAAAAAAAAAAAAAAAAATTATTTTTCGGAAAAAAGTCATTCCATGAGCTAAAAATCCGGCCCCAGTAAATTTTAGCTCATGGAATGACTTTTTTCCGAAAAATAATTTTTTTTTTTTTTAAAGTCATTCCATGAGCTAAAAATCCGGCCTCAGGAAATTTTAGCTCATGGAATGACTTTAAAAAAAAAAAAAAATTATTTTTCGGAAAAAAGTCATTCCATGAGCTAAAATTCCCTGAGGCCGGATTTTTAGCTCATGGAATGACTTTTTTCCGAAAAATAATTTTTTTTTTTTTTAAAGTCATTCCATGAGCTAAAAATCCGGCCCCAGGAAATTTTAGCTCATGGAATGACTTTTTTCCGAAAAATAATTTTTTTTTTTTTTAAAGTCATTCCATGAGCTAAAAATCCGGCCCCAGGAAATTTTAGCTCATGGAATGACTTTAAAAAAAAAAAAAAAATATTTTTCGGGAAAAAGTCATTCCATGAGCTAAAAATCGGGCCCCAGGAAATTTTAGCTCATGGAATGACTTAAAAAAAAAAAAAAAATTATTTTTCGGAAAAAAGTCATTCCATGAGCTAAAATTCCCTGAGGCCGGATTTTTAGCTCATGGAATGACTTTAAAAAAAAAAAAAAATTATTTTTCGGAAAAAAGTCATTCCATGAGCTAAAATTCCCTGAGGCCGGATTTTTAGCTCATGGAATGACTTTCTTCCGAAAAATAATTTTTTTTTTTTTTTTTAAGTCATTCCATGAGCTAAAATTTCCTGAGGCCGGATTTTTAGCTCATGGAATGACTTTAAAAAAAAAAAAAATTATTTTTCGGAAAAAAGTCATTCCATGAGCTAAAATTTCCTGGGGCCGGATTTTTAGCTCATGGAATGACTTTAAAAAAAAAAAAAAAATTATTTTTTGGAAAAAAGTCATTCCATGAGCTAAAAATCCGGCCCCAGGATATTTTAGCTCATGGAATGACTTAAAAAAAAAAAAAAAAATTATTTTTCGGAAAAAAGTCATTCCATGAGCTAAAAATCCGGCCCCAGGAAATTTTAGCTCATGGAATGACTTTAAAAAAAAAAAAAAATTATTTTTCGGAAAAAAGTCATTCGATGAGCTAAAATTTCTTGGGGCCGGATTTTTAGCTCAAGGAATGACTTTAAAAAAAAAAAAAAAATTATTTTTTGGAAAAAAGTCATTCCATGAGCTAAAAATCCGGCCCCAGGATATTTTAGCTCATGGAATGACTTTAAAAAAAAAAAAAAATTATTTTTCGGAAAAAAGTCATTCCATGAGCTAAAATTCCCTGAGGCCGGATTTTTAGCTCATGGAATGACTTTTTTCCGAAAAATAATTTTTTTTTTTTTTTTAAGTCATTCCATGAGCTAAAATATCCTGGGGCCGGATTTTTAGCTCATGGAATGACTTTTTTCCGAAAAATAATTTTTTTTTTTTTTAAGTCATTCCATGAGCTAAAATTTCCTGGGGCCCGATTTTTAGCTCATGGAATGACTTTTTTCCGAAAAATAATTTTTTTTTTTTTTTTAAGTCATTCCATGAGCTAAAATTTCCTGGGGCCGGATTTTTAGCTCATGGAATGACTTTAAAAAAAAAAAAATTATTTTTCGCAAAAAAGTCATTCCATGAGCTAAAATTCCCTGAGGCCGGATTTTTAGCTCATGGAATGACTTTTTTCCGAAAAATAATTTTTTTTTTTTTTTAAAGTCATTCCATGAGCTAAAATATCCTGGGGCCGGATTTTTAGCTCATGGAATGACTTTTTTCCGAAAAATAATTTTTTTTTTTTTTTTAAGTCATTCCATGAGCTAAAAATCCGGCCCCAGGAAATTTTAGCTCATGGAATGACTTTAAAAAAAAAAAAAAAATTATTTTTCGGAAAAAAGTCATTCCATGAGCTAAAAATCGGGCCCCAGGAAATTTTAGCTCATGGAATGACTTTAAAAAAAAAAAAAAAAATTATTTTTCGGAAAAAAGTCATTCCATGAGCTAAAAATCCGGCCTCAGGGAATTTTAGCTCATGGAATGACTTTTTTCCGAAAAATAATTTTTTTTTTTTTTTAAGTCATTCCATGAGCTAAAATTCCCTGAGGCCGGATTTTTAGCTCATGGAATGACTTTTTTCCGAAAAATTATTTTCTTTTTTTTTTAAAGTCATTCCATGAGCTAAAATTCCCTGAGGCCGGATTTTTAGCTCATGGAATGACTTTTTTCCGAAAAATAATTTTTTTTTTTTTTTAAGTCATTCCATGAGCTAAAATATCCTGGGGCCGGATTTTTAGCTCATGGAATGACTTTTTTCCGAAAAATAATTTTTTTTTTTTTTTAAAGTCATTCCATGAGCTAAAATATCCTGGGGCCGGATTTTTAGCTCATGGAATGACTTTTTTCCAAAAAATAATTTTTTTTTTTTTTTTAAAGTCATTCCATGAGCTAAAAATCCGGCCCCAGGAAATTTTAGCTCATGGAATGACTTTTTTCCGAAAAATAATTTTTTTTTTTTTTAAAGTCATTCCATGAGCTAAAAATCCGGCCTCAGGAAATTTTAGCTCATGGAATGACTTAAAAAAAAAAAAAAAATTATTTTTCGGAAAAAAGTCATTCCATGAGCTAAAAATCCGGCCCCAGGAAATTTTAGCTCATGGAATGACTTTTTTCCGAAAAATAATTTTTTTTTTTTTTAAAGTCATTCCATGAGCTAAAAATCCGGCCCCAGGAAATTTTAGCTCATGGAATGACTTTAAAAAAAAAAAAAAATTATTTTTCGGGAAAAAGTCATTCCATGAGCTAAAAATCGGGCCCCAGGAAATTTTAGCTCATGGAATGACTTAAAAAAAAAAAAAAAATTATTTTTCGGAAAAAAGTCATTCCATGAGCTAAAATTCCCTGAGGCCGGATTTTTAGCTCATGGAATGACTTTAAAAAAAAAAAAAAATTATTTTTCGGAAAAAAGTCATTCCATGAGCTAAAATTCCCTGAGGCCGGATTTTTAGCTCATGGAATGACTTTCTTCCGAAAAATATTTTTTTTTTTTTTTTTTAAGTCATTCCATGAGCTAAAATTTCCTGAGGCCGGATTTTTAGCTCATGGAATGACTTAAAAAAAAAAAAAAATTATTTTTCGGAAAAAAGTCATTCCATGAGCTAAAATTTCCTGGGGCCGGATTTTTAGCTCATGGAATGACTTTAAAAAAAAAAAAAAAATTATTTTTTGGAAAAAAGTCATTCCATGAGCTAAAAATCCGGCCCCAGGATATTTTAGCTCATGGAATGACTTAAAAAAAAAAAAAAAAATTATTTTTCGGAAAAAAGTCATTCCATGAGCTAAAAATCCGGCCCCAGGAAATTTTAGCTCATGGAATGACTTTAAAAAAAAAAAAAAATTATTTTTCGGAAAAAAGTCATTCGATGAGCTAAAATTTCTTGGGGCCGGATTTTTAGCTCAAGGAATGACTTTAAAAAAAAAAAAAAAAATATTTTTTGGTAAAAAGTCATTCCATGAGCTAAAAATCCGGCCCCAGGATATTTTAGCTCATGGAATGACTTTAAAAAAAAAAAAAAATTATTTTTCGGAAAAAAGTCATTCCATGAGCTAAAATTCCCTGAGGCCGGATTTTTAGCTCATGGAATGACTTTTTTCCGAAAAATATTTTTTTTTTTTTTTTTAAGTCATTCCATGAGCTAAAATATCCTGGGGCCGGATTTTTAGCTCATGGAATGACTTTTTTCCGAAAAATAATTTTTTTTTTTTTTAAAGTCATTCCATGAGCTAAAATTTCCTGGGGCCCGATTTTTAGCTCATGGAATGACTTTTTTCCGAAAAATATTTTTTTTTTTTTTTTAAGTCATTCCATGAGCTAAAATTTCCTGGGGCCGGATTTTTAGCTCATGGAATGACTTTAAAAAAAAAAAAAATTATTTTTCGCAAAAAAGTCATTCCATGAGCTAAAATTCCCTGAGGCCGGATTTTTAGCTCATGGAATGACTTTTTTCCGAAAAATAATTTTTTTTTTTTTTTAAAGTCATTCCATGAGCTAAAATATCCTGGGGCCGGATTTTTAGCTCATGGAATGACTTTTTTCCGAAAAATAATTTTTTTTTTTTTTTAAAGTCATTCCATGAGCTAAAATTTCCTGAGGCCGGATTTTTAGCTCATGGAATGACTATTTAAAAAAAATTAATTTTTCTAAAGCTAAAATTCCACGGGGCTGGATTTTTAGCTCATGGAATGACTTTTTTCGGAAAAATAATTTTTTTTAAGTCATTCCACGAGCTAAAATTCCCACTTGCTGAATGAAAGAGAGAGAGAGAGAGAGAGAGAGAGAGAGAGAGAGAGAGAGAGAGAGCTCGAAAGCTCGCACGTTTAACCCCGACAATGACGTTCCAATCTCCCTATCGCCCCTTTGTTAGTTCAACTCCTCGCAGCGCGCGATAATGGAGACTCAAAGCGCCATTAGCCGCGCCGTTCTAATTCACGCAAAACGGTTCGCCATATACAATCGCACATTCCCTCGCCCTCAGTCGTGGCCGTTGCATCCCTCGCCGCCATCGCACCCCCGGGTCCCATGGTGTCCCGTCGTCCACTTCCCGGATCCGCTTCTCGTCGACTTTCTTCCCCGTCGCTCGCTCGCAAGCTCGACACGCGTCTCCCCGGGGTCAAGATGACTGCCGGAAATTGCCATTGGGGGACAGAAGCTTAGCCAGAAGTTGGTCCGCGAAGCGGCCGCCTCAACCCCCTTCGACCTCTGCACCACGAAGCGGCAGCAGCTTCTGTTTCCACCAGTCGGAGGGTCACATTGACGGCCCTCAAGGATAGGGTTACGATATCGTCCGAGAGGACGACGACGACGTCTGCCAGCCAGCCAGGAGGCATTAATGAGGCAATAGGGCGTCCATACTCGGCTCCTCCGTCTTCAGTCCGACTCGCCATCCAATCCTGGCTTGATGAGCCATTCCCAATGACACTGGGCGCCCGCTATATATATGCCCACCCAACGTTAATATCCTCGGCCCATGTGCTCCGCACCCTTCCTACACGTACGATTATTCTCCCTTTATGCTCGCCGCATTTCGCTCCGCAAGGTCCATTCGCTGGGACACGTTCGTGTAGAGCGGCGCGAGACACGGGGAAACTCTTGAGTCTTCTTGCGATACGGACTTGATTAACATCCTTGATTGAGGCGATTCGGTGGTGGCACCTGGTGTTGATTGCTTTTTTGGATGGGAGCCGTGTTGAAGGAACGAAAATTGGGCTTTGAAGCTTCGTGAGGGTTCTTCTGTTTTTGGCGAACCTTCTTTTCTACACAATTTAGGATGAAATGGGGACAGTTGTGCACATTCTGCACAGTTTTCATCTGACACGTTGTATGCCGACACATTTCCATTCTACACATGCGTAGAAACGTCTTGAGTGGAAATGAGATGTGTAGACGTGAAATGTGTATAACTAGGTTGTAGTGTTGAAGTGTCGTGTTTAGAGAAAGACATCTGTGCAGCATTGGAACATGTAGAACTGCAACTGTGTAGAAATGAAACACATGCGTAGAAACGTGTTGAGTGGAAACGAGATGTGTAGACGTGAAATGTGTATAACTAGGCTGTAGTGTAGAAGTGTCGTGTTTAGAGAAGGACATCTGTGCAGCATTGGAACATGTAGAACTGCAACTGTGTAGAAATGAAACACATGCGTAGAAACGTGTTGCGTGGAAATTACATGTGTAGAACAGATCTGTGTCGTATTAGTCGTATCTGTGTAGAAAATCGTGTAAAACTGAATAGTCGATAAAGTGTAGAACTGAATAGTGGATATAGTGTACAACTGAGGTGGATAAAGCTCGCGTGTAGAATTTAAATGTACAGGTCGGGTTGTGCAGAACTGTCCATGTGTAGCACTGAAACGTGTAGAAAAGACGTTTTGCCTTTTATTTTTTAATACGAAAGACCATTTTGACTGAAAAAAATCGCGAAAAATGTCCCGGAGATATTTTCAAACAAATTCGACACCGCGCCGAAGGATCAACAGAGCAGGGTTTGAGAATAAGACCCGGTTGTAGACCCTGACACGCCTTCGGGGTTGGTTAAAAAAAATAGGAGACGAAAAGAAAAACACGTTGATCCTCCTGTTCGCGTTATTCTTAAGAGGATAACGATGCACTCGAGACGAAGTGTTTGATGCACAACCAAGACACGACTTAATCCCACTTTCGGCGTGCGCCACCATTACACGACCTCTTGGGCCGCGACAGCGACAGTAAAAAAAAATTGGATGAACTGCCGAGACGGGGACTGAAAGGCGACGCCACCCCTGGACGCTCGACTTCGTTACTCACGTGTTATTTTTTTTTTGTCTGTTGATCCATCGTCCCGTGGAAAAAGGTTTGCGAGCAGCGCAAACACGGAGCATCGGGCTTCCCCCTCGAGGGACCTCGCGACGACAACGAAAAATCATTCCCATGACGTAACCTCGAGTCTTTGTAACCGTGACGCGCGCTAATCGTATAGGTGGTGCCCCGGGTTTCTCGTGCCCCCGTGGGCCTTAAAAAACACTTTTGAAACCCCGAGGGGCGACAGCTCGAAAAACGGACGTGTGTTTGTTTTTTTTGTGCTTTCGAAGGTGAAAATAAAAACAACTACAAACACGTTTTTTGGTACGTAGTAACTATTTGTGGCTACCAAACTCGTTTGTTTTTTATTTTTAAAAATATGTATAAAATAAAATATATATAAAATAAAATATATATTTTAAAATATATAAAATAAAATATATATTTTATTTGTGGAAAAAAATATTGATGAGTAGTTGGAAACGAAAATTGTGAAATAATCTTGAGAGGGAATTTTTTAAAATTAAAAATATGTGGAAAAAATGTTGGTGTATGAAAAAATAAAAATTGTGGTATAATCTTGGCAGTGTTTGGGAACGATTTTTTTTTTTCGTCTGTTAAACCCAGGACGGCTGCTTTTTGGGATCTTCCTTTGACCGCGAGGATGAGGCCCCCCGGCACCCGCTTACACTGTCATGTATACATAACAACCGGCTTTTCATCACCGGAGATTTTCCCGAGGTCCTCACGTAAAATCGGATTTGTGCCCGAAGACTGTTGGAAAGCGATACACCGTTTCACCGCATCGCGCGCACCCGATCCGCCGAGCCGCTTCGGGGCCTTAACTAATCTGTTTGTCCACCGCCTTTGTGATACACCCGTCGCTCGCGGCGTCGTCGAAGCCAGAGCGCCTCGCTCGGCACCGGCGATTTTGCTACGTCGTACCTGTCGTCGTTTTTTTTTATTGTTCATAAATCATTTTTAAAAAATTCACAGAATATATCTTTTTCCAATGTCTACCTTGTGCAATAAAAAAAGATAATTGACAAATCACTATTTTTATAAATAAAAAAATTAATATTTTTCTGAAAAATATTAATATTTTTACATTTTTCTGAAAAATATTAATATTTTTACATTTTTCTGAAAAATATTAATTTTTGAAAAAATATTAATATTATATTTTAATTAATATTTTCTTATAAATAAAAAAACTAATATTTTTCAAAAGAATGTAAAAAATTAATATCTTTCCGAAAAATGTTAAAAATTATTATTTTTCAGAAAAAATGTAAAAAATGATTATTTTTCTACTTTGTGAAAAGAAATAATAATTGCTGGCCAATACTCAGTTATTGAGTATAATAATATCGCAATAATAATAGGACCAAAAATTGATGACAAATGGGTAAAAAAAAATTGTTCCGTCATATCTACACCATCACGAATGTCCCCAGGCAGAGTGAACCAAGTCGGGCCATCTCTCGTGGACCGTTGGCAGCATCTTGACCCGCATCTCAAAAGCAAAAATCGTGAGGAGCCGGGACGGCCGGGATGAGCACGAAAAGCGAACCCTCGAGGATCACGAAATTCGGTAGCCGAGGGAGAGACAGATTAGCCGCCGCATGTTCTCGGCTAACGGAATCCGCCGAGTCCCTCATCTCTCGGCACCGGAATCATCGCTCGTGCGTCCGAGCGCCAAAGTCCCATTCTTCTCTTATTCGCTTTTGCCCCCCTCAGCCCACCCCCCTCAATTTTCTCGTTTTTCATTTTGCACGCTCGGGAGTCGCGCGCGCGGCTTCACGGTGGGTAGACCTTTTTTTTTCTTTACGGACAGATTGAGATTTTTTTTTTTTTTTTTTTTTTTTTCGAGTCCCAAACTTTTTTTTACGAATTAGAAAAAAAACAGGGGGTGGGGGGAAATGCGAATCGTGGAACGTTTGAGCCACTGGATCGCGCAGCCACCGTGGAACTGAGCTCCATTGTCAGACGCTTCGTCGTTCACCTGATTTAACGCGGACAGTGGCCGAGGGAGTGATACCTGACAGATGTTTTTCTTCGCCTCGACGGTCGCTGCTGCGAGATAAACACGCGGCTGCTCGTATTTTCCTCGGTTTTCCTCGGGCGGGAAAGACTGGACTTGGCTGAAATTTTTGTTACTTAGCAAAAGCCACGATTTTATGAATTTTATTTATTTGTTTAGGCATTTATTTCACAAAAATCGCAAATCCAAGAAATAATTTATTCGATTCTTCGTCGTCGTGGACGTGGTTGAATTTTTTTTTTACGGGCAAGCCATGATTTTTGTGTGTTATATTTATTTGTTTAGGCATTTATTTCACAAAAATCGCGAATTCAAGAAATAATTTATTGGACTCTTCGTCGTTGTGGACGTGGTTGAATTTTTTTTTAACAAGCAAGCCACGATTTTGTGGATTTTAATTATTTGTTTATGAATTTATTTCACAAAAATCGCAAATTCAAGAAATAATGTTTTTTTTTAACAAAAAACCTGCGATTTTTCTACATTTTTTTTTATCCGCAGTGTTTATCACCCAAACATCGCAAATCCGCGAGATAATTTGTTAACCCGCAAAAAATCGAAACGCCGACGAAATTCGTCGCAATTTCGTCTCATCCCCTAATTCTTTGTCGCACCCGCGAAAATCCGGTTAACGACAAACAACTTTTTTTTTTGTTCTTCTGCAACGAAAAACGACGTTACAAACGATCGTCCGCCTTCGACAATTTCCGATGAAATTATCCTTCAACCCGTTAATAACGAAGTTACGAAAAAAAAAAAAAAAAAAAAAATGCCTGCAGCCTCCCCCTGAAAAATGTCGATAATGACAGAGGAAGCGTCGATGCACACGCAGCAGCAGCACCGACGAAATTTTCGCTGCGGCGTCCGGCGTTCGCGTTGCGTACGATGGGAGGGAGGAGGAGGAGGTATTACGTTGGCGAGCGTGGTGAAGGATAATTCGATAGGCTCGATAAGGATATTGGATTGAACGCGATTAGCATTGGCCTCCGCGCGGTTCGCTCCGACTCTGCGCGCTCGGCATGCGGGACTTTCTATCGGTCACACACGCTCCGCACTATATGTATATTAGGTGCAACACGCGTGCATAGACGATCCAAATATATACGTGCTATACACATATATACGGGGCATTCCACCTGGTTTCGACCTCGGTCTGACCCTGCCGATTCTGTCCGCAATTTTTAACTCAAGTGACGTAACAAAAAGCATTCATTTTTTTACACATTTTTAATTATTATTTACCAAAAAAATGGAAAAAGTGAAAAAAATCTCAAAAATCCTGGGTCGCATACAAAAATGTTTCAATTTAAACAATTAACCATTTAAAGCATTAATTTGAATAATTAAGCATTTAAAGAATTAATTTTAATAATTAAACATTTAAAGAATTAATTTTTATAATTAAGCATTTAAAGAATTAATGTTAATAATTAATAATTTAAAGAATTAATTGTAATAATTAAGCATTTAAAGAATTAATTTGAATAATTAATTATTTAAAGAATTAATTAAAAATGAATTATCACTAATTATTAATTAATTTAGTATTCATTTTTTTGTGTTTTCTAGAGTCACGTGAAACTTCTAAAAAAAATTGAGGACCCAATCAGAAGGTTCGAGGGTCCCAGGTCGAACCTCAGCGGAATGCCCCATATATATACATATACCTAAATATATATATACACACATAGTCAAATACATATATACCGAACATGCGGGAAAGCGCGTACCGGCGGCTCCAGTGGCGCGTGAACCGGTAATTCCGTTGCGTATGAATTGCAAAGCCTGGCGATGGCAATAGAGAAGCAGCGGCCAGAGAGAGAGAGACAGAAAGAGAGACAGAGAGAGAGAGAGAGAGAGCGTCGGGCATCCGCACCGCCGTTGTCCCTCTGGTAACGAGCGCCTCGACCTACCGTCCAGGCCGTCCACTTCAACGTGGTGAGGATAGAGGGTGAGGGGGGCACGGGGGGCAGGGGGGTCTACTACCCCGCCCTTTCCACCCTTCCTTCACAAGAGTTATCGAGTAATCAGCCGCGTATTGTTTTACGAGTCGCTGAATCGGAACGGCGATTGGACTCCGATCCTAGGCGGCCGCTGCCTATATATATATATATATGTGTGGTATATATATAGGCTGCTCGTGCGGAGCGGCTGCACCAGTCATACCGCGGCCCCTCGGATCGGTAGCTGCATAGGAGATGCAGGCTCAGGGGGGATCGAAAGATCGCGGGGCGAAACGGGGTGCGAGAGACATTTTTGAATTGTTCGAAAAAAAGAAAAAAAAAAATCCCGAAAAAACTATCATACACATCGTACGCGACATTTGTTTATTTTTCGAATTTTTTTCCCGAAAAAATCGTTACACCCACCGTACGCCAAATTTTTTTATTTTTCGAATTACATTTTATTTATTCGTCCTCGAGTAAATTTCGAATTTTCGAGAAAAGCGATTCGAGGCGAGGGAAAAAATGTTGACGGTGGTAAAGATGATTTTTTTTGTCGGTTTGTCGATAGGATTTGACCGAGGATTATTAAAAAAAAATAGTGAAAATTCACGAGAGTTTGAGGAGAATTAAATAATAAATTCGAGCGAGAGAAATGCGTTTTTTGTAATTATTATTATTTTTATTATTATTGTTGTATATTTTACGCACTCGGGAATGTGGATTTCGTCGATTGATACAGTTAAGTTGAAAGCGCGTTCGTTCATTTATTTGCGAGGAATCAATATATCGTCGATACGAAATTACAGCCTCGCCATTTCGCGCAATTAATATTGACCAAATAGCCCGGCGTTGGCGCTCGAAGAAGGGTCACATAAACCCCCTATTTGTTTCAGGCCTCCCGTTCCCATTACAATATTCCCGGCTCGCGTTACAAACAAACCCTGTTATCACCCCCCCATACCGGGCACCGCCGAGCGCTCCGCACTCCCGCTGATCACAAAGTATCAGCGAAACATTTTCCGTGATACGTAATACGCGTTGACGAAAAAAAAAAAAAAAAAAAACCAGAACAAAGTATCTCGTTTCGGCGCTCAACGACTCTCTCGGCGTCAATTCGCGCGTCGCTCTGTTGGAAATTTATCGACGAGACATTTTTTTCCCCCCAACGTTCGTCACAAACGCAAAAAATAAATAAAAAAACGTCGCCCCAACTTCGAAAATTCGCAAAAAAAAGCTAACCACCCGGACGTCGCGAGCCAGGCGCCATTTTGAAGCTCTCTCGATTCCCGACAAAATGACCCCCCAGCGAACCCCTAACTCCCCCCGGATCGGGAGCCACGAGCGTTTCAACGAAACCACAAAAAAACCGCGAAAATCCTAACCTCAAAAAACCCCCCCTAATTTCTCAATCTCCCTCGACCGATCGTCGTAAAAATTTCACCAACGACGAAAAACACCTAATTACCGAGAACAGTCAACACGGCGCCTCTATCGTCGAACCGAGTGAGGTCGCGCGCATAGGGGCACCGCGCGGGGCTGTGCCTCGACATTGGCTTTGGCCAACGGGGGAGGGTGGTGAGGGGGGGGGGTGAAGGGGGGCACCCAGACCGCGGGCCCGGGCTTCGAACGCGCGCGCGACCGGCGGTGGGTATTAACTAAAAACCGAACCACCGAGCCAGAGCTCTCCTATGCTTTATCTCGCGTATATACCCGGCAGCGGCACACCACGCTCGGTCAAGCTTCGTGTGCTGCATAGGGGGGGTTCGGGGGGGGGGGGGGGTGCGCGGGAGGTTTCCGCGAGGGGGGTGGGGAGGTGGTGGTCGGAGGTAGAGAATTTAACCAGGGTTGAGCGCGGGGGTCGGCGCGGAAAGCAAAGCGGGGTGAAGGGGGTCGAAGGGGGGGTTTGCGGAGGGTCGCCGGCGGACTCGATGAGGGTGAGTAAAGGGCTGGTAGAACACTGTGACAGGTCCTGCGTGGACGCGCGGACCTCGTTTCGACGTACGAACGATAGGTGAGCTCGCGGGCTTCGTATAAGTGTACAGTGTAAACGAGGGTTGACGAAGGGGGTGGTTCGAGGGGGGCGCAGAGGGAGGCTGGGGGGAAGGGGGGTTGTAGCGTCCACTGGCAGGCCTGGGCAGAGTCGCGGGAGTGGAAGCGAGACGATCGAAGGGTCAGGGAGCGGGAGGTCGCGGTAAGGGGGGGGGGGGGTAAGGGGGGGCCGGGGGTTGGGCGGGGAGCGTAGGGGAAAAGGGGCGATTTGGTGTGGAGCTCCACGGGGGTGGAAAATGCCCACCCTGTCCATCATCCCCTCGTATAGAGCTCGGCGTCAGTGGTAACCGAGCGTCCGGCTCGCCTCATTTTGTCAGGCTAGGCAGACCCGTCGCGTTCCGCGCGCCCAGCGTTCGTCGTCGAGCCCCGGCAGCTTCGACAGAGTGAGAAAGAGATACACACCGTGGGGCGAGGGGGAAGGGGGGGGGTCTGGGGGGTGTTTGAAGGGGGGCTCGGAATTTGCTCCCGCTCGCTCGCATCGGGTCGAGTCTCTCCGTCACTCCGTAGAGTCCACAGACCGCCGGTGCATGCATCCCACCGACGGGGCTTGTAGAACACAGCCCATCCAGCTGGCCGAGCGAGTATCACAAAGAGAGACAATGCCCGCGAACACTCCATTGTGCCTGGGTGGGCTGCTCACCGGGCGAGGCGGAATCTCGCGATCGGCATTACCGAGCCGCCGATGAAGGGGGGCTCTGGGGGGGGGGGGTGAAAAAAATATATAAATCGCGGCCTCGAGACCTTCGACAGGAGTGTCGGCACTGGGTTAAGGGGGTATTTTGAGGAGTATCGATTCGGGGATCGGAACGACGGTTCCCATCAGATCCTGGATCGGCTTTTTCGGCTTTTCCAGCCTCTCTGAATTTTGATTATCGGTCACGAATCGCTGCACGTCAGAACCGAAAAAATTGGCCCCCTTCACTAACGGCACGACATTTGTTTTTTCCTCAGTCGTGAAAACAAAAGTCACAGACTCAATGGACACCGTCTCCGGGGCACCGAGTTCTCTCGCCTGCGATCCGCGAAATTTCCATGCCCCCCCCCCCTTACCCCCCCTCGGTATGACTCCTAATTTTCTCGTCGACGAGTCTTCACATCGCGTGAAGGGGACACGCGCGGTGAGAGCGAGAGAGAGCACAACGAGAGAGGCGCGCGGCACTCCAGCCGCGCCTCTCGCGACCTCGCGTACACCGCAGAGCGTCGCGCTGCGCGCCCCACACTCACACACACCTGTGTGTGTGTGTGCGAATAGACCCCGGCCGCGTGTGGAATATATAAACCTCGGGTTGTAGTGAGTCGAGAACCGGAGCCAGCATTTCGCGGTGCTCGGGGTGTCGGGGGTGGTTCACCAGAGTGTACCGCTGGCGCGGGGCACGGCGCGGCGCGGGGGGCCCACGGCAACCGCCCCCCTTCGCGCGGGGGGGTTGCGGGATGCACGCGGGACTGCGAAGCTAGGCAGCCAGAAGCGGGACGCCGAGTGGGTGGTCGCGCCGGTGAGGGTATTTGTTGGCGCGAGTGGCTAGCCAGTCGGATTACCACCGCGCGCGGGGCAGTCTGTGGGGGCCGGGGGGAAGGGGGGGCCGGGGGGGTGAGGGCTGACGCTGTAGTGCCGCGAACTCCCACCAGACGACTCTCGCTCGCTCGCTTCGCGCTCTCGTCCGCGCCCTTACCAATCGTGCCTTCTCTTTTCCTGCTCCCGACCCCCCCTTCGCCCCCACAATTTGCCCCCACAGTTTTGCCGCTCTCGCTCACACAGGAAGAAGGCGCGGTGAAGTATGTGGGAAAGAGTGAAACCGAGAGGAGCGACGGACAACGACCGGCAGAGGTCCTGGCTGCAGCGACCCCCACAACCCCCCTTCACCCCTTGCCCCATTCCCTCGACAGCCAAGCGGGACAGATAGATGATGGGCGCGCGCTCACGCCGAGGGACAGCGCCAGTGCCAGAGAGGACGGAAAGTAGCGGCGGCGAATGACGCGCCGCGCTGCGGACCGGCGGCCGACCACGATATCCACCGGAGCGACACACACGAGGGGGGCAGGGGGTGGGGTGAAGGGGGGTACTGTGTGTGCGTGCGCGCGCGCGCTACTCGACGAAAAATGTAGCCAGAACCCAGCGAGTGCCAGAGGGATACGCTGGGGGCGGAATGAAGGGGGTTGAAGGGGGAGGTGAAGGGGGGAAGGGGGGTAGTAGGAAGAGGAATTCAACCGCCGCTGGAAAATTTACACGCATCACGAGGGGCCGCTCGGTCACTCGGCGATGCTGAATGCCGAGGGTTAAAAGAGCATCGCTAATGGCCCTGCTCGGTTATTTTGTGGATTTTTATAATACGAACAGGACGCTCTTTCCACTCGCTTTTCGCTTTTTCGCTATCGCTCTTTCTCTCTCTCTCTCTCTCGCTCTCTCTCCCCCCCGGGCCGACCTCACTCTGCTGTGTCTACTTTTTTGCAGTTTTTTCGTTTTGTTTTTTTTTTGCTTCTTCTTCTTTTTTTGCCCCCCTGCAGCTCGTATACTTTTTTCGTGTTTCGATTACTGTTCCCCCAGGGCTTTCTCGCTGCCGCACTCATCACCACTGCTCTCGGGCTCTTTTTTCGATTTTTTTTTTTTCGCGTGTGTGTGTACGTTTTTTTTTCGTCTCTTTTTTTTTGCGTCTCGTTTGTTTCTTTCTCTCGTTCAACATTGATCCTATAGCCCCACCGCATATCGGGCCACTACCGGGCGCAGCGCGGCCTTTCTGATCGCCCAATTGGAGTGGATGCGGAGCGCCGAGCGCGCAGATTGACGGAGATCGAAGATTCGGCAGCGGGGATCGAACCGACGCTGACGCGTCGGTCAGTTTCACCGAACTTCCGGCGGCGGTGGGGCGGCAATTAGCGACCCCGCTGTGGGCGCGACGATCTCGCGACAATGCGATCCGCGATATTTTTTGGCCTGGTCCTTTTTTTTTTTTTTTTTGACCCCCGATTGACGAGTGAATTTGGATCGATACGCAGAATTTTTTTTCTGACAGTTAGAAAAAAATTGATTTCTCTTACCTGGGCTGTTCGTAATGTCCGAGGGATTTTCAGAATTCAAAATATTGGCAAATCAAAAAAAAAAAAAAAAAGTCAGACCCCCAAAAATCGCAAAACAACGAATTCTCATTCGAGGCTGTCAAACGAGGTCAGCGAAGCTGGCACCGAAAACAAAAAAAAAAAAAATTAAAAAATCTCTCGCTTTTTTAAAACAAGGAAACCCAACCCTGCGGAGTGAAGTCGCCACGCTAACCCACTGATATAGATAGTTAGGCTTGTCGCCGAGACACAACTACGCAGAATTTACCAGAGACAGAGAGAGAGTGGAGCATCAACTGTATCACCATCATAGCCGGTGATGTCAGCGAGGGGAGGATCGGAGGGTTGAGGAGAGGGGAGGAGGGGTTTGTGCGGGTGTTAGGGTTAGCGGAGTGGTCAGCACAGATAGGCTGTTCTGGAGGACCGCAAGAACGCAGCGAGGATCGGTGGTGGGTTACACGGGGGTTGAAAATGGACGAGAGAGCTAGAGAGTGAGAGAGAGAGTGAGGAAGCGAGGTGGATGGGTGACGCGAGCGGAGCTCGCGCGGCCGCGGCACCAGTGGACATTACCAAAGTGATGCAGAATCCATCCATAGATCGTGGGGCCAACAAACCGACGGAATCTCGACAGGACGGACGCGGGGCCGCCGCGTTTTCACCGTTGCCATCCACTCGTTGACTCCGCTCTCTTCAATTCTCTTCAAACCACTCGCCTCTCCCTCTCTTCCTCTCTCCCTCTTTCTCTCTTCTTCTTCCTGGTTTCCCTCTTTCTTTTCCTCTTTCTCTCTACCTATTTTCCTGTTTCTCTCTTCCTCTTCCTCTCTTTCTCTCTTCTTCTTCCTATTTTCCCTCTGTCTTTTCCTCTTTCTCTCTACCTATTTTCCTGTTTCTCTCTTCCTCTTCCTCTCTTTCTCTCTTCTTCTTCCTATTTTCCCTCTGTCTTTTCCTCTTTTCCTCTTTCTCTCTACCTATTTTCCTCTTTCTCTCTTCCTCTTTTACCTCTTTCTCTGTTTCTCTTTCTGCTCATCTCTTCCACTTCCTTTCTTTCTCTCTTTCTCTTCCTCCTTTTCTCTTTCTCTTTCTCACTTCCTCTTTTACCTCTTTCTCCTCATCTCTTCCTCTTCCTTTTTTTCTCTCTTTCTCTTCCTCTCTTTCCCTCTTTCTCTTTCTCTCTTCCTCTCATTCCCTCTCACGCTTCTCCTCTCTCTCTCTCTCCCTCTCTCGTTCTTTTTCCCTCTTTCCCTCCCGTCCCTACAAACGCGCGAATTGGCCGGCGCGCGACGAGGACAGCCGCACGCGTCGCTAGTGCGGCGCGAGCGAGAGAGGCGGCGCTGCGTTCGACGAGCCTCGTCGAGCGAGCGCGGCGCGTCGCCACCGTCGGTGGTGTGGGGGTGAGGGGGGGGGGGGGGTGACTCGTGCGCTCCGGCGGACGCGCGGACGGAAGGACACGAGAGGGCGAAAGAGAGCGGACGACACTCACACAGCGCGGGAATACGCGGGAAGCGAGGCATCGGGAACGAGTGGAACAGAGGCGGAAAGCTCGCGGCGCGCGGTGTGCGGCTCAACGTACTCTCCGCAAATTTTCAAGCCTCCCCACCTGCCCCCCGCCCCCCTTGCGTTCGGTCGCTGGTTCGTTTTTGCCCCGCATCGCAGCGGCACCCCGGCCACCGCAGCGCCAGATCAATGGGGGTTGCTAACACGGGTAGCTATGTGTGTCCGCGGACCGACGAACGAATGGACACGAACGGACGGACGGACGGACGGACGTACGCGAAACCCGCGCCTGCCGCGCGCACTACGCCTGGTTGCACGCATGCATCGTTGCTCTGCGTTTACCTCGCGAGGCGCGCAGCGCGCGGTGCAGCTACGAGGTACGCGATGATGACGCCCCCCAGCCCGCGCCAGATACACATCGGCGGGGCTGAAAGCTTCGTCGCTGGTGTTTTTGGGGGATGCGTTTTTTTTTTTTGCCTCTTTTTGGTTTTGATATATCTTTGGGCTTGGGATTTTTTTTTTTTTTTTTTTTTTGGTGCAGGCGCAATAAAAAATGTGGCACTTGCATCGAAGGGGCTGAAAGCTTCTTTGCTGGTGTTTTTCGAAGATGCGATTTTTTTTTACTTCTATTCGATTTCGATACACTTTTGAGCTTGGGATTTTTTGAAAAAAATGTTTGAAATTTTTTTTGGAAAAAAAGAATAGAATCGACGAGCCACTCGCCCCACGAAAACGCTGCTTTAGGTTCAACCTCACAACGCGTCAAGCGCGCGTCCTTCGTCGCCCCCTTCGCGGTGAAAAAAAAAAAAAAAAAAAAAAAACAAAATTAACAACAGCACCAACCCAGAAAAGTGGCGTTTAACGTTCTCACGAACGTTTAAAACGATCGTCGAATAGCGTGAAATGAGCGCGTTGCGTGGTGTCTGCCGGTGGCTGGCAGTGGCTGGCCATACAGCCCCCTCCCCCCTTTGCCCCCCCCCCCCCGCCCCCCTTCCTCCCTCTTCTTAATGGTATACCGAGTGCGGCCAACCGGTTAACCGGTAATTAGCCGATCTGTGCGGGGCCGTGGAGCCTCGTGAATGTAAATTAAGCAGCGCCGCGCGAGCCTCGAGCCCGGCTACGTCCTGCACGAATTTTCGGGGCGTGTGAGGAGGGCGAGGGGGGTGGGGGGGAGGGGGAGGGGGGCAAACGAGGACGAATTAGTATCGTGAAGGGTGGGTAACACGTGTGAGGGCCGGCGCGCATTGCCGGGATCGAAGCCAGGTGCGCAACGGATACGGGGAGAGAGTTCAGGAGTTCACGAGTTCTCCCCCTTCTCGAGGAAACTGCCGGACATAAGTCTGGACGAGAGCGACAAGTTCTCTTCTCTCTCTCTCTCTCTCTTCCTCTCCCGGCTCCGCGCGTCGCGCGTAACCGGTTACGGTTTACGCGCGTGGGAGGTCCAACCGGAACCAGACGTTTAGTTAGCTGCGGGAAACGGCTTGAGGTTGCGCGCCAGACTCTTAATCGTCCGGCGCGGCCACTTTGGTGAGCGTCGAGATCGTTGGGGGACAAAAAAACATGTTCTACCCGCGACTACGGGTTGCGTGTGGAATTGAAGCGCGCGGATATGTGCGAACGAAGAAGGAAAAATAAAAAAATGTGTCGAATTGAATTGCTCGGATGTGTAGGATTGAATTGCGCGCGTGTGTAGGATTGAACAAAGTATGCGGGCCGGGTTGGGCATGTATGTAGGATTGACAAATGTGCAGGATTAAAAAAATGTGCAGGGTTGAAAAATGAGTAGGATTGAAAATGTGTAGGGTTGGAAATGTGTAGGGTTGGAAATGTGTAGGATTGAAAATGTGTAGGATTGGAAATGTGTAGGATTGGAAATGTGTAGGATTGAAAATGTGTAGGGCTGAAAAGGTGTAGGATTGAAAACCCCGTGTATGATTTAAAAAATGTTTAGGGTTGAAAATGTGTAGGATTGAAAAACCCACGCATGGTATAAAAATGTGTAGGGTTGGAAAAACATGTAGAATTTAATTATTCGGATTTGTCGGCTTGAAAAATATGTAGAATTGAAAAGAAAAAAAGATCCCACGTCCAAAAACTCAGCCCTGGGCAGCCACCGATCAGGCTCCGCGCTGTCCTCGATCTTTTCACCGGCGCGATTTTCCGGAGTATCGGAGTTCAAGCGCAAAGGAAAAAGTGGCTGGATTGCCACGGAAGCCACTTGGCGCGCGGAGCGCTCAAGGCAGCTTTCAACCATTCGATCTGAACCATCGGAACCAAAGGGCCGCGAGGGCCTCGGCTGGGCACACACGACGGCCGGAGAGACTCAGAGCGTCTCTTTACCAAAGCGGCCTCAAGCTCGCGCATGAAAAACGATCCACCCAAGATTCTTTGTCTCGCGACCGGAGTGAACGAGAGCATCGACGACAACGCGGCCGTTTTGTTCGTCGAACGCGCCATTCCGCTAACCATCCTCATCCCTCTGGCTTTGTCATCGAGCACCTTGTGATTACCCGAAGGCTATGCTGTATCGCTGGCCTCGCTTCATACGTGATCGGATGTTCTTATGCATCCCCCTCCCCCCTTCTTCAGCCCCACACTGACCACTCGCTTTGTAGACGGAATGGGGAGGGAAAAAATTGAATTCGCTTTCTTTTTTTTTTGGAGAAAAGAAATTGAGTTCTTTTCCTTTTTTTTTCGGAGAAAAAAAAATCTGAGGCCGGTCAGGTCAATTTTTTAGGTCAATTATCTTCCATAAATTACCTAAAAAAAGTGACTAAAAATTGCGCTCCAAGTAGAAAAAATTACACTCGCTCTGAACCACTGAAAAAATGTAGACGGAGTGGAGAGGAAAAAAAATTAAATTTTAGCCTTTTTTCGGAAAAAAAAAAATTCTTAGGCAGGTCAGGATCTTCCAAAAATGACCTGCAAAAATATCTAAAAATTGTTTTTCTTCTAAAAAAACAATATCACTCACTCTGCTTCACTGAAAAATTGAGATATATCTGGCCAACCGAAATGTCTTCCCGTCTCGCCTCGGTGCCAATATACTTTTCCCCATTCCCAATTAGTCGACATTTTTCGGTCCCGGGTGACCCCGAACGTTTGGTGATTTTTTGTCTTTCCTTTTCACGATTTTTTTTTCTCAAAGAGGAGAAAAAGGTTCGTTTTATTTTAAACGAGAGAAGCGAGATAAACCCGGCGAGCTCGGAGTCGATGAAGCGAGGGAGGGTAGAAAAAAAAATGACAAAAAACGTGCCGCTGGATTTTGTCTCCTCCGGTGAATCCATTCACCGCAAATCATTACAACGCCCTCCACACCGGAGGGGTCTGCGTGTCTTTCGCTCTCCTCCCTCCGTTATTTCGCTTTTTCCCTCCCGGCACTTGGCGCCCCCGAACGGCCGAGCTGACGATGGCAAAGATCCCGAGTCGCTGATAGGAAACTTCCGGCGACTTCCGGGCTGCTGACCCATCCGGACGAGGACGGCACTTTTCCGTCTCGACCTCCGCGCGCCCGCTTCTTTCGCTTCCTCGCGCGCTCATTCCTCTCGAGCGTCTCTTTTCGCGGAACGCGTTTTTCAACTCGATCATTTTTATCCACTAGGACTGTGTGACACTTTGGGGCTAAATACGCGGGTTGCGAGTCTCACGGCTGTTGGATTGTTTGAGCGATTTCGTTGGTTTGGAGATAAAAATAATTTCACAAAAATGAAAAAATTACTTATTTGAACGAGTTCGATTGGCCTAATAAAAATAATTTCACAAAATTGAAAAAAAAAAAAAAAATTGGCTTCGTTGAGCAATTTCGTTGATCGTAATAAAAATAATTTCACAAAAATGAAGAAAAAATATCGGCTTACTTGAGCAATTTCGTTGGTCGTAATAAAAATAATTTCACAAAATAAAAAAATTGGCTTCCTTGAGCGATTTTGTTTGTCCTAATAAAAATAATTTCACGAAAAATGAAAAAAATAATTCCAACTGAAAGAGGCGAGCTTGATTAATAAACAATTGGTTAAACTCAAAAGTTTGTGAAATAATTAAACACTCGCGAAAAAAAAAAAATATACGAAAAATATTTTGCACCGCAAGACGCGAAAAGTTTCCCCCACTGGTCCCAAATCTTCGGGTTCGACTTTTCTTCGTCCGCGCTCGCCTTGCATCGTCGTTATTAATTCGCCGAGCGCGCGGAATGCGCCGTAGGTGCAAATTCCGCGCCATATGCAAGCCGCGCGCTTCTCTCTCTCTCTCTCCCTCTCTCGTCTGGGGGAGATCCCGCGTTCAATTAAAACCCGCGGGCGGAAGGGAAAAAGAGAATTCTCAAAGGGTCTTAATCAACGGTTCCTCGCTCGCCAGCGGAAATCCCCCCGCGACGGTTGCGTCGCCGCTTTTGAATTCAAAATCGCTTTACACACTAAAAAAAAAAAAAAAAAAAATTATTTCTCCCGCGATTCTCGAGTCTCGCGCTTTTCGCACCGGAGAGCGCAACGATTTCAATGAATTTTTTTGTCAACACGAAAAAAAAAAAAAAAATGATCCACCTTACAAAAAAAAAAATAAAATCCTAATCGAATCGTCGCGATAAACCCGTCTCAATATCGTCGTCCGACCGTATCACAGCCCGCAACATCGGTGCCTCACACTTCGTCCAATGTCCGTGGCCAACCCAATCGTAGTCCTCAAAAAAAAAAAAAAAAAAAAAAAAAAAAAAAAAAAAAAAAAAAAAAAATGCAGACTTTCGATGTCAAACTCTCGTAACGCTCGCTTTATCGAACTCTCATTAGTAGTACGTAAAGGGGGTGGTTTTTGCGGGGGGTTGGGCGTGAAGGGGGGTGGGGGGAGGGGGGAGGGGGGGATAGCGGTAGTGGTGAATGTGTTTTTCGGGCAGCCAGTGTGGTTGGCCGCCCTTTCCTCCCCCCCCTTCACCCCCGTCCCCCTCGACGCCGTCGCCGCCGCCGCCGCTGCTGCTGCTGCGGCGTGTGTGACCCCTTCGCCCCTTTGCCTTTCGCGCTGCGCGCCCAGCTCGTCGCAATAATAAACAACGCGAGCGGTCGCCATGGCTACGCGTCCACCGGCGAGAGAGAGAGAGAGAGAGAGAGAGAGAAGGAGAGACAGAGCGCGGACGTCGCTCACGGACGCCCCCGGCGCGCCGGCAAAACACCCGAGTCACCGAAACACGCACGCAGCTCGACTAATGCTGGTTTCGTTCCTTGTTTCGGCCGCGTTAACGCCTTCTTCGTTTCGCCCCCCTCACCCCATCACTGCCCCCCCCCCCTTCGCTGCTGCCCCCTCGTTTCGTTCCATCTTGACCCCTGGTGGAAAATCTGTGTCGTTATACATTAGGCCCTGGTCAGGCCCTGATCAGGGCCGAATGTAACACTATAAATTATTTTCTGCCAGAAAATTTGTGGGGTTATTTTCGGCCCTGGTCAGGCCCTGCCCATACGGAAATAAAGTATATTCGAGGTATATAAAATATCTATTCCAGATATAAAAGATCTGGAATAGATATTTTTTACGTTTTATATAAACATTTTTTATGTTTTCTATAAACATAAATAATATCTAATATTATTTTTTCGAAAAATTGTATACGTCGGATTTATTTTAGGATATAAAAAATGTTAGGATAAAAATGGATCTGAGATATATTAAAAATGTATTTTTATTATATTATCGCCCGCAAAGTCGTATATTTCAGATACATTTTCGTATATACACGAAAACGATTTCGTACGATTTCGACGATTTTCGTACGATTTTCGTATTTTCCGTGGGGGTGACCAGGGCCGAATGTAACGCTGTAGATTATTTTCTACCAGAAAATTTGTGGCGTTATTTTCGGCCCTGGTCAGGGCCTCACTGGCCCGGCTAGGGCCTGATCAGGGCCTGACCAGGGCCGAATGTAATGCTACAGATTTCCTGTAGCAGGGACGTTGCGCCGTTTAGATTCCGCTCGGGCGCTCGACATACGATGTAATAGCCGGTTGCCACGGATATGGCCGCGTTGGCTATCGTCGCGTTGATATTCAATCCGCGGAATCTCGCGCTCGCCGCCGCCGCCAATCTCGCGCACCCCGCGACACACTGACGCCAATCGACGGGCAGCTGTAAATGGAATTAAAATACTCCGGTTCACCGGTGCCGGAGAATTCGGAATTTTGGGACGCGTGATTTTTTTATTTATTTTTTATTGTGAGGGGATGAATTATTGTCAATTATAGAGCAATTAGGTGTGGGAGGGGGGGGGGGACTGTTTACACCACGATGAAAATTATTCGAACAATTTTTTTGGTGACGGCGAACGCGATATTCCGGATAATATGGACGCGAAATTAGCTTCTCTTGTAATGAGATTTTATGGGATTTTTTTTTTTCACGGGGATCAAAGAATGCGAAAAATGTAATTAAAATTTACGCGCGAGAATTCAGGATATTTGTTACGCGAATTTTTAGGTGAAGCATAATTATCGTCGGCCGGGTTAAACTCCTGAGATGCTTCGGCACGATGACGTGAAATATTTACATTTTTTTTTTTTTCGTCCACGTTGAAATTGCGGAAAATAAAAATTCGGCAAATTTGAGTATGAATAAATCACGAGTATCGTAATAGTGATTATAGTTACATTAAAATACAATTTTTATTTATAGTGGTAAAAATAGTAATAGTGTAAAAAAAAATCTTTTTGGGAACAAAATTTTTTTTGTTGGGAAATTTTGTTTTTTAAAAAAAATTTTTTTTTCACTATCAAAGATATACAAATGTAAAATTGACGGAGAAAACTCGCAGGAAGCACCGTCTGTAGCAGCACAATTTTCATCCACCAGCCAGTCGCTCGGCGGAGCCGCGCGATGGCCTCGGTGTCGCCCTCTGTGAACGAAGGGCCGAACGCGCTCGCGAAACGTCGCGCGCTCGCCTCGATCGCTCGGCGAGAAAACTATAAAATTCTTCTTCGATTTTTTTAGTTCCGGCGAATGTCGAATTACCCGACAAATTTATCAACCAGCGGCCTTCAAAATTTCAATTTATTAAAAATTATTCGTCGTATTTATTAAAATTATTAATTAAGATTCGTCGTATTAATTAAAATTATTAATTAAAATTCGTCGTTGAAATTTCTCATGGTGGCAAAAATGATAAACCAGCCGAAATATTTTTATATCGAATAAAATGAAAATATCTTTTAATTAAAATTGAACTTTTTTTTAGTTTCTGTTTATCTTAGTGTTTTTTTTTTAACGAGGAATTTTTTGCTTTGTTACGGCAGTCAGAATTAAATGTTCAGTTTTAGTTCAAAGCTCGGTGATTCTTGACTCTCGAGCTTTTCGCCTCCGCTTTTAGCTCGCTCAGTTTCCGGGGAGCTTCTCCGTCTGACTCGTCGCCGACCGTATCCACTGCCCGCCTCGTGTGGGAGTTGCACCTTTCTACTTTCTCGGCGCGCGGCTCGCTCGCTCTCCCGTCAAACCGCAGCGCTCGACCGCCTCGGCCCCCGGGTTGCGCCCGAAACCCGCGGCCGCCCCGGTGCGCCGCGAACCGCATACTAACCGTTCAGTGCACTTTGATTCCAAACTTTCACCACACTGGGCACGTCAAACGATTGTGATTTTTATTTACATACATGTTTTTCTTTTTTTTTTTTCATTTCCAAAAATACTATTAATTCACCAAACGCGTGTGTAAAAAAAAAAAAATTAATCTCATCAAAATTTTAAAAAGAATTGATTTTTTTTTTTTTTTTCATTTCCGAAAATACTATTAATTCACCAAACGCGTGTCTAAAAAAAAAAAATTAATCTCATCAAAATTTTAAAAAGAATTGATTTTTTTTTTTTCATTTCCGAAAATATAATTAATTTATCAAACACATTTTTAAAAAAGTGCATCTCTTCAAAATAAAAAAATCGATTTTTTTTTAATTTCCAAAATCACAATCAATTCACCAAACACATATAAATAAAATTGAATCTCATAAAAATAAGAAAATAGATTTTGTTTGAAATTTCCAAAATTACAATTAATTCACCAAAGACGTAATTTCTACACACAAAAATAAAAATAAATCCAAAATCTGATCAAAATGAAGAAAAAATGTACCGCGTCTATTTTTGCAAAAAAATATATATATTATCAAATTTGGCTATAAATTACGAAATTTCGTAATTTATTACCAAATTTAAAGAATTAAAATTTAAATAAAAAAAAATAAGGGCGCACGTTTTCGTCGACGTCGGGCCGCCGAGTCGTCGCCGCGGGTGTCTTAGAGGGTGGTGGCAAAGTGGGCGCGAAGAACGAGCGGCAGAGGATGCGCGTTCGAGGCCGGAGGCCGGGCCAGCCGGTGGATAGCGCCGCCCTCTCCGTGTGCGCCCGTTCGGCGCCGTCGCCCCCGCTTTACTTTTGCCATCTTGCCTCCGCGATTCTGCGGTTAGCCCCACTTCGACCAGAAACCGGGAAAGCCCTGGTTTCTCGGCGACTGCCTTGAGGGCCGCCGCGGCGTTGATGGCGGTGGCGGCGGCGGCGGCGGCGGCGGTGGTGCTGGTGGTGGTATCCAGAGACTCACCGCGACGCAGTCTCAATTCGGTTATCCGGGGGGGAGCGAGGTTGTCTCTCTGTTACCACCGCGAAAGAGTCAATTCTAACCCTTTTGCCCGCTGCAGAAAACAATTTTTGAATGGATCTATCCTACACTATCCTACACTTCGAGATATTTGGTCCTCAGAATTGCGAAACACCGAATAATAACCGAGAAAATTGCGAGACAAACTTGTCAACGAAACTTGAACGGTGTGTAGAATTGCGGAGGGCGGTGACGCGCGTGGAATTGAAACGTGTAGCATTGCGGACGCGTAATGTGAAGACACGAGATGGAAAAAGAGAGAAAGGAAATACAAGATGTAGAATTGAACGCCGAAAAAAATGATCGTCAATTCTACACGGTGTAGGATTGAACCGAGTGTAGGATTGATGGTGCGGAAGGAAGATGGGGCGAGAGATGGAATACCGAGGACCATGAATATCGTTAAATGTTCTCAATTCTACACCGTGTAGCATTGAAAAAGTGTAGCATTGATGATTTTTTTTTTTTTTCAAATTTTATTTCGATGTATTTTTCCTTGTACACAACGAATTCGTGATTAGTTTTTTTCTAAACGCAATAGTTTTTAGGCAATATTTTAATAAACATGAATATTTTCGATTTTTTTAAATAAAAAATAGACTATTAGTTCTCCATTAAAAGAAAGCCTTCTGACGCCGAGAAAAAAAAATTGCTGTTCGGTAAAAGAGAGAGAGCTTGAAAAAAATTGGTATCCGGTATAATCTCCCTCTAACCCGGCGCAGTTTACACTGCGAGCGGCGCGCGGCGGGGTCGGTAAGGTCGGGGATAAAAAAAACGCCACCAACGATTTTCCCCCCGATCCGAGATGTGTGGTGGTCGGCGGGAGCGCGCCGTCGCGTTCGTCGAGCGCGCGCGCGCGCCCGGCTTACCGACGGTCGGGGCGGACACGTGCTGGCCGCTCTGCTGACGCATCAGTACGCCGGTGATCCAGTGTCGGAAAATCCTCTCTGTGGCCGCCGGTGCGCCGCGCGCGCGGAACACGGGGGATCGGGAGGGAAAGAAAAAAAAAAAAAAAACGAAAACGAGTACAAAAAATTGCGTAGCCGACCGAGCCGAAGACCGGGCGAGCGGAGGTCGAGCTTTCGCGCGCTAGCCATTCGAAATAAAAAACGGGCGCAAATCCACCGCGCGCGTGCGGCTTTGCGCGAACAAAGCCGCGATGACAGCTGATGGTCGAAGTCGAATTCATTTTTTTTTTTTTTTTCAACAAAAAAAAATCGAAGTCGAATTCATTTTTTTTTTTTTTTCAACAAAAAAAACCGGGTGAGGTGGCCAAATGGATTATTATCATTATTATCATCATTATCATTATTTTTATTTTTATTATTATTATCATTATTATCATTATCATTATTTCCATTAATATTATTATTATTTTCATTATTATTGTCGCTATAAATGATGAAAATTACTGTTATTATTATACAACAAAAAAATGATTTTTTTCCCAATTAAAAAAATAACAAAAATTCCACGAGAATTGGTAAGAAAGACGCGAGGAGGCGGTACAACCCAAATTTTCACCGAGCGGCCGCCGCGGACTGGCGAAGACGATAACTTCTTTTTTTCTCTTCTTCTCTTTTCACAAGCGCCCCGCGCGCGTGCAATCAAGGCGCGCAGCGCCGTTACACATGTTTCCGCCCGCGTCGCGGGGCATAGAGTGTGCGGCGTAGCCGGCCGGTCGGCGCCCCTACCACACGCACACACACACACACACACACACACAGAGAAAAATGCTCACGCAAAGAGACACACAAAGGCGCAAACACACACTCGGGGGGTATAACCCTTTTGACCCCTCGACGGCTGGTGGTGGAGCGCGGCGAAGGCGTTTTGGTGCGCGGTGGTGGGGAGGGGGGGGGCGCAGCGCGCTGGGCCCCCCGAACGTCGGCGGCGACGGCGGTGGGGGAAGAAAAGCGCGCGGGCGCCGCGCTCGAGGGGGGAATGAATGGATTCGTATCCCGTGTCTCTATCTCCACACCACAACGGCCGCGCTTTTGCCTAACCAACACGTGTAGGAGGAGGAGGAGGAGGAGAAGAAGAGAGAGCCGAGAAGCAAGTGGCAGGTGGGGGGACAGGAGGGGGGCAAAGAGGGGGAGGAGGAGGAGGAGGAGGAGGAGGAGGAAAGAATGAGGAAGTGGAGGAAGCGACGGAGAAAGAGGTCGTCAGGGGCAACAGGCAACGTTAGAAAGAAGAGAAAGACGAGAAAGGGGGAGAAGGGGGGGTGAAGGGAGGGGGCGAGCGGAAAAGCAAAGTTATGTAGCGGGCGAAGAAGACGATGAGGCTTTGGTATTAGGTGGATTGAACGCTGTGTGAAACAACCGGCGGAACTCCCGGCTCGAAATTTATTCCGTTTGGTGTATTTGTCGTGATCTGTTTTGGTTGTATCGAAGGTCGAAGGAGTCGTGACAAAAAAAATTGGTGTTTTGTTCGATACGGCGGTTTGGATCGATGATGATGAGGAGAGACTCGGGCGAAAATTGAGTGGGGATGGCTGAGGGTTAAGGTTGTTTTTTTTTTTTTGGGTGCGAAAATTCGTGGATTGATTTTTTTCGACGCTAAGTGGATGTTTTGTTGCTTTCTGTAGGTGCGGCGAAGTGGGAAAAAGTGACGGCCACGAGTGACGCGGTTGATACGGGAACTGAGTGTTATGTGGTGGACGGAAAGTGTCGTGTGCGGGGAAAAGTGCAAACGGGATTTTGGGGATAATAATGAGTGCTCGAATTTTCGTTTGGCTTGTGCGATCGCATCGAGAATTTTTCTTCAAGCGATACACAGTGAGTTGATTTTTAATTCGCTGCCTTTCGGACTTGGTTCTCTTTTCTTTTTTTTTACAAATTCTCGTTCAACATTTACGCTGTTAAAAATGTCTGCAAATTTCCATCACCGGCTGTTTAATTCGTCGTCTAATACATTAAATTTAATTAGTGTAATAAAATTACAAATTTCATCAAACTTTCTCATTTTCGCAGGATTTCGTGAAAATTACTTTAATCTCGTGTCTCCTGTGCGCATCTAATTTCAAATAGTAATGTAAAACCACAAATTTATATACAAAACTTTATTTATATATAAACATTTTCGTAGAATTTCGTAAAAATAATTTTAATCTCATATCTCACTTGTGTATCAAATTTCAAATACCAGTTTATATAAAATTCCATTTCGCAAGCTAAAAATATTTGTAATCTTCCTTTCCGGAAGCTAAAGAATATTTTTAATATTAAATTTTTAATATTTTAAATTCAGCAGCGTGACTCAGTTTTTTTGCCGCCTGTGACGACGGTCGTCTCGGTCGGTATTTTTTTTTTCGCGACCGGCCGTCACCGTCGTGGAAGTCCGAGCGCCAAGACGGTCGTCGTCGTCGTCGGTGCTAACGGGACGAGTCCGCGACGGTCCCGGCGGGACAGGTTCGAGGAGGTTCGGAACGCGACGCGACGCGAAGCGGCGGGCGTCCCGAATCACACACCCGTCCGTCCTACGGGCCTCCGAGGCTCCCGTTGATCGAGGCGTGACGAGCGGTAATTGAATGTAGCTACGGCATTTGCATTGACAAGCTCCAACAGAGATAATTCGAATCTCGTCGAATGCGACGGTCCACGAGCTGCATAGGGCGCGCGCGGGGCAGCCCAACGCCGCGCCGGTTCTCGATGTTGGATCGTTTGTCAATACGGTGTAGACCCCCTCAACCCCCTTCCGCCCCCCCTCCCTCTCACCGTATGGTCGTCGACATCAGTCTCTCATCAGTCGCTCTGTAGCCGACCCGTTTCCGCGGATTTCTCTGTTCGACGCTTACCGCGCGCTCTGATATTCCTGCCCTCCGATGCTCGTCGCACGCGGATTCTAATGTTCACGCTTATCGGCGGTGGCGAAGTGTCGGCGAAATTTTGCAACTTCGTCGCCGGTATTTTTTTCATTATTTTTAATAAATAATTAATCATTATTATTATTATTATTATTATTATACAGCTATGAAAAAAATAAAAAAGCAGAAAGAGCTCAGAAATTGACAGACATGATTAAAAAATATATATAATATTATTATTATTATTATTAGTAAATAATTAATGAATAATTTATAATAATAATAATAATAATAATAATAATATGATTCTAGCGTAACAATAATAATAATAAAAATTACATTGATGCGGAAAAAAAATGCAGCGATCAATTTTTAGCTCTTCGCAAAAATGACGAATAACAATTTTCGTTAACACTGTACGCACGAAAAAAAGGAAAAAAAAAATTCAGCGACCCCCAAAAAGTCATCCTTCGCTCGCGCTCAGGAAACGAAAGAGCGTCGAATATTTTTGCGCGCGCATTAAAAGTGCCGGAACGCGCGTCGATCAGCAACGCCGTTAATCCCGGGGTCGTGAATGAACGATGGCGTGTTGATGACACAAAAAGTGCGGTACACCCCCGCGAGCGATCAAGGACAGAGGCGATCGATCGATCCCCACCTCTGGCGCAGGGGCGAATAGAAGGGGGAGGGGGGAGGGGGGGGGGGAAAGGGGGTAGCGAGGGGGCAGAGCATCGAGCACGCACCGCAAAAGGGGTTGATGCCCACCGATAGAGAGAAAAGGAATGCGGAAGGGAGACGGAGCGACGGCGAGTCCGCGTGGATCGGGCGAGGGGGACGGGGGGGGGGGGGGCGCGCTTTGGCAGGACGTATGGAAAGGACGCGCGGGTGGCGCGGGAAGCCGCGCGCGGCAGTGTGCAGGGGTTTCAGTTCGGGTCTGGCGCCAGCCGGACAAAGAGGTTAGCAACGAGTACGGTAGTCATGGGGGGAAAAGGACACCGGGGCAAAATTCACGGAAACGGGGAGGTAGGAGGCGGTGGAGGAGGAGGAGGGAAAATTCGGACCGGGCGGAGGCACACCGACACACTCGCAATCGGGAGCATTGGAATCGCGGTCGAGCGGCAGTGGTGTATTGTGGCGCGTTGCCGCTGCGTGGCGCGCACAGAGGGACGCACGCTGCCCTCTGCGGCAGATAAAACGGCGGATTGGCGAGGCCGCGAGAGGGACGGAAAGGCCGAAGGGCTTGACGAGAGATCGAGGGAGATCGCGGGGTGAGTGCGACGCGATGGAACGCCGGATGGAAAATATGTACGATGACTCGGAAGTGACGTCGAATTTGGTAGCGGGAGTCGAGCAACAGCGGCGAAAGTTGATGGAGAAAAGTGGGAGGGAGGGAAAGGAAGGGATAGGGATGAGGTAAGGAAGCGAAGGAAGTTCGGGAAGATTGGGACAGGGGTAAGAAGGAAGGGTACAAAGGTTGGGAAGGTTGGGACAGGGATGGGAAGGAAGGGTACAAAGGTTGGGAAGGTTGGGACAGGGATGGGGAGGAAGGTCGGGAAGGTTGGGACAGGGGTAAGAAAGAAGGGTACAGAGGTTGGGAAGGTTGGGACAGGGATGGGAAGGAAGGTTACAAAGTTTGGGAAGGTTGGGACGGGGATGGGAAGAAATGCTACAAAGCTTGGGAAGGTTGGGACAGGGATGGGAAAGAAGAGTACAAAGGTTGGGACAGGAAGTTGATGAAAAAAGGTGAGCAGGAAAGGAAGGAGGGAAGGAAAAGATAGGAATGAGATACGGAAGAGATCGCAAGTCGGGCAGTTTGGGACAGGGCTGGAAAGGAAGGGTAAGAGTAAGGTCGGGAAGGCTGATACAGGGGTGACGAGGAAGGGTACGAAGGTTAGGATAGGTTCTGATCGGACAGTGAGGGGAGTTAGACATTTTTTTCACACTGCATCTGTGTATGACTTCAAGCTGTATCAATGCAAGTGGAAGGGAAGCAAAGGACGGTTAGGAAGGTTAGGATCCGTCGACATAGTCAATCAAGTGTAGGCTGGACATCTTTTCATCTTATAAACTCGACCCTTCGTCCCTTTTTCCTTCCTCTCTTCCCTTCCGGTCACGAAAATCACCCTCTTCTCCCCCCGATTCTCTGCCTGAGCCTCAAAAAATCCTACCAACTCCAGTCTCCGCCAAAAATGACCCTCCTTCCGGCAATTCCAAGCGAATTTCATCGAACGGTCACCCAACCAAGTACCAGCCTCTCCAAAGAAAGCTCCACGCAACATCGCCACCTCACACCCGTCACTTCCACAGCTTGGACAAGAAGGAAAGGAACGAAAAAAAAAAACGCAGCACGATATACTCAAAACAGAGAAACGGGAAAGGCGGGAAGGAAGGTGGGGAGGAAACCAGAGGCAAGGAAAGGGAAGAAACGGTAAAGACAGCGTCTCGCGCAACAGCCCGAGCTATACATTAACAAAAAAAAGAAAGATAAATAAGCATTAAAAAAAGAAAAGAAAACAGAAACGTCGAGTGAACAAGCGAATGTGTAACGATCAACGTGAGACAGTGTAGCACATTGGAAGGGGGGAGAAGGGGGCGAGTGTGAGGGAAAAGGGAAGCGGGAAAGAGAACCGAGTTAGTAGAATAGCGAGCGGTGTGCGTGAGTGTGTATGTAGAGGGGGGAGGAGGGGGGAGGGGGGGAGTAAGGCTGGTGGGGCAGGGGGAAGGGAGAGGGAGGAGGGAGAGCGGCTGCGGTTCCGGAGAGAGGGGTGTGAGGATGAGGCGGAGGTAGTGGAAGAGAGGAGGAGGAGGAGGAGGACGAGGCGGAGAGACGCGGGGCGGCGGGGGAGGGGAGGGGAGAATCCGCGGGAACGGAGGACGAGGGAAAGGAAGAAGCGAAGGGGAAGGGGATGATGCTGCCTGTGCTGCGTGTGTAGGCATGGACCAGTGCGTCAACGGCTGTTGCCTCACACGTACCGCCCCAAAATTATAGTTAGTGGCCCCACCGGGCATTCCGAGACACCGACGACGGCTCTCGCGGTAACCCCCTTGGTGTATCTCGCGACGCAAAATTCCCACGGGACGGCACGTTGACGACGGTCCCGTCGATCGCGTGAATAAAAAAAAATTCTGTGAGATTTGGTTTTTTTCTTTTTTTTTGGAAATTTGTTCGGAGACTGAGGAGTGCTGAGGAGGAGTGAAAAGGGCGAAAAAGGGAAGGAGCGAAGAGGGACGATATTGAAATCGGTGGCAAAGCGAAACTCCGATCACGGACCGGCGGATGTGTTACGTGATTTTTTTCCGTAAGTGCGAGTGCGATAATCGCGACTGTGACGAAAGCGGTGGTGGTTTCTTTTTTTGGTTTTTTTTTTTGTTACTGTGATTGATGATCGCGTCGCGAAGGTCTCGTTGGTATTTGGTTTGTGAGGAAGGTGGATACGGATTCTGTGACGGGGTGGGTTGGAGGATGGTAACGAGTGAGTTTGTGGGATCGACGGGTCGTTGGTGGTTTTGGGAGAAATTTTCTACATTTTTGGCTTTATTTGTGGAGGATTTTCTAGCTGTCAGGGTCAGGAAGTTCGCGACTCTCTTGATCGGGTAAATCAGTTCCAGTTTTGATTTTCTGTGACATTTTTTTTAGACATGAGTGAGCCATTTTTTTTTTCGAGCCAGACGCAATTTTTGTGAAAAAAAAATCGTTAGCAATGAACCAAAAAAATCGAAATAATCGACAGCCTCGTTCGCCGAGATTCCAGCGAAGCAATCGAAGAGGCAACGTCAAAAATTCATCTTCTCAAAGTTCCCCCCGTGTCACGAGAAAAAACAGCCCAGAATCGTTGCTCAAAAAAATGCCCACCCAACAAACCCCGCGAGGGTCTCGCGGGAGGTCGAGACAGAGATTTGAATGCAAAGTTAAGCGAGGATCTTAGCCGCCACGACGTCCGCCGTTTCCTCAGCCGCCGGTCGAGGCGCCGCTCGGAGCCGCGAATTTTCCTCCCCAAAAAAACTACCCCTACGAAGAAAAAAAAAAAAAAAAAATCCGAGAGGGTCGACTTTCCGTCGGCCGACGGGAGTTTCCGGCCCATCGATCTTCCGACCTCGCGATTCAATCGACGATTCGCAACCCTCAACCCCCTAAAAAAAAATCACCTCAACCTCACCCTCAACAATCACCAATCAATTCTCAACATCACCCTCAAAAAAAAAAAAAAAAAAAAAAAAAAATCCTCTAACCTCAAACCCCCCCAAAAAAAAACCCTTTCCCAAAGGCCATTCGCGCGCCACGCATTCCGGGGGTCCCGTCCGCGTTCAAGGTCGCGGGATAAAAGCGCGTACGCCGTGGCTCTATATTTATTTTTCCGTTTTTTCGCGTCGACGCGCCGCGTGGCGAGCCGAGCGAGCGAGCGACGGGGGTAGACGCGCCACGTGTGCACGGGGGAGAGTTTGACACGCGGGTAAAACGTGCGTAGGGTAGGTAGGAGAGACAGAGAGAGACAGAGAGATAGAGGCCGTAGTGGCGGCGGAGTAGGAAGAGGCGGCAGCGGAGGCCTCGGGGGGCGCAGCGGTGTCAGAGGCCCCGCTCGCGTCCTCACCGCGGATTTTTCCCCTATTTTTTTCGCCCCACCCCAGCGGCACCGACGATACGTCGAACGCCCGCGGCCCTCACTCTCTTTTCCGTGTCGCCTCGCGTCCTCTTCCGGCTCTCGCTTCAATTCCTGTTTTTATCTCCCTCACCCCCCCTTCCACCCCTTCGACCCCCCTGATGCTCCCCACTTTTTTTTACCCGGTTCGGTTTCACGGTCCTCGCGCCCCCTTTTTCCCTGCTCCATCTGTGCCGCGACCAACCCTCATCCCTCCCCCCCTTAACCTCCCCCTTAACCTCCCCCCCAACCCCCCCGCACCTGTGACCGTCGGATAGCAGCGTAAAACGTGTCGGCACAAGATTGCAACACCCTCCTCCTCCTACCCCTTTGGCTCCCCTCTGACCCCCTTCGACCCCTTCCGCCACCCCCCACCCCCCGCGGGTAACAGGGGTGACGTACGCAAAAATTGTTGAATGAACGTCGACGTCACGTCGAGCGACGGGGAGTGCGGGATGCGTTCACGCGCGGCAGCGGCGGCATGAAAACTGTGTGACTCGTTCTTCCCTCGTCTCTCTTTTGGATGTATTCGCGCGCCTCGCCGCGGCCGCCTCTGTGACGTTTGGCCGGGTTTTTTTTTTTTTTTTAGTCGCCGCACTTGTTTCCCAGCGAGGTTTGAGGTGGTGGATGGAAATGAGGATGTTTGAGGTTTTTTTGAGGGATGCTTCCTGCAAGGTTTGAGGTAGTCGATGGAAATGAGGATGTTTGAGGTTTTTGTGAGGGATGCTTTTTGAGGGGTTTGAGGTAGTCGATGGAAATGAGGATGTTTGAGGTTTTTTTGAGGGATTCTTTTTGAGGGGTTTGAAGTAGTCGATGGAAATGAGGATGTTTGAGGTTTTTTTGAGGGATGCTTTTTGAGGGGTTTGAAGTAGTCGATGGAAATGAGGATGTTTGAGATTTTTTTGAGGGACGTTTTTTGGGGGGTTGGAAAGATTGGGGGGTGGAGGGGCTTTGGACATCTTGGGACCGGAATCTCCGACTCCTGAACTCCTGTAGGGAAGGCGGGATGCAAGATTGTCGTCCGGCGGATTTCGTGTTGGAGGGATAAAGATCTTGGGGGCTCGGGAACAACAGGAGGATCGTCGGGATGCAGCGAAAGGGTGGATTTGGAACAATGTGCTTGGTAGTTGCACGGGGTGATCAATATTTCGCAGGGGTGGAGAGAGAGAGAGATTTGCGATTGTTAGGATTAAAATGTAGGATCGTCCGGTGTTCGTCGGGGGATTCGGAATGAGACTGGGATGACGTTAATGGGACGTCTGGATAGCGAGAAATCAGGAAAAGAGAAATTCTGATATTCCTAGTCGGTTGTAGCATTCATGATTTTAGACAGAATAGTTTTTTCCAGGCAGATTTCGGTCGAGTCATGAGGTATTCATCGGGAGATTCGAAATGAACCTCAGATGACGTTAATAGGACGTCCGGTTAGCGAGAAATCAGAAGAATAGCAATCCCGATGTTCCTAGGTGGTTCTGACATCCTTGACTTTAGACAATTTCCATGATTTTAGATGAAAGACTAGTTTTATCCAGGTGGACTTTGGTCGAGTCATAAGGTATTCATCGGGAGATTCGAAATGAACCTAGGATGACGTTAATAGGACGTCCGGTTAGCGAGAAATCAGAAAAATAATTTTGGCATCCTTGATTTTAGACGGCGTAGCAGTTTTTCTTATACGGACTTCGACCAAGTCGCATGAGAGTCAGGAAAAAAAACGAGACAACCAACCCCACATCAACGAATCAATCGTCAATCAGGTCTTCTTATCCAGGCTTCTTGTCGTCTTGATTGCAGCCCCTCGTGACGGAACGAGTCGCCATGTGTCGCGAAGAATCCTTCGTGAATCAAGTTGAACGACACCTCCCAGTCGTCTCAAGAGCCACGTTGGAATGAAGTCGTGACTTCCCGACAAAACCCAAGTGTGATGTCTTCCCCAGCTCCGTCCAAGTCCGAAGACACCGGGAACGCAGCCGAGGACATCCTGACATCCGCACCCTAAGCCTGATTCTGGATTCAACGCGAGCGTCGGACTCGAAGACATGACAGTCAAGAGCTGCAATGAACCGTGTTGAAAAACCTGGAAAACGGATGCTGGAGTCGACAGCCGCCAGGTCATCCTGGCCCAACCCGTGGAGCTTCATCATCAAACGTCATTGAAGACCTCAAACATCCAACCCCGCTTTTTCAACTTGCCTCAAAAAGTGTCAGCTCATCAGGATTCTTTCAGGATCCTCCAATCCTCGTTTGACAGACAATCCAAAGTGCCACGACCATGTGAATCATCAGCTTCGTTTTGATCATCCAGCAAGATTGTTCGGTGTCGTCAACCAGTCCCAGTCAGTCAGTCAGAAGAGTCAGAAGAGTCAGGAAAGTTGCGGAACAAAGAAAGACAGAAATTAGTGACCAGTCTAGTGAGTCGACGATGACAAAATAAAAGCCGGAGGTGATGTTATACCCGATGTTCTGACTGCCTATGGATATATTCGGCCGTTGCAACGGCCCTGGAGGTGGTACCTCGGTAGCTGGTAACGCGGTGGTCGGTACAGCCGGCGGTGGTCTCGTGAGCGTCGGCCGCACGGTGGTTGGTGCCGTGAACAACGCGAGCGGCACGATCACCAACACCGGAACTGGAAGAGTCGGCGAGACGGCGGTGGCGGAGAGCGCCGGCGGCGGCAGCGGCGGCCCCGGAGCAGCCGGTGGTGGTCCAGGAGGCGGTGGTGGCGGCGGCGGCGGCGGCGGCGGCGGTGGGGCCGGCGGTAACGGGACAGGATCCACCAGGATGCAGTTGACCGGTGCATCGGCACCCGGCGCCGCGGCGTCACCCGAGTCCGGGGTATCGCCGCTCGCCGATGCCTACACCAAGATGACGAGTGACATACTCACCGAGAGGACGCTCGGCGACTTCGTCAGCGAGCATCCCGGCGAGCTCGTCAAAACGGGTAAATAAGACGCGGGACGTTGTGGATGACGCGATGCTGGGAATTTGGAGGAGGACGTTGACGTGAGGATGGGTGAGATTTGAGGTTTGACTTGGGACAATGAGAACGACGGTTGGTTCGAACAAATTTGGTGGTTATGGGGAGTGTGAAAAAATGTCGCGACGATGGTTTGGCTTACGCCGGATGTTGGTTGGTTTGATGGGACAAGCGGCTGTTGACAGATGTGATATCAATGTTGGATTGATATCAATGTGGGAGCGATGTCAATTTTAGATTGATATCAATGTCGGAGCGATGTCAATTTTAGGTTGATATTAAATGTCGGATTGATATTAATTTCAGGTTGATATCAGCGTCGGATTGATGTCAAATTCAGACTGATATCAATGTCGGATTGATGTCATTTTTCAGACTGATATCAACGTCGAATTGATGTCAAATTCAGACTGATATCAATGTCGGATTGATGTCATTTTTCAGACTGATATCAACGTCGAATTGATGTCAATTTCAGACTGATATCAATATCGGATAGATGTCAATTTCAGACTGATATCAATGTCGGATTAATGTCAATTTCAGACTGATATCAATGTCGGATTGATGTCAATTTCAGACTGATATCAATGTCGGATTGACGTCAATTTCAGACTGATATCAATGTCGGATTGATATCGATGTCGGATTGATATCAATGTCGGATTGACGATATTGATGTCAGATTGATGTCAATGTCAGATTGATGCGGCAACGACGAATGCCGGATTTGATCGAACCAACCGTTGAAAGACTCAGCCGTCACACAAACCTTGAGTTCTCGATTTCCGCCTCGCAAAGTGTCCTAGTATCGTGCGGTAAAATCGAAAAATAATCGGAGCCCGCGGAAGTTGAATTGTGACAATTGTCGACAGGTTCGCCGCACCTCGTCTGCACGGTCCTGCCGCCGCACTGGAGGTCGAACAAGACCCTGCCGGTGGCGTTCAAGGTCGTCGCGCTGGGCGAAGTCGGCGACGGGACGTTGGTCACCGTCCGAGCCGGAAACGACGAGAACTGCTGCGCCGAGCTGAGAAACTCGACGGCGCTGATGAAGAATCAGGTCGCCAAATTCAACGACCTCAGGTTTGTCGGCAGAAGCGGCAGAGGTGAGTTTCTTTTTCCCTTCGTTACTCGCTCGTTATTCTTCGCTCGGTCGACCGGAAATTTTTGCCGAATCCGTCGGACTTTGCGTTGGGAGAAAATTCATCGGATCCGTCGGATCCGTCGGGTACAAAGTGATTTATAAAATTCCAGTTCATGAAAACTGTGACGCCATGTTTTTGGCCTCAGCGTCATTCGGAATGCGAGACTGAAACACGTTTGTCGTCAGATTTAAATTGACTCGATTTTCCTCACCCTCAATTTTTGTGCAACCAACCGATTGACACTTCAGCGTCTCAACGAGTCCGTCGGCTCGTTTTCGCGATCCTCCGTCGTGCTCAGTCATTGTAATCGAAATTCCCAACTGCAGAGTCATCCAATCCAGTGTCACCCGCATAGAAACAAAGATATATTTAATTAATTACAAAGATATATTTAATTTATATACAATTATATATATCGGCCAAAAGTTCTATATCTTATATATATTTTGAAAACTTGTTTGTCTGTTTATCTGCCCAGCCCCCTTAATCGCAAAAAAAAATGAAAGGGGTACCCCTTCTAAAAATTTGCGATTTTTGAGGGTCTGACTTTAAAATTCTGTAAAAAATTAAAAAATCAAGATATCGCGTTCCGCTTTGCGGCATTCTCTTCGTAATAGAATTTTCTCTCGAACGCAAAAAGAAAACCAAGATTTGGTCGTTCGAAAAAAAAGTAACCTCGATTTTAGCGAAGTGCCGAAATTTCGGAAAAACTAAAAAATCATTTTTTGCATTTTTCTCATCGAATTTGATGTTTTTCGTGCAAAAAACGATGCTTTTCGGAATCAGCGGGAAATTTCCCATCGGATATCGGGAAGTTTGAGACAAGGTCAAACTTTCCGATTCGACGAACCAACCGGAAAAGTGTCAGTCGATCCGGGATTGCAAAGTGAATCATCCAGAAGTCGCGAGTTGCGATTTTCCTCAACGAGTCTCACCGACTTCCTCGAATCCCAGGCCGAAGTTTCCCGGCGAATTCATTCATAAAACTTTCCTCGTGGTAACCCCGAGAAATCTGCGGCAGCGTCTTAACGGGGGGTTCTTAAGATTCTCGGCTCGGCCCTCGGAAAGAGGGTGAAAATTGGAACGACGTCGCGGAAGCTGCGAAAAGGGACCAGGCGACTGGAAGGGGGGCGGGGGGAGGGGGCGAATGTTGTGACTTCCCAAGACGCGAAGAATCCTCGACGGTGGCAAAGACGCTCGTAGTAAGGGTAGGTCAGGGACGTCTCCGAGACACCCTCATTTTTCCTCGGGCTCTCCCTGCTCTTCCTTCCCTTTCTTTCCTCGTCCCTCCCTCCCTCCCCACGCTCAGAAAAGTCCTGGCTGCGGATCCACGACTGGGGTTGCGTCTCGAAGGCCGCCTCGTCTCATTGGGCGGACGAGGAAAAGCGACGAAAACGTCTTCCGCCTTCGCCGCCCGCCTGGAGTGGGTAATGGGTTTTATTTGTAAACCGCAAACGACGCTTTCTCAGCCGTCGGGGAACGACGCAAGACGATTTCTGGCACGACGCGATTTCGCAGCTGACGCTCGCTCGTTTTTTTGCTGGATTTTTTTGAGAAAATTCCGCAGCGGCTGTTCTTGATTTTTTTTTTTTTTTTTTTTTTTTTCAACCTTCTGGGTTTTCTTGGTGGGCTTTTTTTATTCGGAAATTCTTGCAATTGTAGGATTGTTCGGAAATCGTGGAATTGATTTTATTCGAAAATTTCTGCAACTGTAGGATTTTTCGGAAATCATAGAATTGATTTTATTCGAAAATTTCTGCAATTGTAGGATTTTTCGGAAATTCTACAATTGATTTTATTCGAAAATTTCTGCAATTGTGGGATTTTTCGGAAATCCTAGAATTGATTTTATTCGGAAATTTCTGCAACTGTAGGATTTTTCGGAAATCATACAATTGATTTTATTCGGTAATTTCTGCAATTGTAGAATTTAATTTTTTCTTATTTTATTTTGTGTTTCTTTTAATCGTTTTTTCTGGGTATGAAATACATTTTAATCTATTTATCTATCTTGTGCTTTGTGTGCTTTAATTTAAAATCGTTTGCAGGGGGCATGAAAAAATGTGTTATTATTATTATTATTATTCGTCATCCCTTTCCAAAGGCTTTTGATATCGTGGCCAAGGGACGAGGGACGAGGGGAGAGACGCGCCGCGACCGCCTCTCAAAGACGGGGGCGACGATGATAATTGATAATAATTGCGAATCCTCGTGGATTTTAATCAAGCCCATTAACCGCGCTGTCGATCGTCTCGGCCGCTGAAATTTCATACCCTCGTAATACGCTCTTATATCAACGCGGCGCAGAAATTTCTCTCGGGTTAAAATTCGACGGCTTTAACCGACGAATTTTTCGACGAAGATTTCGACGAACTTTGATTTTTCGACGAACTTTGATCTTTCGACGAACTTTGATTTTTCGACGAATTTTGATTTTTCGACGAATAATCAACGAGCTGTGAATAATCAAGAAACAAAATAAACTACACGTCAATCAATTTTTGTCATTTTTTTCTATCGACATAATTCGAATGCAAAAAAATCGTGGAAAAATAAACCAAAAAAATCCCTCTCGTGTAAAAATGTCATGCAAAATTCGTGAAAAAATAAATCCAACTTCCAGTCGACGATGACAAAAATCAACGTTTCGCGAATATTAAAATAAATAAATAAAAAAGTGTCAATTAATTTTAGTTTTTTTTTTCACCAACGAAACTCGTCGGAAAATTCGGTGCAAATGAGGGAAAACTAGATTCGACTAAGAGCCAGCGGATGCCGAGAATAATCGAGGATCCGGAGGCCCTCGGCTGTCGCTTACTTGACGACTCCCTTCGCGTCGGCCCTCGTAGTACATCCTTCATCCGAGCTTATGTTAATTCTCCGCGTCTGGAGACTCGCGGAAAACAATTGAGAGCTAATCCCAGACAAACGACGGACTCGCTATTTCGGGGCGAAGCCTCCGACACGCGCGGGGTTCACATCGAACCTCCCCCCCCCCCCCCTTACTCTTACTTCACGTCTCGTCAACGTTCTCTTTCTCGCTCTCGAATTTGCCGAATCCTCAGATTTCGCGCATACGATTAATCGAGCGCTCGCTCCACATCCTACCGAACGGCTTCAGTGTCTTCGTTAGTCGCCGTCGACGTCGCCTTGAGCCCCATCGATTTTTCGACTACCGCAAAATTCGTCATTCAGGCTGCTCCTCGCTTCTTCGGTTCTGTTTTACCGACCGTGCAAATTGTTCCATTATTTCGGACTAATTTTGACAATTCTTTGTCTTTTTCTGCTGGATTTTTTTTTTTTTGTGATTGCCAACTTGGAAATTATGTAAAAGTCGCGATATTATTTTTTGCTGTTGTTGGAATTTTTTGGGACATTATTTTAAGTCATTATTAACGATACTTTAATTTTTTTGATTGGTTTTTTTATTTCTTGAAAGCTCGGAGATGACGTTCGAATTTTTCGTTCTATTATTTTAGGTCATTATTGACGACACTTTAATTTTTTCTATTGAACTTTTTTTTACAACTTCTAAAAAGGTCCAATTATTATTATCCTCTTTCATTAATTTAGGTCAATGTTGACAATTGTTAATTTTTTTCTGCTGCTAATTTTTTTTTACTACTTATGAACTCGGAGATGACGTAATAATCGTGGTATTATTTTTTGCTCCTGTTCGAATTCATTGATTAATTATTTCAGGCCAATTATGACAATTCTTTAAATTTTTCTACTGAACACTTTTTTAATACTCGTGAACTCGGAGATGACGTAATAATCGCGGTATTATTTTTTGCTCCACGTCCGAAATACGACGTGGCTTTATGGTGGTTGCGAGAATCCCTCGTAAAGAGTCACCGAATCCCAAAGTCAAGTCCCGTTGGTACAATTTAAACTGGTCGTATTTGATGAGTTTTACGGACTTTGATACATCCTCTTAGCGCGCGAAAGCGAGAGAGAGAGACAGACAAATTCACGGGCGCTCCGCGCCGAGAACTTTGTAATATCGATGATAAGCTCCCCTCTCTCACTCCCTCCGTCCCGTCGAATCCCTCTCCCGTGTTCAAACATAATGCCTGCTCCATCACGCCGACAAAGTCTCGGGCCGCTCGCCCTTCGCCCCTTCGGGGCGAGCGGCTCGCTTTCACCCTTTCAACCCTAAGCCCTTTAACGAGGTAGATCATTTAAGCGCCTCCGGCGAAGCGAAGTCCCGGGCTGCAATGTTTCCCTCGACCGATGTTTTCGATGATATCGATTCACCATTTTTTATTCGCATCAGTATCTATATTTTTATCCAATCATCTGAATCGACAAAAATAACCAAATGCTTTGGAAAAAAACCTTTTTTTTTGCAAAATTTCATAATTCGAATAATTCCCAATGAACAAAATTTTTTTTTTTGCAAAATTTCATAATTCAAATAGTCCCCAATGAAAAAAAAATTTTTTTTTGCAAAATTTCATAATTCAAATAGTCCTCAATTAAAAAATTTTTTTTTTTACAAAATTTCATAATTCAAATAGTCCCAGATGAAAAAAAAAAATGTCTACGATTTCTCGAAAAAGACAATTGCGGAAATGAAGTAAAAAAATAATTACGATGGAAATTTGTATGTAAGAAAACTATTTTTTTTTCTCGCAAAATGTTACAATTATCCCTATTTTTTGATAATTTTTTTCAGTCCTTTTTCAACGATTTCGCGAAGCAAAAAAAAAACATGGAGGAAATGAAGTCGAAGTGAGTGGGTAACAAAGTTTGTGGGAAACGTGAGCGGCAGGTCAATATCCCGGGATCGTTTCGGTGAGACTGAAAGAAAGACGTAGATAATACGTGAATGGCGAGTGGAAGAGAGAAAGAGCGGAGGAGAGCGAGAGGGGGACAGCGGGAATAGTGGGAATATCGGTGAGTGTCGAGCGCGGCCACACGGCGGTTCGCCACGCGAGGTACTCGTTGTTTTCCCTCTCGCATCCCCTCTATACGCTATTCCGGCCGCCGCGACTGCCGCCACTGCCTCCACCGCTGTGTTGAGCCGCAGTGGGGTAACCGTCAAGCCGACGGTTTCGCGAAACCAGTCACGCTATCCTCGGCAGCCCACGAGAGCCCGTGCACACTCGTCGTATACATTCGCGGCCCGCGTCACGTCTCCCTCGCTCCATCTTCCGGTTTCGCGAACAATCATCCGTAATCCCCGTCGATAACCGTGGCTAAACCCTGTGATAAACATTCTTTCTCCTCGTTACGAACATTTCCATCGCGTTGTACGCCCGTCTGTAAATGTTGCTGTTATTTTTTTATTTTAAGTACTCGACATTTTTTAAATTTTAGGAATTCTTGAAATTTTAGAAGTTCTTGAAATTTTAGAAGTTCTTGAAATTTTAGAAATTCTTGAAATTTTAGAAGTTCTTGAAATTTTAGAAGTTCTTGACATTTTAGAAGTTCTTGACATTTTAGAAATTCTTAGAATTTTAGAAATTCTTAGAATTTTAGAAATTCTTAGAATTTTAGAAATTCTTGAAATTTTAGGAACCAGACATTTTAGAAATTCTTGAAATTTTAGAAACTACACATTTTAGAAATTCTTGTAATTTTAGAAATTAGACATTTTTAGAAAATCCTGGCATTTTAGAAATCCTTGAAATTTTAGAAACTGGACATTTTAGAAATTCTCGGAAATATTGATATTTAAACAAGCCCACTAAAATGATTTAGTCATTGACATTCCTGCTGTTAAAAATATGGAAAACTTGACGCTCTCGAAATTCCCATAATTTTCTAAAGACCCCGAAGACCAACATTTTTCCCTCGTCGCGACTTCCGTCCGAGAACCGAGAGTGACGCGTGCGAGCTGCACCTGTTAATAAATACGCAGGAGATACGGTTAGGTAAACGGCGCGCGCGGCAGTCAGTGGGTATCACCCTCGGTGCCAGTCGCCGAAAGCATTAAAAGTCGTCGAGCGGCACTCCGCGCTCTCCCCGCGTCTCTCGTCACCGATGGCCTGGCACACGCGTTTTTAAACGTTTCCCGTAACGCGCCACCGCTCCACCGCACTCCAACCCCCTCCAAACCCCCCCCCCCCCTCTTCCGCCACTACAGTGGTACGTGGGCTACGTGGCAGGATCGTGTGGCGCGCGCGGTACAATGGGGGGTTCGTCTCCTCTTCCTCCTGTGTTCGTCACCCCCCACCCCCCCCCCCCCCCCCCTTGCCCCCTCGCCCCGTCACACCGACGAGACCCTTCACTTTCTTTTTCGTTTACCTTTTCTCGTTTTCACCCTCCGCAACGCGCCCGACACCGACAATACCTCTCTTTACTCCACCCCCTCCCACCCCTTTCGCCTCTCTTCCTTCGTACGCGAATATATAAACGCGAGGTATACAACGCTCACTGCGTATATCGGCAACATCCCACAATGCACTTGTCTGCGCACAACGCGGGCCGCCACGACTTTCCGACGACGACTCGTTTTAAGGATCCCTCACACCGGCCAGAAATTTCCGAACCAGAAATTTCGCTGAAAGCGAATTTACGTCGCCTCGGGATGAAGGCGACTTTTCGAAAAATTACTTTTAAACAATAATAATAATAATCATACCAATAAAAAATAATAATAATAATAATAATACCAATAATAATAATGATAATACCAGGCGACTTAATGATAAGGCGACTTTTCGAAAAATTCATTTAAATTAATAAAATATTTATAATATTAATAACGCTAATAATAATAATGATAATACCAATAATAATAATGATAATGCAGAAAAGTCATTAACGATTGATTTGATTAAAAAAAAACTTTTTTCGCGACACGAATAATTTTTCGCATGAAGAAAATCGTCCACTGCAATCCCCCCGCGGGCTCGGCTTGCGCGCTCGGTGTTTCGTTTCCACGCTCGTTGAGTACGAGAGGAAAAGGATTCTGGCTGCGTTGAATTCGCTGGTCTATCTGCCTGGCCGCGTTTTAGGGGTAGGGGGTGGGGGTTGTGGGAGAGCAAGAGAGACAGGGAGAAAGAGAGAAAGAGCGAGCTGGAGGGGAAGGGGGTGGGGGGGGGTGGAGTTCCGGGGGTGGTGGGTGGACGTCGGGTATCCTCGTATGCAACTGCGGAAGCTTTTGCCGGGCGAGCGATGGGCCGGTGGGCGGAATTGCGGTGAACCTCCACGTGTACCGCCGCCGCCGCCGCCGCTGCCGCCGCGCCCACGTACATTTTCCGACGGGACACATCGAATCCCGCTTTTTATCCTCTTTTTCCGGGGGGGGCTTCATCGACGTGCTCGGTCAGCCGCTTTACGACACTTTATCCGGGGGACCAAACTCGCTCGTGACTCTTTAGCGATTAGCGTCCCGCGATCGCCGAAACCCCGGAGCGTCGTCGTGTTTCCGCTAAATTATTAATAACGTTAGCGCGCACCGCCGTTTGCCGCTTTCGTCGTCAATTTTGTGTCCCCCACCGTAAACCGCGACACTCGGGGCTCCTCCCGCTTCACGGCCCGGCAGCCACGCAATTTTAGACGCGAGATTCCGGTGACAATTATTTTGTTTTGTTTTTACGAGAGTTCATATTTTGTGATTTTTAGGAGAGTTCATGTTTTGTGATTTTTAGGAGAGTTCATATTTTGTGATTTTTACTAGAGTTCATATTTTGTGATTTTTACCAGAGTTCATATTTTGTGATTTTTACCAGAGTTCATATTTTTTATTTTTTCGAGAGTTCATATTTTGTGATTTTTACTAGAGTTCATATTTTGTGATTTTTACCAGAGTTCATATTTTGTGATTTTTACCAGAGTTCATATTTTTTATTTTTTCGAGAGTTCATATTTTGTGATTTTTATGACAGTTCATATTTTGTGATTTTTACCAGAGTTCATATTTTGTGATTTTTACCAGGGTTCATATTTTGTGATTTTTATCAGAGTTCATATTTTGTGATTTTTACGAGAGTTCATATTTTGTGATTTTTATGGGAGTTCATATTTTGTGATTTTTACCATAGTCCATATTTTGCGATTTTTACGAGAGTTCATATTTTGTGATTTTGATGAGAGTTCCTATTTTGTGATTTTTACAAAAGTTCATATTTTGGGCATTTTACGAGTTCATATTTTGTGATTTTTACAAGAGTTCATATTTTGTAATTTTTACGAGAGTTCATATTTTGTGATTTTCCGGAAGAAGAATTTTTTTTCAAGTATGTTCGATTATTTGTTTTATTATTTAACGTTAGTTGGCCCTGGGCGCCTCTATAGCGTTTGAATTTGGCGCGCTCGATCCCAATTGGCGGGCTCGGCGCGCAGGCGCGAGATTCAAACCGTCGCTGCCAACAATGCCTAACCTCGAAATCGATATATCCGCACACGACTCGTCGGCCTGTCCGCGAGGCTCGGTCGTCATGTCGCTCGAACGACCGTGCGAATTTTGCGACCCGGAAGCGACCCCGGGGCCGGAGACAGGAGGCGAACAAGTTTGCCGAGCACTCGGCGGCGGCGCCACCGCGGCGCGCTCACGAAAATCGCCGCAGCCATCAGCCCGCCGCGCGCGCGTCCCCCTCTCTCTCGATACATTACCACCTTTAATTTCGTTATCTCGAGTTTCACGGGGGGGGGAGATAATCGGGTTTGGCGAACTTTCCGCGCGCCATGTTACGACCGCGCGTGTCGCACTTTCTTGCTTCGTCCGGACGTTGCGCGCCGCTGTTTCTCTCGCTCGCCGCGTCCGCACGACGAATATTCACCACGAGAATGCTTAATGGCCTCGTCAGGGGGACGAGGCGAGGGGGAAAGGGGGGAGGGGGGTTTTCTTGGGGGGGGGGGATGAAACGAGGCAGCAAAATCGCCGCTTCCACACCGACGGAAGCAGCGAAATTTTGAGGTTATGTTCACGGCCGTTTTGCGGTCGCTCGGGCGGAGAATGACGAAAAAAAAAAAAAAAAAATTCTAGGCAGCTCTAGGGATTTTTGCGCGTCCTTTGGAAACCCTCGTTGACTAATTCTCGCGCCCCGTCGTTCGCTGTGTGTTTCAGGCAAGAGTTTCACCCTGACGATAACCGTCTCGACGACTCCGCCCCAAGTGGCGACCTACACGAAGGCGATAAAGGTCACGGTGGACGGGCCGAGGGAGCCCAGATCCAAGACCAGTGAGTATCACTGTAAGCATTTATATCAATCACTTACGTACTCCTAGTTGTAGATCTTAGATGTAGATAATTTTTAAAACATTAGTTGTAAACGAAAATACGAGGGTGAATTACAAAAAAAAAGATTTACCGTCTATAAAAAAAAATCCGTATCAACAATGCCAGAGGGTATCTATCAATTAATTACTAATCGATTTATTCGGAGGAGAAATTTATTGGAAATTGAGAAGGGTTTGAACATTTTATTGGAGATCGAGAAGGGTCTGAAAAATTCGAAAAAATAAATTGCATTCTCACCTACGTTGAATAAAAAAAAAGTTATTTATCGTTTAAAAAAAAAAAAAAGACTCTCTCCAGCAAAATAAAACCGAATTCCCGTACACGCGGTAATAACGCGTAATTCAGTCTCGCGACGTTAATTGTCCCTCGCCCAACTTGCAGCCCCCGGTGCAATTGCAATTATTTATAACTGCAGCACTAAAACCGTCTATGTCTCTCGGTGTAGTGCGAAAGTCGTCGGAAGGTGGCGCGGCGGAGGGAAGGAAATCCTTTCCCTCCCTCTGCCTTGGGGGGAGGGGGCACTTCCCCGCCCCCCTGCCCCCCCTGGTAAAGAGCACGAAAGGAGAGTGTTGGAATAAGGGGGCAAATGCGATGCTGGCGCTCTGGGGTGAGAATTTCTAGGGGGATGAGAGGGAAGGGGGGCTGGGTTGAGGGGGGCGAAGGGGCGAAGGGGGGGTATAACGTTGATAAAGGGTTGCGGCTGCGGCAACGGGGAGCTATCGTTGTGCCGACCGCCTACAAAGTTTGCGCAGTATGGCAGAGCCAGCAGCAACGCCGCTTGGATAAGGCAAACGTGTATAGCGTCGTCTTAGCCCGACGACGACGACGACGGCGACGGCGACGACGACACAACAACGACAATGGCGAGCCCCTTATTCCTAGACATACAATTACCACTGCGTTGAGACCCTTCGTCGTGCCCATTCTAACCTATTCCTTTCTTGGGTTACGTGTCCCCGAAATCTTCCCGGCTTCCGCCTCGCTTCCCTCCCGTTTCTGTTTCTCTCTGTCGCGCTCGGCTCTCGAGGCGAGCACAACGCGCGTCGTCTGTTTTAACGCGTAGCCACTGTCGCCGCACGTCGCCCCGAGAATTCCTATGAATTTGAATGTACCAACCCATACGCGGCGATATTCAACGGGGGCTTTTGGAGTCGCGAGGCAATAACGCAAATTCGTGGATATGTTTGTCGTGTTTTGGGAATTTGTTTTGGAGATCGAGTTAGGGATTTTTTTTACTGGGACTTGCAATTTTTTTAAGCTGGTTTTTTTTATTTTGACTGGTAATTTTTTAATTCGAATTTTTTAATTGTTTTTTTTTTATTTCGGGTTTCAACTTTTTTAAGCTGTTTTTTTATTTCGAATAGTAATTTTTTAATTCGAATTTTTTAATTGTTTTTTATTTTTATTTTGGGTTTCAATTTTTTGGTTGGGAATCGAAATTAAAAAATTGTACGCGTGATGAAAAAAATATAAAGCCAATTTTTTCATTGGAATTTATTAATTATTTGATTTTATTTCGACTTCCAATTTTTTAATTGAGAGTGGAAATAAAAAAATTGTACGCGTGATGCGAAAAAATATGAAGGATTTTGTCGTTTTCTCGAGCGACAGTCGAATCTATGAAATCTGGAGGTAAATAATTTTTTACGAGTCACGAGACTCCGGTGAAGTAAAAAGACATGAATGTTGAAAATTAAAGATAAAAAAATTGTTGGAATTTAATTTTTTCAAATTTGGTACAAATAAATATTTTTTTTAAATTCAACCCTTTGCTATTGAGAGACATTCCGCTCTGGTACAAATGACAGCCTGCGCATAGCTGCCCAATAAGGCGAACGGGCTCGTCGCTTTGACGGACGCCGACGCGCGCCGCGTATGTGCGGCGCGGCCAAAAATAACTCGAATCCGGGAGTCTACGAGGGTTTTTGTTTACTCGGTGTACGCGGGCGTTTGACCACATCCGCCGGCTCGGTCGCATCTGTCGGACCACCCGCTCGTGGAGCTTCGCTAGATGAAAAACGAACAAGTTTTTATTTCCTTTCGTTTCTATATTTAAATAAAATTCTTCGCTAATTTTTTTTTTTTACAAATTTCTTTGCAACTCAAGGGATACAAATTTAGTTTTGCAAAACATTTTTTTGTTCGACAAATTTTTGTCGATAGTAGGAAATTATTTTTCGAAGGTTCGTCAAAAAGTCCCCAGCGCGGAAAACGAGAAACCGGCGAAGATGAAAGGATCGCGGAGCGGGGGACACTTGGGTGGTCCCTTCAAAGTCGCTCTGTCACCAATATAGTCACCGCGTCTGCCCCTCCCTATGGTAAAAAAACTGATTTCTCAGTGGCTAATCGCCGCCAGTGAAAACTTCTTTTTTGTACCAAACGTTTAGCAAAATAAAAAAATTCCAGTACGCACCTATTTTTGTCTTATTAAATTCGTTATAAAAAATTGCCTCAATAAATTAAATTAATTAAATTACTTTGATTAACTCTTTGGACTCAATAAATTAAATAAATTAAATTAATTCCATAAACTTTCAATTTTTCCCCTGATTTCTTTATACAAAAAAATAACTCAATAAATTAAATGAATTTAATTAATTTCACCAATTCTCAATTTTTTCCCCCGATTCCCGTTTCCAAGTGACTCGATCCCCTCAACACCAGTCGTCGCCGATTCGCCCGTCATTCGACTCCCAAAAAAAAATCGTTCCTCAAAATCTCAAAAATCGCATAAAAAAAAATATATCTATTTTATTCTGATACTCCGGGTTGTCCTCCAATCTTCAGGTGACTCGATATCCCTCGGCAACGGTCGAACGCCAATTCGCCCGGACTATAAATACCCACTGGCTGCCGGTGCTGGTGCGATGCTGGCGCGCTTTGACGCGAGGATAAATGAGTGTTGGCGCGCGGCTGGTGCCTCGCGGGCCGTTCTCCCCCCCGCCTCGCGTCCTTCCTCCTCCACCTCTTTATCTCGTCTCGTTTCCGAAGGCTCCGCGTCTGCCTCTCACCGCGCGAGCCGGAGCCGCAGAGCGCGCGCAGTACGGTTGTAATTAATTAAACAAGCAATTCATTACACATTCAACCCTTCTGCTCGCGAGGCCTCGAAGGTATAAACCCCCTTCAAACCCCCCGCTCCCCCCGTCCCTTCTCCCCCCCCCCCCCCCCGGAGGTCGGTGCGTTGGAAGCCGAGAGAGCTGGAAGGAGCCCGAGGACCAAGGAAATTGATTGAGAAGGGTTTGGGGAGGGTTCGGCCCCGGCTGAATGCTCGCAACGCGCTCGCGAACCCGTTCGAACCTCCTCGGACTCGCCTCGGACCATTCAGCGCACTGGCTCGCACAATGTGTGCCCCCCTTGCCTCCCCCCCCCCCCCCCCCTCTGCCCCCTCCTGACTCTCCAGCAACGTGTCTATAGCCAAAAAGCTTTCTGAGAACCCATGAGGCGCGGGTTGCAGACGAGGAGGACGAGACGCCGGGATCGAGAGGGATTTGGGGTTCGGTGTGACGCGCCTGGAAACTTTTCCCCGCGAACTTTTGCCAACTGGATGTGAGGCGATGTGGTGGATACGTCGAGGAGCTCCGAGTTAGTGCATGAGACACACGTGACACGCCCGCGACGGTCCCCCGGCTCTTGGTTTTTTTTTTTTACGCGTTCGGACCGGTTCGGACGAGGTTGGAAAGTGGTTCGGACAGCTGACGATTTTCCCGCGGGGAAAAGTCGACAGCCGAAGGATCACGTAATTTAGGTGGGAGGTTCGGGAGTGACGTATTTTTTTCGGGTGATTATTTAGTTTTGCATCGATCTCGGGATGTTGTGGAGCTCCGAGTAGTGTTTTCCTGACTGATTCGGACTGGTTCGGACAAGACTGGAAAGTGTTTCGGACTCGTTCGGATGAGGTTGGAAAGGGTTTCGGACTGGTTCGGACAAGGTCGGAAAGTGTTGCGGACTGATTCGGACAAGGTCGGGAAGTGTTTCGGACTGGTTCGGACGAGTTCGGAAAATTTCGGAGTGTTTCGAACAAGTTCGGACGAGGTAGGAAAAGTGTTTCGGACTGGTTCGAACAAGGTCGGAAAGTGTTTCGGACTGGTTCGAACCAGGTGGGGAAGTGTTCCGGATTGGTTCGAACCAGGTCGGAAAGTGTTTCGGACTGGTTCGAACCAGGTCGGAAAGTGCATCGAACAGTTGAAGATTGTCCCACGGGGAAAAATCGACCTCTAACGTATCACATAATTTTGCTGTAACGTCACTCGTGACGTCATTTTTTTCAAACAACTATTAAACCACGACTTCCCGATCTTTTCGCTATCACATTGTTATCGCTCATCTGCAAACGCGTTGTCCGCCTTTCGGTGCCGTAACAAAGCGAAACACACGTCCTTCCGCCCCCCGCGCAGGACCTAAGTAAGTGCGCGCGTGATGCCGGATCCCAGGATTTTCCGGGCACCCTCGAGAACCCCGAGACCCTTAATGAAACGCATAGGGTCGAGGGACCCCGCGATACGTACCCGTCGATGCTCTCGGCTGATAAATTCGAGGGTCGCGCCGGATGATTTATTCGATTTATCAAGGACGAACCCCCCGAAGCCGAGAAGCATCGAACCGCGTAGTTCCTGAGGGATTCTGCTGACCGTCACAATTTCTGACGTCACGTTGTTCGTCGAAAAAAAAAAACAAATCTAACACGACCATCGTCCTCCAGTCCTCCAACTAAAAAACAAAAATAAAAATTCCTTCTCCAACTAGACTAACAAATTCCAGTCCTCCAACTTGAAAACAAAAATAAAAATTCCTTCTCTAACTAGACTAGAAAATTCCAGTCCTCCAACTAAAATACAAAAATAAAAATTCCTTCTTCTTAAAAAAAATATTAGCCCTCAAAAAACCTAAAATCTCCTCGCCAACCCAGAACTCCATCCCCCAAATTCTTCCTCCCAACCTCCCAGCATCCTCTGACCGTCAACCATCCACACGAAGCCCCAAGTCTTCAAGTCATCAAGTCTTCAAGTCCACCTGGCGAACGCGTAGCGTCGTCGTCGTCGCGGGCGCCCCGCGTTTCACCTGAGGGCCACGAAACTCACCCCCCTCCCCCCGGGTCGGTGTGTTTCGACGTTGCGCCCTCCATTGTGTCAACCCCCGGTTGCCGGCCGCGCTCTCTATTCAAGCAAACTGGTTGGAATTTCGGCTCCGCCGAGTTAGAATTAGAGCTTCGATTGGATTATCGGGACGTCGCCAGGCTCCGGGAGCCTCCGGCTTCTGTCTACCTCGCAACTATAGCCCTCCACCTATATATACATATATATACCAACACGGAACAGTCAACCCCTCGCGTCTATGAGGCTCCCACACCAGGAGGCCACACACCCTGGTGTCCCTGGTGTCTCTCACTCCGGATGCCTTCAACACCGGGTGACTCCATGGATCAGGGGAGGTTCGACAGTCACCCCTTCAACCCCCTTCACCCCCTCCCCCGTCACGCCATCCCCGGTGGCTTCGACCGGGCGTCCGGATAACCCGTAGAGGAGCCAGAAAGCGAGGAGGACGACGACGACGACGACGATGGAAAAGGGTGCAACATGGTCGAGGCTCTGGCCAGCCGGGATGAACCTGGCGCGAGACAGAACGACCCTCCCCCCCCCCCCCCCCGGACTTCTGGATCCCTGTGGAGAGATGTCTTTAATTGGGTTCGCGACACCAACCGGAGAGCCGAGGGAAATGAAACGTATCGACGTATTTCGACGGACCGACGTAGGAAAGGCTGTGTTGGGGGTTTTTGTTTTCTTTTCTTTGGAGAGTGAGGGAGAGAGAAACGGGGAAATGGGATACAGACATAGGAGGACTTGTCAGCGGGACTGGACACCGGTTAAATTCGCTCCGGGGGCGGTAATAAAGCGACCTGGGGAATTGACGAGGGGTTTTTTTTTTTTTTTTTTTTTTTTTTTTTTTTTTTTTGGGGAGGGTTGGTGAACATATTTTTGTAACGTTTTGGAGATGTGTTGGGAGGAAGGTTTTTTTTGGGTGTTGGAGGGATTGGTTGATTTGGGAATATTGGGAATTTGGGATTGAAGATTTTGTGGTAATGATTGCCATAGTTGGTGCGGTGGACTCGGTTTGTGGAGGTTGGGCTGGGGATTTTTGTGGTGGTTTTGGAAAGATTTGGGTGAGGGTGGGCGATCACTGAAAATATTTTTTGTGGCATTTTGAGCTCGAGTTGTGTTGGTGGGATTTTTTTTCAGTTGGTGTCAGGGGAATAAATTAATTTGTGGATTTTGTTGATTTTTATTTGAACATTTTTTTTTAGGGTTGGTGTCAGGGGAATAAATTAATTTGTGAATTTTGTTGATTTTTATTTGAACATTTTTTTTTACGGTTGGTGTCAGGGAAATAAATTAATTTGTGAATTTTGTTGATTTTTATTTGAACATTTTTTTTACGGTTGGTGCCAGGGGAATAAATTAATTTGTGAATTTTGTTGATTTTTATTTGAACACTTTAAAAAAAAAATTAGGCCGAGAAACGACTAGTGGACATATTTTTGTGACATTTTTTCCTCGGGTTGCTGGTGTGCATTTTTTTTCTTTGGTGTCAGGAAATAAATTAATTTGTGAATTTTCTTGATTTTGATTTCGAAATTTTGCTGTCGGTCTGGCGATTTTTCGGATGCTTTTGGAAGGAAATAATTATACAAATGTGGGGTAGAAAAATCGGAATAGCAATGGAGAACAAACCGAGTTCACCGCATTGATTGTGGCACTCATTGCCAGATCCCTCGCTCCGCGCGCCTCAGGTCTCGCGAACAGGCGCACGGTTGATCGCAGTGTTGTCTTTTTTAGGGCACCAGCAGCAGTTTCACGCGTTCGCGTTCGCCTCGCAGCGCGGCACGCCGTTCTTCGCCTCGCCCCTCGTCGACTCGCTGCAGCCGATACCGAATCCACTTCAGCCGCTGCCGAATCCGCTACAGTCGAGGGACCCGCTGTCGTCGTTCAGGCACGCGATGCCCGGAAACTGTCAGAGTGAGTACAACATGAACGCAGCTCCGAATAGTTTCACTTTCTTTTTTTTTTCAGAAAAAAAAAAAATTCTACTCGTAAGTCAGTCGAACCATTAATTTTCTGATAATAATTAAATAATGTAGAAAATCACCACAAAAGAAAATCGTCGCCAAAAATATTTTTTTCAAAATCGATTGAAAAAGTTTAGTAAAAAGTGTTTTTAGGGGTAGAATATGCGACAAAAAATATAAAAAATATTGCGACAGAAAAAATATTTCTGAGGTCGATTTTGTTGTGATTCAAAAAAGTTGTAAAAAAAATTCTCAGCGTCTCGTTCATAAATTAAAAAAAAGAATGCTCACCGCGGTTTCGTAAATTTCGATCAAATAATTCTCACCCCCTTTTTCGTAAATTTCGAAAAAAATGAAATTCTCAACTTCCGTTTCACCAACTTGGAAATAAAAAAAAACCGCTCAACTCCAATTTCATAAATATCGAAAGAAAAAAAAATGAATTCTCAGCGCCGATTCTACGGATATCGAAAAAAAGGTAAATTCCGTTGAACGAGCCGGGGCTTCGGTGTCGAACGTACGAGACGCGCGGGACGAGTACGACGGGGCCGAAACGAGAACGCGGAGGCGGAGAATGCGAACGCTTATTCCCTTCCCGAAAAAAGGCGAAAAATAAGAGTAAAGAGGGAGAGAGAGAGAGAGGGAAAAAAAAGCGAGCAGCTGAACTCCCTCGGGGCGATTCGAACGTCCGGACGCAAATTATCGAACCGTTCACATAATCCTGCGGCCACGTTGTACCAACCCCACGTCGCACAATCTCCGGCAACTCGTCGGCTGCCCTTCGCAGCGCGCGTTGACCAAAGGCCTACGTACTGCGCCCCCCCCCCCCCCCCCGTATCGCCTCGACGTACAGCGTTTTAAATATTAATAAGTGAAATATTCAGCGTGTTCCACGCTTTATCGGGGAATGTTTTGCAAGCCGCTCGCGTCCCGGCCCTGTGTGTGGACCGCGCGCGTGCAGGGCGAGAGAAACGCGAGGCGAGGGGCCAATGAGTGAACACCGGCGCGCGCGGCCATCTCAGGAAATTCGTTATTCGCGCCCGAGGCCAGGGATTCGTTAACCCGACCCGGAGACCCGTGATTGCGAGAATATTAGGCGGAATATATCGAATCGATAATTATATTTGTGGAGGACAAATATATTTTTTTATATTTAGCGTTTTTGTCATAGATTTTTTTTTATATTTAGCGTTTTTCTCATCGAATTTTTTTAAATATTTAGCGTTTTTCGCATGGAATTTTTTTTATATTTAGCGTTTTTCTCATAGATTTTTTTTTATATTTAGCGTTTTTCTCATAGATTTTTTTTATATTTAGCGTTTTTCTCATCGAATTTTTTTTTATATTTAGCGTTTTTCTCATCGAATTTTATTTATATTTAGTGTTTTTCTCATCGAATTTTTTTTATATTCAGCGTTTTTCTCATAGAATTTTTTTTTATATTTAGTGTTTTTCTCATAGAATTTTTTTTATATTTAGCGTTTTTCTCATAGATTTTTTTTTCGGGCTAACAGCGGTGTTTTTTGGAATCGGCGGGAAATTTGCCGTCGGATAGGATTTTTAAAATATACGGAATCGAAAAAAAAAAAAAATTGGGAAAAACGCAAGGGGTACGTTTTTTGCGATTTTTTTGTTTTTTTAGTTTATAAGGTTTGACGACCCTATCCGATGGGAAATTTCGCGCTGATTCCGAAAAGCACCGTTGTTTCCCCGAAAAATCGAAAATTCGGCAACAAAAACGCGAAAAATTATTTTTCACTTTTTTCGAAATTCACTAAACTCGAGATTACTTTTTTTTGGATCAATGGAATCCGGATTTTCTTCTTGCGTTCGAGAGAAATTTCTTCAACGAAAATAATACCGCAAGTCGTTATCTCGATATCTCGATTTTTCTATTTTTCACAAAACTTCAAATACAGACCCCAAAAATTCACAACAAAAAAACCGCAAAGAATTTACCCAAAAAAAAAGTTAATTTAAAAAAACTATGCAAATCACGCGAAAACAGCAGAAACGGAAATGAGACTAGTGAACAAAAAAACTGGGATTGAAGAGGAGAGCGAGAGACCGGAGGGTCGTGTTTTACGTGTAATTTTCGACGTCTAGGAAATGCGGGATGGTTTTCGAAGAGGGAAACGCGGAAGAGATCCAAAGCTAAAGTGGAGGCGGGGAACGGGTGCGGAAAGAGCTGCAACACCCGGAGCGGAGCATCGGGGGCCGGCGGTGGTGGTGGTAGCAAAAGCCTGGAGGCTCGAAACCTCCGAAGCCGGCGCGCGCTACCCACGTCTGGAAGCCACGCGCCCGTGGCAGCCCCTTTAATATAATATTTAATCTAGCTTTGAACGGGGCTTGCGGTTCCTGCCTCTGGCTGGGCTGGCGAACGTACAGCGCGCGCGGCATATAGACGCCCCCCCTCCCCCCCCTTCCCTCCAACCCCCGACGACTACGTAACTACTGTTGATGCCGTTGCTCTCGCTGCTCTTCGGTTTCCCTTCACTTTTGTGCCGAGGTTTCCGTCCTATCTGCCGTAGACCAGGGCTGCCTGGGCTTCCTGGGCCCCGCTCAATCTCAAGGCTATCCCGCGAGCACTGCTCGAGACTCGCGCGCGCATCGCGCGCCACCGAGGTGCGCGAAAATACGAGAAACACGTCGGGCGGGGATCGACGAACTGACGTGCCGGAAATAATTATGATTTTTTTTTAAATATTTAAGAATATGGTGTTGAAGTTTTTTTAACGAAAGGTATTGAGTGATATTGAAAGGTATTGAAAGGTGTTAGAAGATATTGGAGGGTATTGTAAGGTATTGGAAGTAATTCAATGGTACTAAAAGGTATCGAAAGGTATTGAAAGGTGTTAAAAGGTATTGGAAAGTATTGGAAAGTATTGTAAGGTATTGGAAGATATTGTAAGGTAATCAAAAGGTATTGGAAGGCATTCAATGGTGGTACTAAAAGGTATCGAAAGGTATTGAAAGGTGTTAAAAGGTATTGGAAAGTATTGGAAGGTGTTGTAAGGTAATCAAAAGTATTGGAAGGTATTGGAAGGTATTGTGGGGTATGGTAAGGGAATCAAAAGGTATTGGAAGGCATTCAATACTATCGAAAAGTATTGTAACGTAATCAAAAGGTATTGGAAGGCATTCAATAGCATCGAAAAATATTGTAAGATTATCAAAAGGTATTGGAAGGCATTCAATAATACCCAAAAGTATTGAAAGGTATTGGAACGTTCAGGTGGTATCAAAAGGTATCGAGAAAAAAAGAATCGAGCCAAAGACGTTTGCGCACGAAAAAATCGCGCGTAAATTAGGAGACTGCGAGCCGGCGAACGAGCCGCGGATCCACGAGGAAGAAAGAGAAGGTAATGCGGGAGAGACTCTCGCACCATTTGGGGGTTAGGTATTCGGCGAGCAACGCGGTCGCCGCAGTGGCGCTCGCCGAGGCGAAGTCGGTTATTTGAGTTGGCCTCGAAGCGGCTCTCGGACGTAGCACCGAGGGACCCTTTGATCTCTCCATCCCTCCCCCCCCCCCCCCCCCCCCACCGTCACCCCCTCGTTCACTTCGGCGTTCCGCACTTCGTCCCGTCCTTCGCCCTTTTTCCCGCAGCCGCGTCTCAGTCGCGCCCTCTGCGTCCGTCTTTGTCGCGTCGGTTCTCGAGTCGGCGAATCGCGGCTGTGTCGAAAACGCGGTTCCGCCTGTCCGCTCCTGATATCCGCCGAACCCTTTCTCTCTCTCTGTCTTTATTCGCCCGTCCGAACGTTTTGCGCCCCCGTCGGGAAACCCGCTCGGTAGACCCCACGGTATTCCGCAAAAAAAAAAAACAAAAAAATAAAAATAAAGGACCACGGTTTACACTATCCGACCCACGAATCCGCCGATTTCTCTTTGTATCCGCGGGATATTGTTCGATCTGTCGCACTTTGGTACCCGATGACGGGTCTGTCGATACGCGGGAGAAATGGAAATCCAGCGGGACGCGCTCGGAGCTTCGTCCCTTTTCCGCTCGCGTCCCTTAGAAATCGATTGCATCCCGCGAGACGCGAAAGGGATCCATGGATTTTACGATATTGTTTCACGTTGCCAGACGCGAAGTAAACTTTTACGTCCGGACGTAAAAAGGTGGTTTTTCAATTTTTGGACGTTAATTAGTTTGATTCAACTGCTTAATTTTTATTTCACGCTCAAATTTATCACAATGAAAAATTTCCTTTAAAAAATAATTAAAAGCCATCCCTTGTTCCTTGCAAAAAAAAAATTCACAATAATTTCACGCTCAAATTTATAATATCAGTGTTATTTATATTATTTTTGTATTTTTTTTTCTTTTTCAGACATGTCGCAGTTTGGACTGACGGCCGGAAATTCCTGGGGCTACGGAAGCACCGCCGGCTACGCGGGCTACCTACCCGGGCCCCTCTCGTCCTGCGCGGCCCAGGCGCCCTTCGCCCCACCCCCGCCGCCGCCACCGCCGCCGCCACCGCCGTCCGCGGCGTCCGCGTCCCTCGCGACCTTCGCCGGCACCGCCGCGATGTCCACACCGGCGGCGCCGGACTCCACCGCGGGCTCCACCGTCGCCGCCGCCACCACCGGCAGGACACCGCAGCAGGACGCCTTTTCCGCCGTTTCCTCCCGTAAGAAATCACCGATTTTTCGTTCAAAGAGTCATTCTCACTCACTCATCCGCCATCTTGTCCACACCGGCAATGGCGATCACGGCCGCTGCCCGATAGTCGCTGCCATTCCGCGTTATAACCTCAAAAATAAATCTCTAAACGCATTTTACCCGAGAACGGCCAAGCCGAATCGAGTGATCTATATCGCGTTTTATCGGTGCCACGATTCCGCGTCGATTTACCATCGACTCGTCGTTTTCCGCCTACTCGTTTCGCCGTAAAGCGGGTTCAAAGTCTCGAGGTGGAGACAAATGGCGCCGACGAACGGGTCAGCCGGTCAGCCGGCGCTCTCACGGCTGTTGCCTATCGTTTTTCGTCGTTCTCTCTTGTTCGCAGTGGTGCCCGACACAACGACACCGGGCCAGTCGGACCCCCTCGACCCCCTGAGCACCCTGATGTCCGGGACGACGAGCCAGAGGTACCAGGACTACGTGTCGCCGCGCTCCCTCTCGACCGACTCGAACACCACCGACAGCCCCGTTCACGAGGAGGGCTTCGGACAGAACTACGGCAATTATTTCCCCACGCCCGGCGTGCTGCCCAGCATCCTCTACTCGCAGATATACGGGAATCAGTTTCAAAATTCCGAGAGCCCGGAGCAAACGGCCGTCGCGGAGAGCTGCAGCGTGCGGCAGGAGGAGGTCAGGCCGGATAATAACGTGTGGCGGCCGTACTGAGTGCCGGCGAGCACGGCGACCGACAGCCTCGCCTCGGTGCTTGACGACGACGACGACGACGATGAGGACGATGAGGAGGATGAGGATGAGGAGGAGGATGAGGAATTGGAAAGTCTTCGAGACGTAGTTTAATTTTTTTTCGATGCTTCTCTCCTGCAAACCCTTGAAAATCGACTCCACATCCAAATCAGACTGCGACGAATTTTTGGGCGCCTCAGAAGCTGAGGTAAAATTCGTCCCACGAAGGAGAATTTTTGCAGGGCTCAGGAATTTCGGTCCTTCGTCAGGTGGCAAAGACAGCTTGAACTGAAAAAAAATCTACGTCTCGGTGGAGGCAACGAAAAAAATATAAAAAAATAAAACAGTGAGTGCGCCGTCGTATTTATCACAGGACGCTGTGCGAAGACACGTGACTCGTCGAAATTCAAACGCGAGAAAAAAATAAGAGAAAAGGAACGAAGTAAATAAAAATAAACTCGCACTCGAGCGAGCGACCGGAGTCGTTCGAAGTTTTGGGCATTAAATGAACTCGAGGATTTGTGTGTTTCTGTTCGTTTCGCGGTCGGCGACGAGCCGAGAGATCCTCGCGCCGGCCCCGCGAGACACCAGCGGTAATCGTAAATGTTTCTATCGTTTGTGTCACGGTAATCAACGAATCTCGCGAACGGCGGGAGGGAGGGAGACGAGTAAGAGTAATAAGATTAAAAAAAAAAAAAAAAAAAGAATCGAATGGGAGATTAAAAAGGTGAAAGTGAATAAAATGATCCCTGGCCGACAGGAATGTGCAATTGGGGGTCGAGTGAATCACGAGTGTATGACGAATCAATGCGGAAATCTCGAAGTGAGATCCAAGGGGGGGTGAAAATGTGATTAATAAGAAGTAAGAAAAAAAAAGAAGGAAATAAGGTGGAGCGAGTTTTTCGTCACTAGTCAGGACGCAGTGAGAGACTGAAGGCCGAGCGGCCGAGAGGAATAAATAGAGAATAAATAATAAATGAATAAAGATATTAGTAGTTACGATACGGGCTTAACGACGACTGTAAATTATTGTAAATAGATATTGCAACGCGTGTGTAATCCGCTCGTTCCTCGCGCGCGACGGCGCGACGAAAACGGGAACGGCGATATTATTCGCGAGATATTAATTATGTTTCCTCTTGCGTTTCACAGTATAAAGGTGTAAAAAAAAAAATCAACCGCGCGCTAGTGGCAAACGTACGGAAGCAGTTGTTTTTTTTTCTTTTTCTTTCGTTCGTTCTTCGTCCAAAATTCGACTTCGTTTGACGAAATCGTGAATATCGACTGATCACCGAAATAGCAGCAAAGCAAAAAAATAATTGTTTCTCGCAGTAACCGTTAATTCGACATTTAAAAATAAATCGTAAATGAAAAAATGTAAATCTGGTGCTTTACGTTACCATTGAGATATTATTATTATTATTATCATTATTATTATTATTATTATTATTATTATTTTTTTTTTTTTCATGATCATTGATTATTATTAAGCATAGATTTGACATATGTTGATTCTGCGGATCCGTGCAATATTGTACAAAGTTTCGCGTACGAAGAGCTTTCTGTGACGTCTGTTAAAAAAAATAATAAAAAGCTGATTATCGATCTGTATACTGTGTAACGAGCAGTAGCGTATTTGGCTGCGTACGACCGCCCACAATTCCTACAACACCACCGTGGACAACGCGAACCGTGGGTGAGAAAAGAAAAAAGAAAAAAAAATCATCTCACGCACAGCCGCACGAAACTTTGCTGTTGACTTTCGTTTTCCCGACAACGCACATATCTACCGAACTATTGTTATCGTAGTTTTTGACCGAGTCGAAATAAAGTGTATTTAAAAATATTGAAATTCCTGTCACGTGTCTTTACTGTCACCCCCGTTGTTAAAAAAATAGTCTCGACGTCGTTTCGAACGGCCGAGAAAAAAAATCGCCGCGGTTGTTTTTTTTTATCATTTCCACTTTTAACTCTCCACCTACGGAGAAAAACTCGGAGGAAAAAAACGACTCGCGTCTCACGTTATTTCATTATTTTTGTTCACCCAATTTTTTTTTTGTTTATCAATCAATCTCTCGATCCGGACCATAAAAAATGCTAATGGTTGTAAAATTATTTCTCAATTTTTGGTTTACCTATAATTTATTAATCAAGTTCCTTTTTCACCCCGGAATTTTTTTTTTTTTTTTTTTTTTTTTTTCAATTTTCGCAAAAATAATTTTTATCACCTCCTTCGATCTACCGAACAAATTTCGCACCACCTAAACATCGCGTTTCCCGTCGACTCGCGGGGAATAAAATCGAAAACGGCGTCGGTCGCGGTGCCTCGGTGACCTCGGACGTTGCACAGCGAGAGAGCGGGAGAGATCGAGCTGCCCACGGTGTCGGTCGCGCCGGAAGGACGCAGCACACCTCGAGTCTAATTGCCTTTCCATCCACGCTCGGCTCGGCTCGACGCAGACGATAGCGGAGGAAACCCCGTAGGGACGACCTATCTCACTTTGGCCGCTCGCCTCGGACACCGCCGAGCGACGCAACGGGGCCGGCCCCGGCTGTGCGCTCATCGCCCTTATATAATACATGTACCGCGCGAATCTCTACAAAGGATTCTCGTGCCGCGCCAGAAGCTCTCGGGACAAACGTTGCGAAGGGGGAGAGAGCCGGATAACGAACCCCGCCGCTGTACGCGCCCTACGAAGGGTCCTGAAGGATTCTCGACGATGGACCCGGGGCGTGTAGTAGCCGCGTACATATGTCCCCGCGCATGTAAATTCGCGTGAGATTTAATTAGACCGGCGTCTCTCGTTCTCTCACCGCCGTCTCTCCGCTTTCGCGTCACAAGATTTTCCACTTCGCAGGCGTTTTCGCCAACGCGCTTTTTCTACGCTTTCATCTTACGAAACGACGAATTGTTTTTTTTTGTTTTTTTTTGGGTGCTGAAGCGTCGACGGTTTTGAGTGTATGGTGGAAATAAAATTGTTTTTTACGTTGATTTCTGTTCCTCGGCGACTGAAGTGAGCTTCACGCGGTGTTTTTGTTTTATTTACTGAAGAGGAAAATATTGCGAATTTGTTTTTCGCAGATTCAAAGATATTCAGAGTTTTTTTTTTACATAGACTCAAACATATTCAGACTTTTTTTTTCTTCATAAATTCAAAGATATTCAGACTTTTTTTTTCATAAATTCACAAATATTCAAACATTTTTTTCATAACTTAAAAGATATTCAAACTTTTTTTCATAAATTTAAAGATATTCAAAGGTTTTTTTTCATAAATTCAAAGATATTCAGACATTTTTTTCATAAATTCAAAGATATTCAGACATTTTTTTCATAAATTTAAAGATATCGAGAATTGTTTTTTTTTTTCGTAAAATGGAAAATATTGAGATTTTTTTTTATTTCGTAAATCCGAAGATATTGAGATTTTTTTTTGCAAATTCGAAAATATTGCGATTTTTAAATATTTTTGTATTTTTCGTAAATTTGAAAATATTTTTTTCTACAAATTCGAAAATATCGCGAATTTCCACGAAAAATCTTACCGACAATCGAGCGCAAAATTTCTTCTCGGCTCGCGCGCGCGATCGGAGCTCGAATCGCGGAAAGGCCTCGCGCTGCGGACGACCGCACGAATGTTGAGGAGGGGTGGGTGGAGGCCATCACGTTGATCCGCGGTCTCGACGTATAATGGCGCAGAGTGCGGAGCCGCGAGCGGAGTAACGGAGATAATGGAGTGCGGAGAATGGAGCGCGCGCGGCAACGGAGAATCGAGAGAGAGCGGAGGATACAGGGCGAAACGCGGGCGTGTGTGCAGCGCGCGCGGGCCGCGCGTGTATTCAGGAATAGTTGCATCGTTGGTTCTATCGCTCAGTCGTGAGGCGCGACGACGCGTGAACCGCCCCGCGAATAAGGGCGCACGGCAAAGTGGACGCGGCTCGTTGGGCTTTCGAAATTTATCGCTGTATGAAACCAGAGTCACGACGAAATTGCAAACAGCTTGCAACATTTTTTTTTTTTTTTTCATCTTCAAGAAATAAACAGTTGCAATTTTTATTTGGTTAATAAAAATAATAATAACAATAAAATTAATTGCAATAAAACTTATTACAAAAATTAGTGGAATCGCAAATAAATTCAGTGTCGATAGCCGGCATTTCAAAATCGACACTCGAGAACCGCGCGAGAAAAATCCACATAAAAAAATCCCACCCCGAAGGTTAGGACGAGGGGTGGTGAAAAAAAAACAAAACAAAAAAAATGTCCCAGAGCCCTATATACTAGAAAAAAACCGAGAGTGAGTATGATGTAGCCGCGCACCGCATACACAAGTACCTACCTCGTCACCTCCCCCTCGAGCCCCCTTCCACCCCTCCCACCCCCTCCAGCTCCCCTTTCCCCCTTTCCTCCCCCGCGTTGACTACACGATGCACGCATAGAACGCACGTGGCGCGTTCGGCCAGCGGATCCACAGCGGCAGCGCGTAGTACGTCGGAGGCGGAGAGACGAAAGAGAACGAGCGGTGGGTTGAGGGGGCTGAAAGGGGGACGAGGGGAATGAGGAGGCGAAAGAAGAGGATGCGACGAGGAGCGGACGGACGAAAGGAAAGGGTTGCGATGAACAGAAGCGGGGTGAGTCGCGGGGGGACGAAATGGGAACGGGGTGAGCAGGGGTGAGCGAGAGGAGGACGACGGACGCGGCGATGGTGGTGGTGGTCGTTACACGCACCGGTCACTGCTGCCCCTATGGACGCGGCTACCGGGGGCGGGGGCGACAGGGGGAGAGAGGGGGGAGGGTGGGCTACATCGTCGCCAAAAGGACGACGCGCAACCCCCATACAAAATCACCCTTTGTGTCCGCGGCAGAGCTCCCTCTCGATTCCGGGGGAAATTACTTTTTGTCCGACGATCACGGGACCGAATTTTGCGGGGTTGAACCCTATCATTTCGCGTGCCCTCCAATACCCAAATGTCGCTGTGACCCTGACTCCCGCCCTCGTGTTTCACCCGCGGGAACCCGTCGAACCCTGTCGACCCCGCTCGTGAGGGAGGTTAGTGACTTTTTTTTCTATCCTTCCGCAAACGATAGCCGTTTGATTATCGTTCTTTTTGTGTTTCCATCCGCGAGAGCAAAATTCTTGGGTCATCGCGGTGAGACTTCTCAGGTGGGGAAGGAAGGAAAGTACAAAAGATAATTAAGTTCGATGTGGATCACGTGGTGCATCCTCTCCTCAATAATATCCACAGACTTCCAAATTGTTGAGGGTGCTAAAAAAAACGTACCCTTCCCGCGAGCAAGAGGAAGCCGCTCGCTAATCAGACGGGGGAGGAACAAAAAAATTGGTTATCCCGCTTGCCGGTGGAAAGGTTGAAAATTCCGGGGGAGGTGAGAGCGTCAGGGAGCCGGTTAAATGTGCTGCCTGAAATAAGTGAGACTTGACGAAGTGGGCCCCGGGGGCTTCCCCGAGTGCCTTTGATTACCAAGATCTTCATCTACATGCTAAACACCCGCTTCGCTCGGGCGAAGTGCGAGGAGGAGGAGGATGAGAACGGTGAGGGAAGGGTGAGTAGGGAAGGAGGGAAGGGAAAGGAACGCGGAACGACGAAAGGTACATCGCAAGAAAGTGAGGTTAAGTTGTACAAAGGTGAGGAGGGGTGAGGGAGGGGTGAGGGAGGGGTGAGGGAAGGGTGGGCCGGAGTGGAAAGGAGCGGTACGAGTGTTGAATATTCTTGTTACTTACGTATGTATCTAGATCTACGGTCCGCATCGTCCCTTATACTTCCGCCGTGAAAGTGGTCGGAGTCGGTGGAAGATCGGGGAGGAGGAGGAGGAGGAGGGGGAGGAGGAGGGAAAACGCACTTCGCATACTCCTTGACTCTCGGGCTTCTTCAGACAACACTGGAGCCTTAACGACCCCCAAACTACCCTCGCGGCTCTTTCTACGAGCCTCTCACCCCCCTTCCTCCTCCTCCCTCAGCCTCCTCCTTCCCACCGTATCCTCCGCTACCTGTCTCTATTTCCTCTTGAGTCTACATATTCTACTCAACTTACATCTACGCGATGTTTGCTTAGATTAAATTAACCGAGCGTGAGCGACCTACTCGCCTCCCCGCTTCCTCCTCCCCCCGGCCCTCCCACCCCCCCTCAAGACGTCAGTCGCGCCTCACGGTGAGTAACGCTCTTCGGGACACTTTCCAACGTTTGGGGTGGAAAATTCGCGATTCTTAGACGGATCGGGTGAGAATTTTGAGGGTCGGGAGATTCGAGAATTTTTCTGAATTTTTGTTACTCACTTTGTGAGTAAAAAAATTGAGGTTTATTTTTATTTTGAATAAACTCAGAAAACGTGATTTAAAAAAATTATATTAAAATTGTAGTTTCAGGCGAAAGTAGCGGAAAATAATGTTTAGTTTTTTGTGTAAATATATTAAAAGCGTAAAATAAATTCACATGCTCGACTGTGATTTTTTTTTTCGTCTAAATATCGTTTTAATATTCCAACATTTATCATCTCGGAATTCCACAGTGTCGCAGCGCTGCTCACCGCGCGGGCGGAGTTTTCTCGCACCACGCGCGCCACGTCGTCGTCGCTTCTTATTTCGCTCCTTCGGACGTCGTCGCGCCGGCGGCGCCACTTCTTTAAGATCTTTCGGCCCCACGTCGCTCTTTTCCGCTTTTACCGACTCAGGGCGTGCGGGACGCGCGAATTTCTTCCCAAGGAACGGAGCAAGACTTTCGCACCCGAGTTTCCGTATCTTCCGCGATGTCGTCTTACCGAGGTAAGACATTTTTTTTAAGAAAGTGGATTTGTGCAAACGAAATTTATTTTTTTTAATTGTTTTTATTTTGTTATTTTTTTAGTCTGCTGTAATTTTTTTTTAGGTTGTTTGTATTTTTAGTCGAGAGGAAAAAAATTATTTTCGGGAAAAAAAAATTACCGACATCGTTTTTTTTTTCTTTTCGTCCCTCGAGCGGGTTCTTACCGACCTCGCTGTCGCGCCGGCTCCGCGCGCTCTCGTGTGATACGTTACCGCCCCGGCTGCGCGGGGGTCGGGGCGCCACTTTCTTAGTGTCGCGGCGGAAAGAGGGTCGCGAGGAAAGTTCGCCCTCGCACTTTCTTAAAGACGCCGCGACGATTTTGACGTCTTGGCCGCCCGAGGGCGACACTTGTGTTTCTCGCGAGAATCATTTCCTCGCCTTTATTTTCACCGCGATTTTTTTATCGAACATCCGAGCCGTGAAACGGAGTCCAATTTTTTTTCGAATTTCCGAATCGAATTAAAATATTCCGGATGAAGAAAATAATTTTTCGTATGGTGAAGCGAAAAAATGAAAAAAAGCTTCAAATAAATGGAACACAATTTTTTTCTCGGATTCTCAATTATTCGCGTCTCTCTGAAAAATGCACTCGGCACCCGGAACTTCGCGTCATCGTCGACGTCACCCCCGGAAACTTTCTCGGTCTCGCTAAGAAAATCTTGCACCACTTCTCGCGCTCATTGCGAATAGGCGAGAGACGAGAATGTGTCGCTCATTTTTCTCAACCGAATTAGGCTCGAGAGTCACTCCGGTCGAGCGTTTCCACCCTGAAAATAATCCCAACATCGCCGTTTCCTGCTTAAAAAAATATATATTCTTCCATTTGTAAAAAACCAAGATGTCGACGAGCATTTTTTTCAATTACCTCAAAAATGTCGTCCCCAAAGTATCCTCCAAATTTCTCTTCCAAAAAAATTGAAAAAATGATGTAAAAAAAAAACAAAACATCCCACCAATCAATTCCCACTGTTCCCAAGATCCTTTCCTCAATTTCCCTATTTCCCATCCCCAAACGTAGATCACTCGTCGTCCTGCATCACTAATAAAACAATCCATCATTCCCTCCCCCCTCAAAAACAAGAAAACCAGCGACAAAAAGGTGAAAGTCGTCGTCCTCCTCCTCGTCCTCGTGGCGCTCGTTCTCCTCGTCGTAGAAGGCGAGGAAGAAGTGGAGTGGGGTGCGATGAGGCTGAGGTGAGGTGAGGTGAGGTGAGGTGAGGTGGAAAGCCAAAACGAGATCTCGGCGTATCTTGGCCGGGTCTCCCGCCGGTAGCTAGGCAACCTCCGCCCCCGGCCTTCTCTAGCCGTGTTATATACACTCCTCAAGCATCCCAGTAGAGGCGCCCCGGGGGCCCCGCGCGACCGGCGGCATCGCCGCCTCACCTAACCTCACCTAACCTCTTCCTTAGTCTCCCTCTCTTTTTCTCACTCCCTCTCGCTCCCACCTTCCCTCTCTCTCTCCCTCGCACCGCATTCGCATCGCACCGCGCCGCCGCCACCAAGACCACCACCACCACCGCCGCCGCCGCCGCCGTCACCGCCGCCTTTTCCTCCTCACCTCCGACCGCCAACCCTCTTTCAAAAACCCCTTCCAGACTCATCGCGTGGCTGGGTCGCGGCGGGAACCCAGCCGCGTCGCAGCGCGGCCACGTTGGCCCACCTCAGAGGCGCCCAGGTTACCGCTTGTTGCGCTCACCCCGCGCCGCGCGCGCTCACCCCGCGCTCACCCCGCGTGCGGGAAGGAGAAGAAGACCGAGATGGCCACCTCCGAGCCACCTCCGAGCCCCTCACTCCCTGCCCACTGACTCGCGGAGACCCCCCGCTCACCCCGCGCTCACCCCCCGCGCTCACCTCGCCAGCCCGTCGCGCGACACACCGACCGGCCATCCTTGTTGCCGTCTCCGCGCGCATCGACTTCTCGCCAGATCGCGCTTCAAGAAAATATCGTTCACGGTGAGAAGGTATGTTTTTTTTTGCGTGGCAGAGGAATTGAGATGGGTTGAGGGAATTAATGATCGGGGTGAGAAAAAAAAATTTGGTGGGTGTTGTGAGGGTTTTTTTTTTAGATTTTGGGTTGGGGGTTTTTGAGCTTCGAGCTGGGATCCTTGTATTTTTGTATTTTCAGTTTTGTCTTTGTAGTTTTTTTGTGTGTTTTCAACCTGAGAATGAGACAATTTTGTGAATATCTTTCAAGATTTTCTAGAAAGATGAAATTTCGCGAAAATATTTTTTTTTCTCACGTAAAAAGTTTGTACGCGTCGTACACGGAGAAAAATAATCAGGGAGTGATAACAAATTGATTCTTGTATTAATGAATTTTTCAGCTATCACAGCAAAATTTTCAGCTATTGCAGCCAAATTTTCAGCGTCCATAGTAATAGTTCAGCTATTACATCAAAATGTTCAGCTATCACAACGAAATTTTCAGCTACCACAGCAAAATATTCAGATAACACAGCAACATTTTCAGCCACCAAAGCAAAAATGTTGTTATTACAACGTTGATATTTTTTCTGTGTGTAAAAATGTTTTTCGAATTTTGCTAAAATGTTTCATTCGCTGTCGAGACGACGGCTCAATTTTTTTTCGCCGCGGAAGAAACGGCGAGAATCGCGAGAGGCAGAGCGAAGCCCGGGGGGGACGCGATATTCGCACCATTTTGTTTTTGCGGTGGCGGGATGTGCGTGTTGTGCCCGGCCGGACGTGTACGCGAGGTGCGTTCTGCGCATCGTCTTGCGGTTGGTTTGCGGTCTGGGGGCGGCCAGGCCCGATCATTGGCCGCCGGGGGTATCGAGGGAGGTTTTTGGGGGTGTGGTGGCACCTTGCGGTTTGCGGGCTGATCTGACGCCAGGACGCACGAGGGTGTGGACCTCTTATTGAGCCACCATTGGCTACGGCCGCGCGACACGAAGCCGAAAAGTCGCGTCGTGCCCCTTAAATACCATCCTCGATGTCGGCCGCGCTTGAAATTCGGCTAAATAATTTTATTTTTCAACACCTGCTCAACTTTATGACCCACAATTCACATAAACTGTAATAATAAAAATCGCTGTGCGAATTTCCGACACGACTAAATTATTTATTTATTTATTTATTTATTTATTTATTTATTAATGTATTTATTTGCAGATGCTTAAATTTGCTTGATATTAAATTTGCTTGAATAATAATTTTTTTTTCTCAAAGCAGTTTATAAAAAACTATGGTAACAAAAATTGCGGTACGGATTTTCGAAGCAAACAAATTATTTATGTATTTATGTATTTTTATGTATTTAAGTATTTTTAAGTTTTTATGTATTTATGTATGTTGATGCATTAATGTATTTTTATGTATTTATGTATGTTGATGTATTAATGTATTTTTATGTATTTATATATTTATGTATTTGCATTTCAGCCGAAATTACTTCTTTATAAAAAAATAACAACGTGTGACTGAAACAAAAATAAAAATTACGAAAATACGCGAACCACTGAGACTACAAAAATGATAAATATCAGGCGAATTGTTTGTCGCAAAAAAAATTACGTCTTCGGCGAAACGAATTTTTTTCCTCAAAGTTGAGACGCAAAAAAAAAGCGCCGAAGACGCGGCTCGCCGGACCGACGCGAGATATTGCATATCGTAGTGTGAAAAGACGGGAAGCTCGCCCGGCGGATATACCCAACCCTCCGGACGAGGGTGAAATTCTCTCGCTCGCCCGCCGTTTAATTACGCATCCCGGGGCCCTCTCGCCGCCTCTCCCTTTCATTAAGGCAATAATTTTAATAATTTTTATCTTTCCGTATAATCTGGCTAATTAAAATTATGCTTTGATCGCAGAGGGGGGAGAACTGGCTGCGCCTCTTAAGCTATGAGCCCGGCGACCCCTCTTATTAAGGGCGCAGGGCGACCGAGTGGGGGACAAGGGGGGGGGGCGTCCATTCCCGTCGCCACCAACGTGGGTGTCTTGATTTACGTCGCCGTCGAGGACGCCATACTGGCGGTGAGCGCAGCGTCTCCCGACGTGGTAACGCGGCGAAGCCGCCCCCCAAGACTCGCACAATCAGCGGGAAAATAGCGGTGGAACGAACTGCACAATGAGCGCTAATTTCCCGGCCTCGCGGGCGCCTTAAGTGGTCCGTCGGGTCATCGTGAATCATAGAAATATGACGGAACTACGACGACCTTCTCGTGAATCGGTGCAGTCGTTCGGAAAATTGGTGAAGCCACCACCCAATATTAACCCTGAAGGGTTGTAATTGGTCTCAAAAATTGGGAATTTTTTTTCTGTCGTGACGATTTTTTGTGGCGATGGGAAATCTCACTTGGGTTTTTATGCAGGCTTTTACGATGTGATGGCTGATTTTTTTTAGGTTCTGAAAAAATGTTTAGGTGGAAAAAAAATTCGAGACGTGTGATCGAGAATTAAATCGGAAATGCAGCTTTGACGATGTGGTGGCTAATTTTGTTTAGGTTCTCAAAAAATGTTTAGGTGGAAAAAATATTCGAGACGTGTGATCGAGAATTAAATCGGAAATGCAGCTTTGACGATGTAGAGGCTAATTTTTTTAGGTTCAAAAAATGTTTAGATAGAAAAAAAATGTCTACGGTTTCGCAGTTTGCTGAGTTTTAAAGAATTCACCATTCGTTTTTTTTTTTTTTTTTCTAAAAGCGAAAAATTCAAATAACTTGATAATTTTCAATTTTTTTTTTTTCATCAATTGGAAAAAAATGATCAACCGCTTTTTCGACCTAAAAAATAAATCACCATAACGTCAACGTCCACGTGGCCCCTAAAACCAGCCGGAAAAAAATCCTATGTCCATTTTTCGTCCATTCACGGTTGTCCCAAAAGACTTTTCGAAACTTTCTCCCGTCGTCCCCGCGTGTGGAAATCGCGTTGTGCCTCTTTTCGCCGCGAAAACTCGCGTCGGTGCAGGTCGGAGAGGGCGTAAGGGAAAAAGGGATGGAAGTTTCGCTGGAGCATCGGGTATGAAAGTTGGGTTGGGTGGGGTGAGACGGGTCGGGGCTGTTTGGACTCGGAACCTGGGAATTCACTTTTTCTCTCGCTCACTCGGGGTCGCCTCTTACTTTATATTCTCGCTTTCTCAGTCTTTAAACCCTCGCCCCCCCCCTTCCCCCTTCCCCCTCGCTAACCTCACGTTCGCCGTGGCAGCAGCAGCAGCAGCTCGTATTCAAATGTTGATGAAATTGACCAGACGGGCTTTGATCTGGCCTCTTCAAATATTCTCCAAGAGATTGAAGTGAACATCTGAGACGAGCGAGAGCGACCAACGAGAGCGAATGAGAGGGAAAGTCGCGATCGGGGCAAAAGGGGCCGCATCAGAAGCGAAAATTATCTTGCCGGATGGATACAAAATAAAAAGAGACGAATCCGGAGCTTTTCCGGCTCGCCCTCTCGGCTCCGCTCTTAGCCCGATTTTCGCTCGCTATACCCGCGACTGACTTTCGGGGGCAGCTTTTGTGCCCCACCGAGGATCGTCGAATCGGCCGATCGACGTAGTATTTTCGTACAGCAACATTTTCAATGCCCGGGGCCGAAAAAGGGTTCAAAGAGCCAATCGACGAGAGCCCGAAAGGATTTTTAGGATTTGACTTTTAATTAAATCACTCATCCAGAAATTGGTCGGCGGTTGATTAAATCGGTAATTAATGCTAGGAAACCCCCAAATTTGAAGCCGGAGTTGATAAACAAATTTTTTTGTCTAATAAAAAATTAACGAAGATATACAAAAATAAATGGAAATAAACAAAAATACACAAAAATAAATAAAAATATATATTTTTGTCTAATCAAAAATACACAAAAATAAGTATTTTTGTTTAATCAAAAATACACAAAAATAAATCAAAATAAATATTTTTGTCTAATAAAAAATACAGTTTGATTAGTATTGAAAAAAAAAATCTCCATGTCTCGAAGATCGCACGAGAAAATTTACAAAAATATGAAAAATCATGTTTAATAATACGAAATATATTTGCGTCGTTTCTTTTCTCACGCCAGACACACACGCGTGTCTCGCGGTGTACGACTGCCAAAGCAGGGGCGTTGAATTTCATGCGGCCGGAGGGTGAATTCCGCCGACCTCCCCCGGCGGAGCATTTAATATTTAAAAGGCGCATCTGAGATATGTCGATTCCCGAACATAAATAGCAAGGGCCATCCAGCGCTACAGAATAAACAGGGAACAACCCCTGGGTTTCTGCTACACACAGAGAGTCTGGTACAATGTGGGGGTGGGAAAGGGGGGGAGGGGGGCTCTCTCTGCCCACTCTATTTCACTTTATGCGAACTCCTCATTCTCCCTCCCACCGTCTCATTCTCGAATGATTTATTTGTCGCGCTTCCACCTCGGCCGGCCGGGTTTACCATCGAAGATTTGCATTTTCCGAGAACACTCGGAAAGCGCAAGTCGCGATCTTGCATTTCCAAAGGGACTCTCGACGTGTGCTCGAGAATTAAATCGGAAATGCAGCTGGAGCTCGCGACACTCCGGGATCTACGGGAGCGGAGAATTTTCCGCTCGGCGGGATTTTCCGAAACTCCCGGAAGTCGAGGGAAATGAATTTCGAAAAATCGCGAAAAGAGCGACATTTCCGGACAATCTTCAGGAAAAAAAAATCGATGAATTCGGGCGAGATGTGAATGATTTAATTTTTGAAAAATGTCAGACTGAGGATTTTTCGTCGAATAGAAATTTCGAAAATTCTGAAACAGAAGGAAAAAATAATAATTTGAGAGGCGAGAGAAATGTTCATGTAATTCGACTTTAGGAAGCTGTAAAAAAAAACTTAACATTTTTTTTCAATTTTCAAAAATTCCGAAAAAATGAATATAAATTAAAAAAAAAACGAGGGACATTTTTCATGTCGTTCGACTTTTGGAATCCGCAAAAAAAAAAAATCGTGGGATCGATGGCGAAAAGTGAAAAAATCATTTTTTCGAAACTATTTATTTGTTATTTTTTTTCTCAAAGAAAATATGTATCAACGTACACACAGGAGGGTTGAACGAACCCCAATGCTAACTTTAATTCTCCTCTCCCTCTCCGGGTCAAATCTTCGCCGACTCCCCCCGGGCCTTAAGGCAGGGGGGAGGGGGGTCCTTAAACGGAATTTCATATTCGTAAATCTCCGCGCCGGTTTCGATAAATCAAAACTACACAACCGGGCGCGCGCCCTCCCGGCTGCTGCGTGATTCCCGACGCGCGCGAGCCATACGACACATGGGACCGCGCAGCGCGCCGCGGGCCGGCGCTCAATTTTCGCGAGCGACGAGAAAGAGGGCAAACGGCACGACTACGCGGGCGAACAAAGGAAAAAGGTCAACCCTCGCTCCTTCGCACCCGCCGTCGTAGTCGTCGTCGTCGTCGTCACCCATCCGCCCGGGCGATGCACACGCCGCGCCTGCAACATCCGCTCGACATCTTCCAGAGCACAAAAATTGATTCTCACCCTCTTCCTGGTTCGGCCCTCCCTTCTCACCGCCCTGCCCCGCTCACACCCTTCGACAACCCCAATAGAACCTTCGCCTCTTTCCAGATGGTTAAGGTATATTATATCTCGGTCGAAAAGCGAAATCCTGTGGAAGAAAAAAATTGGAAAGTTTCTGATTCACGATTTTTTCGTAAAAAAAATTAAAAAAGTAATTTTTGGCTCACGATTACTTCGTATAAAAAATAAAAAATAATTTTTGGCTCACGATTATTTCGTATAAAAAATAAAAAGTAATTTTTGTCTCACGATTACTGCGTATAAAAAATAAAAAATAATTTTTGTCTCACGATTACTTCGTATAAAAAATAAAAAGTAATTTTTGTCTCACGATTACTGCGTATAAAAAATAAAAAATAATTTTTATCTCGCGATTACTTCGTATAAAAAATAAAAAGTAATTTTTGTCTCACGATTACTTCGTAAAAAAATAAAAAGTAATTTTTGTCTCGCGATTACTTCCTAAAAAAATAAAAAGTAATTTTTGCCTCACGATTACTTCCTAAAAAAATAAAAAGTATTTTTTTATCTCACAATTACTTCGTGAAAATAAATAAAAAGTACTTTTTGTCTCACAATTAATTTGTAAAAAAATAAAAAGTAATTTTTGTCTCATGATTACTTCGTAAAAAAATAAAAAATAAAATTTTCGCCTCACCAATTGAAACGTCGAAAATAAGCGCCGCGAATTAGCCGCATCGCGGATGTCCAAAGTTCGCCCTCGATTGGCCCCTGATTTATCGGGGGCCGCCGCGCGTTTTCCGCGCGCGGTCCCGGGAACTTGTTCGGGTACGCGCGTAAATCGCCGGATTAAAAGAAGCACCGGTGACGCGCGCTTCGAGCCATTTTGCCCGAATAATGGCCGGCCAATGGGCCGAGGCCACCGAGGGTGCGGACCCGAAATTTGGAATTCAGAGGACAAGACCCGGGGGGCTGATGCGAGCTGCCTTGAAGGGGGAGGGCGAAAGAAACGTGGGCGCTGTGTGTAACCCGCGTCCGAGAAGTGGAAACGTCGAGCGCGGCGCGCCGGAGCAGCTCGCCGGCATCGAATCGACTGGAGGGTTAATTTTCTGGTCAGTTGGTCGCTTCTGGCTCTATCCAGGGTTATAGCCCGGCGATCTCGAGGTCCGTAACAGCCTCTACTTTAACCCACCCCCCCTCCCCCCTCCTCCTCCTCACCCTCCCTCTCCCACTTCTGCCCCTACATAAATATCCGGGATTAGCCATTTCTCCTGCACGCTCTGTCTCCTTCCACGTCGATTCTCCCTCTCCCTCGCCGCTGTTCGCTTCTCAAACTGTCTCTCCGTACGCGGGGCCGTAAAGTAATTCACTTCGCGCAAAACTTCCGCGCAATTTGCGCATTTAACATAACCAATTATTTTTTATTTAGCTCCGATAGTAGAAAAAAATGTGTGGTTCCATTTTTGGTCACCTCGGGTCGGACCCATTTTTACGTTTTCTGATTGTGACATTTTTTTCGGATTTACTACTTACAAAAAAATGGCTCAAAAATGGTACCTCAAATACAAAGCTGAGGTACCATTTTTGAGACATTTTTTTAGCTACAAAGGTACGCTGTAAAAAATGGCTCAAAATGGTACCTCAAATACAAATCTGAGATACCATTTTTGAGACATTTTTTTTTAGCTACAAAGGTACGCTGTAAAAAAAATGAGGACTCATGATTTTGTACATCTGCGATTGATGGGATTTGAAGCCTTCAAGGTTTATGGAAAACTGGGAAATTTTTCTTTTTCTTTTTTTCGTATTCCCTGGCGGATTGTCCACTTTGCCGGGACTTTGTGTTTCCGTCCGCAATGTATCGTCCCGGCTATCGGCGTCCAATCGTACAGACACATCGCGGTTTTCCCGTTCCGCGTTTCTCCACCCGCGAGTCCCTCTATGGTAACAACGGGAGATACTGAGAGACATCGGCTAGGAGCTGCCGTTACGAAAGGGGCCACAGGGGGCTTGGATGCTTCTACGATCACTTGACCGATTAAGGACCTGGCCGAGGGCTTCGAGAGCTGCGCCGGGTGCTTCGGCTGCTCCGCGCTTTAACGCACCGGCCCCCCCAGTGGAGGAGGGTCCAGAGTGGATTGACGTAATTGAGAAGAAAACATGATCTGGCAAACCGTCATCTCGTGGAATATATCCGATCAGTGGGGTTCGCCGTCTTTGCCCGGAGGAGAGCTTATCGTCAATTACCCGAAGGGGCTTTTTTCCCCCGGTAAGACCTCTTTGGCAACTTTGCCGCTCGACGATCTCCGCCTCCCGGGCACGATCACTTTCAGTCGCTGACATCTTTATTACCCAAGTTTGTCGTTGTACTTTTGTAGGGCACATTTGCGTCGGGACGTCGGGACGTCGGAACATCATGACATCAAGACATCGAGACATCAAGATATCAAGATATCAAGACATCAAGACATCAAGACATCAAGACATTCAAGACATTCAAGACATTCAAGACATTCAAAACATTCAAGACATTCAAAACATTCAAGACATTCAAGACATTCAAGACATTCAAGACATTCAAGACATTCAAAACATTCAAGACATTCAAGACATTCAAAACATTCAAGGCATTCAAAACATTCAAGACATTGAAAACATTCAAGACATTGAAAACATTCAAGACATTCAAGACATTCAAAACATTCAAAACATTCAAGACATTCAAAACATTCAAGACATTCAAGACATTCAAAACCTTCAAGACATTCAAGACATTCAAGACATTTAAGGCTTCAAGACACCAAGACATTCAAGACATTCAAAACATTCAAGACATTCAAAACATTCAAGACATTCAAGACATTCAAAACCTTCAAGACATTCAAGACATTCAAGACATTTAAGGCTTCAAGACACCAAGACATTCAAGACATTCAAGGCATCAAGACAACAAGACATTCAAGATATTCAAGACATCAAGACATTCAAGATATTCAAGACATCAAGACATCACGACATTCAAGATATTCAAGATATTCAAGGTATTCGAGACATCAAGACATCAGGACTTCAAGATATCAAGATAGAAGGCCATCAATACATCAAGAAACAGTGAAACCCACATTGACGTATATTGAATCAGTCAGTTCATCGAACCGTCATTAGCAAGTCCGTGAGAGGAATTCCGAAGCCGTGATTGCCTTGACGTTCGAGGACAGCTCAACGCACGAGAAGCGCAAGGCGGAAAACAAGAATAGAACCAGTTCGAGACTTCAGGTATCGAGCGCTAGAATGATAGTAAGGTCTGTGTGCAGCCGGAATATCGCTGCGGAGAGTCGGCCGTCGAGGATGAAGGCGCGCAGCTGATCACTCGATAAATAACGCGCAAGTGGCGGCGCAGACTCGAGAACGAATCGAGAAACGAGACGGGTAGCGGTTGGCGAGGGAGACGGGAAAGACAGAGGGAAAGAGATCGATCGGCCACGCGTGGAGAGTCGGTCGATGCATCGCGCTGTTTGCCTGATGTACGGAACGAGTGGGTTACGCGAGCTGTTTGTATTTGATCGGTTCGGCATACGGCAAAGCTGATCATAGTCACGGGATAATCGCGTGTTGAACTGGAACTGGTTGAAGAAACCATTCGGATGTCAAGATCAACGTTCAATCGGATGATGTCCACAAGCCCCGGGAAGGGGGAGGAGAAAAAGCCTCATTGATCCAGTTAAAACCTGTGAAATGGATTTCCCAGCCGACATCAAGAAGTTGGCAAGCCCGAAATTTTCGCGTCTCTCGCGGGGGTCCCGAGGGCGGGTTAGCCCGGGGGCTTCACGGCGAGAGGAGGAAAACGTCCCGGGCCGCGGGAGTAAGTCGCGCTGATCTCCATTCGCGAGACGAGGGTAACAGCCGCGCGCTCGTGGATCGCGTCGACTCGTTTTTACCCCGCGGAGCGCGGAGTCCGGGGAACGGATTAAAGCAAAGCCAAAGCTCCTTAAACTGCGGTCCGGAGGCTAAGCTGGATACATGTCGGGGGTTTCCCCGGGAGTTTTGCGCGCATGCATCGCGCACCAAGTGCGACCTCGCTATTCTGCATCAGACCCTACACCGGCATGGTCGCTGCTTCCTCAACCCCCGTTTTCCCCGCCTCACCCGTGGATTCTCCTCTTTTGTCTGGATCATCAGATCTACTCGTCCACTTTTCAAACGTGGAGATGCGCGGAGCCGCAGCTGTAACGTCGGACTGAGTGGGAGAGGCGAGCTGGGACCTCAGTCATCAAAGATGGGAATCGTCAGAGTCCTTAAATTAACGAGAACATCCTAGGGATAGACTTGGAAGGAACTAAGGTCACTTCTATGGCTCCCAAAAAAGTCCTGGTCAACTGGAATCTCGTCGTGAGTCGTCAGGGTCGACCAGTCGCAGGAATAACTCACCTGGGACCTCAGTCATCAAAGACGGGAATCGTCAGAGTCCTTAAACTAACAGGAACATCCTAGGGATAGACTTGGAAGCACCTAAGGTCACTTCTATGGCTCCCAAAAAAGTCCTAGTCAACTGGAATCTCGTCGTGAGTCATCAGGGTCGACCAGCCGCAGGACCGACTCACCTGGGACCTCCGTCATCAAAGACAGGAATCACCAGAGTCCTCCAACTCACACGAAACATCCTAAAAAAATCCTGTTCATCTGCAATCCCTTCGTGAGTCATCACCAGCGAACACATAGCGCCGTCCAGTCGCAGAACAAACTCCGCGACGTTGGTCCACCGGGCACCCTGAACACATCTCGGATTATCATATCCATGACTTATTCATCCGTTCAAGGGGTCAAGATTCCCGCGACCGCGCGACAGGAATAGCAATGCCGGACAAGTGTCGGCCCGTTTCGCGGACGGGTTTACGACCAAGGAAATGGCTTATGCTAATGTCCAGCGCCGCGTTGGGACGACTCCTCCAACGTGGTTCCAATCTCGAAGACCCGCTTATCAGAAATATGGACTCATTGGAACCATTCAGACATCTAGACGGCATGGCAAAGCAGTCGTATGCCGAAAAAACAGGGGGACCCCTTCTATAAAACATCATCCAGGGGTTGTTTCAGTATGCGGGATCCTTTTCTGCATACGCGACACATGAAACCGAGTCCGGGTGTGTGGAAGCCGGTCCGAAATGTACGCCTCAACTCGCGGAAAGCTCCCGTGTGGGAAAATCCGAGTTGAACCGCGGCCGGTGAACGCAACCCCCGGGCCACCCTTCCATTCCAGCGGATCCGTCGCACCATCCGCGCGCTCCTCAGTCCCGGACAAGACGAAAAGTTCTTCTTGCGCAGGGGGGACGCGGGGAGGAGGTGGAGGAGGAGGTGGAGGTGGTGGAGGACGAGCCGGATGGCCGAGGGCCAAGGGGGTTCCTGGGTGCTGCTCACCCAGCGTCCCAGGCTAAGGACGGAGCGACGCGAAGGGGTTTTCCGCGGATCGCCGTACGGAATCGGGATCAGCATCCGAAGGTCGAAGGATATATCCTGATCCTCTGTATTTGAATACGACGACGGCGGCTCTCCCGCCTCTCGAGGGGACTACATGCATTTTAACTAACGTCCAGATGCCGCCGGTCCCACGCTGCCCCGTCCAACGGCGCACGGCCGACGGAGACGACGTTCGACGAACGTCGTCGTCGTCGTCGTCGTTCCAGGGGGGGCTTCCAGAGCATCGCCAAGTTTCTCAACTATCGCGCCTCGCGCAACCCGCTACACTTCGGCACTTCGGCATGTAGACCGGCGGCGCGGATCGGCCGACCCGGGGGGAGGAGGCGAAATGGAGATTGGTAGGCGGTAGGAGATGAGGGATGAGGGCCGCGGGGGACGAGAGGTGGATGCGACGACGACGACGACGACGGGGTTGGGGGAATGTAGGACGCCACGGGGAAGGAGCGTCCGGCTCGGTAGCGTCTGAGTTACCGGCGGCGCATAACTCCGGAGAGAGAAACATCCAGGAGGAGGATTATCCGTAGCCCTCCGCACTTGCCAGGGATTCGGATGATGTCGGGATGTAGGGCCGGCGATACTGGTGCTTGAGACGCACTTTGGGGAACACACGTGAATGGAAGTTGGGACTTTGGAATCGGTGCTGGAAGTTGCGTGTGTCCAAGATTTTCTGGGTCGATACATTGAGACGTTGATGTATTCAAGACTTTGATGTATCGAAGTCATTGATGCATTCTAGACATTGATGTATCCAAGACAGCATGACTCTACGCTGTCCAAAATAGCATAGAGTAGGTTTCCAGTCGTTCCAAGACATTGATGTATCCAAGGCAGCATGACTTTGTGCTGTCCAAAACAGCATAGAGTAGGTTCTACATGGCTCCTACACGGGCAAACCTTATGCAAACTGGATTTACCACTCCTTATGAATCCGGATGATGTCTAGTTGTAGAGTTTGCAACGTTAATACATGAAACACCCTTTAGGCACACATGTGCCTCGAAGTTGGATGTCTGGATTCGCCATGGAACTTGCATATGTCCAAGATTATCCGAATTGATACATCAAGACATTGATGTATCCAGGACACTTTCAACGAGCATGACTATAAAAAAGGTTCCAAGTCATCTTGAACCCTTTAAGCAGCTGCCTCCCACATCGTCGAACCTCCACAAAACTGGATCCACAACTCGTCCCCCCTATCCATGCCTCCTTATCGGAAACCCAAGTCCAAGACACCACCTAACATGACTTCCCGGTGCCCATATCCAGTCTGCCCACCGTCCCTATTCCACGTTCACAGAGGCAACGCCTAGGAGAAATCGGACCCCACGGTAAACAGGGATCGGTGCGACCTACGGAAGGATGACCAAAAGAAAAAAAGAAGCCGGTGGAAGGTGAGGAGCGAGACCCTCCGGTCCGTCGTCATCCGGCGCCTAATGCGAGAACGCGAAGGAGGGAAAGTCGCGCACACCGGACGGAGAGCCGGAGGATAAACCTGGACAACGGCGGCGGGGGCTTTGAGGGTCGGTAGGGTCGCGACGACTCGGTGCGGCCGAGGAACGAGGAAAGGGGTGCGGAGGAGGAGGTGGAGGAGGAGGAGGGGGAGGAGGGAAAGACAGAGAAGTACGGAGGTATCGAAGGAAAAGGAGAAGGTGGTGGAAACCAAGAGGGAAGCACGGGGAGTGGATGCGGGGGGAGGCGAGGGGGGGACCGGAGCGGGAGGAAGGGGGTTATAGCTGAGTGGGTACCCCCAGAGGTGGGTCTGGTTGGCCGCGGCGTCGGCGTCGGCGGCTACGTCGGCGGCGGCTGTCTTGGACAAAATCAATACTGTGGCCACCCAACCTCTGTACCCGAGGAGGAGGAATACGCGGGGGGGGCAGGAGGGGAGGGGGGCACCACCCCTTCCTTTAGCAGCTACTACCCGACGGCACCACCACCGCCCCTAAGGTCTCGCCGCCGTTAAGGGGCAGGGGAAGATGAGGATGGAGGTGGAAAGGGACGCCCAAGTCGGTGGCTCGGCTGCTGCTGGTGCTGCTGCTGCTGCAGATGCCGCGTAATTACCACCCTCAAGACACGTGTGGCGCTCGCGCGCTTCCCACCGCTTTCCCCCTCTCCACATCCCCCTCACTCCCCCACCCTGCAACCAACCCCACAGCCCCTCAACTATTCTCTCTACCTCCTCGCACTTGGCACTCTCACCCTTTGAACTTCTATCCTTTACTGCCTTCTCTGTGTCTCCTTCTTCTTCTTCTTCTTCTTCTTCTTGCTGCTTCCGGTTCTGCTTCGGTTTCTTTTGTTTTTTTTTTTTGCAACCATCGCTCGCCTCGCTCGCTCGGATTTCGCTTCTATGGTTTGTGAAACGGGTGGAAATTTATGTTGAGCTTTGGTTTTTATTTTTTGATTTGTTTTGTTGTGGTTTTGTGGTTTTTGTAATTTTTAATCTTGTTTTATTTTTTGTGAAATTGATTTTGGGGGTTTAGAAATTTTGTTAGGGTTGGGAGGATTTTGGTGGAATATATTTTGTGGATGGACTCAGTTTTTGGTTTCGTACGGTTTTGGTGCGGATTTCCGTGGACACCCTGTACATACGTTCGTTCTATCCTTCCTCTCTCCTTCGCCTCTGGCCTCTCCGCCGTCTCCTTCCGCGCTCCTCTCCTTCCTCGCTCCACCGTTCCACCCGTGGATTCTCCGGCCATGTCTTCGCGGTGGCGGCGGTAGCGCGCGCTGCGGTACTTAGCTCCGGGGGTGTCTTTATTAAAAGTATAACTCGTGATATCGTAATGATCGGTGCGCGAACTCCTCTCGGACTCGGGCCAATTTTCCCCCTTTTTCCTTTTTCCTTTTCCTTCCATGCATGACCAAAAAAAAAAAATTACGCTCACGAAAAATCTCACGAACTAAAGATTTTTTTTCATTAATTCCACAATTTCTGAAAATTAAAAAAAAACGTACGATCATCTCGATCGCTCGAAAATACGTTTTATTTATTATTCTTTATTTCTAAAATATGAAGAAAAAAAAACGCCCACCAAAAATTTCACGGCGAACCTAAAGATTTTTTTTTTCGTTAATTCCACAATTTGTGAAAATAAAAAAAAAACGTTCGATCGTCTCGATCGTTCGAAAACACGTTTTATTTTTTATTCTTTAACTCTACAATTTGCAAAAATGTAAAAAATTTCGTTCGCCACGCGAAAGCTCGAAAACACGTTTCATTATATTTTTTTATTTTTTAATTTCCCTTCCGATTCGGCGCGCATTTGGCCGCTGGCCAGTGATTATCTTGGGGGGTGACTTATGAATTATTTTTGACGTGGTATTTTTTTCTTCTCTCCGTTTCTCGCGCTCCACACCCGACGCGCCTCTGGTCTTGCCTCTTTCTTCCGCGCCGGCGTCACGACAAAGCCCCTAATAAATTAGCATTCTCGTTCCTAACAAGGTCCAGACTTGGTCCCTAAGGGCGAACGGGAGTCGGTAGATAGCCACCTACAACATACCAGCCCCCCCCCCCCCCCCGGCCCGGCCGGACATTGCGAGCATAGCTCTTGCCAGACTCGGGATGGCTGGTTCGTCCAACCCTCTCGGCAACCACCCAAACCCACCCCCCACCCCCCTCGCCGCCGCCGCTCCTCTCTATATCGTACGCCGAGGCGGAAACTACCCTTATTAATATTATAAGACAAACCGACACTGGTACAGCCGGCAGTCAGTCTCTCGTGTGTAAATACTCGGGATATTTATACGATGATCGGATTTACTCGGCTGCGCGGCGTCTCGGAAGCGGGGTGAAAGACTCCCTTAAGGGGATCGCGCCCCTCGAAACGACTGAATATAAAAAATATCAGTAAGCAATTTTTTTTTACGCCGAGTGTGAAAAGCTAAAATGTGAAAAAAATATTTTGAAATATGACTCGTTAAGGTAAACAAAAAATGAGTGTCTGTCATTTTTTAAATAATTTATGACGCAGGGTTGAAGGAATGTTTACTAAAGATAATCGTGTCGAGATAAATAGCTGGAGATACAAAAATATTATTCAACAAGGATGTTGCTGAATATTTTTTATCGTATTTTTACACAATTTGCATGAAAAACTGAACCCGAAATTACGTCCAGCCTAATATAGTATAATAAAATGGTGTAAAATGGTTATTTTTTATATTTTGCATTTATTTTATATGTATGATTTTTTTAATGCATTTTCACTGTCGAATGAATAAATAAATATATAAATAAATAAAAAATATTTAATAAACGTCATCCGTTGCAAAAAATAAAAAATAAATGTCTAGAATTTTTTCGTAATTTACAGAAAGAATTTTTTTTTTTTTTTGCCTCCTCAATCTCAATTTTCCGTCACGAGTCCTCAGGTGCGGCGTTCAGAGTCGTCGTGCGGGCGTGGTGGCAAAGTGAATACGGAGGATTCGTGTAAATTTGAGTGAAAACGAAACCCCGGGCACGTACACGACTAATCATACCGCCATTTCCTTTAATATCCGCTGGGGTGGCCCCGGTGTACCCGAAACGAGCGAGAGCCCGAAATCCGCCTCTCCGCCACCGGACGATACGTCGCGGTGGGTTATAACGCGCTCGCCCGCCGAGTCTTAGGGACTTCCGGCGAGGTCGTGCACTCTCAGCACCGAGCCTCGGCTTCGCGGGTTACGACGCGAGGACTAGGCCTCCCTTCCGGCGTCTGAATGTTTCAAGCTTTCCTCGGGTTAGTCGACCTTCCCAGTCTTACATTTCGTTTCTTCCGAGCAAAAATTAATACGCAAAATATATTTGCTACATTTTAGCCAAAAAGTTAAATAAATAATATGAATACTGATAATTATAACTATACTAGGCTAATCACAGACGAAAAAAATATTTTTTCTGTCAGAAATCGTAGATCCGTCTCCCGACCGAAAATCGCAAAAATCGACCCCAATTTTTTTTCTTTTCAAAATATCGACTTTTAACCTATACCATCATTCTCAAGTCGCATATTCTACCCCCGAAAACACTGGTTATTAACCTTTTTTAATCGATTTTGAAAAAAATATTTTTTTGGCGACGAAAAAAATATTTTTTCTGTCAGAAATCGTAGATCCGACTCCCGACCGAAAATCGCCAAAATCGACCCCAATTTTTTTTCTTTTCAAAATATCGACTTTTAACCTATACCATCATTCTCAAGTCGCATATTCTACCCCCGAAAACACTGGTTACTAACCTTTTTTAATCGATTTTGAAAAAAATATTTTTGTCGATGAAAAATTGTTTTTTGCTTGGATTTTTCGACCTCGTCGAGTCACAAAGCTCAGACGACGCGTTTCCAAATTTCGCGTCGTCCCGGGAGGCGAGAAAAAAAACAAGGAAGAATTTCCGCGCGGACACCGGCGACACTCGCGAGGCAAAAAATAGGCTTTTTACGAGATTATCACGATCCACGCGCCAAACGTGTCCGGCCGGACGACCACGGAGGTGTTATAGGTGGCGAGCTCGCTCGACCGGCTGGGAATATCGATAGTTCGGCGGGCTCTAACAACGTGCGTGTGCGGGCGTTGATTTGGCCAATGAAGAAGCCCACGCTCTCGGGGCCAAAGAGCCTTGATTTCGCAAAACGAAAGGGTGCGCGCGAGCCTCGACTCTCGCCGAGGTGCCGGACCACCGGGATCTCCGTGCGAGCCGCACGGAACGCACGAGAGGTACGAATTACACGCGATACGAGAGCTCCCGACTTTTCGCCCGATATCCGCGTAATTCCGTTCAACCGACTTTTCGTTGTTATTTTTATCCAAAAAAATGCTGCAAATTTTAGTTTCGCTCAAAAGAACAAAAAAATATATATAATAAAATTACACAAATTTTAGTTTCGCTCAAAAGAACAAAAAAAATCATCATCAATATAATAAAATTATACAAAATTTAGTTTCGCTCAAAAACAAAACAAAAATAATAATAAAATTATACAAATTTTAGTTTTGCTCAAAACCAACAAAAAATCAATTTAACAAAATTCTGGAAATTTTTGTTTCGCTCAACAAAAAATTAACAAAATTCTCAAACTTCAAAAAAAAGAAAACAATCAATATAATTTGCAATAAATTGCAAACAAATGTTTCATCCCACTTCCCGTAACAAGGCTTCAAAAAACCGTAATCCGGCTTACCGAAAATTTTCATTTCGATTCAAATCGACTCCGTTCACCGTCGTTTTATCGCCCTCGTGTATCCTCGTATAGTTTTCATCAAGAACGGAGTCCAAATAACGAGGGTCCAATACGTCGTTGGCCCCGTGGCTTTATCGGGCCCGCAGCACGACCGACTCTGAACCAGCCAAATGATTCCCGCAATCCCCCCTACTGGCAAACCCCCCCCCGATACTGGGGGGTATCAGAGACACCGTCGATCGTACGCGTTGCGAGACAAATCGTCGGAATCCGTGCGGGACGATTATCGCCCGCGCGCCGCGACCGAAAAACCTCGGGGTCGTCGCCGTCGCTGCCGCATCCTTCTGCGTCGTTTCGGTGAAATCCTTATGGCTCGCGTGCGCGGGAGCGCAGCCAACTTCGGGGGGAGAAAGTGAATAAGTACAAAGCTGCGGAGCAACAAAGAGAAAGCTCGATGGTTGAAAGCACCATAGGGAGGGAAGAGGAGGAGATTCAGAGAGTCGTAGATCGAGGAAGTCTCTAGATGCGACGTCGCACCGAGCGGTGCGGGAATCGTTGAAGGGGGGGGGGGGCAGGGGGGACGTAAATGTGCGGACTGTACACAGAGAGACGTCGAGGTCGCCCGAGCCAGGGAGTTGGGAAATGTGACGTCGCGTCCCGCTGCCGAGATATTAAACTATAAATCCTTATCCCGGTGTCCTCTCTGCCTCCCTCCGTCCGCCCCCCCGGCCGCCACCCTCTCACTGTGTGCTCGGTGCATCCGCGTACACTTGGCCACCGCCTGTAGTTTCCGCGCGCCGGGGTCTCGCGGCTTTTCACCCTCTTCCGCGCGCGCGCGCGCGCCGCACACCCTTCCGCTTATACGGACGAACGTGTCGAAAGGGCGGAACGCGGTGTTTTGGCCCCGACGTGTATCCTCTCGGGCCTCCCGTATAACACGATGCTCCGATCGCACCTTCGGCGCCCCTACGGCGATCGCGTACGGCTTCTGTATCGTTCGTCGTGTATTTCGTTTCGCGCGTTTCGCGTGGATCTTGCTATTGGCAGGCCTGAAAATTCGTTGGAAATTGGTTAGTAGATGGTTACTGGATGGTTAGCAGATGGTTAGCTAGTGGTTGGCATATGGTTAGCATATGGTTAGCATATGGTTAGCAAGTGGTTAGCAAGTGGTTAGCAAGTGGTTAGCAAGTGGTTAGCAAGTGGTTAGCATATGGTTAGCAAGTGGTTAGCATATGGTTAGCATATGGTTAGCGAATGGTTAGCGAATATGTTAGCTAATGGTTAGCGAATGGTTAGCGAATGGTTAGTGAATGGTTAGCGAATGGTTAGCTAATGGTTAGCGAATGGTTAGCGAATGGTTAGCGAATGGTTAACAACTGGTCGTAAATTCGTGGACCGAACAAAATTAATTTCATGTGAACAAAAATATTCAAAAAATTTGTTAACCCATTTTTTTCACTCGCTGTTGGTTGCGAATGTGCGTGCGACGCGTTCGCAAAATGACGAGTATGACGTGAACTTCGTTTCGATGTGCGACGGGCTCTAATTTTGTCTCGCTCGGTAACCCGGGCGCGAGGCCGAAAAGCGCTTGGGCGTGACAAGTCGGGCAACCGGGGTGGTCGAGTTCGCGGACGAGGCTACGGCGACCGGTCGACCGAGGACCTCGCCAACTTGACTCACAAAGAGCCGCCGCCGCGCGCGGAGATAAAAGTACGGAGACGCGGAGAGCGAGAGAGCGAGAGCAAGGTGGCCGGGACGGCCGACGGCTTCCTCACAGCCGCGCGACGCCCGGATCGCCCTCTCAGCCACGACGAATTCGTCGCCACTCGTCCGTCTATTTGGGCGTGAAAACACGAGAGCGAGCTCGCGCGTCCGGAGTCTCGGGCGACGCGCGCGGGTGAGCGCCCGAGACGAGAGGGACTTTTGACGGTCGCCAGGAAACCCGTGGCTCTTCATTTCGCTCCGGTTGCCACTCGCGAGCGCGCCCCCGGCGGGGAGATATCGTTTTGCAAGATTCCTAATAAATCCGCCCCGAGCGCCTCTCTTCCTTCGCCGTCGTCGTCGGGGCGAGCAGCGACGAGCATCGGACCGTTGTCATCCGCACACGCGAAAAAAAGAAAAAAAAATTGATACCACGACTGGGGCTGACACGAAAAATATATAAATATTATTTATCGGTATAGCGATGTATGAAATAAAAAATGAAAAATTATTTCGCCGGCGAACTTGGAAATAATTTTTTTTAATACGTTATCATTTACCGCGCTAATTTTTTTTTTTTTTTTTTTGGTATCATTTTTTTCCAGGTTTTATTTTCTATTCTTGTATTCAACTTTAGGGGGGGATTCTTTTATTTTTTTATATATTTGCATTCCCGATGCCTCGAATTGCCTCATCACAATGTACCATTTTGTACCCACTGTCAGCCCTCAAGGTTCCTGAGGTGTCCTGAAGAAAAAAACCTGAAGAAAAAGTCCTAAGCAGCATTACAATAAATCAAATGAATCATTCAATTAACCCCCGATGCACACATCGGCCGCCTCGAAACCTCGGGTCGTGTTAATAGCCTCGAGGGCCGGAATTTCTCGGCGTACGGTTTTCACCATTGCGTATACGAAGCAGCAGCAGCAGCAGCTTGCAAGGTTAGAATCCTCTTCGCACCGCTCGACACGGTAAGGAGAGCCCGATCTTCTTGGCACGAAAGGCCACACGGAGGAGCGAAGGGTAAGAGTCAAGGAGGGTGTGAGGAGCGTAGGGAGGGCTAAGAGGGCGACGGGGGGTGAGGGGGTAAAGGGGGGTGACTGTGTCGAGAGGATATAACACGTATGATCCTCGGGTTCGCGCGCTCTCCGAGGTCTCGAGGGGTTTTCCGTATAGTCGGAGCGAGAGCGAGGGAGAGGGAAGGGGTGGAGGAAGGGGGAAGGGGGGGAAGAGGGGGAGATCACCCTCCTGCAATTATTAATTAACACTCCCCTCTCAAGGCATTAACGCGGCTAAGAGCAACCTCACTCCACTCGGCCTCTTTCACCGAGTCTCCGACGCCGCCGCCGCCACCTTCTCAACCCTCCGCTCGACATCCGCCGGTTCAAAGCATCGCGCAGCCCTCTCGCTAGGCTTTGGCCGAACGTACGTAGCCCAAGAGACTCGGTACTGCAGGTGCTACCTGGAGTCGGGAGCGGTGTGACGAAATTCTTTCCTTGCTCTCGCTGCCCTCTCGCGATATCCCATCGAACGATCCACACGTGTGGATCGAATATTTTTGTTAAGGTTGGCACGTGATATATGCGGAATTTGGTTGAGAATTTTTGGTACCGTGGATATTTTTCTCGCAGGCGTTTTGCACTTTGTATTCTCGTGGGATTTTGTGTAGAATTTTTTTTTTTTTTTTTTGCTGTCACGGATTTTTTTTTTTTTTTTTTTTTTTTTTTTTTTTTTCGTACGTTGTTCAATGTGAAAAACTGACGAGATAAGATTTTGTTGCTGAGTCATTTTTATCGCGGCTCCCGTGATATTGTTGATTTGGTTAATAATTTTTGGTACAGTGGATATTTTTATCGCAGACATTTTGCACTTTGTATTCTCGTGGAATGTTGGGTAGAATTTTTTTTTTTTTTGCTGTCACGGATTTTTTTTTTTTTTTTTTTTTTCGTCCGCAGTTCAATGTGAAAAACTGACGAGATAAGATTTTGTCGCTGAGTCATTTTTATCGCGGCTCCCGTGATATCGTTAATTTGGTTAATAATTTTTGGTACCGTACATATTTTTATCATAGACGTTTTGCAATTTGTACTCTCGCGGAATTTTTTTTTTTTTTTTGCTGCCACGCGTTTTCTTTTCATCTGCAGTTCAATGCGAAAAACTGACGAGATAAAATTGATAAGATATTAGTGCTGATTTTATTGCTGATATCGTTGATTTGGTTAATAATTTTTGTTTCCGTGGATATTTTCATCGCAGGCATTTTGCACTTTGTACTCTGGCTTGATTTTGTATAGCCAATTTTTTCTCTGTCACGGATTTTTTTTTTTTTTTTTTTTTTTTCGTCCGCTTTTCAATGCACAGAACTAACGAGACAAGATTGACGAGATTTTGTCGCCGTAGTCGAAAAATGTTTTTTCCGCGGCTCAGGTCGTAAAATCCGCGAGGATTATCTTCCTGAGGTGAGAGGCTGGAGAGTCCCGTGTAAAAAAAGGGGTTGCGTTTCGACCCGTTTCGACCCAGGAGCCGCCGCTCCAGTTGTCTGGACAGGCCGAGGACGTGTTTCCCTCGTTGCTGCTCTCGGTTGCCAAGGCTAAGCAGGGGGGGGGGAGGGGGGGAGGTCGAAATCTACCGGGGGTGGCGGACGAAAGAGCGGCCGGGCCGCTCCGCAACTGCCCGGCCGAAAAAGACGCGGGGTTTCTCTCCGGCTGTCAGGGAGATAAATCGGCTCCGGCTTAATTAAATCTTCTTCCGTGCCTGGCTGCGCGAGCCAGCTTCACCGACGGGAAGAGCGACGCGCGAACCCCTCGCAGTCCGCGCTTCCACGGCGCCGCCGGACGCGCCTCCTCCGCTTCGCAATTGTTTCGAGGATATATCGACCTTGATTTAGGATCCGGCCGCGCGTTACGCGCCTCACGCACGAGCCCAGGTTGCTCGGCCCAGGCTGCACCGCGGGCGCTGGACAACGCGGAAATACGTCGTGTCGAATAAAAATCCGAAATGCCACTTTTTTCTCCCGCGACGTTCGAGTGTCGCGACGGAAACGAGGGTTTGTCGAGTCGAATTCTCGAAGAAGACGGTCTCAATATTAATTTGACGGTATTGACAATTTTTTGTATTTTTTTTTATTTTTTTATTAATTTGACGGTATTGACAATTTTTTGTATTTTTTGTATTTTTATTAATTTGACGGTATTGACAATTTTTTGTATTTTTTTTTTTTTTATTAATTTGACGGTATTGACAATTTTTTATATTTTTTATGTATCGACTTGACGGTATTGACAATTTTTTGTATTTTTTTTTGTATTGATTTGACGGTATTGATAATTTTTTATATATTTTTTTTATTTCCGGATACCCTGGTGGAAAATTTATAGCATTACATCGGGTCCAAGTTGAGACCTGGTCGGGCCCTGCCGGGCTAACACAGCCCGGATTGGGGCCTGATCAGGGCCTGACTGCCCTTGTAGAAAATCCTTGTAGAAAATAAAGCGACGAGAATCGCCGATGCACGTGAATTCAACGAGCAATCTCGAATCACTCCCGTTGTCATCAGTGACGTCATCTACGATTGAGCGAATATACTCACGGAGGAGAAAATACGCGAGAATTCTCCATGTAGGCGCGGAGGGTGGAAGGGGGGGGGGTGCAGGGGGCTGCTCCTTGAGGCGCGAGAACGGATGGAAGTGACATTACCCTACTCACTTTACACCCCGGGTATAACGAGTCTGGCTGACGCGCGCCGGAGGGTCTCAAAGACGCTCTGCAGCAAATTGCTACAAAGGTCGCCACGGCAGCGCGACCTTAATACAGACCAACCTCAGTGTGCCATCGGTGGCGCCGCTGTTTCTAATCATATTTGCGATTTCTTAATCTTTCGTCACGTCCGTATAAATCATTGGTATCAACGTGATTCTGAAGTTGGCAACGTGAGTTCACTCTGCTTACTTAACTCAGCGTTAACGACTTCAGCCGTGGCTGAGGTTCTCAAAAGACACTCAGGCACCATAAACGGGGAATCGAATCTCCCCTCATCCACATGACCCAACGTTCTGACCAACTCATACCTCACGCAACTCCCTGTAAATCCACTTTTGGATGTCACCCTCAGGGTGACCTCAGGGTGTCCGAGTGACGTCACTCAGTACCAGCGTTAACAGGTTCGGGCGTGCCTGAGTGTCTCAAAAGACGCGTTCCATGAACGGGGAATCGAGGTCCCCCCTCCCCTCACCCCATCGCACCCGGTGGCTCCGGTGCCATACATCATACGACACCCTGGACCGGAGCTCGCAGCTCGCCTGTACATTCACTTTTGCATGCACGCCCAAGATAGTACCTCGGACGATCGAGGCGGCGTGAGGAGGATGAGGAGAAGGTGGAAGGAGGGGTCGGGTGAGGCGGGTGAGGTGAGGGGTGAGAGGGGGTGGGCAGCAGAGGCGATAGTTACGGGTCTGGCGAGATTGCGGGACGCGGATGGCCGAGAAGGTGACTGCTGGTGGTGAGGCTGCAAGCCAGAGGGAGGTCGAATGGTTGAAAGGAGGTTGGCGGGCTCTGCACGATCAAGGGATGGAAGTAAGAGCGAAGTATAGCGCGGGCGGCGAGTGAAGGTGCGGCCACCGGATGGCGCACCGGGGTGAGCGCGACGAGGACGGGAGTAACGGGGCACGAGTGAAGCCGCGAGCGTGAGGGAGTGAGGGAGTGAGGGAGGCTGCAGCCGGCGAGTGAAAGGCAGCGACGAGGGTGGATGGAGGAGGCGGAAGAAGAAGGAGAAACGACGGGGGGTGAAAGGGTGAGAGGTGGAGGGTGGTTCGTGTACGTCGATAGAGCGGCGCGCCACGGAGGCCAAGATACGACACCGCCGCCACCGCCGTTGGACCCGTAAAGGGGTACCGTGGGATTGAGGGCCAAGGGGGAGGAGGAGTGAGGAGGAGGCGGGGGGGGGGGGGGTGTTTTACCCCTTTCCTTTGCCGGGGTTCGAGCGCGGGCGCAACCGGGGCAAAGACGGGAGACGGGAAGAGGCGCGCAGGGATCGCGCGCCCGGTGCACGTGCGGGTCGAACGGAAATCCTCGCACCGAGTCTGAGGGAGAGAGAGAAGAGAGTGAGGGGGGAGTGAGGGGGACGGGGAGCGTTGAGATTCTGGTCTGTACGAAAAACCCCTTCGTCATGACGTGGCGCGAAACGAAGGAGCCTGAGAGCTCCATAGTTGCTACCTGCTACTTCGCCCTTTTCGTTTTCCTCCTCCTCATCCTTCTCCTTCTGGAGAGAGAGTTTTTGTTGGAATAGCAGATGTTACACCCGGTATGCTGGCCAGGCGCGAAAAGGGCTACGGCGGACATAGGTTTTTTTTTTTCTGGTTCGCCCCCGGGGTGAGAGGGACTTTTGGGGGTTATTGTTCCATTTGCTGGCTTTGTCGGCCGGAGTTGAGTATTTTGTCGGTGCCGTTTGGTTGAGTATTTTGTAGTCGTTCGGACTTGTTTGAAGAGGTTTTAATCAGCTTCAAACAACCATCAAATATCCCGACGGTCGGGATATTTGTTGGTTGTGTTCCATTTGCTGGCTTTGTTAGCCGAAATGATCCATAGTTGCATTGGAGGTTTGGCAGTCGTGATGTTTTGTTGAGTGTCTCGAAGTCGTTCGGACTTGTTCGAAGAGGTTTTATTTGGTGTTTGTCACCAAACACCAAACACCAATAGTGTTTGGCCATTTGTCGGCTTTGTCAGCTGGAGTGATCCACATTTTTCATCGGGGGTTTGGCAGTCTTGCCGTTGGGTTGAGTTTTTCGAACTCATTCGGACTTGTCCGAAAAGGTTTCAATCAGCTTCGCGTCTCAGGATCAAAGAGAACCAGAACATTTGATGATTGTTCTTCCATTTGCCGCCTATGTCATCCAAAGTGATCCACATCCGCATCAGTCTGAGTGTCCCGAACTCATTCGGACTTGTCCGAAAAGGCTTCAATCACCTTCCCGCATCGGGATCCAAGCCCCAAGACCTCCTCCACAGTACCCGAGCCCTTTGAACCCCTCCACGATCTTTACGGCCCCGGCCGCCAGAATGGTCTAGACCAGACCGGAGGTCATTGAATTGCGGGAAGCCCGCGCGTTCCCTCAATGTCCCCCCGCAAACTATATAATACCGATATGTTCATAGGGGGGGTGGTCGCGGGGGTGTCTCGCTCTATACCTCACAAACCAGCCACGGTATAACCATCCGGACCGAGTATATTCCGATTTGAGGGTTAGTCCGGGGGTTTGGGTTAAGGCAGAATGCGACGGGGTGTAGGCGTTAGGGGCGGCGGTGGAGGGGGACGGGGGAGGGGGACGCTCGAGCGGCGCACAATTACGGTGTACGTACGCCGGGTTGCGTGTGTCGCTGCGTACGGGGCCCCCGGTGCGATGCTGCATGGCCGATAGCGCGGGGCAGGTGGAGGCGAGGAGGACTGCGAGGACCGCGCTGGTTGAGGCGCGCGCGCGGGGGGAGTGGTGACCGTTGTCGGGCTGGGAGGAGGGTGGAGGGGGGCGGAGGGCGCGGGGAACGGGCCGAGTATCGGTATTCGGTTAATTATGATCCCCCTCACGGCCGCGCATGAATTCTTGACACGGGGGGTGTCGCTCGTCCCCATGCCGGGCGCGCCTGTCATATCGCGCCCCCGACGTTGAAGCAATCCTACCGGCGTAACACGTACCACCCCGGGACACATCGGTGTATACGCCATTAGGTATCCGCCGGGACGGATGTGTGTGCCGCGAGCGCGCGGCACATCGATTTCCACCGATACCGCCGCCGCGCGCGAGCCTGAGATTAGCCGATCATCGCGTCGACAACGGGTTAAAACGGAACCCGTCAATCAGTGGAGGAGTCACTGACGCTCGCAATGAGGTCATAGGGATGAAGTTGGTTGGGGTTTGGGTGGGAATTGTTACTTTGAAAATTGTGCAGGTTTGCAGGGGGAGACTTGGAGGAGGGAAAGTTGACTAAGTGGTAGCTGAGTTTGATGGTTGGATGGAATGGGATAGAATGGATTGTGTTTTGTTGACTCTAGGATCGTAGATTCTTGCAGGTCCTACTGTACGTCAAAGTTTTGTCGGGGTTGGAGGAGGTGTTAACAATGATAAAAATAGGGATAGGGTTGATGGGTTTTGGTCATCCAGGGATCACTCGAAGGCTCCTCTTTCCTGACTCAAAAATGATCCAAGGCCTCCAAGTTGAAGACAAACGGTTTGCGTCAATATAGTTAGATAGAGAAACGAAAGATTCCAGGAAAGGACGTTGGAAACTTGTCTCCGAATAATTGACGCAATGGAAAACATCGCCGACATTGTCGTGCCGTAAGAAAAGCGATACGAAAGCGGGGAGATAAGGATGGGTGCCGCCGCTGTTGCTACTGCTGGGAATGCTTCATGGGGGTTGAGGGTTGTATTTAATTAAAGCCCCAGGGGCTGCTCGATCGTGCGTCAATACCCTATGGTTCTCAACCGCGAACACGGAAATCCGGATTCGGCTGCTCTGCATTCTGATCTCGGACGGATGTTTCGTCGTGTTTCGGCGTGGAAGGCGAGAGAAGGTGAAATTCTGCTAGTGGATTTTGAAGGGTTTTGATGTAAACGATGAATGTTGACAGCTATGGAGAATGTCGATGGGACCCTATGGAAGGTACTGAATTGCATGTGAAAAGTCAACTGGGAACCGAAGCTCCAGGGCTACCTTGGAAGATGTCGTACCAACCGTCCAGAACACGACCTCCTCTAAGTCATCGGAATGTTGAGACCCTTTGAAATGAGAACCGGAAATCCTTGTCGGCGAATCGCACGAAGCTCCGCAAGACCTTATTAGCGCTTCGCGGGGTGGTCCAACGGATGAGGGAGACACGCGGCCTGCGAGGCTGGAAAAAAGGGAGAACCTCGGGCCGCCCCGGCATCTCCCAACACAATTCTCAACCCCAAGTATTCCAGACCCCCTCCAAGCCCTCGTCCCGCGATCAGCCGAATTAAAAATCGCTAAACTTGGTTACCCGAGCTACTTTGCGTTTCATCAACCGACGCCCCGAACAAACTCACCTCTCCCTCCAACCCCGAGGAAAGTGAGTCGGCCCTTTGATTGATTTTCATCCGATCCCAACCGGCAACCGAGACCAACCAGCAGGAGCCAAAGGCCCGAGGTATTTGCGGATGAGGAGCCGTTTGCCTGGCTTAAAACGGAATTAGCGATGAAAACCTTCCAAGGAATTGGAGAATCGTGAGAAAAGACGGAACAGAAGTGTCACGACGAAGTGGCTGGAGGAGTCTCCAGGTCCGGAGGCTCCGTTGTCGCCCGATCGGCATCCGGACAAGTGCGTAATTGGGAAGGCAATGACACATGACCGGGAGGCCAGGAATACAGCTTCTGTTCATGGTATCCTACCGATACTATCTTCACTACTCCTCCACCACCACCACCACCGCCTCCTCCCGCCACTCCCGTCGGCTTTAGCGTCGGTGTGGAGCACCAGCAGCACCGGCGGTTTCACTCCGAACCTAATCCCTCCCGCTACTCGGGGCTCTGTTTGCAATTATTAAGGGCACTTGGCGGGATCTTCGGGTTTCGAAGTGGTTGCCGGCAATTTCGCGCATCCGACCCGCCGCCACCCCCTGCAGAACTTCAGACTTGTCTGCCCCCCCGCTAACACACGACTCCCTCTGTCTCCGCACGCATTCATATTAACACTCTTGAAACTTGAGGAAGAGCCCGGCAACCTAGAGGCTGCATTATCCCTCTCGCTCTTACGGCGATGTCTCTCGATGATGTGCCAGGCGTCTGGCTGCTTGGAAATGGATGGGAAATTTAGTGACCGACCTGGAAGGTGACTTATTTTTAGGACTGGCAGAAAATGAGCTTTTTTGGGCTGTTGGATTCTTTGTCAGCGTTCTAAGCTTGTGGAAAACGTCAGATTCATCTGGAATTCAACATGATCATCAAGGTTCCTGTTGGTAATAATTTCTGGACCATGTGCCAAGGGTTGTCAATGAGGATTCTTGGAACAAGTACCCCCACAGCTAAAGCAGAAATATATCCTCGAAAATATACAGGGGGTATTTTCTCCAGGGGGTATTTTTTCAGCCTACCGTCAATGAGACCCTGGCTGGTTTCTTCAAATTCCAAGCAAACGGATTCCAAGCTGGAAACGGATGCGAAATTCAGTGTCCAACCTGGAAAATGACTTATCTTCAGTCCCAAAAGGAAACCGAGCTTCTTTGTGTTATTGGATTCTTCATCATCGTGCTAATCTTGTGGGAAGCATCCGATTCATTCGGAATCCAACGTGATCATCAACGTTCCCGCTGGAAATAATACCTGGACTATGTGCCAAGCGTTGTCAATGAGTCCCTGGCCCGTTTCTTCAAATTCCAATCATGCCTCTCGTTCTTAGTTGGGGAGCGACTCGCGCTCACCGCACTCTCCACGTCGTCGGGCAGGCCGGGAGGTCGGCCGGCCAGGAACCCGGGACATAACTCATTCCCGGTGACTCCCGGGTTGCCGGATCCAAGTGACTCCGCTGCTACCCAACACGTTGCGCCATCGGCTGGGGTCGCGGGGTTTTGATGTACGACGGTCCCGGGACAACCCTCCCCCCCGCCCCCTCCTCCTACCACCCCTTGGCACGTCGGTTGAAACGGCAGCCCTTGCAGGGTGCAACCCGGTCACCCTTTACCCTTGTCGGCTGGTCCGATTCCTTAATAAGCCAAAGTGCACGCGCCACGGTTGCCCAAAGACTTTCGGGATTTGCGGGAAGGCGGAAAAGTCGAGGTCAAGGGTCACGTTTGAGGAACGTGGAATTTCGTCTTCACTCAATTTTCAGGATCTGCGATGCTCACGAGTGAGCTGATTACGACCAGTCGTAAGAGACTTGATGAAGTCTTCTCATTAAAGACTTTCAGGATTTGCAGGAAAACGAAAAAGCTGAGGTCAAGGGTCACGTTTGAGGGTCCTGAGGTTTCATCATCACTCAATTTTCAGGGACTTTGATGTTTATCAGCGACGAAATTGCGACCAATTCTGGGAAAAACTTGATGAAGTCTCCTCAATGAAGACTTTCGGGATTTGCAGGAAAAAATAAATATATAAATAAATAAATAAGTAAGTAAGTAAGTAAGTAAGTAAGTAAGTAAGTAAGTAAGTAAGTAAGTAAGTAAGTAAGTAAGTAAATAAATAAATAAATAAATAAATAAATAAATAAATAAATAAATAAATAAAACGAAAAAGCTGACGCTAAGGGTAACGTTTGAGGCACCTGAAGTTTCATGGTAACTCAATTTTCCAGAACTGCGATGATCACCAACAACCAAATTGCGACCAACCGTGAAAAAATCTTGAGGAAAAATTCTCCTCCTCGATTTTCACCCCCCAAAAAAAAAGCCTCCCCCATCTTCTCCTCGCTAACGACAAAAAATTGTTCGATACTTCTGTCCCAGAGCTTCTCTCGTTTCTCTCCTCGCGCCGCGAAGCTGCAAATCTCTCGCGGAGACAAAGAAGCGTCGCGCCCGCCGTTCTACCCTCAAGGACTTTGAGTTATGAGTCGCACAGGGCGAGCGAGCAAAGTTCCCGCGCGCTCCCCGCGCGCGTCGATCCACGGGGCCGGCGAACGAAAAATAATCGAAGGAAGTGGGGAAAAAGAATCGCGAGCGCTGGAGAGACAAAACGAGGACCAGCAAACTGGACGTCGCTGGACGAGGCTTTCCTTCTTTTTCTTTTTTTTTCGTTTTTTTTTTTTGCATCCCCAACGCCAGAGCCGTTAATCAATGTGAGTCACTTCTATTGTGTTGGTTCGCGGTGCGACTTGAAGGTTCGCCGGAGGGGGGCGCGGTGAGGGGTTGAAGGGGGGGGGGGGGAATTTTCGCTTCGCACCGTCTCCGTGTGACACGCAAATGCGAAAAAATCGCCGATATGCCCTTTTCGATTCTTCGTCCGGCGCGAATATCCACCGAAGGTTCCATATCCGCCATCCCCCCTTCGGGAATGGAGACGCGGGGGGCAAACCCCTTTCGACGTCGCCAGAACGAGCGAAAAAAAAAAAAAAAACGCGCTCGCGCCTGCAACGCGTTTAAAACGTGATAAATGCGCGCGTAGAGCTCTGGGAAATATGACTGAGAAAAATGCTGCGAGCGAGCGAGGCGGCGACCGTGAAGAGACGGAAAGAAGAAAGGGATGAAAAAAAAATGAGGGGGGGGCGGCCGGGGGAGCTTCTGATTTCACTGCGTCGGTTGGCATTCCGCCTTTCCACTCCACTCGGCCTCGGCCCGCGTGGTGAGAACGACGAGGTTTGCCACCCCCCACCCCCTCCCACCCCCTCCACCCCCTTCGGGCCCCCTCAGGCTCGAAGAATCGAAAAACTAATATCCGCCCTCGGGAGGCCGTTTGTTTCGTATTGTTTCGGACCCCGGAGTGCCCCGAGCTCCCACCGGGTTATCTTGGGGTGATTGAGTGTCCCCATTCTTCATTAAGTCGCGGAGAGGGACGACTGAAGGGGGCGCCAAGCGTTCGTTTGTTTTCTCGTTCTTTCTCGTCGTCTCCACCACCCCGCGCGCGCGCCACTTTTCCGTTCTCGACGCGCGTTCTTCGCTCGACGTTAAAACGGGTTTGGAGAGCGAAGCCACCGTTGTCATCATCGTTTTCGGGGATGTTTTAGTTTCGTTGGATTTACTCGTGGATCGTGAGTTTTTTGCACGCAGAGAAATCGTTCTGATTTCTATTCGAAATAAATAACATTTATTTGAATGCAATAAAGATTTATTTTATTAGATTAAATTTTAAAATTATTTAATTAATAGATTAAATAAAAGCATGTAATTAATGGATTAGGTAAAATCTATTTAATTATAGGTCAATTAAAATATTAATTACTAATTAATTTAATAAATTACAATTAGTGTAATTAATAAAAAAATTAATTACACTAATTGATTACTATATTAATAAAAATATTTAATCAATATATTAATTAAACAATATTTAAATATAAGACGTTAAATTTTTATGAGAATATTTTTGATAAATATTTTTAATTAATTTGATTTGACTTAATGCGAAAATTTGACGTCAATTTGATGAACCCTCAACCACCGCGGCAAGTGAAGTGCCGAGTATGATACCAGCGTCGGAAGCGCCGGGCGTGCCACGAAGATCGGTATTAACCACCCCGCCCTCGGAAATGCGAAAATCGGCTCTCGCGTCGCGAGTGTTTGTCGAGGAGGGTCACTTATTAATGCGGCCTCAGGAGCTCCGGCTAATTCCCCGGTCCGGGCTTTCGGAAGGGACCGGAGGGGACTTAGCCGATGTTTAGATCTATTAGCTAATGCCAACAAACCGGACCGTCGCATCCCCGGACCTTCGGACATTCCGCCCTCAAGGTCGAGCGTTCTGTGATCTTTGCAATTTAATCGAGAAAAGCTGAAAACGATTTTCGGTTTTTTTATTTACTCGACGATTTTTCTTCTCAAAAAGTCAGCTTTTCGAGTGAGAACAAAAAAATTCGTGATTACATTGAGTGAGTTTTGAATTAATTAAAAATACAAAATTAATGATTAGAATACGTGAGACTCGAAGTAATTAAAAAAACAAAATTAATTATTACAATGAGTGAGATCCGAATTAATAAAAAATAAAAAATAAATCAATGATTACAATGAGCGAGACTCAAACTAATTAAATATTACAAATTAATGATTACAAGTATTGAGATCCAAGGACTCCGACGTCAAGTGGCCACTCAACTTTAAACGTTTCAATCGACCCGCAAAAAAAAACATCCCCGTCACTCCCAAAGAAATCCACCCACGAAAATCTTCGCCGAGCTTTTCTTTTCAGTCGAGATTGCCGCGGAAGTCGCAAATTAGGACTCGAAGACTGCGAGAGTGTGACGCTCTGAGGCAATTAAAAAAAATGTCTGGCCCCCCGTGCTGAGTGGCCATTTTTTTTTCCACCCCTCGTCTTTGGCCTCAGACTCCCAGTTTACCGACTGTATATTTTTTTTTCTCTCTCCTCCTCACAACCGCCCCCTCATAATCACCCATAACAGCCCGACATCTTATAAAAAAACTTTTTCTTCGGTTCCGTCGAAACTGCTGCCGCCCCCCCCCCCCTCCCCCCGCCCCCCTCAAACCTCTCGCAACTTTTCATCCCTCATTTGTTCGGCGAAAAGTGGGCGAGGAGCATCAGGCGGAAGGTAAGGGGGGAGGGGGGGAGGGGGGGTAGTGAGGGCAAGGGGAGAAGTGCCGGTGGGGGGGGGGGGGTAAGAGGGACGGAAAGACAACCCATCCCCCCGCCACCGCCGAAACCCCCTTTATCCTTCGCGGCAAGGCATCCCGACCGAGAAGTTGGTTTACCGCCCCCGGGGGTGGTTAGCGGGTCTAGTTAAGGGGCGTCTTAATTACCCACGGTAATGAACACCTTGTCGTAAAAACTTGCGTCGGTTTAATTATTTCAACGCCGCTTCTGCTTACCCGCCCCCCCCCCACCCCCCCCCCCGCGACCCCCACGAACCCCGTCTCACCGTCTCACCCCTCGACAACCGTGTCGCGCCCTCCGACCCCGCCGATAACAGCGCCCCACGGTGCAGCTCGATTTCTCTCGATTTTACGCCACGTTTCCGTCATCGCTTTCCGGGAATGGTTTTTTTTTTTTTTGCGTCCAAGTTTTTTTACATCTGAGCGGTGATCGATGATTGGATTTATGTAAGACGACTTTTTAATTATTCCATCGTTCTCAAGTCGCATGTTCTACCCCGAAAAATAGTTTTTAAGTTGATTTAGAAAAAAAAAAAAATTCTAAAAATATGTTTTTTTAAATATTTTTTTCTAAAAATATATTTTTTAAAATATTTTTTTCTAAAAATATATTTTTTAAAATATTTTTTTCTAAAAATATATTTTTTAAAATATTTTTTTCTAAAAATATATTTTTTAAAATATTTTTTTCTAAAAATATATTTTTTTAAATATTTTTTTCTAAAAATATATTTGTTTAAATGTTTTTTTCTAAAAAATATTTTTGGAAAAAAATATTATTTTCTAAATCAAGTTAAAAACTATTTTTTTCTAAATCAAGTTAAAAACTATTTCTTTTTTCTAAATCAAGTTAAAAACTATTTTTTTCTAAATCAAGTATTTAGATCCGGCTAAAAAATTCGGTGAAAAATTCAGAAATCAAGATATGGCGTTCCGTCTTGCGGCATTCTCTTCGTTATAGTGTTTGCTCTCGAACGAAGGAAGAAAATCGTTCTCACTTGATTACTCGATTTCACATAATTTTTACACGGCCCAAAATGCGCGTAACCGTGGCCGATGTATCTGTTTTTTTATCTCGCTCGAGAGGCATCGGATGGAAGGGGGTCGAAGGGGGCGTTGGGGGAGGGTGGTTTAACGCCAAAAAGTATTGCGCGTGGGGAGAGTCTGAGGGTCGGTCGCCATTGAACGAACAGTAATAGCAACCACGGGCGAACACGGTGTGTCTCGGTTATAAATTCACGGGAATTAAACGAAAGAATGCGGTTTACGTCGACGTACGAGCGGCTCGTTGCCGCGGCGCCCTTAACCCTGCCTCGCGAGATAGGGAAGGGCGTGTGGCGGGGCCTGGAAGCTGCGGGACGCTGCTGCGCGGGGCCGACGCGGCAGCACCGGAGGGCTTGTTGGATTTTTAATTAAGGGCGCAATGACTTCCCCGGGCCAAGAATTCCGGGCATCGCGCGCGCCGCGCGCTCCGGCTTGCGGCTGTCTGCGCGACCAAACGGAACAAGCTCGGCCGAGTTTTCGCCCAAAATTCTGTGTCGCGCGAAACGCGCGGAAAAAAATACTCGGGGTGCCCCGGTGGTCGTTCGAATTCGTCGCAACATTTTTTTTCGTAATTTTTGTAGTTTCAAATAAGTAACTATGTCGAATTTCTACTTTTTTTTTAAAAACATTTCGAATTTTATTTACAATATTTCTAACTGAGTTTGAAGTATTTCTAATTTTAATTACAATGTCTCTAATTCAAATAAAAGCATCTCTTATTTTGATTAGAATGTTTCTATTTCAAATAAAAAAATTTCTAATTTTAATTACAATGCTTCTAATTCAAATAAAGTATTTCTAACTTTAATTACAATATTTCAAAATCAAATAAAAATATTTCCAACTTTAATTACAATATTTCTAATTCAAATAAAAATATTTCTAACTTTAATTACAATATTTCTAATTCAAATAAAAAAATTTCGATCTTTAATCACAATATTTCTAATTCAAATAAAAATATTTCTAACTTTAATTACAATGTTTCTAATTCGAATAAAATATTTCTAACTTTAATTACAATATTTTTAATTCGAGTAAAATATTTTCAACTTTAATTACACTATTTCTATTTCAAATAAAATATTTCTAACTTTAATTACAATATTTCTAATTTTAATTACAATGTTTCCAATTCAAATAAAAATATTTACAATTTTAATTGCAATGTTTCTAATTCAAATAAAAATATTTCTAACTCACTTTTCCCTCCAAAAACCGCGCAACAACATTTAAGAAACGCGAGCCAAGAAACAAAATAAAAAATCGCTGAGTATTTTCGCCCAAGTATTCGCGTCAAGTTACGTCATCGGGATTTCGCAAGACAGCATCGAAGGTTAAGTGGTTTACTGGCTGCAATTATCGCCGCCGCTAACGGGACCCGACGCACCGGAAGCCGATGGCACCGCGCGCACGCGACGCGAGCCAAGAGCCGGCGGACGCGTCCCTCCCCAATAAAAGTCACCAAAAGACGAACGATTCATCCGGCTAATGGAAAAGTCCGAAAACAGCGGCAGCGACGACGTGACCGTTTCGCCCCCCCACCCCCCGACGTATTCTCGCGACTCCTCCGCGCGCTCACTTTGCACCATCGTCCCGGCTAACCGGTCACCCCTCCACCCGCACCTTCCTCGCTCTCTCTCCACAGCTCATAATTAAGCACAGTCTTTTAGCAGATTAGAAATTTCGCTCTCCCCGCCCCGCGCGACGATCCAAAGTGGTCCCGACACCTCGCGCGCTCGGCGTTCTTATCGTCTCGTGAATTATACGCATCACGATTAATCGCGCAGTCTCGTCGCGTGAAATATTTTTATTCGCTTTTGAATAAAAGAAATAACAACGTTTATCACATTTGTGTAACTTGACAATTTGTGAAAAGGAAAATAATTGGTTTACAAAAAACATTTAAAAAATTATGCCGTGCAGTTAATTATGTTGAAAAATAAAATTCCTCTTGAAAAAATCAGTGGGTAAAATATCTTCGTTTCAGTGAAGTTACGAAATTTCGAAAAAAACGTGAGATCACTTTTTATATAAAAAAAAATGTATCGCCTTATTTCGATGTATTTTTGCCCGTACACAACGAATTCGCCATCAGTTTTTTTTTTTTCTAAACTCGATATTTTTCACGAAAAATGCAAAAATATTTATTATTTCCGTATTTTATTCTTTTCATTTTTGCGTCGACTGAAATCCTATAAAAAAAAATTATACAATTAAAATAATTATGTTTAAAAACAAATCATTTTACCAAAATCGAATTCGTCGCCTAAGAAAAAAATTTACCTTCAATTTGATACTTTCGACAAAAAAAAAAAAAATTCAAAACCAGGTTTCAGTAGCGGAATCGCGAGGAGCGAGCGAGGCGAAAGCGTTCCCTCTTCCCCGGACGTGGAGGAGAGGCGAACGGGTTCCCGGGGAACGACCGACAACTGCCCCGGGGAGAGCAGTGCGTCAGCGGAAGATGCTGCGCGCCTTTCTCTCTCTTCCTCGCTTTGGCCCCGCTGCGATGCGGTGATGGGTGGTATTATTCCGAGCCATTTGTCACCCGGGGCATCCCGACACAACCCCTTTCGCTTCTTGGCTCCAACAACTACGAGCTGCCGCGGCTGCCCTCAGCCCTCGCGCACCCCTTTATCGTGCCGCCCTTGCAGCTCGCCCCCCTCTTTGCCCCCCTTGCCCCCCTCCACCCCCCTTGAAGCGCTCGAGGTTTTTATAGCCGCGAATCGTCGCAATATGCCCGACAAGAAGCTTACATTTCTTCACCCCCCCTTCTCACCCCCCCCCCCCCCCCGGCGATAGGATAGATTAAGAGGGTGCAAAAGGATTTCTCGGCTTTTCGGGTTCTTTTCACTCCCCCTCTCGATACTTTTTATTCCTCCTCAACTCTCAGACTCTTTCATGCTCCTTCTCTTCCCCCCCCCTCCTCCCCACCCCACAGCCTGTACCCCTTTTTTGTTCATCCCTGTTTCGGCACCTTCGCCCCCCCCCCTCCACCCCCTCGGGGTGCGGATGTTCTTAAGCCTTTCTTAAGCGGGATTGCGTTTCGGACGAGCGCGCGGATAACCCGCGGATGTCGAAGGGTGCGCGACGAGAGACTCGTGACACGAGACACTCGAACCCTCGATATGCGCGAGATTTTTCTCTAAAAAAAATATATATATATATTTTTTTAATTCTTGACTTGAAAAAGAAATTCTTTTTTTTTTCAATTCTTTTTTCTTGACTTGAAAAAAGAATCTTTTTTTCTTGAAATACAAATTTCGACTTGAAAAATAAAAAAAATCTTGACTTGAAAAGTGACTTGACTTGAAAAAAAAAATCTTTTTTTCTTGAAAAACAAATTTCGACTTGAAAAAAAAAATCTTGAATTGAAAAAAAAAAATCTTGAATTGAAAAAAAAAAATCTTTTTTTTTTTCAAGTCAAGTGGGTCGTCTCGCGCCGCGATAACGCAAGGATAACGTTCAGCCTCGCGAGTATCGAGAAAAAACCGGCGAGAGAAAGAGCGGCGAAGAAAAAAGAAATTCTCTCAGAAATTGAGAGCGATTCTGGGCCACGGTGTAGCGAAGGAAAAAAAATAGGCGAGGAAAGAAAGATGAGGGAGAGGGGGGGGGGGGGGGTGGAAGTAAGGGGGTGATTGGATGGGTTGAGAGACGCCGAGGTGGGTCGGGCAGGCGGAGGGGGGGGGGGGGCTTCTTTCATCAGAAAATAATTAAGGTTTTCTATGGAGATGATGGATTCGGGAAGCCGGCGTTCGTTCAGTCAACGTCAGAGGTCGACAATGGGCTCAATGGATGGAACGTTCCTTTATTTAAAATAGCTTTGTGTCCCGCTTTCTCGCTCTCTCTCTCTCTCTCCTTATCTCCGTCTCCGTCCCGCCCGTCGCGAACTCTTTCGCCTTATTTCTCTCTCCCTCTCTCCTCTCTATCTCGCCGTCGCCACTCCGGTGCACCGAAAACGAAACTGCGGATCGCGCGCGGCGATCGCCACGTTCGACTCCGGATTATCCGGAGGGACCGGCGAGATTGCCGCGAGGTTACCGGGTGCCTAATGAAAAAATACTGTCTCGTCATCCGTGGAAAATCGAATCCTCGGTGGGTGGCGACCTCGGAAAAGTCACACCCAGCGGTGTGACGCCGACGTGAAAATCCACTCGCAGCCCGTTTTATCGCCGACGTGAAAATCGAAGATTTTTTCAGAAGATTCGCTTCGATCGTAATCGAATGTAAATGCAACGTTTTGAGGTAGTTTGGATTTTTTTGTTTGTTGTGAATTCGGTGTTTACGAAAAAAAAATATATCAAGATAAGGTGGTAAAAAAAAATTAAAAGTGTTTTCGCACTTTTTTCGAAATTTCCATATTTTTTAAAATTTTTTAATTTTTGTCACTCTTCAAAATCTACACGAAAAAAAATAAAAATATTATTATTATTATTATTGTCGTAGATCCGGCTCCGGACCGAAAATCGCCAAAATCGACCTCAGACATTTTTTTTTTTCCAAAATATCGACTTCTAACCCTTTTTTTAATCGATTTTCACATCACGAAAAATTGGTAATAATCATCGGTATATTTCGTAACAATTTTTTTTTTTTCTTTCTCAACATCTTTAATATAAACAAAAACTTGAAACAAATAAAAAATCAAACACAGCGTCGCGTCGCTCGTCGAGATAATATCGTGAGAACCGGGCAAAAGTCGCGAGTCGCTCGCGTCGAGTCGGGCGAAATAAGACGCGCGTGTCCCGCAAGTAGCGCGCGAGGCGATTCGACGTACGTTCCGCGCGTTGTGTGCGGAGCGCGCGGAATTGCGGCACGACGCTGCTGGCGATATGGGAAGATGACGAGATACGGAAGCGGAGGGGGGGAGAGATGGGGGGTTGGTTGGTTATCCTCCACCCCCCTGCTGCCGTATACGGCGACGCTTCCCGCCGCTCTGTGTGTAGATCCCACTGGTATATCGCGTTGCCCGCGGGGCATCAGTCATATTATGTTTGCTCCTCGTGTTTACGAGTGCCACGCCACGCCGCCGGGATATCATCCTCCCGTCAAGTGGGGGGGAGGGGAGTACATTACGTGTGTCTATCGTCGTGCGTCCCTATATACGGCGGAGACGTCAGAGAGGCCGGAAGTGATCGCCGATCGCGCCTTCTTCGGGTTTCAGGCAATCGCGAACGCATCTCGTGACGTTTTGCGGATCTCGCGGCGATACCGTATTTTTGTTTTTAATTAATCAACAGTTTGAAAAAAAATGTATCTGAGGAATATGATTATTATGATTATTGTAATTATTTTGACTATTATGATTAATGTAATTATTGTGATTATTATTATTATTGTAATTATTTTGACTATTATGATTAATGTAATTATTGTGATTATTATGATTATTATTATTATTGCAATTATTGTGATTATTATGATTATTATTATTATTATTATTGCAATTATTGTGATTATTATGATTATTATTATTATTATTATTGCAATTATTGTGATTATTATGATTATTATGTTTAGTGTTATGATAATTATTATTATTGTTATTATTACTATTTATATTTTATTAATATCGTTATTATTATTATTGAGTAAAAATTATTGAGCGTCAGATATATTTTTGGTTTTTATTTTTTTATTTTTTTCATCACGAGCGAAGAAAAGCCACCGTAGTTCATTCTTAATGCGCGATCTAACCCGTCGCGCGCCACTTTCCATCCACCCGCAGCGCCTCTCCCGCCAAACAAATGACGCTTGAAACAAATCGAAAGACGTCGCCGCGCCGGGCGCGAGACGTTTGTCTTCCGTCCCGCGTCGTCGCCGTGCAGGCACGCGCGGAATCCACCGTCGAATCGTGCGGCCCAACGATTGAGGCGTGCGAGAAAAAAATCCCCAGCCTCTCGCGCGAGGATTTTCGTCTCGGTTAGCCGAAACGTTTCTGCTTAATGGTTCGTGAGGAGAAAAAATCGTCCCCGAGCGATATATTTGTTGTTTTTTTTTTTTTTTTTTTTCGTCGTCGTCGTCAAAGGAATTCGGCTCTGACAGGTGGCGACCTCGAGGGAACCAAAGGGATGTCGAACTTTCGTGAAGTATTTTTTCTTTTTTGCTATGTAAATCGAAACACGCAAAACTCTGGAAATGAGAAAAGAATTATTAGCACCGATTCGACTATTGCGAAGTTCTTCGATATTATTCGAGAATTTCTTTTTTTTTTTTTCTTGTGGATTCTGACAGAAAAAATATTTTTTTCGTCGCCAAAAAAATATTTTTTTCAAAATCGATTAAAAAAGGTTAATAACCAGTGTTTTTGGGGGTAGAATATGCGACATGAGAACAATGGTATAGGGTAGAAGTCGATATTTTGCGAAAAAAAAAAAATATTTCTGAGGTCGATTTTGGCGATTTTCGATCGAGATACATCGATGATCACATACATTTTTCGTCACGCAGAAATATCGAAACTGGTCGCACAAACGTCGAGACGTTTTTCGCGAGCCTTGGCGAAAAATTGAAATCCACTCCCACGTAGCCCACATCCACCTCCGCAACGCGCCCCGGGAATGCATCATTTTTCACCCTGGCTAACCGAATTTGTCCGACTCCTCGGACCTCCACGGCCGCGCTGCTCCTGTGCCCGCCGCCGAACCCGTCGAGGGTTGGGATCTAATTTCAGGTCCATTTCGATGGATACGCGGTCCGCAGCCATCGTACCATCGGGCTTCGACCGGGAACCCCCTCGCCCCCCCCCCCCCCTTGTTCACCACCCGGACCGATAGTCCTCGCTATCATTTATACGAATTACGAGGGGCTCCCCTCGGGTCACGCCGACTCGTTTGTTATTATTAGGTTCTAGACGGAGTCGGGAGGGGGAGGGGGTGGGGAAGGGGGTAGGGGGCACGTTTAATGGTCTTGTAATACGTTCCTCGCGTGGTGTTAGGGTTTTCTGGATTTTTTTTTTTTTTTTTTTCGTCGCCAGTCGCCCATCGACAAGAATCCGACCGAGATGCGCGTCGTCAATTCTGTCCTACGAGGGTTTTCGGGGTTGCTTGTAAGACACAGAGGAGCTCGAGATCTCGGACGACGAAAAACGTTGAATGACCCTTGGTGGAAAATCTGATATGTTATATTGAGGGCCTCGTCAGGGCCTGACTTGGGCCCGGTCAGACGATGCCACAGATTTTGTGCTAAGGACGTGGGAACGTTGTTGATGCATAAATTGGATAGATAGATGGAGATCGATTTATTTCGTGTAAATGTATCAATCAGAATAAGAAAAAAATCAGTCAAAAGTAAATAAATAAATAAAAAGTAAAAAAAAGTAAAAAAATAAATAAAATAAAATAAAATACAAAGAAAACCAAAACTCCACAAATTAGTGGATAGAATTTCGTCAAAATACGCTAATGAAAATAAAATTACCGGACTGAGAGATTTTTCTGGCAAAAAAGGCTGACTGTTTTTTTTAATTTTTTAATTTTTTTCCGAGCTCGAAGGAACAAAGATTCCAAACTCGAGTGATAAAACTGTCGCGCCGGGGAGAAAACGTGTGTGCTGAAAAAAGGATAAGGGAGGGTCGGAGGGGGGGGGGGGGGTGGAAAAAGGGAAACAAGGTCGAGGGCCGAAGGGGTTGCGTCGTTGCCATCCCCGCCACCCCTCGGGGCCGGCGGCAAGAGCAGCGGGCGTTACGTTAAAGAAATTAGAGAGATAATTCCTCAGACGAATACCCAATTTACCCTTTCGTCCGAGCATCCTCTTGGCCGCCACCGGCGGCATCAGCGCCGGGGGGCAGAAGCAGAAGCAGCGGCAGCAGCATCCAAGCACCCTGGCCTTATTATCTAAAGTGCTCGACTCGGGCTGGCCGGGTGAAAAAGGAGGAAGAAAAATTGGAGGATAGGATAGCCGAACGGAAAAGAACGTGAAAGCAGCGGCGGCGGCGGCAGCTTCGAAGGGAGTGAAAAAAGGATAAGGGAGGAAGGGGGAGGGTGGGAGGGATGCATTCTGGGTGAGTAAAGAAGCGTCCGGGAGAGGAAGACAGGAAGGAACGGCGGGGAGAAGCAAAGGGAAGCAAAGGGTAGCGAAAAGAACGTGAAAACAGTGCATGGTGGATGGTGGCGAGGGGAAGGGGGAGGGAGGAAGGCGAAGGAGAAGTGGAAGGACGAGGGAGAGGAACCGGAGTGGGATGGCGAGACCGCCTGGCGGGAAAAAAGGAGAAAGAGGAATTCGGAGGATAGGAAAAGCGGGATAGAAAGGAACGTTGAGCCGTTGAGCCTCGGGGAAGGCAACGAAAAAAAGGCGGGAAGGAGGGAAGGAAAGCAGGGTGTCGTTCATAGGTACCCATAAGAAGATAGTAAAAAACGCGAAGAAGAAGACAAAGAAGAAGAAGAAGAAGAAGTGGAAGAGAAGCACAGAAAGACGAAGAGAACGCCAACGGAGTTTAAAAAAAGAGCGAAAAGGGAAGGGAAGAGCGAAGGGATGCACCCTGTGGAAGGAAAGAAGCGCCGGCGTGGAGAGGACAGGAAAAAACGTTGGGAGGAAGAAGAGAAAGAAAATGAACACCATTATAGTACAGTCGGCGAAGTGGAGGAGGCGGTGGAAGGCGTAGGAACGGAGAGAAGACGATGAGGAAAAAACTCGCGTGGGATACAAGGCAGCAGGATGGCGTTCATAGGTGACCATAGGACGAGGAAAAGAGGAAGACGAAGAAGAAGAAGAAGAAGAAAAAGAAGAAGCAGAAGAGAAGCAGAGAAAAGCGAAGAGAACGCAAACAGAGCAAAAAAGTGCAAGGAAGGAAGGAAGGAAGGGAGGCACCCTGTGAGAGGAAAGAAGCGCCGGCGTGAGAAGGACAGGAAGGAACGTTGGGAGGAAGCAAGGAAAGAAAAAGAACACCATTATAGTGCACTCGACGAAGTGACGAAGGCGGAGGAAGGCGAAGGAAAGAAGGGAAGACATGAGAGGGGAGAAAAAACTCGGGTGGGATACGACACTCTAGGCAACGAGAGGTCCGACTGGCCGGAACTTTGTCGTCCCAGGATGTTCGCGATGCTAGACACACTCACACTACTCACACGGACCACGTTCTCGTTTTTCCCTTCCTTCCCACTTTTTCCTCTTTTTGTCCAACCCCTGTTTCCTCTCCCTTGCTCCGGCTACTATAATTTATTTACGCGAGAGATATTTTACGCCCCCTTTCCGCACGGAGATTTCCTTCAGCAAGTGGCAACCGGCTCCCGGGGCGAACGGAAGACGGAAAAACGCGGGTCCAACCCTTTCGAGCGCGTAGCCGAGTAATCGGATTAGCGTGATTATCGGGGCTCGGAATCGTGACCGGAGAGGAAGAAGAAGACGATGACGAGCGGTGAACCTCGTTTCGCTGCTCCCGAAGCGTCTCAGCCAGACGGTGATTTTTTCTCATCACTCGCGTGGACGACTCGACGTTTCATTTCGGCCCGCCTTTGTCATTGATCCCCAGCGTCGTCTGAATCGGACACACGGATCTCGCCAGGGACGGTACGTGAAAATTTGTTCATGATAGGATTTTTTGATTGCTCCGCGATCCGGTTGGGTCTGGCGCGGATCGCCCGCGAAGATCAAAGCAGCTACGATGACCGCAGTCATCCTGTCGCTTCGTGGCGACTATTGTTGGAGTCTCTATTTTTTGCGCGGGTCTTCGGATGTCCTCCAGGTTGATCCAACTTCGGAATCTGTTGGTCTGTTTTGGACTACTTGTAAAAAAATTACTTGGATGTCTCAAAAATGATTTTATTCGACTGTGCTGGTCCATTCGAAGCTTCATAATGAGCCTCGATCACATCCAACTTCGGAATCTTTTGGACTGTTTTGGGATACTCGTAAAAAAACTACATACTTGGATGTTTCAAAAATGATTCCATTCCACTCAGCTGGTCCATTCGAAGCTCCATAATGATCCCCAACCACATCCAACTTCATTGGCCCTATCGATACGGTATCCAAACTTCTACATTCCACCACTCGCAACTTCGTCTGCAAATCCAGGTGCTCGAAAAAAAGCTATCAGTCGATTCTCACCGGCCACTCGAGAATCCCACGCGAAACGCACGGCTCTCTTCCCTCCTGTATCCTACATATGTCACCATTAAAAGCCCCCTCCCCCCCCCCCCTCTTTACCGCCGCCGATCGAATTCTCGGTGAAATGCATTTCTCTGTTTCTGGCTTTTGTGCGCGACGCCAGAGTTGAGCGCAGGGCGTCCCACATCAGAGGACGTATGAGTGGGTTGGTCAGTGATGAGGGCGCAACGAGGAAGTTGGAGGTTGTGGGTCGTCCAGTCGAGGGGGCGGGGGGGGGGGGGGGCTGGAGTGCGTCGAGGGCATCAGGAAAAGAGAGGGGTCGGGGGGGGGGGGGGGGGGCAGGGGGGCAGAGTTTGGTTTGCCCGAGTCTTTGCCGGTATTTTGTCGGGACGCGTTCGGACGGATGTTGGATCGATGAATCAATCCGTTCGCCGTGACGTTGACGAAGCGCGCGGGGGCAGAAGGGGTCGGGGGCAGGTGGGGGGAGGGGGGGGGGTCGGAGAGGGTTGATGGGTGGCCGTCGGTGATGGTGGCGGTGGTGGTGGGATTTGGACGCAGCCTCGATCGCGCGGGGGTCGTACACATAGAATAGAATATGGAGCACGGGGTTCAGGGGGGGTGGACGTGTTGGTTCGGTTCTACACGGGGGGGGGTTCGACGGGGGTCTTCCACGGTGCTGCCGCTGATTCTGCTCATCGGCTCACCGTTCCATGCAGCTGCAGCCGAACACACCGGGCGCGGCAGTGGCGCATCCGCGACAACGAAACGAGCCTAGCGAAGTGTGCAGGTGCGGGTGTATTAAAAAGCGGGGTGGCTGCGGTCGCGTACCAATCACCCAACGGGGGGAGGCGTGGGGGGTTTGGGGGGGGACCCCCCCACGTTCCGGCCGAAACGGTCGTGCGCGCCCGTAGAGAGTGACGGAGGGAGGGAGAAGGAGAGAGAGCTGCACACATCGGCAGCCTCGTTCAGAGGGCTGAACCGTGTGGGGGTTCGGGGTTCGGGGGGTTGGGGGGCGACGGGGGGTTTGCTCGTCGTCCGGGGGGTTGGTAGTAGAATCTTGTATACGCGTCGTTCAACCCTCGCATCGCGCACACAAAACTCGCCATCACACTCGCGTTCGATGGGCCGAACGTTCGCGAGCCGTTCAAACCCCCCCACCCCCCACGCTGCCCCCTCGTGAAATTTTAATCGTGTCGTCATTGGGGTAGTTTGTTGCGATAACCCGACCAGGGACGGCGTGTACCCGCGGATTTGGAAAAAAAAAAGTCGAACCCACGCGCGCTCCACCCGCCTCATTGTCATTGCACCCTGGTCGAACCCCCCCGAACCCCCCCACGCCCCCTCGTCCACCCAACCGGCGCGCCCTCCCACCTAACTCGACGGCAATCGATTTGACGACACAACCTCACTTTTGATACCGCACACCCGCGGGACATGGAACGAAAACCCGCCGGACCCCCCCTACCCCCTCCCCCCTGCCCCCTCCGCCCCCACACACACGCCCTCATTCCGGCCCGCGTGAAACCTCTAACTGAACGAATTTACGCATCCTATACACATTGGCGACACGGTTTTTTTTTTCACTTTTTTTTTCGTCGGGGCTACAGCGAAACGTGATAACACGACTATGATTGTGGATGCCCAAAATACACGGCGGTTTATTTGTGATTTTTTTACGAAAACTTTGTTTCTCACGGCTGTAAAAGCTTTGGCTCGGTTGGACTGTGGCGAGTATCAGGCTTTGTCGTGTGCCTTTTGAGCTGCTTTCTCAGTCATTTCGTTGCCATTGTTTATCGTTTTATTGTCTCAAGGATCAACCGATCCTTGTCGTGTCTGTCCGTCCATTTGTGACTATTTTTGACAGCATCGAACACAGACAAAAATTCGATCATCTGATTCTCGTCATGTCTGTCCGTCCGTCTATCTATCCGTCATTCCGTCTGCCGCCCTCCTCCACCCCCCCCCCCCCCATTTGTGCCTATTTTTGACTCCATCGAACAAAAAAAAAATTCTTAAAAAAAAAAATATTCTAACACCAGGATGATCAGACATTCCGGTTTCTCAGGGCACAATTAAACACTTACGTTTCATTGAAAACCCAACTGCCACCAACTGCCGAGTCGCCGACACGTTTTCTCTCTCACGCGTGTCAGTCGCATGAATACATTTAAAAGCACGACCGCCGAATGCGTACGTCAACCCCCCCCCCCCAGCCCCCCAATACTATATGTACAGTATTTGTCGAAACCATTGAGCCGCACCTTTGAGGGTTACCGCACGTAGCCCGCGCATTATTGCTCATTTGTTTATATCGACTCCCCCCTCCCCCCGTCGCCCCCCCCCCGCCCCCCGCGTGCGCGGGCATCGACGGAATAATACAGGATGAAAACGAGTTTGCGGCAGCTTTTTGTCGCTTCTACCCCAACCACCACGATGTTTCACCTCTCCCCCCCCCCCTGCCCCCCTCGCCTCCCCCCTGGTGGAACATGTGACGACGCGTGTGCGGCCGGCCAAGCGGCTTTGTGTGTTTCCATCAATCACGCGAGCGAACTTTCCACCAAACGGACACACGTAGCCTCGGATTGGGCTCGGGCTTTTTTTTTTTTTTTTTTTTTTTTTTTTTTGCGACACGACTGACCCTCATCCCTGGCCTCGTTCGATTGCAATCGCGGGGAATTATCGAATCCCCGCCGCGTCGCGGTGTCCGTGTCGTGCGGCTTAGATTATACGGGCGCTGGTTGTTGTTGTTGTTGTTGTTGTTGTCGGATGTCTTTTGGCGTTCGGTGAGGTCGCAAAACGACGAGAGAGATTGCGGCAAAAGTGCAACTTTGACGCCTCGACTTCCTATTTTACAATATCAAAATCGCTCGAGGTCGATTTTGTGAAAAATTGTTTTTCGACATGGAGTAATTTTTTTATAATTTTTTTTTTTACAATAATTCTGATGCAAAGTCGTCATGGTAAGTAAAACGTGAACCGCTTCGCACAGGTCGGGACGCAACGTGGACAATAAATGACAAACTCGTTCGCAGTCGATGGAACAAATGATATTTATTCGTTTTGTTTTTTTGGTTTTTTTTTCGTCGTTCGACTCGCCCGCCCAATCGGCGCGCGAGTCGCGGAACTTAACGATTAGACGAGCGAAGTTATTCGGGAATTTCTCGCGGAAGATCCGCGCGTCGCGCGAACGTTCGCGAGAGTCACCGAAGGACGACTCGTAGCGTCCGACGCCCCGCGCGGACCTCTCGGGCCGGACACTCGGACACTCCTTAATTCTTAAGTTTATTTACAGTGACGCTCGCGGTCGCGCGTCTTAAACGTCAATCTCGCGACGACCGCGAGGCGAATAAAACCTTCGAAAGTGTTTAAAACAGACGGACTGTGTGTGTGTGTGTGTGAGACCCGTCGACAAATTTACGTGATTGACTCGAGCGAGTCGCGGGAACGACGCTCCTCCTCCTCCTCCGATCGTTCGCGGTGAGGTCGCGTCGATATCGCGTCGAGGTTACGAATTCTCGGTCTAGACACTATTTGATAAAGGGGGCGGCGACGGCGACGGCGGCGGCCCGTCGGACGCGGCACGTTGCATGCCGGTTACAGTGTTCTACTATTTACATGAGATGCTTATGAATTACAAACGTAAACCCTGGTTAGTCCTCGAATTCTTGGAAACAGTATACGAGAGACGCGCGCGCAAAGAGCCTGGATGTCCGATTGAGGTCACGTCGTCACGGCTGGACCACGAAACAACGAGTCTCTCGGACCTCAGCGAGGTCTCCAAAACGCGTCCGGGCTGTGGACCTCACAATTTGCCTCCCGACCTCAACGACCTCGCTCCGTCGCCTCATCGTCGTGAGGTCGTAGCCAAGATCGTTTTTCCCGTCCCGCCTGCGCGCTGAGGTCGACTCCGACCTCGGACCTTATTGAGGTCATCCGGGTGACCTCATTTTTTCCGCCCGACCTCGCTACCGAGGTCGCCTCGCGTCGACCTCAATGAGGTCGTTTCGCTATTTGTCTCTCTCCGGGCGTCGCTGAGGTCGACCTCGACCTCGACCTCCTCCCCCCGTCCGAGGCGTCCGTTCAAACGACGTCCCGTCGGCCTCAATAAGGTCGCCAAACGTGCCTCGGCTTGGGGCTTCGGTCCTTCCGCGGCCTCACGATCTCCCGCTCGACCTCGACCTCATCGTCCTTCCGCCTCGTCGTCGTCGTGAGGTCCTGGCCGACGTTCTCCTTGTCCTGACAGCTCGCGCGCTTCGTGGTGCTGAGGTCGACGCTGCCCTCGAGCCTGATCTTCACGGTGAGGTCGCTCCGCCTCGCGACGCTCTCGAGGTCGACCTCGCGCGTCTGATCCGCGTCGTTGAGGTTCTCGACGCTCGGTCGCAGCCGTTTGCTCGCCTCCCGGAAGGCGTCCCGCACGCTCGTGCTGTCCTCGATCTCGAGGTCGCTGCGCACCGGCGACCTCGACGACCTCCTCGGGGACTCGGGCTCGACGAGCGACGAGCGCGGACTCGCGAGATCCTGAGTCGTGCGGTCGTGATCGTCGTTCCTGTCGTCGACCTCGATGCTGCCGTCCGGACTCTCCGTTTCCCGCAGCGTCGCCTCCTGATCCCCGTCGTCGTCCTGCTCGTCCTGAGCGGCGCCACCGCCGCCGCCGCCGTCGCCGCTGGCGTTTCTTCGCCTCTCGGCCTTCGGGCTGCCGCTCGGGCTGCCGCTCGCGCTTCGCAGCTTCCTGAGGTCCTCGAGGCTCGCCTGGTCCGGCCGCTGGCGGCGCTGCTGCGCCATTCGCAGCGCCAGCGCGTGCCAGTCCGGCTCGAGGATGTACTGCTGGGTGTGATACGACAGCGGGTTGTAGAGCCACGGCGACTGCGGCAGCAGGGGCGCGAATATCGAGCCGAAGAGCGAGCCGGTCGCACGTAGAAGATGAAGACCTGCGGGGTTGAAAGGTAAATTTTTGCGTTAGTATTTCGGAAAAAAATTAGAATTTATTTTATTCAATTTAATTTGGTCAGGCCCTGGTCTGGCCCTGGTCAAACCCTGGTGTGGCCCCGGTCAGGCCCTGAGCAGGTCCTGATCAGGCCTTTTTTATTTTTTACCAGGTCAGCCTTTTTAGTTTAGTTTCAGGTTCACCAAATCAGGCCTTTTTATTTTTTACTAAGATGCGACTACGACCGGTCGCAAAATGTGACCTTGGACTCACCTTGAAAGTGCAGATGCTGCCCCGAGGGACTCGGAGCGTTTGCGCCGGCCGCGGTCGCCGGTTCCGCGGGCGGCGTTTGCGCGGTCACCGAGGCCGTCGTCAGCAGGCCGGGACCACCCGTCGCCGGATTCCCCGGCGACGCACTCGGCGTGACCTCCCGCACCGAGACGCTGATCGGCCCGAGGTCGTTTCTGCTCGTCGAGTCTGCGAGAGGCACGAAAAAAAATACACATCAATACAACGTTTTTCACGAGGACCCAAAAATGTCCTTTTTGTTATTTATAAGGTCGTGACGCCTACCGGTTGACGTCGGGGCCGGCAGCCTCGGCGACCTCTGCTCGATCGCGTGATGAAAGGGATTGAATGCCGAGGCGCCACCAGCGCTCGGCGGATGTGGATGCTGCTGCGGCTGCGGCTGCTGCTGTTGCTGCTGTTGCTGCTGCTGTTGCTGCTGCTGCTGTGGATGGAGTCCCGGTGGTGGCGGAAGACACTGCGCCGGCAGGGAACTTCGTGGCAGGCCGCCCCAGCCCTGACCCGCGCCCTGCTCCAGTCCCAGATGCTGAAGACCTGATTTGGACAAGCAATGACGAGAGACATTTAGAATTTAGAAAAAATTCGAATTCGCAATTAATTAATTTAAAAATTAATTCTAATTCGCAATAATTAATTCAAAAATTAATTTTGATTCGCAATTAATTAATGAAAAAATTAATTCTAATTCGCAATTAATTAATTTAAAAATTAATTCTGGTTAATTTTAATTCTAAATTAGCGTGATATTTTATCGAGAATAAATATTCCTTGCAGCTATTAAATAATGTAGGAATTGTGTAGCTTTGATTCTAAAAGGTTTAGGAATCCAGGATATTGAGAGGAAAATTGGGTACTGTTAACTATATAGTGATGATTATTGTGTATAGCTATAGTAAATATTTTTTACGTCAGTTACTATGTAACAATAATTATCTCTACGAAGTAATCACCGTTACTTATAAAAAATAATAGCGTGAACGAAAATTGTATCGTTCTCACTTTATGAGTTACCAGAATTTACACGATTTCTGGGAGTGAACTATGAACCCCAAGAGCATCATTTGCGGGAGAGAAAAAAAAATCATAGCCCACGAAGAAGATACAAAAGTCTTATGAGCCAATTCGACACAGCTTAAATCCTGACCCAGTCCACTCTAATCAATCTCTCATTTCCCCCGATGGAACCAAAGCTGGTGCTTAAAAACCACCAGACTTCTGCATTATTTTCGGCATTGGATACACGGAAATAACGCAGACAGGTTTTACTCAAACTCGTTTCAACGCTCAAGGATATTTCAGTGACACAATAACCACCGAATATTTCGCACCACTCGCTCTCGCCCGGCGCGTCATTAGCCTCCGCACCCGCGACAAATATCGAGTCCTCAGCCCCCCCCCCCCCATGCCCCACAAGCGCAGTGTCCCAAAATGTCTCTGCCATATCGGTGGCGCAGCCTCCATCGTCAAACCTCATCATCGGGTGGCAGCTGTAATCTCGACAATTAAATTTCCCGTAGCTATTATCGCCACTCCACTCAGCGTGCAAACCGAGGCCCCCCGATAGATGGATAGACAGAGAGCTAGAGGGTCAACCCCCCTGCCCCCCCCCAAGCCCCCCACGAAGCCATATCCTAAAATGACGCACAAAGGGATAGTCGAACGTATATAAACCCGCGGACGGTGCGAGGACGCCGCGAGGTAGAGACCGGAAGCTTCGTTCCACGGTGGCGACGCATCAATTTCACCCCCCCTTCAAACCCTGCCCCCATGCCCCCTTCCCCCCTTCGCGTACACAGGAGTCTTGATCAATAGGAGATTATATCGTCATCTGGACGGAGCAGTTGGAAAAATTCCGTGAAAAGCCTCCGTGGCCGTCGGCGTCCGCGTAGCGGCTGCCGCCGATGTCCGCCACGATGGGGTTACCGCCTCGCGGTAAGGGGATAGGTAAAAGACTAACCCAGTGGGCCCCCCCGGGGGGGGGGGGAGGCGAGGTGGGGTGGAAGGGGGATCGACACGGCCATCGGGGAAAGGGTAAGGCAAAGAGTGGGGCGAGCGCGGCTACTTCGGTTTGTATATCGCCCCCCCCCCCTTCCAACGCCCCCCCCCCCCCTTCGCCCCCTCGCCCCACTGTGACTGTGTTAGTGACTCGGGGCTCGCTGCAACGTGCAGCGCGGCGCCGAGTCCGGAAAGAGGGGTAAAAAGCCGGTAGAAGGGATAGAAGTCGTTGCCCACAACGCGCAGGGTGAAGGGGGGGGGTGAAGGGGGGGGTTGGGGGGGACCGTCGGTGGGTGAGTCAGTGGCGCGTGGGCGGCGCCCGCGGAGATTGCGGCCAACCGGATTGGCTGGCCGCAAACCCCTGCAGAGGTCGCGCCACGCGGTGTCTCGTGGGTTGGGGGGAAGGGGGGAAGGGGGGGTGAGGGAGAAGGGGGCAGGTGGAGGTGGCTTTCGCGTGAGTTTGTACTCTCACAAATACTCTTTCCCTCTCTACCTGTGTTTCTCCTTCTCGCTCACTCTTGGTCTTCGCCTCGCTCTGTCTGTGTTTCTATGGCTCTCCTGCTTTTTAGTATTTCTGTTTCTGTTTCTGTTTGTCTTTCTCTCTCTCTCTCTCTCTCTCTCTCTCTCTCTCTCTCTCTCTTCTGGTTTTCACCTTGTTCTGGGTGTCTTTCTTTATCTCTCCTGCTTTTCACTCTTTCTCGCTTTCCAACTCACTTCGTCTATCCATTCGTACGTCTCTCTTTCTCTCTCTCTCTTGGTTTTGACTCTTTCTCGCTTTCTCTCTCGCTTTCCACCTCACTCGATCTTTCCATCCGTCCCGTATCTCTTTCTTTCTCTCCTGCTTTTCGCTCTTTCTCGCTCTCTCTCTCCCTCCCTCTCTCTTGGTTTCTACCTCACTCTATCTTTCCATCTGTCCATCCCTCTTTCTCTCTCTCTTTCTCTCCTGCTTTCTTCTCTTTCTCGCTCCATCTCGCTTTCCACCTCACTTTATCTATCCATCCGTCCATCTCTCTTTCTCTGTCTTTCCTGCCTTCCACTCTTTCTCGCTCCCTCTCATTTTCCACCTCACTCTATCTATCCATTTATCCATCTCTCTTTCTCACTCTCCCGTTTTCCACCCTTTCTCTCTCTCTCTCCCGTTTTCCACCTCACTATATCTATCCATCTATCCATCTCTCTTTCTCTCTCTCTCTCCTGATTTTCATCCTTTCTCTCTCTGTCTCGTTTTCCACCTCACTATATCTATCTATCTATCCATCTCTCTTTCTCTCTCTCTCCTGATTTTCATCCTTTCTCTCTCTGTCTCGTTTTCCACCTCACTATATCTATCCATCTATCCATCTCTCTTTCTCTCTCTCTCCTGATTTTCATCCTTTCTCTCTCTGTCTCCTTTTCCACCTCACTCTATCTATCCATCTATCCATCTCTCTTTCTCTCTCTACAGCTTTTCGCCCTTCTCTCTCTCACACTTTCCACCTCACTCTATCCATCTCTCTCTCTCTCTCTCTCTCTCTCTCTCTCTCTCTCTCTCTCTCTCTCTCCCTCCCTCTCCGCTCTCTGCACACATTAAATTGCGGACAGCGAGTGCACGTTGCACGTGTACCACGTACACGAATGCGCCGCAACAGTCCGGCGTAAAAAGCGCCCGAGGGGTTCGAGGGGTGGATTTTTAAGCTCACTTTCTAACTCTCTCTCCCCTCTTCCTTCGCGCTCCCCCCACTCCTCACAAAACTCCCTCTCTCTCTTTCCCACTCGTCACGCGCCCCGCGCTCCCCTCTTTCTCTCCCACGAATTTTCTCCCCCCCTCGCCGCCGCCGCCCTCGGTTAAAGCCTCGCCGACTGGTCGGGAGGGAAAGACACCGCCGCGCGCTGCTGCTGCTGTCTATCGCGCTTTCCCACCACACGACGCCGGCGGGACACGGACATTGCTCCGCGAGCGCCCGTTCGCGCCGGGTTTACATCGCACTTCGGGGCCCCCCCGGATTCGCGTTGCTTTACGAGCGAGGATTAAGAAAACGATAAGGGCGTCTCTTCGCGCGCGACTCGCGAAAGCTTCGTATCTGCCTCGCGACTTCACCCCGCCCGGTGGACGTACAATTGCAGGGGTCGCACTAGGAGAGAGAATGTATTTACGGATCGGATGAGCGCGGCTCTAAAGACTGGATTAGAGGAGGGATTTTTTCACTTATTTCAGCGACGGGATAAGACACCAACCGAGCGGTATAGGGTTAATCGTCCTTCTGTCGAGAGATAGAGAAAAAATCTTGGGAAAAAATTCGTCCTCTCTGGAACCAATTTTTTTTTTCGTTCGTGTTTAATGAGACTTTTAATTTTTTTTTGGAGCTCAGGCAATTTTTTTTTGAGCTTGGAGAATTTTTTTTTTTTTAGGGTGAGAAATAACGGGGCAAATAATGTGACAAAAAAGAAGTTCGGGCATTGCGGGGTCTTCGAGATAACGCGAGAGAAATATTTAATCCACTCGGGGTGTTTTCAATTTAATAAATTCGTTCTCTCTGGATCCGATTTTTTTCCCTTCTGTGTTCAACGATACTTTCCCATTTTTTTTTTTTTAAGCTCAAACAATTTGTATCCGCGTCTCGGAATTTTTTTACGAAAAATAAGATCACAAATAAGGTGCCAAAAAATAAGTTCAGGCATCCAGGGTCTTCGAGGGACCGGGTAAGAAATTCCGTTAATCCACTCGGGGTGTTTTCAATTTAATAAATTTGTCCTCTCTGGATACGATTTTTTTTTTTTTTTTTTTTTTTTTTTGACGTCAGTGTTCAACAATACTTTCCCATTTTTTCAAGCTCAAACAAATTTTTATCCACTCCCCAGAACTTTTTTTTTTTCTTTTTACGAAAAACAACATCACAAATAACACGACAAAAAAAAAGTTCACTCATCTCGGGGTGTTCAAGAAACCGGGAGTGACGTCGTTAACCCACTCGGGGTGAATTGCGGGGCGTTTTCAATTTAATAAACGTCTCCATCGTGGCCCCCGAAGCTCCGTCGAGCTGCCTCGCCGAGCCACGAGAAAAGGAGCCCCCCCGGTTCGGCGGAATCCGCGTGTCCCATCCGGCCGCCCCTTTCTCGCTCGGACGCGGGCGATAATTCCGAAAACAAATGAAGACTAATGAGAGGTGATCCCGGCGGGACGCTCGTGGGCCGCACGACGGTGGCCTCTTAAGGGGGCGGGGGGGGGGGGGGGGGGGGGGGGTGAAGGGGTGAAGGGTGGAAGAGTTACGAAGCGGGCGCGAGGGCGGTCGAAGCCAACCCCCGACGTTAAGGGCAAGAAGGGTGAAACGGGTTAAAGGGTCTTCGACGAAGACCCGGCAAAGCCGAAGGAGCGAGCGGGCTCCCCTTAAGGGGGTGAGAAATGTTGAGCTTAAACGTTACGAGGTGGCCCCCGGCCGAACCACCTAAACCCATAGAGTTAGATGCCTTTGGCTCCCGTTCTTAGAGAACCCACTTGCTTCACCCCCTCACCCCCCCCCCCCCCCACAAAGAGCTTTCACCTCGCCGTCCCCTTAAGGCCAAGCAGGGATGATGTATTAACGGCGCAACGTGCGTTCGGAATTTGCACGCAGCTGTTTTCTCGCGAAATGCGGACGGGGTGACGTGACGAAAAAACAGAAAATTTAATTCAACGCTGGTATTGGAATTTTTTTTTCTTTTTCTAATTTAAAAGTACCTTTAATAGGTATTTTTTCAAACACAAAATTTAATTCAACGCGGGGTTTTTTCAATTTTGTAAATTCGTCCTCCCTGGATCCGATTTTTTTTTTTTTTCACGTCTGTGTTCAACAATAGATTCCTATTTTTTTTTTTTTTTTTCAAGCTCAAACAATTTTTGTCCGCGTCTCAGGATTTTTTTTGGCAAAAAATAACATCTCAAAGAATTTTTTTTGTTTTTTTTTTTCTAATCTAAAAGTACCTTAAATGGGTACTTTTTAATTAGAAAAAAAAAATTATGAGAAAACAAGATATTTCTGTGGACATTTATTTTTTTACTAGTTTATTTAATGCACAATTTTTCCAGTCCGTGAAAAAAAAATTGGCCCTGTCAGGGCCTGAATTGGATCCAATATAAAGCCGTAAATTTTCTACCAGGTTAGAAGAAAAATATGTAAAATTTAAATATTTTTATGATATCCACAATTTTTTTTTTAATAACCAGTTCATTTAATGCACAATTTTCTTTTTACCGTCGGAATCAATCGAGGCGATTGGGACGCTTCGGAGGGTTTCATGTACCACGTACACGCGGGAATCGCCCGCGCGAATGCAAAGTACCCCCCGTGTTACAATCGCCGGGCTCGCGCTCGCAGTTATCTCCGCTGTTAATCGCCGAAACTACGAGCAATCAATTTATCAGAGTCCCGGGCTATAGAGACGCGCGCGCGCGCGCGACGATTGAACGCGCTAACGAACTGTTTTCGACAGTCGTGTATCATCAAACACCATCCATCTACGGTGAAATTCAGAAGCTGCCGCGCGCGGCTCACGCCCGAGCATAACTTGGGGCTAATTGGTGCGCGAGTGACCCGCAACCGGTGGTGTCGAAATGCGCCGCGTTGGGTTTCGCAATGGAAGGGACAATTTTTTTTTTACCTTGCCTCAAACGCGGCGACGGTAAAAAAAAATGTAGGTTTTTTTTTACTGTAAATAGCGGGTCGAATTTTGACTATAAGAAATTTTTAAAAATTATAGTAATCGTGCGAAAAATTAACGGTTGCCATTTATAGTTGCCAGGGCTTAATTTATTTATTTTTCTTTTCTTTTAAGGCAACTTAGAAAAAAAATTATAAAACTAAACGAAGAATAAAAATAATCTTAATTAATTTCCTTGCATTTTTTTTGCTACTTCAAGACAGAAAATGATATAACTAATCCAAAAATAAAAATAATCAGACGAACAATTAACGGTTGCCATTTATAGTTGCCAGGGCTTAATTTATTTATTTTTCTTTTCTTTTAAGGCAACTTAGAAAAAAAATTATAAAACTAAACGAAGAATAAAAATAATCTTAATTAATTTCTTTGCATTTTTTTTTTGCTACTTCAAGACAGAAAATGATATAACTAATCCAAAAATAAAAATAATCAAACGAACAATTAACGGTTGCCATTTATAGTTGCCAGGGCTTAATTTATTTATTTTTCTTTTCTTTTAAGGCAACTTAGAAAAAAAATTATAAAACTAAACGAAAAATAAAAATAATCTTAATTAATTTCTTTGCATTTTTTTTTTTTTTTGCTACTTCAAGACAGAAAATGATATAACTAATCCAAAAATAAAAATAATCAGACGAACAATTAACGGTTGCCATTTATAGTTGCCAGGGCTTAATTTATTTATTTTTCTTTTCTTTTGAGGCAACTTAGAAAAAAAATTATAAAACTAAACGAAAAATAAAAATAATCTTAATTAATTTCCTTGCATTTTTTTTTGCTACTTCAAGACAGAAAATTATAAAACTAATCCAAAAATAAAAATAATCAAACGAACAATTAACGGTTGCCATTTATAGTTGCCAGGGCTTAATTTATTTCTTTTTCTTTTCTTTTAAGGCAACTTAGAAAAAAAATTATAAAGCTAAACGAAAAATAAAAATAATCTTAATTAATTTCTTTGCATTTTTTTTTTTTTTGCTACTTCAAGACAGAAAATGATATAACTAATCCAAAAATAAAAATAATCAAACGAACAATTAACGGTTGCCATTTACAGTTACCAGGGCTTAATTTATTTATTTTTCTTTTCTTTCAAAACAACTTAGAAAAAAAAAAATTATAAAACTAAACGAAAAATAAAAATAATCGCACGAACAATTAACGCCCGCCATTCGTAGCTGCCAGGGCTTAATTTCTTTTGTCATTTTTTTTTCTTATTTTCCTTAAGCCAACTGCAAGTAAGAAAATTCTAAAACGGTGCGGCGACTCCTTCGCCCGGGTCTCGGGTTCCCGTAAAATACGGTCTCATGGTGATTAACATCGTTGGGCGAGTGAAAAAGAGACACGCAGGGGTCGGAAAGAGGTGAGAAAGCTCCGAGCGCGGAGCGGAACGAGGGTCGCGAGTCCTCCGCAAGGGGTTAACGCGGGCCCCGAGATAAGTAAGAGGCGACGGGAAGGGGGGAAGGGGGGGGCGACGAAGGCGTTTTAACGCCCGTTTTGCATAGATTTGAATAGATAAAGAAGACAGGAAAATACGCGAATTAATTTATTATGTATCTCAGGATCTCTCGGGGCTTCCGAACCGAAGGCGACGACGACGACGAGGGCTTAGTCGTTCCTCTGCTTCTTCCGCTCTGCCCCCCCCCCCTTCCCCATCATCCCTTAATACCTCTTTAAGATTTCCAAGTCTCGAGGTTTTCCGTTAGCCCGTTTTCCAACCCCTTTCGCGAGGGGCGAGTCGGGCTCTCCTTCGGTAGCGAATGAATTGAATCCAAATGGATTTGCTTTACATCTCGACGAGACGCGAATTTTGCACCCCGTAAGTCGCCACCGGCTGCGGGTTTCGGTTACTCGGATTATTCGTGCGAGGAATTTTTTTTTTTTTTGGGCTTTTGACGGAATTTCGAGGGGTAGACAAATTTGAGGGAATTTTTTTTTAGTCGAAAATGATGATTTGAAAAATTGCGTTGAATTGAAAAATTGAGGAAAAAACGAAATTGGAGGCGAAAAATATGGGCCGATTTTTGCATGATCTGACTTTTCCCAATATTTTTCCCTTGTTTCGCGATTTTTATTATCCACGCGAGAAGAATATTTTCGGATTTTTTCACGGAATTCCGAGGCATGAAAAAATTCGCCGGAATTTTTGCGGGTCGATTCCGATGATTTAAAAAAATCGCGTTGAATTGAAAAATGAAAAAATTGAAAGAAAATGAAATTGACGATTTCGTGAAGACGATTTTGGCGTGATTTGACTTTCCCAAGTGTTTTTCCTTGTATCTCGCTCCTCGCCTAATGATTTTCTCTCTCTTTATATTTCCCTCTCTCTCTCACTTTCGCTCTCGCTCTCTCCATTCCCTTGCTCAATTACTGCCGCCCCTTTCCACACTCGGCTACCAGAAGCTTCGAAGCTGCCGCTGCTCCTCGTCGACGGGTGTCTTTGCACACCCACCCTTTACGCCCGTTCTCATTATCGCGTCGCAGAGGCGAACACCCTAAAATGCCGGGCACGAAAGGTCTCCGAGGCTGCTGCTGGTGAATCCCGCGCCCACAGCGACGGCGACGACGCGACGCACCGCGTTTCTCGCTCGAGAAAACGCGAACCACGACGGCGACTTGAGAACGGAAATATTCGACTCGTATAAAAGACGGTAACGAAAATATAATTCAACGTGAAAAAGTGTAAAAAAGAAAAAATCTCAAGAAACGCAACGGGTACGTTTTTCGCAAAAAAAAATACGATTTCGATTTTGTAAAGTTTGAAGAATCTATCCGATGGGAAACTTTCTGCTGATTCCCAAAACATAAAAAAAAAATAATAACCTCGATTTCAGTGAAGTGACGAAATTTAAAAAAAAGTGCGAAAACATTTAGAATTAAAAAAAAAATGTAAACACTTTATTTCGATGCATTTTTGCTCATACAGAATGAATTCGCCATTCGTTTTTTTTTCCAAACACGATAGTTTTTACGATAAACAAAAAACTTGATTATCTTCAAAAAAAAATTTTTTTGCTTCTTGTTATTTAGAATGTGTAAAAAAAATTTCGAAGAAGGCGAGTCAAAAATGGAAATAACTAATACAAATATACCGAAAGAATTTGAAATAAATAAATAAATAAATAAATAAATAAATAAATAAATAAATAAATGAATGAATGAATAAATAAATAAATAAATAAATAAATAAATAAATAAATAAATAAATAAATAGCCAAGACGATTTTCTCACGTTCACCGTTCATCGGTGCCGGGTATCCCTGTCACCCTCGAAGACGCCCGGACGACGAGAAAGAAAGCGGACACGCGGCTCCTCTCGTGCTGCGTTCGTCGGAGAGGTCGAGGGGTGTCATTAGTTACCGTCGGTGTCGGCGGAAGACGAGATCCCGGGGCGCCGGTCACCGGAGCTGATTAAAAGACGGGACGAGCGCGCGCGGCGACCCGCGTCGAGGGACTCGCAAGGACCGAGAGAGAGATCCCGCAGGCCCCGTCGAACGGCGAATTCGGGGGTGAAATGTGACGCGAATTTGAAGACTCTTCGCCGTGATTCCGAGAGATCCCCGCACTGTGCGTTGACCTTACACGACCGGCGAAGAGGGTCACGTGACGCCCGCCGCACGGGAGTCGGGGGGGGAAGAAAAAGAGCCTTTCGACCCCCTCGACCAGTCGGACCGAATTTTCGCCCCGGAAGAGTTGGACATCCGCGACACAAAGACGCGACGTCGGACGTCGTTTTACAGCCGTTTTTTTTTTTTTTTTTTTTTTCAAGCGAAATCGAAAATTGTAGCAAATTTCCACAAAAAAACATGACAAACAAAAATGAATGAATCTCGTTGCTGAGCGATATTACAAATTTTGCATAAAACAAAAACTTGTATATTTTTATCTTAAAAAGAAAAAAAATTATTTTTTTTATTTTTCGTTGCTCCAATTAAATTCACGACGCGTGTCGAGATTACAAATTTTGCATAAAAAAAAATTTGTACTTTTTTTTATCTTAAAAAGAAAAAAAAACAAATTTAGTTATTTTTTGTTGCTCCAATTAAATTCACGACGCGTGACGAGAGACTAAAAAAACTGAAGGTCGCTAAGGTCGCGATTGCTTAAAAAAAAAAAAAAAAAAAAAAAAAAAAAAAGCGGCCAAGGAGATCCGAACCCTCATCAGAAATTCAGCAGAACCGTTTTCAGTCACTTTCTCCTGCTCGGCCCCTCACGGCTCGCCTCCTTTCGCCCCCTCCCCCCCCCCCCTCTTATCTGCTTTCTCACCGATATCCACCTCGCGCCAGTCTCGTCAGTCTCTCTCTCTGGGTGCCTCCCGACACTCGTCGAGGGGATGAAAAATCACGAAGGACCGTGAAAAGAAAAGTGAGTTGCTCTCTCGCAGTCTGAGAGAGGCGGGAGGGGGTTGGGGGGTAGCGCGGAGGATCGTCGAGGATTCGAGTTAACAAGAAACCAGAAGCACCGCGGCAACAGCCACTCCACCCTCGTCGTCGGGCTCGACCTCCCCGTGTCAATTAACCGCCTCCGCGAGGCAATGTTCAGTGGGGGGTGGGGGGGGCGGGGGTGGTTGAGTGGTGTGGGCCGAGGCATTCGGGACCGGAAAAATCGCAACCCCTGTTTCAATAAGGTGGCCTTTACCTCATTTGGGGGAGATTGTTAGGAAGCACGCGGAGTTTAAAACTGTCGCGCCGCGCGCGCACTTGGCGCTCGCTCTCTTCGTTCGCGCTGGGGATCGCTTTGCGATAAATTCGCGCGGCCTCCGCGTTTAAAGCCGACGGTTTCTTCGTTGCCACGAGATTCGTCGTTGTTCGAGATTTATTTATTTATTTATTTATTTATTTATTTATTTATTTATTTATTTATTTATTTGTTCATTAATTCATTCATTTATTTATTTGTTTATTTATTTATTGATTTATTCAATTATTCATTGAATAACTTTTTTATCTATTGATTGATTTATTTATTTATTTATTTATTCATTCATTCATTTATTTATTTTCTCATTTATTTATTAACTTTATTTACTCAACTAAATCGCACGCTGCAAAAAAATCCAAGCCCCCCAATTTCCAAAACCCACAAAAAAAAGGACAAAATCGCAGATCGCAAGTGCGTCGTGGTGTCGATGAAGAGCGAGATGCGATTTTGGGCACCGGGAGGTGAGCGAAAAGTAGTGGAATGCGGAGTACCGAGATCCCTGAGGGCGAGGGAGCGAAGGGGTGGGGGGGGGGGAGCGTCGCGAAGAGCCCTGGACGCGGGCGGCTTCCAAAGGGAGGGTGAGGTGAGGGTGAGGTGAGGGTGAGGGGGGAACCCATAAAATTCGTCGGCCCGAGACCGTCCGAGGCGCAGCAGACACCGAACGAAATTTAATAACATCCCCCTAGTTACACCTCAATGGGCACCTTAACAACCCCTGCGGAGGCGAGCCGGAGGGCGAGGAGCGGCTCAACTACTGGTGTGTAGAGAACCCGGCGGTGAAAATACAGTCGAGTCCCTCGCCCTCGGCTGTCGCGCCTCGCCCGATATACACAACGGGCCAACCTGCCCTATTTTCACTCCTTACCAACCGAAGCCCCCTTTTCCCCCTTTTCCCCTTCCCCTCGCCCGATATCTAATAAACCATCCCTCGCGAAATACACCCGGCGGCCCCGACGATACTACACGACGTACGTCGGTGGCTCCCTCGCATCCCGCGTGTGACCCACGCGCGTGACGCGTCTGACCAACGCGCGCCGTAACCACTGGCGCGACGGACGAGCGCGTGGCGCGACCTCTCGGCGACTCCGCGAACCTCGCGAAAGGGTTGCGGACGAGCGGCAGCAGCTGCAACGCGGCGTGGTTGGTACACGCGCGATTGCAGGTAGCGGGATGACCGTTGGACACCACGCAGGAAGCGACGGTGCCGAGGGGGATTCGCGCGGCCGCCGCGAGAGGCTTTTGGCGCCGGTCGAATGGGTTGAGAGACATTTTTATTCCATTTTTTATTTTTATTTTTTTTTTATTTTTTTTATTTTTTTTTTTTATTCTAATCGTCGGACTTGGGCTGTGGTGTGTTGATTTTTATTGACGATACTGTTAGAAATTTACTGTGTCAAACGCTGCTGGTGTGGACTTTTTTTTTTTTAGTGTTACTTATTATAGTGTCAACAGTAACACTTTTTACGGTGTAAAATTAACACCAGCCGTTTCGTTAAATTTATTCCTGTGTAAAGTGACGATACGTTGTAAGACTTTTTTTTAACACCATTCGTTATCACTGTGATAATGTCGTATTTATATATCGAGTTTATGTTGCATATATTTTTATATGTCGCATATATGATGTATATATTTTTATGTGTCGCATATACGTTGCATATATTTTTATATGTCGCATATATGTTGCATATAATTTTATATATCTCATATATGTTACATATACAACTTTTTGGCGACATATACTTTATATAAAAATATTTCCATGTGGGTATGCAAAAAGGCCTTCACGACATGCAGATCACAAACCCTTCCATCGATCTGGAAAGGTCGATCAGCAAGACCCACTAATGACATCATCCGTCAAAATGTCATTAAAAAATGAATGACTCAATTCAAACACCTCTACAAAATCCTACACAAAAAAAAATCCTTCAAGACGTCCTAATCCCTTTACCCCCATAACCAACAAACCCCTTCGATTTCGTCGCCCTCAGCGCCGAATGACCGAATTTTGGGCGTTGGTTCGATTTGCCGCTCGTTCGTTGGAATCGGAGGTTTCAAATCGTTGCAAAGCGATCGACGTCGAAGGGGGGGGGGGGGGGGGTTAGGCTGAGGGCGAGGGGAGCGAGGGGGTAGAATTGAGGGGGCTTCGCGAAGGCTACGCGGGGGGCACACACCGATCGGATGACGGGGAACGGAAGGGGGGGGGGCGGGGGGGGGGCGGAGGCAGCGGGGAGGAGAGGGTTGAACGAGAGCGGGATTGAAGCTCCGTTAAGCCGCTTATCATGCCGAAACAATACAGTGTCGGTGCACCAGTATCAGTTGCCCCCCACCGACTTCCGTCCTCGTCGGCCGGGCCGCTCGCTCGTCGCTCGCTTCCCGTGTGTCCTCTTTCGCCCATCAGCTGCTTTCGCTCCTCGCCAGTCCCATCAAAATTTTCCCCGAAGCTTTAAACGAGTCGCGATGGAATTTGGCTGCCTCGGCGTTTTAAGCGTTCAGGGGGGTTGGAGGGGGGAGAAGGGGGGAGAAGGGGGGAGGGAATGTCCTGGGCTCTCCACACCATCGGCAGCCACATCGCAACGACCCCCCTTCACCCCCCCACCAAACGTATTGCCCCCCTCGAGGTGGCGAAAAACATTTGGTCGCCCCGATCCGTGAAATATCGGCTACTCCGCGCCCTGTCCATGATATCCGACAGGACGACAGCTTAACCGTACGGATATATCGGAGTCGGAGATCGACTCGCGACAGCCGGATGCGCTTTTTTGACGTTCCTCGTTTGGATCATCGGGAGATCGTACGATGGGACTGAGATCATCGATGGGGATTGGGGGAACCGATTTTTTGAAGAGAGCGATCGGTTGGATGACGTTGCTGTTGAGGTGGGATTGATGATGATTACTGAGGTTGAATCATCAGCAAGATTTGGGTTTCGGTGAGGGCTGCAGAAGATGTTAGCAGGGAGTTGAGAAATTTTGTAGTAGATTTTTTTGACGATGCTGCGATGAGAGTTCACAATGTTAGGAATGTACGGAATGCAAAAAATTGGGAGGGGATGAGATGTTGAAATAATTTTTAATGATTTTTTTAAAGGTGCTTTCAAGATGTTTGAAGGTGTTTTTAAGATGTTTGAGGGGTTTTCAAGATGTTTTAAGGTGTTTTCAAAATTTTTCTTGCGATTGTCAATCGAGGCATTTTGCCAAATTTTTTTTGCAGATGTAGCAATGAGAATTCATGGCGTCCTGAATATACAGGATGCAACGTCAAGAAGGGAAGAGACATTCAAATAATTTTTCAACATTTTTTAAGTCTTTAAAGATCAAGAGAACTGACGACTTTGGCTTCAGCCTCAAAGTCTCGCGATGAGAAGCGACTCCCGGACTTCGTTCCCATTGACTAAACTAATTCCAGCCGTCTTCCGAAGTTGACGCACAGACTTCGCAAGTTGAAAATTCCACCGAGGCGGAATCGCAAGTTCCAAAAACCCGAATTATCGTCCGCGAAGGTTTTTATTCATCCGCGCAAATTTTACTCAACCGGGTGTCAATGACTGAAAAGTCCGCGTCGCGATGTTCCACATGACCCAGAGAGTCAAAAACCAGCCGACCAACTTCCTAGTCTTGACACTTCCGTCCGCACATTTCGTCCCGAAATCGAATCGAATATCGCGGCGAAGGATCCGAAGGGGCCGAGCAGCCCCGAACAACCCAAAAGGCAAGAACTCGTCGCGACCCTCGGTGAGGTCGAGGGGGTCGAGGGGGGGAGGGGGGAGCCTCGTGCTTAATCAGAGTCTTCCCCACTTAGGCGCCTTGGCAAAACTCAATTTTGAGTCAGTCTCTCGGGCTGACGCGCGCGTTCCTCACCCCCCCCCCCCCCCTCAACTTCTCGGAGCTTTGGGGTGTGTTACACGCAGCACGACTGCTGCCACTCGGTCCCCCTCCTCCCCCCCCCCTCTCGCCTCGCGCCATTTTGACACCCTCGTATGGCGCGCCAGGTGCCACGAACTTGGCGCCACTGTAAGGTGACGACAGGAAGGGGGGGAGGGGGGGGGGGGGGTGAGAGGGGAGACGACGGAACGAGAGGAAAGGAAACCTTGGGAGGCTGTGCGTTCCTCGCTCGCAGGGGTCGCGTCGGGTTCCAAACTTAGTTATCCATCGTCGCGCATCCTCCGACACTGCTGAATAGCCGAGCACCGAGATGACTCGGGAGGTCGCTGAGTTTTGCTGATTTTACCGGGCAAAAAGGGTAGTTTGGGTTTTTTTTGGTTTGGATTTTTTTCGTGTTTGAAATGTAGGAGAAATTTTAGTTTATACTGAGGGTTGGATTTTGTTTGTTTGTATTTTCGTTTTACAAGAACGCAAAATATGGAGGTGGAATGTAGACTGACTTTTTTTTACAGTGGAGCGAAAATTGGGGAAGCACAATTTTTTTCTGTGGTTTCGTTTTACGTGCAGAAAAAATATGGAAATGGAAAGTAGACTGACTTTTTTTTACAGCGGAGCGAAAATTGTGGATCCACAATTTTTGTTGTTGTTGTTTCGTTTTACGTGCAGAAAAAATATGGAAATGAAAAGTAGACTGACTTTTTTGTGCAGCGGAGCGAAAATTGTGGATCCACAATTTTTTTTTGTATTTTCGTTTTACGTGCAGGAAAAATATGGAAATGAAAAGTAGACTGACTTTTTTGTGCAGCGAAACGAAAATTGTGGATCCACAATTTTTGTTTTGTATTTTCGTTTTACGTGCAGGAAAAATATGGAAATGTAAAGTAGACTGAGTTTTGGTCTGACATTTTTTGCACTAGAGCGAAAATTGTGGAAAGTCAAGACAAACGTATGTAGGACTGACGTATGTAGGAATTTTTTACTCGGAACTGGAAAGACATGAGAGACGATTTCGTCGATTCCATCGGAATTTTAGTGACCAACGTCGCTACGGTTAAGAATTTTTCAATGGGGGTGGAAAGGCAGGGAGAAAAGGAGGAAGAGGAGGGGTGAGGGGGGGGGGTCGAGTTGTTCGTTGTGCATTATGGGTAGAAGACGAGACTCACCGGACAGCTTGAATCCCAGGGAGTCCTGCGGATGTCCGAAGGGAAATGGCCGTGGTCCAAAGTGGTAGGGATGAAAGGCGTGCTGTCCTGGAACGTGAGTTGCTTTCCTTAGCAGATCGTCCAGATTGGGGTACACTGTGTATACATATAAAGGGTCGTCCACTGAGGCTCTACTTGCTCTATTCGTCGCTCTTTATCGGCATTCATCCCTCGCCCCATTATATCAACTAGCTTTTCGTCGCCCTTGTTGTACCTGAATTTTTTAACCCCCGGGCGATTATTTTGGCCATTAAAAAAAAAGCAAAATAATATATATATATATTTTTTTCTAATTATTTACTTGGCTTCGATTCCATTTTTTTCAATTAATTTTTAGTGAAACGTTCATCGAAGCTGTGACAAAAAAGATCATAACTTTTTATTGTCAGCTCGTTTTTTTCACCCTCGTGACTTTTGCGCACTTTTTAATCTCCAACCGATTATTTTTGTGCGCGGATTTTGGTAATTTCGAAAAAAAAAGACTCAGCATTTTTTTCTTTTTTATTGCACTATTTGCTCGGTTCTAATTTTTCGTAAGACGTCAACACGAGCTAGAAAAAAAATTTCGCTGAACGTCAGCAGGAGCTAGAAAAAAAATCAAAACGTTGAACTCACTTGTCTTCGATCTGGGCTCCCTGGGCCCGTCCACGGTGACCTTGATCGCCTTCGAGAGGGTCGCGACCTGCGGCGGCGAGGTGGCCAACATTATCGTCAGGGTGAAACTTTTGCCTGTAACGAGATCAACGATAAATTATATCAACAAAAAATACAAATTACAAACATCTGATTTTTTTTTTTTTTTTTTTTTTTTTTTTTTTCAAATTTTTCTCTGCCCAAAATCGTTGTGGCGTCCCCCTTAAAAATCCACGACTCCCCGAGCCGCGAATCCTGCGAGTTGCCCTCGGGCGTGCGATAGCTCAACCGCCGAACGCGATTAAAAACCATAAAGGCGCAACGATAACGCCCGGCGTTCGGCCGGCGTTTTCGCCGAAATGTCAAATTATTCAAATCCAATTCTGGCCTCGCGCTGTTCGCCCGGATTTCCGCGCGCTCCGCCCTTACCGCCCTTGACGCACCATTCAAAAAAAAAAAAAAAAAAAAAAAAGAGCTCACCTGGAATCTGCCCCGAAAAACCACACCCTAACCCACTTCCCACACGGCGTGCATCCACATCGCGGCCGAAACGCCGTGGTGAAACTTTTTTTCCACCCCCTCCGTCCCCCCCTCGACCCCTTCACCCTCCTCGCCTTTGTTTCTGTATCTGCCTCCTCCGAGTTTCCCTTTCGAAACGGTTCGTTGCACCCTCTTAGAGTTCCTCACATTTGTTTCCTTTTGTGCGCCTGTTTTCTTTTTCTCTTTCTTTTTCTTTTTTTATTGCTCACGGTTCCTCGGACTCGGGGAATTCCCCAAACGCGGGACGAAGAAACAGAAAAAAAGGTCCTCGATTGATGTCACGTTCGCGGCAACAGAGAGCGATTTTATTAACGCATTTATCGGTATTACAAAAAATATATCTTTGTCTTTACGTTTTTTTTTCTCATCGACGAAGAAATCCGAAATAATTCCATCCTCTCGTCTCTCAAAGTTTGAACTTGAAAAAAAAAAAAAAAAAAAAAAAAAATCCCTCTAATTAACATTCATATTTATGGCCCGATAAACAATATAAATTATTCAAACAATATAAAATAATATCGCGTATAAATTATTGGAGACTTATTATTATTATTATTATTATTATTATTATTATTATTATTGTTATTATTATTATTGTTATTATTATTATTTTATTTTATTTTTTTCATAAAAGCCTAAAACTAAAACAAAAAAATCTTAAAATGCTCTTCCAAAGCAAAACGTCCGCTCAAACTGGGTCAAAGCGGCCGTTCGACTGTCCGGAAAATGAATCGCCCTCGAGATCCGAAACTCCGGAAGAAATAGGCGTCTGGAGATGACCGAGGAGGCCGCGCCGACGGTTCACGTGGACCGCGACGATGCGATCAGAAATTACGGCGGCGGGTGGGCGGGCGAAATTGAGCCCGAAGCGTCCGCGGGGATTCTGGGAGTGACGTCGGGGCCGCCGGAGCGGGGCGAGAGAATCGACGTCACCGTCAACCGGCGGCGCGACAGTGGCCAATGTTGCGTGAGAGGTCGTTCGGCGCGCTGGAAACAAAACACAAATGTGTCGGAAGTAAGGGAAGTTCGAGGGGGGTAGAGAGGGGGAGGGGGGGACGAGTGGCGCCACAGCGTCGATATTTGCTCTCGTTGTTTTTTTTTTTTCTTTTTTTTTTGTCCCTCGTTGCCTCCGACAGCCTCTGTTGCGCGCCCTTTGCGAGGCGGACGCACTACGCCGGGAATATGTTAATGCCGTTGGCACTAAACGGCTGCGAGGGGCCGCGCGCGGACCCCTCGACTCACTCCGCAAATCCACCGACCTCTCAACCCCCGTGGAAATATGACGACGATGACCCCGGGAACTTTTCAATCGTCGAGATTTTTTTTTTTTTTTCGAGGTATCTCGTATGGTTTTTTTACAACTGATCTTTTTTCACAGTTTTTGTGGGGTGAAAATTGATTTTTCTGATTTTTTTTTAACTGATTTTTTTCACTATTTTTGTGGGGTGAAAATTGATTTTTTAAATTTTATTTTGAAAACTGATTTATTTCAGTATTTTTGTGGGGTGAAAATTGATTTTTAAAATTTTATTTTGAAAACTGTTTTTTTTTCACTATTTTTGTGGGGTGAAAAGTGATTTTTAAATTTTTTCTGAAAACTGATTTTCTTCATTATTTTTGTGGGGTGAAAAGTGATTTTTTAATTTTTTCTGAAAACTGATATTTTTTTGTATTTTTGTGGGGTGAAAATTGATTTTTCTGATTTTTTTTTCACTACTTTTGTGGGGTGAAAAAAAATCAGTTTCTAGGAGTTTTTTGTTACTATTTTTGTGGGTGTAAAAATCACTTTCTAGGGATTTTTTTAACTGAATTTTTTCACTATTCATGCGGTGAAAAAAAAATCAGTTTCTACGGACTTTTTTTAGTTATCGAAATCAGTGAAGATAAAAAAATTGACGATATTTTTAATCCGACGCAAATGCAATGAAAACCATTTTTCTGTTTTAAACACACTTTTTTTTCGATCGACCTCCGACACGATGTGCGCGACTCTCCCCCCCTTATGAATACAAGGGCGAAACACACACAACGCGATCCGCGGCGGCGCGTCCGCCCCGTGTGTTTTGTTCGCGTTCGCGCGTGTGTTTTCGCCTTTCCGCGTTTGCAAATAGTTTTATTTTATGACGTGCGGCGTGTTCACCGCGCCCGCCGTCGGCTCCACCGCGCCAGTAACGCGCTCGGGTTTTTACGGTGAACCACGATATTTAACGGCTGCTTCACCCCACGCCGGCGAAATAGAGAACGTGTTGCACGTCGTTGACGTTTTGGTCTCGTTTGTTTTTTTTTCTCTCTCTCTCTCTTTTTTCCATCCGCAATCCCGTCGGCTCATTTTTTTCACTCGCGTTATACCGAATGTTACTTTTTGTTCAAACTTCACGCGTCCACCCTACGCGAAACGCGTTCACACGATTCGCGGTATTTTTTTCGCGCGCGGGTTTGATTGACTTTACGAAAAACGTGGAAAATTTATTTTCGCGGAAAATAAGGGCGGTCGACACTTCCACGTTTTTTTTAAGTTTACCTAGAATCGAGGTTACTTTTTTTTTGGCTCGACCGAACCTGGATTTTCTTCCTTCGATTTCTGAATTTTTCGCAGAATTTTTTAACACGAAGTTGAGTTGCGTTTTTCGCGAAAAAAAAATTTTGCATTTCGCAAAGTACGAAATCCCTATCCGACGGACAATTTCCCGCTGATTCCGAAAAACACCGTTGTTTGCCCGAAAAAGAGAAAATTCGACGAGAAAAACGCAAAAAATGATTTTTCACTTTTTTCGATATTTTGACACTTCGCTAAAATCGAGGTTACATTTTTTTTGATCGACCAAACATGGATTTTCTTTTTGCGTTCCAGAGAGAACTCTATAACGAAAAGAATGCCGCAAGGCGGAATGCGATACCTTGATTTTTAAATTTTTTACAGAATTTTGAAGTCAGACCTCCAAAAATCACAAAAAACCGGAAGGGGTACCCCTTCTAAAAATTTGCTAGTTTTTTATAATAACTAGTTAATTTCGTTATTATAATAACTAGTTAATTTTTTTATAATAACTAGTTAATTTCAAAATAAAAACCACATCTTAAAAAAATATAAAATAATTTTTAACAAAAACTGTACAAAAATTGAATTGACAACACCGCGCATAATTTCGCTCGCAGTCGCGTCGACGCGATAGTTGGCTCCTGGTGTCACAGGGGTCGAAGGCATCGCGACCCGCAAGCCCCCGAGACCCAACGAGCACCGCAGAACTTTATCGCCCCGCAGTGGCATCGAGGTTTTGGCCTTTCGTCGCGGCGCCTGGCAATTCGTGTATTGCGCGCCGGAGGGACAAAGTGACGAGCGCCACGGAAGCCCGAAGGTGACGGCAGGCATTTTAGGGGTGTTTATGAGGCATTATGTGTAACTCGGTGGAAAAACGAGCCCCGACGTGTCTGAGACGCGCGCGCCTATTTTGCCCCCCCCCCCCCCCCCATCGCCCCCCTCGATACGCGCTCGTCGCTCTATGGGATACGGAGGCCTTTCCGACATTAACCAACCTGCTATATTGCCTCGCGCCCTCCTGACTTCCCGTTCCAATTCGATTGTCTGCGAATGCTGTTTACTACTGGCGCTTTATCCGTACACTCGGCGCGCGCGAACCCCTCGCGCGTCGTGTCGCTTACTCGGCTCAACGCAAATTCATGGCTTCGCGAAGAATATTCGACGAGCGCGCGCGCGCGCGGCCCCTCGCGATATCTCGATTGGATGTTGTATTGATCCCATCTTTATTGCCGGGAGCGAAACGATCCGCTTTGAGGTACTTAACGTCATTATACTCCTCGCGCGATTCGTGAAGGTTCGTCTCGCTTACTTTGCGCCAACTTTTTGAACGAGAGTGTCCGTCAACCGCAGCTATTTTTCGGCAATTATGTGGCCGGGAATTCGTTTGAGAATGAAATGTATTCATTCGTTTTTCAGAGAATTTTAGAATTTTTTAGAACATTTTAGAATTTTTTAGAACTTTTTTAGAACATTTTAGCATTTTTTAGAATTTTTTTAGAACATTTTAGAATTTTTTTAGAAAATTTTAGCATTTTTTAGAAAATTTTAGAATTTTTTAGAAAATTTTAGATTTTTTTAGAAAATTTTAGAATTTTTTAGAAAATTTTAGAATTTTTTTAGAACGTTTTAGAATTTTTTAGAACATTTTAGAATATTTTGTTATTCTAAAAAAAATTAGAAAGATTTAGAATTCTATTTTAACTATGCAAATCTTTTTCGCAAATTAATTCCCCCGAAGATTAGTTCAATTGAAAAAAGAAACAAAACGTAACGTCCCAAAAGTGCGAGGATAATAATGGCAAAAATGTTTGTTCCGAACGGAGAGCGAAAAGTCGGTAGTCAAACGCATTTTCGTGCGATTATATTCTTGCGCGTTTATGACTTTTCCTTGCGCGAGGGAAAAACGCGGCGGCTCCGGGTCTCTTCAGCTCTCTCGCTCTAAGCAAACACCGGGCTGAAGGGTCATTCTCGGGACTGACTGAAATGTCAGTTCGTGCGCGCAAAGCCCGTGTGCCACGTACTTCTCAATTCCACGGGACGCTGTGTGCGCGACGCGGCGCGGGGTATACGGTGCGGCTGGGCGTATCGCGAAAGATATGAAAAGTCTCGTGTTCGGCGCCCGCACCACCCTAAGTTTACCCAGGGATCATGCAGTGTTAAAAACTCCCCTGTTTGCCGGGGAATCGAGCGGCCCGCTCGCCCGAGCGCCGTAAGGGACACCAGAAGAAGGGTGACTCGTTTTTTCCCGACCCCCGGATTGTCATATCTCGCCGGATGCTCGTAGTGTTTAAAGAATTCGAGGCTATTCGCGCTAATGCAACTATATTTTATGCACCCCGAGCCGTCAACATTTTTTCGATAAATTTGATCAAATAAAATTCCGAGGAAAAATAATGAAACAGATTTGATCGACGTTTCTGGGATAAAAAATTCAACAAATTGATTCGATCGAAGTTTCGAGGAAAAAATGTGACAAATAAAAGTGATCAAAGTTTCTAGGAAAAAAATGTGGCAAATAAAACCGATCAAAGTTCCCAGGAAAAAAATGTGACAAATAAAATTCATCAAAATTTTTACGAAAAAAATGTGCGACAAATAAAATTCATCAAAGTTTTTATGAAAAAAGTTTGACAAATAAAACTGATCAAAGTATCGAAAAAAATTACAAATAAAACTGATCAAAATATCGAAAAAAAAATTATAAATAAAACTGATTAAAATATCGAAAAAAAATTACAAATGATTATGACGAAAATTTGCAGACCAAAAAATTGATCGACCGAAAAAAAATGTTGACTAATCGAATTAAACAAATCTGCTTTCTCGACCGATCTTCATTTTCGCCCTAAGTACCGCCTGAAAAAAAAAAAAAAAAAAATGTCGCCCAATCGTCCGAGCGTCGGCCGACCGAGCGCGTCAAGGAATAAAAAAGCGCCGAGAAGACGCACCGCTGTAATGCAACGAGATTGAACGGTTAAACGAACGAATTTATCGAAGCGTCGCGTGAAGATGAAATCATTAGAGCGAGGAAGGGTTGCGAGCGGTGGGTGGGGCTGGGCGGGCGAGCGAACCGAAGCCGTCGTACCGGGATAAAACGAAATTAACATACGTAGACGCGCGGAGCAGAAAGTTGGAGAGAATGTGAAAAAAAAAAAAAAAAAAAAAAAGTTGTCGCCCAGGTTGTGAGGGGGGAGGCTGCTGCTAGTCTGTCGCAAAAATAATGTTTAATCGGTGGAAAAACTCGATGCAAACGTCCTCGGAAAAAAAAAAAAAAAAAAAAAAAAAAAAAAAAGCATTTATGAAAAAAGCTAACAAGAAGACGGATGTATGGAAAGAGGAAGCCAGGGAAAAGCCAACGAGCAACATTCTCACTTACGGTCCTCAGCCGGCGGCGTCGCCCAGGACTTGTCAGGGGGCTCACGACGATTCTTTTTTAATTTTTAATTGGGGAAAAAGGGCTCGTCGCCCGCGCGCGACTCTTTGCCGCCCGGCAAATCCTCGTGAGATACTCGGCTCCGAGCGGCTCGGTGGTCGTTAGCACTGGATCTAAGTCCGGGCGTAAAAATAAAATTCTAAAACCCGCGGGACGGAGATATATACGCGAAAAGCCGATTGCTTGATTTTTTCGAAGGCCGCGGATTACGAGCGCTAAGGGATGAAAATTCTCCGCGGAGGAATATTTTTTTATTAACCTTTTTGGGAGTTTTCATGATTTTTTTTTTTTTTCGTACTTCAGCCGGATTTTTTACGCGATATCTGTTAATATGGGAATTAATTAATTATGATATTCGGCTGACGGGAAGTTAATTTGATACACGGTTAATTGGCGAAAATCTTCGTCGGGTTGCATAAATTAAAATCACGGTTTTATGGGATTTTTTATTTTATCTAATTAAACGGTAAAGTTGGGTGGCGATTTAATTTTAAATCGATGCGACAAATTGTGTCTTCTCGCGGTCGACTTCGCGACTTTGAGGACTCGGAATTTAATTAGCTGAGAGAATTTTTCATTCACAGTTGGAAGGTGGAAGAAATTGTAATCTCTCATTTTTTTTATTTTTTTTTTTTGAGCAAAGCTTCTTCGATAAAAATTATTATTCGCCAGGAGCGAAAAAAATTAAATCTCTCCTTTTTTTGAGCAAATCGTCTTCAATAAAAATTCTTGTTCGCCAGGAGCGAAAATGACGAGGAAGAAAAATTAAGTCTCTCAGTTTTTTTTGCACGTAGTCTTCGATAAAAATTCTTGTTCACCAGAATCGAAAGTGACGAGGGAAAAAATTAAGTCGCTCATTATTATTATTTATTTTTTTGCAAATCGTCTTCAATAAAAATTCTTGTTCGCCAAGATAAAAAATGACGAGGAAAAAAAATTAAGTCTCTCATTTTTTGTTTGCTCATCATCTTCGATAAAAATTCTTGTTCGCCAGGATTGAAACTGACGAGGGGAAAAAATTAAGTCTCTCATTATTATTATTATTATTTTTTGCAAATCGTCTTCGATAAAAATTCTTGTTCGCCAAGATAAAAAATAACGAGAAAATAAAATTAAATCTCTGATATTTTTTTTACCAAAGCGTCTGCGATAAAAATTATTGTTCGCCAAAATAAAAAATGACGAGAAAATAAAATTAAATTTCTCATATTTTTTCACCAATGCGTCTTCGATAAAAATTATTGTTCGTCGCGAAAATCACGAGGGGTCCGAGGGGTGACTTTTGTCGACGGACGAAGCGAAAATTGCCAGAGACGCGCAATGAGGAAGGTGAAATCCGTACGGGAGGAGGACGTACGCAGCGACATAACCCGAAAGGGCGGAACATCAGTCAGGATCTGTCTGTCGATATGGTCCAGGCGCCGCCGGGGGGCTCTCGTGAAGCATTTCATTCGGATTCCCCCGTCGCCGGTGCGCACCTCACGGGGCTTCCCTTGCCCGTCATAAAACACAGGTAACTCCGGTATTTATGCTATATGCGCGCGACGTTTTGCCCGGTTATCGGCGAGGTCGAACCGAGGCTCCGGAGCCCGAAAGACCCGACGAACGAGGGGGAATATCGCGCGAGCGAACAATGCAAAAAGGACGAAAAAAAAAGAAGAAAATAAAAAAGAAGGAAACGAAGATAGATACGTTTGTAAAACGTTTCGCAACATCTCACGAGTGCCAAAAAAAAAAAGGCGCCATCGATCAGCGATTCAAAATCTGGAGATAAATCGCGCGACTTTCGTGACGCGATTTATTGCCTCGTGAAGAATCTTCGGAGATAAAAATTATCTCCCTTTTATCAGTCGTGAGAGAAGATAATTTTTATTTTTTCCGCGCCTTCGTGAAATTGTGGAAAAAATAATTTCGGAAATTTGTTAAATAATTTAATAATTTGTGGAAATTAAGTTCGCGCCGCGATTTATCGCCTCGTGAAGAATCTTCGGAGATAAAAATGATCTCCCTTTTATTAGTCGTGAGAGAAGATAATTTTTATTTTTTCCGCACCTTCGTGAAATTGTGGAAAAAATCATTTCGGAAATTTGTTTAATAATTTAATAATTTGCGGAAATTAAGTTCGCGCCGCGATTTATCGCCTCGTGAAGAATCTTCGGAGATAAAAATTATCTCCCTTTTATCAGTCGTGAGAGAAGATAATTTTTATTTTTTTCCGCACCTTCGTGAAATTGTGGAAAAAATCATTTGGGCTGAGATTAAGAGTCGCGATTTCAGGAATTTTTAAGTCGGGGATATTAGAGCGAAATTTTTTTTTTTTTTTTTTTTTTTTTTGAAGTCGCGAGACTGTCGGAAGTTATAAGATCGCGAAACGAGCGGGAGGTACGAAGCTCTCGGGCTATATCGCGACGACTCGGCTGCTCCGGCGGATCGCGACCGAGTTTGTGACTCCTCGGGTCGGAAGCTGACGCTAATCCCGCCCGTTGGCACGCGAAAACAGCGGGACGTTGCGCGGGGGTGATAAAGGCGACCCCTGTGCCGCTATGATAATACGCCGCGATTTCCGCACGCCCGGCGGCGCCGCCGCCGGCCGTCCGTCCCTCTTCCGACGGCGTTTAACCTCCTCGCTTGTGCGAGGCTCTGCTTTCCGTGAATTAGCCCTTTTTCGCTGTTTGTTACGGTAGGAATAAAATATGTCGGACCCGACATTTTAGTAAAAATAACATTTTACTTTTGACTCGACGTCTCGGGTACTCCATTTTTTTTTTTTTTTTTTTTTTTTTTTTAATGACGACTTTTAATTTGTATCATCGTTTTTAAATCGCAAATTCTATCCCGGAAAACACTTTTTTTCTGAAAAAAAAAAAAAAAATTTCGAGGTTTTTAGGCAGAATTTATAAAATCGGACCCGGTCGAAAAATCGACCTCTCGAGCATTAATTATTATTATTATTATTATTATTATTATTATTATTATATATTTTTTTTTCAAAATATCGATTTTTAACCTATACCATCGTTGTCAACTCGCATATTCTATCCCAGAAAACACTTTTTTTACTTCATTCAGGAAAAAATAATTTTTTCAATTTTTTTTTTTTTTTTTTTTTTTTGCAGAAGTCGCAAAATCGGGTCTGGTCGAAAAATGCAAAAAATCGACCTCTCGAGCATTCAATTTTTTTTTCCTCAGAATTTTTACAGGAGGATCGGACTTGGAGTACAATTTTTTGTGATCCCGACATTTTTTTTCACACGATAAAAAAATAATTTCTAACTGCCGGTCACGTTAGAAATTTTTTATTTTCACCGAAAACAAAACCGATTTTCTGCTGAAAATTTGGCGAAGCCGCTTGACACATTCAAACGATATCACAGCCAACTTGCATCGTCGTGTTTCCGGGGGTCAAGAATGTCCCCGAAATTGGGGTACTAACCGTAATTCATTATCTCGCTTCGCGACAAGAGCAACATTGTTTGTTTGCCGAAACGCGGTGGCGCTGACGTTGACCACATCTGGCCGGCCGCGCGGCTCGCCCGCCATTTGTTTAAAAAGCAGCGGCGGCGTCCGAGCCCAGAGAGGAAAGGGCGCGATAATTCGGCGAAAACAACCGAGCCAAACGCCTCCCGTTCCACGACAAACACCATAAATTCGAGATTTCTTTCGGCCGAACCGAGGTCGGCTAACGGAAAATCGGTGGAGCTGCAATTTCCACGGGCACACAAAATTTTACCCAAATCGATCCTCGAAAATCGTTCCGCTTCATATCCGATTTTTTTCCAGCAGCAAGAATCATGAAAACGATCACTGTTGCAGTAAATCGTTTTTCTACACTGAGAAAACAAATTTATTAAGTGTCCTAATTGAGTCAATGAAATAATTGTGTTGCTAATTTTTAAAATAATATTTATTTGAATTTATTTAAATCAACGATATTTACGGATATTTATTTGTATTTATTTCAATTATAATACGTTCAGTAAAATATTTCAGCATTTTAAATAAATATTTGTGAAAACCTGTTTTTCTATTTACGAAAACATTCATGAATATTTATAAAAAATGTGTTTTCAAATAAACAATTTAATACATGAATTTTTTTTTTTTCAGTGAGAAAAACCACAGCAAATTTTTAGCAACAGCAGCAAAAATCCTGTCGTCACTCCGTTAGAATTTCTCCTGTGCGCAAAACGCTCGTTTTGCGCCCGCCGATCGACATCGAATTTTCGCGTTTCCCATCGGTGGCTCCGGTTTTCCGTTCGGCTGGCCGATTTCGCCGGAGGAGAATCTCACCCCGGTTCCTCGTTGCACCGGCGGGGTGGGGAGGGGTGGGTCTCGAGGCAAACCGTGGTAGTTAGGGGCTGCCCGTAATACAGTAATGAGGGCTTACTGCCATGGAAACCAAAGCCGCTTACAGCCCGACCACTCGGCGCTGGAGAGCCGCGTGTGTGCATCGCCCGTCGCACACCGCACCGGCATCCGGCGCACCCCGGGAGCCCCGCGGAATCCGCGCCGGCTACGGTGCGGCGCTAGTGGGTTATACCGGATGTTCTTCCGATTATCCGCGGAAATTCCGCGGCATGCGAGAGAGACCCGAGACGAGAGTGACCCGGGGACGAGGCTGCAAAAATTGCGGCCCCGTGACGGCGACGTCGACGAGCCGGAGTCGCCACTGACGGACAAGCGGGGATATAGCGCGATATGAGGGATAATTGTGCGAAAACGATGGAGGACAAGTCGACGTGTCCGTGGAACGATGTAGTTTGTGAATCGCGTGCGGGAGAAGCGACGGCAAAGTGGACAGGAGCTGTGGGAATTGGACGTGGTTTTTGTGAAACGAGACATCATAATATTGATGTCGACATTGTGATTGATATCAATATTCATATGAATATTGAGTGATTGTGGTGAAACACTACATCACAATATTGATATCAATATTGTGATTGATATCAATCTTAATATGAATATTAATTTCAATATTGTGATTGATATCAATCTTCATATGAATAGCAATATCAATATTGTGATTGATATCAATCTTCATATCAATATCAATATCAATATTGTGATTGATATCAATATTCATATCAATATTGTGATTGATATAAAAATTCATATCAATAATGTGATTGATATAAAAATTCATATCAATATTGTGATTGATATCAATATTCATATCAATACTGTGAGTGATATCAATATTCATTTCTATATTATGTCATTGTGGTGAAACAAGACATCACGATATTGATATCAATATTATGATTCGTGTTTCGCCAGCCCTGGATTTAGTTGGATTGGGATTGGCGTAGGTTGGGGATTCATGGGAAGTCGCAATGAGCTAGTGAAATTCACCATTTTGCATGGATGCTGGACAATCCGGAAGACAAACGGATGAGCATGGTTCATCATGGTTGTACCGTGTTGGGACAAGTCAAGTCGTATTGGGAGTCGCAGAACAAAAAAATGTGGAGGTCGCAATCAATCCAGGGTTCATAGGACAAGTCAACAAGATTGTGGATTTAATCAGGACAGCCTGACAAACAAGCGGATGAATCCCATCCACATTTACCCCATAGTGAAAACAATTGACATCAAGTGACGCCCCTTGCGAGGCAACAGAACAAGGAAACAACCAGTGAGAAGACAAAAAGTTGCCTAAAGTCTCATCAATGCTCATCCAAAACCCAACACATCAACGATGATCTATGGCTGCTCATTGAGCTCCACCCAAACAGCCCCCAACTCTGCATGAACTGCAAAAGCTTCCCACAATCTCACAACGAAAAAAACAGGAAGCTGCCTTAGCAGAGCAACCGTCGGTGGGGGATCTCCGCAATTTCTTTTTCCAATTTGCCATAAACAAGTCGAACGTCGCCGTGTCTTCCCCGAGCCTCGTTAAACAAGCGACGACCTCTTGTCGCGCAATTTCTCGAGGGGGGCGGCGGCGGCGGCAGGACGAAAGTTGCGCAGTTGTCGTCCACAAGACACAAGTGCGATGGGAAAAGCCACGGCCACCCCGAGCACTTGGGATTCGGGTAGGCCGGCTGGGCGGATTGGAATCTCTCGCCTCGCTCGTTCTTCACGGTGGATGCGGCGATGGTGGTGGTGGTGAGGTCGGCGCGTGTTTGGCGCCGTCGTGTTTGCCTGTCGCAGGGGGTGGTTGAAGAAAAAAGAAAACGAGGGGTTGGCGATGAGTCGGATGCTCAGCCCGATTCCTTCGCGGGAATTAAAGAAATTAAAGGACGCCTCGTTACTCGTATCGCCCCGTCCACTTTCTTACTTCGCATGGGGTGGATGAGGGAGAGATTCGGTGACGCCGAGTCTGCCTCTTCGATTCCTCCACCCTCGTCCCGTTGAGTGGAGCATCCGAAGGAGCTACCAAACTTTTCGCTCCCTCCACGTTTTTTCTTCCCCGCTGCTTTTGCATGTCGAAAAGGACCAAAACACGAGGAATCCTTGGACGATGGAAGGAAGTAATCCGTGTGGATCGAAAGCGAAACGGATGAGACGTCCAAACTGCGAACGAGTCGCGAGGATTGAGTCTTTTTCTGTGTCTAAGAAGGAACCGAAGGATTTTGTGACAGTGGGGAAGAGAGACAGACCGCAGGCCGTCATTGTCAGGAGACCCTGAAACGCCTCAGCAGCTCAGTAATGGTTCTGATTATTAAGACGCATTATTCAGTGCTCTCACTGTGACCCCACATTTTTTTTCCTCGTTTCTCCATCTATCTCTCTGTCCGTCTCTTATCCATCTAAATTGGAAGCCTCTGGGAGGCAAAACAGCGGCAAGGCAACATCGTACATAATTCAGGCTACCCTCGGATCCGGATAAGGAGGCAGTCAGCGGGCACGAGGAAAAAATCTTGATGTCCGTCTCGCGGGCGACCCCGTCGGGATGTTTTTTGAGGCTCTCGTTTCGCCGCGGCATTGGCGGCATCGTAATCAGCGAAATTCGTACGGCCGACGTATTTGCGCGTGAATTAAAAATGAGCCCAAGGAAATGAGGCGCGGACGGACCTGGGAGAGATTTGGGGTGGCTTCGGTTTGAGGCCGAAAAGCATCCGTCGCTACCCTCCCCCTTCGTAGCTTTTCGCCGATGCGTCGTGCCCACCCCAACAACCTAAGGTAGACCTTAATGTAACCGAGCGGAGGATCGTGAATCATTTAGGCGAAATGCGAAGCAATAGCTTTGACTGAGCGAGGTTCCTTTTAGTTTGGGGCGTTAGGGGCGGAAGGGAAAAAATGCCGGGCGGGCGACTTGATCGGGACCATCGCTCCATTCCTACAGCGGGGGTTGATAACCAATTCGCCCCGGCTTCACGGGGAATTCGTGGTACTTGAAAACGTCTGCAAGCCGATGACAAATCATAGCGGAAAGTTGGTAACATAAGCTGGTGACGAAGACTCACCTCTGCCACTTCGACCGACGAACCTCAGGTCGTTGAACTTGGCGACCTGATTCTTCATGAAGGCCGTGGAATTCCTGAGCTCCGCGCAGCAGTTCTCGTCGTTCCCGGCGCACACGGTGACCAGCGTGCCGTCGTCCACGTCGCCCAGCGCCACGACTTTGAACGCCATCGGCAGGGTCTTGTTGGAGCGCCAGTGCGGCGGCAGGACCGTGCAGACCACGTGAGGACAACCTTTGCACATCCGGTACAAAGCACTATGAAGCATATAGTCTGACTGACGGGACGTCGTGACCCTCGCCCGGTTTAGCAAGAATTACTACTTGGAAATGTTGATGGAGGAGTTTGTTTTTTTGTTCTGAGCCGATTGGTTGCAATTGCGTAAAAACCTTAGAGAAAACATGACGTAAATCTGTCGTTTGGACGTCTAGAGCTTTGAAGCTAAATATTTTAGATTTATCGAACAGTTTTTACCTTCCGTGTATAAAACGGACTGGTTTTCCTGCTTGGATGTCATCAAGGAACTCACTAACCCGACTCATATAATCTGACTTTGGGAAGTCGTAACTTCGCCCAGTTTAGCAATGATGACTACTTCAAACTTTTGATGGAACATCTTTTTTTGGTCCTGAACCGATTGGTTGCAATTGCATAAAATCTTTAGGGAAAAAATGACATCAATCTGTCGTTGGAACGTCCAGAGCTTTGATTCAAAACATTTTAGCTTCAACCAACAACTTTTACCATCGGCGTATGTAAAACGGTCTGGTTTTCCTGCTTGCATGTCATCAAGGAACTCCGTAAAGACGCAAATAACCCGACATACAAGGTCTTTAATATGACGTGAAAAATCCTCTAACCTGTCCGGATGAGTTCGCCAGGATGTTCGGCCAGCAGACCGTCGAGGGTCCGCTCGGCGAGTATCTCGGCGGTGATGGCATACTCGGAGACGTGACTGTTGGCCGAGGCGGCGCCTTGATTGGGTCCCTGAGCTGACGCCTCGTTCGCCAGGTGCATTCTCCTCCTCGAGGAGGATCCTCGCGCCTTTCTGAGCCGCGCGCCGCCGATCTGGCTCGACGGCTGAAGGGGCTGCCGGTGGCTCGGACGGGGGACTCGCGGATCCGGATGATAGTCCAGGCCCAGAGGACGCTCCTCGGGACGCACGTCGCGCAGAGGATTCGTCATGGGAATTGGATCACAGACTCATGAGGGCGCACGGCTTCTGCGCTTGGTCGATCAGCCTGGAATCCTGGGGAAGCTGATGGTGAACCGGAAATTCGTTTTGGGGTTTTCAAGGAAAGGGTTGTCCTTGATCTTCCGGGTGTCCGATGACGTTGACTCTTCGTTCCTTTGGTCCTGATGATCAGGAGAATCCGCAGAACTGAATCAGGATACGATGACAGATGTTATATCAGGTGGTTTCCTTGCAGGCTCATCAAGACTGCAGACACTCCATGAGGGAAGGTAGAATCCTGATTCGCTTCTGTCTTCCTCCTTGTTTCCAGGTTATGGGAATAAGACAACAGCGGCAAGATCAAGCGGAATTGACGAAAGCGGATCCAGCTGGTAAACCAACATAAGGTTTAGCAGGCTTTGGTGGATCTGCTCACGCTATGACGCCGCAGGGCCCGACGACAACGCAACACAGGCTCCCCCGAGAACCCTTCGCGCCCGACCTGTCGTCAAACCCTACGACACTAGCGGAATTAGATTTGTCCTCGGTGAAAACGAATCCGTTTGGAGCCGATGGAGTGAATAAGAATAAAACCGGAGGGGCTACGCGGGATCGTCTCGCTCTAGGTTTCTCCCGGCGAGTCGCAGCCCTCGCCCGATTCCTTTGATCCTTATTTCATTATCCCACAACGGTGCGTCGGCACCGTAAGCAGCATCCGTTTGCAAATTCTTCTTGCTGCTCCTCCGCCTCCTCCTCCTTCCTTCTTATCCAACGGAGTCGCGCTCTCGAATGCCAAGTCGCGAAGAAAATTCGTTTTATTGGAATCCAAGGGCCGAATTGATCCCTCGCTTCTTGCGTGCCGTACGCCGCGCTGTCTCTTGTCGATCGCAGGGCCGTTGGGGTCTTCTCAGCGGGGCATCATTCACGATTCAGTCTTTCCGTTGTTTTTTCATCAAGGCAGCATCACAATCGTGAACCAGTCGCCGCTTCCAGTTGTCCGTTCACTTTGCCGGACGTTGACGTCGTTTCATCGGCGACAATGAAAACAAGCGCGATCACCACACTCGAAGACCGGATAATTTTCTTCGCGTTGGTACCGCCTCGAAGGTTCATCAAAACTTTATCACAGTCAAAGTGGCACCCGAATAATCACCTTACGAATCACCGTGCGCGAAGCAAATGAAACGAACGCGCGAACCAATCGAATCCACAAACGTCTCACAACGACACTTCACACGTCTCAACACTCGTTCCCCGTGCCCGTCTCACCCGGGGCACCGAAGCTCCCGAGTCCGAGACCCTCAGACGGCTCCGTAAAAACACTCAAAGTCGTCGCGAACTCGAAACATCGAACTTCCAACGACCACCGATATCAGCACCAAAGTCGTTGCCTCCAGAGGTATCCCGAATCCCCCACGCGGAATCGTTGAAACCTTTCAAAAATCGAAACCACCAACGCTATCGCCAACTTCCGGGTTGCGTATGAATTCTCGTTGGCTCAACAAGCTGGTCCCATACGTTTCGCGCACAACCGCCGAGCCCTAACCGGTGACCTCCCCCTCTACGGTGGCACCGGATGACCCGGGTTCGGGGGTTCCCGATCGGTTGATCGTCGTCCAGACCCACCGGGGCGCTCGGTAAAGGGCGCGAAGACGCAAAGGTGAAACGTTTGTAACGCGGTATCGCGCGCGGTCTCGTTTCGGCGGTTGAGTCGGCGGACACGTCGAGGAGGACACGGCGAGAGCACGGCGAGAGGCAGAGTCAGTCGGGCCAGGCCCGGTGGTGGCTGTAGCGGTGGAAGGTGGTGGTGGCGCGGCGGCTTCTGCGGTGGAGCCGCGCGGTGTGGTTGCGGTGTATTTTTGAGGCCGCGACGCCCCCAGCCACCGAGAGAACCTCAGCCGCCGCTGCCGCCCCCCGCCCCCTCCCCGCACCGCCCGCCCTCGGCCGCAGCGCGCGCCCCGCGCGCCCACGCGGCCGACTGGTGGGGGTCGCTTTTTCCCGTCGGTTGGTGGGGAAAAAGTGCCCTCTCTCGCTCTTCGGCCCGTCACGGCCACCCCCCCACCCGCTCTCTCGCCACCTCTTTCCCACTCGTTATAACCCGCCGATCCCCTACTTTTCCGGCGTCGCCCCCCTCGCGCACCCCTCTTCACACCCTCGGTGCGGCGTCCCGCTCGCGTCCCCCGGCCTCCTCGTCACTCCTGCCCGACATGCTGCCTCTGCCCCCTGGTGCCTCTCGTCTTTTTCCCTGTAGCCTCGATCCTCTCTCGCCACCACCCCCCGCGCGTTTCTTGCACTTTCTCGAGGTGATCCTCCCGACCGTGGGCTGCCTCCTCGGTCTCCTCGTGGTGTCGGCGGTTGTCGGCGTCAACCACCACCACCACCACCACCACCACCGCTACCGCCACCACCCGAAGGCGCGGTAGCCACCTCCTCCTTCGCGCTGGAGGCCGTTTAGGGGCGCCGAACTGCGCGACGTGCGACTGCCGATTAACGGGCCGCGGGTCTCTTCAGGGTGCGGTGACGGCGTGGACGACCACGCGAGCCGCCAAACGGGCCTCGCGGCCTCCGACGGTAACGAGCCTCGTTACGACCTCGTCCCCCGATCCCGCGATGATTATCTTCTGGAACATTTTTTTTGGAGATGAGAATTGTTACCAGAGTCGTAAATCCTCAGCTGTTTGGGAAATAAATGTTGCGGTACAGTTTGTTTTGTGGGGGTAATTTGATGTAAAATAAGGTAAATTTGAGGTAAAATAATCTGTGAACTTTTGAGTAGGCGCGTAAATTATTTTTAATAAAAAAATTGTGAGCAATTGTGAAAAAATGGAATAGGTCCTTCACGACTTTCCATTTAATGAAATTATCATTAAATTCTATTGCGAATAATATTTTTTGCAGCCATTAAAAAATGTACACATTACATTATGATTTTTCTATATTACGGTTATTAATTGATAATTACAAAACCAATTGAACCGTCAAATTTGTTTCTAAAAGATTTAGGAATTTACGACTGCGATTGTTACAATCGTCACTCGGAGTTTTGCCTCGTCGGTTTGCGGCGATAAAATCGGAGAAAAGCCAGAAAGTGGTCTTGAATTCATTGCGATGGATTTTTGAAAACTCGCAGCGAAGCAATCGGCGAAGGATAGAAAATAATTACCGGAGGACTCTCTGCGATTTCGTCGCGTTTTATTGTACTTTCGGCCGTCGGAAGAGCCCACGGCATGATTGAACTCATCGATTGACGGGAAGGGGGAGAAGATATTGAAGAAACGGAAAGGCGAGGTGAGAAAAAGAAAGAACAATGGATCTGTCCGAGGAAGCCGTTAAAAAGGGGCTTCCCGTCGATTTAGTCTTAACGTTTTGCCTCCTTCTTCTCCGGCTCGATATTTTCGAAACAAGTGATTATGGCTCGTAAAAAATATGCAAGGAATATGAGCAAAAAAAAGAACACATACAAATTTCGTTTTTTTTTTTTTTTTTTTTTTTCAAAATCCTACGATTCGATCCACGAGTCCCCAAACAGATATGAAAAAAAAAGAACTCGATCGTGTGTTTACCGTGAATAATTTCCATGCCCGGATCTCGCGTGGCCGGAGATCAGGACCTTCCGTCGTCGGGTGTATATAAGTCGCGTGTATACGTTTCACGTCCGGCTGCGAAGCGAAACTGACGCCGCGAAGAAGGGAAAACAAAGACTCGCCCGGAGCGAGGACGAACGACGGGCGACGCGAAAGCAGCGGGAAGCCCCCGTTCGCTGGGCGGTTGTGTCTTCAGCGCCAGAAGGAACATAGGGGTTGGCTGCACCGCGCGCGTATTGCCTCGGTGGGGTCGGGGTCGAAGAAGCGGCCGCGCGGAGACGAAGGGAGAGGGCTCGCTGTTTCTCGCGCCCCACGACGGAAAATCAAATCCTACGTCCCGTTCTTGGTTCTTTCAGTTTTCGCGTTGGTTCGTTCTGTCATTAAAACACAAGAGGTGAACCGTCTTTTCTACACGTTTCGGTACTGCACATGGACAGTTCTGCACAGTTCGTCCTGAACGTTTCGATTGTGCACGCGCTTCTTTATCCACAACTCAGTTTTACACGTTGCCAATACGCCTTTCTACACAGAGATGTGACACAATTATATTCTACACAATTATCGTGCGACACATTCTATATCCACACGTTTTCATTCGTGTGGATATAGAACAAAAACAAGACGTGTAGAAATGAAACGTGTATAAGCTGGCTGTGTTGTAGAAGTTAAGTGTGTAGAGAAGGACATCTGTGCAGAATTGAAACATGTAGTGCCGCACTTGTGTAGAAATTAAATGTGCACAAACGGGAACTGTTTAACTAGGACATGGAGTATAGAAATTTTTTTCGAATCAGAATATTGTGTAGAATGGAAACGTGTAGATATAAAATGTGTTGGACGGAAATTGCGTTGAACATATCTGTGTCGTATTGGTCTCTGTGTATAAAAGCATGGGCAACGTGTAAAACTGTGTTGTGGATAACGAGCGTGTGTAAAATCGAAATGTGCAGGACTAACCATGTGCAGCACTGAAATGTGTAGAAAAGACGGTTTGCCGTATCAAGAAAAAGCTAAACAAAAAATACAAAAAAATTACTACACGAGAATATTTTATTCCAAATAATGTGTAATCATCGTACAACACAAAAGGCCTGTGAATTCGTAAATTAATTAAATGTGAAATAAAAAATGAATTGAAAAATGTATCTGATAGCAGGCGGAGAGTGAAATGGCGATAAAAAATCGAGACGGAGTTAGTTAGCTGCGCGCCTAAACACGTCGCTGTGTTTCGAGAGGCCACACACAAACACACCGGGTATGCACGGCGGACTATCGATCATGACGTATCTGTACCAAACAGCGAAAGAACCCTCGGTACGGCAGAGCGAGAGAGAATAAGCAGGAAACCCCCCTATAATCCTAAGCCCCCATGGGCAACAATGGGGAATCGAGGCCCCCGTTCTCCATCCACCAGCCTCCCCCACTTCGTTTTTTTTTTTTTTTGCCCGTCGACGCGCGCGCCTTTCGATCCGCACTTCGTCATGCATCGAGACCGATACCCGATGCACCATTGTTCATTGTTTCTTTTTTTTATCACTCTCCTCGTCCCTTTTTTCCGCCCGCGTTTCCTTCTTCGCGCCGGATTTTTCCGACCCAAAACTTTTCTGCCTTATCTGATAATACCCGGTGGACGTTCCCAACGAGTCCGTCGAGCATTTCGCGCATTATTAAGTGGGCACAAAAATTGTGTCGACGTCCCAAACTGAACATCGATTTTTCGTGAGAATCGTTTTTATTCATATTTTTCGCCCGTGGAATTGTCAAATGTTGCCGTGAAAATTTCGACGCAGAAATAACGAACCGAAGGAGTCGAATTTCTACTTCTGTTTTCGATCGTTCCACAGTTTTGACCCGCGATTTTTTTTTTTGTTTTATTCGTCTCCGCTTTCAATTGACTGAAATACGCTGAATTCTCGGTGAAAAAATAAATAAAGTTCCACTCGATACAAATAGCTACATCGACCCGACACAGTATCGATAAAATGAGTGACGCAACAAATTTTCTTTTTTTTTTTTAATTATCAAGTGGCACCAGCGACACTGCACACGCATTTTTTTTTTTTTTTTTCGTCCTCGCTCTCCCTTCGATTCTCGTACAAGCGGTCGACATAACAGCCACGAGAAGTGGCGGGGTGGAGGGGGGGGGGGGGGCGAGGGGGTGGATCGCGGTGTGGGGAAAAGGTGAAAACGGTGCTAACACTCTTCAATTGCGACTGGAATGCGTATAGTGAATTTAAAAAATGGTAAAATCGGTGGACCTCCCGTTTTTTCACACAATACAATGATGGACAACGCGACCGTGCATAGCTGTCAATTACCACTGAAACTGCGCTTTCCTTTTTATTTAATTAACCCTTCCTTTATTTGCAGCGTTCTTTACTCTTTATTCACCCTCTCTGCATCTTCTTCATCAAGTCTCTTGGAACGATACTTGATATCGATTTCTCGTTCGATATATTTTTTTCGGGGATTTTTTCGGGCAGTAAAAAAAAATGATAAGAATTTTTTATCTGCGACTTTCCTCGTTTGTCATGTTTGGGATTTTTCACGTTTTCATAACGCTTTTTTTTAGAAACAAGAAAAAACATTTTTTATCTTTATTTTATTTCGCGTAGGAAAAATCGTACTTTCGCGATACGATAAAAATTCGAGACGCGGCAGCGGAAAAACAATGCGCGTTGGCCCTACGGCTCGGCCCTGTGTTGTTTTCTGTCCAGCAAAACGAAAACCCTGATGGGCGGCTCATGCAAAAAAGTAGCGCATTTTTTTCGACCCCCCCGGTCGGGACCACTTTTAATCAATGAACTTCGCTGTTCGACCCTTCTCAGCAGTTGCCCTGCGCTTTTTTCTCGCTCGCATTATCCCTATCGGAATTTTTTTTTTCCTGGGCTCTTTATGCATCACCAAACTAAAAAAAAATTACATATGTCCGACTGTGCCTGGTATTCGCAAAAAATCACTTTTTGGAAAATCAAAAATACACAAACGTTCAGTATTAAAAAATAACTGTCGACTGTCTTTAAACATAAAAATAAAATAATTATAATAAATTATATTTCTGTCGCACAAAAATTAAGCGTTTTCCAAAAACAGCGAAAATGATTTTTCCCTCAAAATAAAATAAAAAAATCATTCGGCAATAAAAATATGACTTTTGCGTCGTGCCCTTCAGGTCGGATCCTCCGCCTTTTTTATTTTTTATTTTCCACTCATTTTTTTTCCGCGACGCGAAACAAAAATCTCGTTGAGCAGCTCATCCAAAGAATAACTCGTTTTTTTTAACCACCCCGGGTGAGGACCGCTTTTAATCAATGAACTGCAATTCGACCCTTCACAGTAGTGGCAGCGGATTTTCCGCACTGTGCTCTTTTCCCGGCCTGCACTATCCCTATCGAGAATTCTATTTTTTTTTTTTTTTACGCCGCGGTCCCTTCACCGTTAAATCCCTTTTCGGCAATAACGATACAGTGCATGACCCGCAAGCGTGACCCGTCGCAAGGGGGAGGGGAGTTTTTCGCCTCCCCGCGCCGGACCCTCCAGAAGTGGCTGGAAAGGGGCGGCGGGGGGAGAGCACGGGGGGTCCGCGCTGCCGCCGTCACAACTCGCCTCCTCGTCATCGCCGATGAATGCACGACGATAATCGATGCACTTTTACGTTCAAATTAATTGGACCAATTATCGAGGTCGAACAATTACCTGCCTGGAGACCAATTACATCGGTGGGGATTTGTCGACGTCGGATGATCGTTTGACTACTGTCCCCCCCCCCCCCCCCCCCCGTGGTCTTGATTTTTTTTTCTCGTGGCAAACTTTCGCGTTTTTTTTTTTTTTTTTTTTTTTTTTTTTTTTTTTTTTTTTCAGAGTCGATATGAAAATTAGGAGTGAGTTTTCCGTGTGGGGAGGATAATGTTTCGCGTTCAACAAATTTCGAGCTCTAATTGCCGCCGTTATCGCCGCGAAATCCGGGAATTAATTGGCGCCGCGGGTAAACATTGGGCCGCGCCGCGGGATTATGCACTGCGACGCACCGATTGCTCGATATATTTTTGGATTATCGTTTTTCTTTTTTTTATCGAAAATTGTCACTGTTGTCATCGGATTTTACGAAATTTCGTGTGTCTTCGCATTGCGAGGATTGATGACGGTTTTTATCGTTTCCCAAAAATTACGTCTGACGAAATCTATCTGCTCCATTTTTTTCTTTTTTTTTTTTAAAGGACTTAATATACCCGGTTGAGGCAAACAAAAATATTAAAAAATTGAAGATAACCAATTTTATTCAGATTTTCGTGAAATCTATCGCGTAAAAAAAACGAATGGCGAATTCGTTTTGAAATACTTTTTTTTTCATAAAAAATGTTCTCGCACTTTTTTCGAAATTTCGTCACTCCACTAAAATCGATGTTATTTTTTTTCTCAGAGAAAACTCAATATTTTACTCACTGATTTCATGAACAAAAAAAAAGTCAATCACAGTAAAAAAAAATCTTAAACTCAAACCGCTCTCCCGTTGAACCCGCCACGTGCACAAAACTCGCTGTACCATAACCAAACCCTTAAGCTAAAAAAATCCTTACCAATCGCAAAACGGAGTCACTATTGAAATCCTTCGTATCCGTCAAAAATCACGGCCAAAAATCACTACCCGACACTTTCCCAAAAAAAAAAAAAAAAAAAAAAAAAATCCCACCTCCCTCATGTAAAACCAACTAAAAAAAAATCCTTAAGGGTCTCGCGACCGTCCGTTTAATCTCCCGCGCGACGATCTCCCGCGTGTCTATTTCCTCTGCCGCGTTCGGTCGACAAAATTACCGGCACAAAACGCGGGGAACCGGTGGATCCGCGGGGGCCAAGTCCGCACGGTGTCTTAGGGGGCGCTGGCGGCGTCGGCGGGACACGCGGAAGGGTTCACCGGGTCTCGTGTGCACGCGACTCACGCGGGCCGCGCGTTCAGCCGATCCTGAAAGGGACGACGCGAGGGGGACGGCGGGGCGGCCGGGGGTGAAGGGGGGGTGGTTACGAGGGGTACAGCTGGAGCCTCGTGGACGTGGGGTATAAACGACAAGGGGGATGAAAACGAGAGGTGGCGGGGGCGGCGTCTGGGGGCGGGTCGGAGTTTTTCCGTCGTCGTCGTGCGCATGCGGGACGCAATCTTTTATAGCACGTTGAGGCTGCCCCACCAGTCACACGGCCACCGAGAGGGACCCCCCTCGAACCCCCCTTCAACCCCTCAGCCCCTCGTCTTCTCCTTTCCGAGCTTCGCCAGCGCCTTCTTAAAGGCTTCTTAAGGGTAAGTTTTGTCCCGTCTTGGGGGGTGAAAAGCGAGAAGGGGTGAAGGGGGGGGGGGTTGAAGGGGGGTGGAGGGGTTGCGGAATTAAGGGGGATCGTCGGGTAGGTTTCGTCGGTGCACGGGGCGACAGACCACCGGTGTTGGTAGTCGCGGTGGTGGTGGTGGTGGTGGTAACGGCGGTGGTGGCGCGCTCGGGATGTCGCGATGGAAAGGGTTAACCGAGAATTCACACGTACCGATGCTATTGCGATTTTCCGAAATTACACCGGCTGCGCCAACGGCGAACGCGGACGAATCTGGAAATACGTGTAGAGTACTTTGGACCAGGAATTTTCGATTGATTGACTCGCTGATGCGACACGATGGAAATTAATTTGGTTTTGGATTTTTTTTGGGTTGGATAATTCGTTTTTTTTTATAAAAAATAAAATTTAAAATATATAGTTTATTCGTAAATCAGAAAATTTATTTGTAATTTGTAAGCAAATTTCGGACACTTTGTACAATTGTTTGGCAGAAAATATACATTTTTAATATTCGCGTAAATTCGAGAATTATTTTCAATTAGCAGGTTGTAGTGGCGAAAAAAAAAAGTTCGATTTCGTAAAGTTTGAAGAATCTATCTGACGGGAAATTTCCCGCTGATTCCAAAAAGCACCGTTGTTTGCCCGGAAAACATAAAATTCAATGAGAAAAATGCAAAAAATGATTTTTCACTTTTTTCGAAATTTCGTCGCTTCGCTAAAATCGAGGTTACTTTTTTTTCGATCGATCAAACCTGGATTTTCTTTTTGCGTTCGAGAGAAAACTCTATAACGAAGAGAATGCCGCAAAGCGGAACGCGATATCTTGATTTTTTAATTTTTTACAGAATTTTAAAGTCAGACCCCCAAAAATGGCAAATTTTTAGAAGGGGTACCCCTTGCGTTTTTTCGCGAAAAAAAAATTTTCGATTTCGTAAAGTTTGAAAACCCTATCCGACGGGAAATTTCCCGCTGATTCCGAAAAGCACCATTGTTTGCCCGGAAAACATAAAATTCGATGAGAAAAATGCAAAAATTGATTTTTCACTTTTTTCGAAATTTCGTCACTTTGCTAAAATCGAGGTTACTTTTTTTTCGATCGACCAAACCTGGATTTTCTTTTTGCGTTCGAGAGAAAACTCTATAACGAAGAGAATGCCGCAAAGCGGAACGCGATATCTTGATTCCTGAATTTTTTACAGAATTTTAAAGTCACCCTAAAAAATCGCAAATTTTTAGAAGGGGTACCCCTTTCATTTTTTGCGATTTTTGGGGTTCTGACTTTAAAATTCTATAAAAAATGTTTAAATCAAAATATCGCATTCCGCCTTACAGTATTCTCGTCGTTATAGAATTTTCTCTCGAACTCAAAATAAAAATTTCGTGACTGGATGCAAAAAACATTTGCACGTCCAGGGTCGAAAACTGAAGCCTCAACGGGAATCACGGTTGAACACCCGATCGCTCGTCGCGTCGGACGCGTCGAGAGGCTTTGTGCCGCGATTTAATCAGGCCTTCGATACCAACCGACGTAACGAGATTGACGCGAAGAAACCAAAGGAGTAACGACGTAACGCGCGGCAACGAGAACGAAGAAGTTCTGGTCTGGAGGCGTTCCAAACGAGATTAGGGGACATCGGCGCCGGGGAGAGACGAGCCAGTCGGACCGTCCTGATCTTCGTCGTCGTGTTCGGGGCTTCGTTCGACACCAGACAATACAATATGTAGCATCCACGTCGGAATTGTGTCAACACTTTTCGACAAATGTCGCTTCTCACAGAATCTTCAAAGAGTTAAGGTTGAATTCAGATTTATTAAAATATTTCCCGCCTCACGCTAGAACCGATTTTTTCTAACTTGAAATTGACGAAAGAAAATAAATTGTTACCCTTGTTCTCGCGTTTAAGATTCCCGAAAAAAAATTCACGACTTCCTTAAAAAAAATATATATGTTTACGATTTTCTTTACAAAATATTTCCACGATTTTCATTAAAAAATATTCCCACGATTTTATTTAAAAAATATTTCCACGATTTTCCTTAAAAAATATTTCCACGATTTTCTTTAAAAAATATTTCCACGATTTTCTTTAAAAATATTTCCACGATTTTCTTTAAAAAATATTTCCACGATTTTCTTTAACAAAAAAAATATCGCTGTTTTCCTTAAAAAAAATATTTTCACGATTTCCCGAGACAAAAAATCGCACTCCAAGAGAACCCTAAAATAATTGCGCAACAAGCTCTTCTCCGTTTGTCCCCCACAGCCCCGGTGTCGTATACCGCGCAATTCCGTCTACGCGCGCTATATAAACGACGAGGGCGGAAAAAGAGGTCGTGGCACGAGAGAGAAAAATACGAAAGCAAATTACCTAGCAGTCACCTCGTGACTCTCGGGGACGGTGGATTTTTTCTCGGTGGGGCCGCGCGGATATCTGGGGATTGGGTTGTGGCGCGAGGGGGGCGGGGGGGACGAAGCGAGAGGTGTCGATATGACATGTAGTGAGGCTTCGAGCCCGCCAGCGGGGACCCCAGGCAACAACCCCTGCGGGGGTTTATTACAAGGGCTGAATCAAATACACCGGGTGTGAAAAAAAATGAAACCATCCCCCCGTGCGCGCCCCCGACGTTTCGACGTAAGGAAGAGGCGACATAAGAATGGGCGCGAAATCATGGGATGAGGTCACGGTCGTTGGTTTATGATGTCCCGTGTTTCGCCGAGGGTGCTTTTTGCCGTGGCGACGCCGAGGGCGAGAATGAAAAAAAGATCGACGTATCGTGAACCGTCGGCCGGGAGCAGAGGAATACTAAAAAAAAAAGGCCGGAGAGGCAGCAGCGTCAGCGAGCTAATAATAGTTGGGCGAGACGAATCGACGAATTATCTATCGGGGCTCCGGCGATGAAAACGCCGTGGAAAATTGGTGGGTTTCGATTGTCGACGGGAGTGGATTTATTTTAATTTTGTTGTTGTTGTGAAAACCTTTTTTTTTTCTCCCACTAGAGAAATTTAATTTATTTAAAAATAATGGAAAAAATAAAATCAGTAAGACTGAGAACAGAGGAATATTTTAGAAACGACGAATTATTGGGGCCCTGGTGATGAAAAAACTTTGGAACATTTTTGAAATTATATGCATGCTGGGCCCGAGAATTTGTTTATGTTTTTTTTATTGCAAAACACATTTTTTTACGCAGTAGTGAAATTTATTTTATTTAAAATTTAATCGGGAAAGCTAGAATCTATAGAAACTCGTCGGGAGACGATGGTAAAGGAGGGGGAACCACCGTCTGAGAGCAACAAGAGGGGGTTGAGGAAGGATTTAGAAAGGGGGGTGGGAGGTGTACAGAGCGGAGGACTCACGCGTCCGCACCCCATTTTCCGGGCTTCGCGCTTCCATTTTCCGTCCCTCTCGCTCGTTTGTTGCGTAATCTTTAAGATCGGAAGGGTTGGCAGTCGAGACTGTGGGGTGTCTAGCGCCCTTAAAGCCCGGGAAAATATTGTCCGGTTCGATAGACGCGACGAAAAATTCTCAGCCATTTGTTTCCAGCGTCTCGTTAGTTCGAATCATTATTCGTAATTTTGTCGTTCTTCGGACTGTCACAAAAAATATGCGGCCTTTTTTCGACATTCTCGGTTGAGAAAACACGAGAAAAGATTCACAGATGAGGGACTATTGAATTCCAACCTGGGGCTTTTCCGCCTAAGGTCTTAGAAGGATTCCGCCACGCAGTCACCTTCCGCGATGCGATAAACGAGTAGTGATTAAATATTATGACCGTTGCAGTGACTGGGAGCCACGTGTTTCCGCCCCTGAGACGTAACTTAGCATAATTAAAGTCTTCCCCGGGTTCGGTCGGCGATGAACGAAAGGGCTGTACCGGTGAGAAACGTCGGTAACGCTGGTAGCCCTTAAAAATTATTAGGCGGACCAATTGGATGTACTTACGGCAAGTGGACGAATCAACCCTCGCAAAGTTTCCTCCATCGCCTCCATCCATACTTCCTCCATCCTCCAGCCATTTGTCTCCATCGCGAACATCCAAAGACGCACAGCACTCGATGTATCCGCATGAATCTTTCAAGTGGCCCGAGCAGGTGATCCAAGTCCATTTGTATCGACTGATTATAGGAGGGGTGCGTAATTCCCGCAGAGTCCGTCATTGATACTGACCGAGTGTCTCTCGCGAGGACCAGCGCCGAAGTCGGAAAGTGGAGGCGGAACGTACGAGGTCTGTCAAAGTGGGGTGAGAGCGCCGGAGTCCGAAGCCCAGAAGCGCTTCCAGGGTCATTTCCATTCGGCCCTTGCAAAGTGGAATCATTTCCCGTGAGACCAGGGGGGAAGGCTCGCGGCGCACGTACGGCGCGCTCGCTCGGCTTCCTCGACCAGGAGCAGCGTCACATCTGGCCAACGGCGGTCTCCCCTGTGAGCCCGGTTAACTCAACGGGACGACCACCAGCCACCTCGGCCGCGCACCTCCACATCGACGTCTCCGGGTGACCCGGGTCTTCGTCGTCACCGAACGGCCCCCCCTGGTTACGCGACGATGGCTCTCGAGCCAGCGGCGCGGCGCCGGGGACCGGAATTACGATGATCAAGGATGATATGCCCGCTGGGACATATCGCCAGCCAGGACACGCAATCCGATTCACCTTCGACGCCTGATGTTCCTGCGTGTTGTAACAGTGTCGCGCGCGAAAGACGCCTTCCGTCGCATCTCCATACCTAATGTAATCTTAACGTAATGCCTCGGCGGCTCCCGTCAGAGGCGCCGCCCTCCGAGCGGAACTAACTACTAATGCGAATGCCACGGGCCAGTGTCTCACGCTACTTTTTCTTCATACCCGACAGCCTTCGTCCCGTTTTTATGTCGCGACCGAGGTTTCACTCTCGCATAGTCAAGTTACGGCCTCTTCCCGGGCGCTTAACGTCATTTGCATGGCAACGGCTGGCGATGGGACTGCTCCTCGAACAAAATTAGCTTTCTCGGGGTTCTTACAAGCAGATTTGAGGGGTATGTCAAAATTGTGGGTGTTTGTTGAGCGGACCCAGTTTGATTAGGCCTCTTCCCGGGCGTTTCACGTCTTTGCATGACAACGGCTAGGGGTGGGACTGCTCCTCTAACAAAATTAGCTTTTTCGGGGCTCTTGCAACCAGATTTCATGGGTATGTCAAAATTGTGGGTATTCGTGGAGTGGGCCCGGCTTGATTAGGCGAATCGTCGTGTCCAGTGCCGGCACAAAAGTGTATCAACCTGGAGGACATCCCCTTCACCGGGGGATATTGAATCGGACTGGGAAACGATGAGGAGGGGAACAAGATTCATCCGGTCGTGGTCATCCTCTTCATTGACGGACATGGAAACCCTTTGAGACCGAATTACATCGAAACGCGTCCCTCGCGCCGTGACGGGGAATGGAAATCTTGATGCGAAGTGCCAACTTCCTGGAAATCACCCGAAGAAGATTCAAGATCCCTTTGCGCCCCTCCTTGTCGGGCGAAAATTCTCGACGGTACGGTTAAAGACCGTTCGCTTATCAGAGCCTGCGGAGACCCGTGAGGGGGAGCTTTTAATTATGCTGAGATACGTCTTTGGGACGGAAACGCGTGGCTCCCAGTCACTGCAACGCTCATAATATTTAATCACTGCTCGTTTATCGCGCCCCAAAGGTGGCTGCGTGTTGGAATCCTTCGAAGACCTCAGACCTAAGGCTGGAAGGTCGGAATTCAATGGTCCCTTATCCACGAATCTCCTGACGTAGTTTGGTGCAACAAAAATATATATTTTGAAACGCCAAGTCTCTTTCAGGAACCCGCATCACAATCCGTGTGCGCACGACGCAGACTCCTATGACGTCAGATTGGTTATTTAACGCGGAAGGAAAACTCCCGAAGCTCATCAAGCCCATACAGGACGTGTCCCCAAAGGGAATACGTTAAGGGTCGACGAGGCGAGGCGAGGATCCAACGCCTCCTCGTTCTCTCAGGATGGGATAGCTTATTAGAGCCCGCTACGAGCCTGCGACCTTCGACTAACCAATGTTCCACCGCCTTCACCACCCGATTCCCGTCCTATCAGCCCGCAGAGCTTCCATCCGGAGCGGCTCGGCCGGGAGAAACGAGACGATCAAGGGTGTCTCCCTGGGGAACCCGAAGTCATGTTCCAAACATGGATCAAGAAAAATCTTATTAACAAACTAAACATCCATTCACTGCCCAAGTTACAAGTCAAGCTAAAAACTGCAATTACAGCCTAAAATCGAACCCCTCAAAAATGCGCGATGCTTTTTTCGTCATGAAGAAGGAAGAGAGAGAAGAAAAAACGTAGAAATTGCTTCGTCGCGAAACCGGGAAGTTGTCAAGACTGGAAACCACCGGGGACATCCACTTTGCAGTGTAAAATAGCTATCGACGCCGAGCCCCACGGGACGTGTAGCTCCGACGCCCGGAACAAGATCACCAACAGCCTGATTTCGTGACACCACTACCACCACCGCGGGCGACGAGCATTGCCACCGCCCGCGCAGCGCGGAGCACCGCACACGGGTGAGCCGCGTCAACGTCGACGCCAGTAGCGGCGGCCTCCCTCGGGGGTAGTTTTAAAATTCTACCCCCATATAAGCGCAGTCGACGGAGGATCGAGCGGCGCGGACGGCTACACGTCGCTCATATCAATCCGCTATCGTGGCCAGGGGGGACCAGCGCGCGAAGGGTTGTCGGCCCGCTTTCGACATCGCGTCCGGGACATTTTGACCTTTCGTCCCGCGTCCTTGATTCACATTTGCGATACCGGAAACCGGTATTGTCGGTAATCGTCACTGGCTCCCTATGTGGAGCGCAAATTGGGCTCGGAGCATCGAAGGCAGTTTTGGTGATCTTTGAACTGTCAAAAACGTTTCAATTTTTTTTCTGGTAATTACGGATCATTTTACACGTTTCGGTCCCCGAACTCTGGTACTTCAGGCTCTGATTGGGCCCTGATCAGGCCCTGATCAGGCCCTGACCAGGTTCGCACATAACGACACAGACTCCACCAAGGTTGACAAATAATGTTTATTGATTTTTCAACGCCCTACAAAATGATGTCGAAAATTCCCTATCATTATTTTAATCGCTTCCAATGTTGTTACAACGTGGTGCAAAAATTCCAGGATCAGAATTAAACGACGAATTGCGGAAAAAGTGTCTCGCGTTTTTTTTTCCCAAGTGTCGGTGACGTCGAAGAATTTTTCCCGCGTGGCGTTCGTCGTGTCCGCGGACGAGACGTCTTCCTCTCGCCTCCGGGTGTGTCTATATAGTCACGAACGCTTCAGGTTTTCGGCTTTGACAACCTCGACAAGGGAGGTATTTGTCATACGTCGATAGGCATCGGGGACTTGACACACTCCGCCGCCGTCACGCAACGTCGGTGAAACGGAACGAAACTACCCCCGTAGCCACTGAAAAACGTAGCTTCTATTCACTGAAGGGCGAGGGGGTGGAGGGGGTTGGGGGGGAGGGGGCAGTGGCAGAGACGAGGACACGAAGGGCTGGTGTGTTGGCGTACGCGAAGACGAGGGAGATAAATATTTGAGGAATTTGTCGTCGTCGCGCCCTCGTCGTGTTCCTCGTCGAAGTGCGGAGTGGCGACGGAGATGCAAACTCGCCCCCCCATCATCCCTCCCTCCCTCCCGCCCTTTCCACCCGCAGCCCTGAATCGACCTATCGCTTGTTTGGCGGAACTATAAATGGATTTCAGTCAATTTGCATGTTCTACTTTGCGAAATCTGCATCGACGACGTTTTTTTTACCTCGATCCTGTTTCGCAGTTCGCGTTGACTTCCAGTTTTTTTTTTTTTTATTTCAGGAGTTTTTGCGTGTTGCCTAAATTTTATATTTCTTGCATCGATATCGTTACTTTTTTTTTTTTTCGCGTTACAGATAGTCGGAGTTGTCTGAATTTGACATTTTTCCATTGACATCGTTGTGAATATATCTTTTTTTTATTGTTTTAAATTGTTTTTTTTTTTTGTTTAGTTTACACGTTAGCTGGATTTGTCTGATATGTCAAACAGGTCAATCTCGGAATGCTTTAATTCCCCGACACTCCCACGAGGGTCGAGGGGGTTCGAAAACTCCCTAATTCGAGTCCCGCGGCTCGCGATGTGTGACGCCGCTGAGGAAACCTTTTTGGAAAGGTTTCCCGTCGTCCTTTCCCCGGTTCTCCCCGGTTTTCCCAACTTCTCGGGCAAATTGCGCGTCAGACGTGTCACAGTCCAAAAACACCTGCGGGACGCGTGACGTCGTCGTTAAAAATTTACAAAAATAACACGTCGCATTTTGTGCCTGCTGTATTTTTTTTTTTTTTTTCGTCGGTGCCAAAGCTGCAACGAAAAAAGCTGCATTGGGCTGCGCGCAGTAAATTCGCGAACCCTATAAGCAGCCTGTGAAAAGCTCCGGGGTGAAACAACGTCGGTGCAAGTTCATTAATGGATTAAGAGTGATCGATCCGTGGAATTAGTCTGACGCGGTGAGCGAGTGTACACAATGCACGTGGACTATACACGCGCTGAGATATATTTTATCTCGTTGCACGAACACGACACTTTGGTGTATACATTTTATTCGCAGAAAAAAAACGCCCGTTCATTGAATTAGCCATTTTCGTACTAAAACTCGGGGCGATTATGACTATTTGATGATTAGACAAAATTATCGAGTGAAATCGAAATTATTCACCTGATTCCATTTTTTTTTTTATTAAAACCTTATATATATTTTTTTTATGTCTAAATAAATAAAAATAATTAAATAAATAAATAAATAAATAAATAAATAAATAAATACATAAATAAATAAATAAATACATAAATAAATAAATTTTAAAAAAATGTATATGAATTAAATTTAAAGAAAATAAAATGAGTCCCTATTTTGCAATTTAATTAACCGAACTAATAGCAACCTAATAATCTTTACTCATTAAATTAACGACTTAAATACCTCTCGACTTCGTCCCGCCCATCCCGACGCTGAAGAGTTGAAAGGACGAATATGTAGATTGTGGAAGAAAAAGAAAAAAGTCGTAAATAGAGCCAAAGATGAAAGCAAAGGAGCTCCGACGGCGAAGTCACAGCGGCTAACCAGCGGGGTGGGGTCTTTTGTAGCACACGACGATCAGGCCAAATGTTCGCGACACGCTGCAGGGTACCTAAAGGAATAAGGGAAGCAGCAGGCGGACGAGCAATGGGGAACCCTCTGTGAACTCTCACTCCCTCTCTCTCTCGCCCCCGTGTAGCAATTAATTTATTTTTCCCTAGACGGTGTTAATTGTTAAACTTAGATGGGCGGTCGTCGGGGAAAGCCCAAAGTAGAGCCAACATCCCCGGCTGCAGAGGCGGCCAAAGTCTCGGCGAGCGAGAAGACAATTTCCTCGCTCGCCCCCAGACTCAACGTTATATCCCCGAGATGTCACGACGCTTTTATTCCCGCCGAGCGAGATGCCGAAACTCCGCAGCCTCTGATGCTCCCGGCCTCTGTAGTCTGCGCTTAACGATCGAACTCAATTCTGCCTAAAATTAACTATCAACGTTTTTTTTGTCTCTGTGGAATTGCGAATTATTTTTTTCAGTTCGATATAATAATTTTTAAGTCAGCCTCTTATTTTTTTTTAATCTTAATTTTTTTTTCACTTTATACAAAATTAATTCGTCTCTCAAATTCCGGTAAATTTGACTTTACCATCTTTCTTTTTTTTTTCAATGCGGAATCGCCGAGAATTTTTTTTTTTTTTTTTTTTTTTTTTTTTTCGAAATAATAATTTTTACGCCTCTTATTTTTTATTTAGTCTCTGATTTTTTTTTTTTTTTTCATCTTACACGTCATAATTTGTGAATTTGGTTTCCGGTTTGAAGACGCCTCAAAATCGCTCCCACCCTAATTTTATATATATATTTTTTTCTTCATCCCTCGTTTGAGTCGGATAATCGACGAGTCTGTAGTCGAAACGCGGGGCCAACCGAGCGCGCCGAGAAAACGAGGTGTAAATAGATATAGACGGCGCGAACTCGAGAAGCTGAGATGTCAGGTGAGCCGGCTTGAGGCTCGTCGACAGTCGGCGATGAGGGGTGAAAAGCGAGAAGAAGCAAAACAGTTGGACGCGCTCGTTTCACAATTACGCGAAGGAAACGGTGTGAGGGGGGAGGGGGGGGGGCAAGATGGAAATAGACGAGCGTGAAAGGTGGAACGGAGAAAGTTGGCTTGGAGTACCGCAAGGGTGTCGAAGCTGCTGCGAAGCCAGCGCAGCACTACAACGCCCTCTGGGGGATTGGGTTACCGGAGGCTAATTAGAATGATGATTAGGACAGTAGCTACCGCGCGCTTCTCTCGTCTCGTCCAATCGTTGTTTTCCGCTTCTGTTTTCTTCATTCTCCTTGCGTCGTTTTTTTTCTTATTTCCCCTCAGTCGCCTTTGCTTTGATTTTTTTATTTTATTTTTTGTGATATAAAATAAAATTTATTTTATTTTACTATTTTATTTATGTCATTTATTTTATTTTACTATTTTATTTATTTTATTTATTTTATTTTACTATTTTATTTATTTCATTTATTTTATTTTACTATTTTATTTATTTTAGTTTATTTTTGTATTTATCTATTTATTTTATTTTACTATCTTATATTTTTTTTTAATTTCTTCTTTTTCATAAAAAAAATGTATTTTTATTATAAATATTATTTGCGAAAAATGATTCAAGACACAAGAATAACGAGCGTCGATTCCTCGACCGCACGAGAGCCGAGCCAATCGGGCGAGCCGAGCGTGAAATATGCGTTGGGAAACGCAGCGCGAATAGCGAGAGCGACGAAAAAAAAAAACAGCCCGTAGAACACGGTGTTTTACCCGACGCGTTATTAGGACGGAGGATCGTAAAGACGGGGAAACCCATATCGCCGCTCGTATCTGGTCCGGCGAATACCGTTGAATAATACGCGCGCGACGGCGTAAGTCACTTTTACGACCGCTTGAAGGGTATTTCCGGTCAAGTGTCCCCGCGGGGGGGGGGAGCGAGAGTCCCGGGACGACCCGCGACTTCACGATCCATAAGCCAATCGAGGACCGGCGACGTAAAGATGTCCCACCGGGGTCCAATAATACCCACTCCGCCCGGTGTCTACTCATGCGCGGATATATGTGTCATACATCGACGAGCCACTCGATGTATATCGACGTTTGTTGTGCGTGACCGGCAAACTTTTTTTTTTCCGCGGGTCCACCAAATCGCCGCCAATTTTTTCTCACCGGACGAGAAGACCTTGGGACCAAATTGCGGCTAGTGTGTGACCTGTGAATTTTCCGCAATTTTTTTTTACCTACCATTTTCGGCATTTTATTTTTTTATTCTTCTCGTTAGGAAAAAAAATAATAATTAGAATAATTTTTTACGTTGGCTAAATTAAATAATATTCGTTTTTTTTTACTATGGAAAATTAAATAATATAATTTTTTTTTACTATGGAAAACTAAATAATATTAGTTTTTTTTTGCTATGGAAAATTAAATAACAATATTTTTTTATATCAACCATCGTAAATGAACTATTTGTTGTCAAAAAGAAGCAGAGCCGAGTCGAACAAATTGATCGATCTATGATAGCCAATTTTTTTTTATCCACCGTTGGCTAAATTACCGTGGCAGACAATGAGAACAAAAATTTCGAGCAAAAACTGGTGCCACATAAAATGTCGCCCCATGGTATTTCGCAGAAAAAAAAAATGAAGGAAGAAGAGAACAAAAAAAATTGTCGTCAACGTTGAAGAAGAAGCGGAGCAGGTTTGAAGTCGGAGGCGGAGAGAAAGGAAGAATGAGAGAAAATGAGAAATCTCAAGGCGATGTACACATCGGTGCACACATCGTATGCACGCAACCCGTGTCCCCAGGGGCGTTAAATAATTCACCACAGCTGGGACCTGTCGAGTGGATGGTCGGGGGGTGGAGGGGGGTGGAGGGGGGGGGGGCTGAGGAGTGGACGGAGCGCGACGCCGTGCAGAAGTCGCGGGGGGGTCGGGCGAGGGTGACGTTGAAGGACCGATCAAATATTCACATGTACCTCAACGCGAATGGAGCTAACAGCAGCGAAGCCTGGCAAACGGGGCACCGTAGCCGCCCCGCGAGTCTTGGTTTTCCGGCGTCGTCTTTGTAGCACTCGCTACGCCAGTCGCCGAGACTACCGCGAGAATTCTGAGATTCGCTCGCAGAGAATATTCTATTTTTTCTTTTTTTTTTTGTTAATTCGAAAAGTAATTTCGTTGTACAGAAACGAGAAATTATTATTATTTCATTTGGGATAAAGAATATAAAAAAAATAATTATTAGTTATTGGCTATCATCGATTGGATCAATTTTTTTTCTTTTTTTTCACTTTGTTGACTCAGATACCATGAGGCAACATTTTTTTATGGGGTTCCAATTTTAGCCAGAAATTTCTGTTCCCACTGGCCGACGTTGTAATTCAGATTGATAGCTAAAAAAAAATTGGTTGTCATCGATTGGATCGACTGCGTTCGATAATATTTCGACGATAAATCGCGTTGCACGTGGAGCGCGTAAATGCGATGAAAAACAGGTGGAAAATAAGTCGCAGCTTCGTCGTGGAACAAAACGCAGCCCGTTGGCGAGGGGCGTCGCACCTGACTCCCCGGACTGCGAAGCCAATTTGCCGGTGTGGCAATAAAAGAAAACGGTGCGCTCAAAACACGAACAATAAGACCGAGCGGGTGGATCGCAGTCGGCGCACCTACGGGATTCCATTAAGCTTTTGTTTGCAAGGGTTGATAGGATCGCGATGCGCGGCGTTCGTAAATATTGTCGGAAACAGGAGGCACTAATACCGGGATTGATTGCCGGGCGACGTTTGGAAATTCTTGATTGATCGACGAATAATTCTTCGACTGATGTCGAAGAGCGTGGAGGAAAAAATCCGTATTACACTTCTGGGCATTAATAAACATTGAAAATTTGTCGTCTGAGAGAGATTGAAAATAATTCAACGCTCTGTAAAATAATTCTCGCGAGAAAAAAGATAATTTCGGAGTGATCAATAATAGGGGGAGATCAAATTTTTATGAGTATCAACGATATTTTTATTCCACCTTCAAAGAGAAAAATCTGAAGAAAAAAAGTTCACTTCAGTTTAAAATTTTTTTTTAAATTCGCGAAAAATCATAATATCACCGAAATTGCGTGTAGTCAATTATTATGAGGGTTGCGAACCTCATGCGGAGCTGCCACTCGTGGCGACTCGCTGAACCCCTTGTCAAATGTTTTCCAGTCATGTATCATCGAATGGTAACTCTGAACCGCGGGATTCTACTTACCGACCGCGGGAACTCGGGAAGATTCCCTGGTTTACCGACAGTCGCAACTGAGAGATTTCGAGTCGATGAAAAAAAAAATTGCATCGTGGACGAAAGCAAAAATCGCAGAACCCTCAACGTCGGGTTTCATTTTCGACACCCGGGCAATCTGAAGAAAAATATATATCAAACTGGAACAGCGCGAGGTACTTTTTTTTTTAAATCTACATTACCGACAGTTGATAGTCAGATCGTCGTGGTACACAGCTTCGACCGCGCGATGTCGCCACAGTACCGAGGATCCCGGTCCACATTTTTCCCGTGCGTCAATAAAAATTCTCCCGACGTGAAATTGGTAAGCAACTCGTGCGACCGAGAGTCCACGAACCTGTTGCGTGTATCACATACACAAAGCGCGGGGAATTCACAAAACGCGCTCGCTCGGGCGAGGGAAATTCCCTCGAGGATTATAGGTACGTCGGGACGTGTAATCGCGCTCCCGTCCGTGTATCATATAGCGCCGCGTGTATATCGCGTATTACCGACGTGGGCGCGCCACTTTGTATTCCATGGAAATAGCGCCAACGACGGGGAAGTTGCGTATTTTCGCGTGCTGACGGACGTAAAGCGTATTCGCGGGACGCGCATGAGACTGCGAATAAGTCGCCTCGCGGCGTCTTCGTGTAATTCCCAATTCTCTTTGTTCGTCGACAAATTTTTACCCCGACAATTTACCGAAATATTGTTGCAATAATAAATATCATTGGCCAATACTTTGGTGAATGACGGACTGATAATATTGATCAATAATATTGGTTGACTAATAATTTGGCGAACGGTTAACAAAAATGTTGGCTGCCGATATTGGTTGGCCGTTGCTTCAGCAAACGACTGACGATGATATTGGCCGCCAATATTGGCTGGCCAATATTTTGAAAAATTATCGATAAAAATGTTGGTCGCCGATATCGATTGACCGTTGCTTTGTCAAACGACTGACGACAATATTGGCCGCCAATATTGGCTGGCCAATATTTTGAAAAATGATCGACAAAAATGTTGCACGTTGATATCGGCTGGTCGTTGCTTTGGCAGACGACCAACGACAATATTGGCCGCCAATATTGGCTGGCCAATATTTAAAAAAATGATCGACAAAAATGTTCGCTACCGATATCGATTGGTCGCTGCTTTGGCAAACTACTGACGACGATATTGGCCGTCAATTCAAGAGCCAATATTTTCGCATTCGCGTTTTACCTTCAATTTCTCGCGTTCGACCGTAAAGTTCCTTTGTCCGCGGAGCACGACAGTCGGTTCCCCGTGCGGCACGAGCGGGCATTTTGCTTAAACTACAAATTATATATTTGATTAAGAGGGCCTTCCGAGTGTCCCGCGCCCGATGGCGAGAGCCGCCCACCCCTTTTCATTATTTCCCGCACGGCCCGTATTCTTCGGAAAGTGCGCGCGCGATTCCATCGCCCTCGAAACGCAAGGAACACGGAGGCGCAACGGGACAGATGTCCAGACAGTCGGCGGCGCGTCCGACCGATCGGTCGTTACTTACTTCCTCGCGTGCAGCAGGTGTAGAGCGCGACCGCTGCGCCCGCTCTCGTTGGCAGGTGGATTCTGGCAGTTTTAATTCTTTCGAACCCTCGAGTCGCCGCTTCCACAGCGGACGCAACCAGCGACTCCTTTCCCCGACTTCACCTGGATATTTATTTATTTAACACTATATTTATTTATATTTAACCTGCATATTTATTTATTTATTTATTTATATTTGCAAAGCCCTTGAAAAAATAAAACAAAACATGGCAAAAAAAGCATGCGAAATAAATTGCAAGCTAATCACTCGAAAAAAAAAAATATATATACGCGCTATTTTTATTTTCCAAGACAATCCAAACGCCAACCCGAAGAAACAGCGAGAGAGACGTTAAAAAAAAGTCATGGGATGTAATTTGAAAAAAAAAAAAAAAAAAAAAAAAAAAATGTGATGAGCACGACGGACAGCGAGGAGGAGCAGGAGGAGGTGGAGGGTGAGGTGGGGACGCGAGTACAGCGAGCGTGACGCCGAGGAATAATTTTGTCGAATGAATACCAAGAGAAGCCAACGCTGGGTCCGCGCGAGGGACTCACTCGCTTATAGTCGCGCGGCGCTGCGTGTGTATATCCCGCGAATGGAAAAAAACAATTGCGAATACAGTAAGCGGCGGAGAGGAAAAAGCCGGGGCAGCAGAACGCGCAGCGGCAAAAGCATCAGCAGCAGCAGCAACGGCAGTAGAATGCTTTTCATGCGGTGAATGTAACCGGTGGGTAAGGCCCGCCACTAAATCTCGACGTTGATCGCGAGACGCGAGCTCACGCTCGGCGATTGTGTACGTGGTCTGCGGTGACTCGGTGGATTAGTCGGGACGCGCCAAAACGTCGTTGCGAGTTCCCGCGGATGCACGAAAATCGATTTTACGAATATAATAATAATAATAAAAATAACAATAATAATAATGATAATAATGATAATGATGATAATAATAATAACGATATTGTAATAATGGTTATAATGATAATGGTAATAAAAATGATGATAATGATACCAATGATGATAATGACAGTGATACCAAAATTGATACTGATAATGATAATGATACCCATGATGATCATCATGATACAAATAATTATAATGATAAAAATAATGATAATGATAAAAATAATGATAATGATAAAAATAATGATAATGATACAAATAATGATAATGATAAAAATAATGATAATGATAAAAATAATGATAATGATAAAAATAATGATAATGATAAAAATAATGATAATGATAAAAATAATGATAATGATACAAATAATGATAATGATACAAATAATGATAATGGTAAATTCATGTGGTTCACGAGGCCGAGATACCTCAAACGAATCCGCGAGGTTTTTTTTTTTTTTTTTTTTTTTTCGCTACTGCAAATTCTTCAAATTCAGCAATTTTAAAATTGGGCCTCAGGGCCCCGGGCGTCGAGGGCCTTGCGGTTCAATCGGATCCGAAATTCACGAACTCGTTGTCGTCGTCGCCGTCGACGGTTGTAGGTGGAATGACACGAGGATTGGACAAAGGAGGAGGATGTCGTTTTGTCGGAGGAGAGCGAGAAGGCGGGCAGATGGTCGAGTTACGAGGGCCCCCGGTCGTCCTTGCGCGGTGTAAAAAGGGCCTCTTTCCTCTCGGCGCGCGGCGAGTGCTCCGCACACCGCGCCGAAAGCGGCGGCCGAGACGACCGAAGCGCTCGCTGTCTGGCGTATAACGCGCGTTGCGTTGGGTCCCAACGCGCGCGGGGCCCGATGGGCGGCGAGGGGCCTACGGGCTCAGAAGGAAAAATCCAAGTTTCCACGAAAATTACTGTTTTCGATTCGTCCGGACCGGCGCCCTTTGTTGTCCTCGAGTTTTTCCACACGCGTCCGGCTCCGCCTCTCGCCCATCTGCTTTTGGGTCCTACGACTCGAATGGGCCTGAGGCTCAAAGACGAAAAAAAAAACAGGAATTTTTCCGCCTCGCGATTTCTCTCGCTTTCCGATGGACGCGTAAAAAATGCGCAAAGCGCAGCAGCCCCGGATTAATTCCGGGCCTTGAGGCCCCGAAAAACGAACGCGAATGAGGCCCCGGGCCGCGAGAATCCGCCGCGTTGAGCCCGAGCTTCCCTCTTCTCAGCTACGCGCCAAGTATCAACAGGCCGAGCGCGCGCGCGCTTCCCAACCAAACTGGTTTCGCGTCAGCCAATTAATTCGACCGCGAGGATATGGAAGGCAAGGACTGCGAGTGAGAAAGAGGAGACGACACTGTGGAGAATTTGGGCCTGACGGGACCGTGGGCCTTACGGGAACCTAAGCCATTCGTATTTATGCGAACTATCCGCTCGGACATCGGGTAGTGAAAAATAAACGACGCCACCGACGCATAACCCATTAATCATCGTTTTATCAGCGTTTCTTTTTCTTCAAAGTATCGAATTTTAATCTCGTGCCGTTGGTCTCGAGTCGCATATTCTACCCCCGATTTTTTTTTTTGCTTGATTTAGAAAATAAAATTTATTTTATTTTATTTTATTTTATTTAGAAAATAAAATTTATTTTATTTTATTTTATTTTATTTAGAAAATAAAATTTATTTTATTTTATTTTATTTAGAAAATAAAATTTATTTTATTTTATTTTATTTAGAAAATAAAATTTATTTTATTTTATTTTATTTAGAAAATAAAATTTATTTTATTTTATTTTATTTAGAAAATAAAATTTATTTTATTTTATTTTATTTAGAAAATAAAATTTATTTTATTTTATTTTATTTTATTTTATTTAGAAAATAAAACTAATTTTATTTTCTAAATAATATATTCTAAATAAATCTGCTGTTTACTTTTTTTTGTTGTGTTATGCATAAACTTTTCGGGGTTGGAATAATTTCAAGGTACGAAGAATCGAATTTTCGCTGATTCGGAACATTTCGCAATTGATAGAAAGTCGAAGGGGCGACGGGGGGAGAGACGCTCGACGATGGGATTAGCGGACGGTAAAAAATAATCGATAAACCCTTTTGCACTGCGGTGTATAGCGTTTCGGACGAGAGGGATCCATGCGACGCGTAACGCGATACACACCGGCCCCGACTATGAGGGACGCGTGCTCGGATCCGCGGGATGATATACACCTTTCCCTTTCTCTCGCCCGATCGCGCTCCGTCCTACTCTCTGCCTCCCTCCCTCTCTCTCTGTCCCTGTCGCTTTGTCGGAATCCCTTGCAGCTGTCGCTAACCGTCGTTCGGCTCATCACTCAGGGTTCTGGAAAAATCGGAATGAGAGCCTCAACACACTTTTATTTTTATTCCTCATTCGCGTTATCGTGATTTTGCATTCGAAATTTAGGAATTTAATTCGATCAGTTTAACATAAAAAATTGGCAATCGATCACATATATATATATTTTTTTATTTATTTATTTTATCCCTTTTGTTATCGTAATTATGTCAAATCACGCATATTAATAATTCGCGAATAATTATTAATATTTAAATCGTGTAAAAAAAAAATTCGTGGTTAATTATTACTATTTAATTTCTGTAAAAAAATGCACGATTAATTATTAATATTTAATTCGTGTAAAAAAAAATTCACGATTAATTATTAATGTTTAATTCGTGTAAAAAAAATCAGGATTAATTATTAATGTTTAATTCGTGTAAAAAAAAATGCACGAATAATTATTAATGTTTAATTCGTGTAAAAAAATGCACGATTAATTATTAATGTTTAATTCGTGTACAAAAAATTCACGCTTAATTATTAATGTTTAATTCGTGTAAAAAAAAATTGCGAATGTAAACAAAAAATTGTACTGCGCAGCGGTCCGGGTTTTAAATTTTCGTCCGAGGTTTGAGCACCGCTGGTGGGCAGAAGGGCGCGTGCCAAGGGCCAACATCTGCCGCAGTTGCTGGTTTTGCAGCCCCTCGTTCCGTTTCTTTCCAGAACGACACGCCGCCACCACCGTCGCCGTCGTCGTGCCGCTCGTTCCGAAATGAGCGGGAGACCCCGCTCGCTACGATTCTCGTCTCTGGTTACAAAACACTTCCGCAGGAAGCGGCAGCGGCAGCAGCAGCAGCAGCAGCAGCCACAGATCTTTCGGCCTCATTTTTTGTGAATTCGGATTATGAGACTTGCAGCAGCAACCGGAGGCTTCTCATCTGCATCACACAGAGACTGACGATTTCACGCTCGCCCACGTGAAAGACACAAACTTGCCTCCTTTTTTCCGGCGACCAAACCCCCGGTGCACGCGCTTTTTTCGTGCGGCGATTTAAAATTCTACGTGTTTTGCAAAGCGAGACCACAAAGTGTCGGCACGACGGGGCAAAGAAAGTCTCGCGACGACGTTCGAAAAAAAAAGTTCGTCAACGTCTTTTAAAAATTTAAAAATCGTACGCAAAATTGGGCCTTGGGCCCAAAACAATTTTTCGCAAATTACAAAATCGACGATCGCAAGTCTCCCACAATTTTTTTAACTCACGAAATAATGTTCGAAAAAAAAAGTTCGTCAACGTATATTGAAATAAAAAATTCGTACCCAAAATTGGGCCTTGGGCCCAAAACAATTTTTCGCAAATTACAAAATCGACGATCGCAAGTCTCCCACAATTTTTTTTAACTCACGAAATAATGTTCTCAAAAAAGTTCATCAACATATTTTTTAAACAAAAAATCGTCCCCAAAATTGGGCCTTATGCCCAAAACAATATATCGTAAATTACAAAACCGACAATCGCGAGTCTCCCACAATTTTTTTGACTCACGAAATAACGTTCTAAAAAAAAAGTTCATCAACCTATTTTGTGAAAACAAAAAAAATCGTGCCCAAAATTGGGCCTTATGCCCAAAACAATTTATCGTAAATTTCGCTGAGCGCGAGTGACGCGTGACTCGCGGGCCCGTCGAGTCGCGCGGGAAGCTCCTCCTACCGGTGAGCGCGCGCGGCGTAGCGTAGGGCCCCGCGCGTCGCGGTCGGCGGGCCCCTCGGCTGTGCGCCGAACCGCAAGCTCTCTCGGGCACTTTGCGACGCACCAGCGCGCGTCACCGACACACGTAACGCCCGAGCACACAGACGCGGGCGACACAAGAAAGGACGGTTGGCGGGCAGGTAAGCAGCTGCTGTTGCTGCCGCTGCCGTTGGGGCCCGTCGGCTCGCCGGCGCCGGGGCCCCGCGTGTTCGAGTCAGTCCCGGCGCAACTGTCGTGCGAGCAACGTGCCACGATATCCACGACTGCGATGAGCGCGACGACGAGCGACATTTTCAGTGTTAGAAAGCCTCAATTGTGAATTTACGCCGTGAATTTAGCACCAAGTAACTCCCTTTGTGCTGCCGAACGGTGATCGTGATCGGTATCTTTTTTTCCCTGGTTTTTTTTTGTTTTTTTTTTTATCGGTAAGAATGTGTGACGAGTGATCGATCGGTATTGTTGCGACTTGACTCGTGAATCGAATGGTGTTTTGTTTTGAGCAAAAAAATCGGTATCCCTAATTCGTGTCCGTTCGGTTGCCAGCCGCTCGATCGGTAATTTGAGATCGGCCCCCCCTTGGGGACGATGCTGGTCGCGAGGCTGATCGTCGGCCTGGCCGCCGTCTGGCTGGCCGGTGCCGATCTTCTCGATCTCTACGTCCAGCACATGGACGAGACGATGAGGACCCTGACCTACAGGAGGAGTCATCAGCCGCGTGACCTTGGCCGGAGGGTCAGGTCGCGCCGCGAGTCACCCGATCGGTTGATGAGAATCGGTATCCTGAAGAGGCAACGGCTCGACGTGGACGAGGATTACTGGCGACGTCTGAAGCTGCGGAAGATGCTGGAGAAGAGGCGACCGATCGTCGGGTCGGACGGTCTCGATCGGCCGAACGATCGGGAGGAACATCGGGCTACCGATCAGCACGAGCTCGTGGACGAAAAATCGGCGGTGAAAAATTTCACCCGGTTTCCGGATGCCGATCGGCCGCAGGTCGAGAGGTATCGGGAATTTTTCGACGACCGATCCGAGGAGATCGAGATCGGTATCGAGGACTCGCAGGTGGAGATTCTCGGGGACGCGGCGGGTGGGAAAAATGAAACGAGACCGTTCGACGATCCGGTGAAGAGGAAGATCGATACGAGGATCGGTAGCAGCCCGAAGAAATATCGTCCCGAGACGTTCGACAAGAGCCGAAAGTACCCGAAGAAAACGTCGCGACGCGAGGACGAATTTTCGCTGGAATCGGCGGGACGATCGAGACGCAGCGCCGATCGGGTGAATTTTACGAGACACGAGACCCTCGACGACGACGGTGACGTGGTGCTCGAGTGGGACCCGAGCGACGAGGAGATCGTGACGTTCAGGGTGACCGCCAGGACTCTGGGTTACGTGGGCATCGGCTTCAACGATCACAACCACATGAAGGGCGCCGATATACTGATCGCGTGGGTCGACGATCTCACGTCGGTTGCCTACCTTTTGGTGAGGAAAAGAAAAATTCTATTAATTTTTTTTTTTCAAGTTATTATTCTTCATTTTTTAATTTATCAATTTGATTGATGATTGGAAATGTGTCAATTTCGTATACATTTATTTTTTATTTTTTATTTTTTATTTACTAATTTTCTTTTTTTCTTTTTTTCTTATTAATTATATTATTTATTTTTGTTATTAATTTTATTTTTTATTTTTTTACTATTAATTTTATTTGTTATTATTTAATTTATTTATTCATCATTGTCTTTTCGCGAAACTGCGTTTGCCTCCTCGTTTAATTTCGGGGTCTGAAATTGTATCGCGAATGAACCTCCACGTTGCGCGTATCGGCGCGAGTCGCGTCTCAGGTGCAAAAGCTTCGGGGATCGCCGCGCGAAACCCGTCGGTGTCCGGCGGCCCGGAGACCGCGGTCGTGCGGGAGAGAGTGAAAATAAAAGGTACGAAAAAAAATTCCGTACGAGTGAAATCGAGACACGGGGGGAAAAAAAAAATTTAAGTGAAATTAAAAAGGCCAAAACATGACGGGAGTACGCGTTACGGACCCGGCGTGTCGCTCGCGTCGATGGTGGGAAATAAAGTGTGACATCGAAAAGCCGGGATCGGGGAATTACGGAAAGATTAGAGGCGGACAAGGAGGATGGAAGACGAGACGAGGGGCGAGAGAGAAAGATGGAGAGTGCGGCAAAATTCGTGACCGGAGGATAAGATACCCGAAACAAAAGGCCCACGGCGTCGTGTATTGGGACTCACCCCCCCCCCCCCCCCCCACCGGCCTTCTTTTGTTTTTATTTCGTCGGCACGTCACGTCCGAGTCGAAATCCCGAGGACCGGTCGCGAATGCTACTTACCGACCGCCCGGTCGGACCATCCCCCGAAAAGATCCGCCGGATTGATTGCATTAATGATGCCCGTTAATTGGGGGCCCGATGGGGCCCAGTGATGAAGCCGTTCGCGGGGCCCAAGTCGAACGCGTCGCGCCTCTCGAATGGGCCGAAAATTTTCCGAAAATTCTTCGTCATTCAACGCCACAATCGTCTCAATTAATCAAACAGTTGATGGTAATAACAATAATAATAACAACAATAACAATTATTATTATTATTATTTATTTTTATTTAATATTATTAAATTATAAATATTTTATTTTTATTTTATTTATTATTATTATTTTTATTTTTATTAACACTCCAAAAATTGGTCGGTAAATGTAAAATATTTTTTTCACGTCTCATCCGAGAGACTCGGAAAACGAGGCTGCCAAACTTTTAATTGGAATTTTGGGACTCACGTGAAGTGGAGAGGTAACGAAAAAAAAAAAATAACGAAACGTAAAGAGAACAAAAATGCAGACGCAGAAGTATGTGGAGAAGGACCGGGCGGAAGGTCAGACCGAGAAAGCAGCGGCGGAGGCCCAGGACGAGTGGACGCGGGCCCCGCGCAGAAACCTGCTCCGCTCGCTCGGCGGTTCGGGGCCTTATCCCCCCCCCCCCCCCCGCGCACCTTCCCGGAATCCCTAATCTTAATTAAATTTATTTCCGTTGGCGACTGCGCTCCCGCGAGTATCGGGATACTATGCGCGGAGGATCGTTTCTCACACGGCCCCCGTCACGGGCCCCGAAGGAGGCGAACGAGGAAGACACGAGAAAAACGAGAGTCAAGCAAAGAGAATAAACAAGCGACACGAGAGCCAAAAGTTCAAAGCAATTTTCGTTTATACATACTAAACGACGTGGGTGTAATATACGTCAATTCTCGGCTACGGTATGATTTAACGGGACCCCCTCAAGCCATTTCTTCCTTTTTCCATCTGTCCGCGGACGCCGGACGGATGATAAATCCACGTGGTCAATTTACGTCCATCGACTCGCGAGCTCGGCGCAAGATCGATTCGAGTATAATCGAGAGTCGGTTGTGCGGCTCTCGTTTTGGCTGAGTGACGGCTGCGTCAGACAGGGAAAAGAAGGATGAAAAACGTGGAGAGGGAGAGGCGCGGGGGGGGGGGAGGGATATGAGGGGCCCAGTGACATTGTGAAAGGGTCGAGAGGGTCCCCGGAGCGTGAAGTCGAGAAGAGCGAGAAGCGAGGAGGGAATAAAAATTAACGAACGAGAAGGACCCCGGAGTACGTCATTCAGAGCCGCCGGACGCGGGATGGAGATAGTGTCACGATAGATTTACATCTGGGCCCCGAGATCGCGGAGTCGGGCCCACGGGGCCCGTCGCTCCTCGGGACGATCGATCTATCCGAGGGCCCGAGCTGCGTCGCATTCCCCGCCGCGTGGCCCCGAATAAACGTTATCTTCTCGCTTCGTCTCTCCGCGTGGCGCATTATCAGGCCCAAAACGAGGCCCAAAAAAGTCCCACGAGCCGCGATGGAAATTCTCGAAAGAATGGATATCATTCCGCGCACGCCCGATTTGATGCAGATAAGGACGAAGGTGGACATTGCAAACTTGGACCGGGCCCAATTCACAAAGTGGGCCTTATCGGCACTTTAATATCCAGCAACACGCGTGACAGCCGAGTCGATCTAACGTGTAGGATATTAATTGTTCGCCTTGAATCCTAGAAAATTTCGTGGCACCTGAAATCTCAGTTTTGGGACTCAAGGCCCAAAAAAAATTAGAGACACGAGATGCTTGTGCGGCGTGGAGCATTCGTTCGAATCTCAATCCTCTCGTCCCGATGATCCCAATGAGCGTAAAGTTGCGGAGCTTCGGAGGGCCCGAAGGCCCAGCCAAGGTCCCCAGACGTTCAGGATAAGGCCCCCCGTCGAGGAAGCGAATACGGCTGTCGGGCGTGCTGCTGGTGCTGACGGCACAACCGGTACTTTCGCCTCTCGCGCTGATGATCCACGCCCCGCGCGCCGTTGGACCCCGCTTCTGGGCCCTGCGCTTAGAACGAACGCAAAAAGCGACGCGGACGGAGCGAACATCGCAACGTCGCACGCAGGACGAAAGATCGGGAACTTCTTTTTCTTTATTCGCTTTTTGCTCGGCTTTCGCGCGGATTCCGCGCTATCGCTTCCCAGGGGCCCTTCTTTTGGGCCTTACCGCCAGATCCGCGCTACGTTTTTTTTTCCTTCACGTTATTTGCGACTCTGGCCGCACGGCTCACTCGCGAGAAGCTTTCTTTATGACCGTACTGAAGCGACTCGGCTTATAGGTGGCGCGTGTTTTCAATGGCAAGGCCCCCCTCCCCCCCTCCCCTTCCCGTCAACCATTTTTCTTCTCCGAACAGAATCTCACAGTACTCTGTTCATTCTTCCTTTATCCTCTCACGAAATACGTGGTTTGTTTATTTTTCATGCCGGAGGAAGAATGAAAATGCAAATGCTTGTCAGTTCGTCTTGCTGTTCGACGAAGGAAAAAAGGTCGATACGGGAGGTCACAGTGACCTCAAAGACCCTTCAATGGCAATCGATACAAATTTGTCTTCTCATACAATTTCCGAATTGCCAGACATCGAGGGAGCCTAGAACGACGAACGCGGGGAGGAAACAGTAGCAAAAAATCAAGAATGCAGAGTAAAAACCCCGCGTAAGGTTATAAGTGCGTCCATTGGGCCTTATGGCTGAACCTCACGCTCAACCGAGCACAATTTTCTTGCACCATAATCGCCGCAGCGCCGGCATACGTATTTTTGCGTTGCAAATTCTCGCGTCCCGCGCGGGGTCCCTCGGGCTGGGCCTTATGTCGGGTTGGGCATAAGGCCCAGCTCGTTTTCCCGTAGCGCGATCCGAGACGGACTGCGAGGCGCGTCTAAGAAGCGAATCGAATGGCTTCTTTCGCCGTATCTGGGATCCGAGAATGCCCAGAAGCATCGGGACCGAGAGACGGTACTCTGGGCCTGATGCCCAGAACGTCCTCGCGATTATATCAGCACAATCTCGGGATTGCTTTTCTCCTTCTGGAATCTTCGGCCTAGAGTGGGCAGATAAAACGTTCGCAAGGTGCAACTCGTGGCAAAAAAAAAAACAAGAGGCGAAGCAGAGGTCGGCGCGATGGGCCTTACGCGGGGCCTCATGGCGTATCGTCGGTATACAACCGACGAGGAAACGAGTTTGGCGCACGCACTGCCCCGAGCTCGGTAGCCACTGTCTTGCCGTCTCTTCACTTCGCTTCTTGTCCCCCTCTACTTGGAAGCACCGGGCCCCTTGCGCCGGGGCGCCGTGCCCCCTCATTTCCACTTCTTTATTCATTGCACAAGCTCTTAGCATCCGCTTGCCAATTAGAAGCGAGCGAGTTGTGCTCACCGCGAAGGCCGAACCGCACGTAATGGCCAGTGTGGTGCACGAGAATAAGGCCCCCGCCGAAAAATCTATGAGGACTCGAGCCGGCACAACGGTAGTCAGACTCTCGGGGCGCAAAGGGCCCCGATGGGCCCTACGCGCGCGTTTCGCTCCACTCTCTCTCTCCCTTCGGCCCCGTTCGCTCGCCAGACTGGCCCACTCGCCGTTTTTACACGGCAGCCTCGCTCTCTTCTGCCTTCCGTCAAATTGGCTTCTTAATATGAGGGCCCTCCCCCCCCCCTCGTCTGGCCCAAAGTTACGACCATTTGGCAACCGCTCCGGCGGTTGTGCTCACCGCGTCCTCCTGGCTCTCGTGCGTACTCACGTTTTAACCGTCATTCAAACAGTCAGCCCGCGAATTTCGGGGCCTGAAAAATTTACGCACGGGGCCCGACGAAACAAGGCCCAGCATTCCCAGCGCCTCGTAACCGGTGGAGCGACTCTCGCGCGTGCAGGCAAGTACACGGCCGGTTTTAGAAAAGCCCATTGTCGGGCCCCGCGCGCGTGAGGCCCCGCGTAAGGCCCAGCGTAAGGCCCCGCGGAAAAACGACCGTTCTACCTACCTCAATCGAGTAAAATCTACGTCACTGTGCCAAAAACCTCGAGCACACACTCGAGAGTGTATTCATTGATCTCGCGACGGCTCCGGATCGGTCGTTCCCATTCGTCTCGCCATTGGTATGTCAATCCACGAGTCGATCGCCCCGAGTCTAGAATAAGGCCCGACGAGTTCTTCCAACCCGATCGAGACCTGAACTCGTCGGCCTACAAGAAGCCACGGATCCACATTAATCAATCGGGACGAGATCGGTATCTCGATTTATCCGCGCGCGCCCGACGTCTTTGTCTCTTTGTCCCGCGTTCAGTCGACGCTCGGTCGGTAAAGAAATCTCCGAATGAATCCACAACCCCCGCTTCAACGCAATCTTCCGTAAATCAGATATCGGCCGTCGTTCAACGTGATTATGGCGCCAAACCGGAAAGAAACGTCCCCAAGAGGATTGTGTCCCCCCTGCCCGATCGTCAACCGCGTCAACCGCTAACGATCTCGCGAACTGACTCGAGTGTGTGTTGTCCCCATCCTCTCCATTAGCCCGATCGTCTCGCCTGTCATTGCGCTCCGCTCCACGTCGCTTCCAGTCGATCGTAAAGTCCGCCACGACGGTTAACGAGTTCGCGAGGCGTAATTGCGGGGTGTGTGTGCACGGAACGCGTTGCATACCGTGGATGTGGAAGTCGCGGGGGAAGTTGAGATCGAACCTTTCAGCGGGTCGGCAGCGCAACGGGGGGGTCAAGGACACCTATAGAGACCTAGTTTATCAACGGGATGCTGGCCAAATATATATTTTTTTACTATATCCGTAATTTCCCTGGTTTTACTGACAAAATCTAAATAACAACAACAACAACAAACCAACTATTATTATTATTATTATTATTATTATTATCTTTATCTTTATCTTTTTTCTTTCACAAAAAATAAAAGTAGGTAATAATAATAATAATAATAAAAATTATTATTATTATTATTATCTACTTTTAATAATAATAATAAAAATAAATACTAATAATAATAATAACAATAAAAATTATTATTATTATTAACATCTACTTTTCTTTTTTATGAAAGAAAAAAGCGGAAAGACGGTCGTCCCAGTGTAAGATTGAACGAAGAACCAGAGAAGACTATTGACAGAAAAAAAATCCCAGCTCAACAGCGCTGAAATCGCATGATCCAGGCTCCGTTCTCTAACACGTTTTCCGGTGTCTCTTCCGAGAATCCCGCGAGACTCGTCCCCCGCGCTCCGTCTCGCTCTCTCTCGCCGGGACCCAAAGCCCGGAGCGCCGGAGCGCCGCCGATCCCTTTATCCCAATTTTTCCAAAGACCGAGCGAAATCTCACCGACCACCACCCGGGTATATATCCCCAGCTGCTCGGCGCGCTCTCTCGACCCGCCAGGTGGTGAGACGGCGGCGCGACGGTGAAACAGAGAGAAACGAGAAAGGCGGAAAGAGAGGAACAGGTTTTAATCGCGGAATTTCGGTTCACCGTCGAAACGGCGGACGATGCGATTTTTTTTTTTTTTTTTTTTTATGATACAAAAGCGACGATGAAAAGCAAAAATGAAAAATTAGTCGGAAAAAATATGAATAAACGTAACGTTAAATGTAGAGTCGAAGACGTTGAAGACTCGAGTAAATTCACAGGTCATTTCGCGGCGGCAAAACGGCGACGACGACAGTCTCGTAAATTTTAGCGCTCGGCTCGTTAACCCTCGATGAGACTCGGCGCTATCGTTTCATAAAATCGCGTCTTCCCTTCTCTCGTGGGAAAAAATATGCTCGGATCCTGCGCGCCCATGGGAACGTATTTTCCCGATGCACAAAGGGGACTTTTCGAGTGATTTTTTTCTTTTTTTTTCCTGTGTCCCGGCTGCGTCCCTTTCAGTTTCTCCCTCGGGCGTTTCCGTTGCGCGCACTGGAATTCGGCCGCGGAGCGACAAACGCGATTCTGCCGCGACTGCAACGAGAAGGCCCGAGTGGCGTTAATTGCCGTATTAATTATCGCGTTTTATCGCGACGTGATCGCCGCGAACGCACCGCGAGTTACCCGCTTCCTGCATAGGCAACCCGACGACCAGCTTTTGCACCGCGGTGCGCAAAGTGCTCGGGGTAAATGGGGGGCAACGAGCCACCATCGATTAGAGACTACGATTTTTTTAGTCATCGGTCGAAATTGAAAGAAATATTTATATTAAAAAAATATTTATATTATAAAAAAATATGTAATTTAGTTTAATTTTTTTTTTTGTGAATGGTACGTCGAATATATTTAAAGTAAATTTTTATTTCAATCAGTGACATAATCGAAAATAATCGAAAAAAAAAAATCGGGCCCCGAGCGACTATCGATTAGAAGCTACGATTTTTTTAAAGTCATTGGTTGAAATTGAAAGAAATATTTATATTAAATATATACTTAATATGTTTTAATGTAATTAAGTTAAATTTTTTTTTGTGAATTATATATGGAATATGTTTAAAGTGAATTTTTATTTTTCAATCGGTAACATAAAAAAAATCGAGCACCGCGGTGCTCAAAGTGCCCGAGGTAAACAGGGGGAAGCGAGCGACTATCGATTAGAGGCAACGATCGGCCAACATCGACCGCAACTTATTCCTGGAACAAACATTTGCTCCTTCGATCGTTCGCGCGCGCTGCCTGAGGGACGGCGGACGTTCGTCTCGACCGGGGCTTCTCCTTTCTTCGCTCTCGGCTGCCCCTCGTGTTTTCTCCCCCCCCCCCCCCTCCCCTCGCCCCCCGCCTACGGACGTTCGACGATTAATTCTCGACGGATGTGACGTCACGGATCGGTAACTGCGCTTCCTGCGAACGAGTCACGTGCGCGCGTCCCACAGTCGCGCGCGGCGTGTTTCGGTCCCACTGTACGTACAGTGCGCGCTCCTTGAACTCGGCGGGCCGAACGGGCCCGACCGACGAAACGGGGCCTCAACGTCGAGTCACGCGGTGAGGCCCAAATTCTCGCACGACTCTTGTCATCATAGTCCAAATAAAATTATTAAAAAAAAAAAGAAAAAAAATCATCGTCTCATATTATTTAAACGATGAATCTTTAAGTAATAAAAAATTATTTTTAAAAAATGTCATTTAAATTATTCAAGATGGGACGATTTTTAATGTAATTGAAAATAAAAATAAAAATCACAATAAAAATATTCGATATATCATTTAAAAAAATATTAAAATTAATTATATTTTACAAAATATTAAATGTATTTAATATAAATATTTATTTCAATTTCGAAGCAAAAAAAAATTTGATTTTTTTGGTAGAAGAATTAGCCGCGTTGCGATGTCTCATTGTCTCTTGTTTCCTTCGGCTGAAACTCAGTTTGTTTGTGAATCCTGCTGCGAAAATATCCCCGCGTTCTCCGTCGCGGAAAGAAGCGAGGGAGAGGGAGAATATAAGCGGCGCACGGAGCACACGCGCTCAGATTAAAAGCGTTCAGCGATCGTTAACGGGTTTACGATCCTTTCGCGGAAAACGGCTAAGCTAAAAGCTGGTGTTTACCTGCCCTCCTCGTTTCTTCCGCACGCAGAGATATTTCTCGCTGCGCGCTCGCGCCTCGCCTTCGCGATCACGCGACGTGACTCGGTTGGGCCGGCGGGCGATGAATTCTTTGTTTATTTATTTTTATTTATTTTTATTTATTTTTATTTATTTTTATTTATTTTTATTTATTTTTATTTATTTTTATTTATTTTTATTTATTTTTATTCATTTTTATTTATTTTTATTTATTTTTATTTATTTTTATTTATTTTTATTCATTTTTATTTATTTTTATATATATATATATATATTTTTTTTTTTTTTTTTTATTTTTTTTTCCATTTAAAATTTTTTTTTATTTACTTTTCATTTTTATTCTATATAAAGTTAATATGGTCCGATATTCATTTTGCTTAGTTCGCAGACCGTAGCGAACCGTATTCCACCCATTTCTGGGTGATCCATATTAATTAGATTTTAATGATGCCCCGTATTCCCAAACTTCGAAAAAAAAAAAATCTATTTCCGCTCCCACATTGACATTCGTCTCCAAGGTAAAAAATGGGTGGTTTGAAAATTCTCGAGTGGTCCATATTGACCACTTTTGCCCCCACGCAAAACGCCAACCCGTGCGGTTGACGAACCCTCGCCGGGTATGTGAGAAAATATGCCCTCTCGAACGTGAAATGCAGCAAACCGGAACCGCGCGAGCGCGCGGAGGTTCCGGACGTCGGGGTTGTCGGGCAATCTCGAGGAACGATCGGGGTACTCATCAGGGCCTGAAGATAATCATGCGAATGCATTGTGTAATGGTCGACGTGGTTCTGCCTACAGCGAGGCGGAGGTGGAGGCGGCAGAGCCGAAGGCCCAGGATTCCTGGACGGAACTTCCTGCGGCGCCGGATTTTTATTTTCACTCGCTATAATTTTTTTTCTGTCGTTGCAGGACTCGCACGGAATCGACGAAGCGAACGCCGCGCCGGTGACCGACATCTCGCAGGACGTTAAGATCGTCGCGTCGCTGCAGAACGAAACCCACACGTCGATAACTTTCTCCCGGAAATGGCAGACCTGTGACCCGGAGGATCGGCCACTATCGGTACGTACGATCGGCCGACAGGACGGCAATACGGTTGCGGGCAATAAAATTGGGCCTTACCCTCAGTCTCGACACTCGTCGCCATTTTTTTCGTCGCACTCGATATATGATACGTACATTGCGCGTTCGCGAATTGAGAGAAAACACGAAAAAAAAATTGGGCCCTACGAAAATATTTTGGGCCTTACGGGAAAAATTCCCAGCTAAGAGAATAGCGAGCGATAAATTCGAGCGGTTTGAAGAAGGAGCTGAGAGAAATCGCGAAAAAAAAATTGGGCCCTACGAAAAATAATATTTTGGGCCTTACGGGAAAAATTCCCAGCTGAGGAAATAGCGAGCGATAAATTCGAGGGAATTCGGAGAAGGAGACCGAAGACGCTAGTCCGCGGTACCCTTTAAGCCGTAATTGATTGCCGGGCCCACTGGGCCCACGGGCCCCGTGACAAAATTTTTTCCGCGTTCATCCGCGCCTGCTGCTACGCGAGCCGCGAGCTCCGCCGGGACGGCGGTGTCCCATCTGGATTCCCGCCACGGTATTTATGCATTCGGCATGCCGCCCTCGCCTCGCCGGCTCAAAAGGGCCCATTGCGAGCCGACTCTGAACACACTTGACCAGCCACACGGCTAGCCATTAAAATATCTCTAATCGCGACAATCGAGCTCTCTCGGTTTCTCTCGGCAATGTAGTTTGTGTCTCCCCACGAAAAAAACACTTTTGTCCACCGATCCAATGTCCGCCATTCCTCGTAAGGCCCAATTGTTTTTTTCAGTCGCGCCAATATTTTTTTTAATTTCTGAGTAGCTCGATTCAGATTAAATTAAAATACAAATTATAACAATTATTCTCGAGGTTTCTCCTCACATATTCTATGGCTTTTCTTTTTCATTTCCAACATAAGGCCCAATTTTTAAATGGTCATCATTTCCGCAGGCTGACAACGTTCGAGTACTCTGGGCGATGCACGAGTCGGACCCGGAGCTAAACACCGCGGTCTGGCACGGCGAGAAGCGAGGCGGAAGGGCCTTGAGGCTCCGCGCACCGGGCCCAAAGCCGGAACCGCCGTTCAACCCGGAGGTGCGTCACTGGGACGTGAAGCTCAATCAGTTCAACGTCACCGAGAGCCAGGACACTATCTACTGGTGTAAAATCTTCAAGGCCCCAGCCCTGAAGAAGAAGCATCACATGATCGGGGTAAGTCCCAAAAAAGGGGTCCCACCGCCGAATACGTCCGGCGCCTACGTGACATTTTTACGGGAGACTTCCTGGTCGCGGTGTGTTTTCATTTAAATCTCAAACGCGACGAGATATAAGGCCCCAACGTTGAGTATTCGATACACGAAATTCACGCTCTTTGTTTCATGCAAACGAGTTTAGATTTTTTTCCTTATTTGGGACTGTCACGGTGGAGCGTATGAGAAAATACGTGATTGAACTAATGGATCGTATTTTTTTGTCTCTTAACAGTACGAGCCCCTCGTGGAGAAGGAGAATCGGGGCCTTGTTCATCACATGATACTCTACGAGTGCGCCTCGACTCTGCCGATCCTGGGCCAGCATGCCAGGCTCGCCGGGGCCCCGTGCTACGGGGCCACAATGCCCCGAGAATGGGACTCATGTATTCAGCCTGTGGTCGCTTGGGCCCGAGGCAGTAGAGGTAAATAATTATTTTCGACGAAAATTTGTAGAAAAAAAACTGTTAGGGATTCCGTTAATTTTTCTGGGCCTTATTGAAATTGGGAGAAAAATAACAAATGTGATTTTTAGGTGAATGGTTCGCCAAAGATGTGGGAATCCCGATCGCCGAGCACAGCGAGGGTTCTTACTACATGCTCGAGGTGCACTACAACAATCCGGCCCAGAGAAACGCGATCGACAGCAGCGGCGTGAGGCTCCACCTGACGCCCAACCTGAGGCCCAAAGAGGCCGGGATTCTCGTCACCGGCGTGGCCGTCAATCCGCTTCACATGATACCACCGATGCAGAAGGAATACGCGACCGCCGGTTACTGCACACCATCGTGCACCAAGACTGTAAGTTTCCAACACAATTTTTGGGCCTTAAGGCCCAAAAGCAGAAAGTCGTCGATGGGCCCCAGATTTTTATGGATGAAATGTGGGGCCTTGAGGACAAAATAAGATAAATCAAATATTGGGCCTCAAGGCCCAAAAATTGAAAAATCCATAAGGCCCCGATTTTTTTTTTTTTTTTTTTTTTTCATGACTTTTTTTTTTTCATGAAAATTTTTTTTTTCCATAGCTTTTCCCAGAAGATGGTGTCAACGCGGTTTCCGTGGTTCTGCACTCGCATCTCGCGGGACGCCGGATGAGCCTGAAGCACATACGTCAGGGCAAAGAGTTGCCGCACATCGTGCGCGAGAATCACTTTGACTTTGACTATCAACAGTCGCACACGCTCGAGGAGGAGGTGAAGATAATGCCCGGCGACGAGCTCGTCACCGAGTGCGTCTACGGCACCCAGGATCGCACTGTGCCCACGCTCGGTGGTTACGCGGCGACCCAGGAGATGTGCCTGGCCTTCGTCGTTTATTATCCACGAACCGAACTCGCTGGCTGCTACAGCATCACTCCGGCCAAGGATCTGTTCAAGACTCTGGGTGTTCACAGCTTTAAGGGCGTCACGATGGACCATTTGGAAAAATTGTTTCTCACTACTGGGTAAATTGACGAATTAAATTTATTATTTTTATTAATTTATTTTAATCCAATTAATATATTTGTAATCCAATTAATTCTCATTCATTTAATTTATTTTTGTTCGATTAATGTTTTATTCATTTAATTTTTTTATTCAATTAATTTTATTTTTATTTTTTATTTCCTTTTTAATTGTGTCATCACGTTATCTTTTCTAATTTTTTTTCTGATATTTGTAATATTTTTCTTTCGATGTCATTTTTAATTTTTTTTTTTTTTTTTTCAGAACGGACGCCGCGCCGCTTCCAACCAGTCTGCAGCAACAACTCGCCGCCTATCCGGAAATGGAGAAGAGCGACGAGCTCGACGAGGAGATGATCAAGGTGGCGGAATCCGCGCTCAGGGCGATGCGCGACTACTCCGAGGATCGCAACAGCGACAACGTCTTCACCAGGCTCATCATCGAGGACCCCGAGGAATTTCGCGGTCGCACGCTCGCTCAGCATATGCTCGCTCTTCCCTGGTCGGAGGAGCTGCTCGCGAGGTCCATCGAGAGCAGCCTCTATCACGGGAGGCACATGACTTTTTGTCGAAAGAGAGACGACAAATTGGCGCTGGTGAGTCGACCGAAAATAGTTTCAATTTTTATCATTAATTTGGTTTACAGGCACATTTTTAATTTTGTTAATTTTTTTTTCTATTCAACTAAAAAAAATGTATTCATTAAAGAAAATGATATTCATTTTAAAAAAATGTATTTTTTAAAAATGTATTCATTTTAAAAAATTCATCCATTTAAAACAAATTTATTCATTTAAAGAAATAATTTATTCATAAAAAAAATTGTACTCAATTATTTTTATTTTATTAATTTTTTTTTTAATAAATTAAAAATCCTTTTTTTTTAGCCTGCCGACGTACAGACGTTCCCAAACTTCACCGCTCTGCCGGAGGCCAACGTGACGACTTGCAGCGACTTCAGAGTGAATTCCGGCGCGGAATGGACGCTGATCCACCGATCGTCGATCCCTCTCGTCGTGTTCCTCCTCGGTCTGACGCTGCTGTGAGGAAACGGCGACCCAAACGCGCAGCGTTTCGCCCGTGTACATTTTTTTCTCGTGTAATTGTAAATTGAGCGGCGTTTTTATTTATTTTTCAACACTCAAGGAGTAGCGAGGAAACTTTCGTCCCCCCTTTAATTCCCTCTTCTTCGATCCTTCACTCGTACTTTTTTTTTTTTCTTCTCAAGCCCACTTTTGCCTTCGTCACTCTTGACCGTTCGGAACTGGTCGGATACTTTCGAACACTCGGATCGGCGCTCCGTCTTTTTCCTCGAGAGTCAAAGCTGGACACAAAACACCCGGAGCGTCGGCGAGAAACAAAATTTTTGAAAAATTTTGCGATTCTATAATATTATTATTAATATAACGACGATGTAAATATATTTATAAGTAATTATTATTATTATTATTATTACAATGCAGTGAGAATCGAAAATAAAGACACACTTGTATCGCACGTTTTCTGTAAAATAAAATTAAATCGAGTTACGAATTAATTTACTGTTTGATTTTTTTTATCGATTCCATCAGCCCCGAACATTTTTTCTTTTTTTTCAATATTTTGACTTGTTACGCTGATTGCAATCCGGACATTTTTTTCGAGCTGCACTCCCGACGTCTCGGGAACGCGAAAAAAAAATGATTTATATTTTCTAAAATCGAGTTACGAATTAATTTACTGTTTTTTTTTATCGATTCCATCCGCCTGAACTTTTTTTTTCCCCCCAATATTTTGACTCGTTGCGCTGATTACAATCCGAACATATTTTCGAGCTGCACTCACGACGTCTAGAGAACATGAAAAAAAAATGATTTATATTTTCTGAGCCAGAAAACAATTTCCGTCAAATCGTCCTGAATTAATGTTCATCACGCACTGCTGCGAGCACCGCGAAGTGCTCTCATCGATTTGTCCGTATCGCGCGCATCCCGTCGGAACAAAGTCGAAGTCCCGAGTCCAATTTTACACTCGGGCGCCTAATCGCTCGGCCACGACGAGAACGACGACGACGACGACGTCGACCGAGGCAATTCTTCACAATCGTTTTTAACCCCCGCAATATTACACGCCCCCGTTTGAATTTTCGCGCACCAACGCGCGAGAACGAAGGATACGAGCGCGCGAAACGATTCGCGTCCCATGTGGCGCTCGCTGATAACCGCAGATTGCACCTCTATCGAATTACCGACCGCCTCGTCGCCTCGGCCCCGGACCGCCGCGGGTATAAAACCGACCTCCCTCGGGGCTCCAGGCATCAAACCGCTCGCAGCCCTTCGCTCAGCTAGCAGCCCCCAGCGAACGGTCCGAGCTAGAAGAAGAACTGCAAGTCCGAAGAAAATCGCAGTTTTGGATATCGCGGATTGTCTCGTCTTGATTCAGAGGTGAGCCAAGATTTTTTTTCGAGGACTCTTTTTTTTCTCGTCCCAACTTTTCGTCCAAGGTTTTCATGGGTATCCGACGAATTTTTTAAGTTTTTGGTATCTTCTTACATTTTTTTATTTTTCCAAAAATGGAATTCCGAATTTTCGAAATCGTACAATTTTTTTTCTTTTTTTTCATCGTTCAAAGAAGTTCTCGTTTTGATTCAGAGGAGAATCATATTTTTGGTACCTTCGGCTATTTATTTTTAGTTTTCCAAAAATTGTATTCTGAATTTTCGGAGTCGAAGAATTTTTTTCACAGTTCAAAGAATTTCTCGTTTTTATTCAGAAGTGAGTTACAATTTTTTCAAGGACTAATTTTTTTCGTCCCAACTTTTCGTCCAACGTTTTTATGGATATCCGAAAATTGTAGAAATTGTTGGTTTCTTCGTCCAATTTTTTATTTTTCCAAAAACGGAATTATGGATTCGCGGAATCGTAGAAATTTTTTTTCGACAGCTCAAAGACGTTCTCGTTTTTTTGTTGTCAGACGAAATGAGACGCACGAGACACGTGGTGCTGCCGGTGAGGTCGTGGGAGTACACGGGCCTCATGGTGGTGTCACTCGCGTGCCTGACGCTCGGTTTGGTGTCCCGAGATCGCGAGGGTAGATCCGGCAGCCTCGCCGGACCCGAGCTCAAGCACACCGCGCCGCACGAGTGAGTCCACGTATTTATGTTTTTTTTCCACGTTCTCCGAACGTCCTGAGCGAAAACGCTTAATTATAAACAAAAAATCGGTAACTTTCAGAGTGGATGCTTGCCCGAACGTTCATCCATTCGCCCGGTTGCCCCCCTATGACGACCCGGCACCGCAGAAAGTTTCATCCAACGAGCAAAACCAGGAGACTCGAGTTTCGGTTCGATCCCGGACATCCGGAGCCTCGAGATCGGCAACGATCGGTAACGATCGCTTGTCGCGCGCGCGATCGCTCGACCGTCACGTTAATCCCGCTCGGATGTCGGACGTCCGCGATCGAAGATCGGTGAGCGCCGATCGCGGCAGCCGATCGATCGGCGTGTCGCGATTCCGAGAGAACCGATTCCACGGACACATGTCGACTCGTTCCCGAACCCTCGAGCTTCGTGACAATTCGGGTTCCGCGTCGCGGGAGCGAAGAGTCCGGGACGACGACGAGGAGAGACAAAGACTGATAACACGATCGTTGAATCGGCGATCTGCCGACGAAACAACGAGGAGGAGTCGATCGCAGGAGAGAAGATCGGTCCAGCGACTCGACGACGTAGCCGATCGCCGGGACAGACGCTCCATTCGGTCTGCGGGCGAGCGAGACATCCGTGATGTTCGGTTTGCCCGGATGTCGCGATCGGACCTGGAAAATCGTGACCGAACATCCGTCGATCGGCGTCGAGTTGATAATCTGGATCGTCAACAGAGGCGTAGCGATCGTGTGTTGGCACGGATGTCGCGATCGGTTGACGACAGCCGTCGGGATGTTAGCAGGATGAACGTCCGGTCGGAAGAACGTCGGGCCGCCGAACGGCGAGACGCGGATTCATTGAGGCAACAGTCGAGGCGCATGGCTGGTTTGGTGAGGTCACAATCTGAGGATGTCGCTCGAGAGGATGTCAGGTCGCGTGATGTCAGTCGTGTGGATTCTCGACGAGAGGCTGTGCGATCCGCCGAACGCAGATCTACTGAACGACGTGAGATGAATCCGGTGGAACGGCAGGAAAGACGTACGGATGTCCTGGCAAGGTCTCGTGATGTTCGACTGTCCCGATCGCGTGATGTTGGTCGTGTGGATTCTCGGCGAGAGGCTGTACGATCAGCCGAACGCAGATCTACCGAACGACGAGAGATGAATCCGGTGGAACGGCAGGAAAGACGTACGGATGTCCAGGCAAGGTCTCGTGATGTTCGTCTGTCCCGATCGCGTGATGTCAGCCGTGTGGATTCTCGACGAGAGGCTGCTCGATCCGACGAACGTAGATCTTCTGAACGACGAGAAATAAGCGCAACTGACCCTCAGGAAAGACGTACGGATGTTCTGGCAAGGTCGCGTGATGTTCGACTGTCCCGATCTCGTGATGTCAGCCGTGTGGATTCTCGACGAGAGGGAGTACGGTCCGACGAGCGCAGATCTGAGAGACGTGAGATGAATCCAGTTGAACGTCAGGAAAGACGTACGGATGTTCTGGCAAAATCGCGTGATGTTCGACTGTCCCGATCCCGTGATGTCAGCCGTGTGGATTCTCGACGAGAGGGAGTACGATCCGACGAACGCAGATCTTCTGAACGACGTGAGATGAGCCCAGCTGAACGTCAAGAGAGGCGTTTGAATATTCTGTCAAGATCCCGTGATGTTCAACGCGTTCAGACTCGTGATGTCAATCGTGCGGATGTCAGGAGAGTAAGAGAGCGATCGGAAGAACGCAGATCTTCTGAGCGACGTGAGATGAATCCGGTTGAACGACAGGAAAGACGTACGGATGTTCTGTCAAGATCGCGTGATGTTCGACTGTCCCGATCCCGTGATGTCAACCGTGTGGATTCTCGACGAGAGGTAGTACGATCCGACGAACGCAGATCTTCTGAACGACGAGAAATGAGCCCAGTTGAACGTCAAGAGAGGCGTATGAATATTCTGTCAAGATCCCGTGATGTTCAACGCGCTCAGACCCGTGATGTCAATCGTGCGGATGTCAGGAGAGTAAGAGAGCGATCAGAAGAACGCAGATCTTCTGAGCGACGTGAAATGAATCCGGTTGAACGTCAGGAAAGACGTACCAATATTCTGGCAAAATCGCGTGATGTTCGACTGTCTCGATCCCGTGATGTCAGCCGTGTGGATTCTCGACGAGAGGGAGTACGATCCGACGAACGCAGGTCTTCTGAACGACGTGAGATGAGCCCAGCTGAACGTCAAGAGAGGCGTTTGAATATTCTGTCAAGATCCCGTGATGTTCAAGGCGTTCAGACCCGTGATGTCAGCCGTGCGGATGTCAGGAGAGTAGGAGAGCGATCGGAAGAACGCAGATCCTCTGAGCGTCGTGAGATAAGCCCAGTTGAACGTCAAGAGAGGCGCATGAATATTCTGTCAAGATCCCGTGATGTTCAACGCGTTCAGACCCGTGATGTCAGCCGTGCGGATGTCAGAAGAGTAGGAGAGCGATCGGAGGAACGCAGATCCTCTGAGCGTCGTGAGATGAGCACAGTTGAACGTCAAGAGAGGCGTATGAATATTCTCTCAAGATCCCGTGATGTTCAACGCGTTCAGACCCGTGATGTCAGCCGTGCGGATGTTCGGAGAGTAGGAGAGCGATCGGAAGAACGCAGATCCTCCGAACGACGTGAGGCGAATCCGGCTGAACGTCAAGAAAGACGTACAAACATTCTGGCTCGATCACGTGATATTCGACAGTCCCGATCGCGTGATGTTGCGCTTGGTCGCTCGGATGTCAGGCGACAGGGAGAAGAACGTCGCACTGTTGAACGACAAATCAGGCAAACATCCCGGGTAGATTCTCTGCGACGCACCGCTCCGACATCGAGAAACACAGAAATTCGCGATACCGAGCGTAGCACACGACTTGCAGCACGCGACGTTTCCGAGGAACGTCAAACGTCCCGAAGCGACATCACTCGTCGAACATCCCCGACGAATTCTCAGCGACGCACCGTTCGAGGCACCGCAACCGACCGAGTCACAGATTCTGAACGTCGCGGACGCCTCGCAACTCGTGATGTCTCCCAGGGACGTCGGACATCCGCTCAGGAACATCGAACGTCCGGGCTAAACGATCGGGTGGACGTTCGCCGAAAACGCACGACCATGATTGACGAAGATCGAACTTACCGCATTGGAAAACATCCGGAAATCCGCAACGAGCGTCGACACACGAACATCCCGAATTTCGAGGATGTCGGGAGGATGTCCAAAACCGAGATGTCCGACTATCTGAGACAGGCGCTCATCGTCGCACTTTGCGCTGTTTACGGGGCTTCACTTCTTAAGGGAAAAGGAGGTTTTTACAGGTAAATTGATTAAATTTTTATATGTATAAAAAAATATCTCGATATTAACATCTTTTTGTCTCTAGTTTCAAGAACATCCTCACCCAAACCAGTCGTCTCGTGGCGTGGTGAAGATGAAGGACGCGACATCCGATATTATATCCTGAATATCCGACCACGATCTGAACGTCTACTTTACTCACCTGCCCCCTGTGGAGAATTTAACCGAAAAATAATCACGATGTCGAGCAGTTAGATGGACATCCTTAGAAGACAGACATCCTCTTCCGTGTTGTGTATATTCGTGTACAGCGAGAGTGTTACTGATATAATAACTGTTATAAATTATATATCACACACGTACCTATTTTATGCCGATGTAGTATATGTGAAAAAAAAATTATATTTTTTCTCCGATCATTAAATAAAACGTAGTGAAGCAGAAAAAAATGGTTTCTCACTCATTCTCCGCCAAAATGTTTTTTTTTTTTTTAATTACTCTATTAATAATAAAATTCGCAAGGTCGAAGAAAAAATTGCTAAGTTTATTGAAGAGGTATCAGTTCGAGTTTTTACAACACGTATGCATATCCGATTAGCCCCCAAATCAGGGTAATCATCGGTCGATATAAAAAATTTCCGAGAAAACATAGAATCCAGGCGCGATACATTGAGATTCTTGTGCGACGATACAACGACAAGTGGATACTTAATAAAGTTCCTATTGCTATTTTGCTATTCGGTAGATCGATAAACATCGCGCCGCGCGACTCACTTGCGGCGAGAAAAAAAATTACAAAATTTTTGCTTTTTCGCTCGCTTAGGCTTGGCTGCGAAGTTTGAGAAAAAAAAAAGACGTACAAGGAATACGAAAAAGTATAAAAATAATAATACCGTTGCGGCAAAGAATAACGACGGAGGGACCAGGAATGCATCGAGATTCGTTGTTTCGCAAAAATCGTGGAATCTTTTCTTTTTTTTTTTTTTTCATTGATCTAAACTACGACACCGTTTTCCCTCATCATTATTGAATATATATTACCTAAAATTAATGCGCATCTATTTACAGCGAATGCACGAGCAAAAAGTTCTATAAAAACGCTACTCTACGAAAAATCCATTTTTCTGGAAGTTCGGCGCTCGGGAATCTCCGCACGAATCACACGTTTCTCTTTCTCTCCTTTTCCTCCTTTTCTCCCGACGTTTTAACGCGCGTCTGGCGCACTGGCAAGAATACAGCTTTAGCGATTCATAATAAAATAAATTTCAATATCTTCTTTGGCAGTGATACCAATCGATATCGCATTTTTTTTTGTCTTTTTTTTGTAAGTTTCTTTTAGTTTTTCTTCGAGGCACCGCCAAAATTGGGTTTCCTCGATTGGAAGGATCGATTGGACATCGTTCGTGTACGTTTTTTTTTTTGGCTTAATGATACATTTTTTACGACTATTATTTTTGGATGTCTCTCGCAATTTCCGTCCGTTTTTTTTTTCACGCTCAGTGGACGTTCGAAATTTCCTGCAGCATCCCCAGGATATTGTCGAGCTCCTGACGAAAGTAGCAGAGCTGCTTGGTGCTCTTGCCCTTCTCGCCCTTGCAGTCCCGGCATTGCGTTCGATTCCTCAGGAGATCGCGAACCAGACTCTGCAGCGTCATCTCCCGGGACTCGTGGCGCTGCTGGAGAATCGTGATCTTGTCCTGGAGAAGCTGGAGCTGCTCGGTGCCCTGCAATCACAGAGGAGATCATTCGGTTCGCGGGATAATTTTTTTTTTCCCCCGCTCTCTTTGGTACTTTCGCCTCCCCCTCCTCGAGTGTCCGACTTTTTTTTTCTATTTTATTTTTATTTTTTATTTCCGTTCACTCGGCAATTTTTGTTAACGAAGTCTTTCGCGTACCGGCGTCGACAGATATTTCACTTTTTCGTTGAGTATCTTCACTTTGTTCTCGAGATGCTCGCGCTCCACCTTCAGCACCACCACCTGCTCCTTGTAGTCCCGCAGCTTCTCGATCTGCTGCTTCAGGTGCGTTATTATCGCCACCTGCGTGTTTATCTGGCCCTGCAACATATCGCCGGCGTTTTACAAGTCGGGATTTTCGACGCGCGAACGATCGTCGGTGATCGGATATTCGTACCGTACATTTATAGTGTTCGGAAGAATTTTTTTTTTTTTTTTCATTCGAACGACGATTTTTTAAATATTTTTTTTATATGAATGACGAATTATTAATTTTTTTTTTCATATGAATAATGATTTAAAAAAAAAAAAAAATTTCATATGAATGACAATTATTATTATTATTATTTTCTTTCATATGAATAATGATTTTTTTTCCATATAAATAACGATAAAAAAAAATTCCCCATATAAATGACGATTTTGTTCCATATGAATGACGATTTTTTTTTTTTTTTTTTTTTTTTTTTCATATAAATGACTGAATTATGCGCGACATCGAAACCTCGCTCTCTTCGATAAACCCGAGCATTGCCACCCGACTCGCTGACGAGGCGGACGAAAATCGTTCGCCAGCAAAAAACGCCCGGCGAACGTCGCAATTTTTTTTTCATCCACTCTAATCAAAGAGAAAACAAAACGAAAAGAAAAAAAAATTAAGCGACTTCCACAAACCTGCAACTTTACCACTTTAGAGTCGCCGAACTTGACGCTGTACTCCTTGACGAGCGTGGCCATCTCCCTCTCGTGCTCCTCCTGCAGGAGATTCAGATCGTGCAGCCGTTTGTTCTTCAGCGTCATGAAGTCCTTGTTGATCTTCCCGAGTTCCTCCTTAAGAATCTCGTTCTCGTTCGCGAGTTTCTTCGCGCTCGCCGTCTCCGAGGCCTCCGAATACTGAAGCGGATCGTAGAGTCTGCCCTGCGAACCCGCGAGTCTCTGCGAGTTTCCGTTCGCCAGGTGTCCATTCTGATAGACGTTCGAGTTCTGATCGTTTCCTTCAATATTTTTCCCTCCCGCGATTTTCGGATCCGATCCCGCCGAGGCCGGCCGCCCGTTTTTCTCGCCCTCGGCGCCTCTAAAAGTCCTCCGATCGTTCAGCAGCTTCTCGCGCTCCTTCTGCAGCCGTCGATTCGTCTTCTGCAGCTCCTGAAAATCTTTGCTCATCCTCGCGCAATTTTTCTCCTTATTCGCCAATTCCAACTTCAACCCTCGTATCGTGGCGATCAGATGACTGTCCTCTTTGGGATTCTGCGACTTCGGCCCGATTTTCGGCACCGTTTTTTCCTTCTCGCTCTGAACCGACGCCGATCGCTCCCTCGAATTTCCCGCCTCGGTCGCCTTATTTTCCAGGATCTTCGCTGCAGTTTGCGTGGAAACGTCGCTCAAAATTCGCCTCTCCCTTCGCGTCGCCTCCGCCAACTTCGCCTCCAATTCCTCCACCTGCGATCCGTATTTTTCTCTCATTTCCCCGAATTTTTTCTGCAGATCCGCGAGTTTTTCCTGCGCGATTTCCTCCTTCGCTCGCGTCTCGCCCTCCAGCTGAGCCACTCGATCCTCCAGCAGCTTCACCTTCTCCAAATTAACTCGCTCGTGATCCGATTTCGCGGTGAGAATCAACGCCGACACTGAATCCGGATTTTTCCGCTTCAAAATTCGCTCCATTTCGCGAACCTGACGATTTAAATCCAGGATTTTTTTGTTGTCGAGAATCACCTGATCTTTTAGTTTCAGCGTCAGCTGCTTCTCGCGCTCCACGTGGTTTTTAGCGGTTTGCAATTTTTCCGCCGTCGCCTCGTCCTTCGCTCGCAACTCCAGCAATTCTTTTTGTAAAGGCTGAACCGCCTGCTGAAGATTTTCGTACTCGATTCGAAGACACTTCAGCTGTTCCGTTTTGGAACTCAGCTCGATCCTCAAGTCTTCGGTTTTACGACGACTCTCGAGCTCCGCCGTCGTCATCGACTGCAGACGCGCGTTTATGAAGTCGTTCTTCGTTTTCAACTGATCCTTGAACATCTCCAGCTCCTCCTTCAGCAGACTTTCCTGCTGCAGGCTGTCCTCGATTTTCGCCAGCGCTTCGCTGTTTTTCAGCCGAAGATCCGCGATTTCTAAATCGAGTTTTAATTTCTCCTCCCGAAGATCTTTTATTAAATCGTTCAGCTTCTGCGTTTCGCTCGCGTCGAGCGCGATTTTTCGCTTCGACTCCGTCGCTCTCGTTTCCTCCTTCAGGCTTTTTATCTCCGTCATCAGTCTTTTGTTCTCGCGCTCGTAAGTATTTATCACGACCTCCTGCTTTTCCAGTTCCTTTTCCAGCAGCCGAATTCGCGTTTCCGACTGCGTGGATCGCGTCGGAGGCTCCGCGCGTCGCTCGTGCAGCGTGAGCTCGTCGATTTTCGCTTTTAATACGATGTTCTGTTTCTTTAGAGCGAAAAGTTCCTCCTCGAAACTCGTTCGCATGTTCTGCATCTGCTGTTTGTAGATCGCGGCCTCGGAGTCGAGTTGACGCTTGAGTTGCGCGTTTTTGCGACGCTCGTCGCGGCAGAGAAATTCGAGGTCGCTGCGCGTGAGATTTTTCGCACAGTCGCCGCCCGCTGGGGAATATTTTGACGGGATTTCGGGTCTCGTGGGGGTTTTTTGGGTCGGGGGAAATTTTGAGATCGAAGGTTTTAAAGACGGCTTCATTTTTGGGGTTTGTTTCGATGTGGGAATTTTCGCAGAAGACTTTGGAGGGATTCGAGATGTTGTGGAAGATTTTGGGGGGTTTTGGGAAGAGCGACGAGGGAAATCCGCGGATTTTATGGTTCTCACGTCGTCGAGGGATGCGCGAAGGTTTGACGCGGGTTTTGCGAGCTGATCGTAACTTTTTGAGGGATTCAGACGCGCGATTTCGGTTTTTGGGCGAGGCGAACGTGATGAGGATTTGTCGACGATCTCGCGGTTTTCTTCGTTTTTTGTGGTTTTTGAGGGGGAATCCGAGGTTTCGGTTGATTTGGGCGACGATTTTTCGCGATGTTTTTGGTGATTTTCTTCGGTTGGTTTGGATAACGATTTTTCACGATTTTCTTCGTTTGATTTGGTCGACGATTTTTCGCGATTTTCTTCGTTTGATTTGGTCGACAATTTTTCGCGATCTTTTTGTTGCTTTTCTTCGTTTGATTTCATCGACGATTGTTCGCGATTTTCTCGCTGCTTCTCTTCGTTCGCTTCGCCCAAGATTTTCTCGTCGCGAAGCGATTTTTCCTCGCTCTCGTTTCTCGCCTCCTGCCGAAGATTCTCGTTGGATTTTTCAGCGATTAATTTGGGAATCGCATCGGCGAAAAGCTCCAATCGCGGCGTCAGGCCGACCGTGTAGAGTTCGCTCCGCGAATTAACCACCTTCTTCGCTTCCTCGGATTTCGACGATTTTCTCTGCGAATTTTTCGCCTCGTCGACGCTGGCGCTTCGCGAGATTTTCTCGCGATTTCCCGACTCGATTTTTTCCTGGCTCTGCGATCGTTTTTTCCCGAAATCCCCGCCCGAAATTCTCGATTTCTCCCGTTTAACTTCGGATTCGACACTCGCGTCGGACTCGCCGAATTCGTGCGCGTTTTTCTCGTTCTCGTTGTTGTTGTTCGCGCTCAACGAGGCCGGAAATTCCTTCTCGAGGATCGCCGTGATTTCCTTCTCCGGAAATCCGACGTTTCCCTCCACGGAAATTTCTCTGGCCGCCGATTTCGGGGCGCCTCGCGTTTCCGCCTCTTTTCGGTGATCCTGACCCTGAAGAATTCGCAGGAAGTGCGAAAAATCCTCCTGACCGAAGCTCGAACTTCCGGACATTCCGCCCTCGATTTTTTCCTTGGAGCGGCGAAGGAGATCGTCGAAAAAATCTTTGTCCACATCGGTGATTTCTTTTTGAAGATTTTCCTTGTCTCTCGCTACTTCGTCGATTTTTGCCGCGTCTTCGGACTTCGAGTGACGCTCGATCGGATCGTCGAGATCCGAGCTCGAAGAAACCTCGACTTTGTGATCCTCGAAACGCTTTTTTTGCGTTTCCAACGTCGCCAATCTCGGCGGCTTCAGCGTATTCACGTTTTCGTAGAGAATCTCGAAACTCGGACTCGTCTCGCGACGCTTTTTTTCGTTTTTAGGACTCTTTCGGATCTTTTCGGACTCTCGGTGAACCTCCTGCTCGATCAGGTGGAAAATATCCTCCTCGAGCCTCTGGACACGCGAATTTTCGGGAAGGTTTTGAGCGTCCTCCGGGACCAGCGTGTCCGAACGCGAGGCGCTTTTCGAGAGCCCCACGTTCTCCCGGACCAGACGCTCCGCTTCTTCTAATAATTCCTCCACCGATTTCTCCTCCTCGGTTGGATTTTTGCTCGAATCCTCGCCCGACTTCGTGCGCTCCGGGGCCGAGCTTGGGCTCAGGGCGCCCGCGATTTTGCTCATCTCCTCGAGGAAACTACCGATGTCCTCGTCTGTTGCATCTGAGCAAAAATAGATTTTATTTTATTTTGTATTTTTTTATTTATATATTTATATTATATATTACGTTCAATTTTTTTTTTTTCGTTTACTCGGAGTTCTAAGATCGAGATTCTAGGATGAACGAACAAAAAATGTATTTATTTATTTAATTATTTAAATAAATTCATTTATTGATTTATTCATTTGCCTATTTATTACTTAAACATTTTTTTATTCGTTTACTCTGAGTTCTAAGATCGAGATTGAAGAATAAATGGAAAAAAAAAACAAAAAAAATACTAAAATTAAAAAATCGTACTCTCAAAGTCTGACGGATACTTGTCGAACGCCGCCGATGCGAGAATATCACAGAGAGTGTCATCCTTGTCCCTCTTTTCTTCGCCTTCGCTCTTGTGTTGAGCCTGAATCGAGCGAGAATTAGTTTGTAGGTGAAAAAAAAAAAAAAAAAAAAAAAAATGTATTAGAGTGTCAAAGTTCGTGGCGTATCTTTACTTTGCAAAATTTCTCCTTCTCCAGAAACTCCTTCATGGAGGAGCTGATGTCCGGCGAGGAGGTTCGTTTCTGCTCGTTGGGCGGAACAGGATTTCTGCCACTGGTGGAATTTCCCAGACGAGTGTCCGGTCGCTTCAGCCACCATTTTTTCTCCTCGACTCTGGACCGGCCAGCGAGTGGCTCCTCGATCGCCGGTTTGGATTTTTCCCTCAGGCGCACCGAACTCTCGCCCAGACTCAGACTTATCGAGGAACCCAAAGTATCTTCACCGGTTGAAATTAACTACGGAAAGACGCTGACTTTTTTTTTCTACCCAAATTTATCAATGGAATTTCGACAATTTCAAGAATCCAAATCCAATAATTTTCCGAAACGTCGGAAAGCAAAAAATACAATAAAAAAATCCTATAATTTGCCGAAAAATCGGAAAGCAAAAAAATAAAATAAAAAAATCCTATAATTTGCCGAAAAATCGGAAAGCAAAAAAAAAGAGCGAAATTCACGGATTCCTCGTCGAGAATAAATCCGGATTTCACGGTTTCTACGAAAATCTCGAGTGCTCAGCGATCGCGTACCGAGATATTCGAGGCTTTTGACGTTTAACAGTTCGCGACACACAAAAAAGTTAGGTTAGGAATTCTGGAGCGGTTGAGAAAAAATCGCGATTTCGGGTTTTGAAACTCACGTCCTCGGCGGCCGCCGAGTCCTTCGCCTCCTGGGTCATCGTGAGTCCTCAGTCTCTGTCACGACCGGGCGCGAAATTACCGAACGCAGCGAACATCCTTACGGCGTCCTCGTTTGACGTCCGCTCGTTTATTTGTTTGTTTGTTACATCTTCTCGGATGCTCGGCTGCTCGATGCGCGCGCACGTCGAGCCCCTCGGGCGCCTCAGTGGCGGGAAATTTGAATCGGTTCAAAGGGGTCGGCAACGATCCAAGTACCAATTTTTGTGTTGTTACAAGAAAGTTATCCGAATGGTTTACATATGTCCGAAACTTTATCTGCAACGAAAATGTTATCTGCAAAATATCCGATGTCCGAAAATTAACTTTAGGACATAGGATAGCTTTCGGATAATATTTTGGCGGGCATATGTATCACATTCGGATAACTTTTCCATAACAACACAAAAATTGTTACTTGGGGAATTCGCGATTGGAATTAAATCGAGAGGAAAAATCACACGACTTAGGAAGCAGTAACATTTTATTAGCCAATCTGTTATGAATACGATAGAAAGTAAGATGAGTAATAATGAGCCTAACGGAAATCGTTAGGTCGAGCGTTTTTTCGCGCTCGCTATGGAAAATCGTGGCCTCTGTACACGACGTGAAATGTGCGCGTCGAACGTAAATTCCGGAGATGCCTCGTTGTCGGTACAGAATATCAGAAATATGCAACGTAAAATCTAATGAAAATTTCCTGAAAACCACGAATCTCGAATTTCCCTCTTTTGTTCCTCTACGACTCGTAGAAAATATATAGAATACGTAATTTTCTTTACTTTGTTCGACCGCAAATGCCGATTCACGGTCAAATGACTTTTTTTTTTTTAGAAAACTATCACTTTCCCGATCTCTCCTCGCGATTGCGTTTCACGAAAATTCACGATTGCGATAAATTCACAAGAATTTCGGCGAATTTTTTTTTCCCCTCGCGTTTCCTTCGCTTCGCTTCTTCAGGTATTCGCCTCGCGGTATCGTTAATTATTTTAAGTCGTGTAACATGAATCACTGGATACTAATATTTATATATATATATCACAACGATCGCTGCTCGCGAGCTATATATATGTAACAACGATATCCTCCTCTCTGTACGCTCTAAAATATTATTTACATCTAACGTTATACAAGAATCTTCCCGCTTTATTTTACACACGTTTAAGGCGTCTCGTGAATCTCAACGATATCTCTTAAAAATTCTATTTGTGTTCTTAAAAAATGAAGAAATTAAAAAAAAAACTAAAAAAATTTGCGTCATGATTGACTTTACCATGATAGCCCTCAATGTGCGATAGAATCGATATGCTATAATAATTTAATGCGCGTGGAATTCAAGGATGTAGAAGCGCGAAGTGTTCAATTCACATAAATTCAAGAAAAGTACGAGAGAATTGCAAACATGAATTTTTTCCGATTTTCAGACCATCGAGAAGTGTTTGCAATTCCCTCGCACTTTTCTCGAATTTACGCGAATTGAATACTTCGCGCTCCTACATCCTTAAAACACGCGCGAACGAAAATTCCTCGATTGAATGATTAACGATTTTTTTTTTCGTTTATAAATGACTTCATTATAAATTATTCAAAACTACTGCGAATTTATATCATCCATAAATGACTTCATCATAAATTACTCAAAACTACTGCGAATTTATATCATTCATAAATGACTTCATCATAAATTACTCAAAACTACTGCGAAATTTATATCACGATAATTCGTCGACGACGCTTCCGAAGCCATCAGCGCCGCCTGTTGGCGTAACAATTGTGCAGCATGTAGAGCTCCGCGCTGGCGAATCGGCTGCAGCAAATCCCGCAGTCGCGGTGCTTGAAGATCGCCCGCTTCGATCGCGCGTCCTCGCGTTTTATCGCCTTCAGCAAAATTCCCCGCTCCGCGAGCTGAATCCTCTTTGGTTTCTCCGCGACGGACTCGAATTCCCGCAATTTTCCGCTTCGCAGGTGGACGCGCTGCGAGCGCAGATACGGCGCGGCTTTCAGGGCGTCTCGAGTCGGCGATCGTCGTCGGCTCGACGATTTCGCTCTCGAAGCCTCCGCCGATTTCGGCTCGTCGAAATTTTTCCAACCAGCGATTTTCTTGTCGCTCGAGGTTTTCGAAAAATCCGCGGCGCTTCTGGCGATTTCCCGAGAATTTTCAGGACTCGCGATCTCCAAAAAAGCCCGAGGCTCGTTTTTCACCGATTTCAGCTCGTCGACATTTTTCCGCCCGACGATTTTCGAGGTTTTCGGAAATTCCGCGAAGCTCATTTTCGCTCTTTTTCCAGCGTTTCTCGGATTTTCGGGATTCGCGTTTTCCAAAAACGCTTCCGGTTCGACTTTCACCGCGGCAAAATTCACGCGAGCCGCGTTTTTCGCCAGCGGATTTTTTCGCCTCGTGTCCGAATAGTCGATCGCCCCGATTCTCGGCCTGAGGCTTCTCTCGAGTTCCTCGCTCGCCTCGCGCTTGATCGCCACCGATTTCACGATTTCCGCCTTCGTCGTCGTTTCCGGCGCTGAAGTCGCGCGCGGAATTCGCGTCTTTCGCGGCCTCAGCGCTCGGCCGGCGGCCATTTCGTGGCTCGTCGCGGCTCCGCCGCCATCTTGTCGACACTCGAGCCTCTCGAGTCTCGCGCTTGCGCCGACGATTTCGTCGCTCCGCGTCGTCGTCGTCGCGCCGCGAACGTTGCAGACTGGAATTTCCGTGGCTATCCGAGGATTTTCGTCGCCGAATATTTCCGTGGCGAACAAATTTCTCCTGATGGAATCCCTCGAGGCGAATTCCTCACTGCCGTCATTGTTGTTGTTGCTCTTTTCGACGCCTAAATCAGAGTTGTAAATCCTTCATTTTTATGGAAACAAGGCTGATGGTACAATTGGATTTGAAATTATGTTTTTATAATAATAACTCGTAATGATTATATAACTCGTATAAATTAATGAAAAATTAATGAAAAATTAATGAAAAATTAATGAAAAATTAATGAAAAATTAATGAAAAATTAATGAAAAATTAATGAAAAATTAATGAAAAATTAATGAAAATTTAATGAAAAATTAATGAAAAATTAATGAAATTAATGAAAATTTAATGAAAAATTAATGAAAAATTAATGAAAATTTAATGAAAAATTAATGAAATTAAAGGAAATTTAATGAGTTTAATGAAAAATTCGGTTATTCTTGTGGCTATTCAAAAGATTACATATAATTTTATAATCACTGCAAGTCATCGTTATAAAATCGTAACTAGAAAATAAACCGCCGTGTAAACTTTAATTCTTAAAGCAATGGAAACTTACAACACTGGCCTAAGTTGTGTCTGACTCCTCGGGATTTTCCGGCGTTTCTCGCGCGTCTCTCGTCCCCGGGACTTTTGGCCCCGCGGGAACCGCATCGGGCGCATTTCGCGCCGGCGGACGCGAAGATTCTTTTTGGGTAGAGCGCGCAGGCGTCCTCGCAGCTCGCGAGGCTCTCAGCGCGAAAAACCGCCTCGGCGGTGTCGCCGTCGTCGTAGTCCGGCGGCTCCGTTTTGATCATGAAGTTGCTGATCTGCACCATCGGCACGCCGACGTCGCCGCGCGCCACCGGGCCCCGCATCCACGACAGCTGGCCCTTCAGACTCGCGTCCGTCCGCAGGCAGTCCTCGTAGAATTTGTGGAACTCCTGGAGCTTGTAGTCGCACGGGTGGCAGATGTGCTTCGGCAGAAGATCCATCTCGTGAACCTGGGATAAACGAGCGGAAAGAAAAAATACATTGATACGAAATAATCGGAGTTGCGTCGAAATTAAGATGTAATTTTTCCGGAACGACATTCGTTCCGGAGTTTCCGGTATTATCATTTTTGCAATAATTTTCTGTATTATCATTTTTGCAATAATTTTCTGTATTATCATTTTTGTAATAATTTTCTGTATTATCATTTTTGCAATAATTTTCTGTATTATCATTTTTGCAATAATTTTCTGTATTATCATTTTTGCAATAATTTTCTGTGTTATCATTTTTGCAATAATTTTCTGTATTATCATTTTTGCAATAATTTTCTGTATTATCATTTTTGCAGTAATTTTCTGTATAATCATTTTTGCAATAGTTTTCATAATCATCTCCGTAATAATTTTTACAATCACTTTCATAATCATCTCCGTAATCATTTTTACAATCACTTTCATAATCATCTCCATAATCATTTTCATAATCATCTCCGTAATCATCTGCGTAATAATTTTCATGATAATTTTCTACGTAATAATTTATACGATAATTTTCACAATCATCCCCACGATAATTCCCCAGAAACCAAAAGATAACGTCCGACCAAAATTTCCCACAAAATTCGAATCCCAAGCGAAATCATCGAATATATCTCACAAGTTGCCGGTCAAACATTTTTGGCGGGAATCGCCAGCGGCGCCTGGCGGCGAAATCGCGAACAAATCAGACCAGGAGATGGCAGCAGAAGGGTCGGTTGGGGGGAGGGTGGGAGGGAGGTAGAGGGAGGGAACACTGGCTAACTGTCGTTCGTCGAGCTCCGCTCGTTCGTCCCGCGATCGCCTCGCCCGACCCAACAAGGATTTCGATCAGCTGTGGGATCCGAAAAACGACCCGCAAGAACACAAGCAGAGGGCGTTAGCGGAAAAATGTCGCGTTATGCATGACGTAAAAACACCCATATATATTATATATACACACGTAAATATATACGATGTATATACACACGTAAATATATACGATATATATACACACGTAAATATATACGATATATATACACACGTAAATATGTCGTGTAAAACCCGTCCCGAGGGTTCGCAACGCCGCCGTAAAAAAAACCGCCCACGTACCAGTATCGGCAGCACCGAGTTTATCTTCTTCACGTGATTACCACGCTTGTCAAATATGTCGATCGCGGTCCCGGCGTGCTTGCCGCACAGGCGGCACACACGGCTTCGCTCCAGGGTCTCCATCACGCGCCGCCGCCGCCGCCGCCGCCGCCGCACACACTTTTTTTTACCGCTATCGTCGCTGTCGTCGTCGTCGTTGTTGTTATTATTATTATTGTCCTTTTTTTCACCCCCTCGCACGCGGCCGATTTTCACAACTCAACGAAAAATCCCTCGCGTGTAAAATGGTCGCGCGATTTTTTCTATTAATAAATATACACGCAGGGCTGATCCACAGTGTCGGATGCGCGCGCATCCATCCGTGTCCCCCTCGTGTGTTGTGTGTCGTGTGAGTGTGTCGTGTGAGTGTCGCAGTTTTGTGCTCACTTCACTTGCTTTCTCTGCGTGTGCGCGGGATGTGTGTGTGTGTTTCGCGGAGTCGCCGCACGCATAGAGCGCGCCCTTCTCGACAGCCTGTTGCCCCTGAGTTTATCGCCCGCGCACGCTCTCTCTCATCCCCCCCCTCCCTCTTTTTGTTCCCCTCCTAATTCTCCTCCTCCTCGGCGCACAGCTTGAGCGATCTCGCGATCTTGGTCTTCCTCTCTTTCTCTCTCTCTCTCTCTCTCTGTACGAAATAAACGTTTGTCTCTCTCTCTCTCAAAGATGTTTAGTACGACGCGCACTCCGTCATGTCCACTGCTACTCTGGTCTCTGATTCGTGCGTTTGGTGAACTCTCTCTCTAGTCCCTGTGCGCGCGGGGATAACTGGAGCGTTCCCATTGGCTGATGGGTCGATGTGCGGTTTCGGCGGCCCTGCGCGCGGTTTCTATGATCCCCCCGCTCTTGCGCACCCCACGCCGCAAGTGGAGAGAGCGGGACTGTGGGTTTTTGGTGCGAGAGAAACTACTGGTACGCTTTGTGCGAGGTGCGGATGGAGACGAGCGGCAGCGCTCGTGGAGTTTTAGCGGACGATTCCGGTACTGAGGGTTGTGAGATTTCGTGGTATTTTTTGCGCAGGGCGAAAGCGTGTCGAATTATGACCGGCGGTCGGTAAGAGGGAGATCGTTTTTATCGGCAGGTGGTAAGGTTTTTATTTTGTGAATATTTTTTAGAGCACCAGGGACGTCATTTTTTTTTTCTTTTTTTTTCATGGTGGCACCGCTGGCTAATGTCGTCATTCGGATCGCTCTAACCTCATTTTCGTCTCGTAATGAATATTGACCATCGGTCGGTAACAGGGAGATCGATGTTACCGACAGATGGTAAGTTTGAGATCTGGTAATTTTAAGAGCCTGAGGCGCCATTTTGAATGTTTTAGTTCGTTTTCCGTGGTGGCGCCACTGGCCAATGTCGTCATTCGTGTCGTTCTAACCTCGTCTTCGTTTCGTGAGATCTTCAGTATTTACGCGTCGCACGACGTAGGATCCTTTTTTTCCCGTGGCCCGCGAAATTCGCGGAAACCGAGTTTCGCGATGTCGGAGGCGGCCTCCTCGAGCACGCAGAGCTTCGCCGAGAAGCAGGCTGAGCGGATGAAACGTTTGCGAGCGCTCCACACGAAGAGGGTGAGTTACGGAAAACTCCGATAAGACGTAAACAAAGAACGTTTTTGTTGCGTATTTTTTTTTTTTTTCTCACGGACTTTTGTGGCTTTCAGAACGAGGCGAGGCAACAGAATCACAAGGAGGTCGTGGAGGAGGACAAGAGGAAGAAACTGCCGACCAATTGGGAGGCCAGGAAACGTCAGGCCGAGTGGCTGATATCCGACGAGGCTGCGCGCAAAGAGGCGGAAGAGAAGGTGAATTTTTTTTAGTCGTAAATAGTAGCTTATTTTTTTTTTCTTGTATTTTTTGCCGAATTTAATCACTTTTCATACATTTTAATCATGTTTTGTAATTTCAATCTAATTGAAATTGATGAAAAATAAAATTCAATTTTTTAAATGAATTTTTTTTAGTCGTAAATCGTAACTTTTTTTTTGTATTTTTTGCCGAATTTAATCACTTTTCCTACATTTTAGTCATGTTTCGTAATTTCAATCTAATTGAAATTAATGAAAAATAAAATTCAATTTTTTAGTTGAATTTTTTTTTTTTTTTTTTTTTTTCTAGTGTTTTTCGCTGAGTTCTATAATTTTTCATTGGTTCGAATCACTTTTTAATTATTTTAATCACATTTCGTAATTTCAGTCTTATTGAAATTATTGAGAAATTAATGAAAAAAATGTAATTCAATTTTTTTGTTGTATCAAAGGGACTGAATTACGAGCGCGAGAAGCTGCTGAACATCCAGGCGGTCGAGGCCGATCGGCTGGATCGGAAGAGGAAGAAGAAAAATCCGGACACGGGTTTCGCGGACTACGAGCAGGCGACGACGCGGCAGTACAATCGTTTGATAAAGGGAATCAAGCCGGACATGGAGAAATACGAGGCGGCGCGGGAGAAACTCGGCGCCGCTTTCTACGGCGACCGAAACACGATTCTTCAGGGTCTTCACGAGGACAAGAAGGACTCGATCGATCGCATGGTCGACGACCTCGAGAAACAGTAAGATTGAAACCGTTTTTTTTTTTAATGAAGAATTTATTTTATTTATTTATTTATTTCTTAAATCAAATGGGTAAAAACCCAATTTCGGGGAGCGAAGTCAATTTCTTGTTTTTTAAATTTATTAACTTTTTTAAAGATTTTTTGTAATAATTTTTCGTCCATTTTTTAATTTTTTTTATTTTTTTTAAGATTTTTTAAAAGTGTTTCGTCCATTTTTTTCATTTTTTTTTTCTTACATTTTTAAAAATAATTTTTCGTCCATTTTCAGAATCGCAAAACGCGAAAAATACAGCCGACGAAGGACGCACAACGACGACGCCGATATCGACTACATCAACGAGCGAAACGCCAAGTTCAACTCGAAGCTCGAGCGTTTTTACGGGGAATACACGCGCGAAACGAAACTCAATCTCGAGCGAGGAACGGCGATTTGAAGTATTTTATATTTATCTGTGTCTCAGCGTCACCGTTTATTAATATCGATAATAATACGCGGACGGGAATTGGTGAGATTTTTCCCAGGATTCTGGGAAAATTAACGCAAAAAGAAAATCCTACGGGAATACGGGAAAAAACAAGAGAGAAACGATGGAAAAATTCTTCAGAGTTTTAATTAAGGCACGTAAGCTAACGACAAATAAAAAAAATTTAATTAACGCAATATACACTTTTTCGTTGGTTTCGGATTCTCCGGAAAAGTCTCCACTTTTTTTTTTGTTTCTTCCTTCACTCTTCTTTTCTCTACTTCACTTCCCCCTTTTTCGCTAGTTCAATAAATTATTAGGTATTTACAGTTTTTATTTTTCATTTTTTTCTTTTTTTTCTTTCAATTATTATTAAACGAAGTCTAATGCTGCGCGTGTCATACCACCCAACTGTGCACCGTTCCTGAAAACAGAGATTCATTTTTTTGTTTTTTGTATTTTTTTTTTTTTTTTGTAATTATTACACGAAATTTCGGCCTCGAAGTTTCGTGCATTTTTCGGCTGTTCGCAATTTCCTGGTTAAAAGATCCGATTAGAACCAATAAAATGAAGAAAAATTTGATTGAAACCTGTTTGAACCGATTATTTTTCAATCGGAATTTTGTCCATTTAAATTTATTTTTTTAAAGATTTTTTGAAATAATTTTTCGTCCATTTTTTTAAATACATTTTTTAAAAAGCTTTTTTGAAATAATTTTCGACCGTCGCGGCGTTAAATCAATCTACTCACTTCTGGGCGAAAAGTTGTGGTGATGCGTAACACGTATGTGAATATCTTGCGTCTCGCCTGTGGAACAATCGAACAGAGAGAAGTTTCATGACTCGAGTAAAATATGTTGTTTTTTTTTCGCAAAAAAAGAAGATCAAACCGTCGACTCTTTATTTCCAGTAAATAAATCGCAACTCAGTGGTTTTTTTTTCTCAATCATCGTTTATTGTTACGCAAAACACATCGCACACTCGCACGCAAACAAAAAACACACAAATAAAATTAGACACTAAATATACATAGATGAGGCTTTGGATCACAGGCTGGACGAAACTTGGACTACAAAAAATTGACAGTACGGTCGTGTTAATATTCAAGCACAAAACATTCCAACTCGCGGTCTTTCGACGCGATTTATTTACAGATACGACGATCGCGCGTCATGCTGTTAAAATGCAGCACTCGCTCGTTTTGTTTTTTCCCTCCTGATTACAAAATTTACAGCTGCCAAACATAAAAGTGTACTTTTATTTTTTCGGAAAAATAAATGTTTGTTTTTCAGTTTTTAATTCTTTTTATTTTTATTTTTGATTCAATTTTACTTTTTTCAATTTTTAATTTTTTTTGTGTCAATTTTCAATTTTTTTCTTTCAATTTTAATTTCCAATTCAATTTTACTTTTTTAATTTCTTTTCTTCCAATTTTTGTTTTTTTTTTTTCTAAAAAATAAAAAAGCACTTTTATTTTTGATAAAAACAAAAGACTACTTTTATTTTCGCTAAAAAAATAAAAGGTTCACTTTTGTTTCCAGAGGAAGAAGAAAAACATTCTTAGGATTCTTAGGCTTCCGTTTCTTTTGATTGATTTCCGTTTCCGGGCGCTCAGGAATTTTAATTCGCGTCTAAACGTTCTCCGCGAGATTTTTGCACCTGGAGGTCGACGGGGCCGGCGATCGGGCGAGCTCGAGGGTTTTATTAGTGTCGGCGCTTCTGTTAGCGAGAAAACTCGTACCTGTGTCGTGAACGAGCAGCCTCGGCATGTCGCACTGCTCGCACTTGTCCATCAGCGGATGATTGTCGAAGGTGCACATTCGGCAGACCCACGAGGGACCGTCGCGCTCGTCCCAGTTGTCGTCGTCGTCCTCGCGACGATCGCTCGCGCCGTCGTCGTGAGGCTCGACGCGACTCGCGGGAATCTGCCAGGCCGGCGGCCGGCTCGGCAGGGGCGGCGGCTCCGGCGATCTCGTCGCCGAGTTTTCGGTGAACGCGAACGGCTGACCCGTGTAAATGCCCTGATAAAATTCCTCGTTCGTTTCGCCGAGAGGAACTGCAAGATATCATTTTTGTAATTTTTTTTTCTTCGTAACAATTATTTTTTTCTTGCGTCAAATTATTATTTTTTATTCTCTTTAGTCTCGAGAAATTAATTCCTCGATTATTCCCGAGTTAATTAGCACCCGATGAATTAATTCCTCGGGACTAGAGAGAATAAAACAAAAATAATTTGCCACGAGAAAAAAAAATTAATTAATTCCTCGGGACTAAAAAAAAAATAATTTGCCACAAGAAAACAAAATTATTTAATTAATTCCTCGGGACTAAAAAAAAAATAATTTGCCACAAGAAAACAAAATTATTTAATTAATTCCTCGGGACTAAAGATAATAAAAATAATTAATTTACTGCAGGGAAGGAATTTTTAATTGAGAACGACACGAACCTCTTGGATCGGACCTTTTGTCCACCTCGTCGGCCAGTCTGTCGCATTCCAACTGCAGTTGATATATTTCGCTCTTTAAGTTCCTCTTGTATTCCTGAAGAAAAAAAAAAAAGAAAATCGTCAGTGTATCATTTACCCTTTATGAAGAATAAGAATGAAAAAAAAAGAGTGTCTCGTTTACTTCAGGAGGTACGTTGGAATCCAGGGACCTCACGAGCGCCTGAAGTTCGCGCTTCATCGCCTCGAGTCTTCCCTGCTCCGCCCTCAGCTCCTTCTCCAGTCGCTCCTTTCTTATCAGTTGTTCCGTCACCAGTAGCTTTTGTTGCTCTGTCACTGCGCAGCACGAATTAACGTGAAAATCATCGATCGTTAATGACTCGCCAATTAATAGGCTAATTAATTAATTAAACCAGTCAACGAATTAACTAATTTATTACAAGTGAAAAAAACAAGATAAAAATCACGCGACAGGAATTAACGTGAAAATCATCGATCGCTAATTACTCGCCAATTAATAGGCTAATTAATCAATTAAACCAGTCAACGAATCAACTAATTTATTACAGGTGAAAAAAACAAGATAAAAATCACGCGACACGAATTAACGTGAAAATAATCGATCGCTAATTACTCGCCAATTAATAGACTAATTAATTAATTAACTCAGTCACCTAATTAACTGATTTATTACAGGTGAAAAAAAAACAAGTAAAATAATCACGCGAATCGCGACCGTGAATCGCAAATTCGAAACGCGAAGAGATGTTGAACTCGTTCATAGCCAATCCTCCCGTTTACAGCGCGTTATCGTTATTTACAACGCGCGATTTAACGGCAGATCAGGTGGCCGCGAGTCCTCTCGTTATATCGCGAAACGCGCGTATTTCCGCCGCGCTGCTCCTTCGTCCCCGCCGGTTTCTATCTATAGAAACGCCGAGCGTGGGTCAGGAATGCGTAAATATCGTTTCTCGAGCGATGATGATAATAACGTGGGCGTATTTGCACCAAAATTTCTCTCTCTCTCTCTCTCTCTCTCTCTCACGTCTACAATACTATAATCTCGGGTCCTCCCCGATCGAACGATAAGACGTCGTTCTAAAATTATCGGAATATCTAATATTACTTGTTTTCGATTTCCGCGGGTAGTTTTAGGGCTCTCCCCGCGCTTTTCCGCTGACTCTCTCACCTTGGCTCAAAGACAGACGATTCAGGTCCAAGACCATCTGGTTCGGATCTCTCGTCGGGGAGTCCGCGGCGGGCGACGACGAGGCGATCGTCGGGGCCGTCGAGGGAGTCGTCGGGAGGCTCGCGGGCTGCACGAGACTTATCGTCGGCGCCGAGGGCGTCGTCGGCGCGCTCATCGTTGTCGTAGGACGGGGCAATTGGCTGGGTGGGCCAGCTGGAAGGCCTGAAATTTTTATTTTTTTTTCAGTCAAACGAGAAATTGATAGAAGGACTTTTGCGTATCTTTGACCGATCGAGGTGCTTCGGCATTTTTCTTTTTTCGTTTCAAAGTCAGGAAAAACTGTTTTTTTGTGTCACAGTCAGGAAAAACTTTGCTTTTTTTTACAGTGTGGAAAAACTTTTTTTTGTTTCACAGTCAGGAAAAACTTCTTTTTTTTGTTTCACAGTCAGGAAAAACTTTTTTTTTGTTTCACAGTCAGGAAAAATATGTTTAGTTTGTTTCACAGTCAGGAAAAGATTTTCTTCGATATTTGAAGCGATTAACGAAGTTATTGTGTTATTTAGCTGGTTGGGCCTGCTGGAAGGCTTAAAAAAATTGAAGGTTTTTTTTTAGTGAAACCGGAAATTGGCCATAAGCCTTTTTCTTTTTTCGTTCCACAGTCAGGAAAAGATTTTCTTGGATATTCGAATCTCGACCAATTTCCACGCTGAAATATTCTGCCAATTTGGTGTTGCATCAAAAATAACAAAAAAAACGTTTGGCCAAGAATTGACTGAACGCCTCTTTTTTTTTTTTTTTTTTTTTTTTTTGCGAAGCTAAAAACAACCTGGTGGCCTCTGCGGTCCAGCCTGTAGATGCGGTATCAGGCTGGTGGGCCTCGGGTGGGCCATGGGCGGTCGTATCCTGGCCGAAGCCACGCTGCCGACGTTGCCGGGGCCGATGCTGATCTGCAGACGGCTCTGAAAGCCCCGCGGATCGAGGGACGAGGTGGAGTACGTGAGACTCGAGCCCTGCGATCTTATGTCGATCGGCGGCTGAGGCTCCGACGACGGTGGCCGCAGTGTCAGGCTCACCGACGTGTAGCTCCTCGTGTGATCCTGCGGCAGTTGCTGCTGCTGCTGCTGCTGCTGCTGATGGTTCGGCAAACTCGGCGGTTTGCCGGACTGCGCCAGCCTGGGCTCGGCGTAATGCGGTCGTGGCTCGACCACCAAGTCGCTTCGTTTTCCAGTCCCGACTGTCGGTACTGTTCGAAAATCTGTTGAATTTAACGTGGGCCAAACATTTATTATTATTATTATTATTATTATTATTATTATTATTATTATTATTATTATTATTATTATTATTGGATATATTTGATATTTCTGTCTCCAATTTTCCCGATTTTTTTAATTGATATATGAAGAAAAAAAAACCGAATCTCTTTAGACATTTTGCTTAAATTAAAAAAAATTGTATCCCCATCGAAACCGTTCGTAAAGCGAAAATCTGGCGAATTGATTGGACCAAAAAATGGCATCTTCATTCTCGTGGATGATTATAATTTTTATAATTATAATACACGGATATTTAATATTCCAACGCCGTGAAATTGGCTCCCTTTTTTCAAAGATATCTAAATAAAAATTTTTTAAAAAATAAATAAATAAATAAAAAATATATATATAAAAAAATAAAAAACATTGAATTCCCCTGGTGAAAAAAAGTGCGTCTCACCGCGATTACCAGCCGGGCTGCAGGCAACGTTGACGTTGAGCTCGAAGGCAGTGCCGGTCGGTTGATTGCCACGATTTCGTGGCTTGCTCGTCTCGTGGACGATCGACGAGTTGGGCGGTTGGGGACAGTTGGGGCCGATCGTCGGTGGACTCGGCTCGACGGGGAATCTCGGGACGGCGGCCGGCGAGTCGTCGAAGAAGCCGCGCGCTGGGTAGAACGCCGGGGGCGCCGACAGGGGGCCGGGACTCGCGGAGTCCTCGCGGGCGGCCGCAACGGAGTCCGCCGCTAGGTGGCGCAACGCGCGGCCGTTCGGCGAGCGCGAGCAGCGATTCGGGCCGAAGACGCCGCCGATGTCGAGGGAGACCGGGCGGTGGGCTCGATGCTGGTGAACCGCCGACGTTCCCGGGTTCCTCGGGCCGCCGTTCGCGATCGTCGTGCGCCTCGACGACGGCGACGTTGTCATGCCACGACGCTGGCTCAGTGGCGCCGCCGGTGGCTCCTTGACGCGGTCCTGCGGCTGAGGCGGCGGCGGCTCGACGTGCTGCTGCTGGCCCGGCGAGGGCGGGGGAAACGCACCCGGCGATGGTCGTGACTCCTGGGTTGCGCGCAAGCTTCGTGCGCATGTCTCCCTGTCGTGACTGTTCTGCAACGGAAATTCGAAAAAAAATCGGCCGCAACCGAAATTTTGAGATTTTTAGATTTCGATGTTGAGGAGGAGTTTGACGGGGACCGAGACGGTCGAAAATGTTGTTTTTTATAACTGCGTGCGTAAAGTGCTCGTTTTCCGCACTCGTGCATAAAGTGCTCGTTTTCCGCACTCTTGGTTACTTTACGCACGCGTGCCGGAAAACAAGCACTTTACGCACGCACGCAAAACCCCCTCGAAAAGTCGAGTTTTTCACACACAGTTACAAAAAATAGTATGTGTAACTCGTGCGGAAATGACTTACTTTACGCACTTGTTGCACAATATATTATTTTTTTGGTTCTCTTCGCGATTACGTTGCGCAACTTTTGAGTAGCGCGATTTTTTTTTTTTTTTTTTTTTTTGAGGCCCTTAAAACAGTAAATATGGTCTTCACGGTCTCAAAAATAATTAACGTTAATTAACGTTAAAAATAATTAACGTTAATTAACGTCAACATTTTTTTTTGTTTCGTTTCTTGTTTCAGGTTTTTCAGTGTCTTGAATGAAAACGAAAAAATCACACGTTTAGTCACACATAGCGTTTCGCTGGGTAATTGAAATTAATGGCATTGCGCACGACGATGAGGATGAGGCGATTTTTTTATTCGGTTTTGCGAAAAACAAAAAATCGGGATAGCTGATGAAGCGGTTAATTAAGCTTTGGAGAAGGTTTTGAAAAAACAACAAAAAAAATCAGGACTCGGGGAAACGACGAAGACGGGAGTTGGCCGCGGTTGGCGCGGAAGACGGAAGTGAAAACCACGACGTCACGCATCGCACGTGTACCTGGGCGATGCACTGGGACACGATGTGGTCGGGGAGCGCGGGAAACTGCTGCTTCAGCTCGTGGAACAGCTGCATGATGGCGATGTTAGAGCAGTAGCACTCCCCCATCGTGGGCCCCCATCCTCCTGGCAGGGCAGCTACCTGTGTTTTTTATTTTCACGTTTTTTATTTTTTTTTATTGTCAACAAAAAAATACACGTCTTTTTTTGTGTATGTTTTTTGTATCTATATTTTGGGGAATATCCGTTGTTTCTACACGTTTTTATTTTTTTATCTGTGTTCGTCACGTTTTTTTATTATTTTTAATTTCAACAAAAAATACACATTTTCTTTTTTTTTGTGTATATTTTTTGTATTTATATTTTCGGGAATTTCCGTTGTTTCGTCGATCAACCAAGCTCCACCACCTATGTTTCCTCTCCCCAGCATCAGCACAGCGAAAATCCGCGTGACTCGCATGGACTTGGATCGTCACCAATAAAATCCAACCGAGCCCCACCTGTCCGGTCAGATCAAAGTCCCCCCCGACGCCGAGACATCGAACGCGAACGGGATTAAGTGGATCGTTTTTTTTTTTTTTTTTTTTTTTTTTTTTTTTTGAGAAAAGGAAACTTTTTTTTTAGAAAGAACGAAAACCGTGGGAAGAGTTTTACGCAAGAGGGGATAATGCAAAGAAATGAGCGAGTGCTAATGATGGTGCGAGGTGACTCGAACGTGTGCGAATTGGTGCGAAATAGTAATTTGTTTATTTTCTATTCTTCCCGTCAAATCAGCCGTTTTTTTTTTTTTTTTTTTTTCAAACGAAAATAGACACGTTTTTCCCACTTACAAAATGTTATTAATAATAACAACAAAAATTCGTTCAGGTTGAAATAATTTAAAAAAAATGAAATCTCTAACAGGTGAGTTACGAGATATTTGTGAGGAAAAAAATGGCTGAATCGACGATTAATCTGTGAATAAAAATATGAACATTATTTTATACTTTAAGAAAAATGGGAAGCGAGCCCCGAGACAGAGGGAACGAAATATATCGAGCGCAAAAAAATTGGCGTTTTGGTGTAACGCAACGAGGAGGCGCGGACCAGTCCGAGTGCGTGCGAAGTGGAAAAGAAAGCGCTTGGCTAAACACTCAGAGAAATCGTGTGAGTTCTGGTAACTATAAAGTAGCAGCCATACATTTTTCATTAACGCTATTAGTAGTAATCGTGACTCATTGACAATATATCCATAATACATTTTTTCTGTACGCAACAAATTTTAATTTCCTTCAGCCTGAATTTTTATTTTTATTTTAGTTTCTATTTTATTTATTTTATTCTATTTTTATTTCTATTTTAATTTTTTCATCCTATTTTGATTTTGTTTTTTATTTCTTTTTTAATTTTTTCATTCTATTTTTAGTTTTATTTACATTTTTATTTCTATTTTTATTTTCATTTTATTTCTGTTTTTATTTTCATTTTTATTTCTATTTTTATTTTTATACTTTATTACGTTGCGTTTGCGTTCTATAGATATCGTGCAAGCCATTATTTTTACAGTTTACGATAATCACGTCATAGCTGTGGCAACCGCAAAATGGTAAAAAAAACATGGAAAAATCGTTTCCGTGTCTATAAAAAATAATTGTCACTTTACGGATCGTCGCTTTGTCGTCACCGATACTAGATTTTTCGTCTGAGTGCATCCGCCGCGGCCGCTTCTACCGTGGCAGCAGGTGTCCGTGTGCCCTCGGACACTGACTGCGCCGCCGCCTCTCGTCAAATATATTTCTGTGGAGTCGGAACTCACGGAATTTATGCTCGCGCACTCGCGATGTGTGCGAGATCGCGCGCGCTCGTGTGTTGGCGTTGGCATCGAGAGAGGCGAGCACCGCGAGCCGGTGGACACCTGTGCCGCGTGCCGAACGTAGGAGTTGCGCCACATAATTAGCCGGCACCGCGCGCCCACACGTTACATTTTTTCCCTGCTCTTATTTTCGCCCTTTGTCCAAATTCAGTTTCAATTTTCTTTGACTCGCATTTTGCATTTGACTTTCGACGGCAAAATCACAGCTGACGAAGACCTGGAAACCTGTTTATGCATCACGCGATACATTTTTCTCCCAATTTACGCCCATTTTTTGATACATTTTTTGAAAATTTTTTCGGGTCGGCCATTTTGTCCGTGATTTCGCCATGATTGAGTCCGCCATTTTGTTCGCGAGATCGTCAGAGCCAGTTATTTTGTTTACGAGATAATTAGCGTCCGCCATTTTGTTTACAAAATTATTCGAGTCCGCCATTTTGTTTACGAAATCATTCGAGTCCGCCATTTTGTTTACGAAATCATTCGAGTCCGCCATTTTGTTTACGAAATCATTCGAGTCCGTCATTTTATTCACGAAATCATTCGAGTCCGCCATTTTGGTTACGAAATCATTCAAGCTCGCCAATTTGCTTCCAGATTCCACCATTTTTATTACAGATTCCGCCATTTTGCTTTTGGATTGCGCCATTTTTGTTTCCAGATTCAGCCATTTTGTTTCTGGATTGCGCCATTTTGCTTTTGGATTGCGCCATTTTTGTTTCCAGATTCAGCCATTTTGTTTCTGGATTCCGCCATTTTGTTTCTGGATTCCGCCATTTTGTTTCTGGATTCCGCCATTTTGTTTCTGGATTCTGCCATTGTGTTTACAAAATCATCCGAGCCCGCCATTTTGCTTCTAGATTTCACCATTTTGTTTACAAAATCACCCGGGCCCGCCATTTTGTTTCCAGATTCCGCCATTTTGTCAGACGCTCTTTGATGCTTCCACGCGACTTTGACCAGTCGTCACGCCGGTAAAAATCGCGCCTACAAATTCGTTCGGTCGCAAAACGATTTCGCGAGCACCGACGACGACGTCGTCGTCGTGGCTTAAAAGTGACTTTTCATCGGAGGCCACATAGCGCGGCCGCACAGTGGTGGAGATCGCGCGCGCGAGGAGAGACCGCGCGCACACTGCGGAATCCGCATTTGGCAAACGGCCATATTACTTTTGCTACAGCCACCGCCGACGATGCCACTGAGATGCTGCTGCATTAATGCGCGCGCGGGAGTCGCGAATTAATAACACGCCGCGGTTGCTTTTATCCTGTTGCCCTCTCGCTCGCGCGGCTCGCCGCCGTCTGTACAGGATGCGACGCGCGTCTCCACACACGTGTCCGTTAACACCTGCTGATGATATCCCAAGCCAGCGAACTCCGCTTCGCAAACGACGCGCCATTTTTTTTATTTCGCAACCGCTAAGTCGAACGATCGCCGCTGCCATTCTATCATCTTCCTAATCGCGATGAGGAACTAGACTGGCATTTTTATATTTGATCTTTTTATTGAATTCTTCATGATCTTTTTATTAAAGTCGTCTTGATCACTTTATTAAAATCGTCTTGATCTTTTTGTTAAAAACGTCTTGATTTTTTTGTTAAAATCGTCTTGATCTTTTTATTAAAATCTTCTTGATCTTTTTATTAAAATCTTCTTGATCTTTTTATTAAAATCGTCTTGATCTTTTTGTTGAAACCGTCTTGATCTTTTTATTAAAATCGTCTTGATCTTTTTTTTTAAATCGTCTTGATCTTTTTTTTAAAACCGTCTTGATCTTTCTATTAAAATCTTAATCTTTTTTTTTTAATTGACTCTTTAAAAGATTCTTTTGATGCAACCGGTTGACCTAACCGATAGGGAGTGAAAAAAAAAATCCTTTACTGTGATCCTAGAGGAGCAGAATTATTTCAAATTTTTTCATCGGTGAGGAAAAAAAGTCCTTATGATAAAAAGAATTTTTTTTTCTAACTCATCCCACTTACTAAATAAAAATATCAACCATGTAAATTTGAAATAAAAATGTCAATCGTGTAAATTTGAAATAAAAATTTCAATCATGTAAATTTGAAATAAAAATTTCAACCATGTAAATTTGAAATAAAAATGTCAACCATGTAAATTTGAAATAAAAATGTTACCATGTAAATTTGTTTTTAAAAATGTCGCCGAAATAACATTTTTCCGTTGTTAGTGACTAAAAAACGGGTGCTTTTCGTTCGACCTAACCTCAAAAGTGAATTATCGTAGTCGCCCCTAATTGGCGCTCGACGGCCAAGATGGCGTCAGCCGAGGCAGCATCGAGGCGATCGTAACCTCGAAAATCTGTCGAAACCTCGCGGCGTACAATCGGCGCAGCTGAGCCGATAAATCACGAAGATGGCCATAACTCAAGATGCAATAACGATTCCCGAACATCTGGCGCGCTCTGCTCTGAGGCGGAAAATCGCTGGCAGAGGATTTTCGGCGAGGGGTTCGGGCGAAACACGAAATCGCTATAAGTCGCGCGCATCGACTTCCGAGAGCCGCTCTGGCGTCGCGGGCCGAATTCTCGCCGTCGCGAATCGGTTTATCTACCGTGCGCGTATCTGGCGAGCGCGACTCGCGCGCCCTCCGTGTACGCATCAATCATTTTTCTTTGATCCCGCCGAGCCGCAGGAACGCGCGTCGCAGCTTTTGGACACCGATTGTGTCACGCCGCCTCCGAGCTACGCGACAAATTCGCCTCGCAGTTATTCGCTTTGTTCTCGCGGCTCGATCGTCACGAAGGTGCGACAGAGACGGAGCTTCGCAGCGCCACCGACGGCCGCTGAGGAAAACAACGAGAATGCGGTTCACGATGTTTGGTGTTGGATTTCGACGAAATCGGTGGAGCGATTCGAATTTCGCGCCGCTTTTAATTGTTTTTTCAAATACTTCGAATTTCGCGCCGGTTTTAATTGTTTTTTCGAAAACTTCGAATTTCGCTCTTAGTTCTAGTAAGGAAAACATTGAGAATGAGTTTCATGTTGTTTGGTATTGAATTTCGACAAAATCGGTAGAGCGATTTGAATTTCCCGCCGTTTGGAATTTTTCCGGAAATTTCGATTTTCGCTCTGACTTCCGCAAAAAAATGTAGCAAGTGAGCCAAAACGTTGTACGTAATGAAAATATGATGCAACGGTATTAATTACAGCATTTCGTATCTATGTGTAACGTCGTTTATTTTTTTTTATGTTCAGTATTTTTTTATTTTTAATGACCGTAAATATCGAATTTTTAATTTTTAATTTTTAATGACCGTAAATATCGAATTTTTAATTTTTAATTTTTAATGGCCGTAAATATCGAATTTTTAATTTTTAATTTTTAATGACCGTAAATATCGAATTTTTAATTTTTAATTTTTAATGACCGTAAATATCGAATTTTTAATTTTTAATTTTTAATGACCGTAAATATCGAATTTCTAATTTTTAATTTTTAATGACCGTAAATATCGAATTTTTTATTTTTAATTTTTAAACGATCGCCCAAAGTTTCGCGACGTCGAACGACGAAATTCACGTCCTTCGGGGCGAGAGCCACTGCGGCCAGGAACTCACGGGGTACTCGGCGTCGAGACACACCGGGCAACCCGGGGTAGAGAAAAAGGAAAAGCCGAATTCCAGCGCGAGGCCCGACGAGATATTTGTGTCATGAGAATACCGAGGTGAGAGAGACGAGACCACGGTTGTCTGGAGATAGCGCGGCATTAATAGGTGCTAGTACTACGTTCCACCGCCGCGTTTTTCTTTTTCCTGCCAGAAATGCGGTGAGAGCGAGAGATGCACCCGAATTCCACGAAAATGGCCTGAGACACCTTCGAAACCTAATTCAATTTCGTCAGAGTCGATTCGCGTATTTCAATGGAAGCTTCAGGTGGGCTCGGTCGGTGCTAATTGAAAATATATATATTTTTTTATGTTTCGAATTGTTCTGATTTTACAGGATGCAAAATTGCGAGGGGACGAGACGTTTAAATAATTTTTCATGATTTTTTCGAAAAAAAAAAAAAAAAAAATACAGCAGATTTTTTTTTTTTTTTTTTTTTTTTTTTTTTTTTTTTTTTTTTCATTCCGCAAGTAGTGTCATTTTATCCGTCGCGTCGACCGAAATCTCGTTTTCGCTTTTTCCGTTTTTTATATCAAACGTCCGGATTTGACGGAAATTGCGGCCGCGGTTACGTCTTGGCACAACGTCCAGCGCGCATCTGTTTCGGTGGTGACGGATATCGTAAAATTAAGATATCGTAAAACGGAAGACCCGAGGCTTCTGTGATATACGCCTTTCGTCCAGCCGGGCGATACTTTGTTCGCGAGCGCGCGCGAAGGTTTCTCAACACGACGAAAGACCAAGTCAGCTGACCGCTGCGGACTCGACGTATGGATGTGATTTTTCGCTCGGCGGCGTGACGGATGGAAATTGGCGTTGGTTTATTTTATAATAATAGTTTAAGATGTTTATTACTTTATAATAATATTATATAATAAGTATAATAATAAGTTTATGGTTTTTATTATTTCATAATAATAGTTTAAGATGTTTATTATTTTACAATAATAGTTTGTTTAAGATGTTTATTATTTTATAATAATAGTTTGAGTTTATGATGTTTATTATTTTACAATAATAGTTTAAATTTAAGATGTTTATTATTTTATAATAATAGTTTGAGTTTATGATGTTTAGTATTTTACAATAATAGTTTAAGTTTAAGATGTTTATTATTTTACAATAATAGTTTAAGTTTAAGATGTTTATTATTTTATAATAATAGTTTAAGTTTAAGATGTTTATTATTTTACAACAATGTAATAAACATCTTAAACTTATCCGTAAAGGTGAAAATTATAATCACGCGTATTTTTTCAATCGTCGGAAAATCGTCCGCCTCGAGAAAAAAATCGCCGATGAGCGGGAAGCAAAATACGACGCTCACTGAGACGCGGGGGTTTCCCTCCCCCCTTTCCCCACATCCCGACAAAACGTCATGTTTATCCGCGCGAATGCAGCGAGCACCGCGAGTCGCGCACGTGACCGTCGCTTCCGCGATCGATGGGAAGTCCTCAACGCAAAATAATTGTATCCCCAATGTTGCTTGAAAAAAAAAAAAAAAAAATCGCAACTATCGCTCAGACCGTAATTAAAAAAAAATGAATAAAAAACAATAAAAATCGTGTAAACAGATATATTTACGTCTCGGACGTAAAAACCCATACAAATCGATCGGCTTACGAATCTCGAGCTTCGACTTTCCGCAACTGTTATCAGCGCGCGAACGGACGCAAAAATAACCTCACATAACCTAAAAATAACCTAACGTTCGAAGGATCGAAAAGCCTCCTAATCGTCATTTTTATCCGAATCTCGCGGATCAAAATTTATTGTGTTCAACTGGAAAAGAGCGAAAAAAAATATATAGGGTAGAGTCACCAGTAAATGAACAGTTAAGCAGAACTATTTGTTTATCATGGGTCTCTATAAAATGTTATAGTTTCAGACAGATTGCGAAAATTTTAACAATTGACCAGAATGTTGAATTACGGTGAATACGAGACAGCTGAAAAAGTCTCGTATTTTTATCGCCAAGTGTAAAAAAACTAAATACTAAAAGCCAAAAATCGAAAAACACCAGTAAATTAGCGGGCCAATTTAACCTACACTTTTAGTCGAAAATAGGATTCTGCAACAAAATAAAAATAGACAAATTAAGAATCTAATGTTCGTCCAAGTCGTTGTAATTTCTCATCAACTCTGAAAAAGCTGTTGTTCATTCACTGGTGACTGTTCATTTACTGGTGCATTCACCCTATACAATGTTTCCGGAATCAAAATGACAGTATTTTCGCATTAAAAAAAAGTCGATAACCGCGGCTTCTGATTGGCGGGCGATAATCTCGCGCTGCTTGTGTCAATTTTTCCGTTGAAAACAGACGACACTCGGGCTATCGACGCGCAAACCAGAATCGCATTCCTCCGTCTTAGCCTCCTCAGCCTCCCCTCCCCCCCCTTAGCCGAGTGTATTTTCGTTTCTCGCGTGTAACATGGCCGCGCGAGGCAGATAAAAGTCAGTTGAGCGGAGCGGATAGTCATTTTCTTAGGGCACACTTCGATCGCCTTCCGCCCCCCCCCCTTCGCGTCCCCTCGTCTCGTCCTTAGGGACGATTTTCACCACGACGAAAAGATCCTCGAATTCCTTCCCCCCCCCCCCGCGATATATATTTTCGTCCGCGCCTCTCGTCTCGCGTCTCTCACCCTTTTATAACCAAAAACTCTCTATCTCTGAGCTCGGGACACCAAAGAGCGACGAAAAAAAAAAAAAAATAGCGTAACTCACCGGACGGCAACCATCGAGACACGTCCGAAGGGAATAACGACGAGCGGACGCGATGCGAGAGAGAGAGAGAAGAGATTTCAAAAAAAGAGAAGAAAAAACCGTTGGAAGGTCGAAAAAACCTTAAGGCGCACTCTCACTGTTTTTTTTTTTTTTTTTTTTTATCAACACAACGATTTTCGTTCACGCAAATATTTTCTTCACTCGGCTTCACTTTGTGCGATTGCGTCGGGAATTAAGTACGAAGTGTGTGACGAGAAGGAAAAAAAAAATAACGATATCGACGCGTTCTGTGTTTTTTTGTCGCCGCCGTCGAATGTCTCGCTGGGGCGCAAAAACGCGCACGCGCCGCCCTCCCCCCTGCGCTCGCCTCGGAGAGATTTTTCCGAAATGTGTGTGGATGATATACGGAAAACGTCGGCTCGCCGCGCACCGTCCGTCGGGTACCGCTGATCAGCTGTGCACTGAGCTGCGTTCCGCGAGCGGGGCAATCGCTGCGAGACGCAGGCTCGACGGGCGTCTGATTGGCTCGGCGATTGGCCCTCGCGTTCCCGCCAAAAATTCAAACGGGGACGCGGAAAAAATTGGGGTTTTGGCGGATTTTACGGGGTTTTTTGGGAAGAAAATGGGTGGCGAGGGTTTTTGGGGGCGATGAAGAAATATTTTGTCGAGGAAATAAAAGAGACGAGAATCAAGATGGCTGCGAGGGTTACGACGACGACGACGACGACGAGATGCTCGAGCCTCCTATTTATGAATGGAAGACGCCACCGTCGACGTCCTCGACGTCGGCTGCATCGTATCCAATGCTCGCGTCTTTATCTTCCGTCTCTCTCGCTCACCCCGCGAAAACCACGCGCGCGACGAGGGAATATCTCTTACACCCCGCGCTACGCAGACTCGTCGGCTATTTTTATAACTCTGAATTTACACCGCTGCGCCTCGCCGCGATCTGCTTCCTAATCTTCTTTTTTTTTCGTGACTTTCACTGCGCGCGGCAGTTTCGAACTTTTTTTTTTTTTGGGGTTTTTTCGACCCGGTTTTCCCGGGGATTTTTGATTGCGGGAAATTCGTCGTTTCAGCTAACGAAAATCAGTAAAAAAAAAAAAATCCAGCAACCGAAAAACAGTAAAAAAAAATCCAGCTACCGAAAATCAGTAAAAAAAAAAGTTCCAGCAACTGAAAATCAGTTTACAAAAATTCGCGTCTTGGATCATTTTACAACGTTCCAAGCGTTTCAACGGATTTCAATTTTTTGTTTAAAAAAAAATTCGTATCTTCACCGATTCAACTTGCGAGTTACTCACAAAAAAATCCCGAAGAAAAAAAAATCTTAATTTCACGATATTACGAACTGCGAAAGATTTTCCGACTCCTCGTCGTTTCGTATTTTTGTTTACCCTCCACGGCTGAACTTCGGGTTTTCGGGAATACGGAGGGATCACGATTTACTGTAAACACTGGTATATTTGATATCTCTTCTTTACGAGTATAAACCGAAGTATATAGCAATACAATAATAATTAATTTATAATAATAATAATAATAATAATAATAATAATATTAATAATAATACGGGAATAGCGATAGTCAATATGCTCTTTTTTTTGCGTCGATTGTATTTTCTATTCCTCCGCGTTTCGTTTTTTTTTTAGCGACTCCTCCATTCGGGTTTCCGGTTCGCTTTTCGTTGCGAAAATCTCGCGGCGGAAAAAACGAACTTTTTCCCCACGTACGAAGAGTTTTTGGTTGTTCCGAATCGTCGACGAGAGGAATTCTTTTCGTCCTGCGAAACGGCGAGGCGGACGCGAGTCTTCGAATTTGGCACAAAAATACAGGAATCTGACCGACGGACGCCCGTCTCGCTGTTTCCACGACTCTTTTCGCACGTTTTTCGCGTCCACGCGCGCGGATAAATCCGCGAAGTTCCACCGATTCGCTCGTAAAACGGTAAATTCGACGTGAAATTGATTCGCCGATTTTGAGACTGAATTAAAAATTGATCGTGGAATTTTCGTCGACGCGATTCCGACGTGAAAAAAATGAAGAAAGTGTCCGAAAATCTTCGGACATTTCGGAATCTTCGGAAAATCGACGTGAAAAAAGTGGAAAAAAAAAATTGTCCGAAAATCTTCGGACATTTCGGAATCTTCGGAAAATCGACGTGAAAAAAGTGAAAAAAAAAAATATATATATTGTCCGAAAATATTCTTTTGCAGTCAACTGTAAAAAAAATCGCGCGCGTGGAGACGGAAAACAGTCGAAAACCGCGAACGATTTTTCATCGATGTTTGAGCTTAAAAATTGATCGAAACTCATCGAAAATACCTTTCGGTTCGAGCAAACGCGACGAATTTCGCGAGCGCGCTAAAACAATTATTTTTCTTGAATAAAGAAACGCAATTTCGTTGTAAATAATCACTGAAAAAAAATTCTTACTCTCGCGCTTGGAGAAAAATTCCCGATTGTCCGAACCGAAAGGCTTTTTAATTGAATCTCAACTCGAATATTCTCCGCGCACAAAAACAATCGCGAAAGTGAAGAAAGAAAAAAAAAGAGAGAAAGAGAGAGAGAGAGAGAAGGATGAATCGTAAAACGAGGAAACGTAAGTCGAGAGTGCGAGAAAAAGAAGGAAACCTCGCAGTTCTCGGGCACTCGTGTAAAGCGTCATAAGTTTAATTTTTTGTCGTTTTTTTTATTCAATTTGTTTTTCATTTTTTTCATTCTTTTTTTCTTTTTTTCATTCGCGTAAATATTGATTGCCTCGTGTCTCTCGCGATATAAAAGCTAATTTATCTTCGTACACAAGAAGATAATCTGCGGTTTACGAATTTTCAGCTAAACTGCCAACAAAAAACTGTCCATAGCAAATGCATATATTTTCCTTTTTTTTCGTCCCCGACGTCGACATTTTGCTTCGTGTCCCTCGTCGCGGGAATTTTCGACGAATCCGTCGATTTTCCTTCAAGTTTTTCACCAGGACGACGACGACGAATCGTCGGGAGGCTGTTGTTGTTTTTTTTTTTTTTTTTAGGCGGAAGGACGAAAAAGGCCCAGCCTTAGTCGTCGTTGACTTCGATCGGGATGCTCGTCGTGAAGGTCGGCGTCTCCAGCTCCTCGTGCTTCTTCATCTTCATGCTCTGCGGGGGGGAAAAGAGCGAAATTTTTAACGTCACTCATTTACGTGATTCGCGCGCCGGAAAACTCGCGACGGTCGAGGATCGACTATTTTTAGTTCGCTAATCGAGCGACCCTCGAGTCAACAGTCGTTTTTTCAATTACGATAATTGCGCTGTTTACTACGGATTCTAATTGAATTAACGACACGACTTCGCCGAGTTGGGTTCCTCGTAACAACGAGGATCGTGAATGGAATTCTTGACTCGAGTATCGTGACGTTTGTTGCCTCGGAAGAATTTTTTAAAGTTTTATTTATGAAATCCCAGCGTAAAATTTTATGCAAAATTCTGAAATTTTAATGCAGAATTCTGAAATTTTAATGCAAAATTCTGAAATTTTAATGTATAATTCTGAAATTCCAATGTAAAAGTTTCGTCGAGACTTTCTGAAATTGTAACGCAAAATTCTGAAATTCCAATGTAAATAAAACTTTAAAAAAATAATAAAACAAAAAAAAAAATCTTCCGAGACAAGAGTTAGAAAAAAAAAATCATAAAAAATTCTGAAATTCCAATGTAAAATTTTCGTCGAATCTCCGAACTTTTTACGATCTTTTTTCTTCAGCCGATAAAAACGCTTGTCGCGCGTTTTCTTTTGCAAAAATTTGGAAAAATCGATGTTTCACCTGCTGAAGCTTGTAGTGATTGATGATGTCCTGATCGGCCGGACAGCTCTGTAGAAAGGCGTCGAGCCTGTACATGTGATGCATGTATCGCCAGAGGTGAACGAGGGTCTCCGGTATCTCGAAGTCCGCGAAGTACTTGCCGGCGACCCTGATGTGCTGGAGGCGCGGCATGAGCTCGCAGTCGAAGCAGCACATCGTGTCGCCCGTGAGGAATCGCGTTCCCTTGCGACCGAGGTGCTCGTCGATTTTTCGCAGATGCGCCATCAGCGACGACGACTTCGGGTCCTTGTCCTTCTCCTTCGCGTTCAGCAGAAGAAGCTTCAATTTCTGCGGGGAAAAATTGCGACAATTTAACAATTTTCAGTGGGGCGATAAAATCGTAGTTGCCAAATTCTCATTTTTTTCTCTTTAATTTAATTCCGTCGGTCTAATTTATTCTTATCAATTGAAGCGCAAATTTTATTTTCACAAAACTCTAAATTTCATTTATTTCGTTAGATTAATTGGAAAGTATTTCGCACGGATTTTATTAATTTAATTCAGTTTTACGAAATTAATTTGACTCTTTATTTTGTCTCGTCGTCTAATTCAATTCTAAATTTAATTTATTTCGGTAGATTAATCGACAAGCAATTAATCGACTCGTCGTTTCTCTTCTACTCACACTGAACAAATTCTCGACGAGGGTCGCGACCTCCTTGTCCTGCACGAAGAGATTGTGACCGCCCGGTATGTTCTTCATGATGTGTCGCTCGATCTTCTCGTTCTCGAGAATCGACTCGCCGTTGTCGATGAGGATCGGCGGCGGCGTTGCCTGGAAATTCGTGCGGAAATCCGGCGGTGGCTTCTGCATGTCGACCGTCGTCACTTTGAGCGATATTGTTTTGAGCTCGGCGAGCAAGTACAGGTCCATGAAGTACTCCTGGCAGAAGAGGCAGGCGCCCTTCCTTCTCCCGTCTATCGTCGAAGCCTGAAAGCAAAATCGTATTGTTACTTTTTTTCGAAAAATCCGTATGAAATAAAATTAATACATAAATAAATAAATAGAAAAATTCGTATAAAATAAAATAAATACTTAAATGAATAAATAGAAATAAATGAAAATATGAAATAAAATAAATACTTGAATAAATAAATAGAAAAATCTGTAGGAAATAAAATAAATACTTAAATAAATAAATAGAAAAATTCGTATAAAATAAAATAAATACTTGAATAAATAAATAGAAAAATTCGTATAAAATAAAATAAATACATAAATAAATAAATAGAAAAATCCAGTTGAAATCAAATAAGTCTGCAACTTTTTCCAAAAGCGACGATTACAGTACAATTTTACTTAACGACCAACAATCACATATCATTTTTCTCCGCCTCTGCCTTGAATTAAAAAAAAAAGAAAAAGAAAAACAAAAACGTCGACGAGCCAAAGTGCAGAAGACAAACGTCGACTCCGCGGACTCGTGACTCGGATCGCGTGCGCGTTCGCTAATTGCGCGACAATTAAACGCGACGTATTTGACAAGTATTTGTTTAGTCGCGTGAATAGAGAACGCAGCGCGACTCGCGATCGTCTTCGCTCCGTTTCTTCTCCATTCTCGCTCTCTTTTTCTCGCGCATTCTCGACTCCGGCGGCGCACAAAGGAAATATTTTCCGTACGATCGTGTCGAACCGCAAGGCTAAGAGTTTTGCGCCGCAAATAGAGCCGAGTCGCTGGCGAACCCCCTGACGCCCGTCCAGGTTTTTTTTCACGCTTGTTTCCTCCTTTTTCTGTTATCAATTTCCTTTGCGTTACACGGGAAGGCGATAAAAAAAATTCAACTTCTTTTTTAGATGAAAAATTTCTTTTTTTTAAAATTAAAACTTGAACCTTTTTAGATAAAAGAATGAACTTCTTTGATGAAACTTTCTTTGATGAAAAAACTGATTTTTTTATTTAAAAAAATTCAACTGTTTAGATAAAAAATTGAACTTTTTTCAGATAAAAAAAAAATAGAACTTCTTTTTAGATACAAAAATTGAACGATTTTAAACAAAAAAATGAAACTTTTTTGGGTAAAAAAATTGAACTTTTTTGTAGTTAAAAAATGCAACATTTTTAAGATAAACATAATTCCTATTGACTTGGCTAACCCGAAGCTTCCTTCGCGTTAAAACCGCTGAATCGTCCCGGCTATCGTGCGATCGTGTCGAACCGCAAGCCTCAGAGTTTTGCGCCGCAAATACAGCCGAGTCGCTTGCGAACCGCCTGACGCGCGTCCAATTTTTTTCACGCTTGTTTCCTGCGTTTTTTTGTTACCAATTTCCTTCGCGTTACGCGGGGAGGCGATAACAAAAAAAAAAAAAAAAAAGGAGAAAAGCCCCGCGCGCGTTCGGGTCCACCGCTATTGCCACGCACGACGATGACGCATCATCCGAGAGACCTCCTGCGATCACCGCGTTTGGGTATCCTGGAGAATTGCGCAATGCCCGAGCGGCGTATAAATCCCGTGTATGGCTCGAGCGAGCGCGAGAAAGTCAAGGCTTCTTATCGAGACGACTCCGCATGTGGAATATAACCACCGGTTTCGGGACCGCGGCGCGCGCTTCTCCAGGAGAGGTAGTAATTTTGTTTCGGCCGATTGATGTTGTCTTCGGGTCTTCAGGTCTCCGCGCGCGCGACTTAACGAACCGTTATGGACTGACGTAACCGGGACTCGTACGCGGGATAAAAATAACAGCGCGCTCGCGTTGGGTCAAAGATTTTCCGACCTTTTCGGTATCTCGAGTGGGATCTGAAATTAAAAATGAAAAAATTGTGTCGATTAATTTTTTTTTTTTTTTTTTTTTCCTCGGAGTAATAAAATTTAGATGGCGAATGGGGCAGTGAATTGAATTAAAAATCGAGTTCTCAGATTGATGTACCGATTTTTAAGGTAGAATTGACATTAAAAAATTGATTTTATGTTAAAAAATTAAAAAATAAAATCGTGTCAATGAATTTTTTTCTGTTTTTATTTTTATTTTTATTTCGCCTCAGAGTAACAAATTTTAGATGGCGAATTCAATAAAAAAAAACTGAGATCTGAAATTGACGTAATTATTTTTAAGATAGAATTATCATTAAAAAATTGATTTGTTTAAAAAAATTAAATCGTGTCAATCCATTTTTTTCTGTTTTTGTTTTTTTTATTTCGCCTCAGAGTAACAAATTTTCAGATGGCGAGTTCAATTAAAAAAAACTGAGATCTCAAATTGACGTAATTATTTTTAAGGCAGAATTGATAAAAAAAAAAAATTGATTTGATTTTTCGCATTCGTTTGAAATCTGAGGTATGATAATAAAAATTTTGCGACACGAAGGGAGAATCTTGGAGGCGATTTTCGAGCAGAAACGACAGACGCATCGCGGCGCGCAGCGCATTAGCTCGGCCACCTCGGTGCGACCGAGCGGCGAAGGAGGAAGAGCGAAAAACGTACGCGAGCGTCGTCTCCCCCCCTCACCTGTCGCCCGCGCGCGGCGTCAGCTAAAAATAACTTTTTTCGACGTCGACCGACGGGTTTTCGCTGAATAGCACGCAAAACGTGTACGCAACGCGCGCCGCGCGGACGTCGAACGTCCGCGCGGGCTCGTAATCGTAGACCTTCTGGCAGTTTACGGGGATATTGAATTACGCACGAGGGACGTGGGAATCGGAGGAGAAGCGCGGATGAGCCGAAACGCAATGTAAATTAAATTATTAAATAAAAATAAAAATTAAATTATTTTTAGATAAAAAATTAAATTATAAAAAAATTGAACTGTTTTAGATAAAAAATTGAACTGTTTCAGTTAAAAAATTGAACTGTTTTAGTAAAAAAATTAAACTTTTATTTTGTTAAAAAATTAACTTTTTAGATAAAAATTAAACTTTTTAGATAAAAAATTGAACTTTTTTAGATAAAAAATTGCACTTTTTAGATAAAAAATCGAACTTTTTAGATAAAAAATTGAACTTTTTAGATAAAAAAATTGAACTGTTTAAAATAAAAAATTTAACTTTTTAAATAAAAAATTTAACTTTTTTTAGGTAAAAAATTGAACTTTTTAAATAAAAAATTTAACTTTTTTAAGGTAAAAAATTGAACTTTTTAGATACAAAATTGAATGTTTTTTAGATTGGAAATTGAATTTTCTTTTAGATAAAAAAAATACAACATTTTTAAGGTAAACATAATTCCTATTCACTTGGCTAATGCGAAGCTTCCTTCGCTTCAAAACCGCTGAATTGCCTCCCGGCTATCGGATCCGCGCGTTAGACTCGTCGAATGTGAACCGCGCCGAATAGACGCCGTGCGAGGCATCTCTCGCGTTCTCGCATTCTGTGTTACCCATCGGCTGGAAAGCCAACGAGGGGACCCCGACGATTCCGCTTCTTTATAGTCCATTGTCTGTCAGTCCTGTTCGCGAGTCGTCTAATGGGCCGAGCACGCGGTATTCGTGTCACTGGAATAGGAGCCCCATCAGCCCGAAGACGCCGAGGTGACTCTCTCGCGTTGGAAGGTAAATCGCGGATGAAAATGTCAGCCCGTCCATGTGTCCAGCCGCGCACGTTTGCACCGCGGATCCCCGTTATTTTCGTGTCTCCGTTTCCCTTTGCCTTCCACCTTTCTACATTACGAAACCCGAGAAAATTCGTGGCGTCTCGTAAAAAAAAAAAAACACCTATTCGGGTCCCTCGTAAAACTCTTGACAAACGTTTGTGCAAAATAAAAAAATAACTCCGATATCCAATATTTTTGTTGTCGAAATTTACCGTTGAATGATTTTTCACAAGAATTTCCGAATAATTCAGCGTGCAGTTTGCGGTTCATTTAAAAATTCGTATTCGTGGTCTCGTAAAAAAAAACTATTCGGGCCCCTCGTAAAACTTTTGACAAACGTTTGTGCAAAATAAAAAAATAAGTCCGATGTCCAATATTTTTTTTGTCGAAATTTACCGTTGATTGATTTTCCACAAGAATTTCCGGATAATTCAGTGTGCAGTTTGCGGTTTAATTAAAAATTCGTATTCGTCGTGTCTCGTAATAAAAACCGATTCGGACCCCTCGTAAAACTTTTGTAAACCGTTGGTACACAATAAAAATAAATAAAAAAATAAAATAATAAAAGTCTGATGTTCAATGATTTTTTTTACGTCGAAATTTACCGTTGATCGATTTCCCACAAGAATTTCCGGGTAATTCAGCTCACAGTTTGCAGTTCAATTAAAAACCCGTAAGACCATGAAACGTAACTCGACAGTGCGTTGAAAATCGGTTAATCGAGAATTCAACGCGATCGTCAATGAATTAGCTCTCGCGTTGGGCATAAACTAAGCGTAAAGTGGGTATAGAATGCGCGACACGATGTCGTCCAACAGGTTGCATCTCGCGAAACTCGTTTGACTGGCGCGAGAGTGAGACTCGGGCTTCGCCGCGTCTTCGACGCTAACCTTCCATATTGATATTGCACCCTGGCGGTTGCAACACCGAGCGAAGCGAGCGTTCTAGCCGTGCCTCAATTCGTGGCCAACCGAGAGTACAACCTAACAAACTGGTTGATCTGTCCAATCAGTTGGTTGTATAAATTAATCAGTCGGTTGACCTAAACAATCAGTTGGCTACATAAATCAATGAGCCAATTGATCTAACCAATCAGTTGGCTGTATAAATTAATCAGTCGGTTGACCTAACCAATCAATTGGCTGCACAAATGAATCAGTCGGTTGACCTAATTAATCAGTTGGCTGCACAAATGAATCAGTCGGTTGACCTAATTAATCAGTTGGCTGCATAAATTATTTAGTTGGTTGACCTAACCAATCAGCTGGCTGTATAAATTAATGAGCCAATTGATTTAACCAATCAGCTGGCTGTATAAATTAATCAGTCGGTTGACCTAACTAATCAGTTGGCTGTATAAATTATTCAGTTGGTTGATCGTACCAATCAGTTGGCTACCTAAATTAATCAGTCGGTTGACACAATCAATCAGCTGGCTGTATAAATTAATCAGTCGGTTGATCTAACCAATCGGTTGACTCCATAAATTAATCAGTCGTTCGACCCAATCAATCAGCCAATTAGCTGTCTGCATTCGTCAATCATTCGCTTAAACTAACCAATCAGTTGGCAGAACCAACGGACGCCGCTGGACAACGTAGAATTCACAGACTCTACACCTACATTCGCGTATCGCGAGGTAAAAAACGAAACTGAAGAAACCTCGAGAGAGCTGAGTGGAGGCAACGGCGCGTCCGTCGTCCGCGGGTGCGAGTCGGGTCGGATTTCTACCGACGATTGCGTGCAGAAGAATTCCCGCCTCGCGCGAGCGGCGTAAGCAAGACGCACGAAATTCTCGCAACGGTGGAAAATTGAAATTGACGCTTCTGGCGGACGGGCCGGACGGGGTCACGTCCACCTGCAGCCGCACGTGCTCGTGGAATAAGATTGACGTGTGCAGGTGTTGCTCCTCTCTCTCTTTTTCTCTCTCCGCATTTTAGCTCTTTATCTCTCTTTTTCTCTCTCTGGATTTTAGCTCTTTATCTCTCTTTTTCTCTCTCTGGATTTTAGCTCTTTATCTCTCTTTTTCTCTCTCTGGATTTTAGCTCTTTATCTCTCTTTTTCTCTCTCTGGATTTTAGCTCTTTATCTCTCTTTTTCTCTCTCTGGATTTCAGCTCTTTATCTCTCTTTTTCTCTCTCTGGATTTTAGCTCTTTATCTCTCTTTTTCTCTCTCTCTGGATTTTAGCTCTTTATCTCTCTTTTTCTCTCTCTCTGGATTTTAGCTCTTTATCTCTCTTTTTCTCTCTCTGGATTTTAGCTTTTTATCTCTCTTTTTCTCTCTCTCGTATCTCATTTGCTTCGCCATCTCCGGGCGGCACTTAAAACCTTCCAGCGTTCGCGTAAGGAGCTATTAATGACCCCGCTTGTATATTGTATCCTCGTCGCTCCTCAGCTGTAATTCTTTCTCACGCTCGAAGACCAAGGCCGAATTCCTCCTTCGCCCTTGATCCTTTATTTATTCCCGTCCCTCATCCGCGCCGCCCCGTTCGCGTCATCTTACAAACTCCGACGTTACATCGACGCGCGACGCACACACGACGAGCGACACAACACGCGACTCGCTATCGTGCGGCTTCCAGCTTAATCGCCCACGGTGCCTGCGCAGTGGATGTTGACGCTTTAACGCCACTCGTCTGCCTTTTTTTTGCTTTTTTATTTCTCGAGAGAATATCCGGAAGAGGCTCGGAAAAAGCGGAGAAAGAAATGCGATGGGTAAAGCCTTGGAAAAAAGGGTTGGCGGCTCTGACGATGTCAAGTTTCAACGTCTCAGCTAAATTGTGAACTTAGCACCCGATTTGAAGGAATCTTGTTTTTTTTAGGCGCAATCTTATAGATTTTCGTACGTAGTTGTTTGTAGTAACAATTATTTCGTTTGTAGTTGAGCCAAAAAGAAAGTTCTGCCTTGTCGAAATCTCGTTCCTTGTTTCTCGTCATTTCTATGCCACTTGTTTGCATTCCTTTTTTTTATTTGGGTCATCCAGAAAAGGATCGGAAAAAGCGTGGAAAGAAATGCGATGGGTAAAGCCTTGAAAAAAGGTTTGTCGACTCTGTTGATGTCTCATTTCAACGTTTTGATCCTCATTTTTCGTCATTTTAAACCACACTTATTTGCATTCCTTTTTTTTCTCTTTCTTTAAGATATCCAGGAAAAGGTTCGAAAAAAGCGTGGAAGAAAAATTAACCACGTGGAACCTTGAAGAAAAAAAAGGTTTGTTGGATACGACGATGCTCCACTTGATTGCAGCTCAATCGCTCGACGCTTCTGCCCCTCGTGCAGTGTCGCAATTTCAGCGGCCGTGCGTCAAAGCCAAGAGGCCAGAAAGGCTCAATGCAAAAAGGGTTCGCAGCGGCTGTGGCTTTATCGTCGCGATACGGGCAATGAAACGCCGCAGGCACAACCAGAAGTGCGTGAGTCACCGGTGCCGGAATTCCCGATTGCTTCGAGCGAGCCCGGGCAAACAGGATCGGGGCGCGACACCAGTGGAACTGCAGAACTCGCCGCGGCTTCTCGGTGGCTCATTAATTATTCGATAACAACAATAATGAAACTCCGACGGGCGTCAATGGAGTCCAACTCGACTCGAGAGTGGAATAGCGTAACGACGCAGATCTTGTAGCGTTTGTCAGCAACCAATGTTGCTGCCCAGCTATTTTTTTTGTGTTTCTGTCTTTTCGCTGCATTTTTCGTTCTGTCTTTTTGCTACATTTTTCTTTCTCTTTCATTCTTTCTTTCCTTTTGCTGTATTTTTATCTCTTTTTTTTTCTTTCTCCCCTTTTGCTGTATTTTTATTTCTCTTTTTTTTTCTTTCTTCCCTTTTGCTGTATTTTTATTTCTCTTTTTTTTCTTTCTCCCCTTTTGATGCATTTTTCTTTCTCGTTTTCTTTCTTTCTCTCTTTTTGCTGCATTTTTCTTTCACTTTTTTTCTCCTTTTGCTGCATTTTTTTTTTCACTTTTTTCTCTCATTTTACTACATTTTTCTTTCTCTCCTTTTGCTACATTTTTCGTCCTCTTTCTTTTTTCTTTCTCTCCTTTTGCTGCATTTTTCTGTCTCTTTTTGCTGCATTTTTCTTTCACTTTTTTTTTCTCTCTCCTTTTACTGCATTTTTCTTTCTCTTCTGTTCCTCTCTCCTTTTGCCGCATTTTTCTTTCTCTCTTCTTGAGCATCCAAAAAAGGCAGCCCGAAGCAGATCCTCGTCTCAGCCCAGACAGTTCGTTGACGTCAGGCCCCCAAAGTCCGCGGCCGGTGTCGAGCCTTCCGGGCGGCGTCGTAAATTCGTCGAGTTTAACGAGGCAAAACTCGTTTTCTTCCGTGCATCGCGCGGAAGTGTCCGAGGAGAAGGAGGAGGAGGAGGAGGAGACAAAAACGAAGCCTCCTTCTCCGTGTTTGACGAACGTTTAACGGTGCATCGGGGCTAGCGAAGCCGGGAAGATCCTCCCGTCGAGCGAACACATCGGCCGTGGCTTCCCCGAGGATATCGAAGAGCGCGTAGCGCTTGACACACTTTAACGAAGCCGCCGCCGAGAGGCAAGAAGCGTCGACGGGGCCTTCTGGGTGACGAGGGTCCGTGACTACGGCGGACAAGGTCGCGCTTGGCCTCCTTGCCGCGACCTGGAATGGGCCGAGTCCTCCCGGCATGACCGATTATTCTCGCTGTGTGCTGAGGTCTTTTCTCTCTCTCTATCTCTCTCGACGTCTTCTCGAACGCTTGACCTCGCTTCGTCGATGATAAACAGCGCAGCGCAAGCCGCACTCGTCGATGCATTTGCGTGCGGGGTCAGCGCGAACGCTCGACGCCTCGTTTCGCAGTCCTGGGGGAAAAAAACAGAAGCTCACGATTAATCGAGATCGTTGCGTTATTTTTATTTTTTTTTTCGATCCATCGGAACTGAGTGATGAAAAGGCCGCAAGATCTTCCGAATTTATGTTGCTCCGATAATCTTTTTTTCTGGTAACTATAATTTTTTGTTTCTTTTCTTTAATCGTAATATCCTATTTTTAAGTAATCATAATTTTTTTTAATTGTAAATCTGGTATTTTTAAATTGTTACGCTATGCTAAAAATTTAAAATTGTTGTGAAAGGAGAAATCCAGTATTAAATAAAAATAAAAAATAGGAAATTAAAATAACTGTAATGTTGGTGTTTGTATTACAATTATGTAGAATTAATAAAAAAAAAAAAAAAAGAAAATTGATACAACTTCTGATCAGTTTAAATGAGTGATTTTTTTTTACGTTCCACCATTGAAATTCCTGTCTGATAAACCAGCGATCAAGATCGCCTTTATCACTCGCTTTTTTCCCCTCCGTATTTAATGTAAAACGAATCGTTAAACGTCCGGCCGACTATCGTGGCCGAGTTTCGGCGAGCGCGAGAGATTAGATAAAAGCCACGAGCGAGTTTGATCGATACACGCGGTTGCGAAGCACTTTTTCCGCGTCGTTTTCACGCAATCCAGAGCAGTCGTTGAGCTTATTTTATTTTTATTTTTTTTTCTATCGTCGACCGCGGGAAATCCCAGGCGATACGACCGAAATAATTCGATGCCTTCTGTTTAATCTCGCACCGTGGAAAGTCGAGACTCCCAATGGGCATCAATCAGGTGACTCGTCGGGTCAACGTAAAATAAATAAAAATAAAATAAAATTCTCTCTCTTTCGGTCTGAGCTGGTTTCGTCGGCGAAAATCCCACGAGGCCAAGAGCCACGAGCGGCACGAGACTCGCAAAACGTTTGGAAATCAGGTTTCGTCACAGACGACGACGACAGTTCTTTCCATTAACGTTCGCGCCACGGGAGAACCAGAAGCGCTCGCGCTTTCGCCTGTCATTCTTGTTCCACTCTTACGGTTCCCGGGGATTCCGCGTGTCTCGCTCACGACTTTTTCCGTTTTATCGCCGCCGCCGCCTGACCTTGTCGGGGCAAAGCGCGGCGCGCGTTAATGGTCAACCGCACCGAGTACCGGTACTCGGTATGTCTCGGATGACACGCGCGAAAAAAGTACTTTCGAGTCGTCGAGTGTTACGAACATTCGAGCGCTAAAGTGTCCCTCTTGGACTTGAGATTTTAAGGTAGTCCTTGCGCCTGGTGTCGAAAAAAAAAAGTTGGGTCATCGACAAATTTGTTAAACAATATTTTTTTCATCAATTTGGTAATAACATTTTAGAATTATTATTATACAAAATTAATCTTTTCAGTACCTTTAATGTGCATGAATTATTTCCGATTTTTATACCATCGAGAAATGTTCGTAATTCTCTCTCAAATTACTCGAATTTATGCGAAATGAATATCGGTCGCAAGGACTACCTTAATGGTCAACCGCACCGAGTACCGGTACTCAGTATGTCTCGGATGACTCGCGCGAAAAAAGTACTTTCGAGTCGTCGAGTGTTACCGACATTCGAGCGCTAAAATGTCCCTCTTGTATTTTAATACTGAAGTGCGAAAGCCTTCGAGTACTACGATCCTTATTTGGGGGAATTTCGAAATCCTTATGCCTCACCCACAAAAAGTCTTCCATATAAAAAAAAAAAAAAAAATTATAAGAATAATATACTTAAAAAATAATATACTCGTATATATAATATATACGCTTTTCACAGTTGGCTTCCACGTTGCTGCAGGTTAGGTAATAGTTATTCTGTCCGTGTTCCTCTCTTTGGTGATTCGTTATTCTCGTTTAGAAAAAACCTTATCGCAACATTTCCATATGATTAATAATTAAGTATAGTTAGGTTAGTCCAGTACTTATTATTATTTTGGTGTTATTTTGAATTTTGATTTTTATGAATTGTTATTCTTATTTGTGCGCCCGGTCAGTCACACATAATTGTATCCGTTGATGGGGTTTGCCATCCACATGTAATTGGGCTATGCCCGTTATTATCAAATAAATAAATAAATAAATATACGAAAATAATAAAAATACTTTCGAGTTGTCGAGTGTTACGAACATTCGAGCGCTAAAGTGTCTCTCTTTGACTTGAGACTTTAAATACTCAAGCGCGAAAGCCTTCGAGTACTACCTTCCTTATTCGGTGAAATTTCGAAATCCTTATGCCTCACCCACCAAAAGTCTTTGCCGTAATTTACTTGCCACTCAAAGTACTTCGGACGTAAAGTACTTTGCGCTTGGAGTAAAATGCGTCGTCAGAAGTACTCTGTACACCAACCAATTTCGTGTGTTATTTATTCTCCTGCTCGGAGTCACCTGTGCCGGTGAGTTCCGTGACATTTGTGTCGGTAGGGCTCTCGTGATGTTGTCACGCGTATTGAGGAGAGTGACGCACCCAGGCACGAGTCGCGGGTTTACACGAGGTCAGCAGCCGCGGCGAGTATCGGTACCTCGGAGAGGAGCAGCGGCGGCAGCAGCCAGCGCGTGTCATCCCGCAAGCTCCTTTCATTTGCTTAACTGTACCTTCCCGCTGGAGCCGCGGGAGGGCCGGCCAGATGCGTCGCTCCGTTCGCGCCCGGTGCACCTTCGACGCGGACGATGCACAGGACTTGCCGCGTCGTGGAGAAAGAGACAGAGAGAGAGAGAGAGTGAAGAGAGGGGAAAAAGCCAGTTGCGCGTGTTCCACTTTTCAGACGAAACAAACAATCGCGAGGCGAGCTCAGTGGACGCGATAAACCTGGATTATACATCGACGACTGGTACTTTGAGTGCAAAGTTTTTTTTGCGCCCGAAGTACTTTGAGTGCAAAGTTTTTTTTGCGCCCGAAGTACTTTGAGTGCAAGGTTTTTTTTGCGCCCGAAGTACTTTGAGTGCAAAGTTTTTTTTGCGCCCGAAGTACTTTGAGTGCAAAGTACTTTACGTCGAGGTGCTTTAAGCCCACAAAACTTCGGAGGTACTTCAAGCCCAAGGAAACTTAAGTCCAAAGATTTTCGTAGGTACTTCAAGCGCAACGATTTTTCTCACCACGAAGTACTTCGAGTACTACGATTTTTTTAGGCGCGAAGTACTTCGAGCACTACGATTTTTTAGGCGCGAAGTACTTCAAGTTCAACGATTTTTTAGGCACGATGCACTTCATGTCCAACGATTTTTTTTTAGGCCCGAAGTACTTCAAGACCAACGATTTTTTTTAGGCGCGAAGTACTTCAGGACCAACGATTTTTTCAAAGCACGAAGTACTTTAAGCCCGTCGATTTTTTTTTGCACGAAGTACTTCAAGTTCAAAGTACTTTCGGTCCAATGTGTTTCACGTACAAAGTACCTAAAGTACTTTCAGTCTCGCGACCAATTTCTGGGCGCGTCACCGAATGCGGTTCACACGAGTCCATCGAGCAAACGCAACAGGTGACAACGGATTGGACAAAAAAAAATCCTGAAATGCTACAAATGGTACAAATGGTGGAATAGATATATAGATATACATTAGCAATACGTTCGTCATTCGAGGCGACCGGTCGAGTTCGTCGCGCTCAACTTTCAATTTTCATTTGGCCGGCTTCGCGCGTTTCCCGCTTTCCGGACGACAAACGAGGTGTCGCCGCGGCGACCGCGCGGAGCCTCCAGCGTGGAAAGGGGGCAGCAGGATCGACCGCTCGTTTTCCTTCATTTCTCTCGCGTTAGTTTTTTTTCCGCTCGCCCGGCGAGAACAACTGCAATCTCGCCTTTACCGTTCAGCGGACCCGATCGAGAACCGCATCGGCAATTTACTTGAAGTTTCCTTTTCTTTATTTTTTTTTATTCTTCGTTTTTCCACACTTTTTACACGTCGGAGAAAATTCGCGAAACCTGTTCGGAACGACGTCTCGCGGCTGAACGACGCGGTGGGAAATTTATCGATTTCAAATATTGATCCCTGACTATCGGACGTTATCGATTGGACTGAACGCCTGGGATCGAAGAATTAACGGGGGCTCCGACAATTATTCAGTTGGCCGACGTTAAACACAGCTGCGACTGTTTTTTTTTTTTTTTCATCGATGAAAACAAAATTTAATTTAATTTAAAAAATTCAATTTTCAATAAAAATTTAATTTTGATTTCATCCATTTATTTAATTAATTTCATCCAGGAATTAATTGTTAATTTATTAATTAAATTCTTAATTAAATCCATTAATTCAATATAACAAACTTAATTTTAAATAAAAATTTAATTTAATTAAAAAATAAAAATGTAAGTTTCAATTAAAATTTCATTTAATTTCAAAATGAAAATGTAAGTTTCAATTAAAATTTCATTTAATTTAGAAATGAAAATGTAAGTTTCAATTAAAATTTCATTTAATTTAAAAATGATAATGTAAGTTTCAATTAAAATTTCATTTGATTTAGAAATGAAAATTTAATTTTCAATCAAAATTTCGCCCGGCGAGCATCGAGGGGGACTTCGATGATTATTAGTCACCGCCTAATATGAAAATTGGCGTCGCGACGCGACGCGAGATACGACGCGCGCGGCTGGCCGCGCGCGCGCGAATCCCGCATCCTTACGCGCGTCAGTCTCTCGCGGTCGTGGATCATCGCTCGAATTAGTCACTAAACAAACAGAGCCCGGAGCTTCGCGCCGCAGCTACGCGACCGCGGAGAAAAAACCTTTCAGCGTGTGTCATACGCCGTAGGGAGCGTAAAAATCAATGATATTCGCAAAAAAAAAAAAAAAACAGTTTCATTTACCGGCAGAAAATAATCGTTACATCATTCACGTATCGATCGGATGGATCCCTAAAGATATATCCAACGTATATCACTCGATCCCCGTGAGCGGATCTTTTTTTGTAATTTCTAACAAAATCGGAATTATTATTGTTATTATTATTGATTATCATCATCTTCATAATGATAATAATAATAATAATAATAATAATAATAATAATTAAGTAGCAACCAAAAAATCTCGCGTTCCAAATTCAATAAAAAGATACATCAAAATATATCAAAATAATTCACGTATCGAGTGCAATTAATTCAAGCATACAATTCGCTAAAATCAATCTCAATATCCTGCGCTTTTTCTCCTTAAAAATCGTTCTTGCAAGCAGCAACCGAATCGCTCGGCAACTGCAGCGCGAATTTCGCCGTATCGACGCAACGTAAAGTATCATATAGCGGATCGTCGTTTGCACAGTTAGGAAGGTTAAGGAAGCCTCGGACAGACGCGGAACTCGCGGCGACGGCGCGAGCGAGCGAGCGGCTAAGGGTGAGAGAGCCGCGGCGGGCACAGCCGGAGAGGCATCCACGCCCATATCCGTGTGTGTCGGCCGCCCGCGAGCCGCCAACACAATTCCGTCCACCGGTCACGCGGTTGCGGCTCTCGTATTTTTTTTCCTTTTTTTTTTGCAGCTCTCGTATTTTTTTTCCTTTTTTTCGGCTCGTATTCTTTTTTTCCTCTTTTTTGCAGCTCTTATTCTTTTTCCTTTTTTTTGCATCTCGTATTTTTTTTTTCTTTTTTTTGCGACTCGTATTTTTTCCCCGATTTTTACGGCTCTCGTATTTTTTTTCTCTTTTTCTGCGGCTCTCGAATTTATTTTCCTTTTTTTACGTTTCTCGTATTTCTTTTCCTTTTTTTGCGACTCTCGAATTTATTTTCCTTTTTTTACGTCTCTCGTATTTTTTTTTCCTTTTTTGCGGCTCTCGTATTTTTTTTCCTTTTTTTACGGCTCTAGTATTTTTTTTCCTTTTTTTGCGACTCTCGTATTTTTTTCCTTTGTAACCGTCGATCGTCAGTATTTCGAGGGGGGAGGGGAAAGGGGGAGGGGGGGGGGTCGAATCACCCGTGAGGTTAAAACTTCGGCTTACCTTGATTATTAGCTCTATCTCCGGCACGTCACCGTTGCTCGTGCCGTTCTCGTGGCCCTCGTCCGCCATTTTGTAATAACAAGCGTCTAACTCGGCGCGGGTGGATTTTCGTTTAACGACAACGGCCGTACGGAACGCGCGTCGCGGCCCTCGACTCGCGTGGACGGCGAAGTTTCGGCGATTAAGGCACTTTTTTTTCGTGTTCGGCTGACTCTCTCTCTCTCTCTCTGCACCCCACGTAACGTCAGCTGTCGGTGCTGCTGCGGCTCTTCCGGTTTACGAGTGACTGACTGACTGACCGACTAGGGCGCACGAATCGAGACGCCGCTCGCGCCGCCGTCGCCGCCGCCGTCGCTTTTGCCCAGCGTCTCCCTCTCGCGATGTGACGAGAGGCCGAAGCTCAACGACCACCCGAACGGGGAACGGGATATGCGGGGAGAACGACGTCGCGACGCTAAGCGGGCGCGAGGCGAACTAAAATCGACGGTAAAGTCGCTGTTCGTTTTTATCGACTTCGGCTTCCTTTGGTTCTCGCGACGCACGAAGTGATTTTCGAAGATTTGGATTTGTCAGAACGACGCCGCGACGCTAAGCGGGCGCGAGGCGAACTAAAATCGACGGTAAAGTCGCTGTTCGTTTTTATCGACTTCGGTTTCTTTTGGTTCTTGCTATGCACGAAGTGATTTTCGAAGATTTGGATTTGTTGGAACGACGTCGCGACGCTAAGCGGGCGCGAGGCGAACTAAAATCGACGGTAAAGTCGCTGTTCGTTTTTATCGACTTCGGCTTCCTTTGGTTCTCGATTTGGATTTGGATTTGTCGGTTTGACTCGCAATAAAATTGAGTCTTCGCAGAGTCTGCGCGAAGTTAATTCGAGTACATTTTTATGCGTGGGTGGAATTCTTTTTTTTTTTCCCCGTGAGGTCGGTAAGCGATAACCGGAATTTTCAAATTTCGGGCAGTTTCGAGGGCTGCAGAATTCCAAGCGTTGATTGGCCACAGCTGGCCAAAGGTCAGTGTCGAAAGGGCGAAGGGCTCGCGATCCCACAGAATCCGCGTCGCTGATTGGCCACAGCTGGCCAACCGCCGAATTCTAACCAATCCACGACGATCATCAAGCCGCCCCCACTGCGTCGTCCTCGTACTATTCCGAATAATTTAAAATCGCCCCGAATTCGCCCGAGCGTGGCCGAAAATCGTGTCGCCAGGCCGTGGAGCCCAGTCTGCCGGTGCTTCGGGTCCTTCGGGTCCAGAATGTTTCGAGCCTAATCGTCGTCCCGGGAAAAAAAAAAAAAAAAAAAAAAAAAAAAAAATCATCGAACTAACCTCGAGAGCTCAGTCGTCGCCTAGCGAGCGAAACTTTCCAACCGGCAGCGAAAATTCGGCGTGCGCCGCGTTTTTCGATCGTCCCCCGAAACCCGATAAAACCTGTTGCTGTGCACCGCGATATAATCATTATTTCGTGAAATATTCCACTATAATAAAAAAAAAAAAAAAAATTAAAAAATGCAGGAAGAGGCGATGCTGAATCTCAAGTGGGACTCGTTCTCCTCCCAGCTGACGAATTCCCTCGACGCGTGTTACGAGAAACAATTCTTCGTCGATCTCTCCCTCGTCTGCAAAAACGGCACGACCCTCAAGTGCCACAAAATGATCCTCGCGAACGCGAGCTCGTTTTTCCGCCGCCTCCTGGTGCGCAACGAGCATCCGCACCCGATGATTATTCTCCACGACATCGAGGCCGACGATCTGAAAACCATCATAAACTTTATGTACTGCGGGGAGATTCAGGTGGTAAAAAGTGAGGTTAAGCGGATTTTGCGGGTTGCCGAGATTCTCGAGGTTTCCGGGCTCAAGGACATCCGGAGCAAGATCCTCGCGCCGGAGGCCGAAGCTGCGGGTCGCCCGGCGTCTTCGGTATCCTCGAGTGCCGCGAAAATCGTCGCTGAGCCCGAAAATCGCGGAAAAACCGCCGCAGCCGCCGCGGATTCCGCGGTCGCCGCGTCCACCTCGAGTTTTCCGAAGAGGCTGCCGATCGTCTCGAAAAGCTTTTGGAACTTTGGAGACCGTGGAAACGACGCCGGGAGGGGAATCGAGCCGCACGGTAAGTCCCGAGCGAATCCTGTGAGAAATAACGAAAATTCGGAGCACGAAAGTGAGGTTAGGACGCCGGGGCGACTCGCGGGGAATTTTCGACGCGAGTCGAAAATTTCGGCGGCGGCGGCGGCTCCGATTCGCAGCTCCGAGAGACTCGCGAAAAAACGGCGGCGCAGCAGCGGCGGAGACGAGCGAATCACCTGGACGAAGGTTTTGTCGGAGATTTCCAAGGAGACGGCGACGCCGCTCGGCAGACTCTGCGTTATGGACGAGGTTGAGATCAGCGCGAGCAAAAGTTGGGCGGAGTCCACGCCGACTGATGCGGCGACCAGCGATTCGGGGAATTTTGGGACTTTTGCCGAAGTCGATCCGCTTGAGACGGGAGTTTTTATTAAACAGGAAGTTGATATCGATAGCGATACTGAAAGACGAGAGGATTACGAGGCGGATGCGGGTGGAGAGGAGGAGGAGGAGAGAGAAGAGACGAGGGGGAAAGGCGTTGCCGCTCCGGCCCTGGAGGTCTTTAAGAGCGTTCGTCGGACTGGCGGAGTCGTCACTCTGAATCCCAAGACTGTGGCGCTGATGAAGGTTCTTGGGAAGAAGGACAGCAGCGGATAACTTGGCTGCGATTGCCAGCGCGACGTTGGAGGTAGGAGATACTTTTTTTATGATGTTGAAGTTTGTATCGTTGGAATGCAAGGAAATTTGGAAAAAAAATAGAATTATTCTGATTTACCCAAATGAGTGAATAATAATGTAATTAGTGAATAATGATTTAATTGTTAGATGATTATTTAATTAATTGTTTCGTCATTTGGGTTAAATAGAATTAATTTTTTTTTTTCTGAATTTTTTTGCATTCCAACGATGCAAACTTCAACATAATTGATTTTTATAGCTGTAAGTTGGGGCTTGAGATTTGTTGGAATTGCCAAAAAAATTTAATAGCCTATTTTTAAGTAATCATAATTTTTTTAAATTGGAAATCTGGAATTTTCAAATTGTTGCTCCGTGCCAAAAATGAAAAATAGTTGTAAAAGGAGAAACCCGTTAATGAATTAAATTTAAAAAATTAAATAGAAAGTAAAAAAATTAGTTGTTAGATGAAAAAAAGTAGAAATTTAGAAATGAAATTTATTTACGAATTAAAAATTTGATCGCGAGGTCGGTGTTGAAAATCGCGGAAAATTGGGCAATACGGAACGTTCGTTCGTTGATGCAGTTGCCCTGGGACTCGAAATAACGTCGCCATGGATACTGAATCCGATTGATCAGAGAGACGCGACCAAAGTCCGGATTATTTTGTGCCGTTTGCCGAGAAACTCGGAGACGTTTCGCGAGTTCTTTGGGTCGAATAAAATGGAGCAGGAAAAGTGCGGTGATATCTCGAGCCAGGTGGAAAGAGTCAAGGCGGTCGACGATTTATTGCCGGACAAAAATTTGACCGAGGAGGAATTTCAGAACTTCATGCATCGCGTCACCGAAGTCGGTGAGAGCGGGATTAGAGAAAAAAAAACGCCGAAGACGATTGACGTTTGCTTTACGAATTTTGCTTTGCTTTCATGACGAAGAAAAAATCGTTAAGAAATTAGCGTCGAGCGACGCCGACGAGCAGGAAACGGGAATGTTGCTGGCCGATCGAATACTCGAGGGTAACTCGGGGAGGGAAATTTCGGAGTTCGGCGAAGTTAGAATTAAGAGCGAACGAACGGTGATAAACAAATCGACACCGGATGACGACGATCCGAACAAAATGTCTCGAGGTAAAAAAAAGAAAACAAAAATCGATCGACGACTTTGCCGAACGGCCGCAATTGTGCGTAAAAATGTTGTGAGGCATTTCATGAAATGGCGAAAAAATTCACGCATTTTTCTCTCAAATCCAACGAGCGAATCGTCAAGCAAAAAATTAATTACGCATTAGATCCTTCGACGAATTAGATTCTAAATGAAATCTAATTTTTATAAAATTGTATCTTATTAAAATAAATTTTAATAAAATTGGATCTTATTAAAATACATTTTAATAAAATTGGATCTTATTAAGATAAACTTTTAATAAAATTGGATCTTATTAAAATAAATTTTAATAAAATTGGATCTTATTAAAATAAATTTTAATAAAATTGGATCTTATTAAAATAAATTTTAATCAGATCCAATCAGGTAAAATCTTAGCAAAATTAGATCTTTGTTTTTTTTCGTATACGCGAAGAAAAGTTTATCGTTTCACCTCCATTCTGCTCTTTTCCTCAGAGGCTTTCATGCGATCGGTGGAGAAGGACGCGAAGGAACGAGCGGACGATCGAAAGCGACGCAACGAACGAGCGGAAACGTACAAGAGAATAGCGAACGGGGCGTTCAACCTCGGCGACTACGAGAAGGCCGTGACTTACTACGGCAAAGCCGTGGAGCAGCGCAAGGACTCGGCTGTCCTGTGGAACAATCGCGCCCTGTCCTACATGCGTCTCGGCCTCTACGAGCCGGCGCTGCGCGACCTCGAGTGGGCCACGAAAGTCAACGGGTCGAACATCAAGGCGCTTCTCAACAGCGCAAAGTGCCACGCGAAATTGGCGAATCGCGAGAAGCGCGACGAGTTCATCGAACTCGCTCGCGAGCTGAATCCACGTTTCAGAAACTATATTAACGGTAGGTAAACGAAAAGAGCGACGAAAAAAAATCACGATGTTGAAGTTTGCATCGTCGGAATGCAACGAAATTCAGATGTTTTTTTTTTTTTTCAGAGAATGTTGATATTTTTTTTTAATTAGATTTATTCTTTTTATTTAAAATTTTTTTTAATTGAATTTATTCTTTTTATTTAAAAATTTTTTTAATTAAATTTATTCTTTTTATTTAAAATTGTTTAAAATTTTATTTTATTTTTATTTTTTTTATTATAACTTTTTTTTATTTTTTTTATTTTATTTTTTTTACAAATTTTTAACCGTGAAGAGCACGAAAAAAAATCGTGCCCGTAGCTGCTATGGTGACTTTTTATACCGATTTTCATCATTCAGGTTAATTACAATTGATTTTTATTTTTCTGAATTTCGTTGCATTCCAACGGTGCAAACTTCAACATCACAAAAAATCTTCGTAAATTTTCTTCCCTCACTTACGCGATCCTTTCGTTGCCGTCTGTTTCGCAGACTTCGAGAGGGAGCTGAAGATGGACTCTGACACGGAAACCGAGCGCGGCGAAAGTACTTCAATCGTAGATTGATTATATCTGTGATTTTTTCTCTTAGCGTAAGTCACGAGACGGGCAACGATTGCAACGAATCTTTAATAACAGACAACGAAACGAGTTTAATAAATGCGTAATTATATCGACGGCTGTTTGGCATCTCCTCGCGACGATTTTTCGCGAGTTCCTCGCCGGTAATTCGCTCCGTCACGAGGAATTTATCGGCGTTGCGTGTTTCTCCTTCATCTCCGACAACGATCTCGGCTCGTGGAGAACCACAGTGCACTCGATGCCCTGAAAAAGATACAAAAAAATTATTCATTTTTATTCCCTTATCGAGCGATTTTTTTTCTATTTTTTTTAATTTTCATTTTTTCATACTCAAATTTTTACAATATATACACAATATTTTCATCTTCGTCGTCTCTAATTTTGCATTTTTTTATATTCAAATTTCCACAATTTTTACAAAATATTTCTATCTTCATCGTCTCTAATTTTGGATCTTATATCCAAATTTCCACAATTTTTACAAAATATTTTTATCTTTATCGTCTCTAATTTTCCATTTTTTTGTATTCAAATTTCCACAATTTTTACAAAATATTTCTATCTTCATCGTCTCTAATTTTGAATCTTATATTCAAATTTCCACAATTTTTGTCAAATATTTTCACCTTCATCGTCTCTAATTTTCCATTTTTTTATATTCAAATTTCCACAATTTTTGTAAAATATTTTTATCTCCATCGTCTCTAATTTTTCTCACCTGCATTCTCGCGGCTCTGATGAATCCCTCATTGGCGGACACGGTGATGCTCTTGGTGCTCTCGCCGGTGGCGAAAACGAGTCGCGAGCGTTTCTTGATTTTTCCCCCGAGGCTGAGACGCTCGATAATTCGCCCGTCCCTCGCGTCCTCGACGATTCTGATTCGGCTTTCGAGTTCCTTGGCCCGGGCGGTTTCCGCGGGGCCGCCGATAATGCCGACAATGTCGGTGAAATTTTTGTAGGCGGTTTCGCAAACCAGAAGCTCCTTGCCCGCGAAAAGTTCGTCGAGAAACGGCTTCACCGGTCGACTCCGCTCCCACTCGGCCTGACCGGTGAGCAGCGGCTCGCGGTACGCGAAGTTCGCGTGGCCGTTCGTCATGTTGCTCACGTAGGCCAGGAGGGTCGAGACGTCGAGATTCAGGACTCCGATGTCCTTCGCGTCGACCCTCGAGCTCAGATTCTCGAGCGACTCGCTCGACGGCCCTCGACAATCGTCGAGATTCTCGTCGTCCGACTCCGAATCCGTTCCAGCTTCCGTGGAACTTTTCGTGGGAGTTTCTGCCTCCAGGAAAAAAAACAGACGAGTCAGAAAAAAAATTCTACTGCTCGCAATTTCCTGTGTGAGGAAGTAAAAAAAATATGTTTCCTCATACTTCGTGAAAAATGTAAATTAATGAAGAAGCAATTTTATGTTTTTAAAGAAAGTAACAAAAATACGAGTAAGACAAAAAAATGCTACGACTCGTAATTTCCTCAATTTTCCTGTTTGAAGAAGCCAAAAAAAAAAAACAAAGAAACTTCCTCATAGCGGTGGCTTTGTTAAAAATGTAAATCAATGAGGAAACAATTTTGTTTTTTAAGTAACAAAAAAATTCGACTCAGAAAAAAATGATACGGCTCGCAAATTCCTCAATTTTCCTCTCCGAGAAAGCAAAAAAAAAAAAAAACAAACAAAAACTGCCTCATAGGGGTGGCTTTGTGAAAAATGTAAATCAATGAGGAAGCAATTTTATGTTTTTAAAGAAAGCAACGAAAAAAATACAAGTAAGAAAAAAAATTTCTACGGCTCACAAATTCCTCAATTTTCCTCTCTGAGGACTCTAAAAAAACAAAAAAACTGCCTTATAGTGGTGGCTTTGTGAAAAATGTAAATTAAAGAGGAAGCAATTTTGTTTTTTTTTAAACAAAGTAACACCAACTTTTTCGCCGGTATTGTCGTCATTCTCGACGATCGCGCCCTCGACGACGACGCCGAGTTTCTCGAGCCGACTGGCCAACGGCACCTCGACGCCGCAGGCGAAATGAAAGATCACTTCCGGCGGTTTGTAGCGATGCGGATGGAAGCTCGCGCAGCTGAGATAAGTCTCGGCCTGATCGAGGACCGATTTCTGGCCGTACTCGCCGTTCCCGAGCGATATCAGCGTGAGCGCTCGGGCGTTGCGCGCGATAACCTTGACCCACGAGGCGCCGGAGTCGCAGACTATGTCGACCTCGAGGCGGGGGCTGTCCTTCGGCTTGAAGGGCCGCATCACGCACACCGGGTCCCGCGAGGCGAACAGACGCTCCACCATCGCCGTCAGATGAATGAGATTTGTACTTTGCAGATATTCTTTCTTCACGATTCCCGCCGATTGGACCTTCGAGCGAGAATCAAAGTTTTTCAAAATTGATTTCAGACAATTTTTTAAATTTTATTCTTAATTTCTTTTTAATTTCCGAAAGATATGAACTTCAGAATTTTTTAGAAATTTGTTTAGAAAAAAAATTTTTTAGAATTTTTTAGAAAAAAAATTCAGTTTAGAATTTTTTAGAACAAAAAATTAATTTTAGAATTTTTTAGAACAAAAAATTAATTTTAGAATTTTTTAGAAAAAAAATTAATTTTAGAATTTTTCAGAAAAAAAAATTAATTTCAGATCTTTTTTAGAAAAAAATGTAATTCTAGATTTTTTGTAGGAAAAAATGTAATTTTAGAATAAAAAAAAATTAATTTTAGAATTTTGTTTGAATAAAAATTAATTTTAGAATTATTTTTCATTTTGGTATTTTTTACTGCTTTTTTTAAAAGCAATTTGAAAAGCCCGCTCGAATGACTCCCGCCAACTTTGACGCTGTTGAATCAGCAGGGAAATTCGTTTTTCACGAATCCACGATTTTTTTTTTTTTCATATACCGGAATTGAAAAAAAATCTAGTTTTTGGTTTCGCAGAGATATTTCAGTTACACACGGCCGCGCGTTATTATCCACCCGCGAGATGTCTATAAACAAACGCACCTTAACCAAGAACCGTATTTCCTGATTGATCTTCCGCACGAGCTTGTCAACCCCGTCCACCCGGGACTGTATGGTCCTGAGGCGCTCGACGAGGCCCCGACCGTCGCGAATTTTCTCCTCCAGACACCTCGCCAAATCCTCGTCCTCCCCCGGCTCCATTGCGACTATCTCGCGTTGCGTTTCACATGTCGTGCGCGACGACCGAGTCAGAGAAGAAGCGAACAACGCGAGTCCCGAACTTCGCTGCACGTTACGTGCAGGAAACGGTCGTGAAAGTCATCAATATCACGTTTTTTTCGGTTTATATCAAAAATTACCATCAGTCGGTAAAATTGATCTCTCTATTACCGACTGCCAATAACCCACCGACTTACCGTCAGTCGGTAAAGAAGTTTCCTGCATCGAATTTCGCGCGTGTTTAGCGCCCATTTTAAATGGCGCTGCCGGGTCGCGAGCGCGCGGCCATTTTGCCAGTCCGATCGATATCTCGTAAGCGCCGCGTCGAAAACGCTCGTTATTGTTGTAAATCACAATAACGCGAGGCGAACGAGGCAACATCGGACTCGGGCTCGGTCCCTCGGAGCCCGGCGGGTCGTGAGTTCGAAATTGCAAATCGTCGACGACGCCTCGCCCATGATCGTTCCGACGGCCTCGCGAAATTCCACCGGTGCGCGTTACGAGTGCTGCAAAGTGTCAAGTTCGTAACCCCCTCGCGATCGCCCACCGAGTGTCCACAACAACGTCGCGTTGCGCGCGTCGCGTTGGGTCCGAACGTTTCCAAAGATTTCGTGCTGTTGGTTACGAGCGAATTGTCGCTAGACGTTGAGAATGTCGAGCGTCGCGAAGACCATCGAGAATCCCGAGGTGCCAGGTGAGAGCGTGTGTATTTTTATCGCTGTGCCGCGGCCCAATGTACACAGAGCCGCGCGAGTCACGTGGTACTGGACTTTGGGAGATTTCCACAGAGGGCAGCACCGGTGGCTCCAAGTTACTGGAGTCTTTACTTTTCTGAATAATAATAATAATGATTTTTTCTAATATTTAAAAAAAAACCGGATTCCTTGTAAAAGGAAACTTAGAGTTTGGTAGCCAATCAGTGATTCCCAAAGCTCCTCTTTATATTTTTTCAATTAAAAAAAAATCAGGTTACCGGAGTCCTTACTTTTCTCAATAATAATAATAATGTTTTTTTTTATATAAAAAAAACCGGATTGTAAAAGGAAACTTAGAGCTTGGTGGCCAATCAGTGATTCCCAAAGCTCCCCTTTATATTTTTTCAATAAAAAAAAATCAGGGTTTCTGTAACTGGAAACTCAGAGCTTGGTGGGCAATCAGTGATTCCTAATACTCCACTTTATATTTCTTTGAATAAAAAAAAAAAAAATTAAGGTCCTTGTGAGAGGAAACTCAGAGCTTGGTGGGCAATCAGTGATTCCCAATGCTCCACTTTATATTTCTTTGAATTAAAAAAAAGAATCAAGGTCCCTACATTACCGACGTCCCGCTGTCAGCTATCGCGAGGCAAAAATTGAATAGCCAATGACCGGAGGCCTGGATCGGCCAGCCAATCGCGTGTTGAGAATCAGAAATATGCGAGATCGCGCAGCGTAAACAAAAGCCGAATACATGCGGTTTTTGCGGATAGCCAAGACGAAAACGTGCACGAGCGTCAAGCGATTCGGTGGGCGATCATGGAATTCGCGTTTCGCGAGACTGTAATTTGGGTATCAAGTAAATGAAAAATCGTGATTTTTCGTGATTACATGGAATTTAGATTTCGATTGAAAATACGAAAATAATTTTTAAAATACATTTCCGGTTGGTTTTTGGTTAAGACGTTTTTTTTTAAATTCTTTGTTCCGAATTATTTACACCACTATTTTTTTAATTCTTTGTTCCGAATTATTTAAACAACTATTTTTTTTTTAATTCTTTGTTCCGAATTATTTAAACCACTATTTTTTTTTATTCTTTGTTCCGAATTATTTAAACCACTATCTTTTTCAATTCTTTGTTCCGAATTATTTAAACCACTATTTTTTTTTTCCCCGAATGACAAATATTTTTTACACAGGTCTCGAGTGTCTCCTGCCTCCGCCGCCACCTCCGCCCCCGCCCCCCGTGATATCCGCGGCAGGAGCGAAAGCCATGCAGGTGACCAAATCGACGAAACCGCCGGAAACGCGCGTCGACGGCGCGGTCGATAAAACAGCGAGCGCGGCGGAGCCGAAGATCGTGGCGAGCGTCGCGCCGCCCCAGAGCCCCGCGGCTTCCGCCGTTGCTTTTCCGCCAGCCGAGGGTCTGTTTCCCGGCGCGATCCAGGCGCCGTACTTCATGCCGCCGGCCGTGCCGCAGGTGCCGCCCGGCGTCGAGCAACCCTGGTGGGTGCCGACCGACTCGGACACCGCGGACGCCGCCAACAGGCCGTGGATCGAGCAGGGCGCCCCCTGGAACGACACGACCCCGAAGGTCCTGTCGCCCGGGAAAACCAAAGGGAAATTCTTCAAACGCAAGAGCGAGTGCATCGACCCCGCGCAGGATGCCGGTAAAGGTTTCGACGTTACTTGGTTTTGGGAAACAGAAATTATGTTATTTTGTGTGATTTGTTTTAACGAAAAAAATTGCGTAATTTGATTTTACGAAACAAATTGCGTAATTTGATTTTATGAAAAAAAATGCGTAATTTGATTTTGTGAAGAAAATGCGTAATTTGTTTTTACGAAAAAAAATGCGTAATTTGTTTTTACGAAAGAAATGCGTAATTTGTTTTTACGAAAGAAATTTGAAATTTTTAATTTTTTTCACGATTAAAAGAATATATTTTTGTGTAATTTTTTAACGAATTTTTTTTTAATTTTTCTGTAATTTTTTAAAGAAAGAATTCATTATTTCTGTGTAACTTATTGAACGAAAAAAAAATTCTATCGCTTCTGATTTTTCACTTGAAATATGTTTGAAATCCAAACGCCAATTGTTTAAATTGTTTCTAATTGTTACTTCGCAGAAAGGGTGGCGAGCGCCCAGAGGGAACTTTCGGCCCTGATGAAACCACTGAAATGCGATCTCTGCAATGCGATTGTGAGAACCCAACCGATCGGCTTCGACCGCGACTTCCGCCGAAATTTTTTCATTTTTACGAGACTTGTGTTTCCAGATGAACTCCACGCTCCAGGCGAAATTGCACTACGAGGGAAAGCCCCATCAGAAGAAGGTCTCGATGTTTCTCAATCAGAGCGTGAAGAAGATCAAGCCGGACGACGGTCAGGTCACGAGCACGACGAGCAGCACCGATTGGAACACTTATTGTGATGTGAGTGTTTTTTTTTATTCCACAAACAATAGTCGATGAACTCCGAGCTGCAGAAAATCAGGAATATTTTGTGGGAATTTTTGTAGGTATGCAAAACGTGGTTCACGTCGCAAATTGACGCCAGTCAGCACTACGCTGGGAAGAAACATATCAGAGCGACGACGGGAGTCACGAGGCAAAAGTTAGTTGAACGTATTTTAAATAAAATTAATAAGGTTTTCATTTTTTTTAAGTTCATAAAATAAAATGAACTATTAACTAAAATTTCATCAAATAAAATGAGCTATTAACTAAAATGTCATAAAATAAAATAAACTTAATTAAATTTTAGTGAATAATTATAGCAGCGTAATAGAATTAATCATTTTTTAATAATTTAATAATTAATTATAAATAATTTTTCATACCATTTTCTTTTTGTTGTGGCAAGAACGAAAAAGTCGCACAGTCAAGCGCCGACCGATCCGACGGGTCGTTTTGGCATAGGAATGCCATTCTCGGGCGAGCCCCAAGTGACGATCCTCGGCAGCCCGGAGCTCTCGTTGCCGCCGCCGCCGCCGCTGGTCCCCGCACCGCCCGTGGCGCCACCTCCCGCGAGCGCCGCCTACCCGCCGCCCGCCTGGCCCTTTCCCGCTTTTCGCTGCGACCTCTGCGGCGTCACCGCGAATCGCCTCGAGCAACTCGAGACCCACAAACGGGGCGCGAAACACATGAAGATGCTGAAGATGAACGGACTCGCGACCACGGAACCCGGTTAGTAAATCGGGGAAACAAAAATCAATTTTCGGTACCTGAAATTCGGTACCTAAAATTCGGTACCTGAAATTCGGTAGTTAAAATTCGGTACCTGAAATTCGGTACCTGAAATTCGGTACCTGAAATGCGGTACCGAAAATTCGGTACCTGAAATTCGGTACCTAAAATTCGGTGCCTGAAATTCGGTACCTAAAATTCGGTGCCTGAAATTCGGTACCTGAAACTCGATACCTGAAATTCGTCACCTGAAATTCTGAATTTTCTCGCAGACGAAGCCAACGACAGCGCGACGCCGTCGACGCCATCCACCATAGATTATTCCATTTACAGAACGCCTTCTGGTGAGTCGGCAATTTTTTTGTTTTTTTTTTCTCGTATTTCAGATTTTGTCGTTTCTTTCCCTCATTTTTCTTATTTTTTTTATCTTTTACTTTTTAGACGAGAATCAGTAGTCAGATAAAAAAAATAACTTGTTTTCGGTTTCAGGTTAGTTGACATTTTTTTTTTCTCCAAACGGGTTTTGTTTTTTTTTTTTTTTTTGGATTTCGTTTCCAGACGACTGGAAATTGTAGAGCGAAAGGATGAAATTCGATTGTTTTTGATTTTAGGTCAATATTATTGCGCCCCGTGCAACCGATCTTTCCACTCGGAAAACTCGTTCGCGCAGCACGTGGAGAGCAAGAAACACAAGACGCAGGTCAACCCGAAGCAGGCGACACCGGCGCCGGTGGCCTCGAAGAAGGCCAACAAGGCGGCCAAATAACTTCGCGCCCCGCGCGCCACGTTCGTCTCGCGTTCTCAAGAAAATTCTTACTCAACGCGTAAATATTTTTTTATCCAATCACAAAGTCGTGATTCACGACGACTCTCGACTCTCACGTGGTTCTCAATTCTCTCTTATCACGAATCACCGAACGACGTGCAAACGGAGTACCGAAATGACGGCCACAGGTCGAAGGCAACTATTGGCCGAAAAACAAGAGGGGAGAAACCCGCGGGCAACAGTTTTATCGTTTATCGTAATATCAATAAAGTATGAATGTTCGTTACGATGACTCTGAATTTTTTTTTTACTTGCCCATTCCCCGATTTTTTTCCAACTTCCTTGCGAATTTCTGAATTTTCCCGATGATCAGATTGCATCGAAAATGCGTCCTTTCATTTCCCTCGCTCGAAAAAATATGGATATATCTTTAAAAACAAAAAAACAAAAAACGAAAAATCTTAATTAAAAAATGCAGTATATCTACACAATTTTTTATTTTTTTTTCTTAGTTAGAAAATGCAGTATATCTACACAATTTTTTATTTTTAATTTTTTTTTGCTTAGAAAATTCACTATATTTACATAATTTTTTATTTTTTATTTTTTGTCTTAGAAAATTCACTATATCTACGTAATTTTTAATTAATTTTTTTTTCTGAATTAGAAAATTCACTATTTCTACATAATTTTTAATTAATTTTTTTTCTTCATTAGAAAATTTACTACATCTACATAATTTTTTTAACGAAAGAAAATGACATCTTCCAACTTAAAAAAAAAATCAAAAAATCTTAATTAACGACGCGAAACAATCTTAACGAACTCTCGTGGAATTTTCTGCCGTCGGACCCCCGGAATCCCCCCCCTCGAAGCCCCCGTCGGTGTCTCGACGAGATCGCGATGCCTGATGGAAAATTTAAATAAATTAGCGACACGCGGTTTATTCAAATTGCACCGCGATTAAATATAAATTAGATTTCGCGAGGGCTAAACGATATTCGCTCTCGAGTTCGGCTAAAGGAGGAAGAGGTGGGGGGGAGGGGGGGAGTCGGGGGGTATCTTAAGGAATCGCGACTGATTATCCACATTTATTAAATTACGAAACGATCAAGCGGCGATCATCGCCGCCGCTGATTATTGCGCGGGGAACACGAAAATGGCGGGAAATTATCGCCGGGCCCGGGCATTCGATTTATTTCGTCGCCGAGAAGGATTTACCGTCGCGGAAGCCAACGACGCTGACTACCGACATTAATAATCCGCGCGTAAGACGCTGGGAAGTCTCGCGGCCCCTCCTCCCCCCTTGGTGCTCACCTCGCTCTCGGTCCCCTTAAAACAGCGGCTGAGCTATGAGCGAGAATTTTCGAGCTCACTGCTCTCTTCTCCCCACCCCCTTCGGCCCCCCTCCAGCCTTTCCCGCCGCGAGACTTCGGGGCTACGCCGCGGCGATAAATAACGTCTTCCCGCGTGTCGCGTCTGACATATTATTTCTAAAATCGTTTTCACAACCCACGCACAACAAACGAGCGTAAAGAATGTGAAAGAATGGATGGAGGGAGAGAGGGGAGGAGGTGAAAATATGTTGTGTATTTGTGTTTGGAATTTAAAGAGCGATGCTGAGAATATTAAATATAAATAACATTTATAAAAAAAAAAAAAAAATTAAAAAATTGCCTGGAAGTGGAAATAAAGCTGCAGCGAAATGTGTCAAAAAATTGTAAAAACAGTAAATTTTATTCGAAAAAAATAGAAAAATTCGTGGGAAGTGGAAATTAAATTCCAGCGAAATTTGATAATTTTTTTTTAATTACCAAATTTACTCGAAAAAAAAAATTTTAATTTCCTGGTAGGTGGAAATGAAACTAGCGAAATTTCGACCGATTGTGAGAATTATCCGGATGGTGAAAGAGAAGAATAGTTCGTGGGAATTTCACGTCGCTTCGACGCTAAAAATTATCGTCATCTTTGGCTCCAAGCTTTCGCCCCAAAAGCGCAGAAAAATCGTTAATGACCCTCCGGAAGCCATCAATTCCCTTCTCCAAAAAAAAGAAAAAAAAAGAAAAATTGTCAATTTTATTCCCAAAAAAAAAAATCATGTACATCGGTCTCCCGACCAGCCGCATACATGTTTAGCCCGCGCGAATGGGCCCTGTAAATAAAAGCGCGGGGACCGCGAGACATTTCACCGCTGCGCTGCGGTTCTCTCGTTAGGATTCGCGAGAGCGGGGCGAAAAAAATAATTCGAATATATATATATATATATATATATATATATATATATATATATATATATATATATATATATATATATAAAGGAAGAAAAACACGGCGCTGAGGTATGTCGAGAATTTATCGTCATCCCGGGGGCTAATATAAAAAGCTAATGAGAAAAATGCGAGTGAGAATGAGGGTCAAACCGAAAATCGCGTCCGCGACGCGCCGAACAAAACGGCGATTTAAATGGCCGGCGCGGCCATGTTTTTACCTCCGAGAGTCATTACACTTTTTCGCCTCTTTTTTTACCCAGTGATTCCTCTCGATTTTTTTTTCGCTTATTTTTTTCCCTTCTTCCTTTTTTTTTTCGCTTATTTAAAATTTAGCGAACCTCGCGGCTGTTGCCCACCGCGGGCGACCTGCCAGCCGTTCGCGGACCTGCGCGCGTCTCTCGCGTAGAAATCGCGCGCGCGCGCGCGCGCGTCTCTCCCGATGCGCGCGCGCGAGATGCGCGCGAGCGAAGCGGGACGGAGACGGAGCGCGAGCGTCGGGGGCAAGATTAGCATCAACCTCGCGCTCAGACTTGTAGATCGTTAGTATATACCTGCGCTTCGGATTTTTATGACTTCGGGACCGCTTTTAACGAGTTTGCTTTCCTTTTTTTTTCTCTCTCTCTCTCTCCCTTCCTCCGACCGGCGCGCGCAGTCTATTCGCATCTCCGCGCGACTCGAAGCTCGTGTATCTCTCTCTCTCTCTTCCCTCGGTTCGGCTCTTTAGGTTAGGTGGATGTTTATCGCCCGCTACACACCCGCCCCCCCTCCCTCCTTCCCTCCCGTCGTTCACCCTTTCCCACCGCCCGCGCGCGCTCCTCTTTCATCCATCGAAATCTCTTGGATTCACGATCTTCGACGACGACGGTGATCGTCGTAATTACCGTCAATTTATCATTTATCGCTGGAAGACGAGAGAGAGAGTCGTGGGGTAGGCACGGGGTTATCTTTTTTTTCCTCTTGTCTCAAGCAACAGAATCTCAAGTACCATAAACTCTGTAGGAACCTTAAGAACCTTGAGAACCTCGAGAACCTTAAGAACCTTAAGAACCTTGAGAACCTTAAGAACCTCGAGAACCTTGAGAACCATAAAAACCTGATGAACCTTGAGAACCTTAAGAACCTTGAGAACCTTATGAACCTTGAGAACCTTGAGAACCTTAAGAACCTCATGAACTTTAAGAATCTCATGAACCTTGCACCTCGAGAATCTTGAGAACCTTAAGAACCTTGAGAACCTTAAGAACCTTGAGAACCTTAAGAACCTTGGGAACCTTAAGAACCTTGAGAACCTTAAGAACCTTAAGAACCTTGAGAACCTGACGATCTTTAAAAATCTCGAGAACCTGAAGAACCTCGGGAACCTTACGAACCACAAGAACTTCGAGAATCTTGCGGACCGCGGCAAGAACCTCGAGAACCTCACCGGACCTCGAGAACCTCAATAAAACCGCGAGAACCTTAAAAACTCGGCTGAACGAACGAAGCGGCGCGTGACCAGCCGCACCGAGGAGCGTTTGCCGAGAGGCGCGGCGCGCGGTTATGCATCCCAGTGGCGCCGCGAGACGCGGGGCCCGCGATAATCTTCAAAGGCGACGAAGAAGTCAACCACATTTCCGTCGTGGCGATCGAAAACCGATCGCGCGTCCGCGGGAGCAAGAAAATAAAGGGGCACCGGGGGTTCGATCCAGACCCGACGTGTTTTGTACCGTGTGCTGCGGGGTCCCGCTTCCGGTCCCACAATTCGTTTCTCTCTCTCTCTCTTCGTGGTCTTTCCTCGCCCCATCGAATCGTCCCGGTCTCGTCTTCAACCTTCGCCGCGCTCTGCACGTTACAGTGACGATTCTTCTTCTTCTTCTTCTTCGCCTTCGACTCGGTTTTTTTTTTTTTTTCGATTTTCTTTTTCTCTGTCTTTCTCGCTCGCTCGCTCTTTGGTGGTTCGTCGTTCCTCTCGATACTCGGCATAACGCCCGGTAAAAAGCGATTAATCATGGCGCAATAGCGCTACGAAAACCGGTGGAATTCGTCCCGATGACTGGCGAGATTCCCGACTCCGATGGACCGCGCGCTGCCGCTGCTGTGATGGCCGGAGAGCAGCGGAGCTCCTGGATCCCTACAATGTCCGAGCTGTGTGCACTACATATATCATGTTGTGTGTGTATGTGTAGGGTGTATATATGTAGCGACGACGATAGTCCTACTTGGCCGTCACCGGCCACCTGCAGCAGCACCGGCAGCACGCAGCAGCAGCGGCAGCAGCAGTAACAGGTCGCCCCGCGCGCGCGGGCTCGCGGAGATCGACAAGGGCACAACACACGGGGTTCATGCACAGATCGTAACACCGCGCGCGCAGCGAGGGACGGAGAGAGTGAGGCCGGCGCGCCGTGACGAAAAAATCAATCGATCGCCTTGGAGAGGCGATCGAGAGCGGAGAGCGATAGAGAGATCGGCCGGCGCGATCGACGACGAAACCGAGAACCATCGATCTCTTGCGCGAGCGTCGCGGTCGGGGCTGATAAATGCTGAGACGGAAATTGTTAATAATATTGTGATGGGAATTTTTTTTGGGTCGACGATTTTTTTTATTTTTTATTTTTATATTGTCTGAGGCTGTTGAAATTTTGTTTTGCGTTACACTTTTTTTTACGTAGGTGTTTAATGATTTAAAAAAATTAAAAACAATGTTATTGAATAAAAAAATATTATAGAATTTTTAAAAATGTTATTGAATTTTTAAAAATGTTATTTAATTTAAAAAAAAAAAAATGTTATTGAATTTTCTAAAAAAAATGTTATCGAATTTTTTAAATAAAAAAAATGTTATTGAATTTTTTTAAATAAAAAAAATGTTATTGAATTTTTTAAATTAAAAAAATGTTATTGCATTTTTTTGTGATTCAACTATTTGCATTCGAATTGTAATGTATTGAGCTGTCAGGTTTTAATTGCGAGCCGCTTTGGATACCGATATGAGAAAGGGGGTTAAAAAATATCGCGGCATCTCGAACGCCGGACTCGTATGACTCGCGTTGTCCTCGGGAATTCTGGTATTTAGTAACGCGGTCTCGCGAGACTGGCCGCGCGCGACGGAGAAAACTCGGTTTGCCCATTAGTCGGACGATCTCTCGTGCCGATTTCGAAAGGATCGGCTGACATGACGGCAATTTTCCTCTTAACTTTCCGTGTTCTTGTTCGAGATTTTTTCCCCTGTATCGCAATGTCTTTTATCCGCCGATTATTGTGTACCGATCGTTACCGATATCGATCTAGTCGTGACGTCGTGTACTCCGGCGATATCGCGAAAAAATCGCGGTTTTATCGGTGATGCAGCGAAACGACTTTATACAGGCTGTACAGATCGATGTCGATACCGATTTATTTTTAATATAAAAAAATCGGTAATTTTTTTTTGTGGAAAATTTTAGTTTTTATCGGTGACGCAGCGAAACGACTTTATACAGAGTCTACCGATCGATGCCGATACCGATTTATTTTTAATTTAAAAAAATCGGTAATTTTTTTTTTGTGGAAAATTTTTATTTTTGTTGGTAAAGCAGCGAAACAATTTTATACAGACTCTACCGATCGATGCCGATACCGATTTATTTGTATGTAAAAAAAATCGGTAACTTTTTTTTTGTAAATCAAGTAAAAATCGGTTATAACCAGTGTTTTTAGGGGTGGAATGTGCGACTTGAGAACGAAAAAAATATGAAGAGGTCGTTTCCACTCGCTCAGTTTCCTCATTTTTTTCGTCGCAAAACGTAAATAACGCTGCCGATTTCTCCGGTTAATCCTCTCGAGAATCCTCCGACCGTCAATGAGGAAGACGAGAAGTTACGTGGGAGCCGCCGGCTGTGTCAACAGTCGTCACCAGCGGCTCAAATGACTGACGGGACGAGCTGGAGATTTGAGATTAGCGCACAAACTCGTAACAGGTTTACACGCGGCGTTTCCGTTGCCGGTCATTTTGTTACATTTCCAGGGAAAAACGGTTTCTCCACGCTTAACACGTGTAATTTACGACTCACCCGCGAAGCATCATTTAGCAAATTGCAGAGCACCAAAGCTTTGCGCGACTTTGCGTGCAAAGCGGAGTAGATAAATATTAACAAAACGATTTTTATGACCTGCGGAATGTTTAAGCGATTTTTTAATTTTTTTTTGTCGTCCAAAAAAAAAAAAATGAAACACGTTTCTCGGCCTGAAATCCGTGGAACGTCCTCACGGAGTTCAGTTTCCCAAGGTTTAATGGTTGAGCGGTGAGAAAAAAAAAGAGATTGACCAGAAATAAAGGCAAGACGTCCGGGTTTGACGAACATTATTTATCGTCGTCTTCCGAGCCCGAGAGGCTCGTTGCGCTCGGCGTCCCGAATTTAGTTCAATTATTTTACGATTAAGGAAGCGGCGGGGACAGTCGAGGCGAGAGGTCGATGAATTTGATGAGAAATTCACGGCGAGCCGAGAGACGAAAAAAAAAAAAAAAAAAAAAAACAACGAAGAAGAAGAAAAAAACAAAACAAAGGTAACGAGGACAAAGAGAATCGCGCGGATTGTGGAAGCCCCGACGGTCGTCTCCAGCTTTTTTTTTCGCCCCTTCTCGTGATCATCGCTCACCGCGTTCGAAGCCTCTTTAATTGCGGAAGCTTGCGGTCACTATTTAGGAATTTACAAAAAGCTTCCTCCTCTCGTTCGTTTTCGTCCACCTCGAACGATTTTTTTTTCTCGATAATGGCGTCTCGATAAACGTTCCTCAATTTTTTCCTCGGCGTGGAGACACCAAAATCACGTAAAGTCAGGAGGCATTTTTTTTTTTTTTTTTTTTTTTTTTTTTTTTTTTCAGATTATTTAAATTATTTTTATTATTCCAGAAAAGAAGTCTCACTACAGTGGAATCCCGCTTAACTGATACGCGCCGATGTCCGGCCGGAAATTCAGCGGAATGACTCAAAGCTGAATCATTGGAAATATCGGTCGCGAGAGATTTCGATCATCGGTTCGCGACTCGCGGTTCTTATCGCAACTGAATAGCCACGGTCGTTCGGTGTTTACCAACAGGGCGATAATACGATCGGACAATGAAAACGTTATCTGCGCGCTCCAGGAATTATTGGACCCGCAAAAAACGGGAAAAACCCCGCGCGCGGCATATTTACGTTGATTCGCAACTTTTTTTTTCTTCATTCACAAAAAGTGCGGGAAAAAACAATTTTTTTTGTAATAATTTATTCATATCAATTTATTTTTTATATTATTAATCAATATAAAAATAATTTAATAATAATAATAATATTAATATATTATTATTATTATTATTAACGAAAAACGATTTTTTTGTAATAATGTATTCATATAAATTTATTTTTAATATAATTACTTAATATAAAAAATAATTTAATAATAATAATAATAATAATATTAATATTAATAATACTAATAATAATATTAATATTAATAGTATTAATAATTTCATTATTGTTTAATTTATTCATATAAATTATTACCAAAAAATATATTTCATATAAAAATTTTAAATAATTCCCAAAAGACTCAACGCCACGAATTTTCTACTGTAACATTATGACGAAAAGACATTTTCCAAAGACATGAACCAAAGACGCGCGAGACACATTCGAGTGGCCGGCGTACGTCGACAGCGCCGAGCGCTACTTGCCTAGGCATCGCCGCCGCCGCCGCCGCTGCTATCGCGGAGCACGCGGGCAGCAGCGGCAGCATCGGAAGCGGAGGAGCGAATGTCGCGCGAGTTTGAGAATGGCCGATGTCAATCTGCGCCGGGTATTCGTGCGTCGGTGCGACGACGGCGGCGCATGCGCGCGCATTACACTTGACGGTATCAAAAAATCAATGACCTCGAGCGGCGGGTTTGTAAAAAAACGTCTTGTCGAAATAAAAAAAAAAGATCACGAAAAACGTCAACTAGTCTTATTGTGCGTTGAACCACTTTTCCTTTTTTTTTTGCTAATTCTCCCTCGACAATTTCGATTCGAAATTATATCTCAGAAACATATGCAAAGAATAAATTTAAAAAAATAAAAAAATTAAAAAAATTAAATCGTCTTGTCGAAATAAAAAAAATTACGAAAAACTGCAACTATTAGTCTTCTTGTGCGTTGAACCACTTTTTTTTGCAAATTCTCCCTCGACAATTTCGTTTCGAAATTATATTTCAGAAATATATGCAAAGGATAGCTTAAAAAAATAAAAATAAAAATAAAATTTGCTGTAATTTCGTATCTCAAAATGCGTCCTCGATGGACAATATTTCAGCAAAATATTTCAACAAATTATAATATTGCCTTTCCCGTCGACAACTAAACCCAAAATACAAAACCCTCTCCCAAGCAAAAAAAAAAAAAAATTAAACATCAACACAGACCACAAGAATTTCCCTCTAAATCCAAATCCAAAAAAAAACTCAATTCCCATCCCCAAAAAAAAAAAAAAAAGAATCGACGATCTATCGGTTCTCATTGAATCTCTCGCTGAAAAAAATAATTGAAAACAATCTCAATTGAAAGAAATAATTGAAAACAATCTCAATTGAAAGAAATAATAAAAAAAAAATCTCAATTGAAAAAAATCCCAATTTCCATCCCAAAAAAAAAGAAGAAAAAAAAAAAAAAAGAATCGCCGATCTATCGGTTCTCATTGAATCTCCTCGGGTCGGTGAAAAACCGGTCGGAATCCTCGAAGGATATCTCGCACGTAGCACAGGGTGCAGCACCGGTTATGCCTCCACTCGGGCTGCTCCGCCGCTCACCAGCAGCAGCAGCAGCAGCGCCTCTCCAGCCAAGTCTAATACGTCCGAATAGCGGTACGGCGTAAAACCAGCCGGGCAGGCTGGCGGCGCTCGGGTAGCGCGGCCCTTGGAGCATAGGTAGGTAGGATACGAATACGAACACGAGAGGAACGTCGGCTCGATGATCTCCGCTGCCTTCCCCTCATACCAAAATCTCCCCAGGTTGAGCGCCTCTGGCTTCGCCGCCGCCGCCGCTCGGCGGCGTCGCGCCGAACCCGAAGCTCCGCCGCGGCCCTCAGTTCGTGTTCCCTCGTTGCGAAGGACGGACGTGTGTGACGCGACGTGAGTCGGCGCGTTCCGTACGTGTTTGGCCCAGAGTGTGCTGTGTGTGCTGCTGCTGCTGGTGCTGCTGCTGCTGCTGGTGCTGCCGCCGCCGCGCACAACGACCGAGACGCAAAACCCTCGCGAAACGCGCGTCGTCTCGCCGCGCGAACCCTTTTTTTTTTTACTCACCCGCCTTCGGCCCCCAAACGAAACGCGACGCTGCGGCCCTTTGTCGAAAAAAAGCCCTTTTTATACCCTCGTGCGGAGAGAGAGACACCGGCCGAAGGGCACCGCGACCAGCTTCCCCTCCTCCTCCCCCCCCTTGTCCCTTATCGCCTCCCTGCGAAAGCGACTCGACGTTCTCGGCCCTTCGGACCCTTCGGGAGAGACAGAGAAAGGGATACTGAGGGAAAGGGCCGGCGAAGGGACTCCCGGCGATCCAGGAACAGAGAAACGATATCACTGTGATTTTTTTTTTTTTCGTGACGAAGGGCTTAAGGGCTCTAAGGGCTCGGGAGTGATTTTTCGAGTGATTCGGGTGTGAGTCGAGGAGCCGGGAAAGGTGATTTTGGGGCTGCGGGACTTAAGGGCTGGATCAGCCCTTCGGGCCCTTTGAAGGGTTTTTTTTTGGGGATTTTTGAAGGATTTTTTTGGCTGAGTGTTATTTTTTTTTGGGGAGAAAAAGGGCGGAATTTTGAAGGAGGAAAAAAAAGGGCTTAAGGGCTTGAGAAGTGAGAGGAGAGAGAAGGGATTTTTTTTTAAGGGTGTCGAGGGCAGAGTGAAGAAGACGCGAAGGGCCGAAAGGGACTTTCGCAGTCTCTCTGTGTTTCTCTACCTGTGTGCCCTGTGTGCACCTCTCTCGCCCTGGCCGCGCGGCGATCCGCCTGCAACGGGGCTAAAATGGCGCTCGCACTCGTCGCCGTTGCACCTCTATCGACCGTAAACAATGATACAACGCGGCCGTGTCGCCGGAGCCCGAGGAGCTGCTGAGAGAAAAACGGAGGAATTTGGAGACGAGGAGGGAATTCGCGGCTACGTGGGACACGCGAAGGGCCGAAGGGCGCGCGCGCGCCGTCCGCGCTGATCTCTAGGGATCTTGAGATTTTTGGCTCTTTTTGCCAAGGGACGAAAGATTCACCGGCGAGACACGAGAAAACCCATCGAGGGTTTTTTTGAAGCATCGAGAAAAGGGACAACTTCGGAATTCGTGCTTCCTGAGAGGCGTAGAAGATTTGTGAAGATCCGGGGAAATAAGAAACGTGATCAGTTATCAGTTTTGCAACGAAAGACGAAGCGGAGGTTTTTTTTTATGATCGACAAAGCGAGATTTTGAGTGTGTGACGATTTTACTGTGGGTGCCAGCGACAACTCTGTGAGGATTTTTCGTTTGTGTTTATGAGGTACGTAACGAATTTATGTGTATTTTTTTTTTTTTTTTTTTTGAGGGGAAATTGTGGGAGGGATTTTTGTGAGGGGAATTTGTTGTTGAAGGTTTTTGGGGATTTGTGGGAATTGGAATAATAATTGTCGGCTGGTGTATTAAATTTGAGACATGAGTGTAGTGAGATTAGAAGTTTTTTTTTGTCAATCTTCACAATTTTTGTGAGGTTTAGTAAAAAAAAAAATTCTGATTGTGGGTCTTGCTTGTGTGTAAAATTTTGTATACCAGTTTATGTAAAAAAAAAATGTCATTGTATGTAATGAGAGTTCGTTTATGTTATTTTTACACTTTCGTCCAAAGACGAGTTGGAGTAAATTCCACAAATTCCCGAGTCTGCTGCGCTAATTGTGAGCGCGTAAAAATAATAATCAGGTCGATCTTGCGTGTCCCGCGGATGCGAGAATTGAGTGAACCGAAGTTGGCGCCAAGTGTAACAAAAAATAACGAATTAGAAGTCGTTCGTTTTACTCGAAAGAAAAAAATATATCCGCGGATTAAAATTACGGCAAACTCAGAATCGTCCCCAATGCCACAAAAGACAAAACAGAATTCAGAAATTCTCTAACCACAAAAAAAAAGTCTCTCAAATTATCGACATTTTCTCGCCACCCAAAAACTACAAAAATTCGCATCTCGCCTGCGACAAAAATCATAACAAAAAAATCCCAAATTGGCGCCACGAAAAAATATCGAAGTGTCGGCGATTCAATGAAATTTGAAAATTTCGTAATTACAAAAATACAGAAACTCCAAATTCGAAAATGTTGTAATTACAAAATTGCGTAAATCTGCTCTTCCCGCTAAAAAAATCACAAAAAAAATGCCGAATTGGCGCCACGAAAAAATATCGAAGAGTGTCGGCGATTCAATGAAATTTCAAAATTTCGTTATTAAAAGATACAGAAACTCCAAATTCGAAAATGACGTAATTACAAAATTGCGTAAATTTGCTCTTCCCGCTAAAAAAAAATCACAAAAAAATGCCAAATTGGCGCCACGAAAAAATGTCGAAGAGTGTCGGCGATTCATTGAGCATTTCCTTATCAAAGAATGCGTGCGCGCGGCGGCCCCGGGTACAACTGATTCGCTGGCTCGTCCTCCCTCCGCGCGATTGACCGCGCTGGACGTTCCAGCGCCGAAAACACTCTCGTAATTGGCCAAATAAATTACGTATGAGCTGTTTAAGAGCGGCCGAACGTCCGTCGCATTCGACCCCTCGCGCCGGCGATGCGCGCGCGCGCTCGCTACGTCCGCGTGTCTCTCCCTCTCTCTCGCTCTCCCCGTGCAATGAGCCACAGTGTGCAATAAACGCATTTATCTATCTTCCTCTCTTCCTCTCTCTCACGATGTTGAAGTTCGCATCGAAACGAAATGCAACGAAATTCAGAAAAAAATTCGAATGAATCCAAAAGATGAAATTAGGTATAAAAAATCATTATAGGAACTGATTGGTATGATTAATTTTTATACCCAATTCCATTATTTGGGTTAATTAGAATTAATTTGTTTTCTGAATTTCGTTATGATGTTGAAGTTTGCTTCATTGGAATCCAACGAAATTCAGAAAAAAAAAAAAATAATTCTAACCAACCCAAATGATAAAATTAGGTATAAAAAATCATCACATCAATTACTTCCTATAACGATTTTTTGTACCTAATTTCATCACTTGGATTAACTAGAATTAATTTTTTTTCTGAATTTCCTTATGACGTTGAAGTCTGCATCGTTGGAATGCAACGAAATTCCGAAAAAAAAAATTCCAACTAACCCAAATGATAAAATTAGGTATAAAAAATCATCACATCAATTACTTCCTATAACAATTTTTTTATACCTAATTTCATCACTTGGCTTAATTACAATTAATTACAATTTTTATTCTGAATTTCGTTGCATTCCAACGATGCACATTTCAACATCACATCTTCCTCTCTCTCTCTCTCTCTGTGTGCATATAAAACGCGTGTGTGCGTAGGTAACCGGCTGTGTGCGGGAAGCGACGGCTAAAGTACATAGGGCGGACTTTCGCACGCGTCGCGAAACGCGTCGAGCGGCTGCGAGACGAGAAAGAGAGAAGCGGCTGCGGGGAGACAGCGAGAAAGCGGCGCTCGCAGCGCGCGCGCTGCGAGCGAGAGGCAACAACCGGGCGCGCGCGTACCAATCCGCCACTCGGAAAATGACAGGCCTATCGTCGACACACCGACTCTCCAACGTCGTCTTCGTCGTCGTCGTCGTCCCGTCCCCCTTATGCCTCGCGTCATGCTATTTGAGCTCACGGCTCAACTCGTGCAAATATTTTTCATCGACAAACAAGACCTCCCCCCTCTCCCGCCTCGGTGAATGATCGTCCTGACGACGTATCCACCTCGACAGGTCCTTTTTCGCACTTGTAATCCACCTTATACCCTCACCTCCCCCTTCCCCCCTCTTTTTTCTTCCTCTCTCAGCCACAGCCAGATAATCTTGAAATTCTTATCGGTGCCTTTTTTTCCTCTCGAGGATCTCGTGTGTGTCGAAGAGGAGGGCTGAATTATTGTGGGAATTTGATGGAATCGGGGATTAACGAAGTTGTCGGGTTGTTAGCACTTCGGGGGTATCGAGAGATATATTAGTTTGTATATTTTGTCCGCATTTTTGGTATATCCGTGAGTGGATTTTGTTTGTACTTTTGGTATATTCGTTGGTATATTTTATTCTCTATACTTTGGATATATTCGTTGGTATATTTTATTTTCTATACTTTGGATATATTCGTTGGTATATTTTATTTTCTATACTTTCGATATATTCGTTGGTATATTTTATTTTCTATACTTTCGATATATTCTTTGGTATATTTCGTCTATACTTTCGATATATCAGTTCGTATATTTCATATTCTATACTGTCGATATATCCGTCGGTATATTTCGTCTATATTTTCAATATATCTCATATATATAATTCTTTTTTCAATCATATATTTCTCGCGTATCTGCTGATAAATCCCCGATGTGAAACACGACGTAAAAATATATCCAATATACCTGATATATCGACCCTCCGCATTACTTCAATAACGTCGCAAACGTAAAAAAAATTCCTCTCAATTTTCACCTCCCAAAAGCACCCAAAAATCAACCACTGCCCTCTCGATAAAACGCCGAGAACATTTCTCGATATTAAAGGCGCGTTTAGAACGTCAGCAACATCAGCAGCAGAACGCAAAGAGGCCAGTGACACTTCGTCCATCCCAAACTCTCCCCATGTATTTCACCCCGTATTTCACCGCTTGGGAAAAGCCGGCAGGTAGGAAAAGCGCGAACAGGTAGCTCCGTTGAAAAATACACGCAGGGAGCGAGCGAGACGCTACGAGACTGCGTGGGGAAATAAAAGACCCGGAGAGAAAGAGAGATAAATACGTTTCACGAGTCGATGGCTGTCGGTGCGTCGTCCGCAGACTGATGGAAGGTCCCCTCTCCTTCCCCCTGCCCTTCTCCTCGCCGTCCCGGCGGCCTAGACGACCTCTAACGCTAACGTATATAGCCTCGCAGCTCTTTCTCTCTCTCGTCATAAAGCCACCACAGTCTTGTCCGTCCGTCCGTCCGTCCGTTCAGCCATAGAGCAAAAGCAGCACGTCGAAAGAGCGAGAAACCGAGAGAGAGAGAGAGAGAGAGAGAGAGAGATAGAGAAAGCGGCTTTTATTACGTACCCTACGGCCTAAGCCCCCTAAGGGCACCGTGCAAAAAACAATACATGCTGAGTGTACATGAGGCAAAAAATATAAACAGGCGATTACAAAATAAAAAATAAAATAAAAATAAAAAATAAAATAAAAAATAAAAAATAAAAATTAAACTAGGAACTAAAGTAAACCTAAACTATAACTAAAATAAAACCTAAATAAAAGAGTTAAGCCAGAATGAAAAAATGAGTAAGCGCACAGAGAGAGAGAGAGAGGGAGAGAGAGAGAGAAAGAGAACCCACAGTCTATGGCACACACAGGGGCTGACACTGTCGGGCCGGCCGTATAACTGATAACGATCGACTCCGGGACTGCCCCGCGCGTCCCTCTTGGCCACCGCGAACACGCGGCGGATACCTGAGGGGGGTCGCGGTCCGTGTGGCTCTCGTCGATGTCGTCGACGTCGTCGTCGTCGTCGTCAGTGGAGCAAGAGTGCCGTGCACTTCGCTACACGCAAATCCCCACTGGCCGGCCGCCGCCGTGTGTAATCATTTACTGTCAGTTATACACGGGAGGTGTCCCTGCGTAACCCCGCTAGGCGAGCCAGCGCGGAATCCTTGTAGCCCAAAGATGGACAACGAGCGAGCGCGCGTTTTCGAACGACGCGAGGATAAGCGAGACACCGATCAATCATTGATAACTAATTCCATTAGGCTTCTGTCGCTGGCTTAACCGCCAATGATCTCTCGCTCTCTATCTCTCTCTCTCGCATCGAGGTGATTAGGAATACTTTGTAAGTCGCCTTTGTAAACTATCTTCAATTCATTTTCGAAAAACGGGGGAGCAAATCATATATCATTATCATTATATAAATATATAAATATATAAATATATCAATATATCAATATATCAATATATCGATATATTAATATATCAATAATATTCTGATATAATGTAAATTTATTTGATTATATTACTATATCGATATGATAATATATCAATATATCTTCTATTATTATTATAATTATTATTGTTATTATTATTATTATTATATTATATCGATTATTCGTAGTAGAATCCTAATAGCTCACGTTTGACACGTTTCTAATAACACGCGTGCCCGTTTGAGTCGATGCTAATTGCATCCAAGGCTTCGTAATTGTGTTCGATGGCGTGCACGATTGTTTCCTCGTTTTGTTTTGCTTTGTCCGTGGTGTTTTTTCTTTTTTTATTTTAATAATTTCTCCACGATAATCCCGTTGGAACGTCCGTCCGCGCACATCGTCGGCGATACGAGACCCTTCGGGGTGACTCGACACGACTCGTATTCGCACATAATTGCATCCTGAAAGTGTTACAAAGCGATTCGACGCTCGGCGCCGTGACGCGAGTTTGCGCCTATTCCGCGCTTGCCGCGCGCTCGCCCGGTCTATTAGCCCGGCTATAGTTATAACGACGAGGCGTGTGTAGAGCCGGCCGGGTATCCTCGGGTCGGCGGCGGCGGCGGCGGCGGCGAAGCGACCGAGGAAACCCTGGACTCCCCTGTGGCACGCGCAGCAGTCACGATCGACGAACGATCGCCGGTGCGGCCGAACGACGTCCGGCGTTCCGGATTCCTCTATACCTGGAAACAGCGAAAGTAGTGCGCGACTATAGACGCTGGGCTAGGGGCGAAGAAAGAGGGAGGAACGAGGGACTGGAGTCTCGGCTGCAACGCACTTTTCTTCGCGGAAATTTGTGCCGTTTAAATATGTGAAACGGAAGTTTTAGGTGAAACACGATTTTTGGGGAATTCGGACGAAAATTTTTGATGGGGAAATATATGAAAAAAATATATATATATATTTGGTATATATTTTTCTGGAAAAAATATATCGAATATATTCACGCGAGAAATATATTCGAGGAATATATCGCGAAATATATCGCGAGATATATCACGAATTATATCACCAATATATCGCAAAATATATCACGAAATATATCGCGAAATATATCACGAATATATCGCGAAATATATCACGAATATAATGTGAAATATATTACAAATATATCGCGAAATATATCACGAATATATTGTGAAATATATTACAAATATATCGCGAAATATATCACGAATATATCGCGTGAAAAAAAATATACGTGACGCAAAGAGAGCAAAGCTGGAAGAGGCAATTTCGAGGCAAAACGTGAAGGAAAAAATTGTAAACGTCAAAAAACGAAAAGTCGAAACGCGCGAGTCCGAACTATTTTAGAATGGCTCGTAGACTCGACGAGCCGGGGAAACGTGTGCGTTTTTTTTTTTTTTTTTTCGCTTCTCCCTTCGATCCCTCATTTATTTCTATTTCTCTTCCCCATTCAGCGATCCCGACTCGCGCGGCGCGTCACGTTCACCGAGAGAAACGATTCTCGGGTTTTGTTTTTTTCCTCGCCTTTTTTTACGCCTCTATTGCCTCGAAGACGAAAGACGTTTTTTTTTTCACTACGCCGATTGACTGAACTTTCGTAGCTACGCTTCTTCTGCCGCCGCTGCTGCTGCTGATGCTTCTTGACTTTCCCATAGAGTCACGGAATGTGCATCCAGCCATATACAATGATTAACGAGTCGCAGCATTGTTCGGATTGCTACAATTTCGTTGGTTTTCCCTCCACCATTTGTTTCTTGTTTTGTCTCACGTCTCAGGCTTTTATTTTTTTATTTCTTCTTTTTTTTTCTTCGTCTCGTGTACGCGAGGAAAAAATCTTCGCCGCGCGCACCTCACAGTCTGTCGGCCCTTCGTGCCCCATTCGTCCTCGCGTTTTTCATCGTCGTCGTATTATTATTATTGTTATTATTATCAGTCTTCGAATATATATATCCAGCTCGACTTTCATCAATCTCAATTTGTAAGACGCCTCGCTCGGTCTATCGGCCATGTCGTAAAGAGCCTGCGAGACTCTCTCCCTCTCTCCGTCTCTCTCTCTCTCTCTTTCTCTCTGCTTCTGGGATCCAACTGTACGCCGCGTGCGCGCGTATGGAGACCGCTGGAGGATAATTGATGCAGCGAGCAGCGCGCACGCGGGAATCCGGGCACCCGGCAACTGTCCAGAAATAAATATATATTTTCTTCTTATACGCTCGTTTACGAGTGCCCAACGAGACGCAATGTTGCGGCGCGCGCGGCCCGGGAATTTCTTTCCGGGCGCTTGAATTTTTCGCTGCGATCACTCGATGCATCCATTTCCTCAAATTTGACAGAATTTCTGTAAAAAAAAGTGTTAATATATTTAATATAAATTTAGCTATATAAATTATATTAATATATTTAATATAAATTCTCATACAAGAATTATATAAATATATTTGATATAATTTCTAATATACGAATTATATCAACATATATCATATATTTTCTAATATACGAATTATACTAATATATTTAATATATTTTTTAATATACGAATTATATCAATATATTTAATATAACTTCGTATATTAATATTATATTAATTATATTACAATGAAATATATTTCGCGAAATAAACTCGACATCCGTGACAGCACGGGGAGAGGAAGACTGGGAATTTTTTTTTTCCCGCCGTACACCTTGCACGACGAGGAAGCACCGAGAGGACGAGCGTCGTCGCGGTGCGCCCCGCGCGGTCGGTGCCGGAGAGCGCGCGAGCTAACTAGCGAACAGACTTCAGTTAGCCGGTACATCATGCAGCTCACGGATCCGGACAGATTTGGATCTGGTTTTATGTTTCAAAACGACGAACCGACGCGAACGAGCGACCGGGCCCCGCTTTGGGCCCCGCTCGAGAGACGACAACGACGACGACGACGACGACGACTGTGCCGACTCGAAAACCGGTGGGGTCCGCGCTGCTCCCACCGCGCACTTATCGTTCCTCTTCATCTAGGATCTAGAGTTACTCTGGCCAAGAGAGCTGAGAATTCTTGGGACCGATGAGTCCCCTCTCCCCTCCCTCCCCCTCTTCGTTTTACACCGCCGTGCAGCTACGATGCTGCTGCTGCTGCCGCTGCTGAGAAGTTGAGAACACACGTTGGCTCGCCGGGACCGTGAGTCCCAGAGGGGAACCAACTCGGTGGGCCTCACGGGCCCAAAATTCAACGCGACTTCCTCCCGCCGCATTTTTCTCCGCTGACCGACGTCGCGTGGTTTATTGGGCGTGTAAAGTGCGGGAAGCTCTCGCGGTGCGCACGCAGGATAACCTAGAGACTCTATCTCGGATAAGGCCCAAAACGTGGGCCCGTTTTTGTTGCGCGTTTCAGGGCTGAAGAATTCGTGCGACGTATCACGAGAGTACGAGACTCGTTGATGCGGCTGTGACTTCGACGAGCGGAAGAGATTGACGTCGAGGGAGACTTTTGGGCCTTAACGGGGATTTCGATAAGGCCCAAAAATTATTTTTTGCGCAATGTTCTTTTTTGTGGCTGAAATATTCGAGCTGATTCTCTCGCCGAGAGGAACATTCAACGGCGAAGCAAACCTTTGGGTCCCAACGGGGATTTCCATAAGGCCCAAAAATTATTTTTGGCGCAGTGTTTTTTTTTGGGCTGAAGAATTCGAGCTGATTCTCTCGCCGAGCGGAAGATTCAACGGCGAGGGAGACTTTTGGGCCCTAACGAGGATTTCGATAAGGCCCATAATTATTTTTGGCACAATTTTTTTTTTTTTTTTTTCACTTTTGTACTCCGCATCGAGCGATCGCTTTCGCGTCGATTCGCCGCACCGGCAACGAGCGCAAAGTGCATCACTAAATTTTCGCAGTTATCGCCGCACCCGTGACGTTTAGGGGGCGCGTGTGTGCTTTTCGGCCACGTGCCGGCCACGGGGATTACTCGATCGTAGGAAATATTCAACGTTTCATATGGGATCCACGGCACGTGTGTGCATGCGTCGCCACGCAGTTGATTATCCTCTCGTCCACGGACCCCGAATAACGAGGTGCAGGCGTTACACGGGGGGAGGGGGGTCCGAATTTTTGGGGTGCCGGGATTTGGCTCGGTCAGAGCCGCCCCGGCCCCCTCGTTCGGCCGGGCGAGCACGTTTTGTATTAGAATTCGAGCAAGGATATCCATATTTGTTTTGCTCCGTCGCGTCGATCAATCCCTCGTGGGGTCAACGCGACGCACGAGTTACTTTCCCCCCTTTTGACAAATGGAATGGAAAAATGTTTACTCGAAAATGTCTTATTTTTCTTATTTTTAAAAAATTCCTTATTTTTCTTATTTTTAAATAATTCCTTATTTTTCTTATTTTTAAGAAATTCCTTATTTTTCTTATTTTTAAGAAATTCCTTATTTTTCCATTTTTTTTTCTTTGTTTTATTTCTTTTTTTTTTGGTTGGAATAAAATTAATTAACAATCAATTATTCGACGAAGTAAATAATTTCGCCTCGCGCGTCCGGAGATTCTGCGGTTGATTTGAATTTCCTTGGGAGCCTGTTCTGTATTTTAGGCGAACTTGTTTTCGGTTTTTTTTTTTTTCTTCTTTTTTTTTCTTCTCTTTTTTCCCCTTCATTTGGGGAGTCGGTTGGCGCTGCCTTGCGGAGGGGTTGAATGGAACGAGAAAAAGGGATAGAAGGAGGCAGACTGAGAAAAACGAGAGAAACGACGGGGAGACCGAGAGAACCAGCGAGTACGAATCGCCTTTGCCTCTTCGCGTCGTCGTCGCCGCCGCCGCCGCCGTCGTCGTCGTCGTCGGGCAGACCCACCGGAGCAGCCTTATATTCGCGTCCTCTCGAGTTTCATGGGAATCTGGCCAATGGCCAGGTTCTCTTCCATTACCCCGCACTTTCGCCGTGCAACGCACACCCGAGTACACCCGGCCCACACCAACGCGACCAGACACACCGCCGAATTAATCCCGAAGTTGTTCAACACACGTAGCGACGACGACGACGACGACTGGCGACATCGAAGAGCGCCTCGATGACCGCGTTTGCGCTTTAAAATATGCACGCGCGGGACACACGATCTAATATATATTTTCGAAAGTTGGTCGTCCGTGTTTGTCTGTCCTACCTCCACCCCCCTTAATTCAAGTCTGTTCCAAAAAGAGAATTTTAATAGAATTTAATTCCACGTTGATTTCACCGACAATTTTTATTGTCGAGCTTGAAAACCAGTCGCAGTCTTTATTTTTGCCATTTTTCTTTAAAATGATAAAAAAATCTTCTTTATTCTCTAAAGCCTTTTAACTCTCGCGTTAAAGGAAAATGGCAAAAATAAGGAAGGTAGCCCTATGGAAGTAAAGTATATTCAAGATATATGAATAAAATAAAATTATATAAATCATATATCGGCCAAAAGTTGTATATCCGCTATATATATTTTATATATCAACCAGATATATTTTAATGAAATATATTTGAGATATATCTTAGATAGATAAAAATATATTTATCATATATTTTTCTAAAAATATATAATAATATATTTATTATATATTTTTCGGCCAAAAGTTCTATATCCGCTATATATATTTTATATATCCGAGATATATCTTAAACAGATAAAAATTATTTCTTATATATTTTTCGGCCAAAATTTCTACATCTCCTATATATTCTCAAAATCCACTTTATCTCCACGAGGGAATTATGCACGTATGGCAGGCCACTTTGATATCCCCCGTGTAGGTCGCAGCACGCGTCCGTCCGGCCGCGGGTTTCTTTCCTCGGTTTCATTTGAGAGGGCCAATTTTTTTTCTTCTTTTTTTTTGGGAAGTGGGCGTGCACCTCTTTCCGGCTTTGGGCGACCACGGGGTCTCCTCTGTGCCTTCAACTCCATTGTGTTACGTCCTCGCCGTGTGTCTCCACCGTCTTATTCTTCCTCCTCGTCTTCGTCTGCGTGTTGCACCGACGAAGAATGCGGAGGAAGAGAAAAAGGATATATATATATATATTCGAAAAAGCGCGACAAAAAGGAGAAAAAGGAAAGAAATCAAAAGGGGGAATGGCAGGAAAAAGGGAAAGAAAGGAGGGAAGAGAGTCGAGCGTGTGCAGGCACCTGCCCACCTCATTACCCTCCTCGGGTACCCCACTTGCCGTATACCTGCGAGAGACCCCTTTGTCATATTTCCCCCCTCAACCCCCCTCGGGATTCGGTTTTAATGTATATACACAACTCTTGTTCCTCTCATTTCAATTTTTTACTCGCGTCATATCTGTCACGACTAGTCCCAGTAGCGGTCCGGTGGCAGTGATTTTGTCCCGCTTTGCCCTGCACGGCTGCACTACTGCTTTGCAAAAAAAAAAAAAAAAAAAAAAAATACTATGCACGTTTAATTCGTGCCCAAACTTTCAGTGCGCTATTGGCTCGCTCCGTTTCCTTCCAGCCCGACGTTCATTACAATGGCCCGGGCTAATCCCGAATCCCCCCGCGCGTATAATGCACAGCTGTAATCATTAAGTCCCCCCCCCCCCCTTCAACCTCCCTCGTCTTACACCCGGGGATTTAGCGACAACGCTCGTGCTATCGTTTTAGGCACCGGACTAAGTCCTGACTATTTTATGCCCCGTGGCTTTGCGCGCCCCATCCTCTCTTTCTCTCTCTCTGTGACTGCAGCCACGTGTCGCCTTAATAAGATGAAATTTGTGATACCATCGGCAGCAAAAACAATGAACACACACACGAGACGCGACACGAGAGACACGAGTTATACGCGCGCACGTTTTCACTTTGGGGATCGTCGAGTGGAGCGTGTCGCACAGATTGGAAAATTCGATAGCGCAACGAGGGAAATATTGCTGGGAGTTGGAAGCGCGGCAGCTTGTCGAAAATTGCATCGGTGGCGTCGTGCCAACTCGCCCCGGGGAGCTTCCGGATCGGATACTTTTTGTCTATTTCGCACCAAGAAAATATTTCGGCGTCGTTGACTCGGGAATAACGCGTTAAGGTGAATTATTCGAGGATTTTCGGTCGAAATTAGGTGTCGACATGATTTTTCGAGGGTTCTCGTAGGGCCCAATTAAGGCCCCGAATTTTTTGTTCCCCCGAAAAATCCCGTAACAGTAAAACCAGGAGCTGCGCTCGGTCGAGAATGTATTTTCGGGATCCGTTGCGGTAACTTTTCTTTCGGGGCCCATTGCATCGATGGCGTCGTGCCAACGGGCCCCGGGGAGCTTCAAGCCCGGACCCTTTTTGTCTATTTCGCACCAAGAAAATATTTCGGCGTCGTTGACTCGGGAACAACGCATTAAGGTGGATTATTCGAGGATTTTCGGTCGAAATTAGGTGTCGACATGACTTTTCGGGGGTTCTCGTAGGGCCCAATTAAGGCCCCGAATTTTTTGTTCCCCCGAAAAATCCCGTAACAGTAAAACCAGGAGCTGCGCTCGGTCGAGAAAGTATTTTCGGGGTAACGTCTCCTTCGGGGCCTGCAGCCCGTTTTTTTTTGTTCACCTCCCGAAAAGTCGTGTAACTCACGCGCGGGGCCCGAGAAAACCGTTCGGAGGACGCGACGCGGGGCCCCGTGCGTCAGTTCAATGCGCTCTCTCGGCGCGCTCACGGATCCTCTCGCGTTATGGGCCCGCGCGCGCGATCGGACAAAGGGGCGATTTTTTGTGCCCGACGAGAGGAACGCGACGGCTGTTGCTGCTACCGCTGTACACCCGGGTGATGCGCCGGGCCATATCGGGCCCGCTTTTGACTCGCCCCCCCCCCCCCCCCCCCGATACGCTCTCGTTATTTTCCCCGTCATCGATTGCGCGCTCGGACATCGGGCAAAGAGAAAGAGAGACGGAGAGACGGATTGCCTGAGACAAAGAGGCGAGATCGGGCGGCGTCGATCGGCTCCTATTTTTGGGCCTTACACGACTCTCCATTATCTCGTTTTTTGCGCCGTTCTAGGGTTATTTTCGTTCATTGTGTCTACACTGCGCGCGGCTTTTTCATCTTTTGTTCCGCATTTCTCGGCTCCCACCACGAAGCTCGGCTCTCTCTCTCTTCGCATCTAGTCCCGCGGCTTATTCAGTTACGAGTTGCTGCTATCTGCGCGGCCGCCGTAGCGAGGGGCCTTAGAGAGAGAGAGAGAGAGAGAGTGAGACGGATGAATAGAGAGAATTGTTTTCAGTACCTGCAGAGCGCTCGCGGTTAACGGGGGTTTCACGGCGGTGTGGGCCTCACAGCCTCGCGGGTTCGCTCGGTTCGCTCGGTCCGCGGGGCCCACCGCGGCGAACACGGCGAACTGCCCGACGCGAATAACCGTTAGAACTGGGCCTCACGCTCTCGCCGTGAGCGCCGAGCGCGCGCGCGCGGACGAGGGAATGACTCGGCTCCGGCGGCTGCTATCCGCGAGACTGGATCGAATGGATATTCGGGATGCTGAGGCCGATCCTCTATCCCGGTGGAATTGCCCGCGGACGGGAGACGGAACGAGACACCTGTAAGGCCCAATTTACGGGCCTCACTCTTCTCCGACGATCTCGTTCCTCGTCCCGCGGCTTCGAGACAGCCACCGTGGACTCGAGCGCCCTCTGTCGTAAGTCTAGACCCTTCGGAGAGACCCAATGAGGCCCCGTTTCGGTGAGTCCCAACTTTTGGGCCCAGTTTTTTTATTTCTCGTTTTTATTTCTTCTACCGGTTAGTTTCAGTTACCGGGGCATCTCCCTTCGGAGGGAAGATGCCTTGTGTCAATCAGGCCCCGTTTCGGTAAGTCCCAATTTTTGGGCCCAATTTTTTTTTATTTCTCATTTTTTCCCTCCTACCAGTTAGTTTCAGTTGCCGGGGTATCTCTCTTCGAAGAGTCAACTCCAAAGGGCCCAATGAGGCCCAATTATTATCGGGCCCAATTTCTGTACTCCATTTTTTTGTCGCTCCACCTCGACCGAGCCACTAAAATTATCGCCTGGGAAACTCGAATTGCGCTAAACTGACTTAATGGCGGATATTACGGTCCCGACAAAAGGCAGAGGGAACTCGATTTTATTGCGCCAATCTGACCGGATTCGCGATCGGAATCGCGTTCGGAGTGTTTTTCCAAACGTCGGATTCCCGCGGATTCAGAAGACTCGGGTGAAGGATAAACACGTCGAGGGGGATGATCCCCGAGGATGGCGAGCAGGCATCAGCCCGGGGCTCGTCTCGAGACGCGGAGCCTCAAAGGAAACCGCGCCAGGATTTCGCCACCCGTGTTTGCACGGGATTCCGACTTATCCGTCGCTCGGGCCCCGGACAAGCGGGGCACAAAAAGCTTTGGAAAATAATTTTTCCCTACACCGGAGGCGCTGCAGTCGAGGTGCATTCGTTTTTTTTTTCGATGTTACGATGTGACAAAGGATTTTATCATGAAGATGCGGCGAAACTCTTGGAGAAATTCCAACGCCGCGACGAACGCGGCGCGAGGTCGAAATGTAAATGTTTGAAGTGGAAGCAGCTGCCACACTCGACGAGAGCCTCGTCGCCCTCTTTGGGCCTCTCGCGCTGCGTCCTTCCCCTCGTCCTTCTCGCCGGGTCATCGCCATTAGTCTCTATCTTTATTTCCTTGTTCGTAAAACTGTTTCCGAAATTGTGACGCGAGATACAGAGATGAGAATGCGAGGGACATGATTATTACCTCTGGGACACCGAGATCTTTTTGAATTATTGTTATTATTATTTTTTTAAATAATTAATTTTATTCGAATAAAATCCGTGGTCGAATAAAAAAAATGTTATTCGAATAAAATTCGTGGGCGAATAAAAAAAATGTTATTCGAATAAAATCCGTGGTCGAATAAAAACATTTTTTATTCAAATAAAATCTGTGGTCGAATATCTTTTTTTTATTCGAATAAAATCCGTGGTCGATTAAATTTTTTTTTATTCGAATAAAATCCGTGATCGAATAATATATTTTTTTTATTCGAATAAAATCCGTGATCGAATAATATATTTTTTTATTCGAATAAAATCCGTGGTCAAATAATATATTTTTTTATTCGAATAACATCCGTGGTCGAATATATTTTTTTATTCGAATAAAATCCGTGGTGGAATAAATTTTTTTTTATTCGAATAAAATCCGTGGTGGAATAAATTTTTTTTATTCGAATAAAATCCGTGGTTGAAAAAAAAAATTGTTTATTCGAATAAAGTCCGTGGCCTGGTCAGGCCCTGATCAGGACCCCGTTGGCCCTTTCTGGGCCTGACCAGGGCTCAACCTGGACCGGATTTAATGCTACAAATATTCCACTGAGGCTGGTGGTGTCGACAAATCGTCGAGTCCAGGTGTCGCTCTAGTTCGACAATAAAGAGGGTTCGTAAATTCCACGGACGTTCGGCGAGTCGACCGAATTCTTTGCCACGACGAAAAATTTCGTCGAACCCGGTCGAAACGTGACGAGCACAAGCGGCGACACGTTCGGGGCGCGCCGATGAGCATCTGCGGGAGATGCATCGATGGATAAGTCGAGCGGCTAAACATCCGGAAGACAGTGAGACGGCCGTGAATGGGGGGGCGTCGATGGACACAATGCGGACGAGGGTGGCGGCCGCTCGTGATCCTTGGCAACGTAAACTGTCAGCAGCGGCACAGCCGAAGGACCTAAACGCCGTGAAATTTCGGGCCCCGACGTGACAAACCGAGCGGAGAATTCGAAAAGCCCGGATTTCACAAACGACACGACCGGGACAATGCGGCTTTAACAGCGGCTCGGGGGATATTATTTATTCGCACCTCGGGCGCTGCGAGGGAAAATTATCGCGAGCATCGAAAAATGCGGTTCCTCGGAAAGAGACGAAAAAAAAAAAAATTTTGTCCTACTCAATTTTTTGAAATTTTTTTACCCGATATGTCGACTTTTGGCCAGTAAAAAAATGTTCGTTACTGTGTAAAAAAATCTGCTTGAAATTTCACGCAAAGGAATTTAATTTATATTAGAGAAAATTTAGAAAAGTTAACTCAATTTAACTTCATTTATGTATAAAATAAAAATAAAAATTAAAATTGATATAAAAGTAAAAATAAAAATAAAAATTAAAATTGATATAAAAGTAAAAATAAAAATAAAAATTAAAATTGATATAAAAATTAAAATAAAACATTAAAATTTAATTTAATTGAAATTTGAAATTTAACTGGCACTGGACGTTTTTTTTCGGATTTACCGGTTTGTGCGACAAACTAAATTTCCAAGAGAAAAAATTCAAGAAAAAAAATAATAATAATAATAACTACCGGTAGTTTGAGAAACGAGCGCGCGAGAAAAAGTTTGTCCGACCTGCCGAGTGTCACGGGACATGAGGCAGCTGCGAGAAGTTGGTGCTTCGGTCGTCTTCGGGGATTCGCGCTGACGAGTCAAGAACATCTCGGTTATAGCTGACGAAGGACTCGTAAGTGTAACTTTGAGACGCTCGACGGTGCGAAGAGTCGCGATGGGCTCCGATGACTTTTCTCTTTTACTCTCCTCTCGTGTATCGAGTGCTGCGCGTGGGCTCGACGACGCTCGCGACGAGAAAATAATTTGTCTCTTTATTTCGTCTCCTCGCGCGTTATTCGTCACTTCTCCGCGGGGCCCCCCCTCGATGACTCGTTGTCAAACATCGCCGCGACCACCATCGGCGTCTTCTGCGCGCCTCTCCTCTTCACTCGTTCTCGGGGCGCCCTTGGCGACGCGGAAATCGAGAGGCGCACTCGAGGACTGAAAACCGAAGACGTGATTTGTATCTTTTTTTTTTTTTTTTTTTTTTACAAAATTCAATCCTACTATTTTTGCAAAATTTATATTAAAAACGTATTACAAACTTTAGGAATTAACTCAATAATAATACTAATAAAAAAAAATTTAAATAATAATTTGTGTAAAGTATAATATTTTTCAAACTAAACTTTATATTAAAACCGTATTACAAATTTTAGCGAATTAACTCAATAATAATAATAATAATAATGACAAAATAATTTGAAAAAAAAAAAAAAAAATAATAATAACAATAATAATAATAATAATAATAATTACAAAATAATTTGAAAAAATAAAAATAAAAATAAAATAATAATAACAATAATAATAATAATAATAATTACAAAATAATTTGAAAAAATAAAAACAAAATAATAATAATAATAATAATCATAATTTGTTTAAAGTATAATATTTTCCAGACTTGTTTATAATGAATGTTTTGTAATTGTTATTATCCAAAATATTTTTAGTATTTCTTGTCATTCATAAAAAAAAAAAAAGTTTCTTCAACTCTAAAATGAAAAAAAAAAAAAAAAAAAAAAAAAAAAAAAAAAAAAAAAAAAACGAAATACGTCTAAAGTGCTAATCGCGTGCGGTATAACTCAGAGTCCGGGGCACGGCTACCGCTCGCGCGCGCTGCGCGTCTCGTGGAAGTGGCGATAAGCGCGGAGAGTCCATACGGACAAGGATGAGGCTGTGATGCTGATGGCGATGGTGGCGGCGGCGGCCGGGGAGGAGGAGAAGGAGGAGGGGGGAGGGGGGTGAGGAGGGGCAGGAGGGGGAGGAGGCCGCTCTCATCGGCGAGGAACTCGAAAGGTTAATGATTTCAGGCCGTCCCGATCGCTGGAGAATAAAAAAAAAAAAAGAAGCGAAGAAAAAAAGAAAAAGATTGAGTCTGCCTCACTCGAGACTCGTGAGCTCTCGGGCGGACGAACTCGAACACGATCGCCGAGAGAAAGAGAGAGAGGGAAATACCGAGCAGTCGAGCTGGAGCGAGCGAGATGACGAAAAAAAAAAAAAAGCACGAGATGGGTGGGGGGACATTAAAGTGAAGGCGTATGTATATTTATATACCGGGGCACGCATGCATATGCATATATTTGAATAAACACATATTGACTCGCCGTCCATTTATTCATTTATATGCAAACGTCACGCTGCTGTTGGGCCGCTAGAACCGCCGAGGGGGCGGGAGGGAGGGGGGGGGGGCAGGTGGTACAGCGATCGAAAACGTGAGCGCTCGAAAACTTTTCCCTCCCTTTTGCCCCCCTCCCTCTCCGCCCCCCCCCCTTCCTGCCCCGCGAAACTATCGGCGGAAATGACAAAATAGATCGGAAAAGTTGCGAAGTGAAAAAAAAAAAAAAAAAAAAAAAAAAAAAAAATACGAGGGCAAGAAAATCAAATGCAATTTTTTTTAAATTGGCGACTGGTGCAAAAAAAAATTAACGAAACGACATTTTTGCAGTCGAAATATTTAAGCGCGAGATTGAATTTTCCTTCGGGAATTAATCGCGAAAAAATTGCGCGCCTGACAAAATAGATCAGAAAAATTATGAAGTGAAAAAAAAAACACGGGCGAGAAAATTAAATTCAGGATTTTTTTTTAAATTATCAACTGAAGAAAAAAAAATTAACGAAACGACATTTTTGTAGTCGATATTTAAGTGCAAATATTTCAATCGCGAGATTGAATTTTCCCTCGTGAATTAATCACACAGAATTCGCGTGAGAAAATAAAAACCGGCCGCACTCGCGTTTCGTTTCTTTTATTTTTTTTTCTCTTTCTTCTTTTATTTCTTTATTTTTAATTACGCTCGGCGCGTCGACGACGTTGAGATTGAGAAATCACGAGGAACCAAGACGCAGCCGTCCAGTGCCAGGAGAAGTGGAAGGTGGTGGGGGGAAGGGGGGGGGGGGCTGATTCGAGGCTGAGGCGTAAGAGAACGAGGAGAAGGCGAGGAAGGTTTGAGCGCGTTTGGACGGCCTTTCGGGTACGAAGACCGGGCGAAGCGTCGTAAGACGCGAGGGGGGGGGGGGGGGGCGAAGCGAAGGCGGATGGTTGGACGATGATGGGGAACGAAGTGCAGGGCGCTCGGACCACGCGGGATCTCTCGCGAGCGGCGCGAGAGACTCGAGAGCCGGCGGACCTCACCTTTGTATATCGGAGCGGCTACATTAGCCTTTGTAGATAGTGCTAAGTGCCCCTGGATATTTTAGTCACCGGGCGAGGATCGACGCAGCGCGCGCGCGCGCAGCGGCCAGACGCGCAACGACGGAACGAGAACAAGACGGCGCGAACCCCCCTCCACCCCCCGACTGACATATTCTTATCGTCGATTTACAGTAAACGGGGGGACGTGAAGAAGAGAGAAGAAAAAAAAAGAAAAAAAAAAAAAAACGTCATAAACCACCGAAATCTCGACAAGGACAAGAACATTCCTGGGTTATTAGACACGAGATTACTTCTCACTTCTCGCGCTTCCGATTGACCCGCGGCGCTCGACGCTCGGGAATAGATTTCCGACACGCGTTGCGCGCGCACAGCGAAAACTTAATTGAAATAAATTATTTATTTAATACTATTATTATTATTTTTATTAATTAAAAATAAAAGATACTTGATTCTTAATATTTTATAATAATAATAATAATAATAATAAAAGTATAGTATAAAATACAATACAATATAATAATAATAATAATAAGAATAAGAATAAGAATAAGAATAAGAATAAGAATAAAAAATAATAATCGTTTTATTATTGTTATTATTATTATTATAAAAATAATAAGAATAAGTATAAGAATAAAAAATAATAATAGTTTTATTATTATTATTATTATTATAAAAATAATAATAATAGCATAATAATAATAATTGTTATTATTTTTATTATTAATAAAAATATAGTCTCAAAATCACGAGAAAGAAATGAGTTATTTATAGCAACCAGAATAATAATCACCGTTATACAATCGCCATCACCGACGATAATAATAATAAGTAAAATAATCTTAATTCCATTTGTTCCCCACGCGAGTCCGATTTCCAGGCTCGCCGCGCGACTTTTCGTCCGTTCACCAAAGCCGCGCAAGAAGAAGGAAGCGAACGAACGCTCGCGCGCGCGCGCGACGAGGGCTCATTAGTCAGAGTCAAACATTTAACTTGCCTCTTCGTTGTCGGTGTTTTTTTTCTGTCTTCCCTCTCGCCGTTTATTCCTTTTCTTCGCAAACGCAATTCTTCCGCCTCGCGCGGCAGATTCGAGTCCGCGCGTTGTCCACGTTGACGTGACGTAAAATGTACAGTGGAACCCCGATTAACCGGGACACTCGGGACCGCAGAATTCTCGGATGATCGAAATCCCTGAGAATCCGAACTAAAGAGCAAAAAGTTGCGTAAATCGATAATGACAAACGATACAAATTTATTTTCACTAGTTTTGCAATGACATTTCGTACAAGTTACACTTGATTGGTGGATAGTATAAAAAATATAAAAGCTATAAAAAGCTTAAAAAGCTTTTTAAAGTATAAAAGTATATAAAGCTTTCAGTGTTTTTTATTTGTTATTTATTATTTAATTTTTTATTTATTATTTAAGTTTTTATTTATTATTTAGTTTTAAATTTATTATTTAATTTAATGTTTAATTTTTAATCATTTTAATTTTTAAACGTTAACTAAACCAGACTCTTTTTTTCGAAGTACTCAGTGACTTTCGTTTGTCTCCTGCACCCCTGATCAGGCCCTGACAGGGCTGAGTACGGCCCTGATCAGGGCCTGAACGGGGCCTGATTTTCTACTAGGGATAAATCGACCGCGGTTAATCGGGGTTCTCCTGTACCCAAACGGGCTGTACATAAACACGTAACTATATATTCATACGTCCGCGTCCCGCTGATGTGGGCCCAGTGCGCGCAGTCATTTAGTTTTTTATTCCATGAATTAATGACTACATTTCGCGCCGGGTCATCAGCGCTGTTTTCTCGCTCTCTCTCTCTCTCCCTAGTCGGAAGCCCGCGAAACCGCGGTCGAAACTGTCTTTGCCGTCTTCACGGCTTCACCTGATTACCCGGCCGGATTCGCGTTGCGCTGTGGACACACAACGGGCCCCAAATCCTGGGCCTCCTCGCTCTCTCGCTAATTATACTCGGGGCCCCGGCATTGAGCGTTAATGCGTTGCCCGCTCGGCAACGTAACGCGCGTCTAGAGGTGATTTTCGCGCGCGATTCGCGGGGCGTCGGGCCCCGCGGGACGAGTGTGAGGCCCCGCGCGACGTTTCGTCATGTCTCTCGGGGCCCCCGGAATTCCGCTGACATACGACAACGGCGGTGATTCTTCGGGGCTCAGCGATGATTCCCAAATTTCTTTTTCGTCACGTTCTCACGAGGGGCCCAACTCACTGGGCCCCTCGTCAGGCCCCGAGGAGACGTTAAAACCGTCTTACGCAACTTCGGAGACGACGCCGCGGCCACCCGTAGACACAATCGAATTATCCGGTGACGCAACATCAACGCCGCGGCTCGATCGCCGAGCAGAATTATTTGGGCCTCTTTTGGGCCTCAAGCTCTCGTGATAACCCGAGACGCTGCGTGCGCGACACGCGTAATCTCGCGTTTTCCGCACTTAGTCTCCCGGGGCCCTAAGGCCCAAACGCGTTTCTCGCGTGCTGGCCCAACTTTTGGGCCTCACGCGCGACGGGCGACGAATGCACGATTCGAACAATCGCATTGAGCTCCAATTAATGACGATTCCGGCACGCGGGCCCCTCGGATCGTTTGTGAAACGAGGCAAAAGTTTTCGGAGGGTGGGGGGGGGCGGTTTTGGGGCCTCACCCGCGGGGCCCCAAAAGCTCGTGAGAATGAGCGATGGGAGCGCGCGGGGCCCCCGGGACCGCGGAATAGGGCCCCGCTATGAATAAGGCCGCAGCGCGACCAGCGGCGAGGAAGAAGAGAGGAGAGAAAGAGAATAAGAGAGGGAGAGAGAGTAAAACTCCCCGACGTCCCCGAGAAAGAGGGATGAGGAAGGCGGATTGCGAACGGGCAAAATATGTAAGCCAATCAAGGAGGCACAATGAGCAACGCATACTAATGCCCCCACGGACGGTCACCAGAGGCACTGCGAGAGCGCGCTAAGGTCCCCGGCGATGCTGCGACCGGTTGATTGGCTTACGCCCCGCGCGATCTTCTGCTCCTCGCTCTCTCTCTCTCTTGCATTTTCTTTTCTCTCTTTTCTGTTTTTCTTTCTTTTTTTTTGCCTCTTTCTTTTTCCCCGTCTTCTTATTTCCCCTCTCCTCTCCACCTTCGCCGCTTCTCTATCGCCCGCGATGCCCTCGAGGCCACGCGAACAGAGATCGCAAAAGCCTTGAAACATTCACGCTCATAGAAGTCGCCTCGGCCTCTCCTCCTCGGCGCTCGCACACCGATGCACACGCGAAAAATTCGCGGCTCTCGGTGTAACGCGCGCGCGCACCACACACGCGCCTCGAGCTTTCGTACCCGGAATCCTCGTGCGCGTCTGCGGCTGTGGAAGGGAAGAAGAAGGGGAATTAAATGATGAAATAATAAAATGATAATAATAAATATTTAGGCGATGCTTTCGTGGGGGTTTTTTTTGGTACTTTTTTGCAATGGTATGTGATATATGATATTGCGGGAAAATGTAATAATAAAAGAATAAAAATAAATATTAACGCGGCGTTTTTGTACTTTTTTGCAATAGTATATAATACATAATATTGCGTAAAAATAAATAATAAAATGAAAATAAACATTCACACGATACATTCATGTGTGTTTTTCTATTTTTTTGCTATGGTATATAATATATAATATTGCGTAAAAATAAATAATAAAATAAAAATAAACATTCACACGATACATTCGTCTGTGTTTTTCTACTTTTTTGCTATGGTATATAATACATAATATTGCGTAAAAATAAATAATAAAATGAAAATAAACATTCACACGATACATTTATGTGTGTTTTTCTACTTTTTTGCTATGGTATATAATACATAATATTGCGTAAAAATAAATAATAAAATAAAAATCAACATTCACACGATACATTCATACGTATTTTTATACTTTTTTTGCCACGGCATGCAGTATATAATATCGCGTAAAAATAAAATCGTAAGATGATAACGATAATGAATAATAATAAAAATATCTGCTCGGCATCGTTGCGGCCGCGAAATGACGTTCGCAATCGCGCGAGCATCGCCGCACCGCGCTGTGTGTACAACGTATCACACCGGGCGGGTTCGCCGCACCAGCGGCTTCATTGGCTATCCCGATTGAATTATTAAGGGTTTGCTCGCTATCCGACACCTTCATTATTCCTCACGCCACCGACCATTATTATTCGCATTGTCGCGAGGCGAAATATACGGGGGACAGCGAGCGGCGACTGTGGATCACAGGCTCGCCTGTGTGAGGAACACAGCGAAGTGTTCGGACGACGACGAAGAGCAGCCGGTACTCTCTGCCTTCGTGGCTTCTGCTCCCGAGAGCGGCGCAGCCGCGCAGCCTTGGAATATAATAAGGTCCTTGCGATCATCTCCGATATAGAACCAGAGGGAATGAGTCAACCTCCGCGAGCTCTGCGAGACTCCGGGGGGATCCTTGATATCCTCGCGTCTCGCCGATTCTGCATCGAAATTGCCACCGCGAATTCCGTCGACGAATTATTACAACGCGACGCGTGCGCGAAATTTTGAGTCGGGAATAAAATTTTGCACTGTCACGTGGTGAATTTCTCGCCTCCCTTCTCTCCTCGTTACAATTGCTGTCGAGACCCGTTTGAGGCCCAAAAACACTTTCAGAATGAATTTTTTAATTGTTTTTAAGATAGTATTTTTGTTAGTTTTTCGCTGTCATTTTCTTTTTTTTTTCTTACAAAAAAAAAGTTAATAGTGCGACTGCGATTAATTCGAAAAAAAAAAAAAAAAAAAAAAAAAAAAAATGTAGGTAGGAAAAACGACTTTTTTTGTACGTCATTCGGTTGCAATTTTGTATTCACATTCCCGCTCTCGTCTATCGACGAATTATCCTGCGCCTTGTACGCAAAATTCTAAGTCGACAAAACAATTCTATAAAAAAAAAACAAAGTTGCGAGTGCGACTGCGATTTATTCGCAGTCCCCGTGCTCGTTGATCAAACGAACGAGACTTGAAAAAAAAAGAGCGTGAAATAAGAGCAAAAGTGACTGTTTTTTTTTTTGCGTCATTCGGTTACAATTTTTAATCCACATTCCCGCGCCTCTCGCGTCCCTCTTTTCATTAGACAAAAGCGACACCGGTCGTTAAAAAAGGTGGTGGTGGATTTTTTTTTTTCCCCCACCACCGAGGGTTATAAATTTGATGGCTCGCAACGCGGGCGGAATCGTTTTAGGGTTCGCGGAAGGGCTGCGCGCGCGCGGGGATCTATATTGTCGGATATTAAAAAAAGCAAAAAAAAAAGAAAAAAAAAAGAAGGAAGGGAAAATTAGTCTGCCCGGCGTGAAAACGCTCGGCCGGGGCTTTCGGGGGGCTATGAAGTGCGGGCGCTCCGGCAATCTGCGCGCAAAAGCCACACTCGAGCGTTGTGTGTCCGCTCGGCGAATCCCCCCCCCCCCCTCCCCCCCACCCCTCGGCTCCGGTATATTTATGACCAGATTTCGTCGGCGGTAAATTGCACAAACAATTCGCTCGGTCATTGTCCATATCCCTCCCGGCCCTGCGGAGCGCCCTCTGACGCCGGGCCCGCAAACTACCCTCTCGAAAGTTTACCGAATAAATAAATAAACACGCGGCGGCCGCGCGTGCGACCAGCGGGTACGGCCTGGCAGTTTGGTTTGCGTTTTCGCCCCCCCCCCCTCCCCCGCCCCCCAACGCAGTTTCGAATTAAAGCCCGAAAGCTTGTATAAGCATATCGCAATAATAACCGTAACGATAATTTACAAACCACCCCCAAAAAAAGGGGAAAAAAATCGCTGGCTGGAAATAGCGACGGGGAGCATTTTTTTTTTTTGCAATATTGTTGCATATCGCAATGATAACCGTAACGATAATTTACAAACCTCCCCCAAAAAAGGGGAAAAAAATCGATGGCTGGAAATAGCGACGAGGCGCATTTTTTTTTTGTCCGGCAATATTATTGCATATCGCAATGATACCCATAACGATAATTTATAAACCCCCCCCCCACCCCTTCACCCCAAAAAAGGGGCAAAAAATCGCCGGCCGGAAATAGCGACGAGGAGCATTTTTTTTTGTCGCTTTTTTTTTCCTTCGGCGCGTGTGTATCTTCGTTCCCGACGAAATTGCTTCACACACTTTCCCAAATTAGTTTTCATCGATTTCACGAGTCGCGCGCGCGCCGCAGGTACAGGAAGTGATAAAGGAACGTGGAGGGGGGGGGGGGGGGGGGAGGAAGGCGAGCGATATGTACACACAAAACGTCGTAAAAATTTTTCACCGCGTCTCGCCCGCGATCGTAAATCAAGTGTAACGAAAATCTTCTATATTCCGTTTTTTTCGTCTCTCCGTCTCTCTCCCTTTTTTTATCACTTTTTTCCCCCCAAACTCCTAAATCCGTATTCCCCGGAGGCCGAGTTTGTTTTAACGCCCAGCAGCAGCAACAGCGGCGGCAGAACCCGTGAACGTTTTTTTTTCCCCGCTCGTTCTTGCACTAACGGCAAAGATTAAAGAACTATATTTACACCGGGGGTGCTGCGAGCGCGACGTCGTCGTCGTCGTCGTCCGCGGAGCGCACGAGGAAACGCGACTAGGCGACAACTCGAAAACAAACAGAGACTACAGACGTCGCTCGCTGTTGTCATTGTCCGCACGGTATTATACAGCACGTGTATATTCCGAGGGTGACGGCTGACGGAATTGTAACACATGGGATACGGGAGCGCGGCTGGCGCGGACGAAATGGCGAAATTCACGCTGTTTTGAAATTCGCGAGATACGTGGATTAATGAAAAGAAAAAAAAAAATGAAGGAAAATTATATATGATATAATAACATTTCTACATTTTTTTCAAATAATATTTTTGTCATGTTTTTCTGAATAATAATTTCTACATTTTTTTCAAATAATATTTTTGTCATATTTTTCTGAATAATAATTTCTACATTTTTTTCGAATTATATTTTTGGCATATTTTTCTGAATAATAATTTCTACATTTTTTTCGAATTATATTTTTGTTATATTTTTCTGAATAATAATTTCTACATTCTTTCAAATTACATTTCTGTCTTACTTTTCAGAATAATAATTTTTACACTTGATTCAAATAACATTTTCGTCATATTTTTCAGAATAACAATTACTAAATTATTTTCTCTTCTTTTAAAAATAATCATGCATTAATTTTATTCCGTAAAAATGTCGTGGCTTATCGAAAGATAGAACGAAATATTAGAGCAGCGGTAGATTCCTCGAGCCTTGATAAGAGTCTCGAGGGTTATTTTTCACATCGCGTTAAATAATCCAGAGGCCTCGTCAAGCTTGCACGAAGCCCCCGCAAAGTTATCTGTGACCATTGTTGAATAATAGATCAAATACAGCGACGAGTATATATTTTAACGGCATAAAGAATGCATCTAGGACCCGCGCGATCGTAACGAGGTTACGCAGAGAGTGAGACGTAAGGCTCGTGAGTGCCGCGACGGAGGTCATTAGAAATGTGCGAGAGACGGAGAGCGCGAACTTTGCCCCCCAAAGCGGAAATCTCCCCAGTGTGACTCTCTGTGGTACTTTGGAATAATAGATCAAGAGTGCGGTTAATTTAATATTTCATCTCGAATCGAGAAGCCCCGGCATTTGGCTCGCAGCGAAAAGCAGCAGTACGACCCAAAAAAAAAAGTTACAAATTTCCATCCCACAAAATTTCCCCCCCCCCCCCAAAAAAAACAAAAAAAAATCTAAAGTGTATCTCAAAAATAAGACACTTAATAATACTATAATATCTAAAGTGTATGCAAAAAATACACCAGCACGCCGAGTAAATTCCCACGAATTATTTATACGACGTAAAGAAAAAAAAAAAAAAAAAAAAACCGCACGAAAAGCGAGCCCAAACGACAATAGGAACGACAATAGCCCATCAGCTCTTCAAACGGGGAGGGCGAAAAAAAAGGAACACAAAAAAAAGCGACGACAAAAAGAGAGGCCAAAATGAAAAACGATCCTGGGGAATAAATAGGAGGCCAATCGACGCAACCATTTCGTAGGTCGGTCCCGCGAGACGAGCGTCGGAAAAACTTTCGTCCCCGTCAGCGAACGTCGAGAGGGGAAGGAGAGAAGGAGAGAAAGAGAAAGCGAGGGGAGGACGGAAGAGAAGACGTTCCGTCGAGGCCGACGGAAGAGAAGACGTAGCGTTTCGTTGGCTCTCGCGCACGTCTTCAATTTTTTTCTCCGCCCTCCTCTCGTTTCATCTCGAGGGTTTGCCCCCCCCCCCCACCCCCCCTGCGCAGTGTGGTAAGTATTGGCGCTCGCGCGCTGCGGCCCCGGGAAAACGACTCCGGGGAAGTCCCTCGGTCAATTTGTCGAGTTTCCATTCGGCGTGCCAATTTCGCTTGGCTATCGCCACCCGACCCGCACACGTTTTGTCCGGCTCGGTTTGCGCGCGGAGCACCGGGTGGAATATAAAACAAAGAGTCGAGAGACCCGGGTGAATGGGGGGCGAGGAGAGGAGAGGAGAGGGTCGACGGAAAACGTGCGTAAAACCCTTACGAGGGACGATGTAAAACCTTTTACGCGCATCGACGTTAGCGCGATTCTCGTATTCGCCTCAAGTGCTACCGGCTCATTCCACTACATATATCATATATTTTGACATTGATATATTAACAAAAGAAAAACTTCGATATATGACGTATTCATACATGATATATTAATGTTATATAATATATCGATTTCCCCCCCTCGTATAACTCATAATATATTTTGATATTAATATATTAAAGAAAAATGTCGATATATGATATATCAATGATTATTATTATTTCATATGTGATATATTAATAAACGTTATATGATATATATCATATATCGATTTTTTTCCGATCGTGCAACTGATGATATAGTTTGATGTTAATTTATTAAAAAAGAAAATGTGATATATAAATTATTATTCAGAAAAATACGACAAAAAATATGAACCGAAAAAAAAAATAATAATAATAATTCTGCCGAGTCCGGATTACAGTGGCTACTCGCAAAGCGGTTAGTGGAGTGGATCGAGGGGGGGTTCGGGGGGGTCGTTGGGATGTGTACTTTGTGTGCCCTCGCGACCCGGAGATTACAGAGTTCTGGATAAGAGCTCTCGCCCTGCCCTCCTGCCGCTAACAGGATATGTTTCCCCTGTGGCCCTGACGACTATTTTTGAAATTCCACGTCGCGCGCTTTACTCTCAAAACCCACCCTCTCCCCATACGCGAGGAGCCTCGCTCCCTCCCTCCCCCCGCGCCGCACTTGCGCCGCTCTACTTTTACCCGGACTCTCTATCGCTCTCCCGTTCGGCTTGAGCTTTCCTTCGAGTATTATATCAACCCCGGCGAAACCCCCAAAGTGCACTTTCGTGTACGCCGGTCTTGAACGGTCTCGATTGTTCCCTTTCTCATTTTCACCTTTCTTTTCTGGGTCTTCAGCATTTTTTTCCTCTCTCCCTTTTTTCACTTTCTCTCTTTCGTCTTACATTCATCCTTCTCGCATTTTCTCCCGCCATTAACGATTCGCTGACTGTATTGATGAGTGACGAGAAAAAAAAAGAAAAAAAAAAAGAAAATTACAGCCTTCTCGAAATTAAATTAATTAAATACCAAAAATAACATTTAATTCGTGGGGATAAAAAAGAATCTGCCAACGTTCCCAGATTCAAAAAAACAAAATTACAAAACGGATTTGTGGTATTTTCTAAAAAAAAAAAGAAAATTACAGCCTTCTCGAAATTAAATTAATTAAATACTAAAAATATAATTTAATTCGTGGGGATAAAAAAAAATCTGCCAACGTTCCCAGCATCAAAAAAATAAAATTACGATACGGACTTGTGGAATTTTCTAAAAAAAAAATCAAAATTATAGCTTTCACGAAATTAAATTAATTAAATACTAAAAATAACATTTAATTCCTTGCGATAAAAAAAATCTGCCAACGTTCCCAGGTTCAAAAAAACAAAATTACGAAACGGATTTGTGTAATTTAAGCGATGTGTGACAAAGGAATCGTTGGTGTAATTATATAAATTCATTGAGAGAGAAAAAAAACGTCTATGTATAGCCACGAATAATTAGGTGGAATTTTGACGTAACGGTGCCTGGACCGAGGTGTTCGGGTACTAAATTGCCGCCGAAACGACGCTGACCACTCATATTCCGGGCTCCCCACTGTTTGCTGTTTGCCTAAGCGGCAGACGGAGACGGCGGGGAAAAAATGGGCGGATGGTTTTGGTAGATCGAACGAGACGACGGCGGCGGCTCGAAAGCCCGAAGGGAGGTGGGCCGAACCCTTTCCCTAATTAACCAATGACTTGGGAGGCGCTCGGCCGCTGCTACCGTCAGCCGACATGCGGGAAACACAAACGAGGATAGGTCGGGCACGTTGCAACGCGCTCGGGGATCACGACGTGTTGGAACTCTTAAGATTCCTACGAGAAATTCATATCACCCCCTCGGGTCCTTTAAATAATTCTCCCATTTCGATTCCGTCGCGTTTCAAAAATGTTCACAGAGAAATAAACTCAAATTCAAGCCTTGATCTTTTTTCCCCAAATTTCTTGTCGATTTTTATCAAATTTTTTAAGCTCCAAGAAAAATAGAAAATTCTACAAGAAAATTAGAAAATTCTAAAAAAAAAAAAATTAGAAAATTCTACAAGAAAATTAGAAAATTCTCAAAAAAAAAAAAATTAGAAAATTCTACAAGAAAATTAGAAAATCCTATAAGAAAATTAGAAAATCCTCCAAGAAATTTAAAAAAGCAATCTTCTTATTTCCTCATTCTTATTTCTCACAAAAGATAAAAACTTCCCAAAAAAAAAAAAAAAAAAAACATACCCGGCTTACCGAACGACGCGGCGGAGTGAAAAACGCGAATCGCGAGAAACCCGCGTCGACACCCTCGAGATGCTCCACTTCCCTTTGACTTCGCAGCGCCGCTGGCTCTCGTCAAAGTAATCCGCGCGCGCTCTGGGCATCGACTTTGGTTTTCATTTTTTCGTTTTTCATTTCTTTTCTTTTTTTTTCGCGCGCTTTCGTCAAAGCTGTGTGTGCGAAATGGACGAACGACGACGACGACGAGTGCGCGAGAAGCGGGGATGACAAAACCCGGAGAGAGAGGCGCGAAGAAAAAAAGTGCGAGCCGAGGGTGAAGAAGGAAGCGAAGAAGAAGCTTTGTGGAGTGTCCGGTACATTAACGGTATTCTCGGGCTCCTCTTTCTCTCTCTCATTCACCTTTCTCCTTCTCTCCCGAGTGAGAAACAGAGAAAGAGAGAAAAATCTCTCGCTCTTTCTCTCGCCACCTTCGCTCCTCTTATACGCCACATCGTCCACTTCTTCCTCTCCCTCCTCATGCTGCTTCACCGTCGCTTTGGACACAACCGAGTATATCATTAAATATGAGAGTCGCTGAGTCGCTGAGCGCGAGGCTGAGGCTGCTGCTGCTTCTGCTGCTCTCCTCCACCAACGATCGATTCTTTTTTTGTTGGTTCGCGATGCAAGAGCAGCAGCAGCAGCAGCAGCAGCGAAGAGTGTAGAGCTCGTATAGTCCATGAAGGCACCAGAAGAACCCAACATCGTCTCGCGAGTTAGTTTCAGGCTCGCTTCGTACCTGCGGAGACGAGAAAAAGAGAGAGAAAAAATAGTATGAAAAGAGTGTGATGATGGTATGAAATGGACAGTATGGGAAGTACGTCGCATTGGACGAAATTATACTAAAATTATGCTCTACCAATTTTTTTTTTTTTTTTGCGGTATGAAGTACGAATGAAGTGAGAGTCGAATATGGGAAGATTTCTTTGTATGGTTTTTTTATGGTACTTTCATAATTCACTAAAGAAAAGTTACTAAATCTATAATATCTATAATGAATCCTATTAAGTTTCTCATAAAAATTGAATCTATAACAAAATCATATTAATTTTCCTATAAAAATGAGGAAACTTAATACGAAGATTAAAAGATTGAGTACAAAAATTTGGAATTTTACAACCCACGTGCATTAAATTTAATACATCAGCCGATGATTCAAATTTTCAATGCTGTAAATTCGCGAAACACTTAAAAAATGTAGTCACGAAATATTATACGTTTACGTGATTTATCGACCCGCGGTTGCAGCGTTATAGTCGCCCGCGCTCCAGGAAAAAAAAAGTCTCGGCGACGAAGTCTCGACGACGACGACGACGAGTGGCCGACGTGAAATCGCTTTTCCCGCGGTTTTAATAAACGCGCCTCTCGCGAAATTTTACGAAGCACCGCGTCAAATGGCCGGCACGGCGCAAATGGCATCGTGTGTGCGTCGCGCTCGCAGCGGAGGAATTCGCCGAGGCTGATTTTACGACTGAAAAACCAATTCCCGGGGGCCTGCAGCCAGGGTCGACGGCCTGGTCCATTGTTGTCCGGAGGGACTGTGAAGATGAAGAAGAAGAAGCAGAATCCGGGCGCGCGGGGTTTGAGGGGCGAGGCCGATGGAACTAACCGGGCGATCCACGTGCAACAGGAGACCGGGAGACCGGGAGAGCATCGACGAAAAAGACGAGGGACGAAGGGAGGGAAGGGAGGAACGAAAAAGAAGGCTAGTCGAGGCTTAGGCAAATATATTTTTCGTAATATATTTAATTGACGACAAATATATTTTTCGTAATATATTTGACGACAAATATATTTTTCGTAATATATTTACTTGACGACAAATATATTTTTTGCAATATATTTAATTGACGACAAATATATTTTTCGTAATATATTTACGTGACGACAAATATATTTTTCGTAATATATTTACTTGACGACAAATATATTTTTCAAAATATATTTCCTTGATGACAAATATATTTTTCATAATATATTTAATTGACGACAAATATATTTTTCGTAATATATTTACTCGACGACAAATATATTTTTCGTAATATTTTATATACAAGCTATAGCTTGTATATAAAGCATTCCATATAAACCTCGTATAATTTTTTACTTGGGGAGACCGGGAGAGCATCGACGAAAAAGACGAAGGGACGAAGAGAGGGAAAGGAGGATCGAAAAAGAAGGCTAGTCGAGGGTTAGCTGCAACGCCCGGCGAGGAACGCAGAGGCGCGATACAGTCGAGTGGGAAAAGGCTGCGAGCCAGAAGGAGCAGCGAGGACGACGGAAGGGAGGAAGGCGGAGGAGGAGGAGGAAGAAGGCACCGCACCGAGACGCGAGGACGACGACAACGCTGTTGCGGTTTCTCGCTCGAGCATGGCGAGAGCGAGCGTGTCACGCCAATTACGAGAGAGTGGGGACACCGAAGGGACGCGAGGGCCACGACGATATACTGTATATATGTGTATATGTGCAGCTCGCTGGGCCCCCGGAAGAGGACGAGAAACAGGAGGTGCAGAAAACGACGAAGAGGAGAAATGGACGAGATGGCGGTTAACAATTTATCGGAAGTCTTGCTAGGAATTATTTTTGTAGGTGCTGAAAATATTTTAAACAATGAGAAGATGAGGATTGCGTTCTCGTTTTCTCGTGCAATTAAAATGAAGCTACAGCGGTCGTCGTTAGTGACTTTTTGTCATTCTTGGGGCTCTGAAAAATTGCGGTAATGCGGCAACTGCGGATCGAAAAATCACGTGAATGTGTATTTTGTGAATGTGTAATAACTATGCCTCGATTATAATTATTCACTTTACTTTGGTTATAAATATCAATTATGTTTTGATTATAAATATTGACTACAACCACGAACGAACAAAAATAATAGAAATTATTTTCGAAAAACGAAACAAAAATAACAGAAATTATTTTCGAAAAACTAAACAAAAATAACAGAAATTATTTTCGAAAAACAAAGCAAAAATAATAGAAATGACAAAAAAAAATTGGCGCTGATTTCGCTGGAGCGTCATAATTTCGCGAATTATAATTGCGTTCAGCTGCAGACGGAGATTCGGAGCACAAAGGGTTTGGGTACCAAAAAAAAGAGAAAAAAAGAAAAAAAGAAACGCCGTCCTATCTGCGCGCTCTTTTCAGGCATTGTCGATGCACCCGCCGAATAAATCCGTCTACTACATCCGATATCAAGAGTCGTGGATATATATCCGCGCGACGATGAGAGAATGAAAGAAGCGCGAGGGGTGGAAAAAAGCGGGAGAGAGAGTAGAGACGGAGAGAAAGGAGGGGAGAAAAAAAAAAGAAAAAAAAAAAATCAGCTCGCGCGCGCGGAAAAAAGAAACGAAGAGTGGAAAAGTGAGACAGAAGAGCACAATGCTCACGACGTACGCACCACCCTTAACTGAAGAGCTCCGCGCGCGCGCCCAGTCAGTGAACAAACCAACTAGTCAGCCCAGGCGGCGAGAGAACTCGGGGGGTTGCCGCCACCCCCTTCACTCCAGTCGCAGCCACCCCCCGACCCTTTCGAACCACCCCCTTCGAGAGACTTGCAGGTTTTCCGGATTTAACGTCTGATTTTTTTTTCTCTCCTCTTTTTTTTTTTTACACTCACTCTCTCTCTCTCTCTCTCTGCCTCTCCTTTGCTCTCGAGCCTCGTGGCGCGTTACGCCTGTCGTTGTTTTTGTCTCTCACCCCGGCGCCATCCGCCCCAACGCTGAGATTTTTTTTTTAATCCACCGCGCGCGTTTCTTTTTTTTTTTTTTCTGCACCTCGTCGTGAGCGCTTCGAAAGCCTCGATTGGTAGTCGGTCGCCGAGCGAAGGAGTCGCGGATGGCGACGCGCGGAATTTTTCTGGAAAATCGGGGGGACCGAATTTAGGTATCGATATATCGGGTGAGGAGAGGGAGGAAAAAGTGAGGAGAGAGAGAGTCGCGGAGTAAAATAATCGGGGAGCGACGACGATTTTTTTTAAATTAATTTTGAAGTAAACCGTGATTAATTAATGTTTTTTTGTAATTAATCACGAAATTCATTTTTAAAGTGGCGAAAAATCGAATTTTCACATTTTTAACTAAATCGTGATTAATTACTTCTTTGTTTTCAGTACAGAATTAAAGTTTCCAGTAAAGACAAAAAAATGTAAACAGAGGCGACGAATTTTTTGGCTGGCGCGCCGAAACCTCGAGCTACAAATTTTCAACTAAACCGTGATTAATTACAATTTTTTTGGTTCTAAAAAAAATAATAAATAAATAAAAATAATAAATATAAAAAAATAAAATAAAAATCATTGGTAATTCGATGCTGTCACAATCGTCGTAACTTTCGAATTAAAAAAAAAAAGACGTAAGGGTTGAATAAAATTATTTACCAAAAAAATAATAACAACGTCGTGACCCATATTTATGGTGAATTCGTTCGGCCGCAAACGAGACAACGAGAATAAACAGTAAAAGTGACGTGACATGCGGGCAGCGACGGCGGCAGCCGAGTGTGTCTCTATACACCGCGGCCGCCGCGCGATTACGAGCCAAAGAGTTTCGGTCGCTCTTTTGCCCTGGTTTTCGGTCCGCGGCCGTACGGGGGCCGCACACGTAAAGTACACGATAATAACGTGTTATTTCGTTTGAGTGTAATAACGCGGGTAATGATACACGTCGCCGGGGGAGGGAGGAGAAGCGGGAGCCCCCCGAGTCGGCGGTGGCCGAGCGACGCGGCGGTCGAGCCCAATTGCTTTCCCTCTTAGTGTGCACACGGGGTTTTATATACACACGGCGGGTACGGTTTGACCGGTAGCCAGTGGCACCCAACGGGACACGAGCTACGAAAATTACTAGAATTTGGCAGATGTACGCCACGGTACCGTTCGCCCTCCGTGCGCCGGAATCATCCGTGCCAAATGATCGACGACCCTTTTTTTTTTTTTTTTGTGAACACCTTTCTCGTCTACGAATAAATCCGACGTACTGCGTGTGCGACGACATTTCCGATAATCGAAGCGGTCATTTTCTGTCTAATTCTTTTTTTTTTTTGTGAAGTGATTTTTTTTTTTTTTTTCGCCTTCGGAGAAATCGCGATTGGCCTGGCAGCCATAAATAGCGACTGTCGACGATTTGGTCGTGAGGCTACTTTTCAAAAATCTTACAGATCGCTACGGAAACACATTTTTTTCGTCCTCAACGAAACGGAGTAACGGAAATATATAGTAGGGTAATATATAAAAATTTAATAGCCACTTTTGTGAGTTTTTGCAAAACGTGATTGCCTAAAAATGTGGATTGCAATGACTGCGTGGAAAAAATCACGAGGATCTTTTTTTTTCGTTGGGCGGATCTGGATGCAATTGCAGGCGTTTTCATCGTGTCACCCATATGGGAATAAAGTGTATGAAAGATATAAGAATTATATAAAATTATATATATCGGTCAAAAGTTGTATATCCGTTATATATATTTCATATCTCCACCGGATATATTTTAATCAGATATATCCGAGATATATCTTAAATCGATAAAAATATATTTAATCTATATTTTTTATTTATATAAAATTATATATATCGGCCAAAAGTTGTATATCCGCTATATATATTTTATATATCCACCGGATATATCCGAGATATATCTTAAATCGATTAAAATATATTTAATCTACATTTTTATTTATATAAAATTATATATATCGGCCAAAAGTTCTATATCCGCTATATATATTTTATATATCCACTGGTTATATTTTAATCAGATATATCCGAGATATATCTTAAATCGACAAAAACATATTGAATATATACTTTTCGGCCAAAAATTGTATTTCTCTGATATATTTTCAAATATATTTTATGCGATGATGAATATCCTGGGCTGCATATTCGTTGGAATATGGAAAAACCTATTTGTCGTCAAATAAATGTATTACCTCTCGTATGGGGGGAACGAACGGAAAGCCCCCATGCATTCGGCCGTCCTTTCGGGACCGGCGATCCGCAGACGTCACTGTGACACGGCGAACGTCAGAGGACAGGAGTAAAGTCGACTCGTGATGGAGTCCTTAAATCGTGACGCGGGCTGAGAGTCGTAGGATTCGGCGGCGACGGCCTCGAGTACGCGCGGCGGATTCCTTGACCCTCTTCGCGGGCCTCGTCGCTCAGGACACACAGGGCGAAGAGAAGAGCCTCTTGACACATTCAACCGTCCCGGCCGCGACGACTCGTGGGAAAGCTGTCCGTCTTCGTTAGATCTTCTTAACTCTCGGAAATCAGTTGAGTCGAACGAGGTCGCGTCGTGGTTTCGGGCTGGCTGCTCCCTCTCGGTTCGGTCACGAACATCGGGAGAGAAATTTGCGTCACGTCGGCTTAGCCGCTCTCGTCGGACCGTCCGTCGCGCGGGGTCCACAGGAGGAGACGTGGAGCTTCTTCGAAATCTCACGTCGTTTGCTCTAAAATTGTTAAGATTTTTTTTTTAATAATGATAGCGACGATGATGACGAGAATTGTCAATTGAGCACTGAGAAAAATATATAATTTCATGTATTAAATCATTTATTTGAAAATTCACATAATTGCTTTTTACGAATGTTTTGTTAAAATCGCCGAAATATTTTATCGAACGTCCTATAAATTAAAACAAATAAATAAATTTTATTAAATTTAAATAAAAATAAATAAATACATTTTATTAAATTTAAATAAAAAGAAATAAATGTATTTTATTAAATTTAAATTAAAATAAATGAATTTATTTTAATATCGTTATTTCGAATAAATATCCTTTTGAAAATTAGCAATACTTTGATTATATTGACTCAATCGGGATGTTTAATCAATTTAATTTGAAATTGTAAATATTTTTCTCGATAATAATAACGATGTTGATGACGATAATTTTTAATGTTTTACGGTGTTTTCGCTATACTGAAAAGCGAACGATAATATCGATGACAAATAATAACGAAAAAATAAAAATAAATTGACGTTGAACCGTCGCGATTGGCGAGAGGAGATAAAGATTTAGTGCTGCAGCATTAACTTCAAAGGGCCGCCACGTCGTATCGGCTTCGCGAGAAACCTATTCCCGTGAAAAACGCGAGTTTAACGAACCCGCGGTTCAATCTTCTTCACTCCTTTTTTTTTCCCTTCCTCCTCGCTTCTTCCGCTCGCCACGTTGTCGCGGATTTACTGACAATAAAAACTCGCGCTACGTCGAAAAAAAAGCCACGAACGGTCGAACGATCGACGTAAATAAATTTATTTATTTTAATATCGTTGATTCGAATAAATATCCTTTTGACAATAAAAACTCGCGCTACGGCGAAAAAAAAAGAAAAATCCACGATCGGTCGAACGATCGACGTGCGTCGATTCTGGCTCACGATTTAATTCAGAAGCAACGAGATTATTTCCAGAAAACCAAAAAAAAAAAAAAAACACATCAGAGGCCATAAACTTTTTTTAAAAACTCATTTGGGTCATAAAGTCCTTAACCGACCGTCTCGATAATGACGTGGGCCGGGATTCTCGTGTTTAAAAATATAATTTCAACGCGCGCAGCGCCCAACTGCAACGCGCGTTTCCCATAGGAGTCGCTCTCTGGAGTCTCGGGTGTGTCGTCAATATCTCGCCGTAAGGCTGAAGACGCGGAGGGCGATAAACGACGAGGTGACGAGCAAAACATTTCGAGAAACGTCAGGGGGGGGAGGGGGGAGTTTGGGAAACGTCATCGCGAGCCGCGCGGCTCCAGCGTCAGCTGTTGGGCCTTCTCGTTTCGCGCCTGCCGTCCCCGGTGGATCGTCGTCGAGCCGGCCGTATCTCTTTCCGCGGCAGCAGCCACCGTGTCCGGCCCCGCCGGGCTCATTAAGAATCCATTAGGGACGAGAGTTTTTCCCCAAACTCGGCAGCGACTCGCCGCCGCACCCCCCGTCGAATAACTAAATATAAACTCTTTCCACTTGTTCGCCCCGGGCGGCGATGATGAAGCGCCCGGCCGATCAGCCTCGGACATCGTGTTGGACTACCGAACGTCGTGTTACCGTGGGACATGAACGGGGATATACTAACGACGCGCGCGCCCACGGGGAAAACGTAAATGCTGATGCGATGGTCTCTTCGTTTTATACGGGCCGAACAAAGGAGAAAAAACATGACGAAGGGATCGCGGGGATCGGGAAGCAAAAAAAGAAAAATTGTGCACCAATTATAGGGACTAAGAGGGAGGAAAATTACGAGGGGAAATTGGGGCAGGGAAGAAGATGTTTTTTTTTGCGTATCGATGAGACGAGAGAAGAAAAAATAAATAAAAAAAATCGAAATAGAAGGAATGAAGAAAAAATAAAATAATTACATTTTTGTAAAAAAAAATGAAAATTCCTCTTCGAAAAATCAGCGAATAAAATATCTTTTTTTATACCTGCAGAAAAAAAAAATTACGCGTCTTACTCGAAATGGATTTTTTTTTCCAAATGCAATAATTTTCAGGAAAAATTCAAGTAACTTGATTATTTCCTGTTTCCCTTAAAAAAAAAGATGAGAGAAAGAAAAATAAATAAAATATCGAAATAGAGGGAATAAAGTGAAAAAAAAGAATTCAATTTTTGTAAAAAGCGAAAATCCCTCTTAAGAAAATCAGTAAATAAACTTTTTGTACTTAAAATTCAATAACTTTTTTTTTCCAAATGCAATAATTTGTCACAAAAATAAAAGGCTAGAAAAAACATTAAATTGATCTGCAACACATTTTTTTAAACGAACCGAACATTCCCAGCCCTCCCACGTTCACAACGCGCGTTTTGCCCTTGAAAAGGTCCGTCAATCCCGCCACTCCTCTTGTCATCGATGCCTCAGGAAATGGGACGAGCTTCGGGAGAAATGGCGAGAGGGACAGAGAGCGGAAATGTCGAGCAGTAAAGTCCCTCGGTTCTTAAACGTTCGACGTTTACACATGACCGAGTATCGCCGCGATTGGCCCGGGTGGTTTTCCCACCGCGCGCGATCCATCAAACTCACCGCCGACCAAGACAGGAAGTGGCTCGTTGTACACCTCGCGGCTCGGGCGCCGCGAGTCCTTCCCGCGGCTCGCGGAGGTTGCGAAGGTCCCGGAAAGGTTCGGAAGTCAATTGGCTGTCTATCCTCGAGACGTCCGCGTCGTTCCCGTGTCGTCGGGTTAATTGGAACGAAGACGACACGTTTTGCGAGAACCCCAACGACCGGACAGGTGCGACGCCGATGACAAACGAATCTCTGAAAAGAAAAGAAAAAAAAAGAAAGGCAGAGAGACAGAAATTAGACAGTGAAAAATTTGCGACGATCCGGCGATCCGCTCTACACGTCCGGGGCGCTAATTACTGTGATTATTCCTCGTTGAAAAGCGAGTGAACAACCGGAGCGAAGGGATCGGAATAAGCATCAAGGCTGCTGGGGTTAACGAGTAGAACGTCCCCTCTCTTTCCTCGCTCCTCTCTCGGCCCTCCCTCGTACGGCCGTTGTCATTAAGCCACTTCGCGTGCACTGAAATTCAGTGATTCAAGGCCAAAACGCTTGAAAAATCTCCCCATTACGAACAGGCATCCCCAATTTCGTAATTAAAAATGAGAAATAATTTGTCAATGTTTTTGATATTTTTTTTAATGGAGAAAAATTATCGGAGAAAACAAATTAATTATCGTATCAACGAATCTGTCGTCGTCGCAGCAAAATGTTCAGCTGCTGTAAAATTTGCAGCTGCAATGAAAAAATGAAATCAACTTGCCAATGTTATTATTTTTTCACGGAGAAAAATTGTCAGGGTGTGATAAGAAATCGAGTGTTGTGTCAACGAATTTTTTGTCGTCGCAGCAAAATTCTCAGCTACTACAAAAACGTTCAGCCACCACAGCAACAATTTTGTTGTCACTCCGTTGATGTGTTTCTCAGTGATTATTTCGTTTCTCTGTAAATAGTCCGCGATTGAAAATAAACCTGGCTCTTTTCGGTAGAAAAAAATAAAATAAAAAATGTTCCCACACGAAGCAAAAAATGGCAAAAACGTCGTCGCGAGTCCGGAAAAAATTCACCATGTTGCAAATTCGTCGTCCAATTTCACAGGGTGGGGATATCGAAATTCCCGTCGCTCCACCCCGGAGATATCGACGCGCCAAATTGAGGCACACAAACAGCGACTCGCGGCAGCGTCGGCGGAGCCAACTTCGGGGACGAGGCTTACGGCGAAGGGAGAGTCGCGAAGCGATAGGACGGGCCAACTGGTCGGTCTGGCTTGTATACGCGATGCCATTACCGTCGGCGCTCTGCTGTTGATACAACGTCGCACGCTGCGTTTCGCCGCGTGGAGAGAGAGACGCGAGCGAGCGACTCGGGGAACCCACAGCCCGAGAGCGAGAGTCTAATGAACGGTTACGTCGTTAAATGGGGTGAATCCCCAGCGCGCGGCGGCGGACTCTGCGGGCTTCGCCCGCGGTGCGAGCACAGGACGACGGAGGGGAAAACGCAACAGCGGCGGCGACGCGTTTGTTCCGCAAGCCCGACGCGATATTCCGGGGCTCTCTCTCTCGACGCGCGCGTTACGCCTCTCGGTATATACTCTTCGCCCATTGACGCTGCGGGCGGAAACCCCATGCTGCTTTTCCTTCCTCTGGGAGCCACTTGCGCCACCCGCGCTCTCTTCTCTCCTATCTACTCCCCGTCCGTTTCACAAACACGTCCGGGGCTCGCGCTCGACCGATTCTCATCCGCGCGACGCACCGGGAAAACGCGCGACGCTTCACGGCGATCCCGCCGCACGTCTTTGGTGCGTGGAGAAAAAATAATCTGGGAACGATTTGACGAAGCGATTGGTGCTTTAGCGATTTTTTTGGGGTAGCAACATTTTCGGGTATCGCAGAAAAATTTGTAGTTACCGTAGCACAATTTTTAGATATCACAGGGAAATTTTCAGCTATCACAGCGAAATTTTCAGGTATCACAGGAAAATTTTTAGCTACCATAGGAAAATTTTCAGCTATCACAGGAAAATTTTCAGCTATCATAGGAAAATTTTCAATTATCACAGAAACATTTCCAGCCATCAAAGCAAAATTTTCAGTTATCACAGCAACATTTTCAGCTACCACAGCAAAATTTTCAGCTACCACAAAAACATTTTCAGCTACCCCAAACATTTTTTTTTCAGTTATAAAAAAAAAAACATTTTCAATAATTTTTTCACTAATCACTAGAAAAACTCCCGGAGTAAAATATGTATCAATTAACTATTTTTAAAATGAAATTCTGTTTTTTTTTAGCGTTATATTCGCGTTCGCTTCACTCAACCGCGTGTAACGGTGAAATATTTAACGTTCGCTTAATTTTAAGCACAGCGCACTCTGTATTTCGCTTCCGTGGATAAATAATTCACGTTCGACGCGCCGGGTTGCGTCGGATCGCTTCGAAGGCTCGGGGTTCGCCGGCCATCGGGGTTACGCCTCGGTTGTCCGACATCCAGGCGGACAGGAGGGACAGAAATAACGAAGGATAACCAGAGGCAGGACGAGCGGGGGGACCACCGATCCTCCAGGGATTTTGGGGAAGCTGCCGCGTCTCGGGAGCAGCCTCCAGATGTCCCGAGACGCGCGCACGTGACCTCGGGTTTCCTATCCGAGAGCCGTGAATGCAAACGAAGTTGTCCGAAAATAGCGCAAAGCAAAATTCACGTCTCGTTTTATCAAAATGACAAAAATTCTTTCATTCTTCAAAACTCTTAAAAATATATTTTTTTTAAATCCAAATTGTTGTTACGTCAGAATTTCGTTTTCATTGAGTATATAAAAAAATTGTGCAACACGGAAAAAAAAAAAAAAAAAAAAAAAAATGACAGTTATCCGAAAATAGTGCAAAGCAAAATTCACGTTTCATTTCGTCGACCTCCAAAATTATTTCATACCAATTCAAAAACATTTAAAAAAATGCCAATTGTTATTAGGTAAAACTTTAGATTTCATTGAGTATAGAAAAACTGTATGTGTAACGAGAAAATAAAAAAAAATGACTCAAAGCGCGGGTAAAAAAAAGGTTCTAATATAAAATATAAGACGTTGCGTGGATCCGAAAAACAAAGAATATGACGATGCGTGCGCGCGACTGGCAACACTTTGGTCGGAAATTTATCGAAATGCCACTTCTAAATATAAACAGCCGCGAGTCATAAGAAAAGGGGACGCACGCGATCAGAGAGCGAAGCCGGTAACCCGGTTGGAGATTCGAGTGAGCACAAATACCAAGGGGGGGGGGGGCGGGGGAGGGAGATAAAGTTGGCCGAAAGGAAACGAAAGCCATATGGCTCGAAGCGTCTGCATGGGGGTTGGTGGTTATATGGGACGAGAGCGGCGGGCGGCCCGTGCCTATCGGTCTCGTGTTGTGGTTCGGTATATTCTTCCACCCTTCGTGAAATATAAGGCTACCCGTCCCAAAGTCTCCTGTTTCTCCCACTCTAACCCGGGGGACCGAGAAAATTACGAGCCACCCGAGACACGACGGAGACGAAAAACGTTTGTTATTTCCCAAAAACACTTTACGTTTGTCGAACACTTCGGGGGTATCGCGCAGTCGGACTGCCGCGTTTTTTTTTCACCACCCGGGACGCTATGATATTTTTTCGGGTCACTGATAGGGGATGCGGGGGCAAAATGGAACAGCGTTTTTTTTTTCAGTTTCAATTATTTTTGCAGGCAAAATGGGACGAAGCGGAATATTTTTTTAAATTTATTTTGAGTGTTTCAAGCAATTTGGCTTTTAAAAAGTTACAAAAAATATTAAATTTTTCTGTTGTAATTTTTTTTTTTTTTTTCGATATTATCATTACTGATGATGTTGAGTATCTCACAGTAAAAAAATACGAATTGCTGAATTTGGGATTTTATCCCATTTTGCTAGGAATTTTTTCTTGCCGACGCTCAAAAATGATGATTGGAATCGAATTTTTGGATGAAAAGCATTTAAAATACTTTGGTCATCGTCATAAAACAATAAAAAAAAATACTTCAATACTTTGGTCATCGTCATAAAACCATTTTTTTTAAATACTTTAATACTTTGGTTATCATCATAAAACCATTTTTTTAAATACTTTAATACTTTGGTCATCGTCATAAAAACATTTTTTTTAATACTTTAATCCTTTTCTCATCGTTATAAAAACCATTTTTTTCAAATACTTTAATACTTCGCTCACCGTCATAAAACCATTTTTCGCTTCCGCGTCCCGTTTTGCCCTATGCAAAAAAAAAAGTAACGTATCGTGTGTCGTGTGTATCGCGTGTAAAATTTTCTCATCGCCCCGAATAGAAAGTCGGCGAATATTGGCTAAAGGTTTCGAGAGCGGCACAATTTCCCGACGCGAGCGCGGCGCAACGTCTGGTTACGGTCGAACGAGCCCGGAGCGCGCCGAACTAGTGCGAGTTGCCTCATTCCTTTGATCCCTCAATCGTCGGCCGCAGGGACGACGGGCGAGTAGTCGTAAGAGGCGCGAATAGATGCCCCTCGGACACTCTTATCGGCCGAGATTAGAGTCGTATAAATCGCCAGGAGTGGCCCGTGGGTCGAGCGCGCACGACCAACGCCATCAGCATCAGCCGGCCGGCCACCAGCATCACCGCCGGCTCATCCCTATCAAGATCTACTTTTTCCCCCGACCGTCTCTCTTTCTCTCTCTCGCTTCGCCTTTTCTCTCTCCTCGCTCCCTCTCGCCAGTATCGTTCTTTACTGCCTCTGTAGTGGCTCGCAGCCACTTTCAGCCCGATAGAGAAATCCTACGATTCCACTGCGGACCCACTTCTCATTCGTTCGTTCGTTCGCTCGTCTTCTTCGTTTCACTCTCCCGACTCATTCGGCAACTCCGCGCGTTTCCAACGATTCCCTGGAGTCATCATTGTAACTCAAAGATTTCGGAGTGCACGTCGAGAGTCGAGACCCAATCGCTTCTGTATTTTAGGTCTCTTTTTTTTAGGTTCCATCGAATTTTCGTACCGTTCGAACATTCCTGAGTTTCTGAAAACAAAAACGTTTTTTAACTACACATTTTTACTGTGTCTCGGAACAAATTTTTAGAACGGTAAAAAAATCGATACGTTGCATTTTTTTTCGACGAAAAATTGGAACTTTGCGCCAGTTTTTCGCAAAATATTGTTTTTGGTCTTTCTCGGTTCCATCGAACTTTTGTACCATTCTGATATTTCTGAGTGTCTGGGAAAAAAAAGTTTGTTAACCACAATTTTTTACCGTCTCTCGGAACAAATTTTTAGAACGGTAAAAAATGGATACACTTAATTTTTCATTCGATGGAAGTTTTTAGAAATAAAAAACAGTAATCATACCAATTCCAAAAAAAAAAAAAAAAATTAGGACGACTAATTGGTTGCAAAAAAAAATCGAACACCCGTCAATTTTTCGAATTCTTCTCGCCGAGAAAAATATTTCGCAATCACTCCCGAGTGCACCGCGAGTGGCGCGAGATCGAACGTCGGTCGGTCGTCATCGTTTTTTTTTTTCCTCCTCAATCCGAGCGATAAATCCCCATTGCAATCTGTATCTGTCGCAGCCGCGGTTGTCGTTCCATCACCGTTCCATCAGCGTGTGATTCGCACGCGGCGAGTGCAACCTATGACGCTGTATAAACGAGCTGCTGCCGCTGCTGCTGCTGCCGTCTTGTGTATCTCCGGAGTCGCGAGCCGAGCCACGAGAGACAGAGAAAGAAAACGCGAGCTCGGCGAGGGAGAGACGGAGGGATTTCGTAACTCTTTTGCCTGAGACCGAAGTCTGGTGCATATGATGCCATTCCCCCCGAGAAACTGCGCCGGTGAAAGTACGTCAGATATGCCGCTGCCGCACCGTCTGTGTATATCGCACTGCGAGAGCCGCGCTATGGTAAAGTGATTTCGTACGAGCGACCGAACGAACGAACCAACGCGTACAGCGTTAGAGGTCGTTTTTTTTCTTTTATTTTCTTTTTTTTCACGTTTGCCTCAGCAGCAGCAGCCTCCGACTGTACACGGAGAGAAGGATCCGATACTTCTCTAGTAAAAAGTATTATAAATTTCCTGTAGAAGGGAGAGATTACGCCATCTATCGAGAAGAACGAGAACCATGAGAATTTTTACCACGAAATATGAGTATATTGTGCAACAAGTGCGTAAAGTAGGTCATTTCCGCACGAGTTACACATACGATTTTTTGTAACCGCGTGCGTAAAACTCGACTTTTCGAGGCGGTTTTGCGTGCGCAAAGTGGTCACTTTGCGCACTAGTGCGGAAAGCGAGCACTTTACGCACGCAAAACCTCTTCAAAAAGTCGAGTTTTACGCACGCAGTTACAAAATAATATATTGTGCAACAAGTGCGTAAAGTAGGTCATTTCCGCACGAGTTGCACATACTATTTTTTGTAACTGCGTGCGTAAAACTCGACTTTTCGAGGAGGTTTTGCATGCGCAGTTACAAAAAACATATTATATATCTATTTTAAAAATTCTCATAGTTTTCGTACTGTTCGTCAGGTGGCCGCTGTGGCTTTTCAATACCAGGCACGCTGGTAATTTTTAATATCGCGTCTGGTAAATTTTATCAGATCCTTCTCTCCGTGTACCAGCCGAGGTGAAGCCTTCCTCGACTATACGAAACACCTCCCGATAGTCCCTCGCTAGATTTGAGCTCATAATAGTCTCGCTCGCTGCATAAACCATCGAGCGAGCGAGCGAGCGATCGGCGCATGTAACACACGTAACGTACACGAGAGATGCCAGGCCGAGATATTCGCAACGTCGCGAGTGGGACACACGTGAGGGATCGGCGTCTTCATCGGGACGGGCTGCGTAAATACGAGAGCAACAATATATATAATGATGATGATAATAACGACGCGGCGAGGGAACGCAACGAGAATCGATTTGGCCGAGGAGATATCGGGGAGATTTCTCCAATTAGCCGGCCGACCGGCTGCCGTAATATGCGACGCGAGATCTCGCGCGACGATCCGAGCGCGCGCAATCGGCTATTTAAACGAGATTTTATCGATAGGCCAATTAATCGATCAGTCGTTTTGCGAATCGCAAAAATGCGGGATTCGATTTTTTTGCGGGTTTATGAGTTTTGTAAGCCTTTGTGTGGGACAGTTTTTTTTTTGCGATTCGAGGTTGGGCAATCGTTAAGGGGAGCCGATTTAAGAGGTAATTGCGAGTAATCGAGAGTTCGACGCTGCGGGGATTATTTGGAATTCGTCGCTGCTGCTTTCGACGGCGACTCGGAATTTTTTTACGTCAGTCGTACGCCATTTTCGCACAATAATAATTCAAAAATGTTGACAAATATTTTTTTTTGTTATGGAAGTGATTTTTTTATCTTTCTGCGTACGCATGCATTTTTTCGGAATTTCGTGTGACGTTTGATTTTTTTTTTTTTTTTTTTTCGAAAATCAGAAAAAATTCTTAAAAAAATTTTACGTATGCAGAAAAATAAGAAAATAATTTTCATAACAAAAAAAATTGGTTTGACGGGTGTTTTGCTGTACGATTATTAATTTCAGTGATTTTTTAATAACATTTCTGAATTATTATTCGGCCAAAATGATCTCTTTGGAACTTTTCATATGCTTGATCTTTTTTTTTCGATTTTTATCTTATCCAGAACTGTTTGCAATTCTCTCTGAATCTCCCGCGAACTTATGCGACGTCAGGCAAGACGCTCATATACCTTAAATACAGCGGGGGGGACAAAGGGGAAAAAGTGCTCCAAAGGCCCCCGAGAGCAAACGAGCTTATGGCGAAACGCATATCCCTAACTCGTTCGCGGTGGAGTCCCGGAGATCAAAGTTGCCGTCAACCCCCGTGAGCCAGCGGAAAAAAAGGTCGACGGGGAATAGAGAGAGAGAGAAAAAAAAAACGAGAGAGCCAACTAACTCGGGGACACGAAAGGACGTTGCGAAAAAAAAAAAACAAAAAAAAAACGAGAGGGAGGGAGGCAAAAAGGAGCTCGATTGGTTTTCGCGATCAGCGGGAATCAGTCAAATGGATGACCGTCAAGAGTCAACCCGAGCTCTCTCGTTTCTGCATCGTAGATTCGCTCTCGTGTGTGCGCCACACGCGTAGCCCCAATTCTACGCCGCTAGCCCCGAGAGAGGCTAACCCCGACGTCCCTCTATACGGGGTGTCCGAAAACTATGACGCCGGCTGACTTTTTCAATCGCGCTCACCGAGTTTTTGAAGCATCCGATTTGCGACGAGAGGCTCATGAATTTCGACCACTCGAAGCGCTCGATTTACGAGCGTAGATAATTTAAATAATTTGGCGCAAGGTGACAAATGAGGTTGAGGTTTTCGTTCTTTGAATTGTCAGAATTATTTGAATTATTTGCGAGGGAAAATCGAGCTTCCCGATTGGTTGAAATTCGATCAGCTAACTTTGCTCTAATTTTCGCCCTTTGAATTATTCGAATTATTTGAATTATTCGCCCGGGAAAATCGAGCTTCCCGATTGGTCGACATTTCGTCAACTATCTTCACTCTGATTTTCACCCTTTCAATTATTCGAATTATTTTATTTATTCGCGCGGGAAAATCGAGCCTCCCGTTTGGTCGAAATTCGGTCAACTAACTTCGCTCTGATTTTCGCCCTTTGAATTATTCGAATTATTTGAATTATTTGAATATTCCGATGAGCTAACTTCGCTCTGACTTTCGCCCTTTGAATTACTCTAATTATTTGAATAATTTGCCAGGGAAAATCGAGCTGTCAAAAATTGGCAAAAATTCGCTCACTCCTGATTCCCAAGCTGCTGCAAATCGAGCCTCCAAATTTCCAGGATCATCTTCACGGTCGCTCCTCGTCCCTTCCGGGACTCAGTCGCTTTCTGAGCACCCCGTATATACAGTCACCGAACGACGGGCTCAAATGGCGCGCGGACTCCACGCTCTCCCCGAGCCAATGCTCGTTCTCGGTTGGCTGCCCGATGATCGCGGGCTCACCAAGGGGATGCCCACCGGCGTCAGCGGTGTCCTGACGGCCGGACCGACGGACGGGAGTCTCTCTCTCTCGCTGTACTGGAAGAAACAAAGGATCGATGGATTCCGGTCCGTTGGATCTCGTCGATAGGAACAAAAGAGCTGGAACGAAAAAAAAAAAACAACGAAGAAAAAAAAACAGACATTAAAAATGAACGGGGGAAAAAAAAAATTAATTTAGCAAGGGGGACCACCACTGGCGCTCCGTAAGCCAATACCCCAATAGCATTAGGGGGCAGCCGCGGGGGGAGGGGGAAAGGACCCTAAGTGGCCTTTCTCCTTACGTAGCGGCAAAAAAGTCCTTCTGCAGCCGAGAGGAGAATGACTGAAGCGACATTTTGTGCCCGCTCGCGGCTCTCCCGTGGCCTTCGGCATGACACACGACTCGCGGCGATTTTCTAGACGGGATCTGGGTTAACCGCGATGATTCCACTGTTATGGCGCGCTGACGAAGCCCGAGTGGATTGTAATCCGAAAAAGGGGCTTTTCTAGCATCGATTTCTATGCATCTGTGATTCTGTGTATCGAGAGTGATGGTTTTACTATAAATAGAAGGCAGAAATACCTCAATTGGATTATATCATTTTTTCCTTTTAAAGATTTTTTTTCAAATAGGAAAAAATTTAATTTATTTTTTCGAAAACGATACGTCGGTTTCGCCATAAATCCTTGCCTAAAAAACCTCAGCTGAATAGTAATCCGAAAAAGGGGCTTTTCTACCATCGATTTCTATGCATCTATGATTCTGTGTATCGAGAGTGATGGTTTTACTATAAATAGAAGGCAGAAATACCTCAATTGGATTATATCATTTTTTCCTTACGAAGATTTTTTTTTTAAATAGGAAAAAAAAATCGTTTTTTCGAAAATGATACGTCGGTTTCGTCATAAATAGTTGGTAAAAAGATCTCAACTGAATTGCACAAAATTTTCCGTTTTAAAGATTTGTTTTACAAATAGGAAAAAAGAAGGATTCATTTTTTTACTTATTTTTTGTAGCGCAACATTTTTAGTTTATCCCCCGACGTCCCGTGATATTTTTTCGCCGAGATTCCACGAGCACTTTGCGCGCCGCGCGCGGCGCAAATTCCCCGGGGTCTTTATTTTATTTAATTGTGCAAAGAGAGCGACGGGTGAAATGAAGCGAACGCGCGACGAGGTCGACGGGAGGAGGAAGGGAAAAAAAGCGTACAATAAGTAGACCTAGCCAAATTATAAGCTAGGGGATGCGGAGAGCGCGAGAGAGGTGGGGGGGACAAAAATTCTATTCTCTCGTTCTTTCGGGCTGCGCCGTAAAGCGAATAATGTGGAGAGCGAAGAGAACGTAAAAAAAAAAATCGCGAGTGAGGCCGAGAAGGGAAGAAAGACGGAAACAGAGAGGACGCTGGGCCATTCTAAATTCAAAGGGCTGTGTGTGTGTTTTTTAAATTCGTGCCACCGGCACCGCCGGATCGAGTGGGAAGGACGGAGGAAGCCAAAAAGCGAATGAACGGGAAAGAAGAAAAGAGAGAAAGAGAGACGGAAAGGCTGCTGGTGGTTCTGGTGCTAAGTCGCGAGAAACCGGAGGCAGCGTAAAATAAATCTGACCCTCGGGTGCGCAGCGAGAAAGAGAGAGAAATAAGCGGAGAAGGGAGTTTATGCCTCGCGCAAGGACGAAATAGAAGCTAAGGGATAAGACACACGATGGGCTCTTAAATTCATTCGGAAATAGAATTTGTCTCGTGGCCCGTCTCGCGGTGACTTGGCGAGCTTTTGAGATAATCCCGAGGAGAAATTCCCGCACCCCCTTCGTGTCCCCCTTCTCGCGGAATATTTATGTGGGTTAAATATATGCAGAAATATCTGTGAATTTTTTTTTTTTTTTTTTTTTTTTTTTTTCACGTGTGACTCGTAAATATGATGAGCGTACATTATATTTTATGTTTATTTCAGATGTAATAAATTGCATATACGGCTTTGTAATAAATACAAAAATTAAATGAATTAATTATTGAATTTAAAAGTAACGAAAACTAAATGAATTAATTATTAAATTAAAGAAAATAACGATAATTAAATGGATTAATTACTAACATTTAAAATAGCAAAAAGTAAATGAATTAATTATTAAATTAAAAATAACGAGAATTGAATGAATTAATTATTAAATTAAAAAATAACAAAAATTAAATGGATTAATGATTAAATTGAAAAATAACCAAAATTAAATGAATTAATTATTACTTTGTTAGCATTATTACTTTGTTGAATTAATTATTACTACTTTGTGCGTGAGAATCCTTAATTCGATTTTGCCTAATTTTGTTTATTTACGTTTAATTAATTGCATAGCCGTGCTGAAACAAAAATTGCGTATATTTAAAATACGGTTTACACCGAGAAAATACGCCCTTCGAGTCTCGCAGTCACGTGATATATTGTCGCGCGCTGCTTCCCTCCGCGTTCCTCGGCGTATTTGTCTTGTCTTACAATTGCGAGGCTACGAATATGAGGAAGTGGCGAGGAGACACAAATAAGGGGACACTGTCGGGGCGAGGCCCGGGGGGGACGGACGACAGCGAACGAAATCCACCCAACTGCAGCCCCCCGGTGAAATAAATCCCGTCGGAGAAAGCGGGAGGACCGGCTGATGGTATTAAATTTACCGGAAATAGAATTTGTCCCGCGGCAGGTTCCGAGGGTCGTGTCGCTTTTACTCCTTATTCTCTCTCGTCGTAATCATCGTCCCTCCTTCCTCCTCTGCGTCCTCGGTGACTCTGGACTTTGACTTTTCTTGTTTTATACGTCTCCGCGTTCTGCTCTCATCAGTTTCCACGACTCCACGTGGAATTTTTTTACATCCATTTTTCTCGAAAGAAAAAAAAAACAAATAATTAGACATTTTTATTTATGTTAATAATAATAAAACAAAAAATAAAGGAAAAGAAAAGATTTTCGTATCTCGGCAAATATGATACCCAAAGTTGCGTCAATTTAATGGTAATGATGGTGACAGTTTCGGCACTGGTACGGTCCAAGAAAGGTAATCCAATTTTTACGTTTCGACTCTGCTCCGAGCCCTCATCAGAAATTTATCTCCACAATCTATAAAAGAGTTAACAATTCAAATAGACAGTGCGATGCAAGTGTGCTAATACATTTAGATATACATTTGTTTCTGAAAATTCGAGCGAAAAAAAAACAACCAAAAATGTATATATACATTTCCCTTCATTTACAAATTAATAATAACAATAGATTTTTATATAACAATTTAATTCAAAAATAAATTAATTTTCAATTTAATGGTGGCTGAGCATAAGTTAAGTTGAGCGGAGAATTAAACTGCTGCCGCGATTTTTATGTTTGTTCTTCAAATACCGAAATTTCTCTATATCCCTCCACGCTGCGCATCAGCGGAGCCCGGGGCGGATTTGACGAGATCGAGGGTAAATCGACCGCGAGACCCCGAAAACTCCCGTCGAGAAATAAGAATCGTGGCCGCAGACAACCGGAAGAGAGTAAAAGTAGGCGTGGACGGGTGGGTAAAGCGAAGCACCCGAGACCCACATATTCACCGAGGAAATCCGGATGCAGTTGCCTCCTGTCCGACCGCCACAGATATTCCAATTGGGAGGATGTTTGGATGAGGGCACGGAGAAGACGAAACCGAAGAATGGTCCACGTTGCTCGTCGCGACGCTCGTGAAACGCCCAGAGATTCCACATTAGCCGAGTTCTCGTGCGAATGGCAGATGCGAAGAGGGAGGCGTAGGATGTGAAATTAATAATAGAGCGGAAAAAAAAACGGCAAACGAGACTCGAGGAAAGCGAAGCGAATGGGGATGACACGGATCAATCAAATTTATGGAAGATACACGGGTAGAAGATTTTTTTCATCGCTTCACTAAAAATTCTTCTCTCGTCCTGTTGTCGATTTTTTAAATTATTCTTTCGCTTAATTTAATTCAATCATTTTAGTTTGAACAACTTTAGTTCAATGAAAAAAATATCATTGATTTAATAAAACCTTCACTTGCTAAAAATAATATTTAAAAATTGTCTCCAGTTATTGTTGTCCCAATCCGATTTTACATTGAAACAAAAAAATATTATTTCGCCTGTTTTGGAGTTATCGTTTCAATATCATTAAAAATTATACGAATTAGAAGTGACATTGGATTGACAAAACTTGTCTTCAGCAAACAAATTTTTTTATGAACTCTTATATTTTTTCCCCGTGTTTCTTCCATCAAATCTCGCCTTCCAATGACGTAACAATGCGGCAGCGATGCAAAATCCGCCCTCACGAAAAATCAATCGCGATTCGTCGTCCGACGATATTTCCCCGGGACATCGAACACCAGGACACAAAGTAGTCCGGCGTAAACTGCGCTATTCCGAATCCTCAATCGCGTCCGGGAAAAAAGGAGAAAACCGAGGCAAGAAGTCGCAAAAAAAAAGAAAAAAAATCCTGGCAGCCACCAGGGGGAATTGACGTTCAATATTGTTCGTCGAATGTCTCGCTCGCGTTTCGGGGAACAAAACCGGCGCCAAGACATTCCGATAATGGCATCCTGAAAATCTCGCGCGCCTCTCCTTTGTCTCCTCCTCCACCTCCTCACGGCTCTCATCTCGGCCATGGCTTCCGCCATTTTGTTTTTCTGGTTTTTGAATTATTCCCCTTGTTCGCTCGGCCACTTCTGCGTTTCGTTTTCTGCGCGTCGGAAAGCCGCGATGAGGATGAGGAGGAGGAGGAGGAGACCGAAAGAGTCGCCCGTCTCTCCTCGAGGATAAAAGATTGACGAAAAGGAGGCAAAGTCTTCGCTCTTCTTTTGGGTTTCATCTCTCGAGTCTCCATTCTCGAGACGGGCTTCTCCAGAGAGGAAGAGAGAGGAAGAGAGAGAGAAAGAGCCACAGGGATTCGTGCGACGCGAAGCCTTTGGCGTTGCTTCAACGGGAGGTTCCTGTGCACCGGTTGCAGGCCTCATTCTTTCACCACTTCTCCCGTCGCGTTCTTTCTTTTTCCTCCTTCCCTGCCTTCTTTTTTTTTGTTATTTTCTCCCGTGTTTCCTCGTTTTTTAATTCTCTTTTACCGAGGCGAAGCATTCCTCCGGTAGCGTCAACGAACGCCACCGAATTTTCAGGCATCCACTCAAGGTTCTGAGGCGAAGCGAAAAGAGGAGGAGGAGGAGGAGGTGAGTGGAGCCTTCAGCCTCGAGCTAGGAGCGGGAAGACGAGGGCAGAGAGAGCCGAATACCGAAAAATCTGCAACTCGGCCGGATAGCCGCGCCTCCCCTCCTTCCTCCTTTTCTCGTCCCCCAAAAACCTCACTGGCTTCCGGGGGCTGGAAGAAGAGAGGAGGCCGAGGGCTTTGGCCGCTGAAGAAGCTGCCGCGTTGCTCGTTGCTCGCGGTGTTTCGGGGGCGAACGGGGAGACAGAAACTGGTGGGTGGGTAGGACTCTCGACGGGGGCAAAACGGACCACGGCCGAATATATCGGCGTGTGCCGAAAATCTCACTCCCCGAAATACTGTCCCAATTAATAAAAAAAAATATAAAAAGGGCAAAAAACACTTCAGTCCAGGAAAAACCTCAGCCAAGGGAAAACCTTGATACGCTACATTTCCGGAACAAAATCTCGCTCCTCGAAATACTTTAGCAATGAAAAAAAAAAAAAAAAAAAAAAAAAAACCTCAGACCAGGAAAAACCTCAGTACCGGTACAAAATCTCGCTCCTCGAAATAGGCTTTAGGAATTAAAAAAAAACCTCAGTTCCGGAAGAAAATGTCGTTCCCCAAAATACTTTAACGATGAATAAAAAAAAAATACATCAATCCAGGAAAAACCTCTCGACGGGGGCAAAACGGACCACGGCCGAATATATCGGCGTGGCGCGACGAAGCGGAGCCATCGAAGAAGGTCCCGTCCCACCCGGCGCGCGATGCCTTCCCCCCCTCACGTTTCGGTGTTGGCAAAGCCCTTCACCGATACCTTCAGATCCCCGAATGCCCGAAAGTGCAGACACGATCCTCCTCGTCGCCTCCCTCGCGCGCGCCGCGTCCTCGAAAGTTCGCCTACCCCAACCTAACCCAGTCATGTTTGCCGCGTCGCCAGAAGGAGGGCGAAACGGGGGATGCGGGACAGAACGAAACTGAAGCGACGGCGATGAAGGAGGGAGGAGCGCGAAATCCGGGGTTCGCGTACTCTGAAAACCAAACGTGGTGCGAGGGTTTTGTTTGTTTTTTGTTTTTTACGTTGTGATGAGTTTTTATAGACACTTTTAGGGTGGGGAGGAGGGTTGAAAATAGTTAATGACTAAAATAGTCAGTGGCTGAAATAGCAAATTTCAAAACACCGAACTTTCTGAATCTAGAATGACCATCATTATGAAATTTGTTGTTTTAGCCATTCGCTATTTTGACCCACATATTTATAAAAATAATAATAATAATAATAATATATATTATTATATAATAATAATAATAATAATAATATACTTATTATATGATAATAAATATTATATAATAATAATAATAATAATAATATTCTTTATTGTAACTAGTATTAAAATGGAATCAAAGCAGCGAATGATCAAAATACCGAATGGCTGAAATAGCGAATTTCATAATGATGACCATTTTAGGTTCAAAACGTTCGTTATTTTGAAATTTGCGATTTCAGCCATTCGCTATTTTGACCTCCCAACCGCCTCGATGTTTTTCGTTAGCTACCCCCTGCTACACCAATTCGCGAACGTCGGAAAACAAAAAGGTCGAAAGACGCCGGGCGGCAAAGCCCGGAAGGTGGATAGATGGCCGAAAGTTTCTCGACGTCGGAGCGGCCGCGTCAAAAGAGCCACTACGGATTTTCAGCTCGTCCGGGGGGCAGCGGGACAAGGGAAGGAGGGTGCGAGGGGGGTGAAGGCTCGCTGAGGGCTCCGTGTCGGGCGGGTCGGTGGACGAACGAGTCAACTCACGCGCTTAGCTTCGCGTAAAAAGGGTGGACCGTGAGGAGGACATCTTAAATTTTTCACGAGGCCACTCGTCGCTCGCACGGTCTGCAGCTTAAGGTAGTCCTCCCGGTACAGTCCCGTCAAATCTAAGTTTCGGAGAAAATTCTGAAAAAAATTCATACGTATTTAGAAAAATGAATGAATTGTTTTCATCACAAAAAAAAAAAAATTGGATCGCCGGGTAAATTGTTGAACATTTGATTTTTTCATTAATTTGTTAGTGACATTTTGGAATTATTGTAATGCAAAATCTATTTTCTCAACATCTTCTATATGCTTAATATTTTTTTGTTATTATTATCTCGCCGAGAAGTGTTCGAAATTTTCCCCAAAACTAACATTTGACGGGACTGTACCGGACTACCTTAAGACCCACGGGGGGTGCGAAGGGGGAGGGACATCGGGGTACACAACCCCGTGTAACGTTCGGTGGCGGAAAAGGCGGACGAGGCGCGCGTTTTCGCTACAGACCCAGCCACACCTGACTTACAGGCACAATACTCGCGACTACCACCGTTTCGAGCCCGGGTGTAAGGCGAAAAAATGAGAGAGAGAGAGAAAGAAAAAAAAAAAAAAGAAACGAGGGAGGAGGAAGAAAAATCCAGCGTGGGAAGAAGCAAGACGCTTCGCGCATTTCCACTGAAGTCTGCAATTTCGTGGATGCATCTTGGCGGGTCTCTCGCTCACTCGGAAAGAGGAGAGAGAGTGAGGCGCACCCGAAGGTCTTTGCCCGCTTTAGATGAACCCCTAAAGCGCCCTCCCTCCCTTCCTCCCTTCCTCCACTCCTCCCTCCCACTTCCGTCTTTCACCTTTTCCTTTTTCGCCTCTTCTAACTCGCTCTTTCTGGCTATCAACCTCAGCTGGCGCTCGGGTTTACCAGCAACACCGCCACCATCCAGCAGCCGTTGCTGTGCACTGCTTTAACTACTCTTTTTTCCTTCCTCCCTTCCGCTCTCCGCTCTCTCCCTCATCGTCGTCGTTCCTACGCCGAGAGCGTCACTATATTTTGGCACTCTAGGATTTTGTACCTCCGCCTTCGCCTCCTCCTCCTCCTCCTCCTCATTCCTCTCACTTCTGCTCTCTGCGCTCACCGCGTTCCAACCTCTTCTCTTGACGTTCCTTCAATCACTCCACCCTTCCGCCAATATTTTCGTCTCCCTTGTCCTTCGGCTTGTGGTTCCTTGTTTTTTTTTTTTTTTCTTTTCTTTTCTTCTTTTCGTTCTCATCCACTTTTTGCCAGTAGATGATCCGCCGATTATATCCCTTCCCCCAGGTTTCTCCCCTCGACCCCTTCTAGCCGTTCTGGAATGGGAGACGTCGCTATATTTCGGCATTCTGGAATTTCGTGCCTAGGGTTCGCCTCGGCTCTTCGCTTCACTTCACTTCCAGAGTCATTTCTCCTCTCCCAGCGCGCCGTTCCTTCAATCACTCTTCCCGGCTTTCGATAATTTCGCCCTACGTTTCTCGTCCTTCGCTCCTGTTTTCTCTTCCTGAACTCTCTGTGGCGATTCAATGCTGGAGTGAGGAGTCGATTTCTTATTCCTTTTCGACGGCAAACTGGTCATCCACATCAAGTCTAATCTTAAACATTCCATTTCATCTTTGCTTTTGTATCGCCTCATTTGGCTTGAGATTTTGCTCTGTTATTCATTGTCAATCCTTCCTTGTTCCACTACGGTTTTTAGGAGATTTAACATTTCAGAGTCCAATAAAAATTTACTACACATGTCCCATAGAAAAACGTTTGTATCAAAACTCCCCGCTCGGCACACAAACAACAAGGAACATCATTGGCGAAAACTTCTGGCCCTCCAAAAAAAAAAAAAAAAATAAAAAAAAAAACGAGACACCGCGGAGAAATTCGCGGTGTCTCGTCTCACTTTCCCTCCCGCGATCTCGGCCCTATTGTCGTCCTCGTTTGTGCATCCCCGACGTGGCTGGCGTTGTTCCTACCCTTTGGCGAAAGAAACTCGAGGGACCGGTGGAAGGGAGGAAGGGGGAGAGAAAAAAAAGCGAGACGCTGGGGCCACAGCCCCGAGGCCTCCCCCGTCGGCACCCCCGAGGGAAGGGAGGGACGAACGGGGAGGGAGAGACGAAGGGGAGAAGCGCACGAGGGAGAGAGAGAAAGAGAGAAGAGAAAAGAGAGAAAAAAAGAGAGAAAAGAGAGAAAGACAGAGAGAAGAGAAAAGAGAGAAAAAGAGAGAGAAAGAGAGAAGAGAAAAGAGAGAGAAAAGAGCGAGGAAGGATAAAAGACGCGAGGGGACGGAGACAGATAGAGCGGGGCGCCATCCGAGGGTAGAGAACGACGAAAAAGTGAGACGCGAAACGAAGTGACGGATGGAGAAAGAAATCGAGAGAAGGCTGGGAGCGCGAGGGAGACGGATAAACGGGTGGGTATTGATCCTGGGTAACCTCACCCCTTTCCGCGATCCTCGCCGGGCCAGCCCTCTAACGCCCTTCCGCCACTCCTCCCCCCTCCTCTTTCACCTCCTCGCGCCCCCTCGTCGAACCCCCAAAGTTTCGTTCGTTGCTCCCTCATTCCCCTCTCCCTTCCCTTCCCTCCTTCCCTGCCTCCTCCCTTCCACCCTCTCCCCTTTGCTCTCACTTCCTCGTCTTCTCGTGGATTCTCTTCTTCGTTCATTCGCCTGTTCGTACACTACGCCTCCTCCTCCTCCTCCTCCCTTCTCCTTCCCCTTCATCACCCTCCTCCTCCTCCCCTCAGCTCCCTACGAGCTTCAACCCTCCGGCCTCTCCGCGCTCTCGCCCGACTATCGTGAATTTCACCGCGCGCAGCAGCCCACCGAGCTTAGAACCTTCAGGCATCACACATGTGCCACACGTACCTCGGCCTTGCCCTTGAATTCGTCCCTCTCACTCTTTCTCCATATGGAGTTTGCGGGATGAGGAGATTTTTCGCCGCGCGTGCGAATTTACACGAAGCTGCGCCAGAGGGAAATTATGTGATGACGGAATTTACGAGATGATCGCTGTCGACTTGATGAACTAGTCGAGTTTTGCATTTTTTGAAGGTGCGAATTTGGGGGGTTTTCGCGTGAGAATTAGGGTGGAGCGCTATTTGGGGTTAGTGTCGGTCGAGGGGAAAAAAACCTCAATGAGGGAAGAAAATTTCACTCCCCGAAATACTTTCCCAATTAATAAAAAAAATATAGAAAGAGCAAAAAACACTTCAGTCCAGGAAAAACCTCAGCCAAGGGAAAACCTTGATACGCTACATTTCCGGAACAAAAGCTCACTCCTCGAAATACTTTAGCAATAAAAAAAACATCAGTTCTCAAAGAAAATCTCACTCCCCAAAATATTTTAGCAATGAATTCAAAAATAATTTTAAAAAACAAAAAAATAATTTAAAAAACCTCCTCAGTCTAGGAAAAACCTCAATTCCGGTACAAAATCTCACTCCTCGAAATGGACTTTAGCAATTAAAAAAAACCTCAGTTCCGGAAGAAAATCCCACTTCCCGAAATCCTTTAGCAATTAATAAAAAAATATTTAATAAAACCAAAAAAAAAGCACCTCAGTCCAGGAAAAACCTCAGCCATGGGAAAACCTTGATACTCCAGGTGGTCGGTGGATGCCCCGCGCTCGGTCCACTCAGTCCCACTTGGAATCCTGAATCCGAAGGACGATCTCACAGTACGCTATGCTGCACCGAAGTTCGCTATACACCGCGAGAGATGGAAGGGGATGTATCGAGGGTGAGGCGGAGAGACGAGAGAGGCGAGACGTAGAGAGAGAGAGACGGAAAGAGAGGAACCAGATTGAGAGATTCCGGCCGGTCGACCTGCCTGGCTGCCTGCCTGCCGCGGCCTCCGCCGCCGCCGCCGACGACGACGACCAAGACGATGAGAAGCAAGCGACGGTCATGCTACGGTGAAGGACAGCCGGTTACGCGTGGTCTCCACTCGTCGAGAGTGGCGGAGCCGACTCTCGCTCGCCGAGTGGCGAACAGAGCGAACCAAGGAAGCGGCGTCGCTGTGTGACTCCTTGCCGAGTGTACGGACGGGAGTTAGTGGCACTCGTTGAGAGTGAGAGAGAGAGAAGGAGGCGAGGAGAAGCCGACGAGACACGCGTGGAGAGTGATGAGCGTAGGAACCGGGGCTACAATCTCACGGCTGCTGCGTGTGCGTCTCAATGGCAAAGCCGAAGGCTCACCAGGACTCCCTCTGCATTCGTCCTGCCCTCGACGCTTCCGAGTTCACCGTTATTGAGGATGGTGCGGACGGAGTGAGAGAGGCGAATTTCTGCGGCTGTCGAAATGGATTAAGGCGATTTGGATTCGGTGAATTTGGATCCGAGACTCGTTGACTTTTCTCTGGACAGAAAACTTTTGGTTCGCGAGTCTTTGGACAAATCGCGTGGAGGAGAAACACGTTTTGGGGATGTTACTAGCAATTCGTGTGACCCCGAAAACGACTGTAAAATTATCGAAAAAATGACGGATCGTTAAAGGCTAGAAAAAAAAAAAAACATTGAAAGCGCTAAATGACCGAGAAAATGACCAACTGAAATAATTTTGATGTTTCGATCGTCCTTCAGCCCGTATTCGACTGGACAAATTAATTCTAGGAGTTAAGTTCAGGTGTTCAAGTTTTATACCTACCAAGCTGACTCGAAACTTCGGCTTTCCAGTAGGTTGAAACGTTCAAGGTAGCCACCTTGAACGTTTCAACGGGGCTGCGGCCACTGAAACCGGGACACCTGTGACTCGTCCGGGCGGTGACTCGGCAGGGATCATCGTTTCATCGATGACGCGTAGCCCAATGAATGCGGGCGTCCGTTTTCGTCTCCCGATTTCCGGGGGTTCGCCTTCCGCCCCCATCGACGAGTTTTCTTATTTCCTGGCCCAAGATTCGTCGGCAACGATCGTCCTCAATCTGAAATCAAATAAAAAAACACTCATTTCTATTGTCGATCATCGATGCAAATTTTATCGTCTGAATAGACGTAAAAATTAAATAATTCACGCGCGTAATAATTAATAATAATTCTAGTAATTATCAAATCATCTTAATAATTTAATAATTTATATCGCAAAAACAAATTCAGAATACTCGACTAATTTCGCCCTTCTTTTTTGCTTGCAGATGTCGCACGCAACGTCGCACGATTAACGAAAACCCTGGACTGTGGATTACACAGGAAAACGACGAAGAAGCGATGCGACGAACGTCGTAAAAACAGTACCAATTTTCGTCCGGTGTCCGTCTGTCCGTCCAACACAGTCGGTCAGTCCGTCCGTGCAGCCCGCACCGAATTTCGAGCATCGATGTGCGCTAAGACGACCTCATCGCGATTTCCAATCGCTTCAGAACTTCAGGTGTCTTCGGTGTTTGTTTATTAGAAAGTGACGACGACGAGAAAAAACGTGGGGTGGAAAACGAATAGTGAGTGGCAAAACGGTGAGGAGAGGAAAATCGACAAAAATAAAAATATAAAATAGTGGAGTCGAAGGAGGAAGAAAATCGAAATAAATAAAAATAAAAAAAAGTGGAGTCGAAGGAGGAAGGGAATCGAAATAAATAAAAATATAAAATAGTGGAGTCGAAGGAGGAAGGAGGCAGAAAAGGGTGTGAGTGCGTGTGTGAGGACCGAAGGCATGTGGAGGAGTGAGTGACGCTCGGTGATCGAGAGGAACCGCGCGGCCGTTGGGGCCAGGAGTCGAGCGGGCTGTCCGATAAGAATGGCCCCGTTCAATATGGCGGGCGGGCGACGCTGCCACCGCCTCCTTTTCGCCACCTGTGCTCCTGTCTGCCTTCTGCTGCTCATGTGCCTCCGAGGGACCCACGCTGAACAAGGTAATTCGTCGGTTTTTTTTATCTTCTAATCGAGTTTCGTCGAGTTCGGCTGTTGTGGCTTCGACGTTGCAAGTCCGAGGCGCCTTCAACGCCTTTCGGAGTTCTCCATTCGGGGGGATGGAGCGTCGGGTCTACACAGGGTTGACCGATCTGTGACTGAACAGCTAAGACAATGATTGAACGTTTCCTAATTTTTTTTCCTTTTTTTTCGAAAGCTTTTAAATAGTTGGAGTTGAACTGATGTAATACAGGGTTTAATATTGACGGGAGGCCAAACAAAAATTTGTTTGTATTAGTTCATATATATAAGGAAATTTATGATTTTGTTCATTCATTGGTAGATTTTCATGCATTGGCCAGTCTACCCTATGATTTTTTTATGACGCTGAAGCTGCGTCTCTATAAACGATGAAGTTGCATCGTTGTAATGCAACGAAATAAAAAAAAAGATATGAATGAACTTAAATTATTATACCGGCTATAAAAAGTAATTGCAACGAGTAAGAGCGTGACAAAAAAAATTATTCCACCCCCTAATAGCAAATTATTTGAATTTCTATGGAATTATTATCCTGTCGGTTTTAATTTCGTTGCATTGCAACGACGCAAACTTCAACGTAATCTTTTTTTTTGCCAAGGCAAACACCGGTGTTTCCACCGGTATTTCCATCGTCTCATCCTAATTAACTCACTCAGTCTCATCGCCGCAATCAGCCTCAGAGAGCTCCTCAATCACCACCTCAAGCGCATCCGGAAAGGGATGCGTCGCCTGCCCGGCGTGTTTCCCCGTACCGGTTTCGATAAACGAATTCATCATCGACACCCGTTGGCGGTGATCGTCGTAGTCGCGCAACAAACTGGCCCCCGGCGTATGCGGTCAGGCAGGTTGCGCTCACGCGTGTGACTTTTCCCGGTGTGTGACGATAGCGAGCGCAATCTTGGGGCCCTCAAGGTTGCGCAGCGCACGGTCACCCCGTGAGAATGATCAATCGCCGGAAGAGAAAAGCGCGGGGAGAAGCGTATAAAATCGACGACGAGTCTCGTATTGGCGGTGCGACAATGTAACGACACTCGGCGTGCCCACACGTTGCAAACCTCTTCCATATAAGCGATCGCGGAGCGATTGCCGCGGCTATGTCACCCCCCCGATCGAGCGGTGTAAAAGTCGTCACCGTGAAGCACCGCGCGACTAATGGTCACCTAGAACCGATCAACTGGTGTAGATTGAAGCCGAGCGTTTGCGTTTGTGTCACGTGGTGCGTTGGGACGACTTCGAGACCGGTGGTTCCCAAGTAAAACAATTACCTATATGAAGTTTATATGAAAGATTTTGTATACAAGCTATATACAAAAGTGGACATACAGAATTTTCATATATTTTCTATAATTTATATGAAATATATATTTTCTATAATTTATATGAAATATATCGATATTATATGGTTAAATGCTCCCCATAATTTTGCAGAATTTGCTAATAGTATATGCAAAGTATATGGGGCATTCCATACCGATTCGACCTGGGTTGGACCCTCGACCTCTCGGATTTCGTCGAAATTTTTTTATATGATTGGACAGACTCCTAAAAGTACAGGAAATTTTTTTCAGATTTTTTTCATTTATTTATTTTTTTTACGATTTTTCAAAGGTAACATATCGTTAGCCCAATTTAAAAAATGTGAACAAATTCTCAAAAATTCCGCATGAAATAACAAAAATGTTGAGCCTAAAGCCAAAGTGGGCCGGGTTTTGGTTCAATTTTTTTTTTTCTATAAAAAAACCCCATATACAATATGTTTGTTTCTATAGTATAATTTCATACAGATTATACTAAATATATGAAAATTCTATATGTCCACTTTCGCATGTAGCTTGTATACAAAGCCTTTCATACAAACCTCAGACACTTTTTCTACTTGGGTTTGATCGCTGCCGGTCTCACTCGGACCCAATTGACCGGCGAGCACGGTAAACCCATATCGGGGGGGGGGGCCCGATCGGCAAGGTCCCCGCTATGGGCTGCCACCATACACCACGCGCTCGCATAATCGCTCTCTTTATTTCTATCTTTCTCTCGCGGGCTCCAGACGACCGGATCATCTTTGCCCCTGGAAATATCCTTCCTCCCAGCTCCCATTACGCTTTCACGTCGCGTCCCAGGATTTACATTGTAATCCACCGTCCTCTCTCTGCGACGTTTTCCATATTTTAACGTGCGGGGAGAATCGGCGGGGAGGAGGCTGAGAGGGGGGGAAAGCAAAAAATTAAGGCCCCCGGCGAAACTGTGATCCGGTTAGCTCGAGACACTCGCGCGCACACACAACGACGCCCGGTGCGTCGTGCGTGGATGCGTGAGGCGCTTCTTCTTCTCCTTTCTTCGTGAGCTGCGCCGATGCGCAGCACACCTCCTTTAAATTCATCCCTTCGGACCCCCGAGACCCGCTCTTAGCCTCCGACGAATTCGACGCCCTCGGTTTATAACCTTCGCGTCCTGACGCTGCGGGATGATAATAATTTTGTAATCTTGGGAATCGCTAGGATCGTTAGATGCGCAGGGAAGCTGCGAAAGTTTCGGGGGAGAGGGGGGTTGGGCAATGTTTTTCGAGGTTGGGCCCAAGGAGCCACTTTGGGCCCCCCCGATTCCCAATACCCGGTTTCGGGCAAAATTTCAGACAGATCGATCGGCACATGGAAATATTTATGTGTAAAAATGTATGTTGAAGAAAATTATTGTATGTCGCATATATTTTTAGGTGAAGTATATAAAAATAAAACAAATTAAATACAGAAAATAATTAATTAATTCAAAGAAACAAAATATAAATATTTTTTATGTTGCATACAAAAATATATAAAAAATATGCAACATATAAAAAAATATATTTTTTGTTTCTTTGAATTAATGAATTATTTTTTGTATTCAATATAAAAATATATGCAACATATATGCTGTATATAGAATTTTTTGGCGACATATATGTTATTTCCATGAGGACGGACCAGCTGATCCAGAATTATCGAGATTTTACTTTCCCCACTCATTCTTCATTTTCACAATTTCCTCAGCAATAATAATGCCTCCCAAATGTCGAAGAAAAAATGAAAAAAAAAAAAAAAAAAAAAAAAAAAAATGCGTCTAAGTCTAGAAGATCCAAACTCGAGTTTCGGGCCAAAAAGAATACATCACCGTTCGTCGTCTCCCTGATTGAAAGAGGTGGAAGTGCCGAGAGCCCGGATTCCTCTGTCGCTCCGTCGCGAAAAGATCCCTCCCCGGCCATTTGCTGTTTCAGGAAATCATCTCTTGGCGAATCCGAGGCAAAGGGCAGCGAGGAAGACGTTGCCAGGGTCTCCGTAACTCCTGGCGTCGCCACTTAAAGCACTCTCCAGCCTCTCTCTCTCTATCTCAATTCGCCTAACTTTGGCGAAACGATATTGCGAGGTAGACAAGTCTGAGGTCTCCGGCAGACTCTGGGCGAGCCGGAGAGGCTGCGTTACTCTCTCTGGCCTAGCGCAGAGAGTCCCTTTTCGCCGCTGCTGCTCCTCGTACATGTAACGCGTTTAACGGAACTCGCAGTGGATATCTTCTGTGTATACGAAGGCCCCACGGGACTGCGGAGAGACTTCGGCCGACGGGGGAAGAGAGCAGCAGCAGCAGCAGCAACTCTCGGGGATTTTCTTGCCGAGTTACTCGGCTCTTTCCGTCTCTCCCGTAGCTCTCTCGTTAGTCTTGCATCGCCTCCCATTCTCTCGGCCTCTCTCTCCTTGGCCGCTCTCCTCGAGAAGAACTCCTCGGAATAGAAGCAACCGCGGCGTCCGCGTATTATGTATAAAGCTTTTTGCTCCCGACGCTGCTTTTCATCTCTCGTATCTTTCAGTCTCTTTTTCTCTCTCGATGCCCTCTGTGTCTCTTCGCAGGTGGATTTGTCTCTTTATTCCCCCCCGCTAATTGGAGTTTTAATTGCGGATGGGAAATTTTGTTTCTCCGCAAAATTGTGTGAAGAACCTGAAGACAAAAAAAAAAAAAATGAGACAAACGAAAACGCTTGAATAATAATTTAGTGAATGAAGAAGAAGAAGTTTGTGAGATAAAAAAGGTTGAGGGTTTTTTGTTTTTTTTTGTTTTGCTTCAACCGCTACGTCCCACTCGATTTTATTGGATTTCCCAGGGCGGCCAAACGAGAAACTTCACCGAGTTAAAAAAAGCTCACGTATGTGAGGAACCTGAAGAAAAAAAAACGAAATGAAACAAACGAAAACGCTTGAATAATAATTTAGTGAATGAAGAAGAAGAAGTTTGTGAGATAAAAAAGGTTGAGGGTTTTTTCTTTTTTTTTTTTTGTTTTGCTTCAACCGGTACGTCCCACTCGATTTTATTGGATTTCCCAGGGCGGCCAAACGAGAAACTTCACCGAGTTAAAAAAGCTCACGTACGGCGAGGCTGATCTCGGGCCCCCCGCTTGACCCTACACGCCGAGTTAGTCCTGTTAAATTCAGCGAAAGTTTCGCTCACGAAGTTTCCGCCGCGTTCGGCTTGCAGCGTTCGAGCCACCGGCTTTCCTCGAGCGAGCGACGAGAGATCGAAGAGAATCTTCGGACCTTTCGGCGCGCGGAATTCGTTTTTTTTTTTTTTTCACCCACGTTTTCGCTCCTCCTGCCGAGAGATAAAAGCGACTGGACGGCAAATTTCATTGACCTCGCAGATACGCCGCAAGAGAGCGAGAGGAAAAGACGTTTCGGTGAGGAGAAGAGATCACGTTCCTGGCAACGTGACTCCGGCCTCGCCGCACGAGAGAAACTTCCCCTCGCCTTGATTTGCGGAATGAATGACTCTTCTTGGCGGACACAATTTTCGTTGCTCTCGTCTCTGCCGCTTTTTCTCACCCAGTTTTCTGTCGAAAAACCGCCGCACGAACGACTCGGGCGCACTCGAGGAGCCGCATGACGAGAGTCTCGCACCGACAAAAACCTGAATTCGGCCCCCGAATTCGCAATTGTCATTGGCAAAGGGGCGAGAGGGGAAAAAAGAGGAAGAGGTGGGTCGAGAAAAAGGCCGGAGGAGAGAAAAGAGGAGGAAGACGAGGACCAGAAATTTCTGCGCACGGCAAATTTTTTGTCGAAAAATCTCGGAACGTCCGATTTTTGTTGTAACATTTTGTCGATTAAACGAAACATTTTTTTGCTATTTCTTTCATCGTAGGATTTCGATGAAGTGACAACAAAAATTCCTACGGCTGGAGAATTCAAAATAATTTTTTCGTGAATCAATAATTTTTTTGCAATTTCTTTCTCTGTCGGATTTCAATGAAGTGACAACGATAATTCCTACGGCTGGCGAACCCCAAATAATGTTCTCGTGCATCAATCAGAAACGTATCATTGTCGCCTCTTCTTTCCATCACGACCGGCAGGAGGAAATCTACAAAAAAATTAGTGCCTGTTTTTCGCCAACAAATTTTTCTTTTTTTTATCCAAACGAAAAATTTCAATTTAGCTTCTCGCGAGCGAGGGAGCGGCGAGCGGGGGGACCAGGCGCAAACCCGATTGCCTCCGCGAAGCCGCAGAAAGCTACTCTCTCTCTCTCTCTCTCTGGGTTCCGTTCTGGTATGCTGTTTTCGCGATCAGCAGCATTCAGCAGTCCCCCCCCCCCCCCTCCCTGCGCCGCGGAGTCCCTTTATTTCCTTCCCTCTCGCTCTCCCGTAACGCGCTATTGACTGCATCTTTGTGCCCGGCCGCGTTCGGCTCGCGGCTCTCTCGCCACCGCTACGTGTATCCTCGCAGCGTCGCCAGGGCGACCGGGGCGACTCGGCTCGAAATCCGGGACACCCCGGATTTTCCTCCCGGTGCGCCGGATTTTTTTTTTTTTTTTTTCGCCGCGCGACTCTCGGGGGGGCGAAATCGCGAAATCCCACGCGGTGTCTCCGATATTTTTCTCGACCGCCGTCGTCCCCGATTTATATCGTTACGTCAATGAAACACTCGAATACAAAAAGGCACGAACGTTTGTTGATTATCTCGCGAGTCGTAAATTCAGAAAAAAAAATTAATTGTGGTTAAACCAAATGATGAAAATAGGTATAAAAAGTCACCATAGCAACTACGGGAACGAAAAGAAAAAATCGTGCCCTTCATCATTTTAGTTACTCAGCATGTATTCAAAATGTATAATAAGTATAAAATATATATTTCAAGTGTATTTTGTATATATTTTTGAATATAACGAAAAATATATATTTCAAGTGAATTTCATATATATTTTTGAATATATCGAAAAATATATATTTCAACTGTATTTCGTATATTTTTTTGAATATAACGAAAAATATATATTTCAAGTGTACTTTGTATACATTTTTGGAATATAACGAAAAAAATATATTTCAAGTGTATTTCGTATATGTTTTTGAATATAACGAAAAATATATATTTCAAGTGTACTTTGTATACATTTCTGAATATACCAAAAAATATATTTTTCAAGTGTATTTCGTACATATTTTTGAATATAAAAAAATATATTTTTCACTATACTTTTTTCCACGGCGGAAAACCCCAACATAAGACTACAGCAACGACTGCTACACGCACCATTCGTTCCAATATTTCGAGCTGCTGCTGCTGCTGTTCACGGTGATCCGAGTCGCCCCGGTCAGTCCTGGCGCAGCGCTGCTCTTCGAGCCGCGAGTGAGAGGACGCGGCAACGCCGCAAGAATGCTCTCGCGACCAGCCCACCGCGTGCTGCATACCTGCACCACAACCTCTACCTACAACCACGGCGGCGGCGGCAGAAGCGGAGGCGCAGCGCGGCCACTGGGTCCACAGCCGCGTGGATGCTGCACGGACAGCAGCAGCGGCAGCGGCAGCAAAAGCATCCTATCGGGCCCAGGACAACGAGCCGCGCGTCGATTCCCCTGGCCGCTTCCTTGCTTCGAGCTCTCCTCGCGCGAGAGTCCCGCACAGTCCTTTTGTCGTCTGAGAAATTGAAGGAGAAAGAAGGAGATGAGCTCGCGACGAGGAGGCAACAACGCGGCGAGGAGGAGCGAGACGGCGAAACGAGCGAAAGGTTGATCAAGAAGAAACGGGGATACGATATATAGATGGAAGGGGCAGGGAGAGGAGGAAGGGGAGAGCAATAATGGCCAACGCAGGGTGCGTACTCTGGGCACTGTATACGCTGCACGCAGCGTGCGTGCGCAGCGCTATGGGCAAAGTCACTGGTAAATTAATACAGTTGAGCGGAATCATTTGATTATCGTGTTACGGAGAAAAATAATCGGGAGTGATGACAAATTTTTATTTTTGGGTTAACGAATTTTTTTGTTGGTGTAGCAACATTTTTAGGTACCACAGAAAATGTTTTAGCTAACGCAGCGAAATTTTTAGCTAACACAGAAATTTTTTTTTTATCACCCCGTTGATATTTTTTTCAGTGTAGGTTTCTATGGAATCTAACATTTTCCGACTTTTCGGGAAAATGTTAACGATTGACTTGATATTGTTGAATTATGTGACGCAGCTGCAAAAACAATCTCGTATTTTTATCGCAATTTGTAAAAAAATAAATACTAAAAGCCAAAAATCCAACAAAACCGGTAAATAAAAAGGCCAGAATGACCAACACTTTTAAAATGATAATGAATCTAATGTTCATCCAAGACGTCGTATTTTCTCACGAATTCTCAAAAAGCTGTTGTTCATTTACCGGTGCATTCACAGCCTACCGAGAGGGAAAAAGACACTGTAGTCTTCATTCTTGTCTTTAATTTCACCGTCTCCATGGCAATTAATTCCGCAGGAAAAACGCGTCGGGTGTAGCGTGGGGGATTTTCGAGTCGCGCCGGGAAATAAAATCCCGAGGTTTAATGGGACCGGAGTCGCCTTAAAAGTCGCGAAAACGATAGTTCGAGCGCAGTCGGCAGCCGACCGGTGTCGGGTTGTCCGACCGCCCGGGACAGGCGACGTACAAAACGAGCTACAACATTTTTGACGTCTAATTTTAGCGAGCAAAAAAAAAATAAAAAAAACAAATCTCCAAAAAAAACGAAGCGACCGAAACCGCGATGAAAAATTCATTTTCGTTCACCGCTACGCGGGGCCGTTAGGCCCATTCGCGTGGGGTGGGGGGGAATAAGGCCCCGGCGACCGCGCCGCGCCGGGCCTTATCTCTTCCAGTCGAAATGATTTCAGACCCATTAGTATCAAGTCGGAGAGGCAGTCAAGGAGAGGAGAAACCCAGAGCGCGTTTCACCACGATGAAATAAACTTGTCAAGCTCGGGAGTCGAGATACACGGAGAGAGCGAAAGAGAGAAACACATAGAGAGAGAGAGAGAGGAACGAGCGGAGAGGGAGGAAAGAGGACGGAGAGAGAGAGAGAGTAGGGCCCACCGCCAACGGCCTCTCGCGCGTAACCGGCGCAAAACGAGGATCGCGCGAGACGAAACGCGATATGCAAGCCGCGCAACACCGGGCAACACGAGCGAGCATAAATTTCAAACGCGCTTGGAAAAAGTCTTTGCCACACACACACACACTGTACTACCTTTATATATACATACATGTATACAGAGTCGAGAATAAGAAGAAGAAAAAGGAGCGGGAGTAGTGAGCCGGGGACCTAAGGCCCAGATGGTGGAATCGAGCGAGAAGGAAAATTCCCGCACGGCGCACGCAGATAGAGAAGTTAGAAGTAGAATATTTCTCGCGGTCTCGTGGAGCAAGAGCGTACGGTACAGGACGAAAAAAAAAAAAGCAAGACGGCGGCCCCGACTTCGAGGGAACGGCCGAGAGGGCCCAACGGGCGCGCGCGTGAGGTACGGGGCCTCAGGGGCCCCGCGGAGCGGCATTAGCTCCGTATTACGTATTTTCCGCGCGGCGCATTCGAAACGTATACTCGGCGCCTATCTCTCTCGCGGTGTGTGTGGAGACCGCAGCGGCGCATTTACGTGCGTTTACTCGGGTGCCTCTGTCTCGGAGGGAGGAGTGGGGAGGGGGGGGGGGCCTTTAAAGCCCCCGGGAGAGACGCGTGAGGCCCCGGACGGCGCATAACCCTCGCGGCTCTCGTTCGCTCGGGCCAGCTGCCGAGATACGCGCAATACTGTAACCCACAGCGCGCGCGAGGACCACATAGCATAGTCGTACTTTATCTCGCGCGCGCGCGCGGATACTGTACAGCACTGCGGGGCCCGCGCCGGGGCCTCATGGCGAAGTATGAGAGCCTCTCCTGAACCCCCCCGTGATAATCCACGTTGGACTCTCGGGCGCAAAGACGGCGCAACACCCAAGGAATGCCTACTTTTACTTTCCCCCCACCCGCCCTCGCCCCGCCGGCGCTGCCCGGTCATGTGGGGCCCCTGGTCTTTCCGGCCGCGCGCACCGGCACCGTTAAATATGGATCCTGCGCGCAGGGGCCCATTATGCGAGGAGGAGGATCGTAACGTTGCGCTGGGACGCTCGGGCTGAGTGGCAGCGGCGGCGGCTCTTGGTGTCTTCGCGACGATGTTGGGCCTGGTTCGGAGATATCGTGGGGCCCATTTTTGGGGCCCCGATATTGACCTTCCGTGCGTTGTGCGAAGGTCGGTGGTTGTTGGAAAAATTGGAACGTTGTGTTGGGACTTTCGGGATGAGATCTTGGTGACCTCGTGGCCTTTGGCGATTTTGGGCCTGATTGGGGGCATCGTGAGGCCCATTTTTGGGGCCGCCAGGAAGAGATTGACCTTCTGGTCCCAGTGCAATAAATAATATATCTATCTATCTATCTTGTGTCTTTGCTGATGTTGGGCCCCGATTACAGGTCTCGTGAGGCCCATTTTTGGGGTCGTGAGGTCATTGCTGGTTGTCGGAAAAATCGTACCGTGATATCCCACGCGGCCGAGTCTTTGTTGTTCGTCATCCAGAATTTCCAGCGAGCCATCGCATGACGCTCCGTGCGGCGATCTCGCTTTGGGGCCCGAGCGGCGGGCCGCCACGCAGTGGGTGTCCCCGGGGCGATGGATAGGGCCCATTTGGTGGGGCCACGTGAAACCCCACCGCGGGGTGGCAAACGGTCACGCCGACGCGACGTCAGCCTCCCGCATTCTACGGGTTCTCCCCTTTATTTCGTCATTTTTTTCTTAAATTTATTAACATTTTTTTTTTTCGTGATACATAATTTCCCCGCCACGTCGGGCGAGAGCGGAAGCCGATTGGCGTCACCTCGGGAAACCCGGGGTGGAGCGCGAGAGGCGCACAGCCAACGGGCGTTCAATCGTTTCGACGTACGACTCACAGTCGACCCGGGAAAACCGATGAGAAAGCGGCGCGCGGCGCACCTGGAGCTCTTCCGTCGCGGCGCAACCGACGATCTGGGTCAAGCGCCCCCCCTGTCTCCCCCCCCCCCCCTCGCTCCTCGAATCAAAAGAGACCGTAACCAATTACCTATCGTCACTAATTAGTAATTAGCCGCGCGGTATCGCGGCTGAAGCGAGACTCACGGCGTTGATAGACGCGACGCTGATAATCCGCGAGAATCGCAATCGACCAACGGGAAAGCGAGTTCGCGGGGGGCGGGAGGGAATCGTCGCCTCGCGCGAACGCGAACAACGGGGGACGAAAAGCTGCGCCTAAATGAGGAAAGGGATCGGAGTGGTGTGAAGGATGAAAAGAGCTTGGAGATGCGAAGATACATCCAGGGTTGGCTGGATTTTTAGCGCAACGTCGAATCGTCGACTCTCCTCAAACACTCCCTTTCAGCGGTTAACTCGAGGTGGAAGGCAACTTTTTACAAGGGACTACGTGGATAGGGTTTTCAAAGTTTACGAAACGAGATATTTTACCCACCGATTTTTTTCAACAGGGAAAACTAAATAAATCGGACGATAAGAATAACGCGATACGGCAAGGAGAAAAAAAAAGCTTGTCGATGCGATGATTACTCAAGTCCGTTACATCCGCGCGACTCGACGGCCAAATCCTCTCGCTCCCCATCAGCTCCGGTCGAATCCTCTCCCCTTTCGTCCTCAGGCAACTTCAACCCTGCGAACTTCTTCGTGCCGTCCTCCTTCCTCCTTCCTCCTCCCGTAAAGGCCTCTTTCGACGGGCGTTTCACGCGCTTTTCTTCGATTTTCCATGGGCTAAGTCTCGGGAGAGGCATCGCTCGACGCGCGCGCCCCACGGCCGACGAGGGCGTCGCAGCGTCGCCTCCTCCTCGTTGGATACATTTCCGAGCAGACCATTATTCCTCTCTCCTCCCTCCTCCCTCCGTCCTTTCTCTCTCTTTCTCTCTCTCGTCTCCCTTTTCTCGCTTCTTCTCCACTCTCATCCCCCGTCCTCCTCTTCCTCCTCTCTCTCCTTCCCCGTCCTCCTCCTCCTCCTCCTCCTCTCCCTCCTCCCCTCAGCTTCGCCCACTCCGTCCTCCTGGCGAAACCGTGAACGTGCCCTTTTTTAACCACCCTCACCCGACGCACCGGCAGTCGCTGCTCCCTTCCTCCCTTCCTCCTCACTCCTCCTTCCCTCCCGCCTCACCCATCTACTCTCCATTCCCATCTCTCCTCTCTAACATTGAGCTTGAAAGAGTCGCGTCTCGCTGCATATTAATATACAGAAAATTCGTGTTTTTTTTTCGCCACGGTTCCCAGTCGTCCCTCCTCCCTTCCTCCCTTCCCTCCTCCCTCGCTGCGCGCTCGTCGCGCCCGGTGACGACGACTGCCACAGTCCGCGGATTCGCTACTCCGTCAGAAGTGTGTAATACACCACAAAGTCCTGGCGCGCCGTCCTCACTCTCTCACCGCCCGCCGCGCTTTGTTCTTCTTTTCCTTCGCTCTGCCGCCGCTGAGGCTACCAGCGGCTGCGCTTTTCGGTTCGTACAAAGTCAACGCGGTGAGAGACGCGAGAGAGACCTTCGTGCCTCTTTCTCTTTCTTCTTGCTCTTGCTTTCGGTGCTCGAGTGAGCGGCTCCTTCCTCTCTCACGGACGACGTCGATCCAACCGCTCTTCATTTTTCGATGGTCTCTTCTCTCTCCTTTCGCTTCCCGGCCGCGCCGGCACACAAGGTCGAGGCTACCCGGGATGATAATGGGTCCTGCGCGCCGTCGAGTGCCACACCGCAATCGCAAGAGGCGCAAGAGTCCCGAAGATGAAGAACTGGAAGGACACAAAGGGGTGGAGGGTGGACGTTGAGGGAGCCCCGGCTTTTCATCCGAGCGTCAGCCGCGTCGATAGAATTTTACGAGGCGAGATAACACCCCCCCGGGTGTTTTTTGAGCTACCGTTTCATCACTTCCTCGCGGTTTTTCGCGAGGCGACGGTCACGAAGAGCCACCTACGGAATCTTCCTGCTATGAGATATGTCATCGTTGTTTTGTTTATTATTTGGAAAAAGTGCAAAAACACTTTTTTACACGCGACTTCGTACAAAAAGTATTTTTTTTATACGCAATTTCGTATAAAAAGTATTTTTTTACACACAATTTCGTATAAAAAAAAAATGTTTTCGTCACCCGGGACGAACAAGGTCGAGGCGTCGCCTTTTAACACACGTCAGTGTCGAAAAACCGTAGAGACGCGCCGGTCATTCGGCTCGGACCCCGCGCGAATCCCAGACGGTCGATACCGGTAAAGTCTGGCGCGGATCTAACAGCAGTTTCCGAGAGATATAGGTTGCGGTCGTAAAAGACCATTCGGTGCGCGGCCACCGCCGCTCGAGATAGACGTTGTGATGTCGCCCGTGCGGCCCCGGCACAACCGACAGCCACATAGAGAGGGTCCTCTGTGCGCCGGGCTTTATCTCGGGGAAAGGGAAAATTTAGGGCTCGCTTTCACCGTCAAACGCACTCGAGCGCGTTATCATCTCGTCCGCTCGTTCGCTACCTGCATTGTCAAGGAGTACGAATACACCTGTACAGTATTTTCCTGTGATTTTTCGACGAAGTCGCGTGTAAACAAAAATTTTTTTACGAAGATGCATGTAAACATTTTTTTTTATACGAGGATGCGTGTAAAAATTTTTTTTTTATACGAAGATGCGTGTAAAAAAATACTTTTTACACGAAGCCATTTTCCGACCAAGTGTATCGAATAACCCCGAGGTTGATATATTTTAGTGTCATCGTCGCGATGGTCGGTGATCGTTGGTCCTGCGGTCGTCGTGTGACTCGGCCCACCGGGACACACGACAAAGGTGCGCGCGGGTCGGACAGTCGTAAAAGTTGGCGCGCGCGAGTACCAGTAGGAAAAGACGAACGGGACAGTGGGCGCCGGTGGACAAGACCGAGGCGCATCACGGCGACGTGGGGAAGAAGTTGGATGGAAAAATAAAAACGCAAAAAAAATAAAATAAATAAAATAAATAAAAAAAACATCAGATGACTCGGTGGTGCAAAGGAAGAGGAGGAATAAGTTAGCAACCGAGGCGAGGATGGAAAAATCGTAATCAGCCGCCTCGCGCACCGACGATGAGAGAGAGAGAAAAAAAAGTAACGAGTGAACCGCTAATAAAATAATTATAATATTGGGGATGCCGGTAATAGATTCCCGGAACGCATTAACCGGTCGAGATAAATCGCCGCGTGCGTCGCACTCGCTCCCGTTCGACTCCGGTCCGAGAGGAGCCGCCTCGGACTGGTCGGCCGGAATGGCTGCGAGCCGGCTGAAAGATTGTAATGACTGCGGTGGAAGAGAGAAAGAACGGGGAAAAAAAAGAGAGGGAAAGAGAGCTGGAATCTTAGTGAAGTTGGAAGGGTGAGGAAACTGGGGAGATATAAAAAAAATAAGAAAAGAAAAGGAGGAGGGAGAAGGAAGGAGCGAGCGAGACTATCGATGCCTAATATTCTTGGTATGTGAAATTACCGACCTGCATAAATTACCGTGGCGGACAGGTGGCTGGCTAATGAAGTCAAGATCCGTGCGAGCCTCGCGAGAGCCGCCGCGGCGCACGTTCGGCCAATTCAAGTGAGGTCGGTGAGGAGGCGGAGAGCCACCGGTGCGGACGCCCCGAGACGTTCGCTACTCTCTCCGCGTTTCGTTCTCCTCAATAGCCCCCAGCTTTTAGGCGAAATACCTCGCGATCCACGGTAAGCGTGTGTTATTCGGCGTCAGTCACGAATCAAACGCTATGTGGTTCGAGAGTTACGCAGCCGAAGCTTCTTCTTCTCCCCGGCATTGCCGCGTCTTTTTTTACCTCCTTTTCGGTATCAATTTTCATGCCGCCGTCCTCTTTAGAGACGATCGACGTTTTATTAAGGCTCTTTTTGATCTCGTTGGAGTCACTCGGTAAGCTGTAATCATTTGACCCGCATGCGCCGCGTACTCTTTCCGTGTAATTAAATAAAATACAACGGAGGATCGTCGCGGGCTGCTACGACCAGCGTTATCGGTTATTCCGGCGCCTGCGTCGCCTGCGAAGATAAGCCTCGTAAATCGATTCCTCTATCTTAATTAGTGAGCGAGCGAACGACGATTCGGTGAACGAATTATTCGGGGATTCGGGAGATCGCTCGAAGGGCTACGGATTCCGGAGAATTTCTCGGGGTTTCGATGGGATATCACGAGGCGAGCCGGGAAATTAACCGATTGACATTCCTGGATGATGAGAGGCGCGCGCGGGAGCGGAGGTAACGGTTCGTGCGGATGTTCTAGACATTTTCGTGGTTTCGGGTTGTTTATGGTTGGAAAGGAAGATGAATTTTTATAACGAAGAGAATGCCGCAAGGCGGAATGCGATATCTTGATTTTTAATTTTTTTACAGAATTTTAAAGTCAGACCCCCAAAAGCCGCAAAAAAAAAACGAAAAAAAAAAAAAATTCCCTTCTAAAAATTTGCGATTTTGGAGGGTCTGACTTTAAAATTCTGCAAAAAAATTCAAAAATCAAGATATCGCGTTCCGCTTTGCGGCATTCTCGTCGCTATAGAGTTTTCTTTGAAACGCAAAAAGAAAACCCAGGTTTGGTCGAACGAAAAAAAAGTAACCTCGATTTTAACGAAGTGACATCATTTTGAAAAACGTGAAAAATTATTTTTAAACAGTGGACATAATTTAACCGAAGAATCTCGTGGCAACGAAAAAAAAATCCTTCACATTGATCTCTTGCCAAAGCGAAGGATTTCATTCGTGGACATTTTTCACAGCCGCGTTAACGCCGAATAAGACGCAATCTCCCAATTGGTCGAAGGATGATGGAAGGGCCCAACGCGCGAGGAATGTTTCATACACAACGAGAGGGCCCCCTCGCACGTGCAGCCAGAGCGAGCCCCGGTGGAAACAAATAAATATTTTGATGACTTGGCTCCGTTCTAACCGGATGATTGATATATCTTTCTCCCACCGTTCGCCGGCCGCCGTGTATCCTCGCTTATGCACGTCCCGGACGCCGTCGTGAACGCCAACGCTGTCGACGCCCACTCAAAATAAGTCCCATGAGGCCCAGCGGAGTCTCAGCGTTTGAACCCGCCACTCGGTCTGCCTGGCAAAAGGCAGAGAGGTGAAAAAAGAAGAAATAAAGAAAAGAAGAAAAACGAACCAACGGAGAAAGAAAGAGGATTGGCGGCCAACGACAAGGAAACAAAAGATATACAGCGAGAAGGGAGGGAGGGTTGGAAAGGAGCAGGCAGAGAGCAGTCTGCACTTGAAGCCACAATTGAAATTCAAGATCCATGCGCGAGAGGAGGCAAGAAATAAAGACAGAATCGGACAGAGACGAGAAGAAGCTCATTTAGTCGTTTTAACAGCAAGAGCGAGAAACGCAGAAAGATAAAAGAGGAGGGAAGAGGGGGGGAGGGAGGGAGGGGCGATCCAACATGTCCGCGGACACGAGGCCCAATTCTCCGTCTCTTTTCATCTATCCTCATATATATATATATATTTCTTCCCCTTCCACAGACTCATTCGAACGTGTCCGTTCGCTCTTTCCTCCTCTCACTTTCTCTCTCTCTCTCTCTCTCTCTCTCGTCTCCCAACCCCGCCTTCTCTCCTCGCCGAAACGTCCAGTCGTGGGGGCCCCCATATTGTTTAAATAATTGATATAACATGTGTACATACATTATGCACAAACATAATAACGCTATGTAAATGGTAATTCGTTGCACGAGGATGCGCCGTGGCTGGCGGCTCTCGAGCTGCTCGGAAATCTCAGTGCCCGGCGCCCCCCTCGCTGCCCCCCCCCCTCCCTCCACCCCCACCGCCCTCCTCTCACTCTCTCGCCGCCGTCTTCGGTCCGTGAGGCCCCGCGCGCACCGTTCATCCTTCTCTCGTTTGGTCCCACCAAACATGGGGGCCCTAGCGCGCCCGTGGATACCCCGCGGAGACGGACCAAAGTCTGGGGTTAAGTTCCCGAGCACCTCATATTTTTTTCGATCTCGCGCGCCTCGCGGGGCCTTATGGGCCCCATCGTGCCGCGCTCGTTCTCTCTCTCTCTTTCTCTCTTGGTAACCCTTGGCGAGCGAGTCTCCCGACATCCCCTCGGCTTTTGCTTCCCTCATACCAGCGCCACATGCCATGTCTGACGGGGGGTGGAGGAAGGGCCCCGGGGGAGAAGAGGGGGGAAGGGGCCTTGATTTATCCTCGCGGTGTATGTGTTTTCGTGCCGATCGTGACGCAGGTACCGTCGCGGGGGCCCCCTCGCTTGGTGTGCGCTATCCCTCGTTGTCACACGCGCTGCTTCCGTTTCTTCGGCATCGCTCGTTTTTCTTATTTATTTCCGTGCACGCCGGGCCCAAAATACATAACCGCCGGGGCAGCTCGTGACACGTACACTGTGTGTATATACGCTGACTTCCACTTGACCCGCGAGTTCTGAGGTAGCTGCTACGAGTTGTGTTTCCTGCGCGGTGTTCCTTCGGAAAATCGCCCTCGATCACGGGGCCCGTTGGGCCCAATATCGCTGTTCCTCTTCGGTATTTACTACTGTCTCGTCGGACACGTTAACGTTAAGCAATTGCTTCCTACCGCTTTTTTTCACTTAACGCGTTTCGTTCCGTTTGCACCTCGATCGAAGGATACGAATATATCGTTTGTGGGCCTTACGCTCGCGCATTCCCGCGTGACGCGGAGTCCCCGCGTGACGCGGACTCCCCGCGTGATACCTAGTTCGGAGTATCTCCTTGGGTGCATTCGCCGGCCGTGGCCTTCGAAGCAGCCTTCACTCGGGTCCTTTCGGGGACTGCTTTGGGACTCTAAGGCCCCAACGTGTTCGCGAGCGTGCGAGCGAGAGAGAGAGAGAGGGAGTGACGAGCCGCGTGTACGCCGGAGTCGCGCTGCATTCCTCAAGTGCCACCAACCGAATTCGGAATGCCGCGTGAATTAACTTGATGGATGCGCTCGTTGCTTCACGGATACTTCACGAGACTCCCGTGCGCTTGCAACGGGGGCCCGGGTGCGCGCGCGTTCCACCCGGGCGTGTGTGATTCAATGGACGATCGGCGGGGCCCAGCACGCGGTAAAACGACCGACGTCGCTACTATACACACTCCGCGTTGGTCGGGCCCACAAACTCTTTCTACGAACTCTCTTGGGGTCTCTCGCTCTTTACAGGGGGGGGGGGGGGGGGGGCAGGGGGCCCGCCGGTTGGAAGAATCTTCGTGCACGCCCGGTGATCGTAATTAACGTCAGTGGGATATACTTTGTACCGGGGGCCCCGGGATCGCGAGATATTCGGGAAGGTTTTCAAACTCTCCTTTCGGGGGGCCCGGTGGGGCCCTAGTCGAATGCGCTGTAAAGCAGGCGAAAAAGGGGGAGAAAAAAGTGAAGAGAAAGAAGGAAATCAAGCGAGAAAAAAGAAGAAGCCACGCGAAAGAACGACGAGACACGGGAGATACGGGGAAAAACGTGGTTTCGCGGTGTAGGTGTGCGCCGAAGCTCGGCGGGGGGCCCCATAGAGGTCATCCACGGCTTCACGGAAGACCCGGTGCCCCGGCGCTCTGAACCCCCCCGAGTGATATATGCTATGACGACTCACGAGCGTTTCTGAGCTAACTCGGGGTACAAGTATCCTCGTGGCCGCGTCACTCCCGCTCGGGCCCCTCCCCCCCACCCTTCCCTCTCCTTCGCCTCGCCTTACACATCTGCCCCTCTCGCCCCCCGACCCCCTCGACCCCCCTTATCTTTGTCTTTCTTGTCCCAAGGTCTCTTTTCCTTCTTTATTCCCCCACATCCACACCGAGAAGAGACATCGGGGATATATTTCCCGCGGCAAAGAAGACAAAACCTGGCTTGTATATCGTGGATAAAGGGGGGGGGGGCGAAGGGGGCAGGGGCCGTAATTAACATCACGCTGGGTCTAGTAGGCTATACGCGTGTCAGATTTCTGGGATCTTCTTCTGCCTCGCTCGTATACGGGGAGACGACGTCACCGATGTTAAACGATCCACGGATACGACCTCGTAGGTGTGACAAACTGTGCGCGTTATTTTTTGTTTCCCCGCCTGAGCCCCCCCCCCCCCCCTTGTTTTTCTCGTTTCACTCTTCTGGTTTATAGTACTGCCGGGCTCGCCGGTTGTCGAACATTCGGGACGAGGGAACCACACGGAGAATCGGAGGATTCTCCGAAATTTCTCTCTCGCTTTCTTGTTGCTCCCCCCCCCCCCCCGTCCCCCCCTCCACCCCGGATTCTCTCGCGCGCTTTATGCGTGTAACTGCCACCCGATATGAGCCGCGTTGCGCGTCGATGGAATCGTGAGAGGAAGCTGCGCGAGCGCCAGACAAATTGGACGGCTGTTCAGGGCCTCCTCGTATACCACGAATGTGGCTGAGGAGAAGTACCTCGAGAAAAATGTGACGGCACGTGCACCGGGTTCTCCGGTCTGCGTATCTTTTGGTGTTTCATAATTTGTTAATAACTATCCACGCACTAGAACATCTGCCGAATGATAAATTAGCATAACCTCCCTTTCCATCAATGACCGAAGTTCTCGGATGCCTGTAAACAAAAAAGAAAACGTTAACAACATCACATGTAACAACACCGTAAGAGGAATAAATTGGAAGAAAATGCGTTTAAGAAAATGACAAGATATACTGATAATAAAATTATTCTGAAGAGGCCCCGACCATAGCGCGAAACGTAAAACAAGGAGTTATTTCATGAGTCCGATCGTCGCCGAAGCCGCAGCAACATTACAATGAAGAGGAGAAGGGTTAGGTGCGGGCCAAATTCGGGGCCCCCTCGCATTGATATGAGACACTTCAGGGCCCGGACTGTTTATCGAGTAACCGTGGAACGTAAAGAACGCGGTGGTAGAAAAAAAAGAAGAGAGGCGAGAGAAAAGGTGGTTGAGGGCTGCCGAGAGCGAGGCGCGGGGCCCCCGGGGAGAGAGAAAAGAAGAGGAGGGGGGACGACGACGACGGGCGACACTCTCGTGTCAAGCAGGCGGGACTGAGCAACATTTTTAGAGGCTAAATAAAATGGTGAATATACAGGATCTCGGTAAGGGGCAGGTCGTAAGAACGTAGGTGGTCCGAGGCGTCGCGTCCCGTGGCAGCTCCGAGGGAACGCGTGCAGGACGATCCTCGCGAGGCGGGCCAGTGGGGCCCCGACGGGGCACGCGGGAATCTCCTCCGCGACCGCGGGGTTTACGCATGCGCCGTAATCTTTCTCTCTCTCTCTCTCCCTCATTGACAAGCGCATGCGCCTTCTTGCCTTCGGGTTTCACCGACATTCGCCGCGGTTCTTCTTTCCTTCTTCTTCGTCCTCTTTGCCTTCTTCGCTTTTGGCCACCACCGAGCGTGCGAGCAATCTTCCTGGGACGTTGCACTCTTTTGGGACCCACACGCTTAGCCAGATAGGATTAACGGGAGAGCGAGGGGGGGGGGGGGGGGGGGCGAAGCCCCGTGGACCATGTCGCGCTTTTCACTCTGTGTGTATATCCTTGACTCGCTCTCCTCTTCCTCGATCATTCCACCTTCGTGCCCCGCGATTCTCCTTAGCGAGCCGCTCGCGCGACGCGCGCGCGCTAAACCCGCCCATTACTTTCGTGATTTACAATTAGAGTCGCACACGCGCGGGGCGACAATCGCGAGCGAGGATGTGGCCTGTCGTACGTACGGGGGAACGTGGTTTATGCAAAGCAATCTCGTGTAAATATATCGGAACCGATGGCGATACCTTCTTCATCGTTTCGCGCGGCGAGACGTCTCTGAGGAGGATGCGGCGAGGAGATTTTCTTGCTGATGGAGGTCGGCGGGATCTTCGCACTCGGTGATGGACGACACTGGAATGGAGATAAGAGATAGAAATATATTTCTCGAAAAAAATAAAATAAAAAAGGTAAAAAAATAAAATAAAAGAATAAAATAAAAATAAGAAAAGTTTCGAAAAAAAAATAAAATAAAAATACGAAAAGTTTCGAAAAAAATAAAATAAAAAAGGTCAAAAATGTGTGTTTTCGAAAACAAGAGTAACTGATAATCGATGCTCGTGTATCAGCTGAAAATGCATTAAAAAAAAAGGTGTAACTGATAATCGACGCTCGTCCGATTCGGTTGGTCGGGCCGACGCAGAGAGATCAACTGGCAAAATAATCAACGAAGTCTCGAATATGAAATGCTGGGCATGATTAATTGCCCACCGCGTGTACGACGATAAAACGTGCGAGGCCGATTTCGCCGCGCAAAGCAATCACAATGAATTCCGGGCTCGGTAGTTGCGCGGCTCACACCCTCGAGAGAAGCCCTCTCGTGGTTGCGCCGCGCGTACCCTCTGGCCCCGCGTGTCCCTTCTGCTATTACCGATATTTGTGATTCTCCGGCCGGCTTAAATCTCGGGGCCCCAAGGCGGCCGTGAAAGGGGCTACGCCGATGTGGAAGGGGGGCGAGAGACTTCTTCTCACCTAATTGACTCAGTGTGGGCCTCACGTTGGCGTTAGTATCGGGCGTTAACGAGCGGCAACGTATATCAAGACGGGTCCGACGCGCACCAGGCGGCTCCTCTCGCCCCGCGCCACACTATATCCTATACTCGGTACGTAATGCCGTGGTTGTTGCTGTGTGACGTACGAACCCCGTGAACGAAGGGAAAACGAACGGACGCTCCTTACACAGAGCCCCGCGCGTTTAACACACGGCGCAACGTAACCGAGGACGATATATGCCACGACGGTTGATATACACCTGCCACAAATATTGCGCTTTTTCGTTGTACGCGGCTGGCATCGTAAATTTCGAAAATCTTTTAGAAATACATTTTTTGCAATTGGCTTTGTGATTATTCATTAATAATTGTAACATGGGATTATAATATAACGTGAACATTTTTTTTATGGCTGCAAATAATTATGGTTTGTCAATTAAATTTCATGGTAAATTTCGTGGAAAAATGGAAGCAATTTTTTTTCGCAATTTCGGAGCCGGATCTACGATTTCTGACAGAAAAAAAAAAATTCGTCGCCAAAAAATATTTTTTTCAAAATCGATTAAAAAAGGTTAATAACCAGTGTTTTCGAGGGTAGAATATGCGCGTGTGATTACTCTAGTACGTATAAAAAATCATCACAGGAACTAATTAATGTGATGATTTTTAATACCTAATTTCATCATTTGGGTTAATTAGAATTAACGTTTTTTTCTGAATTTCGTTGCATTCCAACGATGCAAAAACTTCAACATCATCGTATTCGCGACTGGAGACTCCAGTGGTTTTTGGGGCTAATAAACGAAGGTAACGGGACACCCGGGCGAACACCACGACACAGCCGAGGCATGTAGGCGTCGCCCGCCCTTCGCTCCCGCAATTGGAAGTACAAATTCGAAATTACAAGGAAGGGCCGCGGCGACTGTGCGGTCACGTACGCAGCTGCCGAGGGGTGCAAAAGGGAGAGCGGTGTGTGTGCACCTCGTTGAAGGTCCCCGCAGTGTCTCATTCGTTGATATCAAGCTCGTTGGGCGCGAAGCTTTTGCCACGAAACAGACGGAAACCGGGCGGACCGGGACGGCGAAAGAGAGAAAGAGAAAGAGAGAAAGCGAGACTGTGGAAGGTGCCGCGTTCGCGTTGAACACGACCCGGGCCCGGAGCCAGAGCGAGAGTGAGTTAAGGCCGGGCCCGGCACGACACTATGCATACCGTCACACCCTGGGACACGCTCCAAATTTGAAATTTAAATTCGGGACGCGACGCGCTATCCCGGGAACGGAAATTTCGGGCTCGAAAGGGAGGAAGGGAATGACGACGCACACGCGCGCGGTGAGCCCGCGGGGCGAAGTTGAGGGACTCCGCCGCGGAGTCCGAGGATGCGAGGGGAGAGCCCTCGGACCAGACAACGCGAGAACACCGCGCGCGGTACAGGCGAGCCGGTGCGACGCCTCCGCAACTATGCAAAGAGAAACTTCGCCGAGGGGGTGGCAGCCCGGGGGCCGCGGGATGGATGCCCCCCCACCCCCTCATAAGCATGCATCAGCGGGGGAACCCTCGTTCGAAGCGACGCGACGCGACGCGAGTCGTCCTGGATCTCTGACGGACACTTACAATGCGTTTTTCTGTGCAGTTACAGCGAAGAATCAAATGTTATTAACCGAGGCGAAAGTTGCACGGAGAAAAATAATCAGGGAGGGACGACAAATGTTTTGCTGTATTAGCGAATTTTTTGTAGTCGCAGCAAAATTTTTAGCTGTTGCAGGAAATTTTTAGCTGTCGCAGGAAATTTTTAGCTGTCGCAGGAAATTTTTAGCTATCGCAGCAAAATTTTTAGCTGTCGCAGAAAATTGTTAGCTATCGCAGCAAAATTTTTAGCTGTCGCAGAAATTTTTTAGCTATCGCAGTAAAATTTGTAGCTGTCGCAGCAAAGTTTTTAGTTGTCACAGAAAATTTTTAGCTATCGCAGCAAAATTTTTAGCTACCACATCAAATTTTTAGCTACCGCAGCAAAACTTTTGTTGTCACTCCCTTAATATTTTCCTCTGTATTGTGTTCTTCGTCGCCCCGTTCGGAATTTATTTTGTTAAAAAAAAAAAGGAAAAAAGAAAAACCTAGTAGGTCCTCCACAAGAGGAGACGAGTGGCGTCCGGGCCCCATTGGCCTACATAGCGGAATGATTACGTGTTCGTTAAGCCGTCACGCGACACGTGTCCGCCTTCGAGCGCCGAGCGTATGGACGCCGCGCGAGCACGCGCGCCGTCCGTTTGTTTACGGCCGGACCCGCGATGGGTGCGCGATCGGTGCGTTTTGAGGCGAGGAAGACGCTCCGGAGTGAGAAACAGGACTTTCGGGTGTTGTTTAACACACAAACGACGGGAAACAACGACGCAAAGTGCAACGCAGCGTGGAGTACACGCCGCTCGCGCGGGTTGAAGACTTTCACCTCGGCGCGGTAACGATCCCGTCTCGATAACGACTCCGAGCTCACCATAATTCGTGAATATATTATAGAAAGTAGCGGCGACCGCGTCTCGGGTGTCTGGTGCGGGATAGAGAGAAGAAAAAAAAAAGGAAAAGAAATAACGATGAGACACACGTAAAAACGTGAGCAGCGATGGTCCTTGAGGATACCTCGCGTCTCAATGAATTACGCGCCACTAGGACTCGTCCGTCCCAAGGCGTTTCCAACAACTCCGACTCTTCCCCTCCTTTCCTCATTCGAACGGCCGTGTAGGACTCGAACGCTGCGACGCCTCGAGAGAAGATTCCGTCGACGAAAAATCTCGAGGTATGAGAAATTCACGAGGGATCCTTGAGCCGTTGGTCGCCGTGGAAGCTGCTTGTGTTGCGAGCCGGAAAGTCAATGAAGACGAGATTTTGATGCGTCGGGTTGATCTTCCTTGTGTGTTACATCTGTCGAATTACATAGATTTAGTTGAATTTCGACTATGGATGAGTGATTAAATAAACGATTCATTTAGTAACATTTCTATTTAAGACCTAAGTATTTCGAACCTAAGACAAAATAAAATCATGATGTTGAAGTGTGCATCGTTGGAACGCAACCAAATTCAGAAAAAAAAATTAATTCTTATTAACCGGAATGATGAAATTATGTACAAAAAGTCATCACAGCAATTGGTTCCTATGATGATTTTTTATACCTAAATTCATTATTACGGTTAATCAGAATTAATTTTTTTTATCTCAATTTCGTTGCATTCCAACGATGCAAACTTCTACACCATAAAAAGTCGGATATTTAACTCAGAAATCAGTAACATCAATTCCTGCACCATTATCAACGTGTGTGCGGGGGGAGGAAGGTTTTCGCTTTGTCACGCCAGACCCCCGTGTATCAACGACCCCCGCGACACCGAGCATCCACTTTCACTCCAAGAATTCAAGGACCCGGAAAGCCCGCGGTGTAGCAACCCGACGACAGCCCAGTATCATGCTGCAGCAGCAGCAGCAGCAGCGGCAACTCGACGTTAGGCGACGGTGGGCCGGGGTTTATCGGGGGTGCCTGGCTCTCTCGGTCTCGCAACGCCGCCGTCGAGAAGGTTGGGTGTCGTAGTCGTCGTCCGTCGTCGCCACCGCCATCCGCAACATCTCCCATCCTCTCTCTCTCTCTCTATCTCTCTGGCTTTCTCTCTCTCTATCTCTCTCTCTTCGTGGCCCACCCCAAGCTGACGCGGTGTGTCGGCTTCGGGGGTGGCCGGGGCGGACGGAAGCGCGAGAGACCGGTGGCGGCAACCGGGAGAGAGAGCCGGTCGATAACCAGCCGCGCACGACTCGTTCCCACACACTCGCGCTTCGCCTCCCTCGTCGGGCGACCCAAGACCAACCGAAACCCGCGCGTGTAGCTCGACTCTCGCGACTGGTGCACCGGGGTCTCTCTCTCTCTCGACGAGTCTCTACCTATAGGCGAGATGCCGGCAAAACGGGACAGCGATTTTTTCAGTTTCAACTATTTTTGCGGGCAAAATGGGACAGACCCCCATTTCGTGAAAATCGCGTCTATATGACGCAATTCAACGCATGTAAGCGGAATATAAAGATTTTTAATCATTTTGAGTGTTTTAAGCAATCTGGTAAAAAAAAAAAAAAAAATTACAATTTTTTTTTTCTTTTTTTTTCTTTTTCTTCAAAATAACCATTAAGGGATATCACCGAGTAAAAAAACACGAATTTTCGAACTTGGGGGTCTGTCCCATTTTGCCAGCACTTTTTTCTTATTTGCCGACGCCCAAAATTGATGGTTGGAATCGAATTTTTGGATCAAAAGCAATCGAAGTACACTTTTGTTTTCGTCATAAAACCATTTTTTGCTTGTGCGTCCCGTTTTGCCTGCACCTCGCCTACTCGTCGTCCGTGTGTTCGTCGCGTAGCTCAGACGGCAAGAACTTTGATGGTATTGATCAACCCCCGGCTCAACGTGTGTCGGTGTTGCACACGACTCGTCGCGCTTAGCCGCAAAAGCCTGAACACGGCCTCCTCCACTTCTACGGTACCGGTTGATCTCGGGCTCGTGGCTCTATGTCTATAGGCTTGTTGCAGTCGGCCGGCAAGAACCGCGAGCGGTATTGATCAACCGGCGGCTCCACGTGTAGCGGAGTCGCGGATTCGAGCGCGATCAACGGGTCAGGGAAGGTTGACGACGCTGATTAACATCAGTTGCACATAGAGTTGCAATTTTTGCAAAAAAAAATTTAATTTTAATGAACCCAAATGATGAAATTAGGTATAAAAAGTCATCATATCAATTAGTGCCTACGATTTTTTATACGTAATATCATTATTTGGGTTGATTAGAATTCATTTTTTTTTTTTTTAAATTTCGTTGCATTCCAACGATGCAAACTTCAACGTCATTCTCAATGGACTATAAAACTTGAAATGAGAGAACCTCGCATGGAACCTCCGACAGTTGGCTGTTATTACCCATTTTCATTACACGAAGGCTTTTCGGACCTTCTATACTTCAACTCAGGACACTCATGAGCGGATCAACCGGCAAGAACTTTGACGGCGTTGATCGCGACCGACTCCACGTGCATCGGTGCGTCGCTCACCCTCCGAGCCACTAAACACCTACGCCCGGTGCACCGGTTGACGGTGTGCTTGTCGCAGTCAGCCAGCAAGAACTTTGATGGTATTGATCAACCGGCGGCTCCACGTGTGTCGGTGTTGCGCACTCAGCCTCGTCGCGTTCGCTGGCGCTGCTGCCTGTGCTGGTTTAGCGTGCACCAGCTGGCGGTGTGGCTCACGGCTCGAACCTGGCTGGCTGACGGCGTCGTCGTCTCTTCCTCGTCGTCGTCGACGTTCTAGTTTGTCTGTGAGAGTGCGAGGGTTCCTCGTGAGCCGCCGCCTCAGTGCAGCCCCCCCGCCGCGCGCGCCCTCGGTTCACGGTTATACCGCACAGTCACACTACAGTGGAACCCCGATTAATCCGGGACACTCGGGACCGAAGAATTCACGGATCATCGAAATTGCGGTTAATCCGAACTGAAGAAGAAAAGTGCAGGAATTAACAATGACTAATTTTGACTAGTTACGATGAGATGTGGTGCAAAAAGATTACAAGATTTGACCAAAAAATATCATTGATTTAAGAAAACCTTCGCTTGCGAGCTGCCAAAAAGTTTTTTTTTTGTAATTTATTTGAATGAAATAAAACAATGTAATTTATTTCATTCAAATTAATTTTTTCAAATATTTTTCAATTTTTTTTTTTCGAATATTTTTGTTTAAATAGAAAATTAATCTATTTAATGGCCAGCCTACGAAGATTTATTTGGACAAATAAAATTTATTTAATTCAAATAAATGTTTATTTCGTTCAAATAAATGTTTATTTCGTTCAAATAAATTTTTATTTCGTTCAAATAAATTTTTATTTCGTTCAAATAAATTTTTATTTCGTTCAAATAAATTTTTATTTCGTTCAAATAAATGTTTATTTCGTTCAAATAAATTTTATCTGTTTCGAATAGACCCCATCAGAACAATTTCTCTGGGTGATAATTAACCGATTAACCAAGGAGCGACGATTAATCCGCTTCTCAGTTAATCGGGGTTCCACTGTACACTGTTGAGACTATAGCAAAGGGGTATCGCGCGCACGGTGCTTATAGCATGCAGGCGCAGCAGCAGCAGCAGCAGCAGCCACACCGCGCACTCGTCCCCCGGTGTATGCGATTTTGCGTATGAAGTGCGCGCGCGTTCGTGCACACAGGTTGCGAGCCGTCGCACCGCGTGCACCGTGTGTACGTGGAGACAACGCTCTCTCCTCTCGCTTTCTCGGTTACAGACACTGCGCGCGCGGAGGGCAGGGCGAGAGATAGAGAGCCGAGAGGATGAGGAGGATGAGGTGTACGCGTGTTGCACTGTCTCGGGGCTCTTTCAGGAACGAGATGCGGGAATAGAGACGGCTGAGTCTCAGCCAGATATCCCCTTAGTACCCCCGCGCAGTCTGCCAGACTGCTTTAACGCTTTGCCTTCGAGTGCGACTCTTTTTCCTACGGATGTTGCGCGTTACTTCGAGGGGGACGGTTGGGGAAATGTCACTGTTAATGGGAACTCGCGCGTGAATATCCGGAATTACGAGCGCGGGTTTTCGACACCCGCGCGTTTCGCGTGGTTTACAGGGCGACTTTTTTCTTGACACTCTCGGGTGGGTTTCGGGTGTGACTGACCTTAGGCGTCGACGCGCGTTTTCTTCGTGGACTTTGGGGAATGGGAATGATAATTGGAGAGCGGACGTCTTATTACTGTGGGAAAATAGAGAAATAAGAAAATACCGAAAATACATAAAATATAAAAAATAAAAAATAAAAATTAAATACAGAAAATACCAAAAATATTTTAAAATACAGAAGATACCAAAAATATTTTAAAATACAGAAAATACCAAAAATATTTTACAATACAGAAAATACCAAAAATATTTAAAAATACAGAAGATACCAAAAATATTTTTAAATACAGAAGATACCAACAATATTTTAAAATACAGAAGATACCAAAAATATTTTTAAATACAGAAAATACAAAAAAAAAAACAGAAAATGCAGTGGCTGCAATTTAGTCGTCAGCTTGCAGCCTCACCAACAATTTCACTGTCACCCCGATCGACTTTAATTCACCCTGTGAATTAATCACCCGTCGTGACTGTAAAAATAATCGCAGGCGCTCCAGATTATTCGTCGCCTCGCGATAGTCACCGGGATTACCGCGATTTCTCCGAGCAGGAGGCCCGGAACAATTACTCCGGCTCCATCGAACACACCGTAAACGTTTATTTCACCAAATCGTTTTGGATGAGACTGAGACCGAAGGGGGGACGGCGGCAGGGGGCACGAGGTACAACGTAAGCGGGTGAGGGGGGAGGGGGGCAATGGCGGGGGTGGATCTGGGATGGGTTTTAATGGAATAGGATTGGGATTGCCAGCTGGGTGGAAATATATACCGAGACGAGCGATACAGAACGATAGCTCGGATTAGATTAGGTCTAGGACTTAATAGGACTAATCAAATTGCGGACGAGTAAGCCGCCCCCCCCCCTCCCCCTCGCCCCCTGAGTGCCTCGTACACTTACGATATTGAGCGTAGTGTATCTGATGAAGAGCCTTTGAGTGAATTGGACTCGTCGCGCGCTCGCACAGCGGTCGCGTATATAAACTTTCGTCTCAATTGCGTCGCGCCGGAGACGATTCCATTTGAAATTCTCGGCCGGAGTGTCGCGCCTTCCGCGCGCCACTTGGCTTTAGTCTCCCTCTTAACACGCATCAAATTTCACTCGACTAACCGTGTGTTTTTTTTTTTTTTTTTTTTTTTTACTTTTTTGCAGTCGTTCTACTGGACACTACGACCGAGGAGAGCCTGGATTGGACGAGGTATCCCTATGGACCACAAGCGACGACACCCGGTGTAAGTAGAACCTGAGATCTTAATGAAATAAAATTTTGGAATGAAAAAGAAGAAGAAGCGACGCCCGAATGTTGGTTTTATGTTAACGTGACGCGAAATTTACTTTAAGGGGCGTCTTGTATGGCGTCGCATAAGTTTGAGAGAGAATTATATGAATATTTCGCGATGAGATAAAAATCTGAAGAATTTCAAGCATATGGAAAGTGCTAAAGAGATTATTTAGACACAATGATAATAATTTAAATCATTAACGAATTACTGAAATAAATAATTGCTCAATAAAATAGCCAACAAACTATTTTTTTTGTTATGAAAATGATTTTTGTATTTTTCTACATACGTACGAAATTTTCCAGAATTTCGTCTGACTTTGAATTTTAACATTAAAGAAAACGAAATTTTCAAGTATCACACAAAATTCTGAAAAAATTCGTACATATGCGGAAAAATAAAATAAATCATTTTCTCGACAAAAAATAGCTTGCCGGGTATTCTGTTGAGCAATTATTTATTTTGATGAATTGCTAATAACATTTTTTCATTATTACTGCATCAAAATAATCTCTTCAGCAGTTTCCATAAGCTCCATTTTTTTAAGATTTCTACCTCATCTAGAACTGTTCATAATTCTCTGTTCTTCTTACCTTCACGGTAAAAAGAAAAAAAAATTATTTTTCACCGAAAATCCTGGAAAACCGTATTTCCCAACAGCAGTTCCCAATCCTCCGTTCAATTTTTTAAAGATTTCTACCTCATCGAGAACTGTTCGTAATTCTCTGTTCTTCTTACCTTCACGGTAAAAAAAGAAAAAAAATATTTTTCACCGAAAGTCCTGGAAAACCGCATTTCCCAACAGCAGTTCCCAATCCTCCCAGTCGTGTCTCTCGCGCTTTCCTCATCCCAAAACCGGTGAAGATCCGAGGGCGGCGCGAACGTCGCGTTCGCCGTCCAGCGTCGCCCAGCGCGCGCGCACCGCACCAGAAGCGCGCGCGGTTATGGTCGCCCAGTATGTGCATACGTGGGGCTCCCGCTGGCCCGTGCGCGCCCCGGCCGGCGCCATGTTTGTTTTTCAGTTGTTAAGCGCCCAGCGGGCCGCCAGACAGGTTTAAATCAGCCTCCGCTGTTGCTGCTGCTGCCGCTGCTCGGTTCCTTCCTCCTCGTTCCTCGCGCCGGTTCTTCCTCTCCGTATCGCCCGGCCGGCTCCCCTCGGCTTCTCCCACTCCCTCCGCTCTCTGTCCTCTATCCTCCCGTGTCTCTTCCTCCTCTTCCCTCCGCCCCGAGGATCGAGCGAGACGGCCGGAACGAAGGCGCGCTGCTACAATTCACGAGCGCCGATATATGCCTCGCGTGCCCCGCAGTACGCGGTTCACCTTCGTTTCACTTACAAATTGATTTTTCGTTTCAACACTCGAAATTAGAAGCGTATAGAAGGGGTCGATCGTTGCCCTTGGCTCCGCTTCGCCGTTTGTTCGCCGTTTTTTTTTCTTCCTTTTCTTTTTGCGTGGAACCACCGGAGGTTTCGGATCCTTCGATCCCTGCGCCGGGTTCTCCGTTCGTTTGGCTCCGAGTCCGTGATACCCTACTTTAAAAAAACACCCCAATTAGCAACAATTTATAGCGAAACTGCGGCCCCGCACATACGAAGATGATGATACGATGAAGGTGAAACGATCTCGCGGTGTTTCTGCACTTTTGCGGGGTTTGAGGTGGGATGGGCGACTAAGCTGACGTCGCGTTAGTTGGAACGAGAATGAGACAGAATTTACGAACGGTTCTCGAGAAGATGAGAAGATGAAAAAAGTCAAGTATTTGGGAGGTGATGAAAAAGATTATTTTGGCAAAATAATAATTGAAAAATATTATTAACGAATTACTGAAATAAATAATTGTTCAACAAATTACCCGGTAACCTAATTTTTTTTATTGTGAAAATGATGTTTATTTTTCTGAATATGTATGAATTTTTTCAGAATTTTGTCTGATTTTTTATTTTAACATGAAAAAACACGCAATTTCTAAAAATCACACAACATTTTAATTATTACTTAATAATTAAAACTTAAATTGTTTTTTTTACCTTCTTTTTTTTAAACCTTTGACTCGGTTATTAGTGGTCGGTTCGATTGACTCGACTGGAAGTAGCGAGCGCCATTGAAGCTTCCATCCCGTGAATTAGAAGCCAGTTGTGAAACATTTCGGTAGTAGATTTTCCTCGCCTTTTCACCTTCGGCATCCGTAGCCACCGGTGATCCTCACACACCGGTCGTTAGTATCGCCTCGCTAATCGTCGACTCTAACCACCGAACTCTGTTGGTTTTCTTACCACCGGATTTTTTTCGTGTCTGCACGCTAAACGAGCGACTTCCAGATAAACGGCGATGCAGCCCGGGCGGCTCCGACAAAGTCCGACGTTCGGGTTACTCTCGGCTAACCGGAAAACAGGCCGATGACGCACGAGGCGATCCCATTTTACGTGTTTGTCGTAGCAATTTATAAAGAAACGTCTTTCTCTGGCCGTAAACGTAAAATGACTGGAGACTCGAATTTCGAAAAAAAATGCTTCCTCGATCGACAGCGATGAATTTTCTGACTCACAAACTTTTTACGGGAAGATAAGTGCGACATTAGTTCTGGCTCTTATTTAAGGTAATACGAGCGGTACAGTCCCGCTAAATGTGAGTTTCAGAAAATATTTCGAACACTTCTCAATGGGATAAAAATCTGAAAAAAATCAAGCACGTTGAAGGTACCGAAAAGATTGATTTTGCATAATAATAATAACAAAATGTTATAAACAAATAAATGGAAAAATGAATTGTTCTACAATTTATCCGATAACCCAACTTTTATTCTGATGAAAATTATTCATTCATTTTTCTGAATACGTATGAATTTTTTTAGAATTTTGTCTAATTTTTCAAAATTGCGTTTTTTTTTCTAGAAAAATGAGGGGCAAAAACCGAATTTAAAAAAATGTAGACAAAATTCTGAAAAAATTCATGCGTGTTCAGAAAAATGGATGAATAATTTTCATCAGAAAAAAGTGTTGCACTGCCGGGTAAATTGTTGAACAGTTAATTTTTTCATTAATTCGTTAATAACATTTTGAAATTACTATTATACAAAATAAATCTTTTCAGCACCTTCAACGTGCTTGATTTTTTTCCGATTTTTATCCCATCGAGAAGTGTTCGAAATATTCTCTGAAACTCACATTTGGCGGGACTGTACCGCTCGTACTACCTAAGGTAGTACCAAACGGCTCTCACGAAAGCTTCTCGACAATCTCAGGCTTTTCCTGTCCCTCGCGTTGGACCGAAAGACTCTCTCAGGATTAGCCGGTAGCGCCAACGAAGATAAGAGAAGCCTCGGCCATCGAAGTCGGTTTAATGGAGAGACCGATAGGTTTTTCTAATTCCAACGTCGCTCGTGTCTTTCGCACGTAAGACGGAATTATCGAGAAATGATGAATCACGTTTCGAACGTGACAGATGGAGTAGTTTTTTTTTTTTTTTTTTTTTTTTTGAGGAAACTGTCACTCGTTGATAATTATCTTGTTCGTCCAATAACGAGAAGGACACTGGGGACAAAACGACGTCATCGGGCCGGCCCTTCGGCGTGTAAACCCTCGGGGCGAGAAGACCCTTTCTGCAGGCCTCGCCTAATCACTTTTACTCGACGCAGCTAATTAACGTGAACGTAACCGAAGTCTCTGGTGCGCGCGAAGGAGCCAAACGAGCGAGACGCGGAGAGATTTATTGACGGGTCAGGAGCAAGGACGACGGTGGCATTAATAGGTACATGGCCGTAACGATGACAGGGCCAAGTCGACCGATAAGAGGGACACGGGATGTGAAGGTCTCTGTTATTGCGATATTTTTGTAACACGAAAAGATTATTATGCTCCATGGAAATAAAGTAGATTCAAGATATATAAGTTAGATATAATTATACTGGCAGGTTGTAGTGGCTCGAATCAAAATTAGATCGTTAAGGAAATTAACGTGAAATTAAGGACCAAATTTTATGAAATCGAGAAAGAAAAAAAATTTCGATTTCGTAAAGTTTGAAGACTCTATCCGATGAGAAATTTCCCGCTGATTCAGAAAAGCACCGTTGTTTGCCCGAAAAAACATAAAATTCGATGAGAAAAATGCGAAAAATGATTTTTCACTTTTTTCGAAATCTCGGCACTTCGCTAAAATCGAGGTTACTTTTTTTTCGATCGACCAAACCTGGGTTTTCTTTTTGCGTTCGAGAGAAAACTCTGTAACGAAGAGAATGCCGTAAAGCGGAACGCGATATCTTGATTTCTGAATTTTTTACAGAATTTTGAAGTCAGACCCTCAAAAATCGCCAATTTCGTTTTTTTTTGCGATTTTTGGGGGTCTGACTTTAAAATTCTGTAAAAAATTGAGAAATCAAGATATCGAATTCCGCCTTGCGGCGTTCTCTTCGTTATAGAGTTTTGTCTGGAACCCAAAAATAAAATCCAGGTTTGGCCGATCGAAAAAAAAGTAACCTCAATTTTAACGAACTTCCAACTACGCGAAATACTTTGAATAAAGAATCATCTCAGCTCCCAACTAAGCGAAACACCGCGATACGAACAAATCAATCGAACCCACGTTTCGTCGTATCGCGCGGGCGCGAGAGCGAAATTGCACACAACCGCCGAAGGGACAAATGGGAACCGGCAATATTTCCGAGCGGCAAAGTTGCGGAAACAATAAATGCCCCCTGGTTGGCGGTCGCGTTCCCCGCCGAAAGTTCCAATCTTCCCGGGCTCGCCCGACTGCATCGCGATCCCCCGCTTTCCCCCCGCCGCGCGAGAGGATTTAACCGTACAGAAGCGATGTAGGGTAAGTGCGGGCAAAATGGGACGCGCGGGCAAAATGGGACACTTATTTTTTTCAGTTCCAACTATTTGTGCGGGCAAAATGGGACGGACCCCCCATTTCGTGAAAATCGCGTGTATAGCGGATATGAAGATTTTTTACAATTTTGAGTGTTTTAAGCAATCTGACCTTTGGAAAGTCGCTTTAAAAAAAAAAAAAATTTGTTGACAACATTTTTTTTTACAAAATTGTTTAACATTTTTTTTTAACATTTTTTTTTTCTTCAATATAACCATTAAGAAGTATCACCGAGTAAAAAAAAACACGAAATTACGATTTTGGGGGTCCGTCCCATTTTGCCCGCACTTTTTTTTTTTTTTGCCGACGCCCAAAATTGATGGTTGGAATCGAATTTTTCGATCAAAAGCAATCGAAGTACACTTTTGTTTTCGTCATAAAACCATTTTTTGCTTGAGCGTCCCATTTTGCCCGCACCTCCCCCACATTTAAACTGTATGGTATATTCACGTGCCTACCGAGTGGGGCTGCCTCGGGGCCGCTCCAGGAGCTCTGGAGCGAATGCGATGGGGCACACAGAGCTTCCTCCATCAAGTTGCTCAAATACTCGTGTACTAATTCTGTTTGGCCCGATTGTCTCAACGCCCCGCGAGTTCCTAACGCTGCCATTCCCTTCGTCTCGTGCCTCCCGGTAAATCCTCTTTTCCTCTGCCCCGAACTCGCTTGACATTCTCCTCTTTCCGCTTATTTATTAATAACCCAACTAGCGCGACAACCCTGTGTGTATTTCGCCCGTCCCTCCGTCGTCTTCGCATCGCACAGACTTATTCGGTTACCTTCTCGTTAATTAGCTCCGTTGCGTAAAAGTGATTAGAAACCCGGGAGGGTCTTCTTACCCCGAGGGCCTGTAAATGGCGAAGGGGCGCCCGATGTGACGACGCTCTGTGGACAAAACGTCTTTCCAGTTGGAGGACCAGCGGAAACCCCCATGGAAATAAAGTATATTTGAAAATATAAAAATGAGTTTCAAAGAATATTTTCTCGATGGGATAAAAATCGGAAAAAATCAAGCACGTTGAAGGTGCTGAAAAGATTTATTTTGTATAATAGTAATTTCAAAATGTTATTAACGAATTAATGAAAAAATTATTTGTTCAAAAATTTACCGGGCAGCCTAACTTTTTTTTATGATGAAAATTATTCTTTTATTTTTCTGAATACGTATGAATTTTTCCAGAATTTTGTCTACGTTTTTTTAATTGCGGTTTTCGCCTCTCATTTTTCTTGAAAAAAAAAACGCAATTTTGAAAAATTAGACAAAATTCTGAAAAAATGTGTACGTATTTAGAAAAATGAATGAATAATTTTCATCAGAAAAAAAAAGTTGGGTTACCAGGTAAATTGTTGAACAATTAATTTTTGCGTTTACTTGTTAATGACATTTTGTTATTATTATTATGCGAAATCAATCTTTTCGGTAAATTCAACGTGCTTGATTTTTATCAGATTTTTATCCCATTGAGAAGTGTTGGAAATATTCTCTGAAACTCACGTTTGGCGGGATTGTACCGTTCGTAATACCTTAAGTTTATTCTTTGCTGAAATTATTTATTGTAGTTGGGAAATTGTACAAAGATTTTTTTTTTTACTGTCCCGTTTTGGGACTATCAGTCGAATAATCTGTGACCTTCGGAATCGCCAGGTTTCAGTCTGAGGACGACATTCAGTCGGTTTACAGTCGCGCGAGTGTTTCACGTTCACCGACGACTCCTCGCATTCCGGGTAAAAAGTAATTTCTGACGGACGTGCGGCGGGAGAAAAAGGTTACGGAAGATCGTGGAAATAAGAAACGAGAAAGAGTGCGAGCTCTGTGGAAATGTGGAAAGAGTGGAGCGGAGGGAAAGGCGCCCGAGTTTGTGTTGTACGCGGGACGCACGGGACGTGGGACTACCGTACCCACTATGCTCACATATCACCGCGTGACGTCCTCAGAATTTCGTATATACGTGGAGCGAGAACGCATTTAGATGCAGATAGGCCCGCGGATGCAATAAAAATAAAAATAAAAAGATGGACGCCGTGACGGGGGTGACGGCGGAGGCTGCGGAGAAACGACGCTGCTGCTGGTGGTGCCACTACCAGTGGCGAACGAGTCAGGAGAGGAAGAAACGTTTCGTCAACGGTATTCCTGCTATCTTGATTATTTTTTATATAACCCAGGGAATTCTTTTTTTTTCGGAGAAAATAGACTTTTATCGATTCGATATCCTTTTTTCCTCTACATCTCGATAATTGCAGCATTAAAAAAAAAAATGTCATATCGTGAAATATTATTTTATGAAAAAAATATATATTTTGTTCTTCAATAAATTGAGAAAATATACTTTTATTGATTCGATATTTTTTTCTTCCACATCTCAATTATTGCAGCAATTTTTTTTTTTCATATCGTGAAATATTATTTTTGAAAAAAAAAAAAAAAAAAAAAAATTATATATATTGTTTGCTTTGCAATAAATTGAAAAAAAAACAGACTTTTATGAATTCGAGATTTATTTTCCCTCTCATCTCAATTATTGCATCAATTTTTTTCTTTTTCTTTTTTTTTCATATCGTGAAAAATAATTTTACGAAAAAATAGATATTTTGCTTTGCGATAAATTGAAAAAACATCGTTTATCTCTCGTCGTCCGCGCGCCCGTTTCGCACATCGTCATTAAAGCGATATTTATTTGCTCGCGAGTCGTATGCGCGGCATCGGGGCGAATTGATGAAGCGATAATATTCGTTCGCGAGCTGCGGGGGAAAAAGGTTAGGAGCCGAGCGAGCGGGGAATAAAGCATCGGGAGGAACAGCCGTTGCACAAAGATGTAACGAGGAGATAGCCTGACGAGAGGTCTCTGTGCGCGCCACGTGCCCCGCGACGACGAGACTCGACTCGCGCGCTTAGCAGGTTGAAACTTCAAACGTCTGGCCTCTCTCTCTCTCTCTTTCTCTTTCTCTCGCGGCCTTATCGAGAGACGTCCACGTGAAAGATGAACGGTGAAGATTGAGGGAAGGCGGAGAAAAAAAAAGAGAGACGGACGGAAAAGCGAGGAGATAGATGCGTGCCGGAGTTTGAGGACGGCGAGTCTCCCAGGGCCGAAGAACAAAGGAAAATAAGGATGAGTCTCTCTCTCCACTAGCCAGGGAAAACAGTGTTCCCTTGATTAATATCTCGGTGCAGTAACCGAAAACTTTGTTGTACCAGGAGACTCGCAAGTTTTCGCCGTAAGCTCGTTTGCCTCTTCGCCCTTCCTCGCCCAAAACTTTCTGGCTCTCGTACTTCACAACTTTTCCAGCTTTTCCGACGCTTCTGCCCTTTTCGTTCTCTGTCTCTCTGTGCTTTAGCACTTCGACGCGATATTCGCGCAAAAATACATTAAATTTACAAGTTTGCTGAAAAAAATAGACGGTGTCTCTCAATTGTCGACAATTGGACAAAGAGATATTTGGGGACACGACAGAGGAGTAGGAAAATAGTTTGAATCATTTAGATTCGGGTTGCGTAGCCTCGACATAACAACCGAAATTCACGCGTCGCGAGTTGGATTTTGATAACGCGAGGATTTTGTCTCTGGAGCGATGTATTATTTTTGTCGGTTTTGTTTGTTTAGATAATCGCTTATTGGAATTTTGTTTTTACGTATTTTGTTCTTGTGCTTTGGCTGACTTGTTTGTCATTTTCTTTTTACTGTATTTTCAAGGGTTTGACCCGTTCAATATCAATAAAATAAAATAAATAAAAATAAAATAAAATAAATAAAAATAAAATACAATAAAATAAAATAAATAAAAATAAAATACAATAAAATTAATCAAAATAAAATAAAATAATTACTCACGATTATTTCACGAACTCGTCCTCACCAAAAATACCTGTAACAAAAAAACTCAGTATTAGTCACAAATTGGCTACAGAAGCTGCAAACCGAGATCCGTTTGTTCTCAATTTTTTAGTTACTTTAAAAAAAAACCATAACATTATCAGTGTACTGAAAATCCCGGTTGGTCACGATCCGCATTGTAACGCGTTCGTCCTCGCCGTGGATAACAAGCGGTGTTTTGTCTACTAAATACATTCGTTATCAGTCACGCGCGCCTCATTCAGACTAATCTCCGCAAATGCGCGACATTATTCACCCCGTGTGGTCCGATGATTCAACCTGTTGGCGCTATCTCAACTATTTCGTCTGTCTCGTCTCGCGGATATGACGCGCCAATTCCTAGCTATCCAGACGTCACCTCAGTGTCATCAATCGTCAATTTATTCTCTCGAACGGTAATCGAGAGGCTTCGCCTTCTATCGCTGACCCTTTTCGCGGTAATCGTTAATCAGGTGATCAGTTGGGTTATCCGCGAGTTTCCTGGTAGTCGTCTCGGAATCCTGACTCAGCGATCGAATATTCCTGCGTATCTCCCTCCTCTTCGGGCCTCCGGAAGTCCTTTAAGTTTGCATCGTTGGAATGCAACGAAATTCAGAAAAAAACTATAATTCTAACTAATCCAAATGATTGAATAATAATATAATTACTAAATAATTATTTAATTAATAATTTCATCTTTTAGGTTTAAATAATTATTTAATAAATAATTTCGTCATTTGAGTTTAAATAATTATTTAATTAATAATTTCATCATTTGGGTTAAAATAATTATTTAATTCATAATTTCATCATTTAGGTTTAAATAATTATTTAATTAATAATTTCATCATTTGGCTTTATATAGAATTAATTTTTTTCCTGAATTTCGTTGCATTCCAACGATGCAAACTTCAACATAACCGCGCACGCGTTTTATCAACGAACGCGATCACTTTTCTAACTGGATCTGCTCAGCTGCATCGCGGTGCAATCGGCGAGCAACGAAAAATGGAACGGCCGAGCTTATCTCAGCCGCCACCGAGGGAGAAGGAAAGACGCGATTATTATTTCTATCCTCGTCGCTCGCGCTGTGCTCGAATGCGCACGGATTCAACGAGAGACTCGCGAATGCTTGCTCAGCGGCTCCTTCCTCGCTTTAGTTTCTTGCTCGAATGATTTCGATTCCCGCGTGCGGCCCGAGTGACGCGCTCGAGACAAATGTGAGCAACAAAACCCGCCCCGCGCGCTCGCGCGGATCGATTACGGATTTCCGGGGGCGAGGCAGTCGACTGTGGGACGATGTTTATCTTCGCGATCTTCTGTATTTATGACCTTTCTTTCTGGTTCTCGATTTTCTGAACTCGAGCTCGACGTGTCCTCGAGGTGACGCGCTTTGTGGGCAACGAAAAATTGATAAGAAAAAAAATATGAAAAAAAAAAAAAGTTGGGAACTACATTTTTTTTTGCCGAAGAAAAGAAAAATTGTAAAATCAAAAAACTGAGTCACTTCACGAAATAATTATGTAATAATGAATCTAATAATTAATTTATAATTAATTTATAATTAATAATTAATTTAATAATTAACCTAATTTTGTGATTAATTTATCAGTTGACACCCGACGAATTACCGCGACTTGCGAAGCAATTTTATTATTAAACTCCAAAGCCGCATCGATCGCCGATGATCGGTCTCTCGTTCCGTCATTCCGAGTTACATTTTTTTTTTTTTTTTTTCAACTCCTGTCCTCTCATTGCCACGTCATCGCTGGAATTCACGGTGAAATCACGATTATATATTACATCGCATCAAGAGATGTGGCAAAGTCTCGAAGCCATTTGTTATAAAAATAAAAAAATAAAATAAAAAATATACACATGTATATATAGTATATATGAGAGGAAATGCTCGGCGCATGCGCAGCCGTTTGTGACACAGAATTAATGCTAATCCCCGGTGAATTGATGCTCACGGTGGGGAGAATATCCATGGGGATGTGTGGGACCGCCATACGGTTTCGGTTTACTACGCTATAATACAGTGCGGGATGACGTAGCACTTGGTGGTTTGTAGTCTATAACCGTTTAGGTATTTATATCGCTCGGGTTACTGACTCCTTCTTCTTCGCGCGCCCGCCGTGTGGCCTCCATTTCTTTATTCAAAACTAAATCACCTTTAATCTAATTCCTTTCGTCACTCGTTAGTCATCCTCGTTTACGACTCGTGTAAATCCCAGCGAGATCCCGGAGAGGAGGCCCCCCGGGCCATCGACTCATCTCGAGACTCGCGCTGTCTGTGTCGCCCTCTGCCGTCTCTAGTGCACTCGTATTCATCCCGTATACAACCCCGACACGGAATCCTCAAATCTCGATCTACGTTCCGCGATACTCTTCGGTTTCACACTCGGTGGAATCCTGTAATAATAGTAATGAAATAAAATAAAAGAATTGCACAAAAATAATAACAATAAATTTAAATAAAATAAAAGAAGCATAATAAATTAATAATAATAAAATAAAATAAAAGAAGAATAAAATTGAAAATTCTTCTACCCGTTTGAAATAAATAATAATAATAGTGATCGCAATAGTAATAATAATAATAAATAATAAATAATAATAATAATAATAATAATGATAATGCTAAGTTAAACTCGGTGATGTTTAAGTGTGGCAAATAAATTGGTGTTGCACGCATCCGGTAAAAAAATAGGGCATTTTCTACGCAATTAAATTACACATATTCGCGCGAAGTAATTAAAATCCGTAACGCGAATAAATTATGGAAATGAAAACCGACGAATCTCGCTGTTATTGTGAATATATATTAATATAAATAATCGAAAAATGAGTATCGAATGAAATTCGACGAATTCGGTCGAGTGAGACAAGAGAACCCCGAAGGATCGGATCGCGGTGTGTCCCCTCGGATCGAACGTCTTGCCGAGCGGAGAGGTCCGAGAAACACATACCGCAATAAGCCGTCCCGGGCGCATTGAACTCGTTCGACTGGTCGTTCACTTATCCGTACGGAAGATAAATATCCACCAACAGCCGTCAAGTTCTCCAAGTCGATACGCGCGCGCCTTGACGTTGATCCGTAACCGATCTAACACGTCGATTTTTGTCATCCGCCTCTCGTGCGGCTACCGGCGCAAGGCGAGCACGCGGTGACTCGGTGTAAAGAAAAAAATTCGAGTTACACAGAGATGCGGATAAAGAGAGGTTGAGGAGTCAATTGACGCGCGATCGTTTATCGAAAGTGACTTTGAGACTCGCGGGAGCGGCGCGCGGCTATCAAGACGCGTTTTCGTGATTCGCTCGTTGGTTAACGATTATTTTTTTTTTTTTTCGACGTAAATCGGACGCCTGGATTATTCGGTGAACGTACGCATATTTTTTTTTTGTATTCGGTGCACAAAAATCGGTGGTGTATAAAAAAATTACGAATAAAATTGAATAAATTTTTTTTTAATTTTAATTTAAACTATTTTATTTGATTTAAATTAAATAGTAAATTAAATAGTAAATTAAATAGTGAATTAATTTAATTTAAATTAAATAGTAAAATAAATAATAAATTAATTTAATTTAAATTAAATAGTAATTTTATTACGAATAAAATTACATTATATACGAATGTATATAATAATCTAAAAAAAGGACTTGCTGCTATTTATTAATATTTGGACATGGATTTTATTTTGAATCAGTCATCCGTTTTTTTTTTTACGCGAAGACGAATCGTTGACGAGGACGTTGAAAGAACCGACAGAAGTCAAAGTGGATTTGTCATCGAAGAAACGTTTTATCCCGCTGTTATCAGGAGCTCGCGAGTGTCTCCCGCACGTGTCGGGCTCGCGCCGAGTCGGCGCGAAGCGAAGTGAGTAACGAGCCGAAGTTAATTCGTTCGATGGGGACGAATGGCTCTCTGATTTACCAAATTAAATCTTAACCAGATGGAATTCGACCCACACGTCTTACGCACACCGCGAGAGGGAGAAGGAAGACTAGACGAGGACGGAGCGAGACGGATGGATCGAGAAGAAAGCAGAAATGAAACGGAGTGAAGAAAGAGAGAGAGGGAGACGAAGGAGCACCGAGAAGTCGGTGCCAGACGGGCGGACGCCGCTCGTTCCTTCCATTTTCTTTCGCACACTTCACCCGCACTGAATCTCATCGGTCCAGTTAAAATGCTATCAGTCCCAATCAGAACTATCGTTCTCCTCCTTCAGCAACCGCCCGGCTCAAGTGGCGGGCGCGAAGAAAATAAAATCAAATGAATTCTAACCGACGGTCCCACCGATTTCAGGCGACATTTTTTTTTTCGAACGAAGAAAAGGCATCAAAATCTCAATTGATTGTTCGTGTTGCAAAAAGGAAATTAGTCTTTTTAATTAGTGTCATTTTAATATTTATAATTAGTTTTATTTTAGTCTTTTTAATTAGATTCATTTTAATATTTTTAATTAGTTTTATTTTAGTCTTTTTAATCAGTTTTATTTTAGTCTTTTTCGTCAGTTTTATTTTAGTCTTTTTAATTAGTTGTTTTTTAAATTAGTGTTCAATTAGTTTTTTTTTTAATCTTCAGTTTTTCACCTTAATTAAATCATAGACAGTCATTTCTACAGTTTTGTCGTGGATTAATCGAAAAAAAAAAATCAATACCCCATTTACCGTGGAATTTATCAAGAGCCCAAAAGCGTTCTAATGTCGAAAAACGTATTTTCCCATTTCGTGAATCACAAAGTCGCGAACAGCGCGTTGAAAGCCCGCGAGAATCAATCGCGAGCCTCGAATACGTTGCGCGCCGGAAAGGGGAAGGTAGGTGCGGAGCGGAATGCACCAAAAAAAAAAAAACAGAAACAAAAACAAAACGAAGAAAGCCAAAAAAAATGCGAAGAGTAACGAGCCAGCGAGGAAAATAGGGTAGACAGAGGAGAATACAGAGGTGAAGCGGGCGAAGGGCGTTTCTGAAAACTATCCCATAAAGAATACCCTGAAACACTATACGCGTGCATATAACGAGGGACGGATTAAGCGAACTCGGCGAGCTCGGCGCATGGCGGCTAATCCTGTCGCACCCGTCAAGGCCGCCCTACGAAGACACTGGGTGCGAGTATAAAGAAAAGAAAAAAAAATGAAGAAAAAAAACAAGAACAAAAAAAAATGACGAAAAAGATGAAGAAAAAAATGACGAAAAAGATGAAGAAAAAAATGAAGAAAAAAGACAAGAATTTACCATGTGAGAACCACTACCAGGATTAAATTTGTGGTGGTGCGCGCGTCTTCCTCTGCCAAATCGCTGACGGTGGCGACACCGAACCATCCGCCGCAGTTGCATCGGAGTCGCTGTGCGCGCCTCCTTTTTGTCCTCGTTCGATCGCGTCACACGTTCGTTCCATCGAGTTTTGTGGTGGTAAAACAAGAACGTGTGGTTTTCGTCCGCTCGTCTTCCCTCCCTTCCGCTTTTTTGTTTTTCGCCTCTCCCCGCGCGACCGACACTCCGTCTCCTCTCTTTATATCCGCGCTGTGCTTTGTGGGTCTGCGGTAAAACAGGACGAAAAAAAAAAAATAGAAAGAAATGAGAGTGAAAGGACGAAAAAAAATGAAGAAACAGGTTGAAGAAACGTGCGTCTCGCGGACGGACCCCCAGCGGAGAAAATGCGGGCGCTGGGAATGCAGGTTGAGTCTCGGGATTCCCGTGGAAATTACGGAAAAACGGACGCGGGACGATTTTTCGTGGACTGTAAAAAAATCCAAAACATTAAATAGAAAACAAAAATAGTGAATTAGGCACTTTTAATTCACCTGACTCTCTCGAGTCTCACCGAAACGAAATCCCAGTGTGGAAAAGCACTAAAAACGACGAACTCCACCCGACCCGATCGGCCGGGTTGAATACGAAGGCAAAGGCGGCGCCGCGCGTTTGTGACACGGCTGACCGCGAATCAAGCGACGAGCGCGCGATGCGTCCGGAAGCTTAAGCGAGCAGCGCGCGCGGCCTCCGTCTTTTATGATGTCAGCACGCGTTCGGCGCTACGTGATCGGGGTTGATCATCTCGCTCTCCGTCACAGACGTCTCGCGCGTCTCTCGTGTCGTCGACGAACACGAGGCGGACATTAGCCACGTGGAAGGTTCCCACAGTCTGGAAAACCACGCGGCTCCGGATAATCTGGATTTGGCCCGGCCGTTCCCGCGACGATCGACCATTCGTATCACTCGCCAGTGATTATAGGCAGAGGCCTCCCGTAGCTATCAAAGTGTCGCCGCGGGTTTTGCGATGGAGAAGATTAAGAGGGATTCGCGGGAGATTCGCCGTTTGATCCGAGGACGATGTAAATAAGGTGTTTGCCGTCCTCTGCGGTGGATGAGGAAGGACGGGAGAACCGCGAAAGGTCCAATTTCGAATGAATATTAAAAAAAATAAAAAATTCTCTCCGCAGCGGCCACCGCGGTTGCCGAATTCGCGACTTCTCGGAGCGCGAGTTAAGAAGATACTAATTTCATAAAATTAATTCATTAGATATTAATTTCGTAAAATTAATTCGTAAGATATTAATTTCACAAAATAATAATAAAATTAATATCTTGTGTTATAAGATATTAATTTTATAAAAATTCAAATAATTCACCTCCATTAGGGGATGAAATAATTATTTTTTTTTCATACTCTTGGTCGTTATAATAACTTTTTATAGCCGGTATTATAATTTGGGTTCATTAATATTTTTTGTTTTTAATTTCGTTATATTGCAACGATGCAAATTTCAATGTCATCGAAAAGAGGGGGAAAAGAGGGGGGAAAATCCTCCGAGAAGACGCGGCCACGTCGCACTTAATTCACCGCGCGAAACTTTGGGCTCGTCTCCAATAACTCGGGGCTAACCCGACGCATCTCGTCCTCAGGTCTGAATCCACTTGTACCGCGGGGGGTGACGACGACGAAAAAAAGAAAGGCGAGAAGACACTCCGAAGGTAGACGGGCTCGGAACGCGACGAATAGGGTTTGCGTCGTCGCCTGCGTCGTGCGCGAGGGATGACGATGCGGATCCGGCGGAAGCTGCGCGCATAAAGGAGAAACGAGGTTTCAATGAAATAGCAGCGAGAGAGGACGTGAAAAGCGGACGCGCGGGGAATGCGAGACCGAAGTTGAAGTAAGGCGAATCGAATAATGCAAAGCTGGGAAGATTCGCGAAATAAAAAAAAATAAAAAAGAAAACAAGGTCGGTGGAAACTGGAAGTGACGAGAGGTGTTCCAGGATTGAAAAAAACTGATGTTGAAGTTTGCATCGTTGGAATGCAACGAAATTCAGAAAAAAAAAAATTAATTCTAATCAACCCAAATGATGAAATTAGGTACAAAAAGTCATCATATCAATTAATTCCAGTAATAATTTTTTATACCTACTTTCATCATTTGGATTAATTCGAATTTTTTTTTGCATCGTTGGATTCCAACGATGCAAACTTTAATATCCTGACGAAAAGAAACAGAAAAAAATGGTGATGGTGAAAAGGCGACTGAGAACTGGAAAAGCAATAGACGTGATAATGCCGAAATAAAAACAAAAGAGGACAGAGATAAGAAGAAAAAAAGTTAATCCGAGACAAAGAAATGGTAACGCAAAATGGTGACAACCTTCGGATCAGAACGAGGACGTCGCTTTAATGCGTCAAAGGGACTCTCGGGTCCCGCGTCGGCACAGGGAAAATAGAGGGAAATTCGCGTTGTCGCATCGGCGGCGGCGGCGGCGAATGGAAATCTTCGGTAATATCTTGGAGCAGTTTTCCCCGCCGTCTGACGGCAGAACGGGAAAGCTCTTCCTGTCCTAATGCAGCTGTACGTTTCCCATTACGATTCGCCGCGCGTGGGTTAAACTAACGAGACACCGGGGCGACTGTGTAGGTGTTGGAAGAAGAGAGGAGAGAGGACGCCGCGACCGAGGGTGGAGAATGGAAGACAGCGAAAGGGAGACGGGGATGGTTTTAGTCGCGGGGGGCGCCTGTCTCATCCCGATTCGGGATGGGTTACCATGGAGACCGGTACGTGACCACATTGCCTATGGGGGAAGAGACTGGCGAGAGGCTCACATCGCCTCCTCCCCCCTTCTCATCCTCTCCTTTCACCCCCCCTCCGGTCTCTCGACCCACGATCGGAAGAACCGGGAGATGCTGTGAAGCACCCGGAGGCCCGGAGGCCAAATGGGGGTGGAGAGTAAAGAGGGAACTGAGGGGGAGGGAGGATATCTCTAGGTACCTGCGTTACGTGGCTCGTACCATCGTCGTGTTCGGCTTTCCAGCGGTTTGTTCCCAAAGGCCTATAACCCGAAACAGGAACGACGCGACCCGGGGATGAAACGAAAAGCGTAAGTGGATCCGGCGGCGGCGGCAGACAAGTCGCGAGGTGTGACCGAAAAGGCTGTAACGCGAAAACGAAAATTCGGAGTCTCGGAGTCGTGAGGAAGATTCGTAGATGGAATCTGTGAAATTGAAGCGAAAGACTGAGTTATTTTTTTGCTGAAAAATAAAAATCGTACGGCGAATAAGAAATGTAAATTTTTTTGTGAAAGGACGAAAAAATAAGTGAGAGAGAAAGAAAGGAGAATTGGTTTTTCGTCCTCGGAAAAAAGGTTCGGCACGATAAAAGGATGGAATCTAGAATTGAAGCAGACTGAGTTATTTTTTTGTGTATTTTTTTTTGCTGGGAAATAAATAAAAAATTGTACGTTGAATAAAAAAATGTAGTCTTTTTTTTATCAAACTGTAAGAAATAAATGAGAGTGAGAAAGAAAGGAAAATTGGTTTCTCGCCCTCGACAAAAAGGTTGGAATCTGTCGAATTGAAGCAAAAGATTCAGTTATTTTTCTGTCTATTTTCTTTGCTGGTGCATTTTTAAAAAATCATACAGTGGATAAAAAATGTAGGTTTTGTTGGCAAACTGTAAGAAATAAATGAGAGTGAGAAAGAAAGGAAAATTGGTTTCTCGCCCTCGAAAAAAAAAGGTTCGGAACAATAAAACCGACTGTCCTTTGACGAGTCAATATATATTGAATGGAATATGCGTGAGCGGGCATTCGGGGCTCTTTTTAGCACGGTTCAATTCTTTCGTAAAGAGGGTTCTCTTCGTTTTCTTCGCCTGCTGTGTAAGCGAGATTTTGGTGTTTGGAAAGAGGGGGGAGTGGGGCTCTCGTCGAGCAATTTGTCGAGGAACCTTCCAGTTTTCGGGGATCAGCGAGGCGGAGCCCGGTCGGCACCCTTCAAAGGCCCCGGAGTCCTTCGTAAAGTTAGCCCCCCCTGACACACGCCAAATGTTCCTACGTTTGCGATGCCCCCGCAGTGTCTCTGCACAATGTCCACGGCACCTGCAGTCAAACTCACTGGCCAAAACGTCTTTGTCACTGATATCTGTCCGAGCCGTAAGGCACACAAACTTATCTATCCTCGAGTCCGCCTCATCTTGCATTAGTATCCAACAATTTTGGAATTAAGAAACAATAAAAATGAAGTGGAATTAAAACTACAAAAAATTGATATAATTAACAGACCAAAAAAAAACATTTTTTTTTTACGATTACGATGAAACAGCAAAATAAATGTCTCAACGTCTGCAATTTATGCAATAATTTTAGAATGAAATGATAAAAGCAAACTGGAATCAAAACTACAAAAAATTGGAAAAAGTGATCAGACCCAAAAAAAAGGATGATTCAAAATAAAGTATATACTTTTTTTATTATAAAGAGTATAGATTATTTAAATAAATGTCTTAACGACTTCATCTAACAATTGTAGAATTAAATAATAAAACCAAACTGGAATAAAAAAATACAATAAAATTGAAAAAATTACCAGACCCAAAAAAGGATGTTTCAAAATAAAGAATATACATTTTTTAATTATAGACATCAAACAGCAAAAAAAAATTGCCAAACGACTGCGTTTCATCGGCGATGCAGCGCGATGACTAAAGATGGCGAGAAGAGGATGAGCGGGACGTGCAATGATTCACCCCTAACCGTGGCTTCCTCCCCCACACGAGCCTATTGTCCTGCCAAAGCGTTCGATAAGCCTCGAGGTGTCCGTACGCGCTGTCCTGTCTGCGTTATTAGGTGGCTGCGGGGCTGCGGCGGCGGCCCCTCTTCTCGTCGGACGATCACGCGGCAGAGGCCGAGCCGAGACATTTTCCTCCCCCCGTCCTCGGAATCGCCCCGCGAATACCAAACGTATTTTCGCCGCGTCTATACGACGACCCACGACTAATGAAGACTATGACGACCTTCGTGCCGGGTATTAATCGAGGGTGGGGAAAAAACGCCTTCTGAATAATTCCAGACGATTTTATTCTTCCTCCAATTCCCGCGGATGGGAAGACGAATTGGAGCCGGGGGTTGATCCACGAAAAGCAATCAGAAATTCGACCGGGGGAAGTTCCACAAGTTCCGGTCATATTTCTTGATAACTGACCGAGAGATTTTTTTTTCTTTTTGGATTTTATTAGCGAATGTTTCGTGAGGAAAATAATTTTTTTCGTGGGTGTTTCATAAGGCAGCTTTTCGCGACAGCTAATTATTCGCCTCTACACAGGTTTTTAAATATTCAGTCGACAGTTCGATTGGGTCGTTGCAGAAAAAAAAAAAATCACTGCTGTGATCCCTTAATAAGTGGAACCGAAGTAGCGGGACAAAAAAGTGATTATAGAAACACGTGACCAGGACAGCAACAGAAGCCGAGAGTCTCTCCAGGGTTATCGATAAGCTGGCCAGGCTTCGTCCTGCGGGGGGAAAAAAAAGGCGGAAAAAAAAAGTAAACGTGTTTTTCGTCCAACGTTGCGCTCCACTTGAGTCCCTCGTGCCCGAAGGTCACTCGGAAGTTTGGGCGAAAAAAAAAACACGAGCGAAGAAAAAAAAATCGTCGAGACGAAGATAAAGGAACGAGAAATGTGGGTCGTTAAAATTATCTTTCTCGTCTGGAGCGCGCGGCTCGTGCGACGCGCGCTCGCCGATCGAGTGAAAAATAAACGAAGCAGTGAGAGAGACAACGAAGGAGCGGGAGGGGGGAAAAAAAGCGAAACGAACGGAGAAAAGAAGGCAGAAGCCGCGCGCCGCACCGGCAGATAAGACATTCAGGAGCGATAGCGACGGGCGAGTCTCGAGCGGGGGCCACAAAACGACCGGTGGAAACGAAAGGGAGCGAGGCGAGGAAGCGTGCGAGCCACTGACAACTGAATTAACACCGCGCGCTCCACTATTTTCGGCCTTGCCTCGCGCGCCCGCTTTATCATCGTCCCTAAGGGTCGATAAGCATCTATCGTGGACGGCCAACGCTGTACATAAATATTTAGTGCTATTGAAACGTCTCGAATGTATTTCCGAGGGGGTCTCGCGGACCTTCCGCAAAATAATTTCATCCGTTTCCGAGATTCTTTTGCTGTCGCGATTCGTTACACCCAGAGAAATCGTTCTGATGGGATCTATTCGAAACAAATAACATTTATTTGAATGAAATAAATTTTCTTTGAATGAAATAAATTTTATTTGAATGAAATAAATTTTATTTGAATGAAATAAATTTTATTTGAATGAAATAAATTTTATTTGAATGAAAGAAAATTTATTTGAATTAAATAAATTTTCTTTGAATTAAATAAATTTTCTTTGAATTAAATAAATTTTCTTTGAACTAGATAAATTTTCTTTGAACTCGATAAATTTTCTTTGAATTAAATAAATTTTCTTTGAACTAGATAAATTTTCTTTGAATTAAATAAATTTTCTTTGAACTAGATAAATTTTCTTTGAATTAAATAAATTTTATTTGGATCAAATAAGATGTATTTCATTCAAATAAATATTATTTGTTTCGAATAGATCCCATCAGAACGATTTCTCTGAGTATACAATTTTATTGATCTTAATTGCTGGCGTCACCGGGAAAATTTCTAAGGCTTAAAAATTTGTCGAGATGAAAAGAAAAATTCAGAGTCGAGTGTAAAAATAATTCTTATCAAATTCCACCTTGAGATCTTGAACTCACGTTAATATTTCTGCGCCGCGTATACGCGACGCCGGGGGGCGAAGCGTCCCCTAAAATATTTCGGAGACATTAAATATTCCCGCGAGCTGCTGCTGAGGGCAGGACGGGTTGGCGGGTCGCAACAATTTCGGCTCTCTGTATCTTCCCGAGGAATTTCCACCGGCGCGCGCGCGCGATGAGCAAAAGTCTGGTAATTGCTTTCCAGGGGATTATGAAAACACAATGAATGGGCAATTTAAATTTTCGGATGATACGCATTTTTTGCGCGTTCGCTCTCTCTCTTTTTTTCCTCAACTTTTCCGCAAGTTAGAATAAAATATGAATTTACGGTCTGGGATAAATTTCGCAGGAGCCTTGAGAAATATGATAAACTTCGTTGAGGTGAATTTGGGTATGAATGAGAAAAAAATGTAATATAAAAAGGTAGTCGTGACGATAATGAAAAAATAAAAAAATAAAATAATATGAAAAAATACAAATAATAATAATAATAATAATAATAATAATAATAATAATAATAATACCTGAATACGTCTTTCCGAGATTTTTAAGGACCTGAAGATGCGGCCAATCGAAGGACCGACCTTTGTAACTTCAATCGCAGTCCTTTTTCACGTTTATAATCTCCCCGATGAACCCATGAAAATTGCTTTCCGTTACTCGCCGCGCGTGGAAGTCGTGCGCCATTTATGGTGCCCTCTTCTTTTCTCGCAGCCAGGAAAGAAGCAACTCGTGTGGAATAATGACCGGCGGCTCCCGAGGCTTTGTGCAGACGTGGCTAAGAGCGCCGGAACAGCTCTATACGCATCGAGTCGAATTACACCAATTATAAGTCGCCCCCTGGTGGAAAAAAGCTTTTTCCGCATCATTTTGCCCGCGATGCTTTTAGAACCTGAAAAAAAAAAAAAAATCACACTGGTAGATAATCAACGTTCACTCGCAAAAAAGAAAAGCATTAAAAAATCGGAATAACTCGGTGAAGCTAATTGCACATAAATCGGCTATATACGGCTTTATTACCATTAAGTTCAATCAATTGACTCTTACGGCTTAAAACCGCCGTAAAATCAGTCGAGTCAATTGCATAGAATTAGGTATATTAATAGACGAGTGCGTGAGGAACACGTGGAGCCCAGCAGGCCACGTCCAATTACCGCAGGCTGGTCCATAAAACTTAGTAAAAACATTTCTTTTTTTTTTCCTCGTTTTTTTCCAACACCCGTTTTACCGTAGCTACGGTCTTTATTGGTTTTCATTTGCTGTCGCTTCGTCGTCCGCGAAACAATAAAAAAACCAATAAAAAAAAAAATAGAAAATCGCTTCAAAAAATACATTTCAAATGTATTTCATTCATCGATTATTTTTCGATTATTAACTTAGTAAAAACATTTTTTTTTCCAACACCCCTTTTACCGGTCTTTATTGGTTTTCATTTCGTGCTGTCGCTTCATCGCCCGCGAAACAATAAAAATAAAAGCAAACAAAAAAAAAACAGAAAATCGCTTCAAAAAATACATTCCAAATGTATTTCATTCGTCGATTATTTTTCGTCAGCCAGAGACGTATGGCCATTATTTCCGCGAAAATGCAGGGGGGTGGGTGGAAAGAGCAATATTTAAAAAACGAATTAAACGTAATATTCACTCGGATACGGGCGGGGAAAAGGCGCGCGCGAGCGTTCGGTGTCGGGGCAAATAAAACCGAGCCGAACGAGATAATACACACCGGGGCCCCGAGTGAATTCGGCCGGGGCGCCTCGTTGGAAACGCATTAACGTTCGTATGGTACACATTGAAACTGTTGCCGAATGCCCGGAGCGAGTGCCGTGTGTCAATAAACAGATTCTCGTCAGAGTCCCGTGGCCAGATGACAGATATACACACCGGGCCGAGCCTGGGAGCCGAGGGGAGCCTCGCAACGCGTGGAAGCGAAAGAGAACGAAGGAGAAGAGAGAAAAAAAATAACCACGAGCGGGAGGGAAGGAGAGGGAGATGTGGAATAAGAGAGAGGATATTATGCGGAGGCTGGCGAGAGCCCAGCCAACGACCAGCGAAGGCCGTTCACATAAATACCAGTCTTTCCATTAGTAAACCGATGGGAAAGCAGCGAGTTCGATGCATGATCGATACTCGCAGATCTAATCTGCAGCGTGCGCGCACCGCACGTTGGTTTATTCCACCCTTCTCGTCTCTTCCCCCCCGCTTCCTCTTTTTTCCCTCCCACCCCCCCCCCCCCCCCCCCCTCGCACATACGCTTCTTTGAATCAAACGCTACGTACTCCACTAGCCCTCTATGTGGTGCATAAACGTTGTACACAGTGTAACGAAGAATCGTTAGAAGAATCGGAGTTTCTGTGTCGCGTCTCTGTCGACTCTCTATCTCGGGATTTGTACGTAAGTGGTTTGAGGCCTCGGGAACTGGAATTGTTGCCGCCGAATCGGCAATTCCGATGGCGGGAGTCATTGTGTTACCAGGCGTAAGGGAAACTCGGTCGTGGTTGGGCGAAAACGGTCACGCCGCACTTTTCAAAATGATTGGAAGTTTTAGTCATGAACTGGAGAATTAAATGTAATCCACAATCGTGCATTTTTATAGTAAAAATAAAGCAAATCATAAAAATTGAAGCACTTTTACATGAAAACTGAAGTGAATAATAAAAATTACTGTGCCAAAAATTAATTTTGGGTTGCACTAGTATATGAAATTTGGTGTCCAGTTTATGCATAAAAAGTTCCAGTACTGAACATTAAATTTCAAGTAGATTTTTTTTACAGTGCGGGGAAGAGAAGATTTTTCAGTAAAAAAAAAAAAGAAAAAAAAAGATGTAAAGATTTTTCTCATTCAAATGGCACGCACGACCCATATTTGATATTTCAGTAAAAAAAAAAAAAAAAGATTTGAAGATTTTTCTCATTCAAATGGCACACACGACTCATATTTGATATTTCAGTAAAAAAAAAAAAAAAAGAAAAAAAAGATTTGAAGATTTTTCTCATTCAAATGGCACGCACGACCCATATGAAGAGAACCGTCGATTAAATCGGACATGCCAGGACGCTTTGAAACGAAGTTGAGCACAACCAGCCGAATTTATACCCGAGTTTATCGCCGAGAATCCGAGCCACGTCGCCGGAATAAATCGCTCTTGTGTGCGCGCGCGGGTCGTGAGGGAAAAATCTGGAAAAACATTTTACAAGCCACCCGGGCTTCGGGCTTCGTTATCCAAAACTTGATATCTGCGGGGTCCGATCTAACACGCCGAGGAGACGTTTCCAGCCGTATATACCGAGCGGTGTGCCGTAATAATTTTTCTTATTTCCCTCCCCGGCCCCGTTCGGGCGTTGCCGGGAGCCCTCGGGGCGCCCGAGTCCCTCGGTGCGCCCAGGCATAATACAATTTGCGCCGAGTTATATGCACAATAGTGAGTAAAGTTTCCTCGCGCCCCACGCACTCGCTCTCAATGTGCGTACACACCGAGCGCACAGACACATCGCGAAAGCAACACTCGCTTTCCGCAATCTTAACGGTACCATCTCCTCGCGCTGCGCGCCGTTCAACGGCAACCGGAGTTACGCCAAATGGTCCATTAAAATGGTCCTTCGTGAATTCGTAATTAAGATCTGAGGCGAGAAATTCTCCCCGGCAGCAGCAGCGACGGTGGAATATATAAAGTTGGAACGGGATGGATTGTCGAGAACGAGCAAATGTCTCGCTTCGAGCCCTCGGGCACTGCAAAAATTCTTCATTTGAATTTTTACTCACCGACGGAGTTAGGATTGCAACTTCGCTCGGTAACTATTTACAGGTTGACGTGGCTTCGATATTCAAGAGAGACTCGATTCTGGGCAGGAATGAAGATCGACATCGAGATGAAAAAAAAAAAATCGTTTTTTGGATTTTTCTCGACGAATTTTATATTTTTTGGGTAAGGAATGGTGCTTTGCGGAATCAGCGGGAAATTTACCATCGGATAGGGTTTTCAATCTTAAGGAAATTGAGAGAAAAAAAAAATTTGAAGAAATCGGAAAGGGTGCGTTTTTCGCGAAAAAAAAATTTTTGATTTCGGAAAGTTTGGAGAGTCTATCCGATGGGAAATTTCCCGCTGATTCCGAAAAGTACCGTTGTTTGCCCGAAAAATAAAAAAATAGAAGAGAAAAAGGCGGAAAAGGATTTTTCACTTTTTTCGAAATTTCATCACTTCACTAAAATTGAGGTTTCTTGTTTTTGGATTGGTGGAACCTGGATTTTTTTCTTTCGTTCGAAAGAAAACTTCATAACGAAGAAAACACCGCAAAGCGGAATGCGATATCTTGATTTCTGAATTTTTTACAGAATTTTAAAGTCAGCCCTCAAAAATCGAAAAAAAAATGCGATTTTTGAGGGTCTGACTTTAAAATTCTGTAAAAAATTCAGAAATCAAGATATCGCATTCCGCCTTACATCATTCTCTCCCTTACAGAATTTCCTCTCCAACGCAAGAAAAAACCCCAAGTTCCAACGCTCCAAAAAAAAGTAACCTCAATTTCACTAAAGCCCCAACAGATCTACTCCCAAAAAAAAATCCACAATTTTTATGAACCCACCAACCAGGGCAAAAAGAATAATTCGCCTAAAAATTGGTACCCCCTCGAGTCAAACTTTAACAGCGCTTAGAGGATCGATTTTTTATATCTCGCCTGGCAACCTGTCCTTGTCGGGATGACACGATTTTAAACGCCTCACCCTAACGCGATTCCGGGGTGATCGAAGGGGGGGTCTGGGGAGGGGAGAGGGAAGAGGGGCACCCTTTTCACGTAGCCGCAGTTGGCTCGGCAAGTGCGCGGGGCCCGTGCTCGTTGGCTGCGGTGGCGGCGGCGCCGTCGAGGACGGCGTTGGACCGTGCTGCGAGATCTCCCTCGTATCACGACGAGTAATTGACTATATAATGGATTCCCGGTACTGCTATACGTCAAACTGACAGGTCCAGCAGCCGGGCACGCGATGCCTAGGCGAGATGGTCGTTTCGCTTATAGCGGCGAGGCGAAAGGAAGGGGAGGGGGCGAGAGGGGGGAAACGAACAAGCTGGGGCAGCAGGAGCGGCAGCAGTGCGAGATTCACGCCTGCCCTCATCGTGCATGTCGTTCCTTCGATATTAAAGCGAGAGACCCTCGTGCGCATTCCGCATTGGTCGCCGCTGTTGCAGCTAATTCACGATGATATTCCACGGGCCGCGCGTTGAACGAAGCCAAAAACGCGAGACCCAAAGGGGGCGACGCGGATCGAAGGGACGCCGGATTTCGATTCCGTCGAGGGTGACAAGAGTTCTTCCGAATACGAATACGAGGACGTAACTCGCTAACTGGTTCCACCGTGGCGCGAGGTTGAATTCCATACCCTCTGGTCGAGGAAGCAGCCGAATTGCTGAAGACCATGAAGACTTTTGCGTTTCGGATGTTTCCAGGGATTTGGCTCCGCTGATTGGTCGGCTTGTCCGATTAGTCGGTGTAACTTGATTGGTCAGCCCGGCTGCACGAGAAGGCAAAAGTGTGATGACAAATTCCCCTCAGTTGAGTCTAAACACAGAAAATAATCGTGATTTATATTTAATCCTGATAAAAACGAAAACGGTAAGAGATAAAAACGAAAAGCAAACGCAGATATATACAAAAAGCAACAAACGCGACAAAAATCAGGCTAAAAAAAATTCCAGTACAGCAGATAATCTTGATCCAAATAAAGCGAAACGGAAGCGGATAGGAAAAACATGCGAAAAAAAATGAACCCAGCAAAAGACACGATAAGCTACTGAAAGGAAAAGGACACAGAGCAAACGAAAAAAAAACAAGGATAGCGGATGTGGGACGACTCGTTCGTCGAAAAGAGTTTAGGCCGCAGGATAACTTCCGGGTCGTCCCGGCGCCCTCTCGTTACCCACGGCAGCGAGACGCGTTTGAAGCGCCTGTATCGCGCGGCTACGGGAAGCCCGCAGCCGGTGTGTCGCCCGAGCCGAATTTCGTGTATTAGCATAAGATAATACGGGCTGCTCCGGGGGCCCTGGGAATTCCTACCTGGCGCGGCGCTAAAACCGACAGACGCGCAACGCCGAAAGCCAGATATACAGGAGGGACGGCGACAGCGAGAGAAAATAGAGAGAGAGAGAGGAGGAGGAGGCGAGAGAGAAAAATTACATAGCGTATGCATGACCCATGGGGGTGCGAGCGAATCAACCCCGAACACATCCAGAGGAGACGCGGAACGTGATCGCGTGACACACACGCCGCGCGCGAGTCCCCCATGGAGTTTCGGGGGCCGCGCGAGCGGCGTGGCAATCGCGAATGGACCTCGCGGGTAATCCGGCCGAGGGGGTTCGGCCGTCACTCTTGCCCCGAGTGACAATGCCTGACCCCCTCCCTCTATCCTGCCCAATGTACACACAACTGCGATCGTGACTGGAAAGCTTTAGGCGCCTTCGACAAGACGCGCAGCGTCCCCGCATTGTGATGGAGGGTCACAGCAGTAGCGTTGAATTTGCGAGTCTCCGGATCGTCATTGGAATCGGGGCCGATGTCCTTATGGAGCTTCCCATCATTGACTCTCGAGTCTCTACCGCGCTGGGCTCTGATTTTTGTGGTCCCTTGTTGTCCGGGAATTAGTCGGGCTTAACCGGAGTGCGGAGAAACAGAGTCGGGAGCCGGGGGTTCGAGACGAGGTCTCTGATCAACGTAATCTGTCGACATCTGGCTCAACAGCGACGGGGATGCGGATGGAGTGACCTGGGATTCCTTGATAGTGGGAGCTAAATAACGTGAGCATCAGGTTGAGGATTCAGGCGAATCCTGGTTGAGTCCTGACGTTGAAGATGATGTTGAAGTTTGCATCGTTGGAATGCAACGAAAATCAGAAAAAAAATCTAATGAACCCAAATGATGAAATTAGGTATAAAAAATCATTATAGGAAGTAATTAATATGATGACTTTTTGTACCTACTTTAATAATTTGGGTTAATTAGAATCAACTTTTTTTCTGAATTTCGTTGCATTCCAACGATGTTGGAATCAACGTCATCAAAATCTGAAGTGAATGAAAAACAATGCGAAAAATATCTACATCGATTCAGAATGCGCTGAAGCAAATTTCCAACTACTCAGGTCCCACACGAAATTTTTTTCCAAGCATTAAGAGTATTCGCAAGGCTCATTTTATCCTAAATATACCTGAAGACTCCTGCAAATTAGTCAGGCTCAACCTGACTGCGACAAAGTCAGTCAACGTCCATCCCGGTGCAACCAGAACTCCCCCAACACCAAGTCCCACGAATCCTCGAATATAGTACGTGGATCATCGCTTAGCTCGCACCTAATATCCCACCCAGTCAGGGCTGTTGATAAAACGCCGCTTATCCTGCGAAACTCGCATCGCACTGCGAATCCCAGATCTGAGATCCCATTGAGATTGGAAGACCGGGGGGTGTGTCCTCACCATGTGTCGCCGTTATCTCGACGCACAAATCGCAAACACTGGTCCAGCGTCGCTGCGAACATCACAGGCGGGTCGCGCCAAGTTTCGATGACGTACCACAGATAGAAAAGCGTCGAAGCGTCCAAACAATGAAACTGCGGATGCGTCGCGACCCTCTTTTTCCCCGACGTCTCTCCCTCGGACTGCGAAATGCCTTTCATCGACAGTTATTGACGAATTCGTGATGAGGGGGCGACGCTCGATGCGCGCTGTCGGATCTTCGGGGAAATGACAATATGTCGAAATAGCGGAAAACGCGGACGAGGCGAGGTCGAGGGGTGTAAAGGAGATTCGCGACGAGAGGGAGGTGAACGATGAAACGGATGCCACACGGCACGAGAGATACGCGCGATATTGCAGCTATCGAGGCTCGACTCGGACGCTGCTGCGGCTTTTCGACGGGATGATCATTCGAACAGGTCGCGCGAGCTTCCCGCCTCCTCTTTTCAATCCCCCCGCTGGCCGACCGGTTTTTCGGCTCCTTTGAAGGGGTCGCTTTTCCGCTGCGGCATCTCCGCGCTGCGCTCTTCACAGCCTCCCATCCGCGTGTCTGTTTTCGCGTGCCACGGCTCTTGCCTCAATCTCCTCCAGCCGCGCGCTCGGGGTTTCCTCTTTCGATCCGTAGTGGCGAACGGAACGCCGCTACTGTCGCAGTTTCGTGCGGTTCGCACCGAAATTGTTTGGCCAAGAGCCATTCGTGTGTATTCCGATAACAACGAGAGACAGAGAGAGAGAGAGAGGCTCGATTGAACGGGAATCAGCGAGAGGTAACGCGGATTCCCATTGGGGGTTTTGATGGAACGCTTGTGTGTTCGAAACCCTGAAGCCTTCTTCATCGGGATCATCCGGTTGTTGTGGTTCCTTTGTTCTCGACAGGTCGATGGCGCTTTCTCATCGTTTGGAACGAGAGATGATTTTCCTCCTGCTGCGCTTGGACGCAGTTTTTTTTTTTTTTTGTAGGAAATCGAGCGAACATCTTTCAGGGTGCCTGCAACTTTGGCACTTGCGACCCGAACTTTTTGATACACTGGCGAAATTATTTGACCAAGATAATGCTGAAGTCTGCATCGTTGGAACGCAACGAAATTCCGAAAAAAATGTCATTCTCATTAATCCAAATGATGAAGTTAGGTATAAAAAGTCATCATGGCAACTAATCATTGTAATTATTTTTTATATATAATTCCATAATTTGTTTTAATTAGAATTATTTTTTTTTTCGGAATTTCGTTGCATTCCAACGATACAAACTTCAGCATCATTGACCAAGAGCTATCAGGGTATAATTTCGATAACAACGAGAGAGTCTCGATTGAACGGGAATCAGGAAGAGGTAACGCGGATTCCCTTTGGGGTTTTCAATGGAATCGGGATGATCCGGTTGTTGTGGTTCCTTTGTTCTCGACAGGTCGATTCCCTCTTTCGTCGTTTGGGACTCAAAAATGATTTTCCTCCTGCTGCGCTTGGACGCATTTTTTTTTTTTAGGAAATCAGGGTGCCTGCAACTTTGGCGGCAATGTGTCCCCTGGATGGACCAACCCCACTTTTCCGGCCGCAGTTGCCGAAAGCCAAAAGTCATCGTCCTCGGCGGCGGGGGGTTCACTTGCGTCGCCGACCTTTTTGATACACTGGCGGGGCACACAAAGCCGTGCGGTACAGCGCGACAGATCGCTCGTTGCGCCTCATTGTCGTGCGTAGCGTTTTTTTTTTTTCTTCTTTTCTCTTCATCCTCTGGCCTCGATTCGGAATCACCCTCTGTCAGTCGCAGGCTTGAATGACGATTTACAATGGACACCGGATAAATCGGGTGGGCCGTTAATCGAGCCCCGGGGTCCCCGACCCTCACTCCCCGCGCTTTCCAGCCATTACACTTTTCCTGACGTCGGTTGACTAAAGAGAACTGGAAAAAAAGAGAAGAAAAAAAAAATTAAAACGATAAAAACGGCAACGGTATCCAGGAAAATAACGTTGCGCCTCGAGGCCTCTGTGATTGTTCCAATTTTATGGGCAATGTTGGCCCCCGGGGGTAAAGGCTGTAAATATATCCGAACTAAATCTTTCACTCGGAATGGAAAAAGTCAGTGGAGAAAAAATGATAGAGGGTGAACGGAAATCTCGAACGTGCGAGAGACGATGGACTTTAAAATCGCCTACTACCTTCCTCCCTTTTCCCTTCCCTTCCACGAACGATTCTCAGTATCCTATAAATCGTTATATGGTTCAACCCCTCCCGTGAAAATCCTCCACTTCGCAGATTTGGATAATAGAGATTGGATATATTTCGATCACTCTGTCTTGCTCAAGTCTTCCTCCCCTCTCCCCTCGCGCCCAACGACTTTATTCCTTCACACGAGGTCGAAGATAGCGTCTTGTATCTTTCGCTTCCCTCCTGCTTTCGCAGCCTCCCTCGCCACCCGCGCGTAAGCCGGAAATAAATTTTTTCCTTCGATCACACCGTGCACACTCGCCCCAAGAAGTGGCTGCGAGATCTCCTCGTATTTCGACTGCTGCCTCTTTGGGGATGTCGGTGTACCTCATCTATCCGAAATCTCGGTTAACGCCTGTCCGCTCGGGCGAGGGAGTGAAATATTCCCTCGAATGGGTGTCTTATGTGGAAGAAGCTTAAAAAGTACGAGGGAAACGTGGCGGATAAAAAGTTCATAACGTCAGCTTGACGGATATTTACTACTATATCATTACTATGTCGTTACTGCGACATTCGGAAGTCCGCATTAAACTTCCTTTAGGCCCGGTGGATGATAAAAAAAAATTGCAAAGCGCACGGAGAAAGAGATAGGAAAGAAAAGAAGAAATGGTTTCCCTGAAAAAAAGAAGAAAAAAAAATGGAAGGGTGAGCCCGCTCGAATATAAAGGACCAGGCGGCAAAGTTTTCGATACTCGTGTGCCCCGTGCACCGCCCTTGTTCGGAATACTCTGAATAGCGGTGGAAAACTTCTCCCCTACCCTTCGCAACATTGCCGCACACTCCCTTCCTCCCTTACGCGATGATACATCATACACGTGTATCGGAAGGAGTTCAGGAAGCACGTAAACACATGTGGAATACGGTGGAGGTAGGAAAAAAACCAACGAGCAGGGAACGCGATCCGGTAAAAACAGAGTGTAAGGAGACAGGGCTAATAAAAACGATGAAGGGAGAAAGATGACGAGAAGGAAGGGCTCGCCAGCCTTTTAGCGGGAAGGATCGCGAGGCAAAAGGAAAACTGTGTAGCTAAGGCAAACGGGAGTGAGGGAAACGATGTACGAAAAAAAAAAAAAAAAAAAAAAAAACGTATCCCTCCTTCCACCATCGCGATGATGCATCATTCCTAGTGGAAGGAGTCCCGTGAGCACGTATGGAATAAGGGAGAAACAGGAAAATCTAAATGCACGTAAAAGATCGGATAGACGTGGAGACCGGGAGAAGGGCTAATAAAAACGATAGAGGGAGGAAGGTAAGGTGGAAGATGGCGAGGAACGGCTACCCGGTCTTTTATTAGAAAGGATAAGGAAGGAGCAGGAAGCGAGACGCAGGTAAGACGAACGGGGAGGTGGAAGGGTACGACGGATGAAAGAAGCGAGGGAGGTGGAAGGAGGGGAGGACAAGGGCACGCACGTAGTCAGACTGCTTCAGCCGGATGGTGGAGGAGCAGAAAAAAAAGAGAGAAAGGAATCGCGGGGAGGAAAGAAAGAGAAGATCGCTAGACGTGACTACCTCGCCCGGCTTGCAACAGCGGCGGCGGCAACCCCTGCGTTGCGCACGGAGGCATCAAGGCAGGGAAGTTTCCCGAGGGGTTGAACTCAATATATATTAAGATCCACCTCACCGCCGTACCACCATCACCAGCACCACCGTCTCGTCTTCGCTACTACCACAAGCCAACTATTACCAGGATACTGTGTAGGCTACTGTTGCTACTTCTCCCAAACCAGGAGGAAGGCACGGACGGGGAGAAACTACGAATGAAAGAATCCCAGTATACCCAGAGACTCCGGATCGAAACTTTTGCCCGCTCCCCATGATGGTGGTTAACTGCTACGCGTATTTTCTTCCCTCACTTCTTTCATCCACTTGCTTCTTTCCGCCTCGTATTAACCTCTCCCTCATCTTCTCCATCGACTGCTTCCTTCCTCAGCGATAGTTTCTTATTTTTTGGGGCGAGGGGAGGAAGCCCTCCGTCTTTTCTCCTTCGTTTAATTTATCCGGCATTCTATCGGTGTTTTCTTTACTTCTTTACCCGCATTGTTCGTTATCACTTCTTATCGACCTTTCCCGCAACTTCTCTCGTTACTTTCCTGTCTATTCTTCATACACTTTCATACTCTTCGTCCTCCCTTCGATGTATCCAGTCTTTCATTTTCGCCGACGTACCACAAGTTCTGGTCTCATCGAAACCACCCTATGTTGTTGGCAGATTATTTGGCTACCTTTCTCTGTCCGTGCGGTATCGAGACGAGGTGCGTCGGTCCTCCGGTTAAGAATATCGACGGGCTTATGACCACCGAAATAGCCATAAACCGCGCGGCGGAAGCGATTGAACGCGAGCCCCGAACGAATTTCCTCCACTATTTTCGTCAGAAATTGACGGCGGATCGTTTCGAGAGGATTTTTCGGGGGGGCGGTCCTCCAGACTGGATTTCGTGGCGCTGCGCGATAGCGCGGGGGGTGAGAGGGAGAGGAGCGCGGAACCCGTAAGCGCGCACAAACGGCTTATTGGCTTTATATCCAACGGCGCAGCAGTTCATAGCTATTATTGGTTTGGACTCGGATAGTGTAATCCAAACCACCCTAGTGGAAAAGGGTGTAAGGGAGAAATAGAAAATATTGCGCCACCCGCGGTGCGGCCGTCGAGTGCTTGCACACCACTCTCCCGACCCCTTCTCGCGCGCTCCGTGTGTGCCTCCCCGTCTCGGGGCGCCCTCTCGATTTTTCCGCTTTCTTTTATTCTCCCGCGGGCGGCTCCGCGTGTGAGATATTGAACGCCCGATGGTGTTTGCCCTCGTCTATCCGACCGCAACTGCAAAAAAGAAAGACGTGAAAAAAAAGAACTTATGTTGCGGTTCACCGTTTCGGCTTTGATGCCGCGCTTGGAGAAGTCATAACAGACAAACATTTGACAATAGCCACTGTTAATTGTTTTCATTCGTTCTCACACAGAAAAAAATATTAATTTTTTTCTGTGGTAGCTGGTAAAAAAATTGTGCTGTGGTAGCTGAAAATTTTGCTGCGACAACAAAAATTCGTTAACACAACAATCGATTTGTTATCACTCTCTGATTATTTTTTTCCATGCATTTTCTGTTTCAATATTCTTTCGTGTTATCGTTGAAAAAAAAAAAAAAAAAAATGAAACTTTTTGCACGACTTTTTTATGATGAAATATTAATTAAATGACTTTCCTCCGAAATCGGTGGAATATCGAAACTATAAAAATAGTCGCGTGGACCAACCGATCGATAAACGTCGGTTAACGTTTGTCAGGCTCGCCACGATTTTCCCCGAGTCTTCGGCGCGTCTCCACGTATAACGCCCGATGCAGAGTCGGTCGGGCTCCGCGCGTTTTTCGATCACGTATTTTATTTACGCCGCCGTTATTATACACAACGGTGTACATGGCGCGTGGAAACTGCTTGGCGGTGGCAATCCATTAAAAAACAATCTGTCACTTTTATTACACTCGCTCGCCCTTCCTCCCGCCGTGTCTGGCTTAACTCCCTTTATATTCCCCGCGTTGCGGTGCCGCGAGAGACGGGGAAAAATGTTACGTTCGCGGGCGCTGCTCGTGCACAATGCAAAAAAAGAGCGCGGGGAAGGGAAAAGCCAGGGAGAAGCGTCGAAAAGAAGGAAGAAAAAGAATTAAGCGAGGAGATGAGAACGCGCGGCGGGAGAGAGAGAGAGACGACGGAGAGCCGGGCGAACGAGTAACGTTACAGTCCTAATGAAATTTCCACGTAATAAAGTTTTCGCCTCCGACGTGTCTCTACCCATTCTCGTTTCGCTCTCACCTTCTTCGCCTCGTTTTCGCGCCCCCCGTTCGTACCTCGTTCGGCGCTCACGCCCCGCCGAGTAACAGCGGCTTTCCCGGTGTCGAAATGAGGTTATGCTCGCGCGCAAATTTCACATTCCTCCACTCTCATCCTCCTCTTTCTACGCGCATTCGCACGTCCCGCCTCGTTTTGTCATCTGCGGCCAGAGACGCATTTTCCGCGCACGCGACAGTCGCAAACTGCACCTTTTTAGGCACTCAAGTTTCGTTTTTTTCTCAATTCTAAGTGAGTGGAGAAAAATTCATATAAGAATGCCAAAAAAATCACGACGTTGTCGTGATACTGGATTATTTATTTTTATCTAGTAACGCAAGTGATGTACAATTCTGGCTTTAGGATAAATTAGATGATAAGTTAGCTGAGTTGCGCACAAACTCAAAAAAAAATATATATATTCTCATTATTATCTAGACGTACACTATAAAAAAAAATTAATTTTCATATGCAAGTCTCTTAATCATACAAATTATATACATGTGTTGTAAATTTAAAGCCCAATCGAGTAAATTTAATATAAAATTACTAAATTTACAATACGGTGGATATTAATCGTCATTTCATACACGAAGTTCGTAAATTTCATTTACACTAGTTTTGTGTATTTTTCAACATTTTTTAGGCACTTCCCATTATTATCTAGACTTATTATCGATATTACTTAGACATTTAATTTGTATGATTCGCGCGTGGAATAAAAATTAATATTTCGAGTGCTCCGCGCAACAACAAATAAATTCCAAGCCAAAACAGTTTCCATCGTCGTCGTTGTTTTTTCCTTCTCCACTCCGACGATCTTCGTTTCTTTCGCGCGCGGGTCCAGAAGAGATCTGGATCTGTCCGGGCCGTTGGGTTTCTTCTTGGTCTTCGTGGCATGAGCGACGCGCGGTGCGGCGGCGGCTGCCCGAGAGTGGGATGAGAGGCGGCGAAGAAGGAGCCGGTGTGCGGGTACCGGGAGTCGCAGCTGAAACGCGGACGGATTCTTCTTCTTGCGGACAGGACGAGGAGACTCTTTTTGCGGTCTCCATCTGTTTCGTTTCTGTCTTCCTCGCTCGCTCGGCGCGCGGCTTCCTCGGCTTCTGGGCGTCAGAAAGCGGTCAGCAGCTTCGTCGCGTTGTTCGGGCTTCCCTCTCGCTTCTCTCTCTCTCTGTCTTCAATTCTATTTTCTCCGCTTGTTCCTTTTTCCTATTCTCATCCCTCGGACTCATCGTGGCCGCGTCTCTCTACCTGCTTCGCTGCACAGAGACCAATAAAACTAATGGTAACGCGCGCGCCCGGTAATTCCTTGCGGTCTGTTTGTCGCAAGTCGACGACCCGCTGCGTTGCCATTCGACGACGAGGACGACGACGACGGCGAGAGCCGAGTCTTCGACTCTGCCCTCTTCGCCTCGTTCGCCGTAAGTAAGCCGGGCCCCCTTGCTGGAGTAACCCACGCGCGCAGTCGAGCCCATGAACAATTTTATCGGTCAACGAGTCTCCGGATACTCTCAACGGCCGAGAGAGGCATCTTCGCACTTCTTTCAGGTCGATCATCGGCTCTTCGATTGATTTACAGAGTCGGGAACGACCCCGGCACTCTCTCGGCTATTTGTACGAGGGAATTACGAGCGCGGTGACGAGTCGATGAAACAAAAGGGCGAAGCACGTGGAGTGAGACGTTCGGTTGACACAACCAACTGCGAGTGGATGTGGGAGGGATGATTTTGTTGTTCTGCGACCAATTGAATAATTTGTTGGCCCATACGAAGTTTACGAAATCGAAAAAAAAAAAAAAAAAAAAAAATGGTGATAAATGCAAGGGCCACGTTTTTGGCGAAATTTTTTTTTCGATTTCGTTAAGTCTGAAGACTCTATCCGATGGGAAATTTCCTGCTGATTCCGAAAAGCACCGTTGTTTGCCTGAAAAATAGAAAATTCGATGAGAAAAACTCGAAAAACGAATTTTCACTTTTTTCAAAATTTCGTCACTTCACTAAAATTGAGGTTTCTCTTCTTTGGATTGGTGGAACTTGGATTTTCTTCTTTCGTTCGAAAAAAAACTCTATAACGAAGAGAATGCCGCAAGGCGGAAGGCGATATCTTGATTTCTGATTTTTTTACAGAATTTTAAAGTCAGACCTTCAAAAATCGCAAAAAAACGAAAGGACCCTTCTAAAAATTTGCGATTTTTTAGGGTGACTTTAAAATCTGTATCTTCAACCTTATCCTCGCCCATCGTCACGAGACAGTCGGCCGAACACGTCTCACATCGAAAAAAAAAAAAAAAAAAAAACAACTTTCATCCCCGTCGTTCAATCCGACAGCGTCCAACGACTTTCACGCGCGTCGCTCCTCAGTCTCCTCATTTACCGCCACTTCAGCGACGAAGTATCGGGCGGTGGGGGGGGGGGGGGAGAGAGACACAATGTACAGCCGGAGAAAAAGTTGCTGGCGGGGCCGGAGGAGCTAAGGCGAAAGCGAGATCGGCAGGGCGGACGCGAAAGGGCGTAAAGGACGCAGGGAGGCCGGGAGTTTTATGGCACCGTGAAGCGGAATCGTGCGAGAAGATGGCCAGAGTCGTGGGAAGTAGGGAAGGGAGGAGGAAAACGATTTCATCACTCGGCGTGGCTGTCTGACAAAATTGCTTAGGCACACCAGACGCCTCTGGTATCCGCGAACCATATACACCCTGCTGAAATGCCCTACGACCCCTAAACCAACAGAGCGCTCGGCACAGGGCGAGCCGAGATTTCCGCGCGCGCCGATTCGGGGGCGGAAAAAGTTTCGCGACTGCCACACACTTCGCGCAGTTTATTTACTCAATTTCATGTTCCTCACTTCCATCCCTCTTCAGTTTATATTTTTCTTTTTCCTTCCTCTTTTTTTTTTACGACTCTCCGAGAACGTCTCGATTGCCTCGCGTAGAATAGGCGAAGCGCCGAAAGGAGTCGAAGTGTTTTTACGCTGTTTTCGCGAGTTGATTTTTCCCACAAACGAAATTGCCTCGGCGAATGTGAAATTTTATCTGCCGCCCTCGGGCCGAATTGCTTTGATTTACCGTGCGCGAGAAACGCTTTTTCGCGTTTCGCCGTTTGCGTGTTTCATGCGAAACGCGCGTTTTCATCTCCATGCGGGACGAGTGGATTAATTTTTTTTTTTTCTTGTTCGTTTTCAGTGGGTCGAGGAGTCATTCACGAACTTCGACAAGGGGATCAATTGGCGCAGCTACGTGGTCTGCGACGTGGCGTACAACAACGTCAACAACTGGCTGTGGACGCCGTTCATCGAGCGCGGCATGGCTAACCGGATGTACATCGAGATCAAATTCACGACCCGCGACTGCTCACTGTTTCCGGGCAACGCTCTCAGCTGCAAGGAGACATTCAGTCTTCTTTACTACGAGTTCGACGCGGCGACCAAGGAGCCACCGCCGTGGGAACCGGACAGTTACAAGCTAATTGGTAAGAAAAAATCTATTTGAAAAAAAAAAAAAAAAAAAAAAAAAAATATCGGACTCAAAAAGGACTGCGTAGGAAATTTCTTAAGAATGTGAATTTCCAACACTCAATCATACGACTTGTGTCCAAATCTATATGAAAAAAAAAAAAAAAAAAAAAAAATTGAAAATTTCTTAAAACTGAATTTCCATGACTCAATCGTACGACTTTTGTTTCGATAAAACAGGTCGAATAGCAGCGGGAGAAGGAAGATTCAACACGAACACCGAGGTGATCATCAACTCGGAGATCAAGTCGATACCGGTGACGAAGAAGGGCGTTTACTTCGCGTTCCGCGACCAGGGCGCCTGTATATCGATACTGGCGATAAAGGTTTACTACATAAGTTGTCCGGAGGTGTCGGTGAACTTCGCTCACTTCCCGGCGACGCCGACCGGTCGCGAGGTCGCGCTCATCGAGCAGACGGTCGGCACCTGCGTGAAGAACGCGGTCAAGATCGAGCAGCCCACCTTCCTGTGCAAGGGCGACGGCAAGTGGTACCTGCCCTCGGGCGGTTGCCACTGCAAGCCCGGCTATCAGGCCGACGCCGAAAAGCAGGAGTGCACCGAGTGCCCGATCGGCAAGTTCAACCACGAGGCCGGCTCGCAGACATGCGAGAAGTGCCCGGGACACAGCACGGCGCCGGACTACGGGTTCGTCGAGTGTCGATGCGACGTTGGGTACTTTAGGGCGCCGAAGGACTCGAAGAAGATGCCGTGTACACGTGAGTTTCTAGAAGTATTCTAAGTATTTTAGTGAGTTTCTAAGTATTTTCGAATTCGGACCGATTCGGACCTGTTCGGACGACTTCGGACCTGTTCGGACGGATTCGGACCTGTTCGGACGACTTCGGACCTGTTCGGACGGATTCGGACCGGTTCGGACGACTTCGGACCTGTTCGGACCGGTTCGGACGGCTTCGGACCAGTTCGGACGGATCGATTCCGACGGATTCGGACCAGTTCGGACGGCTTCGGATCAGTTCAGACGTAGTCGGACCAGTTCGGAATGATCCGAAGTGGTCCGAATCGATTTTAATTTGTATACAACTACTTCGGGTGAATTGAAACCCGTTTGAATCGCGGTGAAACAGTTTCTTTGAGTCGCAAAAAATGCTAAGCTCCCGCCGTCGTTGTTTAACGCTATTTAAAAATGACCATTTCTCCCCAGAACCACCATCGGCTCCGCAGAATCTCACGGTGAATTTTGTGGACCAGTCAACAGTGATACTGTCGTGGAACGCGCCGCACGTTCAGGGCGGTCGTACCGACACCACTTACAGAGTCGTGTGCGACGCGTGCAGTATGGGCGTCAAATACATTCCGAATACCGTAAGTTTCGAGCTCACAACGATTTGTCGTAAAACCAGCGTGAGAAATAAATTAATTTTCTTCTAAATTTTTTCTTGCACAAAAATGTGTAAACGCAGGAAATCTTTAACGACACGAAGATCACGATAACCGGACTGAACGCAGTGACCACATATCGCTTCCAAGTTTTCGCGGAAAACGGAGTTTCGCCGTTGGCCGGACGCTCGGAGTACGTCGACATTACGGTCACCACGGAGGCCAGTGTGCCGAGCCTCGTCAGCAACGTCAGGATCACCAACGTCAAGAACAACGAGTTGAGCATCAGCTGGGACGCTCCGGTCACCGAATTGGGAGGCGACAGCGATCTCGTTGAGAGATACGAAGGTGAGAAATTGCGGAAAAATCATCATCTTTTTCGACACTCAATTGTTCGAAGGAAACCAGAATTTTTATTTTTTTCTGCCTCACGCAGTAAAATGTTATCCTCGCTTCGACGACACAACCAACGCGACCGTCATCCAAACGTCCGATCTGTCGGCGACGTTCAAGGGACTCAAACCCGGCACCGATTACGCGATTCAGGTTCGAGCCAAGACCACGAGGGGATGGGGCGAGTACACACCGGTGATTTACAAAAAGACTCCGCACGCGATGGGTCTGGGTTAGTATTATTATTATTATTTCTTAACGTGTTCAGAATCGAAGGAAAAAAAACCGTGATTGCGGAAATTATATGTATAAAAAAAAATATTATTGCAGATTACGTCGGCGACGACGATAACATGCAAGTACGGATAATCGCCGGTGCAATTGTCGCGGTGGTCGTTCTCCTTGTCATAATCATAATAATGACCGTGCTCTTCCTGAGAAGGTAAATAGATCAACAAAATTCTGAAGGAAGCATTCGGAAAAAAAGATGCGTTCGATAAGTGTTTACTAAAAAAAGAAATATTTTTCGTCCTCGATGCAGCAGAGCCTCCGACGAGTGCAACAAAAAACAGCCCAGCGATTGCGACACACTCGAGTACAGAAACGGCGAAGGTACGTCAATCAATAATAATAATACTTTATCTAAATACTTATATATATATTATTATTATTATTATACATATTATAGTATATATATTATACATATATATATATTCACTTGAGCCCGAAACCACCCCCTATTTATCACTTTATAGTTGTCTCACTGCTGCCGCCCTCGTGTCATGTGACTAATATTTGGAAACCAAACAACCCTCCCCACCGACCGAAACCCACTCGAACTCTATAACCCTAGAAAGTATTTGTCGATTTTAACCCCCCCAACCCGCCCGCCCCCTCTTCATGAACGATTTACGGGGGCTTCGGCGCTTTGCTCTGGCCGAATTAGCGATCGTGTTTGTGAAGCCATTATCACAATTTTCGATGGTATAATTCGCCCGTTTTGGAGGATAAATTCCATAGCAGCCGACGTTTCCTGACGCCGGCGAATTAGTCAATTAGACCGACAAAAAATTGTGGAAACGCTTTTGAAAGTTGATCGCTTTTGCTCCATCGCAGTAAAGCGCTTGAGGCTCCTCAGCTGTTGCAAAAAAAAAAAGAAAAAAAAAGTGAAAAAGACTCGAAATTTTGTGAGCTAACGAAAAATCAATGATATCGTCGTTCGTTATCGTGCATAAAGTGACAAAATTTTTCTCACCATTTGGCCCATAAAAATAATCCACATTAAACAAAAAATGTGTCTAACCAAATTCTTTCGATTCTTTCTTTTCATGTGCGCGCGTATCCTTAATCTATCGAACACCTGCCACCTCCATGAACAAAACCTCTGAAAAAATCAAAAAAACCTCTGAAACAATGTACACAATCGCCTGCTACTACAGGACTAGTTGTGACCTACAGTAAGTCTTCTCCAAACACCTCAAAAGTTTTTTTTTTCTTTTCTCTCGTTTCTTCTAACTCTTCGTTCTTTCGAGAAAAAAAAATCTTTTATACTTATTTTTCTTATCGATTTGTCTCTTTTTGGTTTTCTCATATTCTCGAGGTAGTTTTGTGCACCCGCATCGGAAATGCATCCCTCGTTGTTGTTTTTTTTTGTTTTCTGTTTTTTCTTCTTTTCAGCATTTTTTTCGTTTTTTTTTTCACGTTTAGAATTAGATACGAAAATTCGGAAAACGTCCATAAACTTTTAGTGCCTGTTGCATGGTGTATGATTGCTGTCGTTCCGCATTTTTTTTTTTTTCAACCGAAAACTGTGCATGAATTTTTCGAACGAACAAAAAAAAAATCCACAGAGTTAAGTTACGTAGAAATTTTCAGGTAGTTCGAGACAAAAAAAAGAGTCGATATAGAAAAGGACGAAAAGGCCTTGTTGGAAAATTAGTAAATTGTCGATTTTGTTAATTTCGCTGTATTACCGCTGCTTTCGCTGCCGCTGCCGCCGCCGCCGCTGCTCATGCTTATCTTTTCTTTTTTGTTTGCCGTTTTGTGAATCAGTTTGTTGGTTGTTGTGTTGTTCACAGTGCACTGCAAAATGGACAGTTCACCGATTGTGACAACCCATACCAACAACAAGAGCAAGTCCTCGCGTAAGTCCTTTGATTCCCAAAAAAATTTCTTGGACCAAAAAAAAAGAACGAAAAAGATACGCGTTTTCGCAGAGAATTCGCAGTCGCGATAGGAATTAAAAATAGCAGAGATTAGAACTTATAAGAAAATAAAATCTAAAAAGTCTCAGGAATTTAGGGTTTAGAATTTTTTAAAAGCCCGCAATTATGATTCACGTTTTACCAGTTCGCTTTCAAGCTTTCACTTCGCTCAAGCTTCGTTTTTTCATACGACGGATTATAAATAGTTTTGCTGTTTAAAATCAAAGGGTGAAATATTTGCCTGAAATCAACGAATTTCCGGCAAAAAAAATTCCCCTAAAAACTCGAAGAAAAAACCACGAAAATTCACCGATCTTTCCGCGAGGGAAGTCTGACAAATAAATTGCATGTTCTTTGCTATTTTTCCGTCTGTGTGCGTGTGTCTGTTTGCTTGTATGTGCAAGAAACAATTCGTGTTGCATCTTCGCTGCCTGCCTGCGTTCTGTGTCCGTCTCACTTTTTTAAATATAAATCACAGTAAAAACGCGAGCGGATCTGTCGAAAATCAAGAGCGAAGATTAAATGAGAAAATTAATAAAAATCTTACTGAAATATCGCTCCAAGACACAGAACAAAGATATACATGGTTATCAATGTGAGTGCGAATGGAAAAAAAATGCAAACAAAAAAAAAGAGAATTCACAATATTATATGAGAAAAAAAAGAAGTGAATTGCATTCGTTAAATTGTTAATCGCACCGACCCAAGTGTTAATATAATGACTCTGTTTTGGTGACGTTTCAGTGACCACGCCGCTGTTCACGCCTGCAGTCGGTGTCACTGCCGCTGGTGCTGGCGGCCCTGGCGGTGCCGGCGCGCGAAGCTACGTCGATCCTCACACGTACGAGGATCCGAATCAGGCCGTCCGAGAATTTGCAAGGGAAATCGACGCTGGTTACATCACAATCGAAGCGATTATCGGTGAGTTCATTCACATCGCTGAAATATATTCTAGTTCCCGACCTCCTTTTCTCATGACGAATCAAAATAAAAAATCAATGCAAAAAATTAATTCCCACGTTTTTCAAAATGAATTCTTTGAATAATATTAAATCAAAATAAATAATAAATTCACACTTTTTTTTTATTAATTTTTTAAATAATATTAATCAAAATAAAAAATAAAATCACACGTTTTTTAAATTATTTTTTTGAATAATATTAATCAAAATAAGAAATTAATTCACACGTTTTTTTTTAATTATTCTTTTGAATAATATTAATCAATAAAATCAAATGAATAAATCAAGTCCACGAATTTACCACAACTGTATTTTTTTGTTCGCTTCTCGCGATGAAACTTAAACGATTGTTTGTCAATCGCAGGTGGCGGGGAATTCGGCGACGTTTGTCGCGGTAAACTGAAGCTGCCGCCGGATGGCAGATCGGAAATCGACGTGGCGATAAAGACCCTGAAGCCGGGCTCGGCGGACAAGGCGCGAAACGATTTTCTCACGGAGGCCTCGATAATGGGCCAGTTCGAGCACCCGAACGTGATATTCCTTCAGGGCGTCGTCACCAAGAGCAACCCCGTGATGATAATCACCGAGTTCATGGAGAACGGCAGCCTCGACACTTTTCTCCGCGCGAACGACGGGAAGTTTCAAGTTCTCCAGCTCGTCGGCATGTTGCGCGGGATCGCGAGCGGCATGCAATATCTCGCCGAGATGAACTACGTGCATCGGGATCTCGCGGCGAGGAACGTCCTCGTTAACGCCGCCCTCGTCTGCAAGATCGCCGACTTTGGCCTCAGTCGAGAGATCGAGAGCGCCACGGAGGGTGCATACACGACTAGGGTAATTTACTTTTTTCACTCTTTAAAAAATACCTTTTTTCGCCCTTTAAAAATACCTTTTTCGCCCTTCAAAAAATACCTTTTTCGCCCTTTAAAAAATACCCTTTTTCGCCCTTTTAAAAATACTTTTTTTCGCCCTTTAAAAATATCTTTTTTGCCCTGTATAAATACCTTTTTTCGCCCTTAAGAAAATACCTTTTTTGGCCTTTAAAAATACGTTTTTTCGCCCTTCAAAAAATATCTTTTTTCGCCCTTTAAAAATACCTTTTTTAATCCCGAAAAAAAGAAGAAAAAAACCCCGAAAAAAATCAAAGTCATCGTTGAACCAACCATCAGTGTTGGTTGCTTTCAACGGTACAATTTTCGAAAATTATGTCGACGCAAAATAATACAAATAATAATTTTGGAACTTTCGATTGTCGTTAAAAGGGAGGAAAAATTCCCGTTCGATGGACCGCGCCAGAGGCAATAGCATTCCGCAAGTTCACGAGCGCCTCGGACGTCTGGAGCATGGGAATCGTGTGCTGGGAGGTGATGTCGTACGGCGAGCGTCCCTACTGGAACTGGTCGAATCAGGACGTGATAAAGTCGATCGAGAAGGGCTACCGGCTGCCGGCGCCGATGGACTGTCCCGAGGCGATCTACCAGCTGATGCTCGACTGCTGGCAAAAGGAGCGAACCCACCGGCCGACGTTCGCGAATCTCACGCAAACGCTCGACAAGCTCATACGAAGCCCGGACACGCTGCGAAAGATCGCTCAGAACAGGTAAAACACGCTCCATTGATATCCTTAAAAACAAAAAGAAAAAGAAAAAAAGATTTTTCAAAAGTCAATCTACATCTCCGTATCTTATTTGTTGGCGTCTAACGAATTTACCCGGTGAGGATAGGCGATGCGGATATACGAAAGAAAGAAAGAGAACGAAAAATTAGATAAAACGATCATAAAACTCGATTGACTTAATGGATAGAAGAAATAAATCGCGCGATCTTGCGAAGAGTTTTAATAGTCGATGGAGAAAAACGCATAGATGTATTAATCGAGCGACCCTCAGCCGTCGCTCGAGTTGGAACGAGCGACGAATTGTAAACGGATTCTCTCTCGAGCCGCTCGAGTCGCCGGTGCAAAAATTTACGAGATTTATTCAGGGACCAAGGTTTTTAAGAGTCATCGCTATAATATCGCCTTCATTCACGCATGCGTCGCACGTTACTGGGAATAATTCACGTTAATTACAAACCGAAACTTTGTCGAAAAGATTGAGAATATTAAGCGGTCAACTCGACCGGCGAAAGAACACGAGAAAAAAAAAAATCGTGTAGATCGAAATCTTCTCGCGCATAAATATCCCCGCGAGCGTGCGTCGCGCAATTCATATAATTTCTTAACATAAATCATGCCGCATGCCACGCGCGTAATCGTTTTTTTTTCCGTACTCATATGCCACCATCGTGTCCATAAATTAATTTTCCTCGACAGCCATAAGATACGAAAAAAAAAAAAATTAAAAACGCAAAAAAGAAAAGAAAAGAACGAAAATAAATAAAAGAAAAATCGAAATGCGACTGAACGATAACGAAAAAACAAAAACGAGCGAAGGAAAAAACGTTTAGGCGACGTAATTAATAGAGGATGCAAAGCGCATTCCACCGATCCGAGCGCCACGTACAACATATGCTTCTCGTCGATGCCGATGGCCCTTCGCGCCGTTTGCATTGCTGAGCCTCGTTTTTGCGCTGTTAACTCTGCGAGACAGAGAGAGAGAGAGAGGGAGAGAATGAGAGAGGAAGCGAGAGTCCCTCGGTTAGCCGGCGGGAGGACCGAAGCGCGTGCCAAAAGTCACGAGGGACGTGTACCGCGCGCACGCGCGCGCATTCCGAGCGCATCAAATTCTTCGGAGAATAAATTGAACGAGAGATAACAAAACCACGAATTGCCTCTCTAGAAAAATAAAAAAAAGGCTGTGCCGTGGAAACCTGATTGGCATTACTGGAAAGGGGCAAATGTTGTGGAGACTCTTTTTATTTCCACTAAAGATTCGAGATCCTAGCATTTTTTTTCACGTAATTTTTTTTTTTGTATTTTTTTTTCTTCAACCAGCAAATCGTCAGAATTTCGTTTACATCGCTGGAAGCAAAATTAATTTATGGACCGCCGGGGGGATGAAGCAAAAATACACGATTCACAACGAAAAAAAGAGTTTCTCGCGGGCTTTTCGTTTTTTCGTTCTTTTCGAAGTGAAGGAAAAAAAAAAATTCCGTTTCTCTCGTTGCTTTCGATTTTTCTTCGATTTCTCGGAAACCAAAAAAAAAAAAAAAAAACGCATTCTTTCTTTTTTTCGTGGCGGCGGCTTTCGGAAGCTTCTCATCGCTTTTGGCGCTTTTGTGACGTTCCTTTCGTTTTAATATACAATAATTTTTTAGTTTCCGTTCTCGCGCAGACGAGGACGCGAGTTTTGTATTAAAAAAAAATCTCGCTTTTCGTTGTTTCCCCCACCCAAGTCCGAAAAAAACAAAAAAAAAAAACACCGGCCTCTTCCCCCTTTTTCTGGGCTAATTCTTTGTGGTTTTGGTTTTGTGGTGTCTTTGGTACCCGTCTACAACAACTACGACACTGCCAATTCAACCAACCAACTGTCCAACCAACCGAACGACTACGACGACGACAACGAAACAACAACGAAACAACAACGAACAACAACGAACAACGATCCTCATCGTCGTCGATCAACAATCAATGCAATGTTGTCTCAACCCTCCTGACAATTATCGGAAAGAGCAGCGTGAGGCCGCCTGCACACAATCCGTACTATGTGACGAGTCACGCGCCACCTGGCGGCAGCGGCGGCGGCGGCTCCGGCGGCGGTGGTGGCGCTGCCGTCGGCCAATCCGGCCAATCGGGCGCGGCCGTAGGGGGCGCTGGAGGCGCGACGGGTCCGGGCCCGCAGTTCGTAGACGTAACCGGTGGTGGGGGCCATCAGGCCCATCATTCACAGTCAACGATTGCCGTTCCAGTAATGCCAGCGGGGGCCGGACGCAGCCTACACTACCACACACACGCGGCGACCCACGCGCTACCCCATCAGCCGCCCCTCACCTACCCCAACTGGGTTCCCTTCACCCACTTTGGCTGAGGGCGACGCCATTAAAACGCCCCGAGAACCAAGCAACACAGATAACACACTGAACAAGAGCCAAACCCGCGAATGTAATTTACACGAATTCCTCGTAATAGTTGGGGACGCTTTCGCACGTTCGAGTTTGGGACTGGGTGGTCGATTTTTGGTGTTTGTGGTTGGAATGCAACGAAATGCAGAATTTTTTTTCTTCTAATTAATCCAAATGATGAAATAATCGTGTATAAAAAATTATGATAGGAAGTAATTGATGTGATGACTTTTTATACCGGATTTCATAATTTGGGTTAAAAAATTCAGAATTTTTTTTTTTTTCTAATTAACCTAAATGATGAAATAATCAGGAATAGAAAAATCATTATAGGAACTAATTGATATGATGACTTTTTATACCGAATTTCATAATTTGGGTTAATTAACTTTTTCTGAATTTCGTTGCATTCCAAGGATGCAAACATCAATATCATGCAATTTGAGTGATTCGCCGGGGACACGCGGAATTAATTCAACCTCCACGTTGTTTTTTTGACGATCGAGAAGCGATTCTTGAAAACGGGAATTTCGAAAAGCGGTCAGTAGATTAAATCGAAAAAAAGAGATTTATAAAAGTTTGTTAAACAATCTTTTTAACTGATTTGCCGATTGTCTTCCGCTATGATGTCGATTAAAAAAAACGAACCCTCGTCGCGAGATACGCAAGTTGCGATGAAAAAGAACTCGCGGTTCGAACTGCGCGTGCGAAACTTCCTCAAGCGCGAAACACAAATTTTCGCGAATATTCGCCAACGGATTTTTCTTTTCATATATATTTTTTTTCGTTTTTGTCTTACGTCACTTTCGTTGTCACGTCGAGTTTCGTTTGCTTGAACAACAAATCTTCGAGAATTCCTTCCGTGACCGAGACGCGACTTTTGCGGTCACTCTCATCGTAGATAAAGATGACATATAATCGTAATCATCGTTCGTCGTCAACGCGTCGTGTAGAAAAAAAAAAGAAACCCATTTTTTATCTTCTCGTAATATCGATGTGTCACGTGCCGTAGAAACGCCAACGACGACGAGCCCCGGTGTTTTTTCGAAAGAATTTTTTAGCGAACGTATTTATCGTAGACGGGGGACGAGAAAAAACCCCTCTAGAATCGTGTTTCTTCGATTATTAAATCGTAATTATGCAATAACGGATAATGATAATGAGTGTGTAGATTCAGCGAGGGCGACGGAGGGGGAGAGGAACGAGAGAGGGGAGGAAAAAACCGATGAGCAATTTTGAGGTGGAGCAAATTCTAAATGATTCGTCGTTTTGTAGTCGAGGACGAACGACACACACGGTAGCTTGAGAATTCTAAGATTAGAGAGAATATCGTCAGATGAATTAGTAGAGTTTTAAATAATCTTATTAACGATGAAATTAAATTAAACGAGAGGGCAAATCGGGGAGCGGGGAGCGAAAATAGAGAAATGAGGGGTATAGAGGACGAATCCAACCAACGAATAGATGTATACGATAGATTAGCGAACTCGGATTAGAGACGACGGGCAGAAATAAAAGTTTAGAACGACACAGAAAAAAAGCGATGGACAAAAAAACGCTTTGTATTTTTTTTGCTGCTCATCGAGAATTTTGTCCCTTGCCAACAAAAATCGGGTTTATGCAATAGGATCTTAAATTGTTTTTTTAATGACAAACATTATTTTCTTTAAACTTCGAAAAAAGTGATTTTTTGTTTTTCAAAAAATTTAATAAATTTTATAAATTATTATTATTAATAATTATTATATTATAATCATTGATATTATTATTAATAATTTGTATAAATTTAATTTAATTTCGCATTTCTGCCGGAAATTATTTTCTAAACGTATAGATTGTGAGAATAATAATTAAAGCCTGGTTGCAGAGAATGAAAATTTCCGAAAGAAAAGGCAGTTTAACTCAACCACAAAAAATGGCAGAACAGTTGATTACTGATTCGATTAGACAGTATCGAATCAGTATGAATTAGACGAAATTTCAATGAGCAGCTCGATCAAAGAAAGCATTTTTCCAATCGCTCTGAAGACACACAGCCTTTCGGGAAATTCTTTAATACGAAATGTTAATGCAACAATAATTTGCGAATTGCCGATGTTTTTTTTCTGTCACAAATACGACGAATGTCCGTTACGATACATATACGAAAGAGTAAAAAAAAAATACAAATAAAACGATATTAAATATTAATATTTATTGACACACGAAACATTGGAAATTACACATAATGAAGAAAGACTTATCTTATCTCAGCAGCGAGACCGGATCATTAGTAGAATAGTATTTTTATACTTGAAACATAACGAAATATATATATAAATATAAATATAGTATATATTGTACGTGGAAAGAGATAAATAAAATCGAAGGGATAGGAAAGTATTAGAAAAGAAAGGGATTAAGGGATTATTCGGGGGACGAGATAGTAGAAAAAAAAAGGGGAGACGAAAAGGGCGGGAAGTTACATCGCGGCGAAGGGAAAAAAAAAGTCTTTCGAGCATCTCGGGACGCACCAGACGAGAAAAATGACTTGGCAAAGACTGAAGTATACATAATTATATTAAACGAGAGAGAAAAAAAAACGAAGAAATGATCGCGTTTCGTCCTTTCTTTTGTCGTACCGAGCAGTTTTTTCACTTTTAGTCATTTTTTTACGACGTTTTATATTCTAACAGAGGACCATTCAAGTTTTTTATAATAAAAACAACAAAAATCACGCAAACAACGCGAAAAGTCACGCAAATATTCCGATAAAGAAGCACACACACACGGATCACGCACAGATTTATATTTTCACGGCGAAAGTCGCGATTATTCCCAAAAAAAAAAACCGAAACGAAAGAAAATAATAAAGCAAAACGCGGACAATTACGCGGCCACCGATCGATACTCACACTTCCGAGGACGACGAAAAACAAAAAATCAAAGAGCGAAATTCGAAGGAGCGTGGAGAAAAAAACGAGGCTGGAAAAAAACGCAGGAAAGGAACCACGAGATACGAAAAAGTATAAAGAGTATAAACAAAAAAAAAGTAACGATAGAACAAAAATTGTCGAGGAGACGAACAAAAAAAAAAAGACTGCTGAAAGTAAAGATACAAAAATACACAAATATACAAAAGTAACGAAAAAAAAAACAGTATAGAAACACTAACAGAATGCTAACGATTGTCAGAATCCGGGAAAAGGGTGCACCACCCCCACCCCCACCCGCCACGTCGGCGTCCAACGTGCATTCGCGCAAAAGGTAAACAAAAGTAACAAGCAAAACAGAAAACCCTCCCCCCAAAACCTCACCAAAAAAAAAAGGATAATTAAATCTGTAAAGAACGGCCGAGGCCAAATCCTTGATCATAATTGCGAAGAAACGTTGTGCAAAGAAAAAAAATATCTCCATACACTTTGGATTCACTGTCGTAACTTCCTTTAGAAAAAAAAAATGATGATGAATTTTTACACCTAATTTCATCATTCAGGTTAATAATTTTTTTTTCCTGAATTTCGTTGCATTCCAACGATGCAAACTTCACCATTATTTTTTTGCACACCGTCGAATCGCGATTGACCATCGCATCCGTTGTGTGGAACTCTTTTTCCCGCCATTTAGACGAGACGAGTGTTAATTATTACACGTATTACATTTGCCTCTGCTTGTGCAACTCGCCCCTTTTAGTTTGTCTACTCACTGCTTGCTTCATATACGCACCATCTTCTTAATCCATTTTTTGATATCTACCTAGAGTGTATATCGATTTTAACTATAAGTAAAGAGAGAACAAAAAAATAATAAGAACAACAACAACTGATTACTGATTAGTCCGTGTATAAATTAGTCATCCTTGTATCTATACGACTTGTGTTTCTAATTTTATTTCATTTGTTTTTCTCCTTCAACGACATGCTAATGTCTTTCGTACTGTCCTAAATTATTATAGTATTACAAACACTAGGAATCAATGCGTAATTATTGTCATTATTGTCGATAGAAATTACTCGCAAGAAAAAAAGAACCATTCTATTCTGTAATTGTGTCATTGTGTTGTCGGTACAATTACGCTTAATGACTTCTCTATAAAATAGTAATTGTATATAAACGAAATAATAATAATAACGAATTCCGTTAGCGACGGAATCTTCCAGCCTTTGCGCAATATTTTATGTGTAAATATTATAATTATACATATCTACCTTCCTTTTGTTAGGCTAAGTAATTCCTCGATTATTATTATTATTATTATTATTATTTTTATTATTATTAATATTATTATTAGTATTATTTTTATTAGCATTATTTTTATTATTAGCATTATTATTATTATTATTATTATAAAATTGTTGTTTCCTCTGAGATAACCTGTTGAATAAATTGTGAACAAAATCCGATAAACTTGAAAGCCCTTTTAAACGTGACTAAAAATCCCAATGGCGTTAAAAACCCAGCGAATCGCCACATTAGTGTAAATATGCAACCCAAAATGTCCGACTCGTGAGATGGATTCTCGACTGCTAGAGTCTCGAAGAATCCTCGAGGAACACCCGAACCTCTCTTTCCGGCAGAGACGAAACCCCCAGTGGTTGCAGTGTGTTCGAATTCGCTACGTAGCAAAGCACGAGAAAGTGAAGGAAAAAAAAAGAGTTGGATTGAAGACTGCGATCCACGTGTACATAATCCTGAAATTCAGTTAGAGTATAAAAAAATCCCCGAAACGAGTCCGTAATTATCGGAGAAATTTGCTGCAAACACAAAATTGGCGGTAGTGAAACGAATGGAAATAAATGTTTTTTTTTTGTAATCATTTTGTTGCAAGAAATTACGGAACTTTTTGCGGACATTTTTCCGCCAGTTTTCGACTGCTAGAGTCATCCTTCGATCAAAAAGATAGATTTTTTAATCCAGTAAAATACCCTCAAGAACTTAAAAAAAAAAAAAGTTGAAAAAAAAAATTAACCGAAATAGGCCGCCAGTTTTTGACTATTAGAGTCGTCCTATGATGAAACAGTTAGATACATTGACCCAGTAAAAAGCCTTCAAGACCTTTGAAACAAAAAGTTGTGTGTTATAAATTGTATCATATTTTACTTGCGACGATTAAGAGTGTCTTAGAAATCCAACTAGATAAATCAGCCGAAATCATGTAAACACGTGATTAAAGCATTTCGCATTTTTTACGACCCGTAGTTGAGTCAAAGGTCTCGAGGGCTCGTCCCTACGGCTCAGAAACGAGCCCTCGAGTCCCTTAAAAAAAAATCGTATCAGAGTGAAAGAAAAAAAAGAAAAAAATCCTAGAAGGTAAAATCGCGGGACAAAAACGTGCCCGAAGCGTTCTAATCGAATTTTTTGTCCAATTCGCAGAGGCACGAATCCACTGGCGCCGGACGCGGTGGACCTCACGCAACTGACGTCGGTAAGCGAGTGGCTGGCGTCTATCAAGATGTCGAGATACGCCGAGAGCTTCGAACGAGCGGGCGTGACGACGCTCGAGGCGGCGGCCCGCGTCACAGTCCAGGAGTTGACCGCCCTCGGGATCACCCTCGTCGGTCATCAGAAGAAGATAATGAACAGCGTGACCGCGCTGCGAGCGCAAATGTCCGCCACGTCGCAGGGTTTTCTCGTTTAGAGGGCGAATAATCGCTGAGACTTTCGACGAGACTCGATGAACGAGAACGGCGACGACGAAGAGACGAAAATAGAACAAAAAGAACCAACGGAAACAAGTTAAAAACCAGTTCGGATCGAGTCGAACCGGTCCCGATGTGTACGATTTAGAATTAGCTCGTCACAGACGTCCTAGATTCGCGTGATTTTTGTTTAAAAAAACAAACATTGAATCACGAGACTCGCGCTTAGAATCGGCGAAAATGTCTTTCACGAAAATCTTGCCAAAAGTTTCGCTTTGGACGGGATTACGAAGATCGCCGACGAGACACGGAGACTGAGACGCATTAGAGCTGAGACTTTCGACGAGACTCGATGAACGAGAACGGTGAAGACGAAGAAACGAAAATAGAACAAAAAGAACCAACGGAAACAAGTTAGAAACCAGTTCGGATCGAGTCGAACAGGTCCTGAAGTGTACGATTTAGAATTAGCTCGTCACAGACGTCCTAGATTCGCGTGATTTTGTTTAAAAACAAATATTGAATCACGAGACTCGCGCTTAGAATCGGCGAAAATGTCTTTCACGAAAATCTTGCCAAAAGTTTCGCTTTGGACGGGATTACGAAGATCGCCGACGAGACACGGAGACTGAGACGCATTAGAGGGAAAAGAAGGAGAGGAAATATCTCGCCAACTCACGACATTCCAATGTACTCACAAAACTCTACGATCTCGACGTGAAACTCGAGGAACTGATATAAGATATATTAGTGAAGAAATGAAGAAAAACGAGGGAGAAGAAAAATGTCCCTATTACTGATTAATGGACGAGAACACGATTGCCAACGTCTGATGCGACGAACAAAGTCTCACGCTCGACTGATGCGACCACTGCCTAAAGCTTTACGTTTTACACTTAAGCGAGAGATTAAACAGAAGTGAAAGGTGAGAGACGAGAGGAAGAAAGGAGTCGTCGAATCGGACGATCGTTATACAGCGAATGGATATAACGACCTAAGAAGAAGAAGAAAATAAAGAGTTCGATAAGCGCTAAAGTCCGGCCTTCGATCGCGATTTCCTTCCTTCAATTACGAAAGGCAGTTGCGGCTGAGGAAGACGGAAGCCGAAAGTTGAAACGAACGAAAAAGGGTCGACTGCTGTTTCGGGTTGTCGGTTTTTGGTCGCAAATCGGGGAGTCAATTTTGCTCAAGGGAAGAAACCGGGCTTATCGCAGCTGAGGCACTTTTTTATTTGCCAATTCGACCACATTTTTTTCCAACCCTCGGATCTGGATTTCTCGTAACACGTGAAAGCGAATTTTTTCGATTTTTTCATGCAGTGTTTTGAAAAATCGAGGGAAAGTGATTTTTACGCGGTACTAAAATGTCGACCACGTTGCGAAGCGACGAAAAGTGGCGGAACTAGTGGAAAATGTCTCAGCTATGGACGCAATGAGGTGACGAACAAAATGGCAGCTGGACTTGAAAATGGCGGTCAAACGCGGTTAGCCCATCGACGAGTCAGCCTTCGATCGGTTTGAGAGACAGGGCGAGATTTTTAAGATACAATTAAGAGGGAATAAATAGAGAGAGAGAGAGAGCGAAAGCGAGAGAACGAGAGAATATGATGGAAAAATCGTGTCGTCTAGGGGAAAAAATGTGAAGCGTTCGCTCGCCACGAGCGGCGCCCAGTGAATGTTTTATAAATATTATAAATATATATACAAGAAAAAAGTAAATATTTAATTATCGTGTAACGCTTAAAAAAAAAGTGAGTTTAACTGAGAGCGCCGAGGAGAGAATGATTTTTAGATGACGAATTGTACTAAAAACAAAAGAGTGAGAGCGAGGAAAAAATAACGCGACGAATTTTAGACGAAATGTAATCAAGATTCTTATCTTCTTTTATTCATCTCCTTTTCTTCGTTGCTTTGTTTTTTTTTTTAACTTCTATTCTATCTTAGTAATTGTAGATTATAATTATGAAACTGTATAGAAACGCCTGAACGAAGAGAAGAAAATATATAATATCGAATTACTCTCGATTATTGTGCCAACGCGAGACTGTCCCACTTTTGTCCGAATAGCGAAACCAACTGTTTTTCTCATGTTCTTCTGCGCAGCGAGACGCGAATGCGTGATTTTTGTTTTCTTCTTTCTTTCTTTCTTTTTTTTTGCGCCGCGCAAATCGAAGCTTAGCTTTTTTAATTTTTTTTTTTCACGCTGCGAGGGCTCATGTTTGACGTCGAGAAAATTCTATACACATTACTATGAGTAATAGTTTTATCGCCCTTATGCGTAGAGAAGAACAAAAAAAAGATTTATGGGATAAGCCCGAGTGAAAGACGCGACTGGCGTGTATACAGAATTAGCGAATGACGAGATGAGAATGCGCGAGTGAATGTGCGACGTGAAACGAGAGCGAAAGTTACGTTCGGGACAGTATAATACGGTGACAAGGCTTACTCGTTTGGTGGAAACGATTTTATAGGCGTTCGACATCGATTTTAAGCGAAAAAAAAAAAATCGTATTTTTTATCGGTGAAACAAGGATGAAATATGAAATCCCCTGAGGTTAATTGTGAAAGCGAGAAAAAAATCTCAGCCTTGAGCAAGAAAAAATGTGGAGTTCGTTCCGTTTTTCAATTTTTTATATTTGTAATTTTTGACTATCAGACCCGCAATTTTATATACTTCAATCTGTGTTTTTGTCTGGGGATTTTCGAGATTTCTTCCGCCGATAAAAAAAATTGAAGTTTTTTTTTTGCATCTGAAGTCGGTGGCGTCGCCTGGAAAAGAAATAAGAGATGAGCTCGAATAAATAAAATTTACTAAAAAAAATATGAAAATCTCACGAAACAAATACGGAAGTTGTATCGAAGCGCGGATCATTCGAGCGACTTCTGCGGGAGGAGAAATCGACGAAGACGCGCGAGACATATCAACGTGTAATATAATAATGAGGGGGATGAAAAAAAGAGAAACACGTGAAGACAACGGAAGATCGTCCGAGAGAAAGCGTGGAATTCGCGTGTTCATCGTGTCCAAGTCGGGCGGTTGACGGGAAAAAAAAAGAAAATCGACATTGAAATACGAAAAATGATGCACGACGAATACACGATAAAATATACATAATAATAGTAATACACTCGTCTTTAACCGATTCAACGAATTCCATTACGAAGCGATAATCAACGTCCATTCCAGTAATAAAAATGAAAATAGAAGAAATGAGAGAGAGAGAAAAAAATACTATCGAGATAGAGAGCGAAACAGAGCAATAGATTGTGTATAAAAAAAAACAAACGAAAAAAAATAAACCCCGCGAGAGACTTCGTTCAACGAAACAGAGAATTTTTAGTCGAAGCATCGTGAAGAAAATACTCGACGAAAGCGAGCGACGTTAACGGAGAGCCTCGACCACGACGAACAAGACGACAAACAAAAACAAAAACAAAACAAAAATTATGAGAAAGCAATAAAAGTGAAGATAAAATGAAGAAAAAAGAAGAAAAAAAAAAGAGAGAAACCCAATGCAGATTTTTTATATAGAGAATGTTAACAAATTTCAGAAGATATGAATTATCGATGATAGCGCTATTATATCTTCCTAAATGTTCGTAAAATTAAAGGTTTTAAATGACGGAGCGCGTGACGAGAGAGAAAGAGAGAAAGAGCGAGAGAGAGACGTAATATGTGGATAAGGAATGAGGATTTAAGTAGAGAAGAAAACGGCGCGAATTTCGAAAACATTGATCGTAACGATAATTGTAACAATTGAGAGAAATAGCGAAAAAAAATTATGATTATTTATTGAGAATTTCGAAATTCGCGCCGAAGATTTTAAGAGTTTTTCCGAGTCGTAACTATTTGTGTGTAGCGATGAGAAAACGAGGGGCGGGAATGAAGAGAAGAGAGAGAGAGAGAAAAAAAGGCGCGAGAGACGTGAGAGATTGTAAATACGATTGAAAGCTTTCGAATAATACTGCGAAGTCCGGTAAAAGATATTTCGGCTAAATAATTACGTTTCATTTTTTTTTTTTTCACGCAATTGGGAAGAAAGACGCGGAATGTCTATCGCGATGCGATAAATTCGACTGTAAACAATTTTGTCGATCGCGCGAATCAACGTCGAAAAAAAAAATTCGAAGCTTCGTGGTGAGAAAATCGAGACAAATTTAACTCGAGGTTTCGCGAAAAAAAAAAAAATTCGAAGCTTCGCGGTGAGAAAATTGAGACAAATTTAATTCGAGGTTTCGCGAAGGATAAAAAAATTGTCGCGAAGCTTTGTAATTTTTTTTTCGCATCGACTCCCGTTAATTGCTCGTTAATCGCCTCTGTGTGCTGCTGCTATTTATTAAACGAATGAGGAATATCGAGATTAGAAAATATTAAAGGAAGGAGAGAAAGAGGGAGAAATCATTATTTATTACTCAGAGATCTGACTAAATTGACGCGGAGCCCGTAGTCGTCACGCATAAATTTTGTATTATTATTATCATCGACAGTGACGAAAGCGACGTCTTCGTTTTTTTAGGTTTTCCAAAAAAAGAGGGAAAAAATTGTGAGCAAAAAAAAACACGTCTATGTAACGAAACTCGCGAGAGAGAAAGAGACGCGAAAGGGAAGTAGGAAAGATTTAGTCCTTGCGACCAATATTCATTTCGCATAAATTCGAGGAATATGAGAGAGAATTGCAAACACTTCTTGATAGTATAAAAACCGGAAAAAAATCATGCATATTAAAGTTACTGAAAAGATTAATTTTGCATAATAATAATTCGAAAATGTTATTAACAAATTGATGGAAAAAAAATACTTTAACAAATATTTCTATGACCCAAGTTTTTTTTCATGAAAGTGATTCCTTCGTTTTTCCGAACACGTATGAATTTTCTCAGATTTTAGAGTTCACTTTGAATTTTGTGCGTTTTTTATGAGGAAAACATGTAAAAATTCAAAGTGAATTCTAAAATCTAAAAAAATGTATACGTATTCGGAAAAACGAAGGAATCATTTTCATGACAAAAAAAAATTGGGTCATTGAAATATTTGTTAAACATTTATTTTTTTCATCAATTTATTAATAACATTTTACGAATTATTATTATTAAAAATTAATATTTTCAGTACCTTTAATGTGCATGAATTTCTTCAAATTTTTATACCATCGAGAAGTGTTAGCAATTCTCTCTCATATTCCTCGTTTTTTTGCGAAATGAATATTGGTCACAAGGACTACCTTAAGAAATAGGTAATCGAAGCGACGAGATAAGAGAAACGCGACGACCGAGTTTAGTCCACGAAGCAGCTACAATAGTTATAATAACGAAGTGAAAGAGACTTCAGTATCCACCAAACAGTCGATCAATTCTTTTTTTACGTTTTCTATTTACGAATAAATATTGAAGAAAAACAAAAAAGAAAAAGAAAAACACAAAAAAAATAAAATAAACGACAACAGCCGAGATCGATCGCGACGAAGACGAGACGTGATAATTGTATCATCGCGGTATGATTATTATTATTGTTCGCGTCGTCCACGCCGAGAGTATTAATTTATTTAATTCGTTTTAACCGCAAACTTTTCTTGTTCGCGTCGGGCGCGAATTTACTTGTACAATAAAATGGTAATGTGAAATATCAGCGACGCGCGCGAGCGAAAACAAATCGGAGGGGGCGGGAGGGGGAGATGCGATAACCGCGTGGGGGCGGATATTATGGGGGGAGAGCTGGACGAGCGTGCGATATATGTGGTAGAGAGAGAGAGAGAGAGAGAGAAAAAAAGTCAACTGACGGAAGCGATAGGAAGAGATGATGATGATGACAAAAAAAGGGTGTCAACAAATTTTGGAATGTGTCTAAAACATTTTTCCTATGGTGTTGTCAAGACGATGTTGAATGTACATAAGATATAATAAATAACATACCTTATACGATGTACATCACGCTGTGTGTTTCCTTATTTTTTCCTCGGCCGTCTTGCGTCCTCCATCGTCGACTGGCTGCGTCGGAACCTGGCGGACGAATTTTCCATGTTTTCATCCTCGAAACTCGGATCCTCCTGGCTGTTGTCTCAACGACTTGTGCTCCACCGGTACGAGATTCTTTTTTTTTCACCTGTGCGCGAGTTATCTAATTTTCATCCGAACTATTATTAATCTAATAATTATTAATATATATTATATATATTATATATATAATTATATATTATATTAATAATATAATATATTATATTTTATATTAATAATATAATATATAATAATTACAATAATAATAATTATTATTATTGTAATTACAATAATAATAATAATTATTGTTGTAATTATTATTATTTATTTGAAATGTTTGTTTTTCTATATTCGGATGCTGATACCTCGAAAGTATTCGTACAAATTGGAATGTGTCTAAAACATTTTTCCTATGGTGTTTTCAAGACGATGCTGAATGTACATAAGATATGATAAATAACAACCGTCGAAATGCGGAAACAATTAATGTCAAGCGGAAAATTTTTGTTCGGCGAAAAATACGGACTTTCGGAAAATACGAAAAATTGCTTTTCAAATGACTAATGAAAAAGTCAACGGACGGAAGCGATAGGAAGAGATGATGATGATGATGATGACAAAAAAAAGGGGTGTCAACAAATTTTGGAATGTGTCTAAAACATTTTTCCTATGGTGTTGTCAAGACGATGTTGAATGTACATAAGTTATGATAAATAACGTACCTTATACGATGTACATCACGCTGTGTGTGTTTCCTTATTTTTCTCGCCTGATTCGCGTCCATCTTCGACTGACCGGAACGCGGCGGACGAATTTTCCACATTTTCATCCTCCAAACTCGGATCCTCCTGGCTGTCGTTTCAACGGTTTCCGCTCCACCGGTTCGATATTTCTAACGGTTTTTTCTTTCGCGAGAAAATTCGAGCGGCTACCGCACAACGCATGGCGACCGAACGCCGACAGAAACAAAAGCCGGCGAGGCGATTTCGACCGTTGGTCGAACGAGCCAATCGCGACGCGACTCCCGTTCTTTCGAATAACAACCGTCGAAATGGGGCAAGAATTAATGTTGCGTGGAGTGTGATGTTTGGCGAAAAAGAGAAACTTACGGAAAATGCAGAAAATTGCTTTACAAACGACTGCCCGAACGAGGCAATAAAATATGTTTAATACATATTTTATATGTATTAAAGAATCGGTCAGCCGGCGAGGCGGTTTCGACCGTTGATCGGAACCCGCCAATCACGGCGCGACTCCCGTTCTTTCGAATAACCGTCGAAATACGGAAACAATTAATGTCACCCGGAAAATTATGTTCGGTGAAAAATACAAACTTTCGGAAAATACTAAAAATTGCTTTTCAAATGACTACCCGAACAAAGGAGAGTCTTCTGGCTCTAAAAATTAATTTTTTCTACCTCCGTAAAATTCCGCGAGAAAAATCTGGATGTGCGCATGCGCAGTTTTCCTCTCTCAGTCCCAGCCAATAGGAAACCACTTCGGGCGCTCCGGACAGGCGCGAAAAGCGGAGATAATTGCGAAAACGTTGGAAAAAATAACAGGAAAATCTTGTAACTCTAAAAATTAATTTTTTCTACCTGCGTAAAATTCTGCCAGAAAAATGCAGCTCTGCGCATGCGCGGTTTTCCTCTCTCACTCCCAGCCAATAGGAAGCCGCTTCGGGCGCTCCGGACAGGCGCGAAAAGCGGAAATGATTGCGAAAACGTTGGAAAAGGTAACGGCGGGTCATATATTTGAAATCGCCGAGTCGGTACGGTGGCGCCATGCCGAAAACACGAGAGAATCCAGCGGCTCGCGGCAGACGTCGATGGCCGTCGACGTCCGAGATCCGTGAGAGAGACGATCGGGTCTCTTCAGAAAAAAAAAAGAAAAACATCTCGTTCGTCGGGTGTGCGAAAATCTCGTAAACTGCCAACGGGGAGTCCGATTGTCGGGACGATAATCGCGGCATTATGACGGTGACGAAGAATACGACGCTGCCCACGGAGGAGGAGCTCACCGTGCAGGAGATCAACGTCGGGTTTCCGGTGCTCCAGGCCGCGGCTTTTCACATAGGCAAATATTGCCAGAGTCACAATAACGTGAGTGACAAAGGCTGAGCCCCCACTTTTCACGTACGAACTCGTCAATTACTTTTCCATAACCTCAATCCTCACTTCGTTCCTCGCGAGATTTTCTTCTTTTTTTTTCCACCTGCGCGCGAGTTACGTAATTTTCGTCCGAACGTTGCGCTACATAACCTCGAAAAATATCAATTTCGCACAGATTTGTGTTTACGTAGGGTAAAAGTACCATTTTTGGCCACAATACCGTTTGTGGCCATTTTCACTGTAAATAATAATAATAATAATAATAATAATACAATAATAATGATTATTATTATTAATATAATTATAATAATTATTAATATTGTTATTATTATTATTAATTTGAAATATTCCATATAATCAAATATATTTCATAATTTGAATTTCCATATTCGAATACTGATACCTCGAACGTATTCATACAAATTGATACAGATTGTCGAGCCCATTGTTGTTTTATTTAAATACATAAACAATTCAATTCTTTTAAACTTGGTGGCTGTGATTGGACCAAAGGTGGCCAAAAAACGGTACTTCTACCCTTTTTTCGTTCTAGAGTGAATTCGAGCTAAATGGAAACGTTTATCGCAGGAATTTATGCTCTGTCGGGACGAGACGAGAGATCCACGTAAATGTATAAACGAAGGCAAAGCTGTGACCGCCTGCGCCCTGGATCTGTTCAGGAAGATCAAGAAACACTGCAACGCCGAGTTTACGCAGTACTACAACTGCCTCGACAAGACCAGCGGCGACGGTAACTTCAGGCAGTGAGTCGCTTTCCCTAAATGTATTTATTTGTTTATTTATTCGTTTATCCATTTATCCAAATTAGCAGGATGAAACCGAGCACAAAATTGTAACTCGCACACATTGCAATTTGCATATTCATGCAAATCATATAGAGCATAAATTTTTATGCTTGTCGAGATGAATAACAATATTTCTCATAATAACAAAATATAATCAAAGAAAACGATAAATCTAACACATTTTATAAATCAATTAAATTAAATGAATTAATTGCACAATTAATTTCTTAATTTAATGAATTTTATAAACTACATAAATTTAATACAAAATCGATAAAGAAACCATTCAATGGCTCATTTGAAGCCCGAATTACCTTCAAAGATCGACGAAACAAACCCTAAACAAGACCGAACAATTTGCGCTCCAAGCGAGTAGCCAGGGTTATGATTTTTTCAGGCATTTTTTTTTTTCTCCTCGAATTTCGTTCCTCCTCTCCCCGAGACAAAAAGCTCATTGCCAAACGCTGCTTCCAGCTGCCGCCAGACGCAGGCGGTGTACGACAAGTGCATGCTGGACAATCTGAACATCGAGCGTATGCCCTACGGTTACTTCAGCGAGGTGCAGATTCACGACTCGAAAAGACCGAAGCCGCCGCAGGAACAGGCCCGCGAGTATCCGGACGCGACGCCGGGTCTGCCGAAGGACGCGCCGCTGCCCGAGGCGCGATTCGGCCATCGCTTCATGTGGTAGACGTCGACGATCGTCCTCTCGTCGTTCTCCCCGATGGTCACCCTCGGTTCTTTAGTCCCCGTCGTCGTCGCTCGGGACTTCTCCCGCGGATCGCGATCCCAACGAGTCGTCGTCGTCTCTGGGCTCGTCGATCGGCGCTTCGCGCAGGAAACGCGGAGGGAATAAAGAGCGACGCGCAACTTGTGTATAAATAAAGGAAAGTTACGTATATGATAAACTCGAGAATTTTAAATGCGGTTTGAAGCGAGAGCTGTAGACAGGAATAAAATCGGTAATCGAAAATTCTTTTTTTTTATTGGGTTGAAGTTTGCAGCGTTGCGATGCAACGAAGTAAAAAATAAAATAAAAAATTTTGATTAAAAAATTATATTAATTTTTTTAAATAATGAAAATATTAAATTTTTTTAATCATGGAAATATTAATTTTTAAAAATTATGGAAATATTATTTTTTAATGGAAATGTTAATTTAAAAAAATTACGGAAATATAATTTTTTTATCAAAATGTTAATTTTCAAAAATTACGGGAATATTATTTTTTTATGGAAATTTTTATTTCCATAAAAAAATGAAGTAATTTTATTTTGTCATTATCTTAGTCGTTATAACTACTTTTTATAACCGGTGTGATCAATTGGGTTCATTAATATGTTGCTATTTTTAATTTCGTTGCATCGCAACGATGCAAACTTCGACGTGAATTCATAAGCGAACTTCCGACTCGTCGATCAGTGTCTCAATAATTTATTAATTATAATTGCACATCAGTAACATTAACATCGTCACTCGGAGTGTTTTTAGCTTTATTCTTAATGTATATATATATCTTTTTTTTTTGTTTTCTTCTAACTTATCGGCCGCCCGATAAAGCAAACTTCTCGCGGGCAAGTTCGTCAATCTGGTTTGTCCCGCGCTCGTCGCGCTCCTCGCTTACTTACAAAATATCTTCGTCCGCGGAATATTCAATTCGTAGCTCGCTACGGAAGTCTCGCTATTTTACAGTACATAATATACATTTGCGGAATTACTGGGGAAGCGAAGCGTGTCGGATCGGTTAAATTAACTATTTTCACTTTTCTTTTAAATATACTTTCTATGGCGTCTAGTGTGGTAATCGAAAATTCCAGATCTAAAACCGTCTTCACAATTCAACGAAGACTCGCGTTTTCACGGAAGACAGACCCATCGCTTTTTTTTTGCTTCTTCATTTCGTTTTTTTTTTTTTTTAATTTGCTCCCTCCATGCATTCTTTCGTATTTCGCGCTGTGGCTAAGGACCGGCTGAATCTACAGCTCGTAAAACTTTATTATAATATACATAGATATATTATTTACGGCGTGAAAACGGGTCATGGGTATTGGGGGTTCTGGACGTTGAAGTTTGCATCGTTGCAAATAAAAAATAAAATATGAATACCATAAAAATAAAAATAATTCACTAATAAATAATTTTAAAAAATAATAAAATAATAAATATATAATTCAATAATTTAAATTAATTTTAATTCATTAGGGAGTGAAATAATTTTGTTTTTTCGTGCTCTTGGTCGTTATAATCATTTTTTATGTCCGATATAATCGTTTGGGTTTATTCAGATTTGTTGTTTTTAATTTCGTTGCATTGCAACGATGCAAACTTCAACGTCATGGGATCTGTGTGTTCCTGAGTAGAAGGAAAAATCGCGGAGAAATTATAGAAAAAAAATAGAAGATAAATGCGTCAGTTACACCTTCGGTCGCGCACGTGCTCAACGCAGATGCACCGTTTGCGGGCCGCGTTAAGTTTTTTTTTTTTAAACACGTCCCCAATTCGTCTTTTGCGAGCTTTTCGCTTGGTTCATTTTCGTCATTTTCGAAAAAGCGAATAATGATGATGTTAAAGTTTGCATCGTTGGAATGTAACGAAATTCAGAAAAAAAAATGTCTGGTAGTTAACTCAAATGATGAAAATAGATTTTTTTTCTTGCACTTCATCATTTGGAGTAACTACAATTAATTTTTTTTCTGAATTTCGTTGCATTCCAACGATGCAAATTTTCAACATCGTGAATAATAATATAAAAACACTGAGACAACCACAACCAGCGCGTCATCCACGCGCGAGCGACTTCGAAATTCAATGCCACGTGGCGTGCAACCGGATTGATTCCCTTAAAAAAAAAAGTGCAGTAAAACGAAAATTAGCTAAATTAAATCCTCCCGTTTTTTTGTTCCTCGAAAGCCGAAAACTCGGGTATTCTCTTTCGCGCAACGTTTGGAACTTTCCTCTCGCGTTTCTTCTTCACCTCTCGTGCTCCCTTTTTTTCAATATGAAAAATAACACAAGCGCGGAGCGACCGCCGGAAACGAAATACGACAAACGAACTCTCGATCTGTACAAAGTTTAGCTAGAGATATTTACAACACGCGGAAACGAGAATAATCCGTTTGAGAGCAACGAAAAACGAGGGGAAAAAGCGGTGGGACGAGTTCTTTCTCAGGCACGTTTGATGGACGCGATTCGCGAACGCGTTTTGGAATAAAATTTGTAGTTTTCGCTTCTCTCTTCTTCTTCTTCTCATAAATATTTCTGTTCTCGGGGTGTCTTACGCTTGTTTTTTTACTCGCGTTCCGCTCGTCAACTCGGAAAAATTCGAATCCTCGTCGGACGATTCGCCTTCAGTTTTGCGCGTCGCAAAATTCGACACTGGCGCGATTTATCGGTGGTGATTTACGAAGAAAAAATGGAAAAATCGTCCACGGCCTCTCAGAGATCTCGGTTGTAGTAGCGAATTATGTGTTAGCTCCACTTTATGTCGTAGCCGTTCCAATTGGCATTCGGCGCGAGATGAACCCGACGTCCGTTGTAGAAAAAGGTCACGACGCCGCGATAACCCGTTCTCGGCACTCCGCTCTGCGAAAATAAACACACGATTCTCCGTTTACCCGCGAAACGATACCGACTACTGCGCCCACCTTTTATCTTACGTATGATGTTGGAGTTTGCATCGTTGGAATGCAACGGAATTCAGAAAAAAAATTAATTCGAATTAATCCAAGTGATGAAATTTGGTATAAAAAATCATTATAGGAAATAATTGATATGATGACTTTTAACACCTAATTTTATCATTTGGGTTAGAATAAATTTTTTTCTGAATTACGTTGCATTCCAACGATGCAAACTTCAACGTCATAACGAAATTCAGAAAAAAAATCATTATAGGAAATAATTGATATGATGACTTTTAACACCTAATTTTATCATTTGGGTTAGTTAGAATTAATTTTTTTCTGAATTTCGTTGCATTCCAACGATGCTAACTTCAACATTCATACGTTTGCTTATCTATCGACTTTGTTGCTCTTAGATTCGTCATTGCGGTTCGTATTTACCCTGAAATCGTCCATGAGTCCCAACATCTTGGCAGTGTTTTTGTACGACTGTCGCGTGTAGTAGGGAATTCTCACGGATCCCGCGGATTTAATGTTCCCGCTCTTCAGCTCCGAGTAACTTATCACTGTCGATTGATACACCTCCTTCACGAATGCTTCGTCATAATTATCCTAAACGACGAGACAGAGTGATTATTTTAATGATGCTGAAATTTGCATCGTTGGAATGCAACGAAATTCAGGAAAAAAAATCATTCTAATGAACCCAAATCATAAAATTAGGTACAAAAAGTCGTCATATCAATTAGTTCGTATGATTATTTTTATACCTAATTTCATCATTTGGGTTAATTAGAATTAATTATTTTTTCTGAATTTCGTTGCATTCCAACGATGCAAACTTTAACATTATTCATTTCAATTTTGAGAAACACGTTTTGCTATTTAAAAAAAAAAGTAAAAATCGATGGCGTCGATTCTACTCACTTTTAACAAATAAGTTAAATTCATCTTGGTGAAAGGCACAGATTGCTCGTTGAGTTTGATAAACTTCAAGTGTTTTTCGTAGAAGAGTCCGCTGAAAAGGAATCATTTATTTTTATTTTTTCCGAAAAATATTTCGTGATTTTTCGAGCGAAGCAAAAATTATTTCACGAAACGCACTTGCTGACTCCGATCTTTCCGAATGTTCTCGTCCTCGACAATTCGGGTCTGATGCAGGCGCGATTTTTTCGCTGCTCCGGTTGCCGAATCCAATCGTCCCAGTATCTGTAAATATTTTTTATTTGTTTAAATTGTATCTGCAGTTTGGAAAATTTCGAATCGCGACAGGGATGAGGGAGAAACTCACGATTTCGGCCACTTCGGCGACAACTCCGTCCACAGCTCTCGCGTGAGCATCCAACCCAGGCCCGGAAAGAAGTCCGTACGATAGAGAAGATTCGACGCGTTCTCGTCGACCAGACCGGATTTTCCGTTGTCGTTCCACGCGGAAACGCACCAGAGGGTCTTGTCGGCCACGAGAATCGGATAAGTTCCGAGGAAGTACTCGAAGAAGTCCGGCGCTATGTCGAGATCATCTGCAAGGAAACGGAAAAAATTATTTTCATTTTTTTACGGATTTAAAAAAAAAATTCTTACGGATTTTTAAATATTTTTCTTACGGAAAAAAATATTTTTAATTTTTTTACGGAAAGAAAATATTTTAATTTCTTTATACGGAAAAAAATATTTTCATTGTTTTGACGGAAAAAACTATTAAATTTTTGTTTCATTGATAACAAAGGTTGAGTAAAAAACGTGAGGTGTGAAAAATCGCGTCGCGAATTTTACCCTCCACGACGATTGCGGTCTCGAAGCCGAATTCCAGAAACACTTGATTCAACGCCCAGCCGTAGTGACGAGCGATCTTGAAGTATCCCTTGAATTTCTTCTCCCTCAGCGGAATATCTATGTCGGATTGATCGGGTTGCTGAGGAAACGACATCGAGGATTAACTCGCGCTCGTCTCGCGAGCGATACGGAAAGTAGAATAGAACGCCGCCGCACCTGTATGTGAACCACTTGGTCGCCGTAGGAGCGAATTATTTCGGCGGTCTGCCGGTGCTCGCAGTCCTGGGACACGACTATCGGAAATTGCTCGGCGCTCGGGCGCAGCTTTATCAGCTGATCGAGACATCTCTGCACGGTCAAACGGTTGCACGAGAATACGAGCACCGCTATTATCGGCGAACCGTCACCCAGCGTTTTTTTCGTCGCTATGGCGCGCAATCTCTCCTCTCGTTCCCTCGCCTGCGTTAAGAAAAAAAAATTACACGAATGAGAGAATAATTATTACAAATAATTGTTTAAAATTACACGAATGAGGGAATAATTTTAAGAAAATATTCCCTCATTCGTGAAAGTATTTAAAATTATTCCCTCATTCGTGTAAATTTAAAAAAAAATACATTTTTTTAAATCATTCTCTCGTTCGTGTAATTTTCAAAAATTACACATATGAGGGAATAATTTAAAAAAATGACACGAATGAGGGAATAATTTTTTTTAATTACACGAACGAGGGGATAGTTTTAAAAAATTACACGAATGGGAGAATAATTTTTAAAAATTACACGAATAAAAGAATCATTTTTAAAAATTACGTGAATGAGAGAATAATTTTTTCAAATAATTAAAAAAATGACACGAATGAGAGAATAATTTTGTTGACAAGAAATTTTTTTTTTTTCAGTGCAAAAATACCTCTTGCTTGAAAACCTCCTCGGGATCTACGAGCACGACGGTCTCGTTTCTTTTCGCCGTGGTCGTCTCCGGCGCATTTTCGACGTTCTCCTTGTCGATTTCGTTTCTCGGTTTCCCATCCTTTCTCGGTTCCTTTGGCAAAGCTGCCGCCAACGCCGCCGCGGCTGCGGCTTCTTCCTCTTTTTCTTCGTGAAAGAAATAATTGCATTATCGTTTAGAAATGAATGACCACATTTTTTGTTCTTCGCTTCTGGTTTGAATCGCGGACGAGACTCACTTCTCTTCAATTCGCGCTCCAGAAGACGTTGAAATAATTGCTGATTCGCCGATATCTGCTGTCTGACTTCGCTGCCGAGCTTGTTGATCTGGTTGGAAAGTACATGCTGAAATGGGTACTGTTAAAGTAAATCTATTTGGCTTTCAAACAGTTTCGCATTATTTTCTTTCTACGCTAAACAAAATTTCCGCTCGGTAACGAAAATTCAGGGGTAACGAAAAAAATTCATTTGCACTTTCGGTGTGCTGTTATTTTCATTACTATTATTTTACGACTCCAGTTGCACGAACCTCATCTTCTTGTCTTCCAATCGGGCGATCCAGAAACAGGAAATAAGTGATAACGCCCCATACGAATACGGATATGAAAACGAATCCAATTGATCTGTTCCGCATTGCAGAACTGCAGAGTGTCACCTCTTCTGGAAACAAAAAATTGAAAAAAATTAGAACAAAATAAGAAATGTGGAAGATTAAAACAAAATAAGATGAGTAGAAAATTAAAACAAAATAAGAAAAGTAGAAAATTAAAATAAAACAAGGAAAGTAGAAAATTAAAATAAAATAAGAAAAGTAGACAATTAAAAAAAAATTAGAATTAGAAGCTGCCGCCAAGTTGCGATTAAATTGAAACATCGGCGCAATGACTTTGTCGAGTAGTAAAGTGTTGTTGATTTTAGAATCAGTGGGATTGAGTACACAAGTGTTTCAACTGGGTCGACGGTTTTCCGACAAATCTTATTTTTCCTTCTCATTCTTTTTCTTCGTTCCTTATCTCTCGACTCGTCGTCGGCGAAGCAACGTTTTAATCCGTGCCAGAAATAAATTTATCCGCTTGTATATTTTCTTGACCCCAGAAATCTCGAATTCGGCTAGCGATTTTTTGTGTTTTATCTATCGGATTAAAAAATACACCCGGATTAAAAAAAAATTTGGAACACATTTAAGATAGAAAAAAGATAAAAATGAAGAAATAAAACTTTGGTCATTCGGTTAAAAAATACCGGATAAAAAAACGATTTCATCCAACTTTGAATACATTAATAAAAAAAAAAATTTATTAGAAGAAAGAATAAAAAGTGAAAATAAGATGTAAACAATTTACGAGCCGTCATTTCGAAATGGAAAACGAGGCCCGTCGAAAGTGACTGAGAACGCGACGCCCACAGAAACGGAGAAAGATTATATCGGGTTTATCTTCCGCGTGGATTGCGCGACGCCGGATTCGTAAAAACCGCCGTGATTAGGGTTTAAATTGCCGCTTTATCCGCCCCCCGCCTACGTTTGTCCATTCCGCGTCTCGGCGCTGACGTCGCGGCGTTAATCGACAATACCGATGCGCACCGCTCGAGCACCGCGAGCTCACTGAAGACCGCCGGGCGGTCAATTACGGACGAAATAATAACAACGATAACCCGAGAGTTCCCCGAGACCGAATAAAAGAGGACGACGAGTCCGCAATGTCAGTCGTTTCGGCCGGATAATTCGTAATAACGGATAACGCGCGCGCCCGCAAGCTCGACGTTATCGGACGCGGCGAAAGAGAGAGAAAAAAAAAAAACAAAATGTTAAAAACGACAATCGGTCCACGATGGGACAAACCCCGGAGACTCCGAATTTCCCCAGACTGCAAGTCTTATCTCAATTTCAAACTGCGGCTACAACTTGTTGGGTTTGAAATAATTTTTATATTATTAATAATAATAATAATAATAAAAATAATAATAATAATAATACATAATAATAATAATAATAATACAGGATTTAAGTTTGGTGTCCAATTTGAAAAATTTAATAAGGACAGACACGGCAGCACCCGTAACTTTTTAAAGCTTTATAAGAGCGCCGCAGCGCAAAATTGATTAGCCTATTATAGGTGATATTTTGGAAAAAAAAAAAAAAAAAAAAAAAAAAATTATAAAAAAAAAAAATTCCGAGTCCGATTTTGGCGATTTTTGGTCCGGAACCGGATCTATGATTTCTAACAAAAAAAAAAGTCGCCAAAAATATATTTTTTCAAACGAGAACGATGGTATAGGTTAAAAGTTGATATTTTGAAGACAAAAAAAACGTGAGGTCGTTTTTGGCGAAAATAAATGCAGATAAATAATAATAATAACAATAACAATAATAATAATAATAATAATAATAATAATAATAATAATAATACGTAAAAATACAATCGAATTAAAAAATCTACAAAGAATTTCGCGAAAAGAAATCCGTACAACCGAGAGAACAAAAAACTAAAAATAACAATAATTATCATAAATACCGTCAAGCACGAAAGCGCAATAAAGATAAACTTGAGACGTGGTAAAAAAAAGAAAAGAAAAAAATAAAAAATAATTGCCCGACACGTGCGGAAGTGTCGATCAAACGTGGTGGAGCGATATAATAACAGTTGAAAAAAAAAAAAAAAAAAAAACCCGGTGGAACGTGGAATTCCGGTGTTACTTGCCATTCTGTCATCGGAGATAAAAGTAGCCGGTGCGAGATTTGTCGCTCGGTTGCTCGGGTCGTCGACGCCCCCTCCCCCGCGGGTCCCTCGGACGGCTGCGGAAAAACCGAGAGTCGTTCCTCGCTAGCCGGCGACGTTCGGGGAGAGAGTCCGAGGATCACGAGGAGCGACGTCGTCGTCGTCGTCGGGAACGAAACGCGCGTTGCAGCCGAGAGACGTCAGGCTGCTCAGCACCGCGGCGCACACGGTCAGCTGTCAACGGGGCGCATCGAACACGCGACTACTTCACGCGACAGTCGCCGGAAAACGTGAGAAGAAATTTTTTCGTCGAGCGAGAAGGAATGAGAAAAAAAAAGAATAAATTATCGGCGGTTGGTAGGATTTTTTTGTTGCCTCAGATTTATACGCGGATGACGAGGAAAAATTCTTTTGGGCTGGGTGGAAAGAAACACACGAGACGGCCGCGCAGCGCTCGAGGCAACGAACACGGCACCCCGCGCACGATTATTCAATCGCGATGAGCTTATCGCAACGTGGTAATTTATTTTCCTTATCTCTCCTCTCCCCGGCCTCGAGACGCAGCCAGCGAGTCGCAATGTTGCCGATGGTTTCTAGGGACTTTTTTCACGATGAGATCGACCTGAAGTTGGAGAGGAGAGGATTTTTAGGGATTTTTCTTTTGGGTTCACCGGTGGTCGAGGGTCTGGGGAATTTTTTGTTTCGTCGTTGGTCGTGGATCTGGGGAATTTTTCGGGAGTGGCGGGAAATTCGAGACTTTTTGGACGATGAGATCGACCTGAAGTTGGAGAGGCGAGGATTTTCAGGGCTTTTTTTTTTGGTTCCACCGTTGGTGAAGGATCTGGGGAATTTTTTGGGAGTGGCGGGAAATTCAAATGGACTAAGGCGAATGGTGATTTATTTGATCGAAAGTGTGACGAGGATAAGTAACAATGACAACTCGGGCTTATCACAATATCAATTTTATTATCATCGCAATATCGTGATGAGGTAGAAAAAAAATTCTGAATTAATGGCAATAGTGTCCCACGATTGTTTTTTTTTAGCGAGTCTCGTTTTTATCTTCACTAAATCGATTTTCCGGATGAGTCAATGATTCAATTTTTTTTTTCATCTCCGATGGAATCGAATCGACGAAAATCGCATCGTTGATTCGAATCGTCCGGTTTTTGGTTCCCGTCGGGGAGAAAAATCGTTTTCCCGAGAAGCAAATGAGAAAAATGTTAATATGTACAAAAGAAAGAGCTCGGATTTTGCTCGAGGTTCGCGCGACAGTCACGGAGGCTCGGAACGATTTTCTTCGGGCTTCGACGGCGAATTCGCGTCGTCGCGTTGTCCTCGTGGGCCTCGAGCCTCGTGGACGGCCGGGCGGTGTCTCTAGGTCTTCTTCCACGAGTAAAAAATCTCGAGCGGCCGCTGGACCCACCAGTACTCGGCGCTCAACTCGTGAAGCGTCTTCGAGCCCCGCAGCGGGACGAAACTGTAGGGACCCGGCGCGATGTAGATGCAGAAGTTGAGCAGCCTGTCCGACTCCGATAATTCCGTGTCGAGGTCGAGAGTCAGTCGCATCGCGAGATATTTGCTGAGATGATCGACTGGAGAGACGTGAAACGAAAAAAATTAGATATTGGAAGAAAAAAATTAGATATTGGAAGAAAAAAATTAGATATTAGAAGAAAAAAATGAGATATTAGAAGAAAAAAATTAGATATGGGAAGAAAAAAAATGAGATATTGGAAGGAAAAAAATTAGATATTGAAAGAAAAAATTAGATATCGAAAGAAAAAATTAGATATTGAAAGAAAAAAATTTGATATTGAAAGAAAAAAGTTTGATATTGAAAGAAAAAAAATTGATATTGAAAGAAAAAAATTAGATATTGGAAGAAAAAAATTTGATATTGAAAGATAAAAATTTGATATTGAAAGAAAAAAATTAGGTATAGGAAGAAAAAAAAACAAAGTAATCGCCAAAATAATGTTTGTTTACCGGTTGCGTTCGCCGTCGTTTTGATATACCGAATGCAGTTTTCCTTGAGCGCCTTTATCAGAGAATTGTCACCCGCCATTTCGGTCGGATGGGGCTTGAAAACGAGCTCGATCTCGTTGAGCATCCACGGCGCGCTCGGACCTTCGCCCTCCGTGTCGACCATCGACTCCCCGCCCGGGGTCTCGGCCTCGGCGCTCGAGGAATCGTTCTCCGATGTCTGCGCGCTCTTCTGACGCTTCGCCGGTTTTGGCAACTGATTCGAGGGACTCGGCGACGGGGTGGTCGAACTTTCGGCGGTCGAACCTGCAACGTGCAATGACCGATTCAAATTCGGTAAAAAAAAAAAATCGATTTCAAACGAAAAATTTGGTGACGCAAAAACGTTCGATCTAAAATGAGGAATTTCATTTTTTTAAATCAATGTAAATTGAAGAGATTAATTAAAAAAATCAATTTCGATTGAAAAGTTTAATGAAAAAAATCCAATCTGCATTGAAAAGCTTAACGAAAAAAATGCAATCTGAATTGAAAAGCTTAACGAAAAAAATGCAATCTGAATTTAAACGTTTAACGAAAAAAATACAATTCGAATTGAAAAATTTAACAAAAAAAATTCAAACACATGATTTTTTTTTTTTTTTTTTTTTTTTTCGTAACGTCAGAGCGACTGTGGAATTTAGCCTTAGCGAACCGTTGGAATTTTGCGAATTTGAGCTGTTTGCGAGAATCGAGGCGGTCTCGCTGGTGGCGGTGACGCTGTTGTTGCTCGGAAAGTTGTTGGACGGCGGATTGCTGTCCACGGTGAGTTCGCGCTCGGCGGGCGCGGGAGTGCTGACGCTGGGCACGGGCGTCGACGGTGCGCTCGGGGGGTTGGACGGCGTTTGCACCGACGCCGTCGCCGCCGCCGTCGCCGCCGCCGCCGCCGCCGCCGGGGCCTCCGGCTCGTTGGCCGCCTTCCGCGAGCGCTGCGGTCGATTCTGGCTCTGCAGCTTTATTCCCTCGGTTATCGAGTTGACGAGGGCCGCCTGCGAGTGGGACTTGTTCAGCTTGGCCATCACGCGCTCCTGGTGCGCCTCGTACTCGTCGCGGGACGGATATATCTTCGATATCAGGAGATCGAAATTCGGATCGGGCCTCAGCGATCTCTTGGACACCAATTTCTTGCGGCAGGTCGGGCATTCCTGTCGGTAAAACAGAATCGTGTGTCAGTTAACGACGATTATTTTTTTTTTTTACGATTATTATTATTTATAAAATTATTATTATTATTTATAAAAATTATTATTATTATTATTTATAAAAATTATTATTATTATTTTTTATAAAAATTATTATTATTATCTATAATTATAATTATTATGATTATTATTATTTATAAAAAATGTAATCAACTTTTCAAATTGTTTGCAAGAAGCAATGAATTTCGCACGATTGGCGCGATAATTCAAAATGATCGAAAAATCGGGCCCAAGATAAAATTCTTACAATGTAATTTTCATTTTTAATTAAAATTTTTATTTTTATTTTTTAAATTATAATTTTTTTTAATAATAATAATAAAGTAATAAAAACTGTAATCAACTTTTCAAATTGTTTGCAAGAAACAATGAATTTCGCACGATTGGCGCGATAATTCAAAATAATCGAAAAAAATCGGAGCCGCAATCAAATTCTTAAAATTACATTTTTCCTAGACCGCTCGACGTGGCTTAAATCCCGCGTAATTAAAAACGACAACCTTGTTGCCACTTCTCAGGGCGGTTATGATGCAGTCCGAGCAAAACCGGTGCAGACACTCTTTAGTCGTCATGGTTTTCTTCAGCATGTCCAGGCATATCGGGCACATGAGCTCGCTGTGCAGGCTTCGCGGGCTCACGGCTATCTCGGTGTTGTCGGTGATGGCATCCTGCGGCACGCGATGCAGCTCGTACAGCGACAGCTCCCAGTTTTTATTCAGTCCGATTTGCTCGGTCGACGTCATGATTATTTCCCCACTGACGTTTTTACGGATCCTCCGTTGGCGATCGCGCGACGAACGTTCGTAAATACGTCGCAAAACGAAGACGCCGAGCTGCGAAGCCGACAATCGCGGCTCAATCCATATTTCGAACGATTTTTTCCCGCGCAAAATTTCGAAAACCCGAATTCCGCGAGCGCGGAATCGCGAGACGAAAATTCGCCTTTTCGAGTGTAAAAAATCGCGACGACACCGAGGGCGAAAACGCGGCGCGAAAAATAATAAATACACCGACGCTCGAGTCAACACCGAGCGGCCGCAACAAGCGCGTCAGCTGATTTCGAACGCCGTCCATGCGAAGTCGACGAGTTTCGCGACTCGGTGAGAAAAAACACAACAGTCGGAGAATCTCGTCTCGTGAGTCCGGCTCTCGTTCGCAGGGCGCGTTCCAGCTTGTCTGGGTATTTCTGGGGATATTTCGGTAAATTTCCGAATGCTCGAGGGAACGTCGATCGAGGGTCAAATGACGCCTCGCGAGTCGCAAGTCTAGAGATGCGAAATGACGGTCATTTTTTTTAATTGGTCAAAAGACCAAAAAATTACTGTCATTTGACGTAATTTTTTTTGCCCACTTTGTCGATGAAAAATGACGGTCATTTTTTTAATTGGTCAAAAGACCAAAAAATTACCGTCATTTGACGTCGTTTTTTTTGCCCATTTTGTCGAAGTAAAAATGACGGTAATTTTTTTAATTGGTCAAAAGACCAAACAATAACCGTCATTTGACCTCATTATTTTTTGCCCATTTTATCGAAGTAAAAATGACGGTCATTTCGACAAGCGTCTTGTGATGGTTCAAAGTGGACCAAAACACCTGTCTACCTGTCTGCGAAATGACGGTCTTTTATTTTTTGGTGATAAAATTCGTCACACATTTTTTTGGTCATTTTGTGACGGTCAAATGACCGTTCCAGTTTGTCCGAGGATTTCTGGGGATATTCCGGTAAATTACCGAATCCACTCGGGAACGTCCGAGGGTCAAATGACGCCTCGAGTCGCAACTTTCGAGTGGCAGCAGCTGCGAACCCTCGCAGCGGGCGAGGAAGAGCAACGATGAAGTGACATTTTCACCGCGGAGTTGTATGTACAGTTATTGTTATCATTATCAGCCCGTTATTATTATTGTTATTGTCAGCGCAGCCCCCGTCGTGTGGCCGTGTTTAGTGTCGATCGCGGCGGTGAGCGGGGAGCCCGCATTGTCAAAAATTCGATCGCGCATATTTAACCCTCGCTCGGTGCCTCAGATCACTATATACGTTTCCTTCGTTTTTTCGGTTGTTTCCTTTCCGACTTTCTCCTCCGACGTAAACCGAACGGCGATCCCGAGACAGACGGGAAAATCTGCGTGTGGCTAATAAGAAAAGTAAATTAAAAAAAAAACAGAAGGGTGCTTCGTGTGTGTTTCTATCTGTGTGTGTGATTCTCTTACGGGAGGCGGGGAAAGTATAATAAACGACTCTAACTGGTACGTAAATACGACAGAAACGACAGGCCTGAAGTACTCGACCTATAGAAGTAAAAAAAAAAAAAATTAAATGTAACCGCAAAAACTGACGACGGAGAAAAAAAAACAAAAAACGATCAGCCAGGTGCAAATCGCGTGCGGAGCCGACGGACGTCGCGGAAAACTGTCTCGAAGACGTAGATTTTGCGTTTCTCGCATAATTCGCGTGCGGTGCCCGCGATCCAATCGATTTGTCATCACGTGGAGCGTCCACGTGATGTATATCGACGAGATACGCTCGTCGCACTGGGCTCTCCTCGCGTCTCGTGCGTCGCAGCTTTGTTTTCGTTTATTTGCGGTTATTGTCGAAATTATGTAATGGTGAGGGGTGGGAGGGGCGGGAGGGAGGGGGGGGGATCGCCGGAGCGGTTTTCAGAGGCAGCGAGACACCCGTGGGAATTTCGCTGCGCAATGCTGAACGCCTATAGGGCTGTCTCTCTCGCGCCTAACCTCACTTTTTGGTTATTTGATGACCCTGAATGAACGGCTCTGGGTATCGCGGAGCCGAAAGCTCAGAACATTTCTGCAATACTTTTTCATATTTTTACAAAATTTCAGCTTTATCTGACTGATAGATCGCGAAAAAATAGGTTTCCAAAATTTCAGGTGAGGGAAGGGGGAAGGGAAATAGCTGCGTCTCTCTCGCGCCTAACCTCACTTTTTGGTTCCTCGATGATCCTGAATGAACGGCTTTGGGTATCGCGGAGCCGAAAGCTCGGAACATTTCTGCAATACTTTTTCACATTTTTACAAAATTTCAGCTTCATCTGACTTATAGATCGCGAAAAAATAGGTTTCCAAAATTTCAGGTGAGGGAAGGGGGAAGGAAAATAGCTGCGTCTCTCTCGCGCCTAACCTCACTTTTTGGTTCCTCGATGACCCTGAATGAACGGCTTTGGGTATCGCGGAGCCAAAAGCTCAGAACATTTCTGCAATACTTTTTCACATTTTCACAAAATTTGAGCTTTATCTGACTGGTCGATCGGGAGGAAATAGGTTTCCAAAATTTCAGGCGGGGTTTGAGGGGCGGAGGGGGAAATATCGCTGTCTCTACTACGACCCAAGTGTCACCTTTCCCGCTCCCCCCGCCGCGCACAACACTAAAACGAACGCTGCTTCGACAACTGCTAATTTTCTGCGTTGTCACTCGCCGCTCGACGATTCGACAGTGGTTTTTTTTTTGGCTTTTTTTTTCACGTACTATTCCCGCGCCCCGAGACGAGCGCGACGCGTTATCGCGCGACGCGAGGAAAAAAATTCCGGGGGAAAACGCCGCGGGGAAAGGCGCGAGCGGATTTTTGAGGTTAGGTTTGACAGTCAGCTGTGCGACGAGTTTTTTTTTCCACGGGGAACCGGGGAACACGTCGATTCGGCTCGTTTTCGAGGCGTCGTCGTGGGCTCGATGATCTCCGAGTGGGACTCGATCTTATTTTTTTTTTTGTGATTCCTACTTGGAGAGATTTTTAATTTTTTTTGTTGTTGTTGTGGTGATCAGGTTAATCTAGGTTTTTTTTTAGTCGTTGGGATAGCCGGGAAAATTACAGAAAGGTCATGTTTTTTATTTTATTTTTTTATTGTTTTTATTTGTAGAATGATGAATTAGTGTCCGCTGGTTGCGGAGGGAAACGAAAAATGTTGTATGTCGATGCAAAAACTCTGTTGTTTGTAAACTGGATTTGAGCTTTTTAGGTTTTTTTTTTAAGTCGCTGGAATAGCCAGAAAAATTACAGGAAGGTCTTTTTTTTTTGTAGAACGATTTTGTTTTAGCACCTGTTGGTTGCGGAGGGAGACAGAGAATTTTGTATCTCAAAGCAAAAACTGCGTTGTTCGTGAACTGGATTTAAGCTTTTTCCATTTTGTGTACGATCGACGAACGGACGAGTCAGAGAATTCTTTGCCGCTTTGACCGGCTGACTGATTTTTGGTGGCAGAGACAAATTAAATGATGTTATTTGGTTTTTATTTATTGTCACAAGTAATTTGAGTCAGGAGTAGTAATTACAGAATAATTACAGTTTTAACCAAAACATAAATGTAATGATGACAAGAGCTGAACAAAAAAATTATACATGGCTGTTACTTAACAGCAGATAATCAATAGCGTTAATGAAATAATATTGATAATATAACAGTTGCACAAATTTCAAGGATCGCGCGGCAAACTCGCATTGTGTGTTTAAAAGAATTGGAAAAAATATCATGTCACAATTATTGTTCCAGCTAGGGTCCGTTGCAAATTGAGCAATCTAATAAATACAATGTAGATAGCAATAAACTCTTGACCATAAATCAGTGATGTTTATTGGTAACACATATTTATTGCCACTGTCTATTTCTTTGTGACCCGCTTCTCTCATTACTTGTTCACATTTATTTGTAATTTCTCTATCTCCCCTCTTCGCTGGATGATTCAGTCGCGTTATACTTAATTATCGTCTCGCAGATTCGGTAATCGAGCAATTGCAATAATTATCTCATTAAACGTCCGCGGATTCCCTCAGTTAATTCGTAAACACGCTCGCGATTTTCGCGCAAAAATCCTTCTCATTCGTTCTCGAGTCGATTTTATAATTTAATATTTATAATTTTAAATTATAAATATTAAAATACAAAATTGAATATTAAATTATAAATATTAAATATTGAATTATAAATATATAAAAAAATTAAATTATAAATATATAATTTAATTTAATTTTATTCATAATTTTTTTTTGTCTCGTTTCAGGTTGCGAAGAAGCTCGCGCGGGAGTTTCACGTAATTCACGAGGGTGGAAATGTCCACCACGGCGCCTTCTTCGAATCGCGGCGAAACGGACAACAGCGCGGGACGAGCGCATCGCGATTGCTGATCGAACCGATCGACGGATAATTTCGTTCGAGCCGAAGACAAGAGGTCGGCTCTGAGTTTTGCTCCACTTCGCCAATTTTGTCCTTTCGCAACGAGCCAAGAGAAGAAACGATGCCGCAGGCGGACGTGGCCGGCGCACCGACGCAGCAAAATTCCAATCAGAATGGAAACGGCGGGGGCGGCGTGGTCGGGGAAAACAATGCGGGACTCGCGGGCGCAATCGGGCCCGTGTTTATCAATCGGCCACGAAACAACAACAATCAGAATCCGCTTTATCTCATGCGCGACAGATTGTTTCACGCGCTTTTTATCAAGGCCGCGCTCGCTTACGCCAGAACGTTTCCCAGGCCGGTCAGACGATTCATCGAGTTCGTCGTTTTGCTCAAGGTGCGCTGGGTCATGATTATTTAGAGCGGGCAAGGGAAATACGCGAGTAATGAAAATAATTATTAATTATATTAATAATTCGAAAAATTCGAATTATTTTTCTATTTTTCTAATCACTTTCTATTTTTCTATTTTCTTATTTTTCCAATAATTAGAAAAATAATTAGAATAATTATTACGAAAATATGATTAATTATACTAATAATTAATAATATTTCTATATCTCGCGTCTATTCTAATATCATTGAAAATGTAATTTGTTCTTCGATTGCGATTATTTGTCTCTTAAGTTTTTATTCGAATATCGACCAATCCCATTTCCGAGTCTCACGTTATACATTTTACGACGACAACTCACACACAAAAATTGCCAATTTTTCAGGCAATAATGGCGTTTTTCGTCATGGCGTACATTCACATTGTGTTCTCGCGGGCGCCGACCAATTGCCTCGAGCACATAAGGGACGAGTGGCCGCGGGACGGGATCCTCCGGGTCGAGATACTTCGCAACGGCGCCGAGGACTACAGCATCGAGAAGAGTTACGCGAAGGAGGCGAAACTCCGGCAGGAAAAGGTGGACGATATAACGAGCGTTCTCGGGATATTAGCGAGGGACGGGTGAGTCGTCGAGATATTTCTACGTCCACGTCGATGCTTCCTCGCTGTGTAACGAAAAAACTCATCTTCGTTACACAGCGTTAAGTGTCACATTAATCACACGGCGTTAATGCATCTTATTTTTTTTTCTCGCCACGCAGATTCATAAACATCGAACCGTCGGCCGTGGACGAGGAGCATCCGGTTCCTCCGGACGCCGGGGAAAACGATCGCGAGAATCTCACGCTCGGCGAGAGCGTCGCGCCCAGTTCGCTCGTCAATTCCGACGAGCCGAACGGCCTCGAGTTGGACGCGACTAACGCCACGAGCGGTCCGCCTTTGGCCACGAATCTGTGGACGGGAGGATTGAACGCCGAGACGAAAGAGGTAAAAAAAAAATCTATGAACTTTATGCGGAATTACACGTCACAAAAACTGTAATGGACGTTTTTGATGGACATTTGCGTTTACAGCGAAAAGAAGAAATTCATTCCCTGCGAATTTTACCAGTGCAGGAAATGAATTTCTTCTTTTAGCTGTAAATGCAAATATTCGTAAAAAAAACGTTAATTACAGTTTTTATTATCGCGGTCGGTATTTCACGTACCCTTAATGAGACTAAGGGCACCAAGTGGTTATTCAATATTTTGCCTTTTTTTAGCCGCCCGACGACGAAGTTTTCGTGTCACCCACGAATTCCCGAGCGAACGCGAGCGAGGAGGCCGACAAGAAAGAGGCCAGCGGGGACAGCGTGATCCAGCCTCTCAAGGATCAAGTCCCGGAGGTCGAGAAACTGGTCAGAGCTGGTTCGTGTCTATCCCCCTTTTTCATGTTAAAGAAAACAAAATTTTAAAGAGGTTTTTTTTTCACCCAAATTTACGACGAATAATGATCGTTAAACGACGATTAGTATTTCCAGAGGACGAATACATAGTCGAGTACTCCCTGGAATACGGATTTCTCCGTCTCTCGCCCGCCGTAAGACAGCGGCTCAATATTCCAGTGAAAATCGTCACCCTCGATCCCCTCAACGACAAATGCTTCGGCGACGCGTTCTCGCGATTTATCCTCGACGAGCTTCTCGGCTACGACGATTTGCTCATGGCGAGCATCAAAACGCTCGCTGAACACGAGGACAACAAAGGTTTTCTCAGGTTCGGATTGTGTGTTTTTCTTTTAGAGAAAAATCAGGCTGCCGCGTTTTTTTTTGTTCCGGTCAAACACTTTTTAGCCTCTAAATCGGCGCGCAGCCCGAGATTAACGAATAATATGTGCTGACGAAAAATGTATATAATTTATTAAAATTTCAGAAATGTGATAACGGGCGAGCACTATCGATTCGTGAGCATGTGGATGGCCAAGACTTCGTACCTCGCGGCGTTCTTCATTATGCTCATTTTTGTAAGTACAACTGGGATTAAAGTTAATTCTTGTTGGGCGAGGCTGAGTGCACGAAAGTTCGGAATATTTTCAAAGTATTGCGAAGAAAGTCCGAAATATTTTTGAGGTATTTCGAAGAAAGTCCGAAATATTTTTGAGGTATTTCGAAGAAAGTCCGAAATATTTCCGAAGTATTTCGAAGAAAGTTCGAAATATTTTTGAGGTATTTCGAAGAAAGTCCGAAATATTTCCGAAGTATTTCGAAGAAAGTTCGAAATATTTTTGAGGTATTTCGAAGTATTTCGAAGAAAGTTCGAAACATTTTCGAAGTATTTCGAAGAAAGTCCGAAATATTTTTGTCGTCATAGTCGTAGGGTTACCTCGGCGATGAAGCTCGGCTGTTGAAAAAAAGATCTACCGACGGAAATGACGACAAATTCAGCTCGTTTTACCGACTCCGCCTCGACATTTGCGCGCGGCTCCGTCGGTACATCGAATCTTGAGTTTTTCGTCACTATTACCGACGACGAAATCCTCGATAACTGCAGCGTTTGCCTTATCGGCGTAATTCGGTTTCCCAAAGGGTCGAAATAAAAAAAAACTCGCGTTTAGCAATTTACAAACGTATTCTGAGAGTCATCGAAAAGTCCGGGAAGTGTTCTCGAATTTTCCGATCCACGGAAATCCTCGGGTTCTAATTCTTCTAATTCGTCGATTTTTAAGACAGATTTTTCATCATCGCAACAAATATTTTTGTGCATGAAATCTATCGTTAAAACACTCCAGGATTAATAGAGTAAAAAAAAAAAGAAAATGAAATATCACGGACATGAAAATCGTAAAAATATTCGTGAAGCCTTCGTGAAAAATCTTTGAAGCGGCATTGATAAAATTTTTATTAAATATCATATTCCATATTTTATATTTTTATTTTTTATTTTATATATTTTGTTAACGTTTAAAAAATATTTTATATTTTTATTGAAATATAAAATATTCTTGACGCTAATTTGAACATTTTCCTCCCGAGATTTTCCTCCGCCCGGGTTTCGATTGAAAATCCCCGATCGCCGCCTGCCGAGCACCGACGTTAATTCTCGCGACGTCGACGACGGACGCGCGCGCGTAAAATCTTTAATCAAAGTCGGCCGTTTGTTTTTTTGCGTTTCTTAAATTTCCGCACACGGGAAAATCCGCGGGTTGCCGCGGGTTGATACGGCGTCCGGGGCTCGTGTAACGCGATAGGGCAATCAATTCAAACTAACCACCAGTGGCGGCGTTAGGATCTCCCGTTGGGGTTTCCGGTGCAACCTGGACGTTCGACCCCCGACGCTCTCGGGCTCGCGACCCCCTTTCCCGCTGAACCGGTTCGTATAAATCAACGTTATTAGGGGCATCATATTCGCGCGTCGCCGCCGCCGAGAGCCCGCAGCCCCCAAGCCGGTCATTTTGTATCAAATTATCGTGATATATGCTCGACTCGGTTGCCCCGAACTCGCGCCTCTCTCGTCTTGTCTGCAACACGACGCAAATGGCAGTGTCTTTTTCATATTCACGCGTGACTCCGTCGTTTCGTACGTGTCCGGTGCCCCCCTCCCCCCACGTCTACGCTCGATCCATAACGAATCTCTTTATACGCGCTGGATTATCGCTGTTATTTCGATAATGCGTCTGCTCTCCTTGCGAAAGAAAATACGGGTCCAGGATATTTGATACCAAAAATACAAAAAAAAAGTACTCAAAAAAAGAGAGTACCCAAAAAATATTCAACATAAAAAAATATTGCACAAAGTATTTATGATTTTATTACCGGATTTTTTTTTGTTCAGGCTTTTTTTGTACAGATGAATATTTAGGCAGAATTGCTTTGACACGGCATATACTTAAGGAGGTCCTGTCGTATTGAGTTCGTTTCGGCGAACAGACAATTATTTCACCCAGTTAGACAATTATTTTCCATCAATTATTTTCCACAAATTGAATTGCAAAGAAAAAAATATCCGTCCTCGATTATTCATCGCCGAGATTTTATCGACGTTTTTCGCGACGAATTTTCCCCAAACTATCTTCAATCGGAGTCACCGAATTCACTTTATTACTTTACCGTAATTGGTGACATAATAAATGTTTATTTTTCACGCTGAAAAAAAAAGAAGAGGAGATGATAAAATGAAAATAATAATAATCTGTTGTTCGGTGGAAAACAAAACGGGCTCTCGGGTTACACGGTGGAAACAAACATTTCGCGGAACGAAAGAGAGAAACAGGGCCAGCGCGCGGAGCATTGTTACGATATTGGAGTGTCCGGTGTCTCTCCGTGTACATGACAGAAAATGCGAGTGAGCTTCATTCAACGCCGGCGGAATACGCTGCTGGCAGGTAGATGATGTGGAAGAACCGGTGGCGCCAGCAGCAGTAACGGCAGCCCCGCAACCGAGTAACCGGGATCCAAACGGTTGGGTGTCGCACGTGACCGGTATACGTCTTCTCTATGACTCTATAGATATATTATCCCGCTCTCTCTCTCTCTCTCTCTCTCTGTGTTTAATACATTTTCCGAGTGGCTCGGCTGCCGTCACGTGTACCGCCACGGGATAATATAGCCTCTTTGACATGGGTTCACCTTCTCCACCTATTACCGCTCTCTTTGCCTTACGTTTCTTACAAATTTCTGCGAATTTAATTCACCCCACCCAATTTACCGATACGGCCCGGGCGGCACTTTTCACGCCGACGCGAGATCTTCGATTCGGGGCGTCGAATGGATCTCGCGAAAATTTACGTAACGTGGACATCCGGATTTCTCGTTTTTAAAAATTTTTTTTTTACAATTTTCAAATATTTATTTATTTATTTATTTATTTATTTCATATTAATATGAAATATTCATATTTAATTTCATAATTCATATTAATATGAAATATTCATATTTAATTTCATAATTCATATTAATATGAAATATTCATATTTAATTTCATAATTCATATTAATATGAAATATTCATATTTAATTTCATAATTCATATTAATATGAAATATTCATATTTAATTTCATATTAATTTTTCATTATTATTAAAATTCATATTAATATTTGAAAATCTGTAAAAAAAAAAAAAATGAAAAATCGAGACATCCGGATGTTCCGAAACTGTAGAAACGAGCGGTCGAAAAAAAAGTAACTGAAATTCTGGTAAAGTCAAAGAATTTCGCAAAATGTGAGAAAACGATTTATTATTTGCAATCTCGAATAGAATGGCCCGTATAGCTTTCGCGGCTAGTAGCCTAGGTAGCAATTCGATCGATCCGACACTCCAGCGGGGACATATGTCCTCTCGTCATCCTCTTCGTGCTCCGTTTCTCCGGTCTCCAATGACGTACCCGTCTACGGCACAATTACATCCGCCGCGCGTAACTCCCGATGAGATTTTGCACTCGATAATTCGCGAATCGAACGCGACGGCCAGTTTGTTGTAGTTCGACAGCCAGTCGAATCAGCCGAAACCATCTTTTTTTTTTCATCTTTTTCTTTGTCTCCATCGTGTCAATAATTTATTCTTCAATTGACTGTTTATTTCTTTCTTAAGATTCTCGTTTAGAAAAAAAAATTGGTGGAAGATTTTGAATGGATTTTGCGATGGAGTTAAAAATAAAAATCATATCCCACGAATACAGCTTTTGTTTCCTCCATTTCGTACAACGAAAAAAGAATTTCGATGAGCAACTTCGTGTTACGAAGTCGATCATCGCGATCGCGCAAAAAATTCCAGAACGTCGCGAGCGCGACGAGCTTCGAAACGTTATAAGTAAAATTTCATTGGACGAACTTGGCGGGTGAATTGCACGCAGGTGACAAATTCCCGTGTTGCATTTCACGCGCGGGTTTTACCGCTGTCGCCGTTACACAGCCCGCTCGCCGCGATCGAACGACCGAGATCCCGAGGTTTCCACGAATAATGGCATCGAATGGAGGGAATAGTAGCGCAGATTGAGCGGGCACCTGACACCCGACCGGCAAATATAGGGCCAGTTGCGACACCGTCCTCCGGCATCTGTGAGATAATCCATTATTTTACAACGAAGAGACACGAACAAAAAAAAACAACAACAACAACAATGAATGAGACACAGAGGACGTTGTCGCTCGCGCAAAGTTCACTGTGGGCACTTTGTACTCATTTTGACTATTTTTCGCTGAAATTTTATTGATCCCTTCAACTGCGTTACCAGGATTTTTTTTTCTTCAGAAAAAATTAATTTTTCGCAAATTAATTCGTTTCATTGATTGAACAATTTGGAATAAAAAATATTTGAGACGTGTGAAGACAAAATAAAAATAGAAGAAACAGTTTTTTGTTTCAAAATCGAAGAAAAATCCTTTCGAAGATGACGAAAAAATATATAGAAAATATCAGCGTTACAAGGATTTTTTATCTTAAGAAAAATTAATTTTTCGCAAATTAATTCGATTCATTCATTGCAAAATAAGGAATAAAAAATATTTAAGACGTGTGAAGACAAAGTAAAAAGAGAAGAAACAATTTTTTGTTTTTTGTTTCAAAATCGAAGAAAAATGCTCTCGAAGATCGTTGAAAAACTCACCAGGCGTAACCTTGGAGTGACGAAAAAATATCGTAGAAAATATTAGAGTCGGCGAATCGTCGTCGGAGCGAGATCGCTCGTTGGCGCGTGAACGTCGAAGAAAACGACGAGGCGGAGCGCGGGAAGTGTTCCCGTTCGATTCGATAACCACTTTAATTGGATAAACTCCGTTTCTGCTTTCAGACGGTGTCGATCTCGATGTTGCTGCGCTTCTCCCATCATCAGATCTTCGTATTCATCGGTGAGTCTCGCGCGCATAAACACCGAAATAATTTTGCATCTCAACGAGGTTGAGCGCGAATGGCGACGCGCATGGACGCCGCTCGATTAAGTCGCAGCGCGCGAAGAATACAATCGCCGCAATCGCTCAACGTCGAATCCGCTATCTGACTGAATACGCGATTTCTTTCTCATCTTTTTACATTTTTGTGGCAGAAATTTTTAAAAAACGGTGCTGAAATAATCGTGTGTTGAACATCAACAGTTTTCGAAAACACCGATTATTTCAGTTTTTAAAAGAAAAGTCATTTTTAAAAATCAGTGCTGAAATAATCGATTGTTGAACGTCAACAGTTTTCAAAAACATCGATTATTTCAGTACCTAAAAAAAAAAAATTGTGTACCGCTGTATTTTTTTAACGGAGATTCAAACGCCGATTTTTTCTGCTTTTTTAGGAATTGAAATAATCGATTGTCGAATGTCAACAATTTTCAGAAACATCGATTACTTCAGTTCCTAAATAAAAAAACAGAAAATTGCCTGCGTTGTATTTTGTTTAACATACGCGGCGTTTTCCGCGCTTTTCTCGCGTCGATGATAATAAGAGGGGGGGGGGCATTAATGCTATCATCGGGAGCGTCGAATACATCGGTGGGGGTCTCCAAGATTGTCAGCAAATCGAGTGGCTGCGTTGGCTCTGAAAACAGATCGCGACTCGCCGTTCATACGGAGTCTGAGCCGGATTGTCAAACGAGAGAGACTTCCGATCTGTTCGCGCTTCTCGCTTTTCAAAGCTCACATTTTATTCCTTCTCAATTTTGCCTCCCAGTTTTCGGCACCTCTCGTCTGTTTCCCAGTTTTCCATATTTCTCGTCATGGCCCCGTTGAGCCTCGTGTTGTGGGCTCTGCTGGTCGGTATCCTCGGTGTCCTCTTCATCATCCACCGCCACACGAACTACTGGCGCGGCCGAGGAATCCCTTACGTGAAAAGTACCCCGATTCTCGGAGCCTTAGGCCCGATGTTTCTGGGCGCCAAGAGCGCCGCGCGAGTGATAACCGAAATCTACAATTCACGTCCAGGCGCCAAGTACCTCGGCACGATGGACTTCAGCACCCCGACGATAGTTCTGAAGGATCCTGAGTTGATCAAGGAAATCACCGTGAAGAGTTTCGACTCGTTCCCCAACCGCAAGAGCTTCATCGCCGAGGAGCTCGATCCCCTCTTCGCCCGGAACGTTTTCACCCTTCGCGACGATCGCTGGCGACGAATGCGCGCGACCCTGAGTCCCTCGTTCACCGCCAGCAAAATGAAGTTCATGTACCAGCTAGTTCACCGCTGCTCCACGGATTTCGTGCGATATCTCGAGAACCACGAGGAGATAACCCGCGAGATGGACCTCAAGGACGTCTACACGAGGTACACGAACGACGTCATAGCCACCGCCGCGTTCGGCGTGAGCGTCAACTCGATGGAGAATCGCGACAACGAGTTCTACGTAAACGGGAAAGACGCGGCTTCGTTCGCGGGTTGGCGGAAGGTCGGCAAGCTCATGTTCTCCATGATTTGTCCGCGCGTCATGCGTCACATGGGCATTGGCTTTCTCTCGCCGAAGACCGACAGTTTCTTCAAGAAGCTCGTCAACGACGCACTGACGACTCGCAAGGAGAGGGGCATCGTTCGGCCCGACATGATCCACCTGCTCACGCAGGCCCAGGACAACGACAAGGGCATCGAGCTCACAACCGAGGACATAATCGCCCAGGCTTTCATATTCTTCCTCGCGGGCTTCGACACCTCCGCGCGCCTCATGTGCTACGTCTCGCATCTCCTGTCGCATCACCCGGACGTTCAGGAGCGACTGCGACGCGAGGTGGACGAGGCGATGGCGGAGGACGACGGCGAGATCGGCTACGAGACTCTGACGAGGATGAAGTACATGGATATGGTTGTCTCGGAGACTCTCAGGCTCTACCCGCCGACGCCGCTGGCGAATCGCCTTTGCTCCAAGGAATACACTCTGCCGGCCGCGCTGGAAGGCGGCAGGGAATTCATCGTTCAGCCTGGCACCGAGATTTGGCTTCCCATGTTCGCCATTCATCGGGATTCCAAGTACTTTCCGGATCCTGAGAAATTTGATCCTGAACGATTTAGCGAGGAGAACAGCGCGAAAATCGTGCCCTACACTTACATGCCGTTCGGGCTCGGGCCGCGAAAGTGCATCGGCGATCGCTTCGCGCTCATGGAGTCGAAGATTCTCATCGCTCAATTGTTGCGCAGTTTTGTGCTGACACCGTCGACGAAAAATCCCAGGGATTTCGAGTTTCGGCCGCAGCAATTTTTGGTGGACGCGAAGAATGGATTTTGGATGAACTTGGAGCCGAGGAGAGAGAAATAGGCGACTTGATTTCTCATTTTTTTTATTGTACACTGAGAAAAAAAGTAGTTGAGAAAAAAAACATCTCCAGCATAAGCTGTACCGTGAATTAGTTGCAGCAACTAAATTGCGATTGATTATGATAAAGTAGTAGGTAAGACCAACGATTTGGTTCCTGTAACCAATCGCAGCGCTGTTTAGACCAACTGACTTGAGAATGATGGTATGGGTTAAAAGTCGATATTTCGAAAAGAACAAATTTCTGAGGTCGATTTTGGCAAGTTTTTCAGGCACGCGCGCTAGCGCGTGTGATTAGCCTAGTTAGGTATAAAAAATGATTATAGGAACTAATTGATATGATGACATTTTATACCTAATCTCATAATTTGGGTTAATTAGAATAAATCTTTTTTCTAAATTTCATTGCGCTCCAACGATGCAAACTTCAACATCGTGTTAGTCTTCAATCCCAATGTGCGTGTTCGACTCAAGGTCAGCGTGTATCTGCCGCGTGACGTAACTCTCCACGCGTCAAAGAGGCCAGTGTGGGCGTGGGAGGGGGGGGGGGGAAGATCCCTCTTCTCATTGCAACGCAGTAATCGTTCGGCTGCTGTCGTAGGAACTGCGCGCGAAAGATACCAGGCTGAGTGTTGACGATCGTCAGTGAAAACATCGACTTCGACCGGCGTCGCCGCCAGATTAATTAAAAGCCACCGCATAAATAGATTCACCGCATCGTCAATCGAAACGTGTCTGGAATTCTCGATCCTCAGCTCTTCGAATTTTCGATTCAGTGTCTTCAATTTTTTTAAAATAATTACAATTTTGCCCAAATCATGGCAATGCTGAGTCTGGTGCTGTCGGCTCTGATCCTCGGCTTTCTCGGCGTCCTCGTCATGATTTATCGCAGCATGACCTACTGGCGTGATAAGGGAATTCCCTACCTGGAAACGACCCCGATAATCGGCGCGATGGGTAAAGTGTTTCTTCGCAAGGAATGCGCGCTCGACATGACCCAGGCTCTCTACAACTCCTGCCCAGGCGCCAAGTATTTCGGCACGATGGACTTCAACAGCCCGACAATATTGCTGAAGGATCCCGAGATGATCAAGGAAATCGCGGTGAAGAGTGCCGACTTTTTCCCCAATCACAAGAGCTTCGTGCCCAAGGAGCTTGATCCGCTCTTCGCGAAGAACCTTTTCTCCCTGACCGACGATCGCTGGCGCGAAATGCGCGCCACCCTGAGTCCCTCGTTCACCGCCAGCAAAATGAAGTACATGTTCCAGCTGATTCACCGCTGCTCCACGGATTTCGTGCGATATCTCGAGAACCACGAGGAAATAACCCGCGAGATGGACCTCAAGGACGTCTACACGAGGTACACGAACGACGTCATAGCCACCGCCGCGTTCGGCGTGAGCGTCAACTCGATGGAGAATCGCGACAACGAGTTCTACGTTAACGGGAAAGACGTGGCGTCCTTCGAGGGTTGGCGGAAGCTCCTAAAGTTCCTGTTCTCCATGATTTGTCCGAACGTCATGCGTCACATGGGCATTGGCTTTCTCTCGCCGAACGCCGACAGTTTCTTCAAGAAGCTCATCACCGACGCACTGACGACTCGCAAGGAGAAGGGCATCGTTCGGCCCGACATGATCCACCTGCTCATGCAGGCCCAGGCAAACGACAAGGGCATCGAGCTCACCACCGAGGACATAATCGCCCAGGCTTTCATATTCTTCCTCGCGGGCTTCGACACCTCCGCGCGCCTCATGTGCTTCGTCTCGCATATCCTGGCGCATCACCTGGACGTTCAGGAGCGACTGCGACGCGAGGTGGACGAGGTGCTGGCGGAGGACGGCGGCGAGATCGGCTACGAGACTCTGGCGAAGATGAAGTACATGGATATGGTTGTCTCGGAGACTCTCAGGCTCTACGCGCCGTCGCCGCTTACCGATCGCGTTTGCGTCAAGGAATACACTCTGCCGCCGGCGCAGGAAGGCGGAAAGGGATTCACCGTTCAACCTGGTACCGCCATGTGGATTCCCATCCACGCCTTTCATCGAGATCCTAATTTTTTTCCGGATCCTGAGAAATTTGATCCTGAGAGATTCAGCGAGGAGAACAAGGCGGACATCAAGCCCTACACTTACATGCCTTTTGGGCTCGGACCACGAAGATGCATCGGCGATCGATTCGCGTTGATGGAGTCGAAGATTCTCATCGCCCAACTTTTGCACAGTTTCGAGCTGAAACCGTCGCCGAAAACTCCCAGGGACTTTGAGTTCGACCCGAAGCAGTTTCTGCCGGAGCCGAAAAATGGATTTTGGGTCGGGATGGAGAAGAGGAAAGCTAAATGAGCGAATATTGAGAATTTTTCAGTTTTTTGTATCTGCTGCTTTTTTACTGTTGATGTGAAACGATTTATAATAAAGAAATAGTCGCTTTGTAGAGTGTTTATTGCCTGAAATTGTGAAATCTTTATCGTGATTGATAGCGATTTCAAGTGGTGGATTATATCTCGTATCTTGTTGTTATATTTTATCTAGTCGGAGATTATTTGACATCTCTCGTCGTTGGTAATAGACTCAGATGGAATCAAATGGTTGGAATATAAATATACAAATCTAATTTCATTGACCTTGATTAGGTGGGAGGTCAACGTCCGATAGTCCGTCGAAAACAAGATTTATCGCGCGAACGTCCGACACGTCGAGCTTCTCGGATAAACGCGGCGTCATTCGGCGTAAACAAGGAGATGAAAATAAACTGCAATTACGCGTGAACAAAAAGTCAACGTTTCCCGTTTGCCTGGTTTGTTATCTCCATTCAGCTGGACTCGATGAGTCGCGGAAAAATCATTCACACCTGAGGCGTCATTGCGAGTGGCGAGAAAAAAAAATCAATAATAACCTGAGGCATCGACGTGAGTCGAGGAAAAATGCGCTCTGTGCAAAGCAGAAAAGTTCATCAGGCGCAGAGGGAAAAATTGGAATAAAATTCCTCGCTGTCAAAGATAACAGAAAAAGGTTGTTAAGGCATATCAATTTCTCGTATCCGCTTCTTAAGCTCCAACGAAAGAAATATTTTTGGTGATTTAATAAAAATATTCTTAAAGAAGATCCTTAAAAAATATAAATATTCTTTATAAAATTCTTTTAAAAAATCCTTAATGAAAATATCCTTTAAAAAGATCCGTAATAAAAATATTCTTAAAAAAAAGATCCATAATAAAAATATTCTTAAAAAAAAGATTCCTAATAAAAATATCCTTGAAAAAGATCCTCAATAAAAAAATTCACGCGCCTATTTTTTTTCCTCTCCCCATTCAGTTCCTCACAGCCAATTGACTCCCGATGCCTCGTGACGACTGCAATTCCCCACTCATTGTGCTACGCAAACACAAACGAGCCGGACAAGCGGAAAAACTGGATTATCTGCTACGTCCTCCGATGCTCGCGGTTTGCGTACGTCCGACAGTAGGATCATTCGACGCCTCCGGCCGAGCGTGACGCAGTCCTCGCGTGTTTGATCTCCACCTTACTTAGTCGAGGCTCCTCAATCATCACGATTATATTATGATGTAAGCGACGCGCGCGCGAGCGAGTGGGAGGTCGTCGCGTTCGCGACGCTTGACACTCGATACACGCGACTCGAATCACCAGAGGCTGCAGCGATGACGCTCGCAAGTTGGACTTCAGTAGGCTCGCAGTTAATGCGGCACCAGCATCAAAGCTGTCTTTCAGTCCGTCAAGAGTGCGCAAAGACGATTTTTGCCTGCTAAAGTGAAGTCTTTGCCTACTAAAGTGAAACTATTGAACGATTGAACGATTTTTGCCTGCCAAGTGTCTCATCGAACCACAATCAGCCTGTGATGAACGAAACTCGTGAATCCAATTGACGTAAAAAAAAAGAAGAAAAAAAATCCACGAAGAGCAGGACGAGAAGATAATTCCACCATGGATTGGCTAACGACTCTGCTGTCGATCCTGGCGATCGGCCTCGCTCTCCTCCTCTACCGTAACATGACCTACTGGCGAAACAAGGGAATCCCCTACGTCTCCACCTTCCCCATAATCGGCGCCTTCTCACCTATCTTCTTCCGTCGCATGTCGATGATCCAGATGCTATCCAACATGTACTACGCATATCCAGGCGCCAAGTACTACGCAACCCTGGACTTCGGATCCCCGGTGATATTCCTGAAGGACCCCGAAATGGTCAAAGAAATCACCATCAAGAGCTTCGACTTCTTCCCCAATCATCGCAGCTTCGTCGAGGCGGAATTCGATCCTCTCCTCGGTCGCAACATTTTCTCCCTGAAGAATGAACGCTGGCGCGAAATGCGGACGACTCTGAGTCCCTCGTTCACCGCCAACAAGATGAAGTTCCTCTTCACCCTCGTGTCGAAAGTCTCGCAGGAATTCGTGCGACATCTACGCGAACATCCCGAGATATCCGAGAAGCTCGACATGAAGGACGCTTATACGAGGTACACGAACGACGTCATCGCGAGCTCCGCCTTCGGCGTCAGCGTCAACTCGATGCAGGAACGGGACAACGAATTTTATATCAATGGACTCGACGCCAGCAGCTTCGACGGCTTCGCCAAGCTCATCAAGTTCCTCGCCGCCAGAGCCTTCCCAAGATTCATGCAGGCCATCGGAATAACCTTCCTGTCCAGAAAAACCGACACGTTCTTCAAGAGCCTCATTCACGATACCGTCAATCAAAGACAGGAAAAGGGAATCGTAAGACCTGATATGATTCATCTGCTTATGCAGGCTCGTGATAACGAAAATGGAATCGAAATGACCACCGACGATATCATCGCCCAGGCCTTCATCTTCTTTCTCGCAGGCTTTGAAACCTCAGCCAGGCTTATGTGTTTTGTCACCCATATTCTTGCCTTTTATCCGGACGTTCAGGAACGACTGAGACGCGAGGTTGACGAGGAAGTCGCTGAGGACGGAAGCAACGTGACTTATGAGACTCTGGCGAAGATGAAATATCTGGATATGGTTGTTTCGGAGACTCTGAGACTTTATCCACCGATGCCGTTTACTGATCGCGTTTGCACCAAGCCGTATACTTTGCCTTCGTCAAAGAAAGGCTACGGCGATTTTACTGTGCAGCCTAATACTTCTTTGTGGATCCCCGTTTGGGGCTTTCATCACGATCCTGATTACTTTCCGGATCCGGAGAAATTTGATCCCGAGCGATTCAGCGAGGAGAACAAGAACGACATCAAGCCAGGGACTTATATTCCTTTCGGGATCGGACCGAGGCGATGCATTGGTGATCGGTTTGCGCTGATGGAGATCAAGATACTCGTGACGCATCTGCTGCAGAACTTCGTTATCAAACCCTCGCCCGGGACCAGGAGGGAGATTGTTTTTACTAAGAAGTCGTTCAACATGGTTCCGGATTGCGGATTTTGGGTGCAGCTCGTGAAGAGACAGTGATGGGGTTTTTTTGGCGTTGATTTTGAGGAGACGGGTTTTTGGGTGATATTGGAATGTGGGGATTTTTCGAAGGAAAAATTCTCTAAAAAAAAAGAAACCTAAAAAAGGGATTTTTTTAGGTTTCTAAACTAAATTCAGAAAAAAATTAAATTTGTTTTTAAAGAAATTTCAGAAAAGTGATATATTTTTTTTTTTTTTCGTTTGGATTTAGTCATGTTCTGATGGAATTAGGTGATCGGAATTGAAAGTTCGTAATTTTGCGTAAGATTGTCGTGAATATTCAGCGGGCGATCCGAAGCGTCGAGATCGTAAATTTATGTTTATGCAAATTTTATATACGCAGCTACGTTTTGGGGCGTCGAACACTTATCATTATGCACGCGGCGCCGCGTTTATGTTAATCTGTAGTGTTTACCGCGCGCTTTTCCTTCTTCTCATTGACTTCTATTGATATCTACACTGTGACCATCGCACGAGCCGACCGCAGATAGCTTCGACGGTTATCTTCTTCGCCACGAGTTGCATTTATTATCTCTTCGCGTCGAGCCGCAGTGATTAATTTTTGACGCACGAGTTTGTAATGCTGTTAGTGCAATTTGTAATTTTTACAGATAAAGATTTTGCTGAACTCAATAAGTTTTCTGTGTTTTTTGTTTACCAATCTTTGTGTCCGGTTGAGGAGGGTGACAGGAAATTATTGTATTTACGTTTGCGATACCTAATAAAAAAATCAGTTTATCTCCCTCGATGTTCCTATCGTCACACGTGTCTCACGATGATCGAGCTGTAATATCTAATCATGATTGTCATCCGGTTTTTATTGAAGACTCTGATTACAAGCAGGATATTAACGTCAATTGTTTGCCGATCAGAATTTATGTTTCAATAACATTCGATGATCTGAATGAACGCAGATGGGTTGGAGAAAAATATCTTCTGACGGCAGCGATTTTTTTTAATCTCTAAAAAAAAAATTAGTGGTTTAAATATTTCGCATTTTTGATTCAAGTATCGTTATGGGCTAGTTTTCTTCAAACTACTAACTAATTGTTTCTTAATTGATGTATAAAATCCATTTTTTCAATGACAACTGAATTTTATTTCATAACCGAAACCCGATAACCCGTTAGTTAAAAGTTTAATTATAATCATATAATCCCATTAGCAACTTTTAATCGACGTACTTCTCTTCTGATTATTTTCCGCTATTTTACACCAAGTTATTTAAAAATTCTCAACGCCTTCTCGACGCGAGAAAATTGTGAAAAATTGTTTTATGAAAACGGAAGATTGGGCCACGAATCAGGAAACACGACGACGAGAATATTTCTTTTTGTAGCAAGTAAATGATTTTTCTTCGAGCTTCCACGATTTATCTTTCCACCTAATCCGGTTTCACTCCAATCCGTCAAACACGATCAGCCCATCGCTCGCTGTATGACCGTATTTTTTCCGTCTGAATCTCCGTCACGTTTCTCAAACACGTGCTCATTATAACCAACGAAACAATTGTTATCAATTATTACTACGATTGCTTTAAATCAGCTGATAATCGTTACGTAAATATAATTAACGAAGACCGACATACGTGTACAATTAATGTGATAATAAATATATAGAAATATAGTTTTAGTCGCCGTCAATTGATTTAATCAATTGATCTTCCCATCAAAAGTTTCACGAATCACAGAATCCACTGTTGTCGATTTAAAGCAAATCGAGGAATTTTGCCAGATTTTTTTCAGATGGCACAATTAAAAGGGGACGAGACGTTAAAATAATTTGGCCACGAGTTTCGACCGAAAAGTCTCGTCCGATTCATCCCCCCGAAGCAATCGAGTCGCGTCGCGAAAAATCGCAGAAATAATAAAAATGAGCACTGATTCGACTGGTGTTAAGCGCTAAGCCAACTTAATTAACCAAAGTTCGTCAATGCCTCGAGTGGACCCCGACGATTTGCTCCCCCCCAAAGGCCGCATCAGAATGAAAAATAAAAAAAAAATATTCAGAGAGGGGAGAAACGTGAAATGAAGTGAAAAACAAGGTCGCGAGAGGAGGGCGGAAAAGTGCGTTCACAGGGGGCAGGAGCAAAGAGATAAGAGAAGAGAAAAAAAAAGCGAAGAAAAAAAGAAGAAGAAGAAGAAAGAAGACCCGCCGAGTTTTAATAACTAGCGGAGACGGGAAGTTAGTACGTAATAACTTGAAATCTAAAATTCATTAAACCGACACTCGACACGGGTATCGGTAGGGGCGGGAAGGGGAGGAGACGAGGAGCAGCGACGTTCCCGGCGAGCGAGGCTCGCAATGGCGAAGTGACGACGCTTCTTCCCCTATAAAGAAGAAACTGCGACGACGAGGACGACGACGACGATGTTCGTCTCGTGTCCCCCGCGCACCGTTAGGGACTCGCCAATATTAAAGCCGTGCGCGAGATGCTGAAAAGCAACGACACAGGCGATACACCTTCCTTTTCGCCCGGGTTTTTCCCGATCTCATAACAAATTTTCACCGAGCTCCGCGAATTCCTGAGACACGTTTCGCCCTCATTCACGCGCCACGAAAATATACATATTTTTTTGATGAAAATTAAAAATTTATAAATAAGAAGATATTCAGATGTTCAGAATTTTTTTTTATTTAACGACCGTAAAAAAAAGGTTAAATTCTGAATTTTTTTATTCACAATTTTACGGATTAAAAATATTTACCTTGTGAATTAATTATTTTTATTCACATATTTACCACCTTCACAGAATTTATTCTTTTGCTAATTCTGTATTTCTTTTATCTTGTTACAGTTGATCTCTTCCAGATGCTGGAATTCAACGTTACAGCATCGTTCCCGGCGGCTTCGTTGTTGACTGTGATTCTCGCTCTAGTCGGTAAGTTGTTAATAATAATTGTTTTTTTTTCTTCTTCGTTTTTCAGTCAAGCTGCTCTTCGGGCATCCGGCTGAGCGACGGACACGACGACGCCGGACAACGTGGACGCATCGACCGTGGGGTCAGAACGTGGGGTAGAAGCGGCGGAGGCGCGAGGGCGGAAATAGGCGCCAAATAGACTCGAAACCCGCGCCAACAAACGCGGGGGGCCCCCAACTGTTGCGCCTTTATCAGAAATTTATGGAAAATCCTGTGTTAACCGCCGTCGAAACCCGTCGGCTCTCAATGAGCTTTGTGTGTTCACCTCGGGATCCTCGCAGATTTCGCGACCCCGGCGAGCAAACGCTGATTTAGTAAAACGTTCCTCAATATTCCAACGACCGATCTGCAATATGCAGATGTCCCATCCGCGGCGTGTCACGCGGAAACATTTAAATGCCGTTCCCGACGATTCCGCGCGGAAAATTGTGTTCTATTTTTTTACGGACGAGAAAAAAAATTCGGAAAAAAATCACCACGCGATTTTGCAACTCGCAACGGTGATTCGATCGTGTGAAAAAATTGCCGGAGTCGAGTGTGCAAAAATTGCAGGAAAAATTACACGTTCGGGGCGAGAGAGAGAGAAATAAAAAATGATGTTGCAGTTTGCATCGTTGGAATGCAACGAAATTCAGAAAAAAGAAATGAATTCTAATTAACCCAAATGATGAAATTAGGAATAAAAAATCATTATAGGAACTAATGAATATGATGACTTTTTGTACCTAATTACATTATTAAAAATTAATTCTAATTAATAAAAATTAATTCGAATTTTTTTTTCTGAATTTCGTTGCATTCCAACAATGCAAACTTCAACATCATGATAAAAATATAAAAAGGGGGCTGTTTGAAATACGTGATACTCTCGACAATTTTTCGTATCCCGAATCAAACATTTTTTTACACGATCGCGACGATTTTTTTTCCCCCCCGTTATTCCGCAATTTGTATGACGCGATTAAAAGTCAACGCGGCTCGAAGGGTTAATGGATGGGGCGGGTGGAAACAATGCGCGATTTTATAAATCCCCGCGGAGTTTATCCGCGCGGCTGGGATGACGGATGGGATAAAGGGCGGCGGATTTCCCGGTTCGGGAACCAAAACCCATTAGTCTGGCTAACGCCTTCCGTCCCTCCGGCCCCTCAAGCAGGAGGCTCGCGTCCTTTTCGATATCCCGCGTGCCACGTATATCGGTGGGTAACACACGCGTCGCTGTAATAACAGCACAACGGCGACGTCGCCGATATGTGTGGCAATTGCGGAGTCGTCGTCGTCGTCGTCCCCGCGCCAAGAGGGAAACCGGAAATTGGCCTCTTGTCCTGTCATGTCGCGATTTTTCCGCGGGAGCAACTGGTGGTTACAACTCGCACTGGAAGAGCAGCCAACAGGTGGCGCGGGCGTCGATGACACGAGCTGCATACACGGCGAACCATTTGATAGTGGGAGAAACTATCGCTGAAGATTCTTCGGTCGATTGTTCGTTGCTTCCGCGGGAAATCCCTTCGGGGTTGCGATTTTTCGCTGTGGTCTTTCTTGAAAGATCGGCGAACTGGATTTTTTAAATAATATCGACTTAAAAAAATTCCTACAATTGCAGAGTGAAAAACCCATATTTTTTATCTTGAAGCAACCGATTGACCCGATCGATGGGTCCAGGGACAAGAAAATTCGATGACGTTGAAGCTTGCATCGTTGCAACGCAACGAAATTAAAAACAACAAAATATTAATGAACTCAAATTATTATACCGGCTGTAAAAAGTTATTGTAAGGTCTAAGAGCACGACAAAAAATATTATTCCACCTCATAATGCTAAATTATTTGAATTTCTATGGGACAGGGTATGACTTATGCACATAAGAATTGTACACGGTGAGGGTTGTGCACATTTGGAAAAATCCAATAAAACGTGCACATCAAGGTTTCAAATGTACACATTGATATGAATATTAATATTAATATTATCAATAGAATATTATTAATATTATTAACATTAATATTAATATGCATTGCAACGACGCAAACTTCTTCGCTGTGATCCTGTAAGAATATAATTATTTAAAATTTTTCCGAGTCCGCAGAGTTTCGTCGCGAAAATCGAATCGAGCGCGGGAGATTCGCAAGAAGATGGAAACAACGTCGGGCGATTTTTCTCCCTCCCGCTCGTCGCGCTGCCGTTTCGTCCTGGGATGCAAAATATCGCCTCCTCGGTTTTCGTTCAATTGGGCACACGTCATTCGCATTTCAGTCCCGGCGGAGAAACGACGTCGCGAGCGAGAGAGAGAGAGACACAAGGGTAACCGGCACAAGCGACGACTGCCGTTTTACATAGATCCAACCCGGTGTATGTACAGCGTCGATATCGCGTAAGAACGTCGTCGGCCTGGCTGGCTCGCGTCCCCTCGCATCAGTGACGGTTGATCGCTCGCCCAACACGCCGTAAACACATTTCCGAAACCCGGGGGTTTAGTCGGCCCACGTCCGAACGGGTCCGCAGCCTTCCCGGGGATTTCGGAGCCGTTGCATCTCTTCTTCCAAGCTTTGCTACACTGTCGAACGGTTTAGTGATTTTTTTTCGAATTTTTATGCCGTACATTTCGCACATTTTTTGTAGATGCAAAAAACTTTGTTTTCGTTAGTTATATTTAAAAATGTTGCCACTATGGCAAAGAAGGCAAGTCAAGCTGTGATTTTAAGCCTTAAGTTGTTTAATTACTAGTTTTTTTCTGTGTTTAATCATGATGTTGAAGTTTGCATCGTTGGAAAGCAACAAAATTCAGAAAAAAAATTCATTTAAAAAAATAATTCTTGATGAAAGAACTTTAATAAAATAAATAAAAATAATTCTTGATGAAATTAGGTATAAATAATCATTATAGGAACTAATTGATATGATGACTTGTTATGCCTAATTTCATCATTTGGATTAATTAGAATTAATTTTTTTGGTGAATTTCGTTGCAAATTTTAACATCATGTTCAATCTCAATTCCTGCTTCGGTATTCGTCATTAATCCGATCTCCCCGACCGATTCCACGTTCTCAACGTTTCTGTGACGGAAATTCGCCGGCAATCATCAAATGGCGGCGACGTGAAAAAAAAGAAACATTTTTATTTCCTCGTCAAGGGTCGTTGTTGCTGTTGTTGCTGTTGTTTTCTTCTTCCACGTCGTTTTACACGCACACGGTGGGTTTGACTGACTCGTTCCTCTCGTTCACATTCGACTGGCTTCCCTTTGTCAGCGGGCACCGCGCGTCGGATGTGCCCTTACCTCCTCCCGTTTCATCTTTTGTGCCTCCCCGACCTGTTGTAAGCGTTACATAACGAGCTGTCGTATCAGTCGTAAAGTCTCCTTCCGCGCGCTCAGCGCCGTCATCTTTGTTTCGCAAAACTCCGCACTGGCTCAGCGTGTTTCACCCACCGGTTGTTCGCAGTTTGCTCCTCTCGTGACCCGCAAAACGAGTCAACTCAATTTTATCCATAAACCTCGGATTTATTTTTTTTCAACTTTTTTTCTGGATTTCATCCAGAAACCTCAGATTTCTTTTTTTCCAACTTTTTTTCTGGATTTCATTCAGAAACCTCGGATTTATTTTTTTCCACCTTTTTTTCTGGATTTCATCCAGAAACCTCGGATATCTTTTTTTCCAACTTTTTTTCTGGATTTCATCCAGAAACCTCGGACTTATTTTTTTCTAACTTTTTTTCTGGATTTCAACCAGACCCTACAAAAAAAAATTACTGTTTTTCCTACCCCAAGAAAAAAGTGTTATTTAATTCTTTTCGCTGCTCCCTTCGACCCCAATTTTTGTCCCCCGCATCTCGAATCGTAAAACGCCTCCTTCCGATTTCTTTAACCAGCCTCGCTTCCTGTTTCAGAAAAATCGTCGCTCCACTGTAGATCAAGCCCGAAGAGACGCGTCCCGTGTGTGTGGCTCCTCTTTTCACCTTTACCTCCGCGTCGCTCCGCCGTCGTGGTCTGGTCAATCAAGCCCGAACACGTCCGAAACCGTCGGGAGTTGGTCGCACCGGCCGCAGGAATATTTTGCCCATTAATTTGGTCGAGTAAGCAGCAATCGAGTGCAATTCGAAGCACAAACTGCCGCCGCCGCTGCTGCTGCTGCTGCTGCCGTCCATACGTGGCGCACACGTGCAAACAGGGAGGGACGAGGGGGACGAGGTGTTATGTGGAGAATTGGCAATACGCGATATACACGGGAACATTGCGCAAAGTTGTCGCAGCTTCGTGCCAGCCGGATCGTCGAGGCGAACCGGACGGGAGCGAAACGTTCAACGCGCGGCTATGCAATATACCTTAACCGCAGCATTGTTAACTTTACACTCTCGCAAAAGTCCCCCAGTCGCTATCATCCAGCCCCGATAGTTTCTCGTGATTTTGCACTTTGCACCGCTTCGGCCTCCGCCGCTCGGTCTTTTCCACCCGAGACGCACTATCCAAATTTCGTAATGGCAAATTTGTCGGCCCTGGAGATGCGAAATGACGGTCATTTCTTTAATTGGTCAAAAGACCAAAAAATTAACGTCATTTGGCGTTATTTTGTTTGCCCAGTTTGTCAAAGTAAAAATGACGGTAATTTCGAAAAGCGTCTTGTGACGGTCCAAAGTGAACCAAAACACCTGTTTAGTTGCGAATATGACGGTCTTTTATTTTTTGGTCACAAAATTTGGTCACAAATTTTGTACGTTGAACTCAAATATGTAACTCAATATTGAAGCTAAACATTTAAAATCGTGACTTTTAACGCAGATCAGCTGATATACAACATTGACCGAGCATTTAGACAAATTTTTGATGATTTCTTGAAATTTTTACGCATATATCAATCATTCGGGATCAAACTAAAAATACGCGCAATTGGCGGCAGTTTTAAATAATCGGTCACAAATAAATTGGTCATTTTTTTACGCGTCATTTGACGATCAATTGACGGTCTTGTGACGGTCAAATGACCGTCACAAAATGGACCTCGCGTCTCTAGTCGGCCCCAAGCCTTTATATTTTTATTTTTTTTCTTTCCTTTTTTTCGCGCGCGCGGTTGGATAATAACACTGAGCGCGCGGGGATAATGCACGCGTTTAAATGCATACTAGTCCGGTGGCATTCGCTCACGTGAGCTAAGCCCGGAAGGATCTTAAAGCAGACGAGACGGGGCCGCGCGTTATGTGGCCCTCGTGGAAAGCTTCTTCTTCTTCCTTCTCTCTCGCTCTCGCTCGCCGTCCTCGCTTCCTTCCTTCGCTTCGTTTCCCGTCTTCAACGAATTCTCCGGGCTCTATTATAAAGATGTTTAAGTGGCTCCGACATTCTTGAACGAAAAACCGATAATATTAACGCGCGCGCGCGACCCCCCCGCGCTCGCCCCCCGCCCGTGACCCCGCGGAGCGCGCTGAAATTGGTCCGGAAAATCGCGGCTATTTCGTCGCGAGAATTTTGTCTCTCGGCGGCGGCGGCGACGGCGGCGGACCGTTTGCAATTATGTCGTTGAGGGAAATTCGGTGGAAGCACTCAGGGGTCAATTTTCGGGGCATTTTTCGATGAAAAAAATCAATTTTTTAAAGAAAAAAACTGAATTGAATTAAAAAATCAATTTTTCTTTATAGAAAAAATTGAATCAAATTTAATTGAATTGAAAAATCAATAAAAAAATGTAATTGGATTGAATTGAAAAATTAATTTTTTTAAAGAAAAGAATTGCATTTTTTAAAGAAAAACATTGAATATTTTTAAGGAAAAAATTGAAGTTTTTAAAAAACAACATTGAATATGTTAAAGAAAAAATTGAAGTTAAAAAAAAATGAATTAATTTTTTAAGAATAAATCGAAAAAATGTCGATAAATGTTTTCTCGAAAAATAATCACGTCTTTTAAAAAATTTGAAATCCTCGAGTTTCGCTGAAACGAAACGAAAAATATTTCGAAAAAATGTCGCGTCGCCTTTCGCCCTGAAACTCGGCGGTCGCGTGAAAACACACACACAGGGGGGAGAGGACGAGATTTCCCTTTATTTCCCATCTTTTTCTCGAGACAAGAGCAGCGGGACGGCGCGGGGCGAAGTAGTTGAGCAAAGTGGGTGGTTCCATCGACAAACTAATTACTCTTTGGCGCACCCTTAACCCCGAGCTCATTCATTCACTTTGTCAGCCGGGAAAAGAGAGACGGACATGCGGCAGATGTATCCGTGTGAAATATCGAAGAGGCGCGTTTGTGTGTCTGCGCCGAGGCAACAAACCCAGTGGCTTCGCCAGTCACAGACCCGTTTTTTCCCTCTTCTCGTTCCTCTTCTCCCCCCCGCGCGTTTCCTCGTATGTCCCACACCGACGATTCGATTATCCACGGTGTTCTTGTACTTGGCGAAATTTTTCGGCTACATGACAAAACAACCCAGCAACAAAATATGCCAGCGACAAAATATCCCACTTCAAATTTCATTAAATATTCCGCTACAAAATATCCCAGCAATAAAATATCCCAACTCAAAATCTATAGCGGATATTTTGACATTGGGATATTTTGACGCGGGGTATTTAATGAAACACATAATGGGATATTTTGTCTCTGGGGCGTTTTGTCGTGTTACCAATTTTTCATTCATTAAAAAGGAGCGCGTGTTCTTCTTTTTAAAAAGTTTTCAGCAGCCGGCAGCTCGGCCTCCCTTTCGTCGTCCGCCCGCCGTGGGTTATCGACTTTTGCCTCGGTCCTTTGCGGAAAAAATAACGCGAGCCTCTCTCACTCTCTCGCTATTCTCCAAGGTGCGAATTAATTGCACACGCCAAGAAGCCCCGTTGGGTTAATGAAACCACGGGTTAATGATACGTTGTTTTCGCAACACAGAATATTTTTCTCTTTTTTTTCGCGTAGCTAATTCATTATTCGAGGATCAACGAAAGAAGCTTGTTCATTTTTTTTTTGCCAATAATTAGACAAAAAGGTTCGTAGATCGAAAAATAAGTTGCTCTCGGATTTCCATTTTTTTTGCTCCGTAAAATGCGATTTTGATAAAAATCGCATTTTACGAATATAAAAATTCTGCGATTTTTTATATTCTAGGATTTTTTTTCACCCGATTAGAAGATCGTGATGATCACTTTTTTTTAATAGGCAAAGTTTGCAAACGAAAAAAGAAAAAAAAACACAGAGAAATGTAGGTGGACAGGGTTTGCTTTTCGCAAAAATCGATCGCACAAGCGAGCCGTCGTATCGCGGCCGGCTGTAATTTTTTCCGCACTGTTTCAGCCTCTCGTTTATTTCGATTAGCGATACATTTGGCGGAAGGGGGGTCAGCGGGAGGCGGGGGGGGGGGGGGCAATTCGCACTCACGTCCGGAGCTGCCGGTTGGTGGGTCACGCCCTGCTATACTCTCTGTTCTGTTGTATTCCACACCCTCCCCCTCACGGCTCTCTTTTTATTATTCCTTTCACAAGTCCCACGCGATTTGCTACTGTCGTTACAATTCATTAGCGAGCACGCTAGAACAGCGCGCCAGTGGTCTATGTCATGCGGGGGGAGGGAGAGGTTGGGGACATCGAACGTGGTCGAGGGTTCAATTTATCTTAAAGCAGCAATTCATTCTACACGGGTTCATCTGCCCTGCATCGGTGCGATTCGTTCGAGAAATTAAATCGAAGCTCGCGTGATTTCCTTCATTTCACGATTTTTCCAATGGGCAAAAAAATTCGTCGGCAACGCGGCGAATTTTTTTCGACTCGAAGGGCTCGAGGTGATTTTTATTTTTATTTTTACAATTTTTATTTTTACAATTTTTATTATTACAATTTTTAGTATTACAATTTTTATTATTACAATTTTTATTTTTATAATTTCTATTTTCACAATTTTTATTTTTACATACTCGATTGAGTGTCCCAACTTCTTTCAAGTTACGAAATTCTTCTTGCTTCTGATTTTCCCAAAATTCAGTTGTGCAAAAAAAAAAAATATTCAACTGCTTTCCTAAGCCGAATATAGAGTAATTAAATTTTACGGGCTTATCGCAGTTTCGAGTTCCCTCGACTTAATTTATTCGTTGGCGAATTGGCACGGAGCTCTTGTAACGGGAGCCTAAAATGCCTGACGCGTATGCGCTTCAATTATTGGCCATTATTCGAAGGGACTCTCGGTACAGAAATTCACATAGAGAAGCCCGTTGTGTGTATATAAATATACATAGGCGAAAATAGTGGAGCGATATACGGCGGAGTTTGCCGCGTCGTGTATTATAATGGTGTCCGGGGCGGGTATTAAATTTCGTTGGAACAAATTTGGGGGGCGCAACACCACCCGGACGCGGCCCCCTCGGAGCGTCGCGGTCGCGACTACCGCACAGCCGGAATAGTGGATTGGTTTAATCGTCCGAGAGCCATTCGATTAATAGGACGAGCTGCGGATTCGCTCCGCGACCAGATGAAAAATATCGATGATACGCTGAGAGCGCTTCGCCCGGGTTAGTTGGTCGATGTTTCGGAATTCATTGCTGCCGGGAATCACGTTTCCCCGCCGTGTGATTCGGTCGCATTAATGATAAGCCCTCGTTATGCCCCGCGAGTGTTGGATTCGGCCTCCCGAACCCCCCCGAACGTCCCCCGGATCACCCTGTAAATATACTAATGAATTGCGAAATTTTCGCCGCTGTCACGTGGAAACGAAAGATTTTCGTCTGGGGACCAACGGAGGTGAAATTTCGCGGATTTGTACAATTTTTTTTTGCCACGGCTCCGTTTTCGTGAGATATGGGTATTATTGGCGTGTTATTCGTTCTCTGATTGGCTGTCGGGTTGCGAAATCGAAAAAAAAAATTCTTATAAAATGCAAGGGTAGATTTTGAGCGATATTTTTTTTTTCGATTTCGTAAAGTTTGAAAACCCTGTCTGATGGGAAATTTCCTGCTGATTCCGAAAAGCACCGTTGTTTGCCCGAAAAATAGAAATTTCGAAGAGAAAATCGCGAAAAATGATTTTTCACTTTTTTCGAAATTTCGTCACTTCACTAAAGTTGGGGTTACTTTTTTTTTATCGATCGAACCTGGATTTTCTTTTTGCGTTCGAGAGGAAACTCTATAACGAAGAGAATACCGCAAGGCGGAATGCGATATCTTAATTTCTGAATTTTTCATAGAATTTAAAAGTCAGACCAAAGTCAGACAAAATTTGCGATTTTTGAAAGTCTGACTTTAAAATTCTGTAAAAAATTCAGAAATCAAGATATCGCGTTCCGCTTTGCGGCATTCTCTTCGTTATAGAATTTTCTCTCGAACGAAGGAAAAAATCCAGGTTCCATCCAAAAAAAAGTAACCATAAAAAGTAAAAAAAAAGTAAAAAAACAAATTAGCGCTAGATTCGCCGACGGTTTTTTCGTGGAAAAATTATTCGTTTCAAGTTATCTCAAATCAACGATTAATTCTTGTTTCAGGAATGGAAGCGATTATGTCGGAATTCTTCAACGACGGCACCACCGCCTTCTACGTCATCCTCATCGTCTGGATCGCCGATCAGTACGACGTCATCTGCTGTCACACTCCAATCACCAAAAGACACTGGCTGAGGTGAGTCAAGACGAAAGTTTCAGTTCATCTGAAACTTTAGTGACCATTTTCTTCCGCGAAAAAAAAACTACACAAGCTCCTTTGCCTGAAATCAGTGAAGCGAAGCTGCATTCCCATTTCCGGAAAAAATCTTTAATTTTACACTCAAACCTTACGTTTTAAATTAGCAGTGCAAACAAAGAAGAAAAAAAAAAGAAAAAAAGAAGAGTGAAAAAGAACGAAGAGGCGTAAAAAAAAGTGAACGCTCACTAGGGTTAAAAGCGTCGGATCTCGCAAACAAAACAAAAAATGAGAATCCTCGTCGCTGACTTACGACGGGTGGGAGGGGGGGGGGGGGGGGTGGTGGGATAGGATAGATGTAAAACCTTAAAGCTCGTTGCTCTCTTCCGCTCGGCCCGAAACGGCGGATGATTAAAAGAGCGTTTAATTAAAAAGTATTAAGGCGCGCTAAGCGCTAAGCCTTCCTCGGAGTAGCCTCCGGTTGGTCGGCTCGGATGTACACCGGATCGGCCGCGCGCTCCTCTCCTTACGCCGTGAAACCGGCGGCACGTTGAGCCCGAGCTAAATCGATCAACGTGTCTACTCCAGAGATAGATGGAACGGGACGGAAGTGTGCGGAAGTAACCTTTGTTGAACGTCAAAGAAACGGCAGCCGAGCTGCTCCTCTGCTTCGCGGAAGGGAAGCCCGACGCACAAGGAGCGCGCCATCCGTTTAGCCCAACGCGCAGCGATTCCCGAGGCCTCGAGAGAGAGAGACTCGGCTATGCAGTGTCTGACGATCCCTTTTCCACCGTCAACGAGACTGCACTTTTTTTTTCCTCGCTGCTTTCGTCTCGCGAGTTTTGCGGAAATGATTCTCACCATTTTGTGAGAATCGGTCCAGTTTTTGGAGAAATGTATTCAGTTTTTTTTTTTTATCAATTAATTACAAAATTTGATTGTTTCCAATTTGAGATACAGATTATTAATTGTTGGCTGTCTGAATCGGTTTTTACGGATGCCAATAACTTTTGTCATCAGATGAGACATTTTACGCCACATTTACGAGATTAATATGGTTTCTTTGAATTATACTTACAGATTTCCGACTTCAGGTAAAAATGTATTCATTTTTTTTCTTTTTTGAACCAATACATTTTATTGGTTCAAAAAATCTTTAGTAAAATTTTAAATCTTTAGTAAGATTTTAAATCTTTAGTAATATTTGTAATCTTTAGTAAGATTTTAAATCTTTAGTAAGATTTTAAATCTTTAGTAAAATTTTGAATCTTTAGTAAAATTTTACTCCAAATTCGAGAAATTAATATCGTTTCTCTGAGTTACATTTTCAGGTTTCCGACTTCAAGTAAAAATCGTCAAGTCGTCATTCGTCGCCAGTCAACCCGAGGACTTCCGGCGACTCCGCCGGAGAAGCGATCTTAGCCTGATGGAGATTCGCGCCGGTTAATGTACCTCGATGCACGGATTTCTTCGGTCGAAGGCGTCTCTCGCGCACGGTGCCCAATTCGCTGGAAGGAACACGGAATTAGAGAGGCACCGGACGACAATTAAACTGATCTACCTAGGTAATGGGTCCAGGAACGAGGGGGAGGGCGGCCGTCAGAGGGAAAGAGAGAAGGACGAGCGAAGCAGCAGCAGCGACGGTGTTGCGAACTGTGAACCGGCTTGGCCGAAGCAGCCGGGAATGGACGTTAGTTTCATGTTCGGCCACAGGGATTTCCCGCAATTGTTCCACGTAGATTTCGGACGTATTCCTGTTGACTGGCTCAGGGCGCAACCATCGCTAAATCCCGAGGATCCCCCGCACTCGAGGACCCTCATTACCACGCCTCATCCGCTTTTGATTGGAGACCCTCTTATAACGTCGATTCCTGTTTACCCGACGGGCTGCCGAGAAGCGATACAGTCGCTGCTGTAGGCGAGTCTCGAAACACAATTTCGAGCATTCGCGATTTCGGCGATGAAACGTAACTGAGGGAAAGACGTCGTTTTGGTACGGTGACGACGAGCGACGACTGCTGTTGATGAGCGCGAGCAGAATTTTGTTCTTTCGTCATCAGTCGATGAGCTCCAGGATTCGTTGGGGCTGAGATGCTGTTTGTGGAGGGCTGATTTTTTTCCGTTATCGGGAGATTCAGTCATCTTTATTTATTTACTAGCAGCTTGTAGTGGCTCGAATCATAATTAGATCGTTAAGTAAATTATCCGATGGGAAATTTCTCGCTGATTCCAAAAAGCACCGTTGTTTGCCCGAAAAACATAAAATTCGATGAGAAAAATGCAAAAAATGATTTTTCACTTTTTTTTTATTTCGGCGCTTCGCTAAAATCGAGGTTACTTTTTTTTTGATCGACCAAACCTGGATTTTCTTTTTGCGTTGGAGAGAAAACTCGATAACGAAGAGAATGCCGCAAAGCGGAACGCGATACCTTGATTTCTGAATTTTTGACAGAATTTCAAAGTCAGACCCTCAAAAATCGTAAATTTTTGAAGGGGTACCCCTTTCGTTTTTTTACGATTTTTGGGGGTCTGACTTTAAAATTCTGTAAAAAATTGAAAAATCAAGATATCGCATTCCACCTTGCGGCATTCTCTTCGTTATAGAGTTTTCTCTCGAACGCAAAAAGAAAATCCAGTTTTGGTCGATCGAAAAAAAGTAACCTCGATTGTAGCTTGAAAAAAAAAAAAAAAAAAAAAAAAAAAACTGTCGGAGTCCTGTTTTTTCCGTATTTTTCGTATCGCGACTGTGACGCAAAATTTTGCAAAGACACGAAAAGACCGTCGAGCCGGGACAATTATTCGTTAAGTTATCGACTAAAAACCGTATTCGAAGAAGTTTATTTAACTCGAGGCACTCTCGAGGCCCCGGCGACAAGTTCGGGAACTCCCCGCAGTCGCGCGAATACGGCGACAGCCAAGTGCCGAGACTCGCGAGCTCCTCGAGTGCTTCACTGAAAGTTCTTTTCGAGAGGTGTCGTTATTTCACGACGCTTCGTTAACTGCTCGAGTCGCATAGGCGCGCCCGAGAATCTTCGTCGTTTTACAATCGAAGCCGTCGTCGTCGTCGTCGTCATTGAAATTTCATACATCGAAATATCGATCAGTCACTCGGCGAATTCCTTTTGAAAATCCACAGGCTACGAGGCCGCTTAGGTATCAATAGACCAGAAACACGTGTTCCACCGGCTGATTACGTTGTTACCGGCTCTCGGGAGACAATCGGTCCATAGGATTAGGACGGATTCGTCCTTCCTTGGACCTCCGGTCGTTATTGTGCGATGTATATCACGCGGATCCGGGGGGGTTCCGCGTATGATGACGGCGCGGTCGGGTATCGAGGACATTGCGAGTCGCCCTGAGGGGTTGGATTCTCATGTGGCTGCCTCAAATGTTGCATTGAATCTTTTAATTTAATTTTTTTAATTTAATTTATTAACGGAACACTCCTTTCAATTTACAATAATGTTTAACGTGGAGCCGCAGCTTAAAAATTCCAGTTTATACAAACAACAATTAAATATATCTATTAACTAAATTAAACTATTAAAGGGAAATCTTCTTAACTAATTTACATATCTGCGTTTGGGGAAATAAATTTTCAGGCCTCGTTATTGACTTCATTCACGTGATTTTTTTTTCCTCTTTGAGATATACAGCAATACGAAAAAGCACTCTGAGCGTAAAAAAAAATGCTCAGCAATTTTTGCGTCCGAAAATAAAAATGTCGAGCCTACTCCGAAAATGAACCCAAGCCTAAAACAGCAGTTGGAAGTAGAATCAGATTAAAAAAAATTGCAACAATGTTTATTTTAAGCCGCTGTCGTGTGTCCCATATTGATAATTGCCCCACTTTTCGTGAAAAAAAAAGGATGCACGAGTACCGAAAGTTTCATCGCTGCATCGGGAGGCGAATTTTGCTTCGTTTCCGCGTTTCGTCGTTTCATCGAGAGTAGAATTTTCTTCTCGTTTTTCGTTTTTCGTTATTTTTTTTTTCTTCTTCGGTTAACCGTCGCCCGTTGGAGCCGGTCGGGAGTTCCGGATAACGACGGCTCTCTGTCTCTCGGTTGGTAATGTTTGCACTGTAATTTCGCTAGCAGCCGCTCCCGTTGGCCGCCCCCCCTCCCCCGGCCACCCCCGCTGAAATAGCAACCCCCCGCCGACCGTTTGGCGGGGGGCGAAATCGAGACACGGCGGTCGTGTGTGTTATTTATATAATTGCTCAATAGCCTCAATTAGGGACCTTATTCAATCATAATCATCCATCCTATCCCCGTGGAGCGGCGACGCGGAGGGTCGCGTTATTTGCGGACAAGCCCAGCTGATTGCGAGAGCACACTTGAAAGTGCCGTCACACGTTCGCCGGGGCGCCGCGAGGGATGACTTATCAACTAGGCACAGCCGTAACTGCGGCCTCAAGTCGTCTTTCTGCAATGAAAAGCCCGTTTTGTTCTCCCGCTTTTTAGGCACCAAACTCGGCACAAACGTTTCGATGGCTCGATTAGGGTTTTCAATCTTCAAATAGCAAAACAAATAAAATGAAAATTGAAAATAATTTTATTTTTAAATAAAATTAAAATTCATTTTAATTTAATAATTTTGTTTTTAAATAAAATAAAAAAAATGATTTAATAATCTTATTCTTTAATAAAATTAAAAGTAATTTTTATTTAATCATTTTATTTTTGAATAAAATTTTTAAGAATGTTTATTTAATCATTCTAGTTTATTTAATCGTTATTTTGTTTACATATTTTCATTATTTCTTTTCTTGAAATATTTTTATGAAACGATGACACAGAAAACTTGCCGAAAATTTCTCTCAATTTCCGTTCACTCAAACAAAAAAAATGACAAAAAAAAGTAGCAAAAAAAACCCCTCAAGAATTTCCCCTGGAAAAAAATGCTGTCCCGTCGGAATCGCCACCGGCTCGACAGAGCCCAGCGAGGGAATAAAGACCTCGCGCGCGCGCAGCCCTTTTTCCGGTTTCCGGTTTTCCCCAGGCGCCGATGTCACTTATTGCGCAAAATCCCCGCGTTCGCTTCGTGTGTTCGACAACGTCGAACACACGAAGCCGGCTTCGACGTTGGCCACGGGTGTTGAATTTGTCCTTTAGCATCCCAGCCTGTCCGGGACTGTTTTTCCGTCTCTTCCTTCGCGCTCGGCCCTCAAGGGAAACGGATAAGAGATCCGAATGCGGGGGGTTGACGGAGGTGCAGTCACCGGATGAAGGGAGGAAACGGGGGTGGCCGGGGGGGTCTCGATCCGGCTGAGCAGAGGGGCGAGAGGGCTTCGATACTCTCGTGGCGTTTTAATCACGGCATCCGTGTCAGCGCCACGGGAGATATTCCGGACAGCGGCCGTCAGGCAGGCGCCAGCCGAGAACACACGTCGGGACGAGGCTCGTGGATCTCGCTCGCTCGCTCCCGTTCTATATGCGTCCAGGGCCGACGTACCGGCCGACCCCGACGACGCCAACGACTACCAACAACGTCATTTTCCACGCTTCCTCAATTTCGTATTCACTCCCAACCGGCCGCCACCCCCCCCCCCCCCCCCCCCCCCCCTCGCTGTTGTTATTATCTGCGTACCTACACGGCGCAGCCGGACTCCCCGTACGCGGGGGAAACGCCGCGACGTCGAATCTTGTACGAATCTCTTGCCGTGGTTCGTGGCTCGGGGGTTTTCCTTATGACGTGGACTCGTGGCGGGAAATTGTCGCACTTGTTTTCCGTCCTGTGGTTTAAAATAAAAAAAATAAAAATTTGACACTTTGAAAGGGGTGTTTAGGAAGAAATTTTATTGGACGATAATTTGGATTTTACATTAGACAAATATTGGGCGACGTAGAATCTTGTACGAATTGTCGCACTTGTTTTCCGTCCAGTGGTTTAAAGTAAAATGATTTTTTGGGGCTTTAAAAGGGGTGTTTAGAAAGACATGTTATTGGACGATAATTTGGATTTTACATTAGACAAATATTGGGCGACGTAAAATCTTGTACGAATTGTCGCACTTGTTTTCCGTCCAGTGGTTTAAAGTAAAATTATTTTTGGGGCTTTAAAAGGGTTGTTTAGAAAGAAATGTTATTGGACGATAATTTGGATTTTACATTAGACAAATATTGGGCGACGTAAAATCTTGTACGAATTGTCGCACTTGTTTTCCGTCCAGTGGTTTAAAGTAAAATTATTTTTTGGGACTTTAAAAGGGGTGTTTGGAAAGAAACGTTTCGACAATAATTTGTGTTATACGAAGGAAAAAAATTGGGCGACGATTGACGTCACGGAGATTTTTCATTCCTGTGTCGCATCAGTTCTAGTGTGGCGGATAAAACTAAACTGAGTTTTTGGTATTTTGGAAGGGATGTTATTTTATTTTGGAAAATAAATTCGGTTGTCCGGAAAAAGATATTTTTAATTCCGAGCTTTGTGTTTCAGTCGGCGAAAAAGGTGGCGGTGAATTTGCCCGGCAAAACCGCGTCGAGGACCCAACGGAACTGGAGTAACGGTTTATTGGCCAACGAGCCATTGAGGGCGCTGAAAATAGTCTCCAAAGGGTAATTAATAGGCAGAAGTCTATTAATCGTCATGGACATTACGGGGGGGCGGTAAACGTTGTGGAATACCAAACACCGGGTTGGCGGGGGGTGTGTGAGTTATTATGTAGTACGTGTTCGTCGATGGAAAAACGCTCTCCGTCCGCCCGTCCTTCCGGGGTCTTTCACTTCCGTTGGGTAAAGAGTCCCGCTGGAAAGTTGACATTCTGTAGTTGGCACGAAAGCCATTATCCCCCGGACCGTATGGTTTCTCATTTTTTTCACTCCTTTTTTCTCTTCTCTTAGCGTTCCCTCTTGTCACACCAGTCTTCAAGACTGTACACAGCGCCGGGCATCACTTTGTTTTTCCTTTTTCCAACCCCCCCGCCCCCTTTTTCTCCTCCCTCTGTTGACTATTTATCCGTTCTTCCGGATCGATAATAGCTGTTTGATGTTTCAAAGGATATTTCAGATAATAACAGCCGTTGCTTCATTTTCCAAAGAATCTAAAAAAAAATAAAAAAATAAGAAACATTTGTGTTCCACCGATTAAGGGAATTTTTTGACTGAGTCAGTCAAAAAACGTTTCTTTTTATAATAAGAACTACTTTTTTTTCTGAGTGATGATAAAATTTGAAATAATCGCGAAGAGTTCTCGGGATGCAACTGGTTAACCCAATCAGTGAGTACAGTGAGAAAAAATTCTTAGCTGTGATCCTGAAGGAATAGAATTATTCAATTTTTTTTTCAACCGAATACTTGAAAAATTATTATAATTATTATTATTACGAATTATTAAATTGAATATTATTTCAATTGAAATAATATTCAATTAATTATATTCAATAATTAATATTCAATTAATTATTATTCGTAATAATAATAATAATAACAATGTTTGTGATCCTGAAGGAATAGAATTATTCAATTTTTTTTCAATCGAATACTTGAAAAATTATTATTATTATTATTATTACGAATTATTCAATTGAATATTATTTCAATTGAAATACTATTCAATTTAATATTATTTCAATTTTTTTCGTCGGTAAAGAAAAAAGTGGTTCTTACAACAAAAAATACACTTTTTTTGATTGATTTGACAGTCCTCAATTCATAGGAAAAATATGAGAATATATGAGGATCGAATGTAAATAGACGATTCGACGTTCCGCTCGGACTGTCGATCGAGCCGGAAAATAACGCCCGTTGGCTCTCGAGGCGCGCGGGGCGCGACGCGACCGTTCGGAAATTCGCGAAGACACCGCGTCGTCCCTCGTCGGCGTGGAAATGGCGCCGAAAGGAGTGTATTTCAAGGGCCGAGAGGCGCGTAACACCCTTCATCGAACCCCGGCATTTATAAGCGGAACCGACGGGGGCGCCATTACTATGCAAATAGATTCTTGGCTGCGGCGCTACAGTTTGGACACGAGGCGGCGTCGTCGCCGTCGTCGTCGCCGCCGCCGCCGCCGCCGTCGTCGTCGTCGTCGCTCTATTCCCTCTTTATCTCCATCTCCATGGCTAACCGTCGCGCGGCGCCCGTGCGCTGCTCTCGTTACACACTACCATTTGATGGCATCTGATAGAGTGTCAATTCGCAGCCCACATAGCTTTTCCCAGCCCCGCCGCTTAATGAACTCATCCAAGCGTTAATTTCAACGTTTTTCGCCCGACCCGAGGCAGCCGGCGCCGATGTCGCCGTACACCCGACATTTCGCTGCGCATTTTCAGTACAGGCAAAATTTCATTTTTTCTCAAGGGGTCAAAAATATCTGGTGACGAAAATAGCGAATGGCTAGAGCAGCAAATTTCAAATAATAAAACAAATAAAATTAAATTAAGAATAATGTTAATTTAATAATTTTTGTTTTAAAACAAATTAAAATAATTTTTATTTAATTATTTTATTTTGAAATTAAATTAGAAATCATTTTTATTTAATTATTTTATTTTTGAACAGAATTAAAAATAATTTTAATTTAATAATTTTAGTTTTAGATCAAAGTAAAAATAATTTTAATTTAAGAATTTTATTTTTAAATAAAATTTAAAATAATAAATTAATTATTCACTATTTTGACCCACATTGTGGGTCATATTTCAGGCCAAAGTTGCGTGTTTCATACCAAATTTTCTGAGATCATAAGGTGAGCAAAAACTCAGTGGCCTCGATGCCGATTATTTTCCTGAAAACATTTCCCTAACATCGCCCTCAAAAACTGCTAATCCATGACCCACCGATTTTCGTTCCAGGTCCACCTCAAAGTCTCTCCCTCACGGAAGCTCAAATATTGTATTTTTTCTCCTCGATCCCCGCTGACGTCGTCGCGTGGCCGCGAGATAAAGGATCCCACCATCATCATCCTCATCACAGGATCTGAAATTCCGCGCGGACTCGAGGAATCCGGGATCCGCAGCGATAAACCACGCTGATCAACCGCGCGAGATCCGAGAACGAAACCGAGGCTTGGGGATGCCACATCTTGGGGATAAACTCTCGGCGTCGCGGCAGCTACCACCGAGTTGGGATACGTATAGTCGTCGGGTGGCCTCGAAGCTAACGTTCTTGATTTCGATATTAGCAACGATACCCGGGGTAAAGCAATAATCCCCTCCAGCGTCGGGGGAGAGAGCAGCAGGAGCATCAGGAGCATCAGGAGAACCAGCGGCAGCGGCATCAGGAGAAGCAGCGGCAGCGGCAGCAGCAGGAGAAGCATACATAAGCCCCTTACCACCGTAGCTGCTTTCGGTTCGCTGCTCAGCGCGAAGCACAACACACACAGCATCTGATCGACCAAGTGGTAGCTCTGCGCGCTCCGGGGGCGGAAAGGGGGAGGGAGGGTGAGAGCTGCTTTTCCGTTAGGCTGCCGGGTGTATACTATAGTCTCTCTCGACGGTTTACGCCGGAACGCTTGTACACTATGGGCACTACGGTTCATTATTGCTAATTGCATCGGCACTTTGATATTTCGATGTTCTCACTGCCTCGCGCTGCGTTCCGCCTCACCCCACCCGATGGATATTAGATATACACCGCGCGACGGGCACGAAGCCAGGAAACTTTTAAACGCGGTTTGTCATCCGGGGGCGTTGGGGACCACAAAGGCCGATCGACAAACCCCATCCGGGTCGATATAGGAGGATGGATTAGAGCTCGGGTGGATTTGATCCGGAAGTTCGCGGATTTTGGAACAATGCGGGTAGCGAGGGTCTCCATTGGCTCAAGTCTGTGACTTCTTGGGGTGTTTAGGGTTATTTTTTTTTTATTCTTGATCTGTATCGATTATTTTGTCGTGCTTTGGTTCCGTTTTTTCTATAGATTTCTATAGATTTAAGATTTTTTGTTTTTATTTTTCACAAAGTTTCCTCTGTGGCCAACGTTAATATATAAATTTCCTCGTAGAGGTGACTTTGGGAATAATGAAAATTAATGAGGAAGCAATGTGCAAAGTTTTTTTTTTGTGAGGTCTCTGGGGAGATTTGCTGACTAAGGTTTGAATTTTTATTCGTGTCGTTTTGATTACCGAGCAGGTCGGAGGGACTCGAATTTTAATTCCGATAATATAGGGATTTGAAAACATTTAGAAATCGTTGGGTTTTGGTTTTTCGGTGCAGTTTTTGGCGTTGGTACGAAAATTCGGGTCGCAAGAGTCACCTCGAAAAAACGTTGAGAAATAATTGGAAAAATTCCGGAAGGTTCGGAAAATACGACCTTCCGGCCTGACCCGCATCGCCGAGTGTCGCGAGACTCGCGACGAGACCCTTATCCCGCCAACGCTCGATTTCTCGCCGTTGAACCGATCAGGCATGATTTCTTATAATTGGTGAGATCCACTCGCGCCCCGCCGGCCGGGGGCGGACGCGGAAAACCCGCGCGCACCCTCCGAGAGGCGGCTTCGGCGCGGCGCCCGGAGCAGCCTCTGGAAACAGCTACAGAGACGCGGGAGACTCGAGACTGTGAGAAAATTTCATCTCCGTTGCACGGATTTTGCCGGAGCTCATTCGCGAAACTTTAGCAAAATAATTTAATTGCCTCGACTCGCGGACCGTGAAGAATTTTTCTTTCAACGTTATCAACTGCGTCAACGAATTTAACGCACCAAATTCCATCTTAAACGATATCTCAATTGAACCTAACGCATTAAAATAAGTAAAAAAAAATTGGCACCGATATTTCGTCGAAAATTCTTGCGCGGAAAAAGTGTTTAAATATTTCAATGAATTTTCGTCAAATTTTCATCTATGCTTCGCGCGCCATAAAATCCTCATTCCCATTTTACACATTTATTTGTTAACAACCAATCGAATGTTCAAAAATCCGGGTGTCCCGTTCGAATTGTCCTCTCGACGAATTGTTCACAATTCAGATTACGCTTCCTCGTGGTAGAAAAAATCCGCCGGCAAACTAGAAAAAAAAAATACAAGAACCAGAAATGTCGGACTTTGTGTCTCGAGCGTCTCTCTCGTTTTTTTTCGCGCGGTGAGGAAATCCTCAATGACGAAAAAGGCGCTCGCGCGGGGGGGTCGAAAGTTGCATATTTCATATCAAATTTTCTGAGGTCGTGAGGTGAGCAAAAAAGAACCAAAAAAATCAGAAACAGTCGTGACGACTCAGCGGCTGCGTATTTTCAGTACAGACAAAATTTCATTTTGTGGCTGGGGGTAAAAAATATCTAATGAATGAATGTAGTGAATGACTAAAACAAATTTCGAAATTTCCAAATTCAAATTTCTTCTTTTTTTTCGCGCGGTGAGGAAATCCTCAATGACGAAAAGGGCGCTCGCGCGGGGGGGTCGAAAGTGCAAGCCAAGGGTGGGGGGGCGTAAATCCCGGGATATTCGCGGAGAGTTGAATTTGATTTCTCGGCGCGCTCGTCGGCTCGCCTAGTTGGGTGTCGTCACGCTCTCGTCCGTGGGCCTCTGGCCACCGAGGTGGAAACGGTGATCTCTGCAAGTTAATTTGTAACTTGAGCATTTCGTCGGGGCCGCGGCGGGGGAGAGAGTGGGCGAGAGGTGGTGAAGTGGCGCGGCGCTCGGTCGTCCGGGGGGGGATGGCGGAACGAGGCTGGGGCAAAGGGTGAGGGGGGGAACAAGTTGGGGCGTTGCATGAAGTGGCGCCGGTGGCCGGGGAAGTGAGATAGAGGGAATATCGCTATATGCACGCTTGGGAAATTGTCGAGTGGTAAGTAACTACCAGCCACTCGGCTCCAAGTCTTTCGACGTTTCCCGTCACTTCGTTTTCTCGAGTCTCCGCATGGCTGTGCAACGACTTCGTTGCTACCCTGGATCACAAGTTTTCTCCCCTTTTTTGGCAGATTTTTGACAAATTTTCAAGCGGCAACATTTTTGTTCGTCTGGTCTATTTTTTATATCGCAATCAGTGGCTCAAGAAATGTGTGACCTTAATTTTTTAATCGAAGTCTTTTTATTTTATTTTATTTTATTTTATTTTATTTTATTTTATTTTATTTTATTTTATTTTATGCAATCGCCCATGCGGCAACATTTTGTTCGTCTGGTCTATTTCTTTTGTATCGCAATCGGTGGCCCAGGAAATGTATCATCTTAATTTTTTAATCGAAGCCTTTTTATTTTATTTTATTTTATACAATCGACGCGACGAGCCCGATGAAATCATTAACAGATGGCGCAAAAGAGAAGTCATAACAGAAAACATAAATAAAAATAGAAAAAACACAGCATAGCACATCAGAACAAAATAATAGAAAATACAAAAAATAATAATACAAACAAATGATAAATCGGAAACAGTCTTTCCGAATATCTCAGTCGATATCCCAAAAAATCTGTGATCTTTTGGCCAAGGAATGGAGCAAAAAAAAATCTCCTGCCCACCTCTGCTTTTCGACCTAAAGAACGCAGGAATCCGAAGTCCCATAACGAACCTCCAAAAAAAAAATGCAAACCTCCTCTTCAACCTTAACAGTCAGGCGTGTGAAAAAGTCGAAAAATCGCGAGGGGGGCGCGCAGAGAGAAAGAAAGAGCGGCAGGTAGATAGACACAGATGTAGAGGCGAGAGGGTCGAGAAGGGGGCGGTTTGGCGTGGATAAGAGAGGCAAAAGGAAGGGGAGGGAAAAGTACCCTGACGACGGGGGGGAGGCTTTGCCGGGGATGCCGGAGGAAGGAGCGCGCGAGTGGTGGTGGTTTAGTGGAAGGACGCGGAAGGAAAGGCTCAGCCGGGGTTGTCTCAGCTTCGGCGGCGGCGTGGGAGGGAAGAGAAAGGGGAGAGGAGGCGGAGGAGGATGATGAGGATGATGAGGAGCGGCGGTGGGAGGAGAAGTAGCGTACCTCGCGGGTTGTTTGTTGCGCTAATGCCTAATTAGCGGAGTGGTATCGCGTCGCGACGAGAATCCTGTTCGAGAGTCGAGAGTCTATCCTGCCTGAATGAAAATGCTCGTCGTGAGCGAGCATCCGGAAAGGAACGTAGCAGCGGCGGCGGCGACGGCGAAGCGAGAGGAAAGCAGCGCCAAAGGACGTCGCGCAGGACGCCAGGAGGAAAACATGAAAAAGACTTCGCCACTCTTCAACAGCCCCGGGATGGAACGGATTCCCGGTTGGCTTTTCCTTCCTCATTTTTTTCCCTTTTTTTGTGTTTTTACTTTTGTTCTATTTTTTTTTACTTATTTACCTTTTTTTGTATTTTTACTTTTGTTCTATTTTTTATTTATTTACCTTTTTTTGTATTTTCACTTTTGTTCTATTTTTTATTTATTTACCTTTTTTTTGTATTTTTACTTTTGTTCTATTTTTTATTTATTTTCCTTTTTTTTAGCTCGTTGGTTCGGCGCCTTCGGGGAAAGTGTTTTTCGTCGGCGATGCGCCCAGCTGGGCGCTGTAATGCGGCTAACGTGTAGCCGGAGTATCGCGGACCCCCCACGGTCGGACACACTTTCTCACTTGCGAATAATGACCGCTGGGCTTTGGCCTCACCGATATCGCTATAAAAAGGCGCGCGAGTCGTAGCGCGACTCTCCGCTTGCGTTCTGGTTTAACGCGCGCTCCGACGAGCAGTAACTATGTTTTTTTTTATTATGTTTTTCGTTAAAGCTCCTCGGGATTAAAGGTTCTGATTATTGCGAGCCTCGTCGCGAACTCCTGTAATTTGTTTTCTCAATTTTTGGTTTTTTTTTTGTTTCGCAGGAACTCTTTTTTTTCGTCGGGCGATATTGACAACGTGGTCGACGAAGATTTCGCAACGACGCAACGCGGACGAGTCCACAGAGAACAGGGAGTAATTATAATAAAATGTATACTTTTTTAATGGCTGTCAAAAATATTTATTCTCAATAAAATTTCATGGCAAATTTCCGAAAAAAAATGAAGAAACGCGGTGGTTAATCCATTACGAAAGCAATGGACGAAAGTGCTGTTCCATTTTTTTCACAGTTGCTTAGAATCGTTTATTGAAAACGAAGTATCCATGCAGCTATTCAAAAGTTCTCACGTCACTTTATTAAATAATTCAATCAATTATTAAATGACACCCGCGCAACAAACCGTACCGCAAGATTTATTTCTTAAAGTAATGAGGATTTACAACTCTGGTTGATAGCGAGAGCGGTTTTCCACGGGCCGGAGAGTCCTTACGCAAATCGGAGTCCTTCATGCGTCCTCGGGGATTCGGCGACGCCGGAAACTCGTTGGAAAATTCACGAGGGTCCACCGAACGAGACGCCCGGAAACCGACTAACAAGATTCTTCGGTTTGATGGCATTACGAGCATCAAAACCGATCGGTCGGTCGATCGGTCACCGGCAACTTGGCCGTCGCGACGAGACGCACGAAATGTTTGATTCCGCTGCCGTCCAAGTGCCACGAGACGCCGAATGCTCAGCAGTTTCTAACGCAAAGCGAATTAGCCTAATTTAATGTTCTCGGACGGTCACGCGAGGGTAGCGACGCGACTCTGTCGTCTCACGGTTCGCCGACTCGACGACTGAACTAAGACGAATTTTCAACTACGGATTATAGCGAGCGAAAAAGATATTTTGCTGCACCAGGAAACAAATATTTCCCGACGAATAGTTGGCACGAAAAAGACGACGTCGATTGTGAGAATCGTGGAAATTTGCTTTTCACATAAATTTCTTTTTCGAATTGAATTTCGAGCTGCATGTTGGCGAACGAAAAAAACAAAAAAATCACCATAGCCGAAAAAAAAATATCTTTCGCAAATATTTGACATAAAACATATGTCCAAGTGTGAAATTCGGATCGACAATTACAGACGTATTTTCAAGCTGCACATTGGCGAAAAAAAAAAAAAAAAATTTCACCCCAGCCAGGAAAAAAAAAATCTTTCGCAAATAATTTACGCAAAACTGTGAAAATGTGAAACTGTGAAAAATTGGCGAACGAAAAAAAAAAAAAAAATTCACCACAGCCGGAAGAAAATATATTTCGCAAATAATTTACGCAAAACTGTGAAAGTGTGAAACTGTGAAAATCTGGATCGATGATTATTCTTGCTGCGACGATATTGAGGAGGATCTCGGAGACAAATTGCCGGACGTCAGCGCGGAGTGCGGAACGCGCGCAAAACGATATCCAAATCTAATACGAGGAGCGGAAGGCGAAGCCGGAGGGCGCGCGGAGCCCACGCAGTGGTAAATCAGATTGTTGTGCGTCGGCCACCGCGGGGCCCTTGGGATGTGGCCTCCATCAGGTGGCTCGGACCAGCGGAAAATGAAATATCATAGCGAGGCCGCCGCGCGTCAACCTGAGGCGGAAAAGGCGCAGCGCGGCCGAGGACACCGACACCGGGCGACCCGGCTTCGAGTGAAGAATAAATACGTAAGCGAGTTTCGCGACCATAAAGGAGAGGAAGAATAAAGACGAATCGGGGGGAAAAATGTCGTGGGAACCCGACGACACGACGGCGTCTGCTCGCCCGACGTATGCACGGATTGCGTGCATTTTTTAGACGCTTTTTTTTTGGGATTTATTGTTGTCCCTGTTTGAAAAATCAGGGGGTGAAATATATCGTGTTTTTCGATATAAGTATTGTTGTCGGGTTGTCTGCAATTCGTTGGTGAACGACGAGAGGTTTCAATCGTGTTTTTCTGCATTTAAAAAAATCATTTCTTGCGCTCTTCTCAGCGAGTTTTCTATTTTTTGGGCGAGCCACAGTGCTTTTCGGAATTAGCGAGAAATTTCCCATCGGATAGGGTTTTCAAACTTTACGAAATAAAAGAAAAATAAAAAAAATGCAAGGGTACATTTTCGCGAATTTTTTTTTTTTTTTATTTCGTAAAGTTGGAGGACCCTATCCGATACTAAATTTGCTGATTCCGAAAAGCTCAAAAAATAGAAAATTCGATGAGAAAAACGCAAGAAACGAATTTTCACTTTTATCGAAATTTCGTCACTTCGCTAAAGTCGAGGTTACTTTTTTTTGGATCGACCAAACCTGGATTTTCTTTTTGCGTTCGAGAGAAAACTCTATAACAAAAAAAATGCCGCAAGGCGGAACGCGATATCTTGATTTCTGATTTTTTTACAGAATTTTGAAGTCAGACCCTCAAGAATCGCAAATTTTTTAAAGGGGTATCCTTGCGTTTTTTTTTGCGATTTTTGAAATGCGGTCTGAAAGTCAGTTTTTAATTTATCGCACTCGGCTCGCGGGAGTCGCGGCTCCGTCTGAGACCGCCGACAATCCTCGTGAAATGTCGCCGTGGGTCGAGAGCGCAGAGTGGAAGGTAGTTGCTTATTCCGCGTGTGAGCTTTGCGGGTCTCGCGGATTACGACGAGCGGCGCGAAGAAAAGATAGAGAGACCGTGCGCGATCTGCCGCGTACGAAAATTCAAAGGCGCCGGCCGTCCAGCTTCCGGCATTGAAATGCCGCGGCACAACACGATTATTCTTCGGGTTATTCTTCGGCCACTTCGTTGGATTTCCATCCGGCCTGAGAGAAAAATCTGGTTCGGCTCGGCAGCCACGGGAATTTTTTTTTTTTCTACCTCAACGAGGATTCGAGAGACTTTTTCTTTTCCTTGGACGTTTTTCCAAAATTGAAAAAATCCTATTCTCGTGCCACAAAAAGATGACCTCAACGAGGAGTCGAGGAGGATTTTTTTTGGGCGGAGTTTTCCAAAATAAAAAAATTCTAAAATCTCGTTGAAGTCGAGGATAAGAATGAATATGAATCAATTTTTTTTCAATATTTTTTTGGGCGAGATTTTCCAAAATAAAAAATTCTAAAGTCCTGTAGAAATCGAGGATAAGAATTAATTTCAATCCTGACACGTTCAAAACTAGAACTACATTTTTTCATTTACGTTGCCCTCGTATCATACGCAGCCTCTGATAATTTCGTGCGGCAAGAAAAAAAAAAGAACAAAACCAGCAGGTTAAAAGATTAGAAGCGTATTTATCGTCCGGTCAATCTTTCTCTTTCCCCGAGCTGCCTCTCGATAACCCGGCAATCTTCAATCCACAATTGCGAGTGCTCCAAGTGCGGGAGCCTCGAGAGTCTTCGCTCGGGTCTTCGATATTTTCACAGCACTCGTAACCCGCCCCGTTTCCGTGCCGTCAAGACTGTCCTCACGCTATCTCCTTTTAGCCCCGGGTATAACAACACTTTTACCTTTTTCTCGTTATCCTTCGTTACACCTCTCGCCCCGCACGCGCGACACTCGCGCTCGTCTCCTTCCAATCTCGCCGCTCGCCGTCTTTATTTCTGCTTCCGCCTTTTTATTTTTTCCCCGCCTCCGCCGCCCGGTAATCATGCGCTTTTTTTATTCGGCCCGCGGTGGATTTATCTGAGTGATAAATTTCCGCGAAAAATAATTCGTTTCCTTTCGTCGCGAGATTCGCGAAAAAATTGTGCTGCGTTTTTTTTTTGCTAATTTTTTTTTCTTTTTTTTCACCAGACGGAGACGATCGAGAATTTGATTCTGAAATACCGGATGACTTTCGACGAGTCTTGTCTACGACGGGGGTGAACGCCACGAGACGGCGAGGCGTATATGGAGATCCGAAGACCCCGGGGAGCTTTGGATTTTACTTAAAGACCATGAAAAATCGAGGCTCTCGGCGCCCCGGAGATGATAGATACAAATGTCTATAGAGATTTACGAGACAACCGAGATGCCGCTGCGACATCGGCGCGGCGTGCTGTAGTTTCTTTCGCTCCAGATTCAATCTGACCGGGCTTCAATTTCTTCTTCCCAGAGTCGTAAACTTCGTCTTTTTATTGCCAGACGTTCATAAATAATTAATAGTAATTCTCAGCTCGCAATTGTCTCAGTTTTTTTTTCTCGGGTCGAATCTGTCTAAAAACGTCCGTCTATTTTCGGCAATATAATCACCTTTTGCTCCATCTCACTATTTTTTTTAACCACTTTTTATTCATAACACTTTATTCATAAATAAAGTGTTATGAATTATTTTTATCAATTATTTTTTTAACACTTTTATTCATAAATGATAAATATAATTCAGCTCGGAAATAATTCAACATAAATTCTTCTTCTAGAGTTTTAAATTTCGTAGCTCTTCAGTATTTTTTTTATTATCTTCCGTTCATAAATAATTAATAGTAATTCTCAGCTGGCAAATGTCTCAGTTTTTTTTTCTCGGATCGAATCTCTCTAAACGTTTGTCTATTTTCGGTATTATAATCACCTTTTGCTCGTACTCACCGTTTTTAAATATTTTTTTCAACATCACTTTTTGTTCATAAATAATTGATAATTATAATTCAGCTCGTAAATAATTCAATTGAATTGTATCGGGTATTTAAAATCTGGCGGATTAATAATACGTGAATGATCGGGAGATGAGGAGGAGAGAGAAAGAGAGAAAGAGAGAAAGAGAGAAAGAGAGAAAGAGAGAAAGAGAGCTGGGGCATCCGGTAGTGGTGGAATAGCGCATGGGTGGCGGCAGCGGTGGTGGGTATTGATTGCGGTGGTGGTATAGGCTCCATAACTCCACTACTCTCCACTCGGCTAACGTAAGTATATTGTCAATCAATCCACGGTATAAAAGCAATCTGAGCTCCGGTCGGTGGGGCGCCGCGGGATCCCACGGGACTTCGAGTGTGGACGTTACCGAGCCAACAAGACGATAGAACGGACTTGGGGGGCCAGACGTTGGACCACCGAGAGCTGCGACGACGACGACGACGACGACGACCGTCACCACCACCACGACGATGAGACTGAGAACGCAAACAACTCGCCTTTCGCGCCCTTTTTCCAATCTCACTTTTTCTCAAACAACCTCGCATCTATTTCTCGGTGCCATTTTTACTGCATCCTCAAAATATATCTCCGGCTGATTTTTTAACTGCAGGATTTTTATTTCTCATGCACAATTTAAAAAATTATTGTCTTTAATTTTGAGACACAATTTTTTTTTTCTTTAGAATATTAAAATGCGACGAAAGTTGAATTCTGGCCTGGTTATTGGGACATAAAAAAAAATTCAGCAATGTCCGAACGGATAATTTTTTTGTTGCTCGTAAAGAGAAATAATGACGACTCGGTTGCTCCAAAATTTAGCTGAATTAAGCAAAATTAAGCCGCGCAGGCTCCTTTTTTTTAAATTGATTTTCATTTCTCATGCACATCTTTAGAAATTGTTGTCTTTAATTATAAGCCAGAATTTTTTTTTTTTTCCTTCAGAATATTTAAATACGACGAGATTTGACTTCTTGCCTGCTTATCGGGAGAAAAAAAAATTCAGCAGCGTCCGAACGTCTAATTTTTTTTTTGCACGTAAAGAGAAATAATGACGAATTGGATGCTCCAAAAATGTTGCCAAATTAAGAACAGACCTACGTACATTTTTTTCGCGGGAAATTCGAAGCTGTCGTTCGAAGGATTTCGCCGACAAGTGACGCACCGGTTGGTGGATTTAGCTCCGGTGGTTTTACGTGTACAGCTCGGTGTACGCGTCGGCGACGCGGGGAATCCCAGGATTCAAGATGCGTTTGGACGATTCCGAGGTACTTTAGTCAACCTATTGCTTTCATGTCCTCGCCGCCGTCCCGGGCCGTCCTCTCTCTCTCCGCTTGCCCTTTATTCCGCCTTCCTTTTTCCTTCTCGCGAGCCGAAAGACGCATGAATCGTCGCGGCTGTGTGTGCAGCGCGGTTTCTTCTTCCACGGAGAATAAGGACCGTCGCCGAGGGCTTTGGAGCGCGATGCCCTCGGAATACGTAACCGAGGATTTCACTCGCATCCGGAAAAACCTCAGCCTCAACCTGCCGGCTTCTCTGTGCATCCGCCACTCGTTTCTCTTCCCGCCCGCCCAACCCCCATTTTTTGGCACTCAACGGGAAATAGAGATGTCCTCTTACGTCACAAGAATTGCGGCTTCATTGTTTGCGGATTCAACGAGCCAGAATTCGGCTCGTGTGTTTTTTTTTCTCTCTGTCGTCTGCCGCAGGAAATTCGTAATTCGTTACGTATCGTTTTTCCACGTTGGCTCAGAATCGAAAACTGATGGGATTGACCTCGTGGAAGTTTGGCAAGAAAGTCGCACTTTTGATATTGGTATTTTTTCTTCGGTTCTTTGTGTCGAAAATCTATAGATTTCAGATCGAAAAATGGCGAATCTGCTCCTTTATATTTTTTCGCTCCTTTATATTTTTTACGCTTTTATTTTTTAAGTTAGTATAACATTTCTGGTGAATTTTCTCATTCGTTTGAATTCTCGTTACGTATAAAAAGAAGTAGAAAAAAAATTGGAATCACTTTCAGCCATTAGTGCATTAATGACTGGCAGATTTTTTTCCTGATCATCTGCAAAATCTTGTAGTCATCATAGAAAATGCATTCCGATTTTTCCCACTTTCGTTTTTTTTTTTCGTTCCACCGTTCGGGTGAATTAATTCGCAGTTTGTTTCCCTTAATTCGTCTCTTATGAGCGCCACGTTACATTTTTTGTGTATTTATCGCTGCATTTTTATCGATATTGCGCCGGGGGGTGAGTTTCATTGATTCGGAAATTATTGCTTCGAGTGGTCCGCGCGAACAATCTCTCCGCGACCTATCGACACCCTTTGCAGCGAATTAATGTAAGTTATCGTTTGGTTTTACGAGTACGATCTGTTTTATTGGGCGGTCGTACGCGGGACGAAACGCACACAGAGCGCGGTGATAGTTGGCCCGGCGTCGTAAAAACCGAGCTGAGAAGGTGACGAAGTTCCCGCTTCCTCCTCGTCGCCCCTCGCTATGAGAATACATTCCCCGTAACGATATTTCGAAGCTCCGGCCGCGCCGGCCACTTTGCCAACGGGAAAACAATTACTCACCGATTTCGTAATAATCATAAATTCTCGTTTCCAAATCGACGTAAAAAATAACCCGATAAATATGCCGCCAATTGGTTGTATAAATAAAAAAAATAAGGCAGTCAGTCGTACGGAAAATATTTCGGAAAACTTTTGGAAGACATTTCGGTGTCTTTTTAATTCACCCAATTTTTTTTGTACCGCCTGAATTGATTGAAAAATAATTTACAAGATTTTTCGATTTTTTTTTCTAGGATGTCTGCGAAATGGAAGAATTTTTCTCGGCCGCTTTGCCAAAGAAAAAACAATTAAGAAATCTTTCTTATTATTAAGAAATCGTGAAAAAAAATCGTCGTGTGGAAATAATAATTTTGAAATTATAAAAATCAGTTTAAAAAATTTTCGATTTTTTTTCCAGACGCTCCTCGAAGTGGATCATTTTTAGGGGCTGACGTCGGTGGCTTATTGTCACGATTTTTCTCCCCGCGCGGCCCGGACACTCCGAGGCCACCTGATAGACACTGCATGTCCATCAGTGTCTTCATGATAATACGCGCCCGAGCGTCATTATGTCTTGATGGAGTCTCTTCCGAGCTCGCGGCAGACAGAATGCCATGAAACTTGATATCGCGTTATCCGGCCTACAGGTCCATTACCGAACGGCCCGTGAGTGGCTCTTGGGAAATATGGACGGCCACCCTACAGTCCCATAGAAATTTCCGCGGCGAGATATTTTTTTTTTTCTATACGTACATCTGAAATATATCGCACGCGACGTATCCGCAGGACATTTCACATTTCTGACACTACATTTTTTTAATACACGAAATGCGCTTTATACATAAAAAAAACAAAAAATACTTTCACGTTGGTTTAATACAAATTTAATATAAGATTAATACAATTAATACAAATTGTCACAAATTTAATATAAAATGAATACAAATTAATATAACTTCATTAATTTATATGAATTTTTATTGTCATTTTTATATTAATTTATAATGTATTCATTAATATAAATTAATACAAATCGCCACAAGTTTAATATAAAATTAATACAATTAATACAAATTGCCACAAATTTAATCCAAAATATTTTCGCACCGCTCTACAAAACCTCGATTTATATATCCCAAATACATTTTATCCACGACGAAACAAAATTTACCTGTGTATTAACGTCAACGTGAAAATCTCACGAAACGCGATGCCGAAAGACACGGTTAAATTTGCGGATCGCTGAGCCGAAATAAATCGGCGTGTCCGACGCACACAAACACACTGCAAGGGATGATACACACACACACAGAGGGAGGGGGGGGGGGGGGGGGAGGTGGAAGGCGAAAGAGGAATTTTATAGTAAAGAATCCTTTGTTGTTTCGTGTTTCAGGTTCTTCTACTTGTACCACTTCTGCTTCTACGCGTATCACTACCGTTTCAATGGACAATACAGCAGTCTTGCGCTCGTCACATCTTGGCTCTTCATACAGGTGAGTTCGAGTCGACCCCTCGCCGACGTCGCGTCGCCGTCTTCACGCTCGTTCCAGTTGTTTTTCGTGTCGTCCGTGGCGGAGCTTTTGCCCCCGAGGCAAAATGTGACAGCGGCGCAAGTCAGCGCGCGCCCCGCGCGTTTCCTTTTAACTGAGGATATCCAATATCTCTCCTTCGCAGTATCATTCCTACGTCCCCGGTATATCATCCTCCACTTTTCCTCCGCGACTTTCCGCGGGTTTTGCGCTCCGAGCGCCACGAACGGAGGGAATCTTTCTGTTTTCATGCTATCTCGGAATGCTGATTTATCCAACCATTTCCACCGCCGTTGGGAGTCGGCGGATTTCACCTTTCTCCAAACCCCCGGACAAACACGCGTTTGTTTGTCGACTCGCGGACGGGGATGCGGCCTTGAATGATAGTTGGATAAATAAGTCAATTAAAATTGGTTGGTTGGTCTTAAAAAAAAATGCAATTCTAGTGTGAAGTTTGGACTTCGTTGAGATATTTTTCTGTAATTGTTTGATCATTTTACTAAATTATTTTACACATTTTTGAATAATAATTTGATAAATAAGTAAATTAAAATTGGTTGACTGGTTTTGAAAAAAAAAAAAAAAAAAAAAAAAAAAATCACAATTCCAGTGTGAATCTCAGACCTCGTTGAAATATTTTTCCGTAATTGTGCGACCATCTTACTACATTTTTTTTTACAAATTTTTCAATAATAATTAGATAAATAAGTAAATTAAAATTGGTTGGCTGGTCTAAAAAAAAAAGAAAAAAAAATCGCAATTCCAATGTGGAGCTCAGATCTCGTTGAGATATTTTTTCGCAATTGTTCGACCATCTTACTAAATTATTTAACACATTTTTCAACAACTTCTTTATTTTATTTTTGGAGCAACCGGTATATCGATAAGAATACCGATTGTTAATGTGCCAAGAGTGAATTGATTTGGGTGGCAAATGGTTGAGCGTCGTGGAAAATCGTGGGAGAGAGAAAGAGAGGAAAGTATGGATGGTGGGATAGCGCGTCGAGCGTCGTAACGAGGTCGCGATGTCACCGCCGAGTTTTACGATAAACTGACAATTATTTGACGAGTAACTAACTTAACGAGCGCCCGACGGGCATCCGACGGTCATTGCCATTTGCGGCACTGGGTTGAAGTTCATTCCTCCGCCATCCGCGAATACCCCTGCGGCTACGATTACAAACCCCCGGTCTCTCCCCTCCTCCACCTCCTCCTCCTCCAGTATCAGAGGTACCGATGCTCTCCTCCCTCCTCGTCGACCGATATCAATTCCCTCGTCACCGATTATCGATGACCGAATATTCAATTTCCGCGGGCCCGCGATAAATTTCTGTAAAATCACGACTGTAATGCGCCGGGAACACCCCGGGGTCCTCTGTTTTTGGATGTAAAATTTGGCGCACGATTTACGTAGTCTTTTCTAAATTATACGAATTTACCACTTGCCACAAATTTTTTTATTTTTTTTATGAATCTTTCTTTGCTCCGAATAATCAATAATTAGCCAAATTTGCACTCGATCTCTGGGTTATGGAAAAACAATTTTTTTTATGGTAGTCCTTGCGAGCAATATTCATTTCGCATAAATTTTATTTATTTATTTATTTATGTGACAGTGAACGGGACAAGCCCTTGAAAATACAGTATAATATAATGGCGAATGAATAACTGGCCAAAATGCATACAAAAAAATTAATTTAAAATATAAAAAAATAAAATAAATATGAAAACAAACATACAAATTACAGCGAATCAATCAGCAAAATATAGTCCACGGAAAAAGTCCACAAACACCGACACGACATTAGCATAAATTTATAATAAATTCGAGGAATATGAGAAAGAATTGCAAACACTTCTCGATGGTATAAAAATATATAAAAAAAAAAAAAAATACATGCACATTAAAGGTACTGAAAAGATTAATTTAGCATAATAATAATTCGAAAACGTTATTAACAAATTGCTGAAAAAAAAGTTTAACAAATATTTCGATGAACCAAAATTTTTTTTTTTCACAAAAATAATTTCTTTCTTTTTCCGAATACGTATGAATTTTGTCAGATTTTAGAGTTCACATTGAATTTTCGCATACTTTCCCTCTAAAAAACGCACAAAAATTGTTTTCTTCTTTTTTTTTTGGGTCTTTTTTTCTTCTCTAGTCCAATCAGTTTGCACCTAGGAAAAGCTGCCCTTTGGCGCAAATCTATGTATGGTAACGATCATAACTCCCCCCCTGCTGCCGGTGGCCTCTTTTTATGGCGCCGCGTCCACCGTTAATGGTCGTTACAAAAAGGCACATCCAGCTCATATTCACGGTGCGCGCTCCATCGTCAAACCGTCGGGCGTAAAACGCACTTTCGAAGCGGGGCGGCATTCATACGTGTCCGGACGGTTTGTGCCCCCTCGGCAGTGCGATTAAAGCTTTTGGCCCCTCTTTTGGTTCTCCTCTCTCTCCGCGCGCCCCCGTCCAGCTCTTTCAATGCTAATGATAAAACAGATTTTCCCCGTGTCGTTTGAACTCCCGGCAAGTCGCCGGACGAAAGCGCAAGCGCTTTTGTCGCTAAACTGCGCGCAGTTCGTGACACCGGGAGAAACGTGCAATGTCAATTTATTCACAGATTTTTTTTTCTTTTTTCAAATAATTTCTTTCCTTTTTAAAAAAAATATTTCGTTAGTAACAATTATCCCGGATTATCTCGACACCAAAATACCTTACGTGAAAGTGGGAACACTAATAAAAAAGTGTTGAATCCTTTAGGAAAAAGGAACAAAGGACCGTAAAAAATGTCTCCGCCTGCTTAATGTCCTTGCGACCAATTTTAATTTCGCATAAATTGGAGGAATATGAGAGAGAATAGCAAACACTTCTCGATGGTACAAAAATTGGCAAAAATTCATGCGCATTAAAGGTACTGAAAAGATTGATTTTGCATAATCATAATTCGAAAATGTTATTAACAAATTAATTAAAAAAAAATTGTTTAACAAATATTTTGATGACCCAAGTTTTTTTTTAATGAAAATAATTCCTTCATTTTTCCGAATACGTATGAATTGTTTCAGATTTTAGAGTTCACCTTGAATTTTCACATATTTTCCCTATAAAAAACGCACAAAATTCAATGTGAACTCTCCCGGGATTTTTTTATGACCCCCGGTTACAATATAAGATAACATTTTTATTTAAATTAATATTTTAATAAAATTTAACTCCAATTCATAGTCAAATAAAATAAAACACAAATGCCCTGCATACAAATAAATAAATTCCTAGTCAACCGGGAAATGTTGAGTCTCAAAAAATGCAAATAACAGTTTACAATATATTTCTGCTCGCCGTACGTTGGTTACACAACGCGGGGTTCGCCGGGGGCGAATCGCCCCGAGTCCTTCGACAAAGATTCCATCCCCTCCTTTTATCGAGTTATAGTACAGAGAGTGACTACTATGGCTGTGGAGAGCCGGTGGTATAGCTGGTCCCGATCGGTTGCTAGACATACACGAGGGAAGCTCACACCGAGCATCCGGCGTTGGAAAGATACGCAGAGAGTGAGCGAGAGAGAGAGAGAGAGAGAGAGAGAGAGAGATACCCTACTACGTTACTGAACGAATTTGGCGAATTTCCATATAAATTTGTTGGCCGCTCGCAGAGCTCGTAGCGGAGGTGCCACCCGATGTTCACGGACCTCGGCGACCAGGGGGGATTGCCGCTTCTATTGGCTACTCCTGGTGGCGGTGCTGCTGCTGCTGCTGCCGCTGCTGCTGCTGGCTATGACACCCCGGGACGCGGCACACCCGACAATCTCGCAATCAACCTGTCCAGTTTCCGTTTCTAGCCCCGGATGTCGCGACTCCACGCGCGCGACACACAGGAACGATACACAAACCTTCCGCTCCACTTTTGGACCCTCAATCAGGATGCATAGTCTGAATCCTTTTTTTTTTTTTTCTTTCACCATCCTCGGCTTCTTATTCCGTCGCCTTGTGTCTCTCTGTGTGCGTCTTGAGAGACTCCGGATAGTCCAGACGATCCGCGAGATATTTTTTCACGATGGGAAATACTTTTTGATTATGGGAAATAATTTTTGACGATGGGAAATACTTTTTGACAATGGGAAATACTTTCTGACGGTGGGTAATACTTTTTTTTATTTTAACTTTTTAAAAATATTTTATTTTAAATAAAATAAAATACATTAATTTTATTATTATTATTTTTAATTTATTTTATTTTAAGTAAAATAAAATAAATTTATTTTATTATTATTATTTTTAATTTATTTTATTTGTAATAAAATAAAATAATTTTTTTTTATTGACACTGGACGGGATAAACCCTTGAAAATACAATAAAAACAAGATGACAAACAAGTCGGCCAAAGCACAAAAACAAAATTCATTTTTTTTAAATCCATATACACAAAATTCCAATAAGCTAGTAAACAAATATTCGCAGTATAAATTACCCAAGGCGCATTTGATTGCTCACTAAAATCGGTATGTTTTTTTTTTGTTCTCCTGTTTCAGCACTCGATGGTCTACTTCTTTCATCACTACGAGCTTCCGGTGATCCTACAGCAGGCCCAGCTGCAGCATCTACTGCTGCGCAATCACGCGCCACCCGCGGCGCATCCACCTACGCCGAGCACGACGCCGTCGACTCCCGGGCCGTCGCCGACGACGACGCCGTCCGGCAGTCCGAGTCCTTCGACTCCGACCGCCGAGCAGACACAACAGAATTACATTAGCGAATTGTCGCAGCTCGATCCCGATCCGGATCATCCCGGTGACAGGGGACCGGCGGCCGGCGCGACCGGAGGTAAGTGCATTCACGTCGCGATGCACACCTGATTAACCGGTGTGCCGTCCGGCACGAAGATTGACCCCCGAGTATATCGAGCGAGAAAAATATTTTTTTCCGAAACTGTCGCTGCCGTTTTTTTTTTTTTTTTTTTTTTTTTTTTTTTTTTTTTCAACAGACGGAGGAAAAATTGCGCAAGCAAAAAAAAGCAGAAATATCACCGCGAGACGATTACAAGTTATTTTCAGTCGGATCACGCCAATTGGTCCCACGCCAATTGGTTTTCTCCAATTTTTCTCTTTCATTTTATTAATTTCATTTTATCCGAAAATGAAATTGGAATGAATTTCATTTTATTTCATTTTATTCATTTCATTTCCCTGCCTAAATATTCGCAAACCTAAAATATCCCAAAAAAAAAAAAAAAATTTCGCGTAACCGGATTTTTTGTAATGGGATCGTTTTGGTCGATCATTTTTTGGATCGGGATTCTTTTAGTCAGGGATTTTTCCCTAATGTGCTGTTAATTAATGCACGGTCCATTTTTGGGGAATTTTTCGATCGTTTGCGATCTCACGACGTGGATATCCAATCGAGTGTTAATTCGGCGCGCATCGCGAGCGACTTTGGGGCGCCTCGACGACGTAGCCGAGTCTCGAGGTTGCCGCCGCGTTCCCCGCGCGCGAGTCTTATCGCGAAATTTCATCTCTGACTGTACGACCTGATTATGGAAATTTAGTCGTTGGGGGGTAAATTCCGTGGATGTTACCGGCGACTAGAGAGAGAGAGAGAGGCGGCCGCGCCGGTCGATACGGCGAAGATACACGATCGTGATGGAAATTCAGTGTAAAATCATCCGGGGGTCGCGCCGTTGTCCAGACGACCGTTGTGTTTATCCGTTTCGGTTAACATTGTAAACGAGCGCCCCGCGCACGCCGAGTGAGAGTGCATTTACGCATGCATTTATGTCTGTGTATTGTACCGTGTTTACACGCTTGTAATGGGAAATTTCACAGCGAGCGCGAATATCAGTTCGTTGAATTGATGAGAATCGATACAGATGACGCGCCCCCCCGTCAAAGAGCTCCGATGGAATATTATTTCATCCAGGATTACGTCGTTACACGATCCCGCCGGCCCACCTCGCGGGTTTGTTGACTGTTTGACCGAGATGCTTGGTTTTCGCGCGAACGAAAAAAAAAAAAAAAAAATCGAAGAAAAACAACAATAGTTATCAATCTCGTTTCCCGGGATTTTTTTTTGTGGAAAGCGCGAATCCGCTGGAATTGAAACCGAGCTCGCGATTGATTGTTCGGCTCGAGGTTGGTGAGACGGTAATTCGTGGATACTGAGTCACTTGAGAATCGTGAGAATCGAATTGAAGAAATCATAAAGAATTAATAGAGCAATTAATAGATTAAACCATTAACAACACAATAATTAAAATGAAAAATAAAATAGATTAAAGTGTTTAAATTAAACAATAAATTAAAGTGTTTAAATTAAACAATAATACTTAAATTGTTTAAATTAAACAATAATATTTACATTGTTTAAATTATACAATAATAATTAAATTGTTTAAATTAAACAATGATAATTAAATTAATTACGTTGTTTTAATTAAACAATTAATAGGTTTTAATTTAACAATCGTGGACTATCGATTCGTAGACTAACAAAATTTAAGTAAGTTATATTCGATAGGACATGTTATAATTTTTTTTTTTACGTTTTTAGTTCTTGTAAATTCTGTTGTAACGATATTTTTATCTCCTGTTTAAGCGTCAAGCGCGGAAAATCCTGAGGTACTTTCGTCGTCCGCGGCGGCAGAGCCGACAGCCCAGGTGGCAAAGGACGAGGCCGCGAGTTCTCTGTCGGCCGAACCGGCGGCGGAAATCGTGACGGCCGCACGGAAAGAGGCATCGACGTCCGAGGGCTTCGAGGTGATCGATTCGTCCTCGACGACGCAGCAGCAGGAAGAATCAAAAACGGCAACGCAGACGTCGAGCCCTGACGAGGCATAGTAGAAACGCGCGTTGGTCGCTCGAGAAATTCAAGTGAGAGGAAAAAAAGACGGAGAGAGAATCGTAAAGCTACGGGAATCGGGAGTCGGGTGGGAGTGAAAATATTCCGCGGCTCGGATATCCTCGAGATGATCGTGGAACGATCGATCTTTTTTCGAAAAAGACAAAAAATGTAAACGCGGAGGAGAAAACGGAGCTCGAAAAAAAAAAAAAAAAAATTGCGGGACTTTTCGTCCTCGTCGCCCGTCCAGGTGGCGCTGGACAAACCGGCATCCGGACTGATCCGCGGGAGCCGCGATTTTCCAGAGACGGTAAAACACGAGGATGTTGACCAAAGAATGTTAACTTCGATCTTGGAGTTTCCGGTGGCGAAAGCGATCCGCTCGGGAAATAAAACGTCGGGGAGTCGTCTTCGGACGAGAGTTTGGCTGTGAGTTTTCAGTGAGGATCGGAAGAATCTCCCGTGGAATCGGAGCTCTCAGTTCGGTATAAATCGATCCGAGAGGCTCGCCAAAATCGCGCTCGTAAATTTTGTGAAAATTTATCAATTCTGTGACAATCCGACCGCCTGGAGTCAATTTCGCTGCGCGATTCGCTGGATCGACTAATTTTTTTCCCCTCGCGGATCCCACGCGAGATCCGCCAATCGTCACTGAATTTTAGTCCAAACTCCGTTCGAAAATTCTCTCCCAAACTATTTTTTTTTCTTCTTTTACACGCGAGGGAACGAGCGAAAAGAATCTGGGGAGGGGGCGCCGCAGCGAAATATGATGTTGAAGTTTGCATCGTTGGAATGCAATGAAAGTCAGAAAAAAAAAATTAATTAACCCAAATGATGAAATTAGGTATACAAAATCGTCATAGGAACTAATTGATGTGATGACTTTTTATACCTAATTTTATCATTTGGGTTAATTAGAATGAATTTTTTTCTGAATTTCGTTGCATTCCAACGATGCAAACTTCAATGTCATAGCGTAATGTTGTAATTAGTGTAAGTAATACGTTGATTGCGGACGAGCGATGTTACGAGAAAGAGAATGAATTCGATCGCGCGGTTGATCCGCGAGGAGAGCCTCGCGAATTTCCCTCGAAGCTGCGGGTCGCCCGAGGCCGTCGCGTTTGTCGCATCGATAATTAGACGCGAGAACCGATCGCATTTTTTCGTTCTTCGTTCTTTTCCTAGCGTAAGAGGAACGCAAAATCGGTCTCCAAATTCTCTCAGTCTCGAAGCGTCGATTTTTTAAACTGTCTAATCTTCACCGAAATGAAAACGGAGATTTTCGACGAACGAGACTTTTTAACGTTTTGGCTTGACTGACGAAGACACGAAAACAAAAAAACGGAGAAACAGTGCGAGTGAAACAGGTGGAAGTAAATTCAGGTAGTCCTCCCGGTACAGTCCCGTCAAATGTGAGATTCGGGGAAAATTTCGAACACTTCTCGATGAGATTATAATCTGGAAAAAAAATCAAGCATATAGAAGGTGCTGAGAAAATTGATTTTTCATCATAATAATTCCAAAATGTTATTAACAAATACATGTAAAAATGAATTGTTCAACACTTTACCCGGTAACCCAACTTTTTGTGGGATGAAAATTATTCATTCATGTTTCTGAATACGTATGAATTTTTTCAGATTTCTGTCTAATTTTGCTAAAAAAAGGCAATTAAATAAAAATTAGACAAAATTCTGAAAAAATTCACACATATTCGGAAAAATGAATGAATAATTTTCATCACAAAAAAAAATTGGGTTGCCGGGTAAATTGTTGAACATTACATTTTTTCATTAATTTGTTAATAACATTTTGGAATTATTATTACGCAAAATCAATCTTTTCGGTACCTACAACGTGCTTGATTTTTTTCAGATTTTTATCTCATCGAGAAGTGTTCGAAATTTTCCCCGAAACTCACATTTAACGGGACTGTACAGGACTACCTTAAGGCTTGTTGAGGACAAAAAAAAACAAAAGGAGGGAAGGAAAAGGCGAACGGGGCGGGAGAGCCGGCGCGCGTCTCTCGTCGCCCGTTTTATCGTCCCCGAACTACACTTACTACGAAATAAGTAGGTAATATCCGCCTCTGTAAAATAATTTCCCCCCAACTTAATTTATACGTTCAAATCCCCAGGACGACGATTGTTCGTTTTTCGTCCTCCCCCCTTTTTCGTTTCTTTCTCGGTTGTACATAATGATAACGATCCCCAGAATCCCTCCCCCCCCCCCTGTTCTACCTACCGACTACTACGATTATTAATAAATATTATAATATATTATACAATAAACGCAAAGCTCTGAATGTAACGACGTCGTCGTTGCCGTCGTCTCTCCCTCCGTTATTCTCCGCTCCACCTCCGCCCACGCTGACTTTGAGGTCTGTCGTTTCGCCTCCTGGAAATTCCGCCGCTCCCCGCTGACTGAATCGTCGCTCCGGGTAAGTCGTCGCATTTTTCCCATTGTCGGAGAGACCTGAAACGCGACGGAGAATCGACGAATCCTCACGAGCGATCAGTGTCTTCGCTGGCTAAATAAATTCTACGTCCTCTGAGGAGAAACCGGCGGTTAACGTCTGCCGACTAATTAATTCAACTGCTCGGATATCAACAATAACAAACGCGTAGCTGGATACAACGGAATAGGAATGGGAAAGCCGCGGGATCGACAGAGACCTCGGCGTAACTGAGGATACAACGTTCTCGGCTTTTCGCGGTGAAAGGGCTTCCATCGACGTGTATCTCGCGCTTTTAATTAAATTGTCTGATATTTCTATGTTTAATTACTCCGACTTCATTTGCGAAATCTTTTTTTTTATTCGTTTTTTTTTTACGTAATTTTATTGTTCGAAGCCTTAGAAACTACTTATTGAATATCGTTAGACAAAGGAATGGTAAATTTGTTTACAATTTTAATACATTAAAATTATATATTAAATATATTAAAAAATCCAAAATATTAAAATAAAATAAAAATAAAAAATTAATTGAAAATATTAATATATTAAAAAATCATCATCGTTACGTTGGTCCGTCATCAGCTGCGTTTTCAAGTGTCGCGCTTATATTGCGGTACGTTTTTTCCATTGCAATTTTTTTTTTTTTTTTTCAAGCCAGCGTTTGCTTAATTATTTTAATTTTTTTCCAGGGTCATCGAACGATAGTTTCTCTAATCCGACTGATCCAATGTAATTGAGAAGCAGTTATACGAGAGATTCTGTGGCCTTAAGACGGAGGGAAAGTGTTGCCGAGTCACCGAAGCGCAATTCGCACGACCGTCGAAGGAAGCAGAGAAGAAGAGGAGGAAGAAGAAGAAGAAGAAGCGGAGCAAGTCCGTTTGATCCGGGGCTTACGTACACGCCGAAATAGACAAATAGCTCCGGCCCAAGACCTCGGAGAATCGGGGAAAGGAGCCGATACGAAGAAAGCAGCGCCGTTCCGACAAATGCAACGATTTATTTCCATTACCGGATAATTCGGAGTGAATCGCCGAGATCCCGGAATGTCACCCGTCCGACTCGACATCCAACCCCCTCCGGCTGGCCTTCGATTTTACTTTTCTCGCTCTATTTTCAACCCGCGTTTCCGTGTCTCACACGTGTCTCGTCTGACTGCCGAGTCTAATGACTTTTTTCGCCCTTTTTTCGCCCCGTCGTTCGACGTGTCGAAGGCGATCGGCGACACTCTTCGACCGATGGCCGGATCTGTAATTTTGGACGCAAAAAAGGTTGGAATTGAAAAAAGACAAAATTGAAGTAAGAAAAAAAAGAAGCAAACGAGCCATTCTTTTAACTAACGATCTTTTGGTCTAAGCAGCTCCGGATTTTTTTTTTTTTTTTCAGAATATTGTGTAAACTTTCGTAAATATTTTGCATGACCTTCCATCACAGTGAAAGGAAGCTTTTTTTCACAAACTGGTTTCTTAGATTCGATGCACGTAAATCCTATGAAAAGTGGGAAGTTTAATACAAAAATTCGTAATTTTATTCCTACATAAAATTTAGTAGATTCGATACACCTAAATCCTACAAAAACTGTGAAATTTAATACAAAAATTCGTAATTTTATTCCTGCATCAAATCTAATAAATTCGATGCACCTAAATCCTACGAAAAGCATGAATTTTACTAAAAAAAAATTCGTGAATTTACTCCCGTACTAAATTTAACAGATTATCTGACGAATGAAATTTCGGTCAATGTAAATAACCGCAGTGCAGTTATTTCGCTCGATTAACGCCGGATAAATATATATATATTTATTTATGACGTAGATGTGCTCGATCGTCGAGGGTTACAGTTCAATAACATTGATCCGGTAATCGAAAGAGGAGTCAGCGCCTCGACGGGCGCACATAACCCGAACGAGTGCGGGTAAAGAGGGTGCGGCGGGACGGACGGGTTGCCCGGGCAATATGGATGCGAGGTACTCCGGTATTAACGGTGAATTTAGTGTCCCGCGAGGCGTTCATGCGGCCCCAAGAATGTACTTGGATCTCGCGCCCGGGGAAAGGGAGACAGAGAAAGGTCCGCAGGGGCCGAATTTAAATTCAGCCAAAGGAAATCTCGGACTACTTTATTTGATTGGCTGCCCACGGGCAAGTTAGCCGCCTGTCAACCGGCCGAGCTCCTCGCAGCTTCATTTCGACGATGGCATTCATAGGGACACTACGAGACCGAGCGGCTCACGTATGCGAGATTACCCACAATTTAAAGGTGAAGCACTGCGAGTGGACGTCCCTTCCAATGCAATTTCCAGCCGCCTCTTCCGATATAGACTTGAAAGTATTTGGAAAATTAATTTATTCGCGGGCCAAGTTTTTTTTTTATTTGCGGAAACGTTAGCTCCAATTTTTCGTACAAATACAATTTAAGACAATTAAAAAAATGTTTAGTAAATAAATATTCAATTACATAGAAATTATAATTTCTATTATTATTATAACAAATATTTTATTATTATTATTATTATTATAAACATTATATTATGTAGAAATTATCATTTCTATAATTACTATTATTATTAATTTTTATTATTTTATTATTAGTCAATTCTAAATATTTTTTTAGTAAATAAACAGTCTATTATACTAATTTATAAATATATTAACTATTTGAAACAATCTGAATTTAAATTAAGGAGCGAATTCCGGATGATAATTTCGATTCTGAGGTAGAAATCGATTTTATCTATTTACTCACAAAATTAATTTACTCTCGTGAATATTTTTTGTCTTTTTTTTTCGTCGAGCTCGGAAATTCGCAATTAAATATTTTTCATTCGTCGAACGGTTTTTCGATCGAGTTTCGATACTCAGACAGCGGCCCCCGCCGTCTGGACTATACGCGCCGCTGGTTTAACGATAAACCGTCGATCGATTTTTCGTGCCCGCGTCGCGTCTCGAAGGCACGACGGAACCGCGACGAACCGAAACAAGTGGATCCGGGGGTCTTATACCCGATCGCGGACGCCGAATAATCATCCGGTTTAATAAAAACGGCTTATCCACCGGGAAACAATAGACTGTCGCTCGCAGAACGGCCTCGACAGATTGGCTATCATGTACAGACCGTAGCGACGGCATCGCCTCCTTTTCCTCCTCCTTCGACTACCTCCCTCCTCACCCTCTGACGTTATCCAACTTTTCAGCCTTCGCTTTTCTATTGCCTCACTTTGCAGTAAACTCGTCTTTGTTTGCGGCGCAATTTTTTACATTTTTTTTTTTTTTTCAATTTTTACCCCACGATTTGCGCATGTGCGACGAGTCGCCACTTATTAATAATAATTTAAAAATAATATTTTTTAATATTAATAATAATTAAAATAATTTAAAAATATTAATAATATTTTTTGAATAATATTTTTTTGACAAAATTTGCATTTTCTCGCAATGTCATTTGAGAGATAATTTCGTCCATAACGATAATTATTTTCATTTTCGTGGTAAACTGCGGAGAGTAATGAAGATTTTTTATTTATTAAAAACGAATTCTTGTTTTGGAGCACTCGGAGCATCAAGTCACGGCTTACGACCGAAACGAAAGGCATTCTTTTTTTTTGCAAACGCGCGGAAACGCAAGCGAACACACAAGCGCGGTAAAAATGATCCACAGTCGGAGCTTTTGTGAAATGAATTCCTGGTAATCAGGAATTTATTTTACAAAATTCCACTTCTCTGACCCACCGGGGTGGAAAGCTCGGGCCGACGTAAAATTGGAAAAAAATCGCAGGCGCCTGTTTGAATTCAAATTAATCCACTCGATGCCGGTATCAGTGTCTGTCTTCTGTTTCGTTGGAATCCCCATAACAACACTTCTTTTATAATACTAGAATCCTCATTCACGCGCTTACCCAATGGATGCGAAAAAATGTATTTAAAAAATCTCATATAATACATTTTTTGGTATTTTTCGTAAAAATCATCGCGTTTAAAAAAAAAACTAACGACGAATTCGTTGTGTACGAGCAAAAATACGTCGAAACAGAGGGTTACGAAAATAAAAAATAAAAAGTGCTCCCGCACTTTTTTTTATTTTAAAAAATAAAAATATTTTTTATAAAAATAAAAATATTTTTTATGAAAATAAGAATATTTTAGGGATGCCGAAATACATTTGTTTCATCCCCTTAATCGTTATAATAACTTTTCACACCCAGTACGATTTTTCCAGATCATTACAATAATTAATTTTTATTTTTTTATTTTCAATACAAACTTCAACGTCATCGAGTCGCAGGCAGCCCGACAGCCAATCAGGGAAGCGAAGTGTTCCACATAAATAAATATTATTTTTCTCCCTATCCTACAGCGATATTTCATAGAAAAAACAAATTTGCAACGAGCGACTCGCTCAGCCCGTGTTTTAAATCGATTTCGAGATTGCGAACGTCTCGGAATATTCGTCATTGAGGAAATTCTCTCTTACCCCATTAGCTGGCTCGGACAGACTACAAATTTCGTAATAATGTTTGAGTTAAAGGACACTCGGAGCCCCCGCGCCCTCGCAGAGTCCAGTAACTCACGGACATCCGTCGCAGATGTGTGACCGTCCCAGTGGGGACTTCCAGCTCCCCCCCTCTGTCTCCCCTTTGACCGGATCCACAAAGTTCGCTGTCGAATTCTATCTGGCTTTGCCCCCTTCCTCCCCCCTCCCTTCTCCTCTCCCCCCGCGGGTCTCACGGGCCGACGTCCTTCGCGGCTCTTGATTACCTTCGATCGGCCGACTTTTTACCGCTCCCGTCTTTCGCCCCCCCCCCGTCCGACCGGGATGGGATCTTCCCGTGGGATAATTCGCCGTCGGTTCTGAGGATCTTTCGTCCCCTCGCTCAGTCCCGTCGACCTCCTCGGCGACTGAAAAAAAAAAATTGGAAAATAAAAATTAAAGGGCCTCCCTTCAATTTTTTAATTCAATGTCGAACAGGTGTTGACCATTGATTGGCTATCTTTTTTTGTAAATTTGTTTTCGCGTAAAAAAAAATGAAAAAAAAAAAATTAAAGGGCCCCCCTCCGATTTTTTTTGAAATTTGTTTTCGCGTAAAAAAAAATAAAAATAAAAATTAAAGGGCCTCCCTCCAATTTTCTAATTCAATGTCGAATAGGTATTGACCATTCATTGGCAATTTTTTTTTGTGAATTTGTTTTCGTGTCTAAAAAAGAAATAAAAAATGAAAATTAAAGAGCCTCCCCCAAATTTTCTAATTCAATGTCGAACAGGTGATGACCGTTGATTGGCAATTTTTTTTCGTAAATTAGTTTTCGCGTCTCAAAATGAAAAAAAAAAGAAAAAAAAATGAAAAACATACTTCGTAGGTCAACGCGACGTTGGCGAATCGATCGGCGGCCGCGGCGGAGCCCATTATCCGCGCCCGCGGCGCCACGAGAGGGCGCGACGAGGACGAGCAGCAACATGACGCGATGATGACAGGGTCAGGTGGGTAACCGTACCGCCTGAACCCTCGGCGAGAGAGTCGGCGAGGCCGACGAGCGCGCGCGCGGTTTTCGGTTATCGGACGCTATCGGAGCGCGGTGGAATGGAAGTTTGCGGTGAATTTGCCACCGAAGCGAGTGCCGTTTGTCGTTTGGCGGCTGCTGCGCCGAGCTCGCCGTGGTGACCTCACGCGCTCGTCGAAGTGGCACCGCAACCGTGTTCGTTAGCTCAGAAATTTGGCAGCCGGCCGGGAGGTGCTAATCGATAATTACATTGGGAAAAATGGTCGGTAGGGAGAATCAACTGGATGGTTGAACGAGCACCATGAACTGCGCTGGTTTGAGGGCAGTTAACCAATTGTCTGGTTGTACCATCTGTGCGGCTTTTGTGTAGCTGCACCTTCTGTCAAGTTGTACCTTCTGTCAAGTTGTACCTTCTGTCAGGTTGTACCTTCTGTCAGGTCGTACCTTCTGTCAAGTTGTACCTTCTGTCAAGTTGTACCTTCTGTCAAGTTTTACCTTCTGTCAAGTTGTACCTTCTGTCAGGTTGTACCTTCTGTCGGGTTGTACCTTCTGTCGGGTTGTACATTCTGTCGGGTTGTACCTTCTGTCGGGTTGTACCTTCTGTCGGGTTGTGCCTTCTGTCAGGTTGTACCTTCTGTCAAGCTGTACCTTCTGTCAAGCTGTACCTTCTGTCAAGCTGTACCTTCTGTCAAGCTGTACCTTCTGTCAAGATGTACCTTCTGTCAAGTTGTACCTTCTGTCAAGCTGTACCTTCTCTGCGGTTGGATCAATTATCTCATTGAACCAATTATCTGGTTCGACCATGCTTCTAGTTGGACCAATTGTCTGCTTCGAACTATACCGTCAACTTGGGCCAATCATTCGGTCGTACCTTCTGACTGGTTGGAACAGCTGGTGGATTCAACCGAGCAAGATTTCTCGACACAAGCCGAGAGAGATTCTCGTCTCGCCCCGCGGGATTATTGACGATGGCGATGAGGAGTGTATTTCGCATTCGCGTTCTCTATGATTACACGCGGCGCACAGACACTCGCGCGATGGTCGCCCGGAAACTTGTCCATGCGGTTGATCGTTTGCCTTGCGCCGTTGGGTTAGCCTCGTACTTACCGCCTCGCGACTAATACCGTCACAGGACGCGCGGCGAGCGTAGCCCCGGGAAATTTCAGTAATTTGCTAATGGGCGCCGCCGCCGCCGTCGCGCACACTCGACGACGGAAGCACGACGACTTACGTCGCATCTATACCCCGGTGTATCACACGAGCTACTAATTAACTACGGGACACAGTGTTCTTTGCCTCGTTTCGTCGCATTGAAATTCGTCTCTGTTGTCTCCGCCGCACACAACGTCCAACCTTTCTCGGTCGCCAATTTTTCATGCTGGTTACACGTACGGGGCGTTTCGCTTCAAACGGACGTACCTTTTTTTTTGCACAGAAGGTCGTAACATTTAAAAATTTATTTTGTGAGTGAAAAATAGGAAATAGAAAAAAATGTTATTGACGGAATGTTATATTGACAGAAAAAAAACGGCGAAAGCCCCATAGGCGGACACACGGAATTCGATAGCCGAATCGGTCGCGGGTGTCTCGGCCGCGTGGGAATCGCTGGGAAATTTAAATAGCGCTCGGCCCGCGCTGTGTGTGTAGCTACGAGTGTTATAAAGTGTCAACAGAATTAACATATAAATTATGAGAAAAAAAAAGAAAACTAGTTTTCGTCGCCCCCGGTTTGCGAATTAGATTTTGTTCTGAATTTTCTGCACGGGTTTCACGCATTTATTTTTTTATGCAAAATATTTTCGGGACTCTCCGAAAATATTCGATAATTATTTTTTCTAGACTGAACGAACTTGGAGAGAATTGCAACAAAAAAAATTGTGCAAAATATTTTCGGGACTCTCCGAAAATATTAAATAATTATTTTTTGTAGGGTGAACGAATTTAAAAAGAAATGCGAAAAAAAATTGTGGTGCAAAATATTTTCGGGACTCTCCGAAATTATATTTTCGGGGGGTCAAAGCGAGAGTCGATTGGCCGGCGTCCTCGACGCGGAATCGCCCGTAGCGCGGTGTATCAACCGGGAGTAGCCCCTGTGCACACAATACGAGAGTGAGAGAGCGAGGGAACATATTAGTGTGCACATTTGTGGAGGGTGTACATTCCGGTGTGCATCGATCATTGCCGTGAACAGTCGATTACACTAATCGTGTTTCCTCTTCCGCACGGGCGTCATTCCAAACACAAATGTTGTCACTCGTATTACCGCATTAATATATATGTCCCCCTCCCCCCCTCGTTTTTTCCCTCCGGTAACCAGGATATTCGCTATAGCCGAACCCACGAGGCGCCTCAACGTCAGATCAACCTCGTTAACGCGATGTCTATGACCCCATTGAGATTGATGATTAGTTACATCATTACTGATTGAAATGTGATTACTGCGATTACTACTGACTGAAGTGTGATTACGAAAATTATTCCTAATTAAAATATAATTACAAAAATGATTACTTATTAACACAAGGCTACTAAAATTATTTCTAATTTATATATGATTACTGAAAGTATTGGTAATTAAAATTTGATTACGAAAATGATCAGGAATTAAAATATGAGTACCAGAATTATTTCTAATTAAAATATGATTACCAAAAATGATTACTAATTAAACTGTGATTACTAAAATGATTACCGATTTAAATATGATTACGAAAATGGTTACCAATTAAAATGTAATCCCTAAAATAATTACTTACTAACACATGACCACTAAAATGATTACTAATTAATATACGATTACCAAAATCACTACGCAACTAGTGACCATTTTTCACACCCGTCGTTTAACTCCCTCCACCCTCGCAACAAAAAAATGAAAAAAAAAAAAAAAAAAAAAAAAAATCTCTTCTCTCGAGTTAGAACTAAGAAGGGCCAAATTTCGTGACGTACACCCGACCTATCCATGTGCATGTATATCGAGCACAGAGGCCTTCTCAACGTGGTCCCGATATGATGTAACACGAGGAGCCACGATGTATACACGGTAATAGAGGCTGCAAGGGAAGGGGTGGGGGGGGGGGCTACCCAACCCCTCCTCTTCGCCCCTAGAAGAGACCCTTCGGCACACGAAGTAGATTGTGTCGTGACGGTTCCGTCGTCGAGATCCTCCGCCGAGTGTGCCTACGAGTATTCAAGAGTACATTGGTGTGGCGGAAAGTTGAGAGGGTGGGGGGCAGGGGGGGGGGGCGCAGCGGGGGGTATGAGGGATCGTGGTTTGGATGCAGCGCGGCACACATAATCATATTGGCATTCTATTAGGGGACGTCTTCTGCCTGCCAGGTTCCCCAGCCCATTACTCCACCCTGACGCTCCCGTTCTGCCCCCCCCCCCCCCCCTCTGACACCCCCTCATTTCTCCCCGGTCTCATTCAACAGTGCACGCTGTACACATGCACAGAATGGCAGGGATTGGGGGTGGAGGGGGAAGGGGGGGTGGGAGGGTTGGCAGGAGGAGTGGGGGTGTACTTCTAACCTGCCTGTTCGGCGTGTTTACGTATTTTCCTTCCACGATTTTCCGGCTTCCCTCCGCCTTTCCCGCCTAATTATAATTATGATATTGCTCTTACACGTCTTTTGTGCGCCGTTCACGGCAAAACTGCTTGCGCGATGGGTCACACTATCGTTAATATTATTCCTAATATTATTATTATTATTATTAATAATGATGATGATAATAACAATAACAAATAACAACAACAACAATAATAATAATAATCTATTATTATAAAAAAATTTGCCGCCGCCGTGTAGGATAATTAAGCACGCCGGGGTCAAATGAAACACTGAAACCGGAATTTTTCTAAGACCCCCAAGGGCCTTGAATTCTTCTAAATCCCGTTATAAGACCTGTAGGCCCAAACTGGCCGGGGTCAAATGACACATCCAAGTTGGTATTATTCTAAGTTGCCAAGGGACTTTTCAATGAAGTCTAATAATAATAATAAATATGTTAAATAAATAAATAAATATGTCAATGAAGTCTAATAATAATAATAATAATAATAAATATGTCGATTTTAAGAAACATTCCCCGCCCATCACTCTGATATTTCCATCGCAAAGTAAGAAGCCGAGAAAATACGGGACCGGCTGTGAATTACGCGAAATTCGCGTTCGGGGAAAATCCAAACATTGATTCCCGCGAGAAACACACACACAATTCGCGCGTTGAAGCGGGAACGGTGGTGATTTTCAAAAGCGGTTGATTTCGAAAACGGAGGAGCGAAGGGCGCCACGGTCGACGCGACTCTTTCCCCAGGAGGTCGTGGTTTATTTTTTTTTTTTTGCGCGTGCTGCGCGCAGCAAAACCGAATCTCGGGGTAGTTCGCTGGGGCTAATGAGAAGTCTCGGGGCGCGTCGAGAGCTCGCGTAAGTCCCACGCGGTGCTTTCTCGAAAATTCCGCTGGTTTTAATCCGTGCCCCCCCACCGCGCTACCGACCGGCTATTTGCCCCGAACTTCATTGCCCCCCGGTAATACTACACCGTCTGTATCCGCCCCCCCCCCCACCCCGCCATCTAAAACGTTTCACTGACGAACAGGCGATCGGACGGCGATCCCTTTGACCGTCCGAGTTGTGTTTGCCTTGCCGCGAATATTATTTAGGTAGGAAAACCGGTGAAATTCCCAAACGCTTCGGGCGTGTTCGAGGATCGAGGCAACTTTTGAATTCCATCCCGCGGCCGGCTGTACCTTCACCTCCCGACCATATTTTCAGTTATTTCAAACCTTCCCACGCGTTACCGCTTAAAACGCAACGCGGAGAGATATTTCGCTTCCTTCGTCGTCTCTTTTTTTGCGGAACGGAAATTGGGAACCTTTGGTCGTGTGAGACATAAAAATTGGACTGACGAAAAATTAATTTGAAGAAAATAAATAAAAATAAAAATTGAACTGACGAAAAATTAATTTTAAGTGAAGTAAAAAAAATAAAAATTGAACTGACGAAAAATTAATTTTAAGTGAAGTAAAAAAAAATAAAAATTGAAGTAAGAAAAAATTAATTTAATTTAAAGTAAAAAAAAAATAAAAATTGAGCTAACAAAAAATTAATTTAAAGCAAAGTAAAAAAATAGAAATTAAGGTAACTAAAATGTAAAGTAAACAAAGTAACAAAAAAAAATAATTAAAAATAACGTAAAGTCATGGATGAATCATTGTTTAATTCTAATAAAATCTTTTTTATTAGAAGAGACACCAAAATCTATAGACTTGCAGTTGTTATATTAATTTTTTGTTGTGCTCGTTACAGTGCATAAAAAGTGCAATATCGACAGATTATTCGTCCATGTGACAAACTGTCGATAATTACGTATAGCTCGAAGCGTATGCGTTGGATAATATCGAAGGGACATTAATTAAAGTCGCCTTAAGCGGAAATTCCGGAGGTTCGGTACGGAGCTAAATATTTGCTAAATGGTCACAGTCGAATTTTCGGAATTTTTATGATTTTTTTTATTAACATTTTCCACAAAATGCAATGAAAAAAAAAAAAAAATGGTAAATCTGTACGAGTTTTCGTTGAACGAATTTGCGCGACGTAATTGCATTTTCAATTAGCGACTCGTTTTTACCGAGAATCGTAAATTATTTACACTGGACGTGGCGCGAATCGCGCGGGGCTTTCTCAAGTCGCGGAACGCGGAACGCGGGGCGCTTAGCATGCGAAGCAAGTGTGCGCCGCTCATAAAAGACTGGATGAATCCACAATGAACCGATAAGCGAATAATCCCACGGCGGACAACCGCGAGGGGCTCCCCCCCCCCCCCCCCCCTCGCCGCCCCCTCCGATCTTTCAATCTTCGCCCCGCTCTTCATTTCATTATCGACAATCTAACGTTCGTCACATTATTATCGTCCTACCGTATAACATTAACAGAGTATTTCGTGTATTTCGCCATTCAATATTTTCCACGTGGCCCTCGTTCATATTTGTTCACTCGAGACGAATCTCGACGCAACTTTTATCAATCGTTTCAAAAAAATTAAATTATTTTTGTAAAAAATTAAATTATTTTTGTAAAAAATTAAATTCTATTTGTAAAAAATATAATTCTTTTTGTAAAAAAAGGTAATTCTTTTTGTAAAAAATATAATTTTTTTTGTAAAAAATTTAATTCGTTTTGTAAAAAATTTAATTCTTTTTGTAAAAAATTAAATTCTTTTTGTAAAAAAAATAATTCTTTTTGTAAAAAAATTAATTCTTTTTGTAAAAAAATTAATTCTTTTTGTAAAAAAATTAATTCTTTTTGTAAAAAAAATAATTCTTTTTGTAAAAAAATTAATTCTTTTTGTAAAAAAATTAATTCTTTTTGTAAAAAAATTAATTCTTTTTGTAAAAAATTATATATTTTTTTCTTAAACCAATTACTGGTTTATTTGGTGAATTTCGACAATACGGCGACGTGGTGCAAAACGAAATTGAGCTTCCGTATTATCGTTTAATTTTTAAGACGGAACACTTTTCAATCGTTTCTAAAAAAATTAAATTCTGTTCGGAAAAAAGATATCATTTTTATTTCTTTTTTCCAAAATCCAATTACTGGAATTATATTTTCCATGAGACACTTGACTCGCGGTGTCGCGGCACAAAAATCGACTTGGTGAAGGAAAAAAGCTGCATACACGAAAATAATTTTGAAATCCCGTATTGCCGGCGCGCGTCAACAGGAAACGGAAGAATTCCCGGAGAACACGGTTGAAACGCATTATCCCCGGGCCGGCGGGACGCGCCGGGCTATATGCAACTCGAGTAATCTCGAATTTCTCGGATATTTCATTATCCTTTACAAACGCCGTGTCTCGCCCTCGCGCAGCATTGTCACTCCGCGTTTTTCTCCTCCAAGGGCAATAAATCAATATATTCCGTAATATCCTTGTGCTTTTCTGAGCTTCAAGCGGATACAGCGCGGCAAAAAAAAAAAAAAAAAAAAAAAAAAAAAAAAAAAAAAACACGCACACACAACAACGAAATAAGAGAGAAATGTGCGCTGCGCCTTCTCGTCCATGTCCAATTTTCCCGGGAATAAAATAAAATCGAGAGAGAGAGAAAAAAAGGCGCAAAAATCGAGTAAAATAACGAGTCACACTTTCGACTCGCGGCAATACATCTCGCGCCGGTCGTCAAAGAATTTCATCCGTTTGAACGTTTGACGACGACGAACTCGTCGTTTTGTCCCCCCCTGCGAGCGTCGATGGGTTGGCAAGCAAGTTTGCACCGTTGATCGGTATCGAAAGTCGCAAATAATTGCCTGGACTTGTAAAGAAGGCGGCGACGAGCGCGTATTGGCTGCAAAGCCGGCTGATAGCGACATAATAAAAAGCAGCGCGAGAACGTGAACTGCGCGCGCGAGGGGTCGGGGACGACTCGACGACTCGACGGTGAAAAGAGACGACGGCAAAAGGAATTCTTGTCAGCGTAAAAAAAAAAATAAAAAAAATAAAAGCGGAAATCGTTTGATGTTCAACGACGTTCATAAGTTATGTGTGGACATCCTACTTATGGAGGGTGCGATTTTCGAAAAGCTTTTCTTATTTTTATTCCTACTTTTGCTCGACGCTTTGAAGGGATGACACAGATATGGGATTTTGGGGCGGGGAAAGACTGAAAATGATTTTTTTTTTTTTCGGGTTCGTGTTTTGTGGGTGGAGAGACGATTTGTGGAGCGACGATTTTTGATAAGCTTTTCATATTTTTATTCTTATTTTAGTATAAAATAAGAATAGAATAAGAATAAAATAAGAATCAAAATATTATTTTTATTGTTATTTTATTTTTATTTATTTTTCATTTATTTCTTATATTTCCTATTTTATTTTATAAAAAAAAATCATTTTTATTGTTTGATTTGAAGTTTTTTATTGTTCTTATTCTCATTTTTAGCGCTTTAAGCTCTGACACAGATCTGGGATTTTAGGGTAGGAAAAGATTAAAATTATATATTTTTTTAATTGTTTGACAATTCTTGGAGGGTAGAATATTTTTAAGTTTTTTTCTGTGCTTTAAGAACCATGAAAAGTTTGTCAATGCGGGGTGTTTTTTAGTTTCAGGAAGAAAAAAAAACGTGGCACTAAGCACAGACAAAATGTTGTACATAATTGGAGGACGGGAGGGAGCTTAATGGATGGAAGCTGAAAACCCATCTGATGCTGCGGTTATTGGTGAATTCTTCGCGAAACTTGCCTCGCGCTACAAAAGATATTAGGATGGCTGTCTGCCGCGATACGCATCCAATACTTCAACCACCGGGTCTGACGCTTCACGGCATAGCGCAGTTTTTCTTAATATTACTTTTATCAGCACTCTGTTTAACCAATTATCGGAATTCTCATTGTCCGTCATCTTCGTTTCGCAACTCACCTCCGACTATCCGGCGTCATCCGCCGCCCGACGCTTCGAAACCTTCGCGCAGCGACTCAGAAGTCATCGAATCAGTGGAATCATCGGACGAGTTCCAAAATTTTATCATTTTATCGTTTTTATAATATTTTATTTTGTAATATAATATTAGCTCATACGCGCGTTTATTCGGTTGACGCAAAAAAAAATGGAAAGTAATCAATTTTTTTTTGTTTTTCGTGAAATTTATCACGTTTGGAAAAAAATAATTAATAGCGAATTCGTTGTGTACGAGATAAAATATATCGAAATAAGGCGTTAAAAAAAATAATAATAATAAAAAGTGTTTTCGCACTTTTTTCGAAATTTCGTCCCTTCGCTCAAATCGAGGTTACTTTTTTTTTTATCGATCGAACCTGGATTTTCTTCTCTCGTTCCATTTTTGAAGTTTTCACAGAACTTAAAATCCAAACCCTCAAAAATCGCAAATTTTTCCATTTGCGTTTATGGCGAAAAAAAAAATTTCGTTTTCATAAAATTTGAAGTCCCTATCCGATGGACAATTTTCCGCTGATTCTGAAAAGCAGAGTTGCTTGCTCGAAAAATAAAAAATTCGACGAAAGAATTAAAAATCGCGAAAAATGTTTTTTTCTCTTGTTTTTCCTCTATTTCGATTTTTCGCCCTTTGACTGCGGAGGAACAAATAAATCGTGACTCGGGGTCAGAGCGAGCTGCGGAGGAACGAAAGTAGAAGCGAAGAAAGGAAAAGCATTGGAAGTTAGAGGTGGAGGAAGCGAGAGGCAGAGGCAGAAAGAGATTTGGGCGGAAGTCGGTGATCCAGACAAGTCGAGGAAATTCCGGCTTTTGGGGCGCGCCGACTCTCTGACTTATTGGCACTGCCTGAATAAATTTAATTCCGTCATTCTTGGGCCTCGAGAATCGGAGATTCTCGCGGCCTGCTCGGCGGATCGGCTGCTTTTTTTCATTCTGCCTTTCGCTGCCGTCAGCGAGGCAAAAAAATCTACTATGTGGCAAATAAAAAAATGTTGTGGAAAAAATATATTCTACGAAAAAAAAAATGATTGTGGGAACCAACAAATTTTTTTGTACATTTTTTTTGTAGCAAAAAAAATTTACTGTAGCAACCTAAAATTTGTTGCAGAAAAAAAAATTCTGTGATAAAAAAAATTACCTTGATAACAAAAATTTGTTGTGAACAAACAAAAAATTCTGCGCAAAAAAAATTTGCTACGGCAGCAAAAAATTGTTGTCGCAGTGACAACAATCTCGAGGACCCGGACGTTCGTTATTTGCGCCGAAAGTCGAGAGTCAAAGTTCGCAAGTCGACATTTTCGATTCCGCAATTAACCGACTCGCCGAAACAATATTATTATTATTATTTTTTTTGTTTTTTTTTTCGCTCGTAAAACGTAATCGAGGACCAATGATCACGGAGGAAAGACGAGGTCCGCGGCGTCGGCGACATCGCGCACGAGCGGTCAAAGTTATCCTCGGTTTCGCGCATGGCTAACCCTCCCGAGGTTATCAGCTTACAGCAGGTTGCGGCGGTGGCCGCGCGCCCCGTTATTTATAACCTCAGCGCGATACCGCGGCGCGAGTCTCGAGTCCACTGTGTGAGAATGGTAAGTGTCGGGCCGTACGTTCTCCCTCGACGCCTCCTTCGCCCTCCCGCGTTTCCTCATTCGACCGCATCTTCGACTAACCCGACTGATTTAATGATCTGTAAACAGATCGATCGTCCGGCTTCCGCGACGGACGGCAACGTGACAAACTGGCTTTTCTGTCGCGTGGCAATTTCGTTAATAAACTTTTTTTTTTTGTTAAAATATTTGGCGAAAGGAATTTTTTTTTTAGTTTAAATATTTTGCGTAGGGAATTCTTTTTTAGTTAAAATGTTTTCGTAGGGAATTTTTTTTTAGTTAAAATATTTAGAGTAGGGAATTTTTTTTAGTTATAATATTTTACGCAGGGAATTTTTTTTAGTTAAAATATTTTGCGAAGGGAATTTTCTTTTAAGGTAAAAATGATTCGCGAAAGGAATTCATTTAAGGTAAAGAATATTTTGTGGAAAGAATTTTTGTATGGCAAAAAATATTTTGTGGGAGGAAATTTTAGCAAAAAATATTTTGTGGAAGGAATTTTGGTATGGCAAAAATATTTTGTGGAAGGAATTTTGGTATGGCAAAAATATTTTATGGAAGGAATTTTTGTATGGCAAAAAATATTTCGCGAATAGACATTTTTTTAAATGGAAAAAAAGTGTCGCCGATAAACTTGAGCCTGGAGCATTCGGCGATGCCTCCGACTCGTGTCGCGCAACCGAATTCGTAGCGCTGCTGCGTGGCCGCTCGTTTCGATTCTCCGTCTGTTATTCGAGGCAAATCATGCGTGCGGTTTCCTAGTCACACGATCGATCTTCGGTAACCCGAGTGACTCGCGCCAAACCCATCTGGACTGCGGCCCCAAAATCGCAAAGGGTCGATTCATCACCGGACTAACGAGACGGAATTTCTCCATTCAAATCGCGACGCTCGCGTCGTGTTCAATCATTATTTTTGTATAAGCTCATTATTTTTTGTCACGCGAACGGAATAAAAGTGTAAAAAATCGAGGGAAAAAGTTGATCAGTTTTGTAAGCCCTGAGAAAAAAAATGAAATCATTTTTTTTAAGAAGGAATTTTTTTGTTGTTGGTTTATTTTTATTTTGTTATTTTTATTTTTTATCACACGAACGGAATAAAAGTGTAAAAAATCGAGGGAAAAAATTCATCAGTTCTGTAAGACCAGAGAAAAAAATGAAATTATTTTTTTTAAGAAAGAATTTTTTTTTTTTTGCCTCGTAGATTTTGGCTGTTGTCACGTTGCTCATCGCGTTGAATACGGAGCGCCGCATAGATATACACAAGTTCTGTATATCCGACATACGTGGATTGAATAAGAGACGAGATTACCGCGAAGAGATATATGGATTTTGTTTACCGGGACGAGAGAAAAGCTACCATTACTCGCATGTCGCTCTCGACTTCCCCCTGCCGTTCCAATGCTTTCCTTTATTTTGGGATTATCCGTATGCCATATACCCACAAAGATGCGCCAGCTTCTTATTCCTCGGATTTTCTTTGCTTCTCTCCTTTCTTGACTGTCCCGTCAATTTTTTTTTTTTTTTTTTTTTTCATTGTTAGGCTGAATTATATGCATCTTAAATTCCGAACGGTTTTTGCTCCATTTTTTGCACACCGGCATTTTGAAAAATTGTAGAAAAAAAATATTGTGGTACAGTTATTGGATGTTTTTTTGGGTGTTTCAGAGCGTACAAAAAAATTGCCAAAATTTTTGACTTGATGAAAACATGCTGTCAATTGGTAAACTTATTGGATATTTTTTGTGAGTTTCAGAGCGTTTAAAAAAAATTGTCAAAATTGTTGACTTGATGAAAAAATGCAGCCGATTGATAAAATTATTGGATGTTTTTTTTAATGTTTCAGAGCATTTTAAAAAAAATTTCTAAAATTATTGACTTGATGAAAAAATGCTGTCAATTGGTAAACTTATTGGATATTTTTTGTGAGTTTCAGAGCGTTTAAAAAAAATTGTCAAAATTGTTGACTTGATGAAAAAATGCAGCCGATTGATAAAATTATGGGATTTTTTTTTATATGTTTCAGAGCATTTAAACAAAAATTTCTAAAATTATTGACTTGATGAAAAAATGCAGTGAATTCGCGCAGTCACGAAAACCGCCCGAAATGATCGGCGTTTAAACACGAGGAGGCGTTTGGGAGGCAGGAAGGTGTGGACGAACCGATGACAGTGTCTTCGCGCGAGAGGACCGGTGAAACAGCGGCGAGAGAGGGTCAAGGGAGACGGTTCGAGCCTGGCCGTACAATATTTGCACTCCTCTCGGCGAGATGCGTACTGGAAACGTTTATGATTTAAGTAAATGGAGACCCAGTGTCAATAGGCCAATGTGCTCTTGGGTGAAACGTCAAACTCGGCTGAACAATATTCCGCTGGCTGTTCACGGCGAGTCCGTCGCGAAAACCACATTACAGGAGTGGCGCCATGGACAAGTCGCTCATTTGGACCAAAGTGAAACGTTTTACTGCGAAAAATGGTCATTTCGAAAAATAATACTCTAGTGATTATTTAATAATTCAACGTAATTTAATTTTACCGATTTTATCCCTCTTCGAAAAATCAGTGGCAGAAAATCCGAAAAAAAAGAACCTCGATTTCAGTGAAGTGAGAAAATTTCGAAAAAGGTGTGAAAACACTTTTTTTTGTAACACCTTATTTCGATTTTATTTTTGATCGTACGCGATAGTTTTCACGATTTTGTTTCTTACTTGATTATAATCGATTTTCTTACATTTTTGTTTTCGTCATCTGGATAAGCGCGCGAGGCTAGTAAATTTTATAAACTTTGTAAATTTAATTGCGGTCATTTTGAGGCTCGTAAATTTTATAAACTTTCTAAATTTAATTGAGGTCATACTGAGGCTAGTAAATTTTATAAACTTTGTCAATTTAATTGAGGTCATTTTGAGGATAGTAAATTTGGTAAATTTTGTAAATTTAATTGAGGTCATATTAAGGCTAGTCAATTTTATAAACTTTGTAAATTTAATTGAGGTCATACTGTGGCTAGTAAATTTGATAAACTTTGTCAATTTAATTGAGGTCATTTTGAGGCTCGTAAATTTTATAAACTTCGTAAATTTAATTGAGGTCATATTGTTGAATTGACTTTTGATCCACCGGCGTAAAGCGGTCAAAGAAATTTCACGCGGACGATGCGCCGCTAAAAAGCTCGCTCCAAACGAATTGATGGCTCGTCCCCGTCCCACCGGAGCCCATTTCAATCGCCCGGGCGAACGAGGTGTTCTCCGAACGGCTAAGTATGCAGCAAGCCCGCTCTCGCCCACCCGCCACGAAGTTAATCAACCCTCCGAGAGCTCGTGGACATCCTTACATTCTTCGCATATTGCCAGGGGCTCTCAGTTCCCATAGAGCGAAGGTTCCTCCTATTTGGCAAAGGTCACGAACCTGTCGAATTAGCCAAATATTTTGCGGAACAAATAATCGCATATATCGAGTAAACTGAACTTCACAAGACCGTGAAATATTTGTAGCAGTATTTTTTTCCTCGTCTCAAATTTTAGATTTTTTTTTTTTTTCATTATTTCCATTATTAAAAAAATGAATGAACTTTATTTTGGAATTCTCTTTTCCATTATTTTTATATTTTCTAGTGCATAAAAAATGAGACATTTTTTTTTTCCTCGTCTCAAGTTTTAGATTTTTTTTCATCATTTCAATTATTAAAAATTAACGAACTTTATTTCGGATTTCTCCTTTCCATTATTTTTCTATTTTTCAGTGCATAAAAAAGTGAGTAATTGTATATTATTTATAAAGATCAAATTCAGCATCTCGAGATTCAGACATTTTCGTCGTACCTGATGTATATTTTTTTTGCAGATCCTGCATATATTTTATTTTCGTGGGAAGCTTTTGAGTGTGCAGGGGAAAAAAATTAAATTAAGCCTTGTATCGTACCGGCTCCAGCACTCGTCCTCATATTCATCCCCCGTTTCTCCATCTCCATTCTCATCGCGCCCAGGTCCTGGCCGATTTAATAGACCCCCAGCAGCGCCCGGAAACTCAGCAGCGACTGACCGACGTGCTTATTGCCAGCGGTTCCCATTTACAGCGGTCATTGAAAAAAAAAAAAAAAAAAAAAAAAAATGATAATGATAATAATAATAATTCATCCTATCCGGAATTTTTTCAGCACAAACAATGATAAACGTGCAACGAAGTTTTCCTTTCACGAAGTCAAAACGAGCAAAACGAGCAGAAGAAGAAGATATTTGCTGTTGGTCGCGATATCGCGTGGCCTGTTTAACGTCCAATTACATTCATCGACTTTCCACAACTTCGATGGATTTTTCTCGCTAAAATGTTCTTCACCAGTGAGTAAAAAAAAATGAGAAAAAAAATTACACGGACGTCATTGAAGTTTCACGAAAACCGCTATCGGAAACTTTGTGTACGCAGTTTTCCAAATAGTCGTCTAGTCGGGGATAGTGATTCAGATTGTGAAGCCGGTTAACCGGTGACCCGCTGACCGCTGGCACTGAAACTAGCTGATAGTAGCATTTAACTCTATTTCTTCACTCAGATAAAACGGTAAACACAACAAATAGTGGCGGTTTGGCGCCACGTGTGATCTGTAAACTGGGTCGAATTGATATTTTGTATACAAGCGTCCATTTGAATTTGAGGAAAAAATGTAGTAAAAATCATTTTACGAATTTTTGTTCGTTTGTGATTGACTCGTAATTGATGAATGATTTTTTCTAGAGCGACGAATAAATTTTTTTATTTTATTTTATAAACAAACTAAATTTATTAGTATAAATAAACTTTATTTTGTAAATACACTAAATTTATTAAACTATTTATAAAAATAGTTTTTTTATAAATAAACTAAATTTATTAAACTATTTATGAAAATAGTTTATTTTATAAATAAACTAAATTTATTAAACTATTTATAAAAATTGTTTATTTTATAAATAAATAAACTAAATTTCTTTAGTTTATTTATTTAGTTAATTTATTAATTTATTAATTTATATATTTATCTATTAATTTATTAATTTATTAATTTCACTGTGAATTATTTATTATGTTTTTCTTTCATTTCATTTAATTCTCTGTTTACTATTTTCTCTCCTATTTACCAGTGACGGCAGAATAATTTATTTCAAAGAACACTGCGTCGGACTCGCGGAACGGCTGCTGCGACACATCCGACGGCATCCCTTTTTCCAGGAACCCGCCCGGAGATTTTCTCACCTCGGGATGTGTGCGCGCGAAAATTGTGTGTCACGCACTTATGGTAAAAACCCGTCGGTGTCGAGACCGACTCGGCCTACGGCGAATAGCGGGCGACACGTATGTTTATCTGCCGAAGGTCGCGCGGGTCATCTACGTTGCCCCGCGTTGCCCATAATTCTCCGCGAGAACGCACGATAAACCCGGGATTTCCGAATCGGGGCCTCCCGCCTCGCTCGCCGATCCCCCCCCCCTCGTTTTTGACGAATTTCTCGCGGCTATTTAGTCGCCGCGACGAGCAATCGGCGAATCATTCAGAGAGCGCCCAGTGCGCCACGAAGATTCCTCAAAAGTGAAAAATAATTGTCCACCGAAAATGCGGGTTCTCGCGTTTGCCCTGTTGGCCGTATCCGCCGCGTCTGGTGAGTACAGCCAATTTTTTGTTTACGCTGTTTTCGTTTTTATTTGTGATATTTATTTTAGTCCAAATCATCAATTTGAAAATTATTTTAGTCCAAATCATCATTTTGAAAATTATTTTAGTCCAAATCATCAATTTGAAAATTATTTTAGTCCAAATCATCAATTTGAAAATTATTTTAGTCCAAATCATCACTTTGAAAAATAAATATATTTCCAATCAAAAGTACATTTTAACGAATATAGAATAATAACAATTTTTTTAGTTTCATTTAATCTAATCAAAACTCTCCCCACGCAGCTGCAGTCATTCCGGACACCTCCGAACACGTTCCGGAAGAACCGATCGGACCCTGCGAGCCCGGAAAGTCCTTCAAGCACTACTGCAACGGTTGCAGGTGCGGAGCCGACGGTATCACAGCCGTTTGCACGATAATGAGGTGTCCCCCGGGTGTCTACAATCGGGACGGCAGTCTGAAGTCGTCCGCACAGGTTCCGAACAGACAGAGGCGACAAGTCAGCTCCGAACAGGTTTCGGACAGTCCGAGCGGGCCCTGCGAGCCCGGAAAATCCTTCAAGCACTACTGCAACAGCTGCACGTGCTCAGCCGACGGTACCAGAGCCGCATGCACGATGATGCTGTGCCCCGAGGGCGTCTACAACCGGGACGGCAGTCTGAAGTCATCCACACAGGTTCCGGACAGCAGTTTGGTCAGACACACGCGACAGACTCATCTGCGCGTCAAGTGCGAGCCTGGAAAACCCGTCAATATCTACTGCAACACCTGCGGCTGCGGTACTGATGGACTGTCGACCGTGTGCACGAAAATGGCCTGTCCCGAGGGTATGTACAACCTGGACGGCAGCCTGACGAGTGCGGCACAGCGCGAGCTGGAAGCTGCGCAGTCCGAACAGGTTCCGGACAGCAGTTTGGCGAGACAGACGCGACAGATTAATTTGCGCGTCAAGTGCGAACCTGGAAAACCGCTGAAGATCTACTGCAACACCTGCGGCTGCGGATCAGATGGATTGTCGACCGTGTGCACGAGAAAGGCCTGTCCCGAGGGAATGTACAACCTGGACGGCAGTCTGACGAGTGCTGGACAGTCCGGACAGGTTCCGGAGAACAGTTTGGTTAGACACACGCGACAGATTAATCTGCGCGTCAAGTGCGAGCCTGGAAAACCCCTCAAGATCTACTGCAACACCTGCGGCTGCGGATCAGATGGATTGTCGACCGTGTGCACGAGAAAGGCCTGTCCCGAGGGAATGTACAACCTGGACGGCAGTCTGACGAGTGCTGGACAGTCCGCACAGGTTCCGGACAACAGTTTGGTTAGACAGACGCGACAGATTAATTTGCGCGTCAAGTGCGAGCCTGGAAAACCCGTCAACATCTACTGCAACACCTGCGGCTGCGGACCCGATGGATTGTCAACCGTGTGCACGAGAAAGGCCTGTCCCGAGGGAATGTACAACCTGGACGGCAGTCTGACGAGCGCTGGACAGTCCGCACAGGTTCCGGACAACAGTTTGGTCAGACACACGCGACAGGTTGGCCTGCGCGTGAGTTGCGAGCCTGGAAAACCCGTCAACGTGTACTGCAACAAGTGCGCCTGCGGACCTGACGGCGTGGCGACCGCGTGCACGAGAATGGCCTGTCCTGATGGAATGTACAACCTGGACGGCAGTCTGACGAACGCTGGACAGTCCGCACAGGTTCCGGACAACAGTTTGGTCAGACACACGCGACAGGTTGGCCTGCGCGTGAGTTGCGAGCCTGGAAAACCCGTCAACGTGTACTGCAACAAGTGCGCCTGCGGACCTGACGGCCTGGCGACCGCGTGCACGAGAATGGCCTGTCCCGATGGAATGTACAACCTGGACGGCAGTCTGACGAGCGCTGGACAGTCCGCACAGGTTCCGGACAACAGTTTGGTCAGACACACGCGACAGGTTGGCCTGCGCGTGAGTTGCGAGCCTGGAAAACCCGTCAACGTGTACTGCAACAAATGCGCCTGCGGACCTGACGGCCTGGCGACCGCGTGCACGAGAATGGCCTGCCCCGATGGAATGTACAACCTGGACGGCAGTCTGACGAGCGCTGGACAGTCCGCACAGGTTCCGGACAACGCCTCGATGGCGCAGTACGAACCGTCCCTTCCGGACGTGCGATGCGAGCCCGGAAAATCCTTCAAGCATTACTGCAACACCTGCATGTGCGGAGCCAACGGTACCCCGAGCGGTTGCACGCTGATGATGTGTCCCCCGGATGTCTTCAACCGGGACGGCAGTCTGAAGTCGTCCGCGCAGATGTCGGACAGACAGAGGCGCGAAGTCAGCACCGAACAGGTTTCGGACAGTCCGAGCGGACCCTGCGAGCCCGGAAAATCCTTCAAGCACTACTGCAACAGCTGCACGTGCGCGGCCGACGGTAGCGGGGCCGCTTGCACGTTGATGATGTGCCCCGAGGGCGTTTACAACCGGGACGGCAGTCTGAAGTCGTCCGCGCAGGTTTCGGACAGACAGACGCGAGAAGTCAGCTCCGAACAGGTTTCGGACAGTCCGAGCGGACCCTGCGAGCCTGGAAAATCCTTCAAGCACTACTGCAACAGCTGCACGTGCGCGGCCGACGGTAGCGGGGCCGCTTGCACGTTGATGATGTGCCCCGAGGGCGTTTACAACCGGGACGGCAGTCCGAAGTCGTCCGCACAGGTTCCGGACAGCAGTTTGGTCAGGAAGCCTTTGGCATTGCGAGCCTGACAAAGCCTTTAATCACTACTGCAACAGCTGCACGTGCTCGGCCGACGGCGCGACGACCACCTGCACGATGAAACGGTGCCTGAAAGGCGTATGGAACATGGACGGTACCCTGAGGACTCCTCGGACTGAGGACTCGGACGAGGACTGAATCAAGGACGAACCTCGGCGACAGCGTGACTTAGAGGGAACGTGTATTTCTTTCTTTGTGTCGCAGTTCGAAGCTGAATGACTTGCCTATCGCAGATTCGCGATTGTTGTAATTATATGTACTGCCTGAATAAATGTATATAATATATATATATTTTTTTTGTATGGCCGGGGTCAAATGACACACTGAAGGCAGAATTTTTTCTAAGTCTCCCAAAGAGGTGAAGATGAATTTTTCTAAGTCTCCCAAAGACGTGAAGATGAATTTTTCTAAGTCCCCAAGAAAAATGGGGCTGAATTTGTTCCCCAAATTCCACAAGGATTTGGAGGCTGCATTTTTCTAAGTCCCCCAAGGGACTTTTTGATCACGCCTGGAATTTCTTATCAACGATTTGCGCCAAACACATCAGCCCCGCGTATTTCCGTCTCGCACACCGAAATCGCATCGTCGGACTTTCCTCTTTTTTTTACATCCTCGCCCACGAACCGCCACGGGGAATCCGCTAATCGACTTGATCCGTCAAATTCGCCGAGGTGGAAACGACAATGATGAAGGACCCCGCGAGATTGACCGTGTGTGCCGTTCCGCAGCCGGTGCTCCATCTTTTCCGCGCTGTACGAATGTATCGCGGAAAGTTAGCGCCCACTGGCCGACCGCCGGGCGAAGATTGAATTGGAGTCGTAATTGCGATCTCGGCTTTTCTCGAAGAGTCTGAAGCTATTTGCAATTGTAAACGCTTTGGGAATTTCGCTTCTGTTTTTATTCTCGTTTTTTTTTTTTTTTTTTTTTTTTTTTCGTCCAACTTCGATCGGTAGAATCGCAGAACGGACGATCCGGAAATCTGTCGTAAATGAAAATGAGCGGAAATATGTCGTAAATTTTCGAAAGGAGGATGGAAATAATGACGATCGTGAAACGCTGATCTGTCAATCGTCGATTCGTCTCTTGGCCTTGGAAATATTTTTTCATGAAGATGATTATTTATTTATTTATTTATTTATTTATTTATTTACTACGGGCAAGCCCCTTGACAAAAGTATAACAATAAATGGCCTAAACAGCAACCCAGCAAGTAACACACCAAAAATAGTACAACAAATATAAAAAATAATAAAACAAAAAAAAAATTTTAAATGTTAAAAAATATAAATTTATTTCGTGGAAGATTTGGGCAAAAGGCGCCACCTGCGTTAATGATCTACAGTCGTAGATCATTGTTTAATTTTTAAAAAATTAGTCACTATCGTTGAAAAGAAGAAAAAAAAATTGGGGACTGGGCGATCGATCGACACATCTGCTCGTATCAAAGACACATTTTCGATCCACTCTTCGAGTCGCACAAACCGGTAACGACCAGTGCTTTTGTGACTAACGAGCTTGAAGGCCTTTTGATTATGTCAATATTATGTGCCAATGACGCAATCTGTTTCGCAATTGTTCGTGTACATTCGCGATTGAAGCGACGGGTCAGATGGCCAGAGGGATCCGAAGATAGTCGAGAGATGACTCCGCGGTGACCTGTGACAGTGAGCTTGAGATCTGAAATTAATCTTCGCGTTACAATGAAAATGCTCCAATCAAAATTTTTATGTGACGAGATTGGGAATTTTCAGGAGAAGAAAAATTAATTTTTTTTCTACTCTTTTTTCGCGGGTAACACAAAAAAGGAAAAATGCAAAAATGTAAATAAATAAAAGACGAATCTTATTTTTGGTTTAAAAAAATGCCTCCTCGCAAAATTAACATGAAAATTAACAGAACCGACGGGTGCGAAGAGGTCGGCCGCGATAATTACACGACGTGCGCGTTTGACGAGCCTTTGGCGGATGCGAGAGGACGTTAGAAAAAATGAGAAAACGGCCGATAATGATTCCTGGATTTCCCACGTGTTATGCAAGCACGGCGATGACGAGCGCTCGCTCGACGCACCTCACGTCGCCGCTATATATATTTGCCGAGAAGCGACGGATCGTTCACAACAATATCTCTCACCGACGACGGCAGGTGAATAATAATCGCGAGACGAAAAAATTATCGACAGTCCGAAGATGCAGCTCTTGGTATTCGCACTTTTGGCCGTCGTCGTCGCTGTGTCCGGTAAGTCGAACGATCGGTCGTTGCGGTGTTAAAAAAAATAACAATAAAATAAATAAAAAATGGATTCAGGTATTTCGTGTTTCGTGTGTTTTCGTATTTTTTTATTTAATTCAATAGTAGAAGCGAAAAATGTGAATGTCTAATTTATTAAAATTTTTGCCTTTTTTTAAATGCGAAAGTCAAGCCGAAAAATGATCGCAATTTATTTTTCATTTTTTTTTTAAGGAGTCTCGATAAATAAATTATATTCGTTAGTACACAAAATAAAAATAAATAAATAAAAATAAAAATAAAAACAAATAAAATAAAAAATAAAAACAAATAAAAATAAAAATAAAAATAAAAACAAGTAAAAATAAAAATAAATAAATAATGCAACGATGCTTTTCAGCCACATCGCAACCTAAGCTGGCAATGCTCGCGCAGCCCTGCACTCCCGGCGAAGTCACGTCGGACTACTGCAACTCCTGCACCTGCCAGGAGGACGGCAGGGGCTTCGCTTGCACCGTCTACGAGTGCCCGGAACCGAAAACCAAGGAAGGCTGGAACTACAAGGTGAAACCGGTGGCCAGGCGCGACGCCGACAACAGTGGTACCTGCGTCGCCGGTCAGACCAAGCAGGTCGCTTGCTACACGTGTGTCTGCGCCCTGAATCCTCCGCAATGGGTCTGTCCCGAAGTGGGATGCATCTGAGTTTCGAGCGCCTCAAATTTCCTCTGAGTTGCGAGCGCCTCAAAACACTGGAAAAAAATAACCGTCGGAAAAAAAAAATGAGTGATTATAGATAAAAGGCGGTAAAATTGCGTCGGACTCCGAATGTATTTTGTTAAAAAATATTTATAACATTAAATATTGTTAAAAAATATTTATAACATTAAATATTGTGGAGTGTGTAGATAAATTGAACCTGCAATTCTTTGAATTCCATTTCGCAGTCGTAAATAGGTGATAATTTTTTTACAAATCATGTTTACAATGAACAGAAGAAGAAAGAAAATGTCACCGTTCCGCGAACAAGCTGGGAAGCAGCGAAGCTAAGATAACTTTGGTGTCGATAAGCCTGACCCAGTAATCAAATGCGTAGCGTAAACTCGGTTTGTGACGAAGCGATGTTGACTGTGCTCAACAGGATTCAAACGTTTTTTGCTGTAAATCTCACGTTTAATTTGACGATAGATTTAATCGCATGCAATATTAATAAAATCTTCATGATTTAATACAGATTTAAGGAAATGAAGTTAGTTACGTATTTATTTGTCGTGCGATAAATCTGACATTGATTAGTTTGAGCCAGTAATTAAAATTTTGTGGGAACAGACCGAAATACTCTTATCTACGTTTATGTAACGATTACTAAAAAAAAAGTTAGTCACTGATTATGATTCTGAGAAATTGAGGAAATTCGTGTGAATTCGTCTCCCACTCGTTTCGGTAGTGGAAAAAACACTCGTCGCCTCTATATAAATGAGGTTCAGCTGCTCGAAGAACTCACAAATAGCCGAAGTTGTGCGACGAGCGTGACGAAGATTAAACCGAAGTGTCGATAAAAATTCGAGCAAACGAAAATGCGCTTCCTGGCAGTTTTGTTGCTGGTCGTGGTGACCGTCGCTGCTGGTGAGAATTCGATCGTCGATTGTGCAGTTTTCATCTTTTTTTGTTCTGAAATTTCGGCGAAATACCATCGGCGGGTATTTTCGCTCAGATTATAAGGGAGGTGAATCGTCATAAAAAATGGTTTTATGACGAAAACAAAAGTGTACTTCGATTGCTTTTGATCCAAAAATTCGATTCCAACCATCAGTTTTATCGAAAAAAAAAAAAAAACCTCAAAGTGACTTTTCGAAAGCCAGATTGCTGAAAACACTCAAAATTGTACAAGATCTTTATATTCAGGTTACATGCGTTGAATTGTGTCATATTCAAATCAAATCAAATCAAATCGCTTTCCCGTTTTGCCCGCGCCTCCCTTAAATGATTCGATTCTGATTTTTTAAAGCCACCGCCCAAGTCGACGAGTCGTCCAGGGACCGAAAAATCTGCACGCCTTACGAAAAACTTCCGGGCGACCCCTACTGTCGCTGCTCCAACGACGGACGCGCCTGGCTTTGTCGATCGACGAGTGCCAATTCACGTGTCCTCAGTCCACGTGAAAAAAGGCACACTGTAAATTTGTCACGGTGCAGCGAACCTGGCGCCACAAAATCCGAACCTGGCAAGGTCTGCACCTGCCAGATGGGCATACCTCCGCGTTGGGCCTGCAGGACTCAAAAAAGTTGAAGAAAAATTAAATAGTGTCGGTGAGTCAATTACTTAATTACCGAACCGGTGTGCCAATATTTTCAGTATTGTCAATAAATGAATCATTTTTCTCTCGTTACAGATTTAAAAACAGAAGAATGTCGAAGAACCTGAACGGTCGGCTACACCTTTAAAAAAGTGTTTTGCTGTTATAATGACGAAATTTATGTTCTCCACTGTTCAAAAATAAATAAGTAAATAAATAAATAAATAAGTGAAGAAAACTGCTGTGTATTTATTTCAGGCGTTTCAAAAATCTTGAGATTTGTGTCTTTATATTTAAATCCATTTTCCCGGATGATATGAAATTTTGGACTGATTTTTAAAAAATTACTCGGGCCAAACGAATCGAAGAAAATTTCACCGTTTGGCAAATGAAGCTCATTTCTTGTTTATTTGTCGTGCGATAAATTTGACACTGATAAGTTTGACCCACTAATCAAAATATTCCGGAATCAGAACGAAAAATTCTCTTATCCACAATTATGTAAAGTTTACTACAAAAAATGTTAGACGTTGATTATGATTTTGGGAAATTTACGAGATTCGGGGTTTTTACGTCCCCCACTCGTTTACTCATCGGCCGACCCTTGCGCTCTTCGGTAATCGAGAAAGTACTCGTCGCGCTATATAATTGCGGTTCGGCTGCTCGGAGAACTCACAAATAACTGAAGCTTTGCGACGAATGTGAGGACAATTATAAACGACGAGTGTGACGACGATTAAACCGGAGCGCTGGTAAAAATTCGGACAAACGAAAATGCGCTTCCTGGCACTTTTGTTGCTGGTGGTGGTGGCCGTCGCTGCTGGTGAGAATTCAATCGACGATTGTACAACTTCTTTTTTATTCTCTTCTTTTTTATTTCTCTTTTTTCTTCTTTTTTATTTCTTATTTCTTTTTTATCTCTTTTATTCTCTTCTTTTTCATTTCTCTTTTTTCTTATTTTTTATTCTGAACTTATTTTTTATTTCTCAAATTTCTGTAAAATACCATTGGCGAGTATTTTTGCTCAGTTTGTAAATGTTTCGATTTTCATTTTTTAAAGCCCCCACCCACGACGACAAATCCTCCAAGGACCGAAGAGTCTGCAAGCCTTACGAACAAAAAAAAGACGACCCCAGCATGGTCTGCGCGAGCGACGGAAGTGGCTGGCTGTGCGAGCTGAACGATTTTTCACGCCGAAAAAGGAATGTGATACTTTCACCACGGTGCTTTCCTGGCGACACAAAATACGAACCTGGCAAAATCTGCACCTGTCCGTGGGGCTACAATCCGCGTTGGTCCTGCAGGTGGAAGCTACGCTTGAACATTGGACGACGTTGAGGCAAAAAAAAAGAAAAAGAAGAAGAACAAAAAATGGTGGCGGTGAGTTAATTACTTATTAATTACCGAATCGATGTGCAAATATTTCCAATATTGCCAATATTTGAATAATTTTTCTCTCGTTACAGATATAAAAACAGAAGAATGACGAAGAATCCGAACGGTCGATTAGACCTTAAAAAAAGTGCTACCCTATTTTAACGAAGAAATGTCTGTTGCAAACTGTTTAAAAATAAATAAAAAATAAATAAATAATAAATAAATAAATAAATAAATAAAAAATTAAAAATCATTAAATATTGCGCCCCTACTGTAATTCTGTTTTTCTGGATGACGAAAATTCGTAGAATGATTTTACTCAAACGTTTTCTCGTTAAATTCATGATTCATACATTCACATACATACTCAAACGTTTACTCGTTAAATTCATGATTCATACATTTCACAAAGCTGCACGATACTCGTGCAGCTGCAGAGGTCACGGATTATTTCTCTTATCGACAAAGTCGAGGAGGTCATTGAAAATATTCTCCGACGTTGATTGACGTTCATCAGTCGCGCTCTGAGTTTTTACACTTTTGCACGTATTCTCGATGAAAGACGCTGACGCGTCGCCATCGGCCGAGTCTCATCGCCGTCGCTCATCCAGCTACGTATTACAGTTTCGATGCTCGGAGAACGAACATCGGCGACGGTGATCAGTGTGGCGATAATTTATTCAACGCGTGACAAATAAAGTTTGGAGAAAAAATTTAAAAATGCGATTTTTGGTAATCGCGTTGCTGGCTGTGAGCGCCGTCAGTGGTGAGAATTGGATTTGTTGATTGATGATTATTTTGGCGATTATTTATTTATTTATTTATTTATTTTGAAATTATTTATTTATTTATTTATTTATTTTGAAATTATTTATTTATTTATTTATTTATTTATTTTGAAATTATTTATTTATTTATTTATTTATTTTGAAATTATTTATTTATTTATATTGAAATTTGCGTTTTTATAGGGTGAAGAAACACAAATTTCAAAGATTCTGGAATTTGTGTCAATAAAAAAAATCATCGCGGTTGGTGTGATAGGATTTTTTTTTTTAGCTTTCCGAATCTGCAAACCTGATGAGATCAGGAATCAGAGTGACGCGACCTGTTTCTGCAGTAAAAATGGAAAAGCCTGGAAATGTACGCTGGTGACCGATGGGAATCCGCGCGAAAGACGTCGGACGGTTTGTCAGCCGAACGACACGAAAATGGAGGCTCTCAGCGCCTGTTATTGCCTCAACGACGGCTCCGCCTGGATCTGCAATTCGGTGTCCTTTTCGCCTCTGCGCAGGCGGCGACGCGGCGCCATTAATAAATTGAATTGAAGTGCAATCGTGACAGTCTAATAATTATTTTCGAACGAAAATTCGACATATTTTTTTCATCATCGTTCCCGCAATGACGATATTTATTTTGCCGTGACCTCCGGTTTGAGGAATAAAAATTTGTGATTTCGAGGATTTTTTTCGTCTTTACTGCTTAATTTTGTGAGAAAAAAATTGTGCAATTTTACAAGAAAAAATGGTGCAATTTCATGAGAAAAAACTTGTGCAATTAAAAAAATTGTGTAATTTAGAAAAAATTATGCAATGAAAAGAAAATTGTGCAATTTTACGAGAAAAAAAATTGTGCAATTTTTGGTCGGATTTTCTGTGCCGATGAGAGCATTAATTTGTTCAATAAGTGAAAAGACAGCGAAAAAAATTGTAATTCAAGAGCGAAAAAATTATCGTCAAAAGCGTGAGAATTTGTTGCCACGTCGATTGACCCCGGTGACGGTCGCACGTGGCTTCCGCCCCGGCCGGAAAGCAAACCGGCCCGAAAAGTCCAATAGACTTTTGCCCGAGCAAATAAATAATAATCGGCTCATATCCGGTTTTGCGCGCCGCGCGAAAAGTCGACCCCGAAGCTCACTGACCAGATCAAATGTTTGTTTTGCGTCGCGAAACGCTCGTGATTCGCCGTCGAACCTGTGTACATCGGGCGCGACAGGCTTACCTCCATTTCCGCCGATTAACTGATTATTGTTTACGCGCCTCCCGTAGGCTCGGCAGTTAATTAATTAACTCGCGATCCCCCAATATCCTGTCACTCGATTTGCTGTTTAATCTGGCATTTGTGCAAATGGCGTGTATCACCCATGAATTATTTCCCGCGGATTAAGTCGAGACGGAAAATTTTCCTCCAGCTGAAATCCCATTTTTGTTTCCTACTTTTAAACGAATTTTTTTCATTCACACACGAGAATCCAAAATCGAAATCGAATTAAATACAAAATTCGGTTCACGAAAAACGAGTCGGAATTACGTTAAAAAAAAAAAAAAAAATAGCGACGAGAAACCCGAAACCCGAAAACATTTTCGGGTTTCGAAACCCGAAACATTTTCTTCACCTTAAAATTTAATTTTCTAGTCGCTTTTTCGTGAGGCGTTTTTTTTTTAATCATACAAAAATACAAAATCGTAATCAAATTGAAAAAAAAAAAAAAATCGTAATAAAATTACAAAAACAAAAAAAAATCGTAATTAAATTTTAAAAACAACAAAAAATCGTAATTAAATTAAACAAAAAAATCGTAATCAAATTGAAAAAAAAAATCGTTTCAAGAAAAAAATCGAAAAGTTGATTATTTCCTCAAATTAGATTGGGACGAAAAACGTTGCACAAATTAATATTAATTGTCTCCAAATTTTATAGTCAATAGTTTTTTTTTAACGTTACACAAAAATACAAAATCGCGTTGAGTAAAAAAAAAAGAGAAAAATAAAAAAGTGCGCTGTAGGAAAAGCAGCGAAAGCCCCGGCGAGAAACTTGAAAAGTTAATTTCCGCCGGCCGAGAGTTTCCGGGACGTGTCGCGCGCCGTGGAGTTTCCGCGTTTGCACTCTGCGCGGCTTTTAGCGGTCAAATAATACATGTTTTAGTTAATCTTTTCTAATTCCGATTCCCCGTCGGCCGGGCGCGCCCGGGGGCCATTCTCATCGGGCGGGCGACTAATCCGCGCGATACAGGATTACGAAACGCCCGACTAAGCTCGTCCGAGTGGATTCCCGATCTCGGTGCGCGCGCGGCTCTCTCTCCTTTTCCGCCACGGGAAATCCATTCGCGCCCTCTCTGTCGCGGCCTGGAAGTTGCCCGAATTCCCCGTTCCGTCGCTGCCGGAACACCCGCCAATTCCTGTCGCCGTCGTCGTCGTCGCGCGCCGCGCTGTGTCTCTCATTGCCGGGGCCGCCCCGAGTGAAATGAGAAAGCCACCGGGATGGGCTCCAAGCCGAGAAAACGATGCAGTCGATATCCGCCATCGATCAGCTTTCCACCGACGCCACCGCCGAAACACACCGTCGCCCCCCCTTCTCTACCTCTCCCCACGTGGAAGTAAAAAATGTGTCGCCAAAAAGTTCTATATGTTGCATATAAAAATATATTTAAAAAATATGCAACATATATTGCATTTAAAATATATGCAACATATATTGCATTTAAAAATATATGCAACATATATTGCATTTAAAAATATATGCAGCATATATTGCATTTAAAAATATATGCAGCATATATGCGACATATGGATATTTTCGGCGACATACTTTTTTCTCGTAAAATTGCACAATTTTTTCTCGTAAAATTGCACAATTTTTTCTCGTAAAATTGCACAATTTTTTCTCGTAAAATTGCACAATTTTTTCTCGTAAAATTGCACATTTTTTATCGTAAAATTGGACTATTTTTAATTGTGAAATTGCACTATTTTTTCTCGTAAAGTTGCACTATTTTTGTCTCGTAAAATTGCACTATTTTTTCTCGTAAAAAAAAAATACTAATTGTGATCTACTAATCATAATTAGTAGATTCAATGAAGCCTTCAATTGGTAAAAGTACACAATGTCGATTGGTCGTACTAACCAACCGAGATGATGGATGGTTGCGATTGGTTGGATGACACAACTACAGCGAAACCGACTAACCGCGATTGGTTCTGATACACAATATCTCGCTGATGCCATATTCCACCATGCCGGTTGGTTGGCACCTATCAATTTCGTGGTTCCTACAATTACACCGTTTTCAACGTCGCAGTCTTCAATCAACCACAAACCAATCCCGCAGTATTTGCGAAAACGACGGAATTTATTTGTATCTTAATAGATAAATCTATTTATCATTTTAAATAAATAAATATCTAAATATAATATAAAGATAAATATATAAATTTATTTATCTCTTTTTCTTTTATATTTTATATTTATTTTATATGTATGATTTATTATTTTATTTTTATTTTTTGTTGTATGCATTTTGGTCGGTTATTCATTCGTCATTATATTACACTGTATTTTCAAGGGCTTGTCCCGTTCACTGTCATATAAATAAATAAATAAATAAATAAATAAAAGAACAGACAAGATACTTTTTGGCACAATAATCTTTTTTTATCCGTCTGTACGGCACACAAAGTATTTTTATTTTTATTTTTTTTCTTCTTACTTTTTTCCACGTATGTGTTTATTGTGCAGAAATATATCCATGGGGGTTTGTTGTTTCCGTACATATGTGGCGAAGCGGTGTACATGGTTTACGTGGGTCCTCGAGGCGAGCCGTTCGCCGTGCGGCGGGGACAGGACAAGGGCGCGACAGTATAGACCGTAGTAAAGAATAGAGCTCGCCAAGCGAGCGTACGAGGGCCACTTTACGTAACTTATGTCGCCTTTGTTAGAGGACCTCGGCCTCGGTCGTCTTCGAGATTTCCGTTATTCCGTCGCTGTGCGTTACGTCCGGGCGGACTGCGTCATCCCCCCCTCGCACATTGTAGCTTCGCGAGCGAGCCGCGCAAATTTATCGATATCATTGCCAATCTCGTGGCTTCCCCACTCGGAGAAATTGCGGCTGCCCCGGGCGACCGCAGGTGACAACTATTGGTCGCTCACTTTTGTGTTACACGTGAATAATGTCACAGTGGTTTCGGTCATCAGCCATGTCGACGACTATGACGACTATTTTATGTGTATGATTTATTACTATTATAGATATTTTTATTATTTTTGTTTTTGTTGTATACATTTTCGCTGGTCGTTTATTCATTCGCCATTATATTACACTGTATTTTCAAGGGCTTGTCCCGTTCACTGTCAAATAAATAAATAAATAAAATAAATAAATAAATATTAAGGTAGTCCTTGCGGATAATATTCGTTTCGCATAAATTCGAGGAATTTGGGAGAGAATTGCAAACACTTCTCGATGGTCTGAAAATCTGAAAAAATTCGTGCACACTAAAGATACTGAAAAGATAATTTTGCATAATAATAATTCAAAAGTGTTATTAACAAATTGATTAAAAAAAAATTGTTTAACAAATATTTCGTTGACCCAAGTTTTTTTTTGCACGAAAATGATTCCTTTATGTTTCTGTATACGTATGAATTTTTTCAGATTTTTTTTTTCTAATCTTTGAAATTTGTACATATTTTCCATACAAAAAAATACAACGCATTTTTACGTTTACATTGTTTTAATGTTAACGAAATAATTTCCCTCGTCTCTCAAGGTCACCGAATTAACAATTTGCGTAATCACAAAGTCTCGCATTCTGGTGGTCATAATCAAAACTTTATGGTTCATTTTTCTCTCTCTCTCCCACTCTCCTATTTTCTCCATCTCTCGTCTCTCTGTCGCATTACTTTCTGCAATTTTACGTCGTTGCAAGACGGAAAAGCGAGAAAAAACGAATTCAGCGCATCTTCGTCGTCGTCGCTGCAGTGGAACGAGCGGGGGTTGCACGAGGGGTTGAAGGGGGTGGAGGTAAAGGGAGGGGGGGGGGGGGTCGAAAGTAGAATGGTTGCTTTTCCTGCAGAATCGAGGCGTAGCGGAGTGGGGGGATCGATGGACGTGACAGAAATGCTTTCGCCCCGCGGTGAAGGTTTTTTCGCTCTCGGGGCGCCGCGCGCTGATCGTTAAGGGAACGATGACTGCAACGAACGACGCGCTTTTGCGACTTACGTGCTCACTTACTCGCAGATTCAGCCTCGTATTATCGTGCGCCACGCGCCGTACGCTCAACATTCATAAGTTTCGCCGGAGCCGAACGGGGGGGGGGGGGGGGCTGAAGGGGGGTGAAACGACCAGCGGCCGAGACGACCAATTTCCTCGGGCATTTGTCAACGTAACAGCCGGCGGGATTTTAATACAATTTCGCGGAGATGCGGAAAAATTGCTGGCATTGGCGAATCATTTTTTTTTTACTATTTCGCTAATTTTTACACATCGTCAATTTTCTTTTGATTCAGAAAATATTCACAAATCTTTACTAAAATTTTTGCATTGAAATTTCCTCGAATAAATATAATAATTTTTTACAGTTTCGCTAATAACAACTTCGCTCATTTTTACACACTGGTCATTTTTTTTGCTATAGAAAATATTCACAAATCTTTACTAAAATGTTTGCATAGAAATTTCCTCGAATAAATATAATTGCTGACTTGGAATATTTAGTTTAATGATTAATCGAGCGACGATCCCAAACACAGTAAATTATTTCTTGTACAAAAATAATAGTCGCCACGTAACAGTAAGAATTGTTAATATTTTGCTCACCCATTTTTTTCACAATTGCTCATAATAAAAAAAAGTGGAAAAATCATTTTTCTGTGAAAATCTTTTTTTTTAACATAATCATTTATATTAAATGAGGTATCTATGCAGCTATTAAAAAATCCACACATCATTTTACAGTCACTGCTTAATTATTATTATTAAATGACACCTACGATACAAATCACACCGCAACATTTTTTTTTTTAATAACAAGGATTTGCGACTCTGATTTCCAGTCACCTCAAACTATTCGCCACGACTACTAATTAACTCGCGTCTAATATATAAAAAAAAAATCCCGCGTCTCACGAGTAATTAGTAAAGTCCGTCAAAACCAGTCGACGAACCCAACTCAACACCCTGAAATTTCTGAAAAGTGTCATAGCACGAAAAAAAATGCGCGCGTGTCACTCAATCGCAACCTTTTTTTTTTTCTCTCCTTCCTCCGATGGACTGCGGGGGGTCCAAAGGGGGGGGGGGGTGACGATCGAGGTGGAGAATCGCGAGGCAGTGAACGAAAAAAAGGAGAGAAACACACGGCAAACCCAGAAACAAAAGGAGAACGACGAGAAAACGCCCCTTTTAAATATCGCGTCGTCGCGACCCGCGACGCGACGAAGGACGAAAAAAAGAAAAAGTGAAAAAGGAAGAAAAATAAGAATAAAAAAAACCGAACTAAACGCAGTGAGTGTGCAAGAGCGAATGGTTACGTTCGCTCCCTCTTTACACGACAATGGCTTTATACTTTTTCCTTCCCGATGCCTGCAGGAGAACCGTGGAAAAGCCCCCCCCCCCTTCACCCCTCCCCCCTTCAACCCCCTTCCTTCCTACGTCGCGACCACCGCGTCGTCGTCTCCTCGACGTTGGATATCCTGCTCCACCTCGCTCACTTTTATATTCCCTCGGTTTACGAATTAAATTAGCCGATACCCTTGTCGAAGGGGCCCGAAGGGGGGGGGGGCGGGGGGGGGGGGGGGGTGCGGTGCGAGGGGGAGGCTGAAGAGACCTCGGGACCGAGTCGTAGCCAAGACCGAGAATAAAAAGAGAGGAAGCGAAAAAAAAAAAAGAGAGAGAGGCGAAAAAAAAGGAGGAATAAGGCGAAAAAGAAGAAGAAGAGGAAGAAGTGATCCCTCGGTGTCTCACGAAGTCACGAACAAAAAGGGAAGGCAACCTTGCCTCGAGTGCCGATGTGAGTCGTGAGGGGGGGCGAGAGGGGGGAAAAAGGGGGGGCAGAGCCACCGCCGCGTCCACCGAGTTATACGCGGCAGGATATTGAAATTTCCTTTTCAGGAAGTATTTTTCTCTGTTCAATCTTTGCCCCCCTAACCGCCCCCCCCCCTCACCGCTTGTTCCCTGCCCTGTGGCTCTGTGCCCCCCTCTCGCTCGATTTCCTCGCACTCTTAACCTCCTCCGCATACGCGTTTTTCGATGTGGATCAATTTTTTTTTTTTTTTTCAACGCCATGGAGAGAGACAAATATTTCGCAAAGCCGCAACGCGATGATTTTTGTGGGAGGGGGAAAAATTATTAAGGGCGTGATAATGGGAAAATTGTGATTTATAGGGGGGAGGTGGATTTGGTGGAAATTGGACGTGGATTTTTCTGTGGACACGATTTTTGGGCTCACGAGGATTTAAGGGGTTTTTTTTTTACGATGTTTCAATTTTTCTGAGGTATTTTTGGATAAGCCTCGTCATAGGGGTGGCTTTGGGGAAATGGGAAATTAATGAGGAAGCTGTGCGCGGGATTTCAATTTGCGACCGTTTTTTTTAAGGATGCAGGAGCGCGAAGTATTCAATTCGCATAAATTCGAGAAAAGTGCGAGAGAACTGCAAACACTTGTCGATGGTGTGAAAATCTGAAAAAATGCGTGCACATTGAAGGTACTGAAAAGATGAATTTTTCATAATAATAGTTCCAAAATGTTATTAACAAATTGATTTAAAAAAAATTGTTTAACGATTATTTCGTTGACCCAAGTTTTTTTTGCATGAAAATCATTCCTTTATTTTTCTGTATACGTATGAATTTTTTTCAGATTTTTATCTAATCTTTGAAATTTGTACTTGTTTTCCATACAAAAAAACACAAATTTCAAAGCAAATGGCTAGACCGAATTTAAATATCTCGAAGCCCTTGATTAAGACTGGTCAAGCCGACCCACTCGAACCTTCAATGAAAAAGACTTTGACTGTCCAAGGGCGCGACTCTTGAAAAGCTATCGGCCTGCGTCGAGAATTTTAATGAAAGGTGACTCTCGAGGGCGTCGAAGCGAAGAAATTAATCAGTAATCACGTTGGAACGTTCAAGTATTTGCAGGGATACAAACAAAGCACTTGGCTTTCTCTTCACCTTTAGCGAATGGTATCCACATTCCTCGATTCACCCTTTTTCGTATTACCGACAGGTATTATTGGTCGCTTTTTCCCCCATTGTCGAGCACGGCGTTCGACGTAACTGCGACGAATGGGAAACGAACCGATTCCAAATTTCTATATAAACGACTAATTTATAATTAAACGACTAAATATAATTTCTGTTAGTCGAAATTAATTGTAGCCGAAATTAATTGAACTCTGCTATTATTTCCAGTTTTGAGTACCGACTTTCCAAATCAATTTTCAATAAAATAATGACTAATGTAGCAAGAAAATGATTGAAATAATTCGTGCGAAATATCAATAACCACACTGAGAGAAAAATTTAGTATTGGCAACTATAAAGTGACAACCATAAAGTGGCAATTATTTTTTATAGGTGCAGCAACTATTTTTCTAGCTATGATAACTATGATGCAGTTATCATAACTATTAATTAATTACCGTGAACTCTAAAAATAATAGTATGAATGAAAATTTGATTGTTGCCACTTTATATTTTTTTATTTACAATTTTCAAGTGTCGAAAAAAATCTGGCGCACTGAGTTTACGATTTTTCTCCATAATTTCAGGGTCAAAGGGCAGACGAACATAGCGCAGATTTTGCAGTCTAATTTCGCAAAAGGACGGACAAATTTTTTTAGCGATCCACGAGTGTCGAACACATCGGACCAACCGCAGTCGTGATCGTCGAAAAAATTCGTCTTAAAATTAATTAAAGGATAAAAATAAATTGACGCAATATCGCGTATCGAGTTCGGTGTCGTTCGGGCGAAATTGAGTCGAATCAATTTGTGAGAGACGGAGGGAAGAAGTTGGCGCGCACGACGGTGAAAATAAAGACACAAGCGGAGCGCGGGTTTCGGTGCCCCGCGCACTGAATCATCGGCCCCCGGGGACCGAGCAATCGAAGCGCCACCGGCTTTCGTTTCGCCAAGATAAACTCTTGCCACGTCTTCATTAGAGTTTTCTCGGACTATTTGTGGCTGGCGGAGGGGAAGGGAAAAAGCGAGAGAGAGAGAGAGAAGAGAGGAAGGGAGGGAAACAGAGGGCAATGGATATACACTTGGCTCTTATTGCCACACAGAAACAACACGCGGCAAACTCGTTCCTGAAATCGGCTGCCCGTTCGGTTGCAGCTCCGGGTGGGGAGTGTGTTGTGTTTTCGTCGTTCGCCAACCCCTACACGCTCTCTCACTTTCTCTCGGAGAAAGAGAGAGAGAGAGAGATGGCTTGGCTTAATGGTAGTTTAACCGAATCCACTCGCCGACGCTCCGAGCCGCAGTTGGAAAAGGGGAATAGTGCAGGATTTAATACAGGGGAAGGTATTAAATCCCAATGAAAACAAATCGAGCCATTCAAATGACGGAATTCACGAAATTAACCCGCGTGACTTTTGTGTAAGAAAAAAAAATCTTCGTTGTTTTGCACACGAATAAAAAATAATATATCGTTTTGCCGAAAAGTGTTTTGTCTGTTTTGTCCAATTTGCAAGATAAAAAATAAATTCCGTCGTACTCAGAGCGTCAACATTTTCTCGTCTTTTTGCCTTTTGAGAAAAAAAATCTAGTTAATGCATTTTTTTTTTCACGATACTATCAAGTGATAATAATGAAAAATGCCGTCGTACTCAGAGTACCGCGAAAATCAATTTTTTGCCTCCAATATTTTCTCGATTCTTTTATATCTCAAAAAAAAAATTTACCTCCGGAATAGTGCATTTTTTTTATACCCTCGAGTGACGATTTTATCCGAAAAAAAAATCCAAAATAATGAATTTTATTTTCTCCACGATACTCTCGAGTGATAAAAAAACGTCGTACTCAGAGTATCCCGAAAATCAATTTTTTGCCTCCAAAATTTTCGCGATTTTGTTCTGCCTCAAAAAAAATTGAGCTCCGAAATAATTACATTTTTTTATACTCTCGAGTGGTGATGATATACGAAGAGCGACGAATGTCCGAAAGTTCACGAAACACGGTTAAAAAAATATAAAAAAAAACAAAAAAAAATAAAATAAAAATAAAAAACGACGAAAGAATCGCGCGGGAAATTCTCGTATCTACGCTCGGGCTGACTTATAAGCTATCCGGTACATCACGAGCTGAAAAAGCCGTGTGGGACGTTGGAGGACCTCTAAGCCAAGATACCGCGTGTTAGGCTTGCGTAAAGCGTACCTGGGAAAAGGGGGGCCGGGGGGGGGGGGGTGGGGGTGACGGTAACACGGGTAACGAATGTTATTGATGTCCTCTCGGTGGCATCCGTGGCGAAGCAGCTCGTGGCACTCCCTTATTGTCATTTTATACGATACCACATACTCCCCCCCCCCCCCCCCCCTCCATCTCCCGGCTGACCGCTTTTCGGCCACAAATATCCGATAACGGCGCATACATTTCTCCCGCCCCTTTACAGACCCTCGCGATCTTCGTCGCGACCCCCCCGACGCCCAGGGAAAAAGCACTTTGCTGCATTGCCTCGACTCTACACTTTTTTTTATTTTATTTTTTTGCCTCCGGTTTGCAAATTTCTTGGGATATTAATATCGCGGATATTTGGAATTCTTCGACGATGGATTTTTGCGGAAGGCAACAGCAAAGACGCCGCTGCGTTCGCTGGTTTTGTGTATCATGTCGTTATTGTCAATTTGTGGTCGGTTTTTAATTTTCTTTTTTTTTTTTTGAGACTCCGTTTTAATTGACACCAGGGAACTGGATATTTTTGGCATAATTAACGCCTAGCCACGTCATTGAATTCTGGGGTGAAAACATATTTTTTTCATCGGCGAGAGAAAAAAAAAATTACTCGAAATTCCACCGAGCGACGAGCAATTTGACACATAAAAACCGATAAAAAATACGATGAAACAATTTAAAAAAAGGATATCAAATTTTCGATAATATTCGTCGTGAAATTCGTCTCATTAAAAAAAAAAAAAATGGTTGTCGACTTTGGCGATTTTCCGGGTGATATTTTTGTATTTCGTATTTTTTTCGTATTTTAATATTCGTTGTGAAATTTGTCCCGGAAAAAAAAAATGTTGTCGACTTCAACAATTCTCCGGGTGACATTTTTGTATTTTCGTTTTTATTTTTTTTTCAAATTTTTTTTTATTTCTTTATGCCAATTGCGATTCTCATTAAAGTTCTCACATTCGCCTCGGCGCCTCTTGGCTAATTGCTCTCGGCGAAACTTTTATGCGCCCACAGGCGCGTTTGGCGAGTAAATATGAGATACGTAAAGTCGCGCGGACGGCAGTCGTTTAAGGGCAATGCGTCCCCGGAGATCTCGCGCCACCTGAACGCGCAACGCGGGCGATATAAATATATACGGGGCGCTGCGGACGGGTGTGCGTCGCGTGTGAGCATACGTACGGCTCTCCTCCGACTCTGCCTCTCGAAGTTAACGCGCCGGGCGCATCGGAAATGCGCGGTGGGACCACCGCCGGTTGGACTCGGCGGGACGAGCTTTTTAGTTAAATTCAACGGTCGCGCCGCGAGGGCTTCTTACGCGCGAATAAAATTCCAAAGAAAAACATTTCACTTCGCTGCGCATTTTATCCACGGGCGTAGATGGGTTAAATTATGAGCGCGGAGTTATTCCACGTGTTGAGTTATATGAATGTAGAGTTTTTTTTCACGTGCAGAGTTTTTGTGTGTAGAGTTTTTTTCACGCGCAGAGTTTTTGTGTGTAGAGTTTTTCATGTGTAGAGTTTTTCGTGTGTAGAGTTTTTCATTTGTAGTTTTTTATGTGTAGAGTTTTTCATTTGCAGTTTTTTATGTGTAGAGTTTTTCGTGTAGATTTTTCATGTGTAGAGTTTTTCACGTGCATATTTTTTCATGTGTAGAGTTTTTCACGTGCAGATTTTTTCATGTGTAGAGTTTGATGAATGCAGTCGTGAATCCTCATTAGTTTAACAACTGTGGACTGATTTTTTAAATGTAGAATTTCACGAGTGCAGAGCTTCACGAAACGTAGAGTCAGTCGTCGTGCGGGAAACGTCGGGGAGACAATATAGACGCGGAGTCGGAATCTCCCTTGGATGCGAGAGTGCACGGGAAATTCTGGCGGTACACAGAGGCGACAACGGTCGGTCAGTCCTCGATCCATTTGCCACTTCCGATCAAGATGTCAGAGACGCGGCGTCCGGGCGTTCAGCACATGTGCACATATCCGGATAATGCCCGAGGCGCACCGCACAGACACGGGGGAACGGGCGAGGACGAGAGGCGCGTGCGCGAGAGCCATAAGCGGCGTGTACATGGCTGGGTATATGGCGTGCCTTTGGGATGGCTGTTATTAGAGACTCCGGAGTCCAAATATCATCAAAGGCGAAGGGACGCCGGTACATACGGTCACCGGGGGCCGACCGGTATATACGGCAACCCCGGTTGATTAACCGACGCACTGCGGATTAGTCACATTGCTGTATTTTTTTTTCTTCCGCTCTTTACGCGCATCGATTGCGTCGAATTAATGAATCAATCAATCGATCGTATTATCTGTAGTCCTTAATCGATTTGATCAAATATTAATTTTTCAATCGATTTGATAAAATATTTATTTTTGAATGGATTTGATAAAATATTCATTTTTGAATCGATTTGATAAAATATTCATTTTTGAATTGTCATATCCTGTCATATTCTGTGTTTCTGTAATCCTTGATCTCGATATTGCACAGTTCCGGTGCGACTGTGTATTCTCAAGCAATAACATCGCGAATGTGCGTTAATTTCCCAAGAATACACGTCGCAAACCTGGCCTCAATGTTGTTGAACGATGATCGTCCCTGTTTCTTCGTCCTTTCGATTTTCAGGTGAAAATCCTGTGACCTGTCGTTCCGGGAGCCACCTGGAAAGTTTCGGAAACACTTAACAGGAATATTTTTTTTGTTACAATTTATTAATTTGCTGTCTTCCTAACTTACAAATCTGAGATTTATTTATTTATTATTTATAAATTATTTTATTTATTTATTTATTATAAATAAACAAACAAATCTAATTTTCTATAATTTTTTCTATAAAAAATTTCAAAATTTCAAATAAAACATTTTATTTATTAAAAATAAATAAATAAATAAATCAAATGTCATCAATGATCCAAATATCATGGAATATAATTGAAGGAATACCTCAACCCCGATTGATTAACCGACGCACTGCGAATCAGTCACACTGCAATATTTTTTTCTTCCACTCTTTACACGCATCGATTGTGTCGAATTAATGAAATTAATCTCACTCAATCGCGAAGACAATTGAAACCACATACGTGCGAGGGCGTTGAAAATTGTTTTGAGGCTCTCTCGATGCGTTCCGGTATTTAATCCTCCATGGTTATTCAACGCGGCCACTCGGCGAGATCTCGAGAAGCGGGAAAATTCCGCGCGGGGTGCGTTGCGTCCTCGAGGAGAGCCTCAGCGCCGCGCGAGGGAAAAGAACGCCCTCAAATCCCCCTCATTACTCGGCTTGTTAAGTTTTCAACGAAGCCTCCTGCCCCGCTGCCGCTGCCGCTGCTGCCGCTCTCGCTGGAAGCGCGAAAGCTCTGTTAAAGAGTGATTTATACTTGCGGCCAACTCACCGACCGTAAATTTCTCACCCTCATCCGCCGGCCCGAGAAAGCACTGCAACAGAGAGAAAGCGGAGGGCGGCGGCTCTCAGTGGCGCCCAACAACTTATGGTGTCGGTCCACTCGGCGCGAAAAAGAATCCCACGAGTTTCAGTCACATCTAAGATTGATGGTTTCCAGAAGAGCATCGGACGCGGACACGCCGAGCGGGAAGAAAAAGGAAAACAATAAAAATAAAAACGATGGATATGGCTAAGTGCGGGAGAGAAAAAAAGAACGAGGGGCGAAGAAGAAAAAAAATAAAAGAACGAGCTGCAAACAAATGTATCATCGGAGTTTCTTGCAACGTGTTTGATTGAGGAGAAATGAAGATGTGAAGAAACAAAAAAAAATTGGTGGAACTCACCGATGGTCTTGATGGTAATGGAATTATGATACTTTGATTGAAACATTGTTTACAAATATTTTTGTCCATTGAAGACTGTTTTCAATTTAATATTTAGTATATTTTAATTTTTATTGGCCTCACATTTTTTTTTTTTTTAGATTCTGAAAACTGTTTTAAATTTAATATTTAGTTTATTTTAATTTTCGTTGGCCAAGTATTTTTTTTTTTTTAGATTTAACTGTGTAAATAATTCGTGATTAAACTGTTTCGATGTGGAAATCGTAGTCCCCATAATTTCACGGAAATATCAATAAACACCGAGACATAGATCGACATGCTAATCTGGATATCGAATGCGGAGCGATCGACGGACTACGCTGTGTTGGTCCGACCGCCGTCAAAATGTTATGTGGATACACACGGAGTCCCCGGTGTTCAGTGTCGTCGATATCGGACCACGTGCGCCTCTCGGTGTTATCGGCCAGGCAAATACGAGAATTCTCAAGCAATAACATCGCGAATGTGTGTTAATTCCCCAAGAATACGCGTCGCCAACCTGGCCTCAGTGATCGCACGATGTTGATGGTCATCGTCGTCGTCGTCTTGATAACTTCGGTGCCGAGTCGCGTCGTTCTCTTCCTCGCTGGATTTTTCTTCCTCGTTGATAATAGAGATAAATCGATTTGTGTCGGATTCCTAGTTACAACTGTGTATTCTCAAGCAATAACATCGCAAATGTGTGTTAATTCCCCAAGAATACACGTCGCAAACCTGGCCTCAATATTTTCAGACGATGGTTATCTCTATTTCTTCGTCCTTCGACGACGACGAAAATCCTGTGATTTGTCGATCCGGGAGCCACCTGGAAACACTTAAGGTAGTCCTTGCGACCAATATTCTTTTCGCATAAATTCGAGGGATATGAGAGAGAATTGCAAACACTTCTCGATGGTAGAAAAATCGGAAAAAATTCATGCACATCAAAGGTACTGATAAGATGAATTTTGCATAATAATTCGAAAATGTTATTAACAAATTGATGAAAAAGACAATTGTTTAACAAATATTTCGATGACGCAATTTTTTTTTCATGAAAATGATTCCTTCATTTTTCCGAACACGTATGAATTTTTTCAGATTTTAGAGTTCATTTTGAATTTTCACATACTTTCCATATAAAAAATGCACAAAATTCAATGTGAACCTTAACAGGGATACATTTTTTTGTTTACAATTCATTAATTTGCTGTCTTTGTGATTTACAAATGTGACACAGAGTATTAAAAAAATGTAATATTACCAACTTCTCCGACAGTACAGATTTTTACAACATTGTAATTTTTTTATGCGCAATTTCGGTACAAACAACAAATTCAAACATTTTTAATGCTAATTAACAATCGTGTAAACTTATCGATGTATTTTTATATTTTAACTTCGTTTGTTACATTTTCGTGGTCCGAATTATCGCGGAAAGTGGCGCAGAGGTAAAAAAAAAAGACTGGGCGCCGTTGACAAGTGCACAATAATCCAACGCTGCGCGCAACTTTTTCGACGAAAACTGCGGCTGAAGCCTAGAAATAACGGGACCCGATATACGTCACCAGTACACCCGTATTCCATTAGTTTTACGCTCACGTCACGACCTCCCCACCTCCATTTATGACTCGGGAAAGACTTAATGATGGCGCGAAAGCCGCGAGTAGCGCGATGTCGACGAGTCGTTACACCGCGGTAATCCAACTTGCGCGATCTCTGCTTCACGCTGCAGGCGTAAAGACAGCTTTCGCCTTCGCACCCGAGCGACGACATTACAGTTTCGTTTTTTCGAGACCAAACATCGTATTATCATTATTACATTAGGCATAAGTGCGTAATAAAAACATACAAAAAGATCCACGAGGGCAATAAAATTCACGGAAGGGCTAAACAATATTTCGCGGGAAACGAAGAATTTTTATTGATGTCGTAAAACCAGGTTCGTGATTTTTCCTCAATTTCTTCGGTTGGTGTAATTTTCAATCCGTAAGTTTAGTTTTGAACTTACATAAAAAAAAGTAATTTTTGAATACATTTGTTATTTAAATTTTTAAAAATTTAAAGGGTTTAAATTAAACAAAAAAAATTAAATAAACTTTTAAAAAATTAAAATTAAAAAGGTTTAAATTTGAAAAAAATGTAAAGGGTTATTTTTACAAAAGAAAAAAGTTATAAAATTTGTAATATCGTTTGACATATTTTTCAAATGCATTTTTTCATTCGCGTGTGCCAATCGGTATTATTGGTCGGTCAATAGCGAAACCGTATATCGCGTAGTTTTTTCCACGGGCGATGAGGAGCCGAAGCACTGTCGAGGGTTGACGACCCCCCCTAAAACTCACCCCGTATTTCACCCTTCGCTTCATTGCCACAGTCCAACCAGTCCGAAACGACGTCATTCCTCGTTTCGCAAAAAGAGTGGCTCCTTTCTCGATCCCTTCGAATCAAGTGAGTGTCTCGTAAAAACGGTGCCGCTGCCAACTGCAGCCTCGCGCCGCTTCCGTCCGTCCACGTCCGTCTGCAAGACTTTTCCACGCACACGCGTCTTTTTTTATGTCACACACGCTGTAAAAATGATGGGTCATATTTTCAATTTTCTTCTCCTCGTTGCTTTAATTAAAAACAGCTACGCGGCCCTTCGTAAATATGTTACAAATATGAAGTACAAACTAATGTTAAATAATAATAATAATAACCCACATTACCCATTTTATCCACATAACCCATATTTACCCCCATATTTTGAAATAATAGTAGACATTGAATAGCAACGAATCGTTCGAATATTAAAATATTTACACTCCAAAAAAATGTTTATCCATTTATATCGCGACAGACAAAAATTTGCGACTTCCCGTTAAAAAATTGAGAGAGAAATAACGGCACAATTTAATGATCACAAATTACCTGACGTTTTTCCTCCGCGTTCCGGTCTAATCGTAGAGAGAGAGAGAGAGAGAGAGAGAGAGAGAGAGGAAGAAACAAGAAAAAAAAAGAAGAATTTGCGGTTCAAAGACATCGGAGAGGCGTAGGTTTGCCCAGGCAGCACCTAATAATTCGGAGAGGCTGTGCGGAAGCTAAGCTTCGCGAGTTGGGAAGCTGCTCACGGAGATTACGAGCCAAAGGGCGGTAATCATATTTGCTTTTACTACAGGTGGGGCGCGGTTCTCCGCTCGGCGCGATATATATATATATATATATGTGTGTGTGTATATAGCTCGCCCGCGCCGCACCGAGAGTCGTGGGATTCTCAGCCCGGCGCTCACGTGCAAAGGTATCTTTTAGGGTTCACCGTTTTCGCGTTTCCATTTCCGCCCTGACTCCCACGAACTGGAATCTACGCGACCTACCTGCCTCCCCACCGACACGCTATTGAGCTAATCGGCGCGCAGAGTCTTCGGCTGTTTCAACGAAATTCCGCGCCGCGCCTCGCGGCAAAGATACAATTTCGCGCCCTGAGGAGGCTTCTACTGTAGACAATTATTTGCCGAATTGTACACAGAGAAAAATATTAAATATTAATATTAACGGAAAAATATTAAAAAATATTAAATATTAATATGAGCGAAAAGATATTAAAAAATATTAAATATTAATATTAGCCGGAAAATATTAAAAAATATTAATATTAATATCTAATATAAAAATATTAAATTAAATATTAATATTAAATATTAACGGAAAAAAAAAAAATTTTGCTACGGCAGCTAAAAATTTGCTGTAGCTAAACTTTTCGCCGCAACCCAAAAAAATTCGTAAATACAGCAAAAGATTTCGCATCACTCCCTGATTATTTTTGTACGTGCAATTTTTTTAACTGTGGCTCGTTACTCGTGATAAAAATTTTTGCGGGATATTTCGGTTCGGGATCGAGCGATGCGGATCCGGAAAAAAAATGTCGAAAAATCCTTGTCTACAGTAGAATCGCGCGAGCCACTGCAAAACCCTCAATAATTTCAATCAATCCGCGCAACACACGTTCCCGAGTATTTCCAACTTAATAAACGTTTTGTTTTCGCAAAAGTTAAATAAAACCCGCCGGATACCCAGTTTGCGAAATTTCTTCCTTCTTTTTTTTTTTCCTCCGCCCGGCGCAAAAAAATACCCGCGCGCGGAGAGAGCGAAGCGAGAATGCAATAAAATCCATTCGAGGGAAGCGTCTATTTTCGCAATCTCCTCTCTCGATATCGCTCGGAGCGCGGGGCGAGGGGGGGCGAGGACGGAAAAAAATTGAAAACAATTTGTAGCTGATTAATACAACTCGCGTTTCGATGCGTGCGCGTCGCGTCTTTTCTTCGTCATATTCTCCGCCGGTTCGTAAATATATATAGAAAAATATACGCGAGACAAAATGAGCCAACGCGGAAGCGACGACGAGAGCTTACAGTGACGACGATAAACAACGCAACTCCACTATTTTCTTGTTTCCTTCGCTCCTCCCTCCTTCGCTCTTTCTCGCTTTCTCTTCGTTTCCTTCGATTTTCTTCGGTTTCCGCGATTTCGCATCGCATCGCGCCGTCTCGCTCGCTCTTTCGATCTTATTATCACAGAATTGTTTCGCTTTCCGGAGTGTGTAGCCCGCTCGCGTTGAGGCGGGCGAGAGGCCTCGCAGGGCAAATCCAACCTAAGTGTATTGGCAGTTGCGTTCGGGTTTTACTCTCATCCAATCGAGCCGGACCTTTAAGACCTTTTTCGCTCTCTCGCTCGCTCCGCCATTAGCCCGAGCGGCGGCCCCATTCTCACCCCCGAAACAAAGAGACTCCGGACAACGAAAACCTTTTTCCACCACTAGTTGAATTAACACGAATGAATTTTCGTTTCGTTTCCTCTTTTCTTTTTTTTTTTTTTTTTTGGCCTTCGAGTCTTAGAGAGCCAAATATTTTTTTCACGCAATCTCACGGGTTGTTTGCGCTCGCGGTCAGGGGCCATTTATACGACCGAATGTGTTTACTGTCTGGGAAAAAAATGTTTCCTCTGTTTTTCACGTTCCCCCTTTTTTGCGAAAAATCCCGCGCAATTTTATTCTCAAAAAATGTCTCGGGAATTGCGAATAAAATGAGTACGTCTTTTTATCCGCGAAAAAATCTGGTTGACGGAACCAGATTCTACTTATCATTAATAAAATTCTTTGCTTGACGGTCGGCCAAGTAGACTTGTATTGATTTAAAATCTTTTTTTTTATTTGACACGAATGTATTTTCAATAAATAAATGTTTCAATAAAAACAATTAATACGGGTTTAAAAAATATATATTCCTCTATCCTCAATAGCAGATAAATTTGATTATTTTCAGGGGTTTGTGAACATTCAATGTATAATAAATAACTAAATAAATAATAATTACAGCTCCACTCAAGCGATGAATATTGCTAAAAAAAGGTGAACCCAAACCCTCGTATTAATTCACAAATTATTGAAAACTTAAATATAAAAACCGTATAAAATTAGCGATCTCTTAAATTGACCATCATTTTCCCCTGCTGCAGAATATCCAGCTCACCGGTCACCGCGGGCGCGATTAGCAGGCGTCAATGAAAATTATCCGCGTTGCGCTCGAGCGGAGAGAGAATGACGGGGGAAAAAAAAATAAAGAAAAAAATGGAAACAAACCCCGCGCGATATTTCGCAATATTTTGGGCACGGAGAGGCGGCGAAGTATGGAGAACGCGTGTTATCGGTATTTAGGTCACGTGCCAGTGAGTTTCGGAGCGCGAGGCGGCGGCGGCGGCTCACATCCCACTGAACGTCGACGCCTTTGTGACATCGCGGGCGCTACAACCGCCCGGCGCCATAGAACCAGCGGATCATGCACAGCCGCATAATATATTCATGCTCTCCGGGTTATTCCCTCGTACGTGATGCGTGCGCCCGCGATAGACCGTCGTGAATGGTCCTTTAATGAGCGAATTCCAACTGCGAAACACAGAGAGAATATGACCCGCGCGGCGACTACAACCTCAACTAAATCCGCAATTCACGCCACCCCCCCGGCAGCCACCGTCGATGCGCGTCGAGCTCCGCCATGAAAAGACACACGCAACGCGCGTGAATCCGACTTGGCTCTGGCGTTTCTGCTTTTTTTCCCACCAAAACGTTGAGACAGGATTTTTGTTTCCAATTTTTTCGAATCCTTCGGCCGAGTCTCGACCTGCGAAAAAAAAAGAAAAATGTTATACGTTGGAAGTTGTTGCGGAAAATAAAGTTGGTGAAAAATTGAGCAGGGTTTACAGACAAACGCATTTTTTTTAACTCTGACTGGATGAGACTGTTTATGATTTTTTTTTATTATGTTTTCTTTCGCGTTAGAAGTTATTTCAGGAAACAAAATATTTGAAAAATGCGCTGGTTTTATGGCCATACACATTTTTTTCATCTCCGGCTGACCGAGTCTGTTCCTGAATTTTTTTAAAATGTTTTCTCTTGTTAGAAATTATTTCGGCTAAAAACAGCCGACTCACCTTTTTGATTTTTTGTAAAAAAAAAATCCATAAAAAAAATTTCTTTTCACAGCGAAACAACTACAATTCGCCGAGTGTGAACTGTTTTAAAAATGTTTCCTCCCGTTGGAAATTATTTCGGCCGAAAACTACCGACACACCTTTTTGATTTTCTGCAACCAAAGCCATAAAAAAAAAATTCTTTTCAAAGCGAAACAACAGCCGCAATTCGCCGAGTGCAGCGTGTTCCGAAAAACAGTATAAAAAAGGGCAATTTTTGAAAAACGGGTAAAGCCGGGTGGAAAATGATAAATAAAATATATGGGAGAAAAATGTGGATGCAAGAATTCCGGGTGTATCGTGGGAGTCGCGGGTGTGGGACCGCGAGTCTGCGGTGGATGCGAGGGAGGCTATAACTGTTGTTGGAAGCGAGTTGCGCACGTCGCGCGGCAGACGCAGGGCGAGGAGGGTCCTTCGACCGAAATTGATGAACTCCGGGCGAGAGATCATAGCGGCGGGCGCGCTCCTCCCGTGTATTGTCTCCCGGTTTCGGTATTGTATAGACTCCCGAGGATCTGGAGTGCGTTGTCTCGTCACACTATATACACCACGTCAGGGTTCACTGTATCCATATATATATATATGTATATTATATGTGCACGCGGCGTATATACACGCGGAATATATAGAGGAGCGCGCGAGTGAAACCAGGAGTTGCAGGGCTCCGCCGTTGTTATAACATTATTGGGAACAGCGAGAGTATCCCACGTGTATTCCCTCCTGCATCGTCGTTGCGCGCTGGCCAATATTCTATATTCCATCGAGTACGTCGCGGCGCCACCTTGCAACGCACAAAGAACCCGCGGGTCTCAGGGGCTACGGGAAATAGGTGGGATTTTTAACGCCACACGAAAAATTCACGCGACCAGCCACGAGGGTGTCTCGTTTTTTCTTTTTTTTTTTACGATGTTGAAGTTTGCGTTGGAACGCAACGAAATTCAGAAAAAAAAAATCATTTTAATTGACACAGATGATGAACAACGAAAAACAATTTTTTTTTCGTGACCTTAGTTGCTGTTGTGACTTTTTATACCTATTTTCATCATATGGGGTAATTCAATTTTTTTTTGTCTGAATTTCCTTGCATTCCAACGATGCAAACTTTAACGTCATATTTTTTGTCGGCTTGAAAAAAATCGCGAAAAAATCACAAGAGTCGAATATGACACTGGAGAAATTTATAAATGGGAGAAATAAAAATTTCGAAAATACATACTAGCTGCAGCACATTCTATACATTTTTAAATAATACGGTGATTAAAAATTGCACCTGGTATTTAATCGGTTTGTTAATTTTTTTTTCTTTTTTCCAGTATTTCTTTCAAAATCGCTTCGCACGCGAATTTTCAACCGATTCGCCGTCATTCGACCGTCGGACAATCGAGGGAAATTATAACGCGAGCGCGCCGGTACAAATAATAAACGGATGTATCGTTTCTCCCGGTGAATGGAAAATAAATGTTGGTCGAGTTTAATGACGGCGTTAATGTCCGGAGCGTTAAAGGCGGGTATCGAATTACCCAACGGGCAGCGATGCCATTGTGCAATATTTGTTTGGGTTCTGCCCCGAAAACCCCGAGCGGGGGAGGGCGCCGAAAATATTCGCAGTCCGCAGCCATGGACGTAATGATTATGCGCGAATCCGCGATGCGTGGCTATGCACGGGGGAGCAGCGCGAATATATCTGAATATTTCGGCGCACCGATGTGCGAGTCAAGTCTGAATTTAGCTCGAGGGCTGAAAAGGTTTTCGTAATTTCACGAGCGAAAGTAAAAACAACGAAATTTCGAACCCTTTCCGATGAGATAATAATCTGAAAAAAATCAAGCTTGTAGAAGGTACCGAAGAGATTGATTTTGTATAATAATAATTCCAAAATGTTATTAACAAATCAGTGAAAAAATGAATTTTTCAACAATTTACCCGGTAACCCAATTTTTTATCTAATGAAAATTATTCATTCACTTTTCTGAATACGTATGAATTTTTTCAGAATTTTGTCTAATTTTTTAAAATTGCGGTTTTCGCCGCCCAGTTCGCTTAAAAAATGTAATTTTAAAAAATTAGACAAAAATCTAAAAAAAATTCATACGTATTCGGAAAGATGAAACAAATAAAAAAATTTTGAAATAAAAAAAAATTTGAATATCTTATTGAGAAAAATTTAATTGAAGTGTCAGTTGATCCCCGTGTCAAATAACCCCGGTCTGAGGTACGCGCGAAATTTGCACGAACAAAATAACGCCGCGCGCGCTACGACTCCAGGAATTTGCCGCCAATCTGGTTCTCCCTCTCCGTTCCCGCGCTCCCGATATCACTGGAAAAATATGGAAATGTTTTCGAAACCCTTTGACGCTCGCTACCCGGAAGGCCTTTCGCATCCGCGAAATTAAAATCCGTCTCAAACGGGCGGGTGGATCCACGGTCGGCGCCACGATGACGAAATGACGTAACCCGAGAGAAAAATATTCGGGCTGCGTCGAGAACGCACCTCGCGCAACAACAAAACCCTCGATCATTATGAAGTTCTCGTGATCCGCGAAAAAAAAAAAAAATTATTTTCATTTTCGATATTGAACATTTGATGCACGGTTTTGTAATAATCGCTTGTTGAATTATTTTTGCGTAACGACGCAGGGGTAAAGAATTAATTTATCATCCAAAAGTTGAGAGAAACAACCTTATTTACAGTGACAACGGAAATTTCGATAATTTTAAACCTTGGTGTCCATCAATATTTTCTTACATTTACGAAGTACAAAATATTCGCGTTGCTTCCTTCGCGCGAATTCGCCGCATGGATTTCCACCTGGTTATCATTGTTGAATCATGGTAATGAGTTTTCACTGCGAGAAATACGTTCAACGTTGTTCGATGATTTTAATATGCTGAATATATTTATTTTAATGACGGCGTTCAGCTGTTTCCGTGCGTTTTGCAAAACGTCAAAGTAGCGACATCTAACCGCGGACGGTGGATGAGCTGTTCAACAAGATCGCCGGGACGACTGCAGATGTTACGTCATCCCCGGTGCTTCGATAAACACGGCCGGAAATATTATTCGAACGCAACACGTGGCGGAGATGCGTCGACAGGCACGACGATTGTCAGCTATTGCCGCGACGATGCTGCGCAGTTAGCCTCAATAAAGAGATTCTCGTCAGTGTCACGGCCGCTGCGGGAAGCGGACGATGATTTGCGCCACGAGCCGTGAGGCCCGTCTGACTGATTTGTTGTTGGCTGAGAACAGGCAGACTATTAAAAATATTTTTTGGAATAAAAAGAAAGAATTGAGAAATTCTTTTTTTCGTTGAAAATATTTCCGGTCTCGAGTCGAATCCCGACAAAGAATAGAAATATATCAAATCTGTATTTTCGTCATAACAAGTTGATACAAAAAATATGCAAAAAGTTCTCTTTTCTCGCTGAAAATATTTCCGGACTCGAGTCCAAACCCGATGGAGAATAAAAAAAAAGTGTTTTTTTTGTCACGATAATAAGTTGACACAAATAATACAGAAACTTCTTTTTTCACTGTAAATATTTCCGGTAAAAAAAAATTTCACTGTAAATATTTCCGGTAAAAAAGGCAGTAAAAAAAATGAAAAATGTGTTTTCGTGAACATAACAAAGTCTCCTCAGTCAATTTTCTTTCTGGCCTCGAGTTGAATCCAAAATCCGCCTTTAGGCACAAGAAAGATGCTGCTCGGACTCAACTCCAGCGGCACCCGAGTCCTCGGACTCCTCTTCAAATGACACTTGGACAGAAGATAAAAGATCATCACTTTGGTCTCGAGCAGCGCGAACCTGTTGCCAATGCACATCCTCGGCCCCTGCCCGAAAGGCAGAAAGGCCGAGACATCCACTCGTGTTTTCCCATCACCGGCGACAAATCGTTCAGGATCGAATCTCATCGGATCCGGAAAATATTTCTCGTCCCTGTGCACCGAATACGTGGGGAACCAGAAATTTTGCCCGGGTTCGACGACGACGGATTTTCCGCCGGGCAGCGCGGCCGGCAATTCGTACGTTTTAACGCAAACTCGATCGAGAAACGGATTCGGCGGGTAGAGTCGAAGAGTCTCGTTGACGACGGCGTCGAGGTAGCGACAACCGTTGATCGCTTCGTAGCTGACGCTTTTTTCGCCTTCCACGGACGCTAAGACCTCGTCGACCTCCCGTCTCAGCTTCGCCTGAACGCCCAAATGAAAAAAAAAAAAAAATGATACATAGATTATATACAGCGGTCATGTATGGAATTGGGCATATATATTCCATATTAAATTTTTATATAATGAACATACAGATAATTAATTTATGTTTAGAAAATATAAGAACTTTATAAGTTATATATATGAAATTAATGATGAATTATGCGCTGACATACAAATACAAATACAAAATTGTGAGTCTGTTTATGTGTATGTTTATTGTATACAAATTTAATATGGTGTATATTATGATTTACTATGGAATATATATGCCCAATTCCATATATGAGCGCTGTATATAAACCATTTATTTTTTTTCACCTGAACGTCCTCGTTGATCGCCAACTCGTAGGCGACGAAACACATGAGCACCGCGGTCGTGTCGAAGCCACCGAGGAAAAACGTGAACGCCTGGGCCGTCATTTCCTGAATCGTGAGCTCGCGGCTCGTTCCGCGTGTTTCCATCATCAGCTGAATCATGTCGGGCCTCACGATGCCCTCGCGGTCCCTCGTCGCGATTGTTTCTCTCACGACGTTTTCGAAAAACGCCTCGGCCTTCGGATCGATGAAACGAAGATTCAGCAGCCGCGCTAGAGAAGGGAAACTTCGGAGCAGGAAGAACTTCAGCATACGCCAGCCGCTCATCGCGTTCGCCTCGCGGCCGAGGACGTAGAATTCGTTGCGAGGGTTTCGCATCGAGTCGACGCTGATGCCGAAGGCGCAGCTGGCGATCACGTCGTTCGTGTAACGCGTGAAGGCCTCCTTGGTGTCGAGGATCAGCGGCTATATCCGTGGGAATAAAGTGTGTTTGAGAATATATATAAGAGATGTGAAATTTTTTGACGAAATATATGTAATCAAGATTTTTTTTTTGTTCATCTATTTAATTCTTGTTAATTTGTATGCAAGTTGAGAATTAGTTGAGGGCGAATTAAGAGCAAGTTGAGAGTAAGTTGAGGGCGAATTCTCTGATTGGCTGTAACAAAATGGCTCTCATTAAGAAAAATAATAAAATAAAAATAAATAACAATAAATAAAAATAAATAAAAATAAATAAAAATCTGAAATTTTTAACGCTCGTTTCTGGAACCATTTCAGACTTCCGGGACACATTTGGTGCGGGGTTTCCGGATCGCTGTGTATACAGCAGATACAGAACTTTTCGCCGATGTATCATAATTATATATAACTTATATATCTTGAATATACTTTATTTCCACAGGACTCCGGCGTCGAACGTTCCGCCAGGCAATCCGTGAAGCTCCTCGCGCACTCGGACATGAGCGCGAACATCGACTTCATCTTGCTGCCGGTGAACGCGGGCGTCAGAAGATTCCGCATCTCCCGCCACTTGGCGCCCCGCAAGCCCAGCAAATTTTTTCCGAAGAGCGGCTCCTGCTCGTGATCGACGATCGCGCGGTGATCGGCGAAGTGATCGAAGCTCCTCACGCTGATGGTCTTCATCAGCTCGGGCGATCGCACCAGGATCGTCGGCACCGTGAAATCGTGGAAACCCACGTAAAGCGCGTCGTCGCTGATTCTGTAGTTTCTCTCGATCACGTCGACCATGTGGACGCGACGAAGGAGAATGGGAAGAGCGTCGCCCAGCAGGGGCAACGATCGACGGTGCAGGACGCCCAATTTTTCGAGGCCGTTTGGCTTAACGAGGAGCAAACAGCAGATAACGAGCAGGATGATCACGGCCAACAGGACAAAGGTCGGAGGATCCATAATGAATGCTCCACGTGTTGCCTGCAACAGTTGAACGGAATTAGCGACGATGATTCGTGAACGAATCACGAGGGGACGAATTTTACGCACCAAACGACGTCGGCTGCGACGGACGACTGAATTAAGGATGACGTAGTTCGCGGTGTTTATCTTCGGGTAGATAAATTCGAGACTTCAGGGGAGAGCAGTGGGGAGATTTGAAGAAGTTGCTTCGAGATCTTTACCGGTGAACGGCAATTGGCGAGATATATCGCTTTCTGCTTTATCGGTTGAGGATCGAGAGGCCTGCGACTCTCGTGGGGATTGAGGGAACTTGGGAAACGTCTGAACGAGTTTGGATTGAATAACTGCAGGCCGGAACTGATCGAATCGGTGGCTCGATTGGCCGATAAAAATACGACACTTGAGCTCGATTTCTCGATCTCTATCTCGTCTATTTCATGAGTGGTGTATCACCATGCAGCCCACCCGATTGCATTGATAATATGCTAAAACGACGTAATAATGGAGATTCAGCGTTAGTCATCCATAGTTATCTATTCGTGAGGAAAAAAAGTCTTCCGATCGAACCTTCAGATATTTCGTTTCTTAGATAATTTATTTACATTATGTTATTCTTCTTATTATCATTATTACATTATGAGTAATCGCCAGGTTAATTTTCTCTCATTTTCATACAAAAATCTTGACAAAATAATAATTAATACTGACTAATTTTCTTGCAAAATCTAATCCGCGTCGTCATTTCCACCCTCGTCGGACGATCGTAATGCTAATTTTTAGGATGTTGAAGTTTGCATCGTTGAAGCATAAAAAAAAAACAAAAAATTCTAATTAACCCAAATGACGAAGGGCACGAATTTCTTTTTTTTTCATTCCCTCGGTTGCTGCGGTGACTGTTTATACCTATTTTCATCATTTGGGTTACAATTTACAATTAATTACTATTAATTAAAATTATAATAAAAATGAATTATTTATAATTATAATACAAATGTAACTAAAACAAATAACAATTAATTTTTTTTCTGAATTTCGTTGCATTCCAACGATGCGAACATCAACGTCACAAGAACCGAGAATCATCATCCTCCTACAATCTCGCGTCTTCAACCGCGTCGCTCTCCCCTCGCTCCGTCATCGTCGTCGTTCTCGGCTCGACGTGAAGCCAAAAGCCACCTTTCGCGGTGAGCGCGAAGCTCCCCTTGTTGAATTCGAGTGGCACGAGGGTCCTGCGACTCGGTCTCAAGTGGCACTTGGCCAGCAGATGAAAGAACACGACCTTGGACTCGAGCAGCGAGAACCTCGTGCCGATGCACATCCTCGGGCCCTGACCAAACGGAAAGTAGGTGAAGGGATCGATCTCGTTTTTCCGACTACCCATAAATCTCTCCGGATCGAATCGATCCGGTTCCGGATAATATTTCGGGTCCCTATGAATCGAAAACACGGGAAACCAGACAGTGTCACCAGGATTCAGAACCACAGGACGTCCTCCAGGAAGCGCCGGCGGCAGCTCGAATCGCTTCACGCACAGCCGATCCAGAAACGAAGCGCCCAAATATTTCCTCAAAGCCTCGTTGATCACCGCGTCCATATAAACCATCTCGTTTATCGCGTCGTACGTCACCTCGCCGTTGCAATCCTGAAGCACTTGATCGATCTCCGCCTGCAGACGACGCTGAATGTCCTCGTTGACCGCGAGCTCGTAGGCCGCGAAGCACATGTAGGTCGACGAACTATCGAAGCCGCCGAAGAAGAAGCTGAACGCCTGGACAGTCATGTCCTGAATCGTCAGCGCTGGTCCATCTCCAGGTTTGTTCGATCGCGTCTCCATCATCAGCTGCATCATGTCCGGCCTCGTGATTCCTTCACGATCGCGAGTCTCGATCGTCTCGCGCACCACGTTGTGAAAAAATTCCTCGGCGATAGGATCGACGAGCTTCAGCTTCAGCATCTTCGACAGTCGAGGGAAACTCTTGAGGAAGAAGAATTTGGCACCCAAAACGCCGTCCAGGCTCGTCGTCTTTCGGCCCAGCACGTAGAAATCGTTCTTAGGGTTTCTCATCGAGTCGACGCTGATGCCGAAGGCGCAGGTGGCGATCACGTCGTTCGTGTATCGCGCGAAGGCGTCTTTGGTGTCCACGAAGCCGCGTTTTGAGGGGGGAAGATCGGCCAGGTAGTTAGCGAAGTTCTCGCCGCAGTCGGACATCAGTTTGAACATCACCTTCATTTTGCTGCTGGTGAACGCCGGGCTTAGGACGTTTCGCATCTCCTTCCACTTGTCGCCGCAGAGGGCGAAGAGATTCGTGCCGAAGAGAGGATCCTGGGAGACGTCGACGATTTTTCGGTGGTCCACGAAGTGGTCGAAATGCTTGATCGCGATGTCCTTTATCAGATCGGGCGAACGAACCAGGATCACCGGGTCGTTGAAGTCGTAGAAACCGACGTACTTCGCGTTGGAGTTTAGGTTGTAGGCCTCGTTGATGACGTCGATCAGCGCGCAACGCTTCATCAGGACGGGAGCCATGTTGCCGAATATCGGGACTGGCTTCAGGTGCGGCAGGCCGAGCTCTTTGAACTTGTCGGATCTTCGGGAGAAGACGAAGTGGTAGATCGCCAGGGCTGCCGTTAGGCTGGTTAGGATCAACGTCCACCAGACCATGATTGTTGGATTGAAGGCACAGAGATAGATAGATAGATAGATAATTTATTGCACTAGGACCAAAAGGTCCTCTTAGGCAATCCCACAAACAGGGAAGAACCACAAAATAGCAAAGCGCCACTGAGAGAGAAAGAGAGAGAGAGTGAAAAAAATTGTTTAGAGATTTTTTGTCGTGGTTTTTTTTTTAAGGTGGTTTTGAGAACTGGGACTGACACTCCTCGAACGCAGACCGCGAGTGAAGGAATTTTGGCTGAACGACGTTTTATCATTCACGTGTTTTGTGAGAGATGGAAGCGAACGGGAGACGCTGGGGACCCCCGGAGGCTGTTGGGAACCCCAAAGAACGTGTCGGAAGTTGATAAGCCGCGCGCCTTTCGCCAGGGAATGTCAACACGATTGAGGAGAGCGATCGACGAGATGCCTATCGGCACCGGACGTGTAATCGGTTGATATTGGCGGCTTGTGGACGACAATTAAATATTTGCGGAGGGTTAAGTTGATGGGATTTTCTTTTTGCGGGTTTTAATTTTTTTTTTTAGGATTCTTGTGTTATATTTTATAGGGAGAATCGGCCAGTGAGCGGACGTTTTTTATGGACGTCATCTTGTGGAAAATGTCCATTTACTGGTGACTGTTTATTCACCGGTAAATTAACCCTTAAATTTATTTAAAAAAATTTTTAAGCTTATATTTTGTCTAGCACAAATTTATAAAATTGTATCTTAGATAAATCGGGATAGCTCATTGGAAAATATCTCAAGGAGGGATGGAAGCCAATGCAAAGTTTTAGGCGCACAAAAAAATCGGGTCAAAATGCGAGCAAGTACAGCTGTACTGATTACTCATGACACGGGTTACAAAAAGATCTATGGTATCGATTGGATCCGAACACTGATTTTGTGATATTAATGAACAGGACGTTTGCCATTCGAAGTCAGAGACAAATATTCCGATAATATCGACACTCGAGATAACAATTGAAGGAGTACGATTATTCTTCTTAATTTTTTTCGTTCAAAAAACGGGGTACATCCCCGTTTTATGAAGACTGTCGGGCAATGGGGGTCAATCGGCTTGAAAAAAATCCCCGTGTGGCATTAAAATAATTCCTATTGTTTCCTGTTAATGACAATAATTCCGATAAAAGATAAGAATTTTTTGGGAGGTTTGGAACTTTGTGACAAAACATTGAAAAAGGCGACGATCTTTATTGAGCTCGATTGAAGATTGAAGCCGCAGTCCTTATTTCCTAATTTTTTATAATTCGTCTATTAGAAATTACGTTTTACTGAATACGTCAAGAGTGCATTCTGCGCACTTTATATCGAATCGCACGTGTATAATGAGTACACAAAACTAATTCTCCAAGTCGATAAGAAGCTCCAGCACTGTTGGCAGGTGATAAATCTGCGGTAAACCCCGGTAGCAATTTCTTGCATAATTCTGCAATCGCCGGATAACGATTGGAGTCAACAACTAATTCACAAAGCTGTAGATGAGGATCTACACTCTATGAAAAAGTCTTTATCGATTCTCCATCGAGGATCAAAGATTGTTTCGTCGTTGCATCATACAGGAAAAAAATAACAGAGTATTGAGTAACATTATTTTTTTATTATCTTGTTTTCAATACACACTAAATTAGACGAAAACGATAGGACAATGCGATGGTTATCAGATCTGATCAGTATCAAATTTTCGTGCCGCGCGATTTTCGATCTGAGGCTCTGGGAAACCCCTAAACTATTTTTAAGCATCAGGAAACCAGGATTCACTTTTAAAAAAAATGTATCGAACGTTTTTTAATCTTCCTCACAGAGGAAGTTCGCATATATTTTTCTTACAAATTTACAAAAAAAAAGGACGAATATATACAAACAATTCAGTCCCCTGAACGACATCTTAAACCTAAGGGATAATATAAAATAAAAAAAATTCAAAAATCTTCTAAACCCTACGCGACAATTTCAGAGTCCCGACGGAATGACCGTTCGGCGCATCTGCTGCTGCTTCTGCTGCCTCTCCTTCTGCTGCGTCTTCTCCCCATCTCTAGTCTCGATTTGAAGCCAAAATCCGCCCTCGGCAGCCAGTCCGAAGCTTCCCTTGCTGAGCTCCAAGGGCACCCGAGTCTTCGGGCTGATCTTCAAGTGACACTTGGCCAGAAGATGAAAGAACACGACCTTCGACTCGAGCAGCGCGAATCTGTAGCCGATGCACATCCTCGGGCCCTGCCCGAAGGGAAAATACGTGAAGGGGTCGACCTCGCTTTTCCGGCTGTCCATAAATCTCTCGGGATCGAATTTCTCCGGCTCCGGATAGTACTGAGGATCCCGATGAATCGAGTAAACGGGAAACCAGACGGTCGTCCCGGGTTGTATCGTGACCGGTTCGCCACCGGGAGTCGCTGGCGGCAGCTCGAAAGCCTTGACGCACCTTCGATCCAAAAACGGAGCCCCCGGATATTTCCTCAAACCCTCGTGAATCACCGCGTCAAGATACTTCATGTCGTTGATGACATCGTACGAAGGCTCGCCGTCCGGACTGTCCTCAACCACGGAGTCGATCTCGTCCTGCAGCCTCCGCTGGATGTCCGGATTAACCGCCAACTCGTGAGCCAGGAAACACATGAAAGCTGAAGTCGAGTCGAAGCCCGCGAAGAAGAATCCGAAGGCCTGAGCCGCCATGTCCTGGATCGTTAATTCCGGCCCTTCGCCAGCTTTTCGGCCTCGAGTTTCCATCATCAACTGCAGCATGTCGGGCCTCGTGACGCCCCGTCTGTCTCTGTCCTCGATCGTCTCCCTCACGATGCCCTCGAAGAATTCCGACGCGATTTTGTCGATCAGCCGGACGTTGAGGAACTTGAAGAGCCTCGGGAAACCCGAGAGGAGGAAGAATTTCACCGTCAGCAGACCCTCCAGCTTCGTCGTCTTTCGGCCCATCACGTAGAACTCGTTTTGAGGGTTTCTCATCGAGTCGCAACTCATGCCGAAGGCGCAGGAAGCGATCACGTCGTTGGTGTATCGCGTGAAGACGTCCTTGACGTCCAGCACGTTGGGTTTTTCGGCAGATTGCTCGGCCAGGCAACTCGCGAAATTCGTGCCGCAGTCCGACATCAGTTTGTACATCGCCTTCATTTTGCTGCTGGTGAACGCCGGGGTCAACAGGCTTCGCACTTCTTTCCAGGTTTCGCCGCGGATCGAGAAGAGATTCTTGCCGAAGAGAGGATCCTGCTTGACGTCAACGAAGCCTCGGTGATCCACGAAGTGGTCGAAATTTTTTACCGCGATGCTTTTGATGAGTTGCGGTGATCTGACGACTATGATTGGCTCGCTGAAGTCGTAGAGTCCGACGTATTCAGCTTTGTCGCTGAGACGGTAGACGTTGTTGATCACCTCGACCACTGGACATTGACGGAAAAGCGCCGGCGCCATGTTGCCGAAAATTGGGACTGGCTTGATGTGCAAAATTCCGCATTTCTCGAACCAGGTTCGACGGAAATAGAGATAGTAGATGATGAGGAAGCCAACGAGAAGCGCGAGAATCGAGGTGAAGCAATTTTCCATTGTTGAGACTTTGGGGTGAGAGACACTTTTGGTGAGTTTTTCGGATTTTTGTGGACCGAAGCAGTGCGAAACGGTTTGAGGGCTGGACGAATAAGTTGGAACCAACCGCAAGGCCTGCCTCGTCTATGACTGAAATCCGATTGACGAGCGGGGCTGTATAAATGGATGTCTCGTCTTTCGATAAAAGATTGGCGCGACTCCCGGGGGATGCCCCAAAATTGATTCGGATGGCGATAAAGTGAAGTGTGAGGTAAGACGCCAGTTACTCACTCAACTTCGGTAGCTATGTGGGGATAAAGATAATCTGGTGTTGCGGCTAAACGAGTCAATTGAAGATGCATTTTTTGGTGTATAAGTAACTTTTTTTAGAAGCTATCGTCAACATTGTGATGAAGTTTTCAAAGTTTACGAAATCGAGAGCAAACTATGCTTTTGTAAAAATCATGCGTGAGGTACATTTTTCGCGAAATTTTTTTTTTCGACTTCGCAAAGTTTGTGGACCCTATCCGACGGGAAATTTTGCGCTGACTCCGAAAAGCACCATTGTTTACCCGAAAATTGAAAATTCGACGAGAAAATCGGAAAAAATGATTTTTCACTTTTTTCGAAATTTCGTCGCTTCACTAAAGTTGGGGTTACTTTTTTTTGGATCGGTCGAACCTGGATTTTCTTTTTGCATTTGAGAGAGAACTCTACAACGAAAAGAAAGCTGCAAGGCGGAACGCGATATCTTGATTTCTGCATTTTTTACAGAATTAAATCCAGACCTCCAAAAAATCGCCCTTTGAAAAAATTGCGATTTTTGAGGGTTCAACTTTAAAATTCTGTGAAAAATTCAGAAATCAAGATATCGCGTTCCGCCTTGCGGCATTTTCTTCGTTATTGACTTTTCTTTCGAACTAAGGAAGAAAATCCAGGTTCGATCGATCAAAAAAAAAGTAAACCCAATTTAAGTAAACTGAAACCTGGGTAAGCGCGCGAAGTGCGCGTAGTGTCCTTACAAAAAGTTCACCACAGTTTCTTATACCGACTGCGGTATTTCACTTAGTCAATCAAGCCCATTACCGTGTTTACCTTCCTCCGAAAACAAAGCGAATGACTCAACAAGACGCACATTCTTTTTTATCCCCGGCGATACAAAAAATCGGCGCAGCGCAAGTCATGCAAGCGCCACCGATACCGCACGCTCCCTTCTCGAAGCTGCGATAAAAAATACATATCAATAGCTTCTCAATCATCCAATAAACGATACGGACACAACGAGCGGAAGATACGATCCACTCGCGCGGGTCGAGAGTGACACAGCACTCGCACCGAATGTAAAGCAATCGCGGCCGTATTATCCGCCGTAAATCATGCACTTGGCCGTGACGTACTCCTCGTCTCCGCGTGTATCTGTCTCGGAGCGACCTTGAGGGCAGCCAGCGAGTGCGATTGAGACTCTCAAGAGTCGCGGCGCCCGACTCCGCGGACTCTGGTATTGTTATCGTCAGTCCGCGGGACCAGAGCGATTCTGCGATTCCCTTCTTGAAACAAGCGGTTCAGTCGCGGTTGGAAAGCCACGAGTGAAGCACTCGACTCTTCCAACTGCACAGAGAAAAATATTAAGGACTGACAACAAAAGTTTCGCTACGGTAGCTAGAAATTTGCTGTGGCAGCTAAACATTTAGCTGCAAAAAAAAAAATTCGTCAATGTAGCAAAAAATTTGTCATCACTTCCTGATTATTTTTCTCCGTGTATCATCGTCAACGCAAACCGCGTTCCAAGTGTAAAAAAAAAAAGTTCAAAGAAGCCTCGACAACTTCCACTGCGACATGGATTTGTTGGTGCTGATTCTGAGCCTCCTGGCCGGGCTCCTCGCGGTCTACCACTACGTGAACCGCAAGATCGGCCGCCTCGAGGAAATGGGCATCATCCACGAGAAGCCGCTGCCGATTCTCGGCAACATGGCGTCCACGATGTTCCGCCGCTCGCCGCTCGTCGAGTCCATCAACCGCGTCTACAAGCTCAACGAGCACGCGGAATACGTTGGTTTCTACGACTTCGCCGAGCCGGTGATTATGATCCGTTCGCCGGCTCTGGTGAAGAGCCTGACGATCAAGAACTTCGACTACTTCGTCGATCACCGGGGCTTCGTGGACGCTGTGCAGGTGAAAGAAAAATTCTACCCTGACCCGACTTCACACTTGAACCTTAAATCATATTATAGTCCATATTAAATTTGTATCCAATGAACATACAAATAAACAGACTAATAATTTAGTACACGGTCTGTATATAGTCAGCGCATAATTCATCATTAATTTCATATATATAATTTATAAAGTTCTTAGATCTTCTAAGCATACATTAATTGTCTGTATGTTCATTATTATGTACAAATTTAATACGGAATATATATGCTTAATTCCATACATGAGCGCTGTATATAATCTATATATAAACGATTTTTTTTCACTTGGGTGTGCAGGATCCCCTCTTCGGCAAAAACCTCTTCTCGCTGCGCGGCGACAAGTGGAAAGAGGTGCGAAACCTCCTGAGCCCCGCGTTCACCGGCAGCAAGATGAAGGCCATGTTCAAGCTCATGTCCAACTGCGCCCGCAACTTCGTCGACTTTCTCGCCGAGCGCGCGGTCGACGCGCCTCACGTTGTCAACGCCAAAGACGCCTTCACGAGATACACCAACGACGTAATCGCCACCTGCGCCTTCGGCATCAGCGTCGACTCCATGAGGAATCCGAACAACGATTTCTACACCCTCGGCCGAAAGGCCACGAATTTAGAGGGCATTTTGTCACTCAAGTTTTTCCTGCTTCGCAGCTTTCCGAGGATCTCGAAATTATTTAATATAAAACTGATCGATACGAAGATCGAGGAATTTTTTGAGGACGTCGTGAGGGAAACCATCGCGACGAGGGACAAACAGAGTATCACCAGACCCGACATGATCCAGCTTATGATGGACGCTCGAGGAAAACCCGACGCGCCGGAACTCACGATTCAGGACATGACGTCACAGGCCTTCATTTTCTTCTTCGGAGGCTTCGACACCTCGTCGTCCCTCATGTGTTTCATTGCCTACGTCATAGCTTTTTATCCGGACGTTCAGGCGAGGCTTCGGGAGGAGGTGGACGAGGTGATGACGGCGACCAACGGCGAGCCGACCTACGAGGCCGTCAACGGGATGGAGTATCTTGACGCGGTGATCAGCGAGACCCTCAGGGTCTACCCGATCGCTGGATTTCTCGACAGACTTTGCGTGAAGCGATTCGAACTGCCGCCCGCGTTTCCAGGCGCGAAACCCGTGACCATCGAACCGGGTCAGAATATCTGGCTGCCTGTTTATTCCTTTCATCGGGATCCAAAGTATCACACGAATCCCGAGGAATTCGATCCAGAGCGATTTATGGGCGAGAGGAAGAACGATGTCGATCCGTTCACGTATTTCCCCTTTGGTCACGGCCCCAGGATTTGTATCGGCAACAGATTCGCGCAGCTCGAGACGAAGGTGTTGATTTTCCATCTGATCGCCAGGTGTCGGCTGAAGACGGCCGCGAAGATGATCGTCCCGTTGGAGTTAAGCGCCAGCAGCTTCGCCATGACCGCCAAGGGAGGATTTTGGATCGAGCTGGAAGCGAGAGACGCGAGCGAGGTCAGAGGGCCGAGCTGCAACGGCGCGAGTGTTAAGACTAATGGAATTTCGAAGGATTTGTAAATGGGGGCGAAGGAAATGTCGGTGGGGTTTTTTTTAACCCTCCGTGGTCACTCTGGGTCGATTCGACCCGAGATCGATCTTTTTGACCGCCATCTATCGATAGTTTGGAATATCCTTTTTTCCATGATTTTTTTTATTCTACAAACGACTTCAAATTTCGGAATAAATGCCTTTTTTGTGGCGGGCACTAGGATAGTATTTTTTATGAAAAGTATTATATTTAGAGAGTATCGGGTTAAAATTTGAGTTAAATCGATCTTTTATTTACGGAGATATGATTTTTTTTAGTGAAAAAACGTCTTTTTTTCGATCTTTCAGCTTCATTAATTTTTTTAAATATCGCAATTTAATATCGGGAAATTTATTTTTTTGTAAATTATCTACAAAGTTTAAAGTATATTCTGTAATTTTTTTATATTTTTCACACCGGTAGTTTGGTCGCAATACGCGGTCAAATATGGTCCGGATGAAATCGACCCAGAGTGACGACCGTGAACGGTGGGAAAAGTGTGACCACGAAGGGTTAATGCTTGTTTGAGGCGGAATGGCTCGTGTACGGATCACCTGTAGTTTTTGCAGTGACTTGCAGTCTCTGATGTTACGTTATCGTTATATTGTGATGATAATCGTTATCTATTTTAAGCGTCAGCGGGTAAACATGTTTTGATGCATGAACGAGGGGTGCTTGCAATTGCACATTCTTGTACTACTATTTGTTATCTTTTTATAACGTTGACTCTGGGTAAAAGTGTGATAGGGAATCTGCTGAAATAAACGCAACTGCTGTTTTATCTTTCTCTTTTTCACTACTTTTTTGCTGTTCCTCGGCTTATCGACGCACACCGCTCTGCTTTTAATTTGATTCTTCGCTCCAATTGGATTTCTTTGAGATCCGTCTAATTAATCATTAAGATTCGGCCGTCTAATTAATCATCTTTGTGGTGATTAATTAGAAGTTTCAAGTATGATCGATGTATAATTTTTTTTTAGGGAAATCATTTTATATTAGACAAATCAACGTAACTCGCTGACGCAAATAATGTTAACATTCGCCTTACTAAAATAAACGCAAGAACTCGCGATAATTTAGTTTAATTTTTTTTTTGTTAAAGGGATTTTTCATTTAGTCTCTTTTCGCTCCAGGGGCCGCCTTAAGTGGATTAACGTTACGCTCCTGCGATTTTTCGCTTCCTCCATCAGTGACCGACGGAATTGTCCGTTCGACTGTGACTAACTTGCTCTCGAGCGGCGTCCCCAGCGCCGCCGGACATCCTTGAGAGGCCGGGGCTAAAGCCCAGGATATTGCAAACGATGCGGGATCAGCGTACGGAAACAAAGCGCGCACTTCGCAACATATTAGCGCCGGCCCCGGCGCCGAGCACTACCGCTTGTCGCTCTTCATTACATCAACGCCTACTACTAACAGTCTGTTCTAATTGGCTCCAAGTTCACTTAGCCCGTGGATCTGCCGCCCCGTGAATCCAGAACGGAAGAACAGGGAGACACCTTCCTACAGTAGATCAACGCTCGGAAGCTTTGATGGCTGGAGACTCGGTTTGTGTTGATACAACTGTGGCGTTTTGTCAAAGGACGTCAGAATTTCAGATTCTTTAGTGACGAATCGAAATATTTGTTTCTTTGGCTCGTCCTCACTTCGTATTGTTGCTGTTATTTTTCTCGTGCATTTTTCCACGAATATTTGTATAACAACATTATTGTATAAGATCATTCACGGCATGATTTGCTGCCCGGAGTTGTTGGCGGGGGTACTCATTTCAGACCCCAGGAGGAATGTGCGGAATCATGTTGATTTTTGGGTCCGTTACCATCGGACGAGTTATGGATTTAATGAGTCGCTCTCGTGGATGGTTCGTGATGGTAACGCGGCCTCGGCTTTTGTTGATTTTTTGTGGCTATGTTGCGCAGCTTGATTCGATTTAGTTTCCGCAATTTCCGCAATTTTGATTTGTTATTTGTTTTTGTATAAATTGTTTTCTTTTTCGTTTATTTTTGTTTGTTTAATTGTTATGATTTTGTACTTTCTTTCATTGTGACTTCTCTCTTCTGCCATTTGTTTGCTGTTTGAAAGGGTTTGTCCCGTCCATTGTAAAAAAAAATAAAAAAAAAAAATAATAACAAGACTTAGTATGATTGAACAGGACTGAGAATGTCTTAACAGGTTAAATGGCGCCGTTACCTTGAGTGTTAGATTTGACATAACAACAGGTGTTGATTACTTATCTGTGATGACTTCGAAGAATTTCGACTGATCTCGCTGGTAATTTCGAAGATACCACGAGACAAAATAGCGACTGAGCTTCACATCAAACAGTCGAGACGATAATTTCGATTCAATCGCGGAGATAAGAAAAAAGACGAGCTGGATTGAAGAGAATCTTATCCTCGTCTATATCAATAATAAATATATGACTCACGGTTCCTCGGCCTTGATCGACTTATTCGGTGCGTGAATACACTTAAAGAGTATTCAGGGAAAATCTGTGCAGTTTGCTTCTTCGGCAATGAGGTGGCTTCGATCTAAAAGCAGAAAGAAAAACACTCCATGAATTTGTGACCAGATTTTTTCTTCATGTTTTTTTTAAAGATGTACCGCAAACGAGGCTCGGCGATTTTTTTTTTTTCTGAATCAATCGATACCATTTTTTACGTTCTATATCGAAAGAAACCTTCACAGATCGCAAAATAGAAATACCTGAAAGCAAAGAAGCAAAAAAAAGTCGTTTTCCTCTTGTTTTTTTTTAAAGATGTACCGCAAACGTTATATAATCCCCTGAGGCCTGAGGAATACTCGGCAGGAAGATTCCAAAGCTTCGGAGTCTCGACTCACCCCCCCGCGCACGTTGAGAAACAGCGCGGAAGCTTAACAGCAAGCGCTAAGGCAAAGTTGCGTTGTTTCTGTAACAATGCGGCACTCAACCGCGTAATAAGTCGTTTGATCCATTGAGAATTGAGTGAGAAGGTTGGATGGTGATTTCGAGGGACGCGCGGTGAATGGCGGAGAGACTGCGAGGAGAGGGAGGAGGAGGAGAATGGGAATAGCGATGAAAGCGGCACGAATGCAAGACAGAAAGTGAAATATGAGTGCCGAATTAAGACGAAAGAGAAGAAACGATGAAAATGAAGACAAAAACGAGGGAAAAAAAAACTTCCGGGGCTTTTGCGACTGTAGCTTCGAAAGCTACCGGCGCTTTCATGCCTCCCCTCTTTCCTCCCTTCCCAAACCATTCGAGGCAGCAATCATTAGTCTCGTGAAACACACAGACGAAGGTATTCCTTCGAGAAATAGCTCGTAATAACCGCGGCTAGAGCAGCGATGGTCGTTTCAATATTTTCCTCTCTGCACATCGCGAATAAACATATTTGAATTTTACGGTCGTGTTGCAATTATCCGTATTTTAGTTAAATAATACGTAGTCAAAGCCCCGGATACGAAGGTCGGCAGGAGAATTTTTTTTTTTCTTTTGGGAATAAAAGACGGGCGGAAAAAAATTAAAGCCCTGCCGGTTTTTGTTCGTTCCACCGCCTGACGATTTTTTTACACGTCGCTGCCCACCGAACATCACCGGCTTACAGCGCAGTCCGAAAGCCAATGAACAAAAAAAAACAATGAATAATCTGCCGCCAATACTTAATCCCATTTCGAGATATTTCGCCGGTTGTTTTTTTATAGGATGTTTTAATCCATACAGAGTCCTCCTCTTTGGTTCCTCTCTCTCTCAGGACTATTTTTCTACACGGCTTACGGCGGAACGAATAATTTTATACGCGAAAAAATTCGCGCGGGACGTTTTCACACGCCTGGGAAACTTCAGCGTGGTCGAGGCTCATGGTTTAAGGTAGTCCTCGCGACCAATATTCATTTCGCATAAATTCGAGGAATATGAGAAAGAATTGCAAATACTTCTCGGTAGTATAAAAATCGGAAAAAATTCATCCACATTAAAGGTACTGAAAAGATTAATTTTGCATAATAATAATTCCAAAATGTTATTAACAAATTGATGAAAAGAAAAATTGTTTAACAAATATTTCGATGACCCAAATTTCTTTTTCATGAAAATGAATCCTTCGGTTTTCCGAATACGTATGAATTTTTTCAGATTTTAGAGTTCACATTAAATTTGCACATATTTTCCCTATAAAAAACGCACAAAATTCAATGTGAACTCTAAAATCTGAAAAAATTCATTTATGCGAAATGAATATTCGTCGCAAGGACCACTTTAATTTTTTTCGTCGCACCGAGATTTTCGTGTGGACTTGAAAAAAAAAATAACAAATTTTTAATCCGCTCGCGATAAGCGTCTTGGCTTCGCGATTATCAATTCGAAGATATCAAAGACAAGTGACACAGCCTAAAACTTAATAGGGCCCGGGGGACCCTCGGAAAATCTTCGGCGGGGCCAAAAGCGAACGACCGACGTTATAGGACCTCGGAGGATAATGAAATAAAAGAGGCGGAGGTGAACGGCGAAGACGCTTTAAAGTTTCCCAATTGAAGGCAATGAATTCTGGGTAATCTTTAAAAGGTGGCGGCGGGGTCGTCGCCGTCGCCGCCGCGTGAAGGAATGGGAAGCGGAGTGGGAGGGGACGGCGCGGCAGTGGCGGTGGTTGGATTCCGCGTCGCGTGGCTGCCTCGAGAATTTGCATAACAAAACGCGCAATTAATAAAGTTCCGCGGTGCAACCATGGCAATGAAAGAAAGAGAGGGACGTGGTAGAGAGGCCACCGACAAAGGAGCATCTCGTCCTTTCACCGGTTATATTTCGTCGTAGTCGTCGTTTCTCACTTCGCGTCGCCTCCGAGGCCGCCGCCGAGGTCTCGGCCAAGCTGCTCCGGTTCGGGCGAATAAACGCCCGGCATCCCCCGTGCGGCACAGACGGAAAAAGCGCGCCGGATCCCCCCCTCGCCGAACGGCACCGAGGGCGGAGATAATAAGTCAGACTTTATGTGGATTTCGCCGCGGGAAACTTTGTAATCTTTGCCACAGTCGCCGCGAACCCCCCTGACGTCCGACGTTTTCGACTGTCGCGCCCTCTGGCTTGACCCACCTCGGCGTGTAATTTCTTCAGAGCGGCAAATATCGTCCTGTAAATATAAACATTGTATTTTGGATATTGTAAATATTATATTTTTTGTTTTACATACGGACGAGAAATACATTTTACAAATTTATTTCTAAAATGTATTTCTCGTAAAATTGATTTCTCATAAAATTTATTTCTAAAATTGATTTCTCGTAAAATTTATTTCTAAAATTGATTTCTCGTAAAATTTATTTCTAAAATTGATTTCTCGTAAAATTTATTTCTAAAATCGATTTCTCGTAAAATTTATTTCTAAAATTGATTTCTCGTAAAATTTATTTCTAAAATTGATTTCTCGTAAAATTTATTTCTAAAATTGATTTCTCGTAAAATTTATTTCTAAAATCGATTTCTCGTAAAATTTATTTCTAAAATTGATTTCTCGTAAAATTTATTTCTGAAATTGATTTCTCGTAAAATTTATTTCTAAAATTGATTTCTCGTAAAATTTATTTCTAAAATTGATTTCTCGTAAAATTTATTTCTAAAATTGATTTCTAAAATTGATTTCTCGTAAAATTTATTTCTAAAATTGATTTCTAAAATTGATTTCTAAAATTGATTTCTCGTAAAATTTATTTCTAAAATTGGCATTCATTGCCTGATCCTTTCTCCGTGCGCGAGACGCTCGCAAGTGAAATCCGACGACACACAGAGCCCAAACTAGCCAACGGAAGTCGACGCCACTGCGCGCGAAAGTTGGCAAATAGTTTTTGGGCTCAATCCACAAAGTCTCGGCGGGCCTTTCGCGCGGGCGCGTGCCGAGTGTCTCGTGTGCAAATTCGCCGGCATTATTTATCAAACGAAGTAGTTAGGGATCGCCCAGACCCCGCGCGTCTGACTCGAGTAGCGAGATCAACCTCGAGGCAGCCCCGACGCGTCACCCGGTCGCGCTCTCGCTGTGGGCAAAAACGTGGCGCGGCGACACCAACCGCCAAGAATCGGTTTAAGTTCGGGGCAAACACTTCGGCTGACTCAACCCGCCGCCGTTAAGACGACGCACCGCTTTCTGCTTAATATTTCAGAGCGTCGGCGGAGCGAACTTCATGCATACTTGTGTGCTGCATCGTCCTCCGTCGCAGCCTCTTCGGAAGTTAAAGATACGGTTGGCACAGACACGTGAAAAAATAAAAAATAAAAATAATTATATAAAATTATATATATCGGCGAAAAGTTTATTTATTTATTTTACAATGGACGGGACAAGCCCTTTGAAACGACAAACAAATGACAGAAAATAGAAGTCACAATGGAAGAAAGTACAAAATCATAACAATTATACAAACAAAAATAAACGAAAAAGAAAACGACATATATCTAAGATATATCTTGATAGATCAAAATATATTTATTATATATAAGTTTGCATCGTTGGAACGCAACGAAATTGAGAAAAAAATTACTTCTCATTAACCCAGATGTTGAAATCAGGTATAAAAAGTCATCGTATCAATTAGTTCCTATGATGATTTTTTATACGTAATTTCATCATTTGGGTTAATGAGTATTATTTTTTTTTGCATTCCAATGATGCGAACTTCAACATCACAAAAAACCCACGCTCGGTTTGTTTTCACCGCCCTCCCGCGTTCATCTCGCGCGACACATAACCGGGGATAATCGATTCCCCACCGGGAAATAGTCCATCCGGGTTGTCCGAAGTGTCAGAATCCGCCGGACAGCGATGTGTCCACAGTGGGCGACGGTGGTGGCGGTGGTTCTGGGTGTCGCGTCTGGTCCACCTCTCTCTCTCTCTCTCTCTCTCTCTCTCCTCGTGATATAGTGACACCGATGTCGGCTCTGCCGTCCGGAGACTCGCCCGGAGCCTCGACACCGCGTTCAAATTTACTTTGGCCGGAGAATATTAAATTTCGATCGAGCCTCGGCGCGCGGGTCCTCCCCGCTCACGCACAAACACCGAGCGCGCGGGCGTAGCTTGAAAAGGACCAACGTAGAGGATGCGGAGACACCGCGCGGGACCGGCGGGACGAGGCGTCGCGTCTGTGTTTGAACGCCGCGTGTACATCGCAGTCATCGAACCCCCTGCCTCCCCCTCTCCGTCCCCCGTTGCACTTCTCTCACTCTTCGCTCTCTCTCTCTCTTCACTATAACTCGTATCCTTCGTATCAGGCCGCCGCGCTCGTCACACGATGACGCTTCACTTTGGGCTCGATACACTTAACGGGGGCCTCCCGGATAGCATCGAAGCCCCGCACGCGGGGTCAGCGATGGTTTCGCGCTGCCATTACTTCATTGCTATCGCCATTACGATCAGCCGGGTGCTGCGGGGCGGCTAAATTGAACCGCGCGCACCGCGCTGGTTCGCGAGGACGTTACGTACGTAACGCGGAGGACGCAAACTGCACCTGGTTTTGCCGCGATGATGTGATTGAAAATCAGGGAAATCCAGACTGGCGAGGATTTCGTTAATCTCTTATGTGGTTAGGGTAGTTTTTCATCGCGGATTTTGAGAGAGAAACTTGACTTTGTTGACTATGGACTTTTTTCGTCGCTTCGCTGATCATGAAAAAAAAAAAAAAAAAAAAAAAAAAAAAAAAAAAAAAAAAAAATATAGTGGCAGTGCGATTTATCTCCAATCTGTAATTGAAAATTAGAGAAATCCAAACAGACGAGGATTTCATTAATCTCTTGCGTGCTTAGGGAACTTTTTCTTCGCGGATTTTGCGAGAGAAACTTGATTCCGTTGACTGGATGTTTTTCGTCCCATCGCTGGTCATGAAACCAAAAAATCGTGGCAAAACGATTTTTCCTCAATCGTTCGGAATGTCGCCAATTATTTTTGCGCATTATTAGTTTCATCCGTTCGACCGTGACTCGACGATTTATCTCCACGTCGGTGACTTTTATCGGTGCACTTGACGCGCCACGTGTTTCCATTTTTCTCACGGCGCCTCGAGAATTCTGCCTCCGTCACGATGGAACTCTTGAAGTGTTCGGTCGTGGAGTGTGAGATTACGATGAATGCAGTTGGAAAATTGATCACGAGTCGTCGGAAGTCAGCGTTACCCGGAATTGTGAATCCTTTAATCTTTTACAAAGTAAAGTTTACAGTATAATTAGTTTTGTAATAATTAATTAACGACAGTGACATTGAACGATTGTAATACAATGCGCACATTTTTAATGGCTACGAAAATGTTTAATTTTCACGAAAAAATGGAGAAATGCGTTTGTCAGTTTTTTTTTGCAATTGCTGAGAGATATTTATTCGAAATCAAAAGTTCACACATTATTTTATAACCGTCGCAAATTATTGTTATTGTGAGATCACAGCTACAAAACAAATTGTAGGTACTGGAGAATGTGTTTCAGAAAGCAACGAGGATTTACAACGCTGCGTCATCAACTGCTACAACGATCGCATTGCAAACTCGCGAATCGATTATCCATACGTGACGGCGAACGAGGACGTCGTCGGCGCGCCACATTGTAGCCTCCACCAGCCTCTCGTCCGCTCGGACTCCCGACCCGTGTGATTTTACCATTCGCTGAATCATGCTCCTTGAAAATGTATTTTTCATAAAATTTATTTCAAAAATTGATTTTTCGTAAAATTTATTTCTAAAATTGATTTCTCATAAAATTTATTTTTAAAATTGATATCTCGTAAAATAAATTTCTAAAATTAATTTCTAGAATTAATTTCTAAAATTGATTTCTAAAATTAATTTCCAAAATTAATTCCTAAAATTAATTTCCAAAATTAATTTCTAAAATTAATTTCTAAAATTAATTTCTACAATAAATTTCTAGAATTAATTTCTAAAATTAATTTCTACAATTTATTTCTAAAATTGATTTCTTTAAAATTGAGTTCGATTATCCATACGTAACGGCGAACGAGGACATCGTCGGCGCGCCACATTGTAGCTTCGACCAGCCTCTCGTCCACTCGGACTCCCGACCCGTGTGATTTTACCATTCGCTGAATCACGCTCCTTGATCGCGGCTCTCCGCGTAATTGATGAAAATGCGTCGTAGGTACTGCACGGTGGGGATTCTCGCGTGCACCTCGTGCAGCCGCGGAAGGTAAACACGGTTGGCCTACGTCGCCGACCGCGGCGATCTTGTTGTGAAGGCCGATTGCCCGCGCGCCTCATCCAGCTGGAAAAACGCTATCACACTCGCGATCGCGTCGTTGTGAGCGTGAACAAGACGAGATCGCCGCTGCGGTCGGTCGGTGCAACGTAATAATAAAACTAGCAACTATCGCGCGACTTCCTCAGTGCCGATCGGCATAGCCGTGACAACTCAGCTGCTGCGCCGAGTTGTCGATTTTCCGAGTTGTCGATTTCCTTCACGATTCGCGTTCGAGTTGTCGATTTCGCCACAACTCGAACGAAATCGTATCAAAATTCGTGTCCGAGTTGCCGATTTCTCCACGACTCAAACCAACTTGAACCAACTCAGACGAAATCGTACAAAAATCAACTGATCAAAATTCGTGGACTCCGAGTTGTGGACTTGTCCATCAACTCAAACTCGAAATCGTAGCAGAACCAAGTGATACAAAATTCGTGTCCCAAACCCGCAACAACGATGATAAGCTGGCCGTTGATCGCGGCCGTGGTGGCCGTCGCCCTGGCGATCTATCACTACTTCGTCGCCGGCCTGAAGTTCTTCGAGAACAGCGGAATTCCCTACCTGAAGCCGACATTCCTGGTGGGCAGCAACGGCGCCCTCGTGCTGAAGCGCCGCTCCATGGCGGACCACATAAAGTGGATCTACGACAGTCACCCGGAGGCCAAGTACCTCGGTTTCCACGACTTCACGCTGCCCACGATAATGCTTCGCGACCCGGACATAATCAAGTACGTCACCGTGAAGAACTTCGACAACTTCGTGAATCACACGATGTTCATCGACGAGAATCTCGATCCGTTCTTCGGGAAGAATCTCTTCGGTCTTCAGAACGACAGCTGGCGCGAGATGCGCTCGATCCTCAGTCCCGCGTTCACCTCCAGCAAGATCAAAGCCATGTTCGAGTTGGTCTCCAGCTGCGGCGCCAAATTCGCGGATAATCTCGCCTCGCGCCCCGCGCCGAATCTCGTGGAGCTCAAGGACAATTTCACGCGTTACACGATGGACGTTATCGCGACCGCGGCCTTCGGTATCACCGTCGACTCCCTCGCGGAGCCCGAGAACGAGTTCTACGTGATGGGAATCGAGGCGACGACATTCGACTACCTGAGGACCCTCAAGTTCTTCCTCTTCAAGGTCGCCCCGCGTATCATGTCGCTCTTCAGGGTCCGCGTTATCACCGCCCGCGTCTCGCGTTTCTTCACACACATCGTGTCGTCCACGGTGAAGTCGCGCGAGGCTGAGGGAAAATCCCGCAACGACATGATACAGCTGATGATGCACGCGAGGGACTCCGGGAAGGCGCCGAATCTCAGCATGGAGGACATGACCGCCCAGGCTTTCATCTTCTTCTTCGGGGGCTTCGACACGACGTCCACCGCGATGTCGTTCACGGCCTTCGAGATCGCGGCCAATCCGCGGATTCAGGAGAAGCTGCAGGCCGAGGTGGACGCCGTGCTGGAGGAGTGCGATGGACGTGTCACCTGGGAGGCTTTTCAGAAGATGACGTACTTGGAGGCCGTGGTGAACGAGTCGCTCAGGAAGTATCCGCCCGCCGTCGTCACCGATCGTGTCTGCAACAAAACGATTGAGATTCCGGCCGCGGTCGAGGGCGGCCGGCCATACGTCGCGAAACCCGGGACCATTTTTTGGCTGCCCTACTACGGGCTTCATCACGATCCAAGATATTTCCCCGAGCCCGAGGTCTTCGATCCGGAGAGATTCGTCGATCCCGCGACGGGAAAAATCCGCGAGCCTCGAGGATTCTTGCCGTTCGGCAGCGGGCCGAGATTCTGCATCGGGCAGCGATTCGCCATGATGGAGGTGAAACTCGCCATCTTTCATCTCATCGCCAAGTGCCAGTTGCGAACCTGCTCGAGGACCAAGGCGCCCCTCGAGATCAGCAGGAAGAGCTTCACCATGTCGTCGCAGCACGACTTTTGGGTGGAGATTGTGGCGAGAAAGTGAAGCGCGGTTAAAATTTCGTGGGAAACTTTGAAAAAATTCTACGTGTTGTAGATTTTGTTTTCTACAAATTCTACGTATTGTAGATTTTTTTTCTACAAATTCTACGTACTGTAGAATTTTTGTTGTTGCGTGTTACCAGAGGCAAACACGGTTTTTTGTAAATAATAAAAATGTTATATATATTTTAGTCGTTGGAACTTAATTTCTAACATCTTCGAAGTGAGCCTGAACGATACAGCGTTTTCCGCTACTCCTACAGTCATCGTGTTCGGCCTTGCGCCTCGCTGCTACGTGCGAAACTTTGCGCTAAGCTCGGCGATCACGCTGACTGATCGATTTTCGTTGCGGAATCCAGTGTCGATGCGCCTGACACGGGAGGATGATCGATCGTCGTCATCAACCATTTTGCCACATTGTCGGGAGCTGAATAGTCCCGGCGTTGCCCCGCAAACCCACACGAGCATCAGTCTCACGTTTATCGCGCGCTGGAGCCTCGCATCGTCGTTTTCTCCTCTCTCGTTGGTGTCTCTGGGTATAAAATATGACTATGAAACTTGCCGAATTTAACGATTTCTCAAAAAATCCTTTCATACCCTCCCAATTTTGCATCCCGTTCACTCTCAGGACTCTACGAATTCTCATTGTATCATCTGAAAAAAAAAATCTAGCAATATGCCTCGATTTACGAATTTTAAAAAGAAAAAATATTAATGAACCCAAATGATTGTACCTAAATAAATGATTGAAATGTAAATGATTGACCCAAAAGAATAAATAATCGTTAACACAAATTTTTAAGGGGGTAAATTTGCATGATTTATATTTTCTTATAATTGGCACCTATAACACATCATAAAATCACCAGCAATATATTCACAATCATTAAAATGCTCTTTCTCTCAAATAAAAAAAATATATAGAATGAACCTCCACATTCGTCAATTTATTTCTTAATCTTATAAGTACTCAGCTTTTAATATGCGCGTGGAATTCGGAAAATTTCGTGTTATTTCGGGGGTCCTCGGTACACAATTAGATCGAGATCGCAGATCGTATCGATCACTACCGATTATCACAGATTGACAGATTAATAAGTTGTCGCTCGACGATTGCCCGAGGCCAACCCGTTTCTTTCGAGTGCGAGATTCCAACTTTCCTTCGCTTTAACGCCTCGCACTTTCAGCCTCCATCTCGCCCCGCACCCACTTCTAATTTACATAAATCGCGAGGCTGTTCTGTGGGTTAGTTGAAACGGGGCTTCTTCTTCTTCCTCCTCCTCGCTTTCTTTTTTCCTTCTCGCCAACTACGCGATGCCCGCGCGCGGCAGGCGGGAGGCGAAGTAAACGCTGGAAAGTGTTGAGTTCGGAGTCTGCGTGCGTGTGGGATACACGGATATACCGACACAAAGGCGAGAGTCGGGATGGGGTGGTAGTCGGGAATCTTTATGACGGCAATAAACCGAGCCAGCCTCGTGGCTTAGAGTTACAAATGACTACTGGTACCTGAAAACTATTGCTGCTTATGCCCAAGCTGCGCCAAGATAAAGCAAGCGGAAAGAATAATGAGAATGAAAAAGAGGAAAAATAGAGAGGAGGAGGAAGAAGAAGAACACGGCGAACAATAAGGAAAAAAACTGTAGCACCTGAAAACTGCGGACACCCAACCGAGATTGTTGTTATTGTTGCTTCTCCTTCCCCCCCTTTATTTCTTTCAGAGTTTAAGCGAGGAGACGCAAAGCAAAGGGACGGACAATGAGAAAGCATCGCCGGCCAGCCGAGCGGAGGGTCTATACGCGAGTTTTCGTTTTTAAATCTTCGCCCGGTTGCGCGACGGGGCGAGAGAGAAAAAAAAGGGGGAAAAACCGTCCGGAGGAAAAAGTCAACAGTTTTGCCGGGCGAAGGTGGCCGAGAGGCGCGGGCGATGCGCGCCTTATCCAACACCCAATCTGGATGAAATAGGATACGCCGTAAATTCCGGTAAACCTGCCGCGAGAGACTTCGCCCCGTAATAATTGTTATTAAATAGCCGCTATTACGCGAGTGGCGGAGCGAGCGAACGAGGCCACCGCGCGAATGTGACTTGAGCGTCGTCGTTGAGGTTCGTCGGGCTCTGTGTCAAAAAATATTAATGAACCCAAAATTGAACCCATTCATTATTTTTTGGGTACATTAATTTTTTTGTCGCCCTTTTAAGGATGTAGGAACGCGAAGTATTCAATTCGCATAAATTCGGGAAAAGTGCGAGAGAATTGCAAACACTTCCCGATGGTCTGAGAATCTGAAAAAATTCATGCGCACTAAAGGTACTGAAATAACATAAGAATAACATTTTGGAATTATTATTGTGCAAAATTAATCTTTTCAGCAGCTTTAGTGTGCATGCATTTTTTTCAGATTTTCAGACCATCGAAAACCGGTGGTTAAGGTAAAAAAAAATGTTTCTGAGCTGACTAAACTATTTTTTTACAGCCCATGACCGCTGGATTTGTTGAATCAACAAATGTATTTTCTCAGTGAACTTCGGAAATCTGAAACTGTTGCCGTTTCTGCTGTTTCATTTTTTTTCATCGATGAGTTTTTCCCGTCTCGAGTCTTCCGATCAATTTTCCGCATTCTCTCCTGTAACGTCTCGTCCATTGTAATTCGATTTGTGCCTTCTTAACGAAAAGTAAAATTGCAACGGCGATACGAGTAATTGGGAAATCGCGGCCGAGGGTCGGGTGACAGAGTTGCAATTGGAAAACAACGGCGCGACGAGCCGTTGTTGAAGAGTTTTTAAACGAATCATTTGAAACGGGAGACACGGTTTGCCGTTTCACAAGCGCGGGGGATGAAAAAAAAAACCGGTAAAACGAGACCGGCGCACTCGATAAGACAGATGAATTTTGTTCTTCGATCAGTTCATTATTCGATTACAGGACGCGGCTTTCAACATTTTTTTCCCCCCAACCTGCAGGATAATTCAAAGTGTCCAATTGGTACGAAGAAAATTGCACCAGGAGCGTTGAGAGTATTTTTTTTTCACTTCATGATAATCGACAAAGGCAACAATAAACAAATAAAAAGTATATTGAAACTTCAAAGAAATACTTGAAGTTACGCGCATCAAGCACACAATTTCAAGGCTGGTCACCGACGCCACCGATTTGAGGGAGGAATTGATTTTTTTTTTACAATTTATTTACTTATTTTCACTACCCTTTTCCAACAGCAAAAAAAAATACGCTCTACCTAAAATTGATGCAGTCCGATATATAAACAAATATCCTCGTTCCTTCGGCGAGGACCTTCTCGAACGGAAATAATTTTTTTTTTCTTTTTTTTTCGCCGGAACAAAAATGTAAATTTCGACTATATTTTTATTTTTTGTTTACCTTTCCTTCGCCCTCGCAGCGCAATCGCTGCTCGGGGCAGTGGAAAAAAATGTGTTCGATCCCGCGTGTCATGAGGGAGTTTTTGGTGCGGCGGGGAGTTTTACTCGCTCGCCGGCGATGTGAACGGCCAAAGTGCAACGAAGAGGCAGAGTGAGTGAGTGATGGTTTGGGCCAACAGCGATGCACATATAGATTGAGAGAGACAGAGAGAGAGAGAGGTAGAGAAAACAGAGGCGGCATCGGGCTGCGAGAGTCGAGAAGCGCCCGATGGCCGGGTTGGCAGGCAGCCAGGCTCGGCACTCGCCGGCTAGATGGCTCGCCAGTAATTGGCCAGTAATTGTGTTTGCTAATTGAAATTACGACGTCCCGGTAGCGTCGCCGCCGCCGCCGCCGCCGCCGCTACGACAAACCTCGCAGTTCCGGAAGGTAACTCGACTTTGCGGATGTCAGGACGGAAGAAGCGGACGAGGGTGGAGGACACTTTGGCCACGTTCGCTGCGATCACCGATAGCATTTTTTTTTTTTTTTTTTTTTTTTTTCGTCCTCGAAAATTCGCGGTGTTTTATTTTTGGATCAGTTCGTCGATTGTTAGTAAAAAAATGTACGTGAGAATTAATTCTGGGCCAATGTAAAAAAAAAGGGGCCGAGTAACCCCGGTTGACCTCGTAAAACGCGACCGCAAAGCCACCTGATTGGATTGCAGAGCAAAAACTTTTTCTCTTTTTTTTTAGTTTGCATATATTTTTTATATTGAATAATCTTTTATTTTCCGCTCTTCTGTCTCTTCTATTTATTTATTTATTTATTTATTTACGAATAAATATTTATTTATATATTTATTTATTTACAAATAAATTTATTTATAAATAAATAAATAAAATAATTACCGCGGCGTCTGAAAAGTCGAGTCGACAAGAGTCGAGCGCAGATTTCCCGGAGCCGCGAGAAATCGCGAAGCCCCATTTTCATCTCGTACTTGAATTTTCCATAGTCCAAGAAGCGCGCGGGGCAATTGGGTTATTAATTAAAGTATAAGTAGCCTAGGTTGTCCGACCGAGGTGAGTGGCAAAGGGAGTCCGCGTCCCTCTTTCAAGACTCGTTCCGGCTATATCGGATCTGCGGCCGACCGGCGCTCCGGATGCGCTGATTTATATATTATATACGTGTGGCGCACGTTTCCGGCTCCAGATTTTCTTTCATCGCCTCGCGAATGCCTCGATACCCCGTGGTGCTCGCGCTCGCGGTCTTCGCTTCTGTGCGTCTCGCTTTATTTTCATTTTTTCCCGCTCGCATTTGTTAGCGCCGTCGATTTTGTGCTTCGGACGAATTTTCATTCGTTGGCTTGATTAATTTACTTCCAAGATTCGCGAAAAAAAAACAGTTTCGCCAAATATTATTATTCTCATTGGAATTATAAAACGGCCGAACGTCGTAGAAAAAAAAAAAAAAAAAAATCTTTTCGCGCACTGAAATTATTCTTCATGGAAAAATCCAATATAATAAGTAATTTTCCAATATTTAAAAAAATCCAAAATAAATATTAATAATAAAAAAATCCAATATAATTAATAAGTAATTTTCCCTTTTTTTTTGCCATGACAACATTTCACGCCAAGATTTTGTTGTTCCACCAGTAAATGATATTTTCTTGAAAATGTTTCGAGTACATTTCGCGTGTATTATTCTTTTTCGCGAGGGAATGAAAATCGCGGTGATGCAGATTGGTTGTCGATTCTCCGCCGATTTTGCGATGCACTTGCTTGGGTGATTTTTAATTTCGCGATTTATCAATTACTTCCGGATCCCGGGTGGGGAACGGACGGACGGGATGGTCGAGGAAGGCCTTCGACCGACCAAAGGTAGTTTTAAAGCTCTCCCGGATGGTTACTGCATGCACTTCGTCGAGACTATTCGAGGGTCTGGCTCAAGCGGCTCTCGACTCGAAACAGACGGACTCTGATACCTTCCGCCTCGTCTTCTATTTTCAATTTTTTTCATTTTCTTCCTTTTTTTCTCTCTCTCTCTTTCTCGCCGTCTTACTTTTTCCCATCTTTTTTACTTCTCCGCCGCGTGCTTTCCGCAACACAGTCTTACGTCTGTAATTGGAAAAGGACTACGGCAACGCTCTCGTCCCCCTTACTTTTCCTCCTATTATTAACTCTCCGCTCCACCAAATATATACGTTTCTCCCCGAAGGAAACATCGAAATTGTGCCAATTTCAACCGTGACACTAAAATTGGAGCAATTAATTTTCAACCACTTGACGTTTAAAAATGAGGAATATGACTCAAAGTTTTTTCGTTATCAATTTCAAAACAGAACTTAAAAACTGAAAAACCTTAATCTTCAATTTTTCACGAATTTTAACCGAAAATGTGGGGTATTCTATTTTTACCAAAAAATATTCCAGTTGAGGTGAAAAAAAAAAAAAAAAAATCGACTGCGTTAGGCCAAAATTAACGGCCAAAACAACAACAACAAAAAACAATTATCAATGCAAGTTGCAGAGGTTGAAAAAAAAAGAAAAAAACGACGTCGCAGTTGCGTGTAGAATAACGCGGCGCGGCGAATCACTCGCCGTAAATAAAATTAACGTCGGACACTGACGATTTTATTTTCCGCGTCCTTTCTTCTTTCTATCGTTAGTTCATTTCTACTTTTTCCATTCCTTTCATTTCTCCTCTCCGTCCGTCGGTCCGTCGGTCCACTCCGAGCCCCAACCGAGATGTGCGGGGTAAAAGCCCAGTGGCAAACGAGAAACAGATTACAATATAAAAAGAGTGGACTGCGGAGAACACACAACGCGCCGCGGCGTCGGACTCACGGACACCCGGAACCCCGGTGTACAGTTTCTCCCCCGAGCTCTCTTTCTTCTCCGGCTCTCCGCGCCGCGTCTCCCTCGCCTGCTTATCTCGCTCTATTTCGCAGCGGCGATGCCCTGTCCCGCCCTTGTTAACTCGATAACCGGGTATACTTCAGGCTTATGTCACGCCCGCTCGCGCCGGAACTTCGAGTCCGCTTTCGCTTCGCTTCGCGAAGTCAACTGAACTTCATTTGCCACTGGGTTTTTCGCAACTGCAACAGCCAAATAATTTAGAAACATCTTTTTTTCAACTTTAACCGCAAGCATAGAACAAAATTGAAAATTCGTCGAAAAATGATTACGCAAAAGGAGACGTTTTTACAACAAAACAAAAAAAACGAAAAAATTCGAATTTTTTTTTTTGAAAATTCGTCGAAAAATTATTGCACTGAAGGTGACGTTTTTTTTACCACCAAAAAATTGTCTTTGCCACTGGGTTTGCAACTGCAACAGCCAGATACTTTCGAATTTTTTTTTGCATCTTTAACCGCAAGCATAGAACGAAAACGAAAATTCATCGAAAATATGATTACGCAAAAGGAGACGTACAATTTTTTTACCCCCAAAAAAATGTCTGGTCTCGGTGGAAGATAAATCCACGCATCAGACACGCCAAGATCTCCCTAAATCCGATGCAATCGAACTAAAAAAAAAGCGAACGTTTCAATGTTTTTTTGTATTCAGTCGTCGAGAAACATTCTCACCGCGGCTCGTGGTTGAAAATTTATTCGAACGAAGCTCCGGGAGTGAAATAATTAATTCGTTATTTGTTTTCGAAATGAAATGTGTGCTCTCTCGGCCGCGACTGCGTGTTCGCCCGGTGTTCGCGCCCCGACAGTGCGCGCGAATGCACGGCCGGCTCTCTCTCGGTTCTATCAAGCCCAATATTGGCTTACGAATGGCGAGAGAGCGGCGGCGGCGGCGAGCTCACCTCGCCGCTTATGCCGTTCGTGTCTGAGTTAACCTGGCGGTGGCTCTCCGGGTCGCACCCAATAGTGCGGTGTTCTAGTGCGCGGAGCGCCCATGGATTGGGGATAGGGTTGGCCGTAGGACGCGGAGGGCGCGGAGAGGCCCGAGAGAGGCAGTGGTATAGTCGGTGAATCGCAACGCGCGGAAGTGATATTTCATATACAAAGCTTGTTGAGCTCTGGCGCATTAAGCCGGGTAAGTAATTATCGGCTGAATCATTGACCCGCGGGCTAACCCGGCCACTCCCTCCCGGGTGTCCCAGTGCGTGTTGCCGCACTTACCCTACCGTATACATATAATCCCCCTTGGCCATATCCCTCGCCTTCGTCTCATCAAACTTTATACTCCCGTTGCCCGCTCGAAGCCGTTATCAACGACAGCACCGCGGAATTAATTACAATTATACGGCCTGCGCGGGGCGAACAACGAAAATTGGCGAAACAATTTCGGAGAGTCGGTCGGAGATATTTTTGTTTTCCGTGACATTGTAACAAAATAGTATTTTTTTATTTTTTTGTTTGTTTTTGTATTACTGTTTTTTCAATTTTTTGTATTATTTTTCGTGTGTTGATTGATGGTTTGCTGTTTTGGCTATTTTTGTTGTACTTTCGTCAAGGGGCTTGCCCCGTTCACTGAACAATAAATAAATAAATAAATAAATAAAAAAAACCTCGTCGGGCACACCGAGGATGTATTTGGAATTTTTTGATTGCTAGAAAAATATGTAATTCTTAGGTTGTTACTGAAAAATCTAAAAAAGAAATTAAAAGTAATTAACCCAAATGATGAAGGGCACGATTTTTTTTCGTGCCCTGAGTTGCAATGGTGACTTTTTATACCCATTTTCATAATTTGGGTTAATTACAATCAAACTTTTTTCTGAATTTTGTTGCATCCCAATGATGCAAACTTCAGCATCGTTCGACGACTGACAAATTCAACTGTTTTATTTACAATAAAAAGAAACAAACAGCTGCGACTATTTTTTGTTGTTGCAATTTCCAATTTTTGCCGAAACAAAATTTGGGGCTAGAAAAGAATGCCGAGGTAATGACGAAAGGTTTGTAGGTAACGCCGTAACCGTTTCGGATCCCCGTGGGGTGTATCCGGAATATCTTTGCATGCATCGCGGCGCGGGTCAATGTCTCCGGCGCTGAGTCTCTCCCCGTTCGAGACGCGGCAGTCGAGGATGGCGTTACGAACGCGAGACAAAAGGAAGAGAAAAAAAAAACGTAAGGCGAGAGCGAATAGAGAGGAGACGGAAATAGTGGAGGGCAAAACTACATTCCAAATGCATTGCTGCGTGCGGCATCTAGCGCGTACCGGTGCCGCATATATTGGAGCCCGCAAGTAGGACATTATTGCTTTCCGACGAGAACGCTCGGGGGGAGCATCACTTTTCGTCGTGTTGCGTGTAACCGAACGTTGCAAAATCGAATCGAGTGTTTTCGATTCTATTTCGTCTCCGCTCTCCACCCCCCGTTTTTCTCCGTCTTGCGTGAACCGCGCGACGGAACAATTTTCGCGTGGAAAACGCGCGGAACGATCGTCATTATCAATTTATCATTACGTTTTGCGTGTCGCGTCGCTGAAGACGAAGCGAATCGCGTGTAACGCGAGACGAGAGAACCCCGAAATACACGTCGAGCGCGAGGAAAACAATTCATATTCCGATAATGTCATCTCAATAATAGGTCCAAGTTGCTTGGCCATCGAATATTCATGAGAGCCGAAAGCCCTTTGAATTTTAAGAGGGCTCAGCTCCGACTACGGAGACGCAGAAGCGGAGGGCGGCTGCGGATCCCCGAAGGATCGTCATTCAAATAAGAGAACCTTTATTTCCGCATCTCCGAACCGACGATCGTTAACCGCGGGAAAATCATTACGCCCGAACGATTAAAATCGTAATAATAAACACAGTAATACGGGCTTCAATAATTTATAATGTATTTATATATAATATTAGCGGGTTGTAGTGGCTCGAATCAAAATTAGATCGTTAAAGAAATGAACGTGAAATTAACGTTCAAACTTTACGAAATCGAGAATTTTTTTTTTTTTTAAGTCAGATCCACAAAAATCGCAAATTTTTGGAAGGGTTACCCCTTTCATTTTTTTGCGATTTTTGGGGGTGTCTTTAAAATTCAGTAAAAAAATTAAAAATCAAGATATCGCATTCCGCCTTGCGGCATTCTCTTCGTTATAGAGTTTTCTCTCGAACGCAAAAAGAAAAACCAGGTTTCGTCTATCAAAAAAAAGTAACCTCGATTTTAGCGAAGTGACAACTGGGTAAGCGGTTAACACAAATACATTGGCAGAAATGAGAAGCAGATATTTAAAAAAATTCAATCACCTTTTTCCAGCCAATTAACACTTTTTCTCCAACCGAGATCAGCGAGACCCCCCCAGAAAATACGATCGTCTCGCCACTCCGGCGCCTCTAGAATTCATGGAATCCTAAAACGCGCTTAATTTATTCTTTTTTTTTATCGCACTTTTTTCACCAGCCGTTACAGCTTCACCTGTACAGCAGCGGGGAAAGCAGCACGTGACAATAAAAGCTAGCTATGCAAGGACAATGTCGGGGCGACGGGGGTGGGGGGACGATGCACCGAGGGCTGCGCGTTACAGGCTGTCGTAAATCGCCTTGCAGTACACGTAACGTTTTCTCCGGTGCAACGTGACTAGCGGGGACAGCCGCTGGCGCGGAAATATTCCCGTGTATGTGGACGGGAGGAGGAAGACGCGAGAGGATCGAGCAGACGCAGGACGACGACGACGGCGCAAAAAGTGCGGAGAGCCCCGCGAGATATTTTTATCCCCCGCGCCGAGAGAGAGAGAGAGAGAGAAGAGTCTCCCGACTGAGCCAACTGAGCTGTGCTTTTGCATCAACACGTATAATAGTACGCAGCGCAAATGCGCTTCCCAGCCGCCCGGAGTTGTAAATCCGCGCATGGACGATAGTCCGGGAAGGCGCGCGCTCGACTTTTCCTTTTCAGATCGTATTTCTGAAATTCTCCCCCGATACACGCCATAAATACTTGATCCGTGAGCAGCGGAAAAAACCGCGCTCACTGCGAGCTTCGCCGGGGGAAAAAAATCGGGGGCGGAGAGACGGGGAAAAAAACGAGAGAGAGAGAGGAGAAAACGTGACGCAGACGAGTTTCCTTCGAGTTGGGTGGGGGCGAGGAAATAAAAGACGAAATCTTTTCGCGGCACGCACATAAACGAGTGTAATGCGGCATCGCCCGGAACGTGCATCGAGGGATCATAACTTCTTCTCGATATGTACAGCGATGTGCTTTTTTTAAGCCCTGAATTTTTAGCTTCCTTGGTTCGGCGGGAGGAAAAATTTCGAGCGCGAGAGAGAAATTAGATCAGTGACAAATTAAGGTAGTCCTTGCGACCAATATTCATTTCGCATAAATTCGAGGAATATTCAACAAATATTTCGATGAACCAAGTTTTTTTTTCGTGAAAATGATTCCTTCGTTTTTCCAGATTTTTTTTAGATTTTAGAGTTCACATTGAATTTTGTGCGTTTTTTATAGGGAAAATGTGAAAATATTTTTAAAAATTAAAAAATAAAAATTAAAAAAAAAATGTTAAAAAGGTCAAACAATTTTCATCGCTCGGAATATTCGCGAGACGCGCTTATCCAACCCGGAACAATATAATTTATATATCGTGTGATATTTAAGTGACTCAATATTGCGGAAAATGAAATACGAAAAAAATGTCGTCACCGAAAAAAAAAGGTCAAACAATTTTCATCGCTCGGAATATTCGCGAGACGCGCTTATCCAACCCGGAACAATATAATTTATACCAAAGACAAACGATTGTTTTGCTCCGTTTTGTTTTTTCCTCCTGCGTTCGCGATTAATTGCCCCGAGGCAATTTTTGTTCCTCCGCCGTCCGAAGATTCTTCAACTCGCGTTACGCTGTGGTGGGTACCATCGCGAGTTCCGCGGGGGAAACGAAAGAGCACGGGGGAATCCGCTCAAACAATTTTCCCGGAGTCCTCAGACAGCTAAGACGATTACGTTATAAAAAAAAAAGAATTAAAAACGTCAAGTTAAAAAGTCGCAGGGTCTTTTCGTATCTCTTCGACTCTCTCTCTCTCTCTCTCGCCGCGTCTCTTTCACGGGATCTCTATTTCTCTCCGCCGTCTCTCGTAAGAGCATATTGAAAGGAGCATAAATTTATAAAGGACTCGGGTACGTGGCGTTGGCAAAAGAAGAAGCGGAACACCCCGTGGGCGACGGTGCGACGGTTGGAAGGACAAGACAGACAAGTCTTTTCTTTTCCTCGAGTTACAAACGTCGCGGGGCGAAGGAGAGAGAGAAAGAGAGAGAAAGGAGAAAGAAAGATGAAAAGACTGTGTTGGCTTCGAGGGCATTGGGAGATGAAACTCTTGCCAGCGAGCGCAACCGACGAAGCGACCTCCGTGCGTCCCAAACGCCCGCGAATTCGTCCTGACGAGCTACGCTCTTTTGCGTTACATTTATTTTACTTGATTTGTCGCGAAGAAAAAAAAGAAGAAAAAAAGAACGGACTGGCTGAGATTGTACGTTCACTTAGAAAAATCCTCCCGCGAGACTCATGAAAAGCTAATGTCATTCGCCGTTTCGCGCTGTTAAGATTCCTTAAAACACCGGGGGTTAAGTCGCGTTTGCAGCGCGAGCGACGCGATACGACGAATCCTGGGTCAAGTTTTTAGTCGGAATTTTTCTGGGGGTGTTAAGGAAAACATTCGGGCTATGAATATGTCGGTTTTTGGAACGGAGGGAATTGTTGATCGAGCGAAAAATATGTTATTCCTAAGGATGTGGGAGCGCGAAGTATTCGATTCAAATAAATTCGAGAAAAGTGCGAGAGAATTGCAAACACTTCTCGATGGTCTGAAAATCTGAAAAAATTCAAGCATATTAAAAGTACTGAAAATATTAATTTTGCGTAATAATAATAGATATTTTCCATACAAAAAAACACAAATTTCAAAGATTCGATAAAAATCTGAAAAAAATTCATACGTATGCAGAAAAATAAAGGAATCATTTTCATGCAAAAAAAACTTGGGCCACCGAAATATTTGTTAAACAACTTTTTTTCATGAATTTGTTGATAACATTTTCGAATTATTATTGTGTCAAATTAATCTTTTCAGTACCTTTAGTGTGCATGAATTTTTTCAGATTTTCAGACCATGGAGAAGTGTCTGCAATTCTCTCGCACTTTTCTCGAATTTATGCGAATTGAATAGTTCGCGCTTCTACATCCTTAAGAGCGCGTGGATTACGAAACAAGGGAGAGCTCAGGATTCGGCTTGGACAGGAGAAGGTCGCCTCGGTCGCCACCTCGAGTCGCCCGAACCAATCTAAGTCTCGCTCGGCCACCAATCTCACGGTCTGCCGTAGCCTTCGCCTAACCTCCTAGCATTTAGCGGGAATAATGCCCGAGCGAGTCCGCGTCACCGGGGAACGGTTAGCGCGCGAAGTGTTTATAACTATATCCCACCAGCTCTCGATTTTGGCTGGGAGTTCAGTGCCACTCGCGATCGAGTTAGCCGAAGTATTCGCCTAATGCCATTAACAGTTGCTCAATGACTTTCAAATTCTGTTTAATCTACCCTATAATGTAAATTAACCCTCCGTTGTCACTCCAGGTCGCGCTGCAGTTCACCCATTTCTCCCCTTTCGCGGGACAAAAAAGGCGAAGGTTTTACTGAATTTATTCACTAAGTACTGCGGTGATTAATAAAATTTCTTTCACTCTCGTTGTGATTTTTTTCCACCGTTTTTGGCAATAAGTCGCCGGTGTTCGTAATACATTTTTTTTAAAGCTAAAAAAAAAATAACTAGTCTTTTAACTAGGCGAATGTTTTACTGAATTTATTCACTGAGTCCTTTGGTGATTAATAAAATTTCTTTCACTCTCGTTGTGATTTTTTTTCCACCGTTTTTGGCAATAAGTTGCCCGTGTTCGTAATTTAAAAAAAAATAACTAGTCCTCTTTCAATAGTAAAATTACCACGATTATTTGATTCGAGTGTATTATAAAACGTTCACCGCGCCCGCAGGTGCGAATATTCGTTCCTCCGCCGCCGTTGTTTGTATTTCCGTCTCCCTCTTTTCGTGGTTCCTCGAACTCGAATGCTCATCGAATTAGGCATCGGGTAACCGATTGTAAATATAGTAAGAGTGGAAACGGGGGGGAAACTCCGACGGAGCGCGGAAAGAGCGCCGTCAGAGAGAAGTGGCGAGCGGCGGAGGTTCAAGTTTGCCAAAGATGTAAGAGGAATGGCTGGTAAATATCGTCGTCCTCGTGGCAACTTTGCCTCCTACCTTCATTCCTTCCTTCCTTCCTTCCTTCCTTCCATCCACATTCGATCGACACACTGACACTTCCCTCCACTGTGTATTCATCTTTATTCATGCGTCGATGTACGAACACCTTTATCTGTATCCGTCTCAGTAGTCGATCTTCGTGGCAGGAACGACCGACGCTCGTCCGACCGAATAGCCGCCTGGACTACTGCGACACCTGCGAGTGACGTCCAGCCAAATCTTTTATTTATTTATCAGTGGTCAGGCCGAGAAACCCTTTTGTTAGTTTAAGATTGCGATAGAAAGTTGCTCGCATTCGCATAACACAGAAATTCAGAAAAAAAAGATTCTAATTAACCCAAATGATTGAATAATAATCTAATTATTAAATAATGATTTAATTATTAAATAATTATTTAATTAATATAATTTCATCATTCGGCTAAAATAGAATAATTTTTTTTTTCTGAATTTCGTTGCATTCCAACGATGCAAACTTCAACACAATATTATTCGACACATACATAATTGCCGGGATCATCGTGATTTTTTTTCACCCCTCTCCGTCGAACCTTTTGAAAATTAACCAGGCGAGAATTTAAAACGCACGTGTAAACACAGCCGGGAAACACTCAAATTGGAGGGCCCAACGAGACGCGTGACAAACGCTCGGTGCGCCGAACGGCCATCAACAAGGGACACGATAATCCGAAACACGGGGATGAGGCTGTTTAATACGCGGCGTGATGATAAAAACTAATGGCGTGTCCACATTTTAATAATTTGTAATGGTTACGAGTGGCCGTAACTTAATAACACGCTCGCGTTATAACGGCGCTGATAGTGGGAAACAAGTCGCGAGTGTGAATCACAAACGAAAGCCTCGCGTAGCTGTAAAATGTCGTCTCTACTCACTCGCACGTCCGGGTTTTTATTGCTGGGGCGGTCGCGTCGTCGGCAGCTGTCATAACGTCATTACCAGCGGACGAAACGGTGCAGGTGGTGTGCGTGTTTCTCTCTCTCTCTCTCTCTCTCTCTCTCTCTCTGTGTTTGTGTGTGACGTCCGTGAGTGACTGCAGCAAAATCCCTGAAAAAGAAAAAAAAATACGCACGAGATGAAACACGAATGCCGATAGCGAAAAACACGGATATGCAGCTTCGGTCAGCGGGCCAGAAGACAATGAAACGGAAAATAGTAAATTATTTTTCGTCCAAACATGCGATTCGAAATTTTGCCATTTATTTTATAATAAACATTATCTCGCTCCGATTATTCGAAATTATTGGTGGTTATCGACAGTGAGAGCGTAAAATTCGTAATTATTTGTTTGACAATATAATGCTCGGCCATTCGGATCGGTGGCCAATCCACGCGCGTCAAGACTGTCGCGCGCGTGAAACACAAGGAAAATACGGGAGCGAGGAGAAACGACAGAGCGGGGAGACAAAAAAATAAGCGCGGCGATGGCGTTGAAAGAGAAAAGGAAAATTACGGTGTCCACGGGTGGCGCACGTCGCGCGCAACGTGGCGCTGAAAAATTAACGCGGGACTATCGGGTACAGTCTCTGCTGAAATAATAACGAAAATTGCAGAAATTCTCGTTGAGGATAATCAGAGACAAATACTTTATTTCTATTAATTTTAATTAAAAAAAATATAGTTAAAGGAATTAAAAAAAATTAAAAACAATACATTTTAAAGTATATTTTTTAAATAAAAAATTAATATTTTGAAGTAAATTTATAAATAAATAAATATATTTTAGAGTAAATTTCGTAAATAAAATAAAGATATTATTTAAAAAAGTAAAAAAATATTATAAAGTAAATTTTTAAAATTATTATTATTATTATTATCGTGGAAAATAATCAAAGATAAATAAATACCGGCGATCGGTGGGACGTTAATTTTTTTTCTGTAAAATAGATAATAAATACGTCGATCGAATCGCAGCGTCGCGACCATCGACGAAAGCTTCGAAATATTCGGTATACATATTTATTTTTCAAATCTTTCGCACTCATTTCCATGGACTGTACTGATCGGGGCCACCGCGAGGGCGAACACCGGACAGAGGAACCGAGCGAACCAATTGACGCAGACTTGAAAGTGGCTGATTCTATTTGACGCTGTCGATACACCGCCGAACTGTTGCGTCGGTGTCGCTGCACGCTCGCCCGGCGCGAAACGTCGATCGCCTTTTTGCATCGCACCGTCGGGGGGGCCACAGTGACTTTTTAAACGATTGGATTCCGTTCCCGGGATTTACACGCTCCTCTCGTTTGCAGTGTCAAGCGCGACACAAGGCCAATACCTGGGCTATCCGTGTGGGCGTCGGTTCTTCTTTTTTTTTTTTGCGCATTTTCCTGACACGTGTCCAATCGTCGAGGTAAATTTGTCCGTTTCAATGAACGTTCGTTAATTGAAATAGAATTCATTGAAAAAAAAAGTCAGGGTATTTTGAGTCACCAAAATTAGCGTCAAGGTGCAACTAATATTCGGCTCAATGGGTGGTCGAATGTTGACGATCAGAGCTTAACTCTAGTTGAAAAATAATAAAAAATAAAGAAATTCCTTTATTCTTGGCGACTTAACTATCATGTTCAAGTTTGCATCGTTGGAATGCAACGAAATTCAGATTTTGTTGTTGTTGTAATTACCCTAAATGATGAAGGGCACGAAAAAAATATATACATAATTTTTTTCCTACCCTTAGTTGCTATGGTGATTTTTTATACTAATTTTCAGGATTTGGATTAATTACAATTAATTTTTTTTTTTAATTTCGTTGCATTCCAACGCTGCAAACTTCAAAATTACACTTAATTGGTGAGTCGATATTTGGTCTCACGCATACTTCGAGAAAAAGTGATGCCATCGCAAAACAATTTTCCAGTTCTCCAGTCGCCGAAGCGTCGAGCGTCAGTCACGTCTTTCTCCAAAACATTTGCGTACTCGAGGCATCGCGGCGCGAGTTCGGAAAGACGAAACCGTCTTCGGAAAACGCTGCTCAAAAGTTGTTGGTATTACAGGGGATTTCGGCGAGACGCTATCACCGGTTTTGTCGGCTACGAGGTATATAAAACACAATGGGTATAGAAGATTGTGTAACGGGAACGTCTTGGGCTGACGACGCTTCGCTTTTCTAATATGAACTTCACGTGCTCTCGACTCGGCGCGGATATATTAAGAAGTTTCGTCTGCGGCGTTTCCCCGAAAGTTATGAGAACCGGTGTAGCTCCGCAATATCAGCAATACGCCAAACAACACACCGGTGGGTTACGACCACAACGGAAACTCCTCAATCTCTGCCTAATTATCCGCGAGTGGGGGGGAGGGAGGGAAGCGAGCCCAGCGGCATCCAGGGAATTTTACGTTGTTACGAAACTCGCGAGAGTTCTCACCGACGTCGAGGGGAGATTTCGATCCGACTTGTGGAGACGATTGAAAACCACTTAACCGGGGAACCGCGGACATTTTTTTTCGCGATTTATCGCGGCCAATTGTGTCTCTTTTCCTTTCGCGGCGGCAACAAAAGTTCGTCGGCGAATTCGCCCAACTTCCTCTCAATTTATTACCAATTAGTTTGGGACCAATTAGTCGTGGCGACTGCGATTAATCGTTTTGCTTACCGATTGCCCGGTTGGTTTGATAATCGGCTGGTTGGCTTGCCAGTCGGTTGCGTCTCGCTTCCCGAATGATTTCTCAATCGCTCTACATGGTTTCCACGTCTCCTCAAAATCCTCAACAGTTCCCAACGTCATGAATTGTATGACTGTATGATTGTATGATTGTTATGAATATTGTGCCATTATTTATATATATATATTCATGCGATAAATAAATAAATAAATAAATAAATAAATAAATACATAAATAAATAAATACATACATAAATAAATAAATAAATACATAAATAAATAAATAAATACATAAATAAATAAATAAATAAAAAATAAATAAATAAGTTACCGATCCCGGTTAACCGAGCACCGGTTGCTGATTGATTACAGACCCTTTTTTGCCACAAAGTGCTAACTACTCTCAATCTCAGACGCTCCCTAATCAACAATCAATACTCCATTTGGACGCCTGAAAATCCCTCAATGGGGCGAATATTCGGCCAGAGGAAAAATACGAGAAGAACAAAAAAAGAGGCAGAGAGAAAGAGAGAGAGACATTGATAAGAATCGCTGCCCGTCCAACTAGAAGCCCGACTCTCTCACCCCCGGACGGGCTAAGCCCACGCGCGATCATTCGTCAAAGCGGCACGTTGCGCGGCCGCCACATTGTTGTTATCATTAACATTATGATCCCTCGCACGTGTGTCCACCCTCATTCCCATGATTGTTACCGGCCAGTTCCGCGGCGGTGGGAAATCGCTACACAACCCACTTCCACGCCGGAGTATTTGATCTCCCTCCCTCCCTCCCCCCCCCTGGTCGTGAGTTATTTGAATTTGTGTGCGTCTGCCGTGCCGTCCGTGTCGGGTTCAGCCCGCGCGAACCGAACACACCGGCCTCTCCCCGAGTGCCACGCAACCCGTATAGTAAGGGAGGGCAAAACGGAACGCGCCGGCAAAACGGGACACCGATTTTTTCAGTTCCAACTATTTTTTGATGGCAAAATGGGACAGTTCTCCATTTCGTGAAAATCGCATCTATACGACACAAGCGGAATATCAAGATTTTTAACAATTTTTAGTGTTTTAAGCAATCTGGCTTTTGAAAAGTCACTTCGAAAAAAAAAAAAAAAAAAAAAAAAAAATTCAATTTTTTTCTTTTTGCGAAATAACCATTAAGGAGTGTCACCGAGTAAACAAAAATACGAATTTACGATTTTCGGAGTCTGTCTCATTCTGCCCGCAATTTTTTTTTTTTTTTTTTGGCGGACACTCAAAATTGATGGTTGGAATCGAATTTTTGGATGAAAAGCAATCAAAATACACTTCTGTTATCGTCATGAAACCATGTTTCGCGTACGCGTCCCATTTTCCCCGCACCTCCCTTATAGCTGCCCCCCTCCCCTTTCCACTCTCAACCTCCTCCCGCCCCTCTTTCTATCTATCCACTGTTTGGAACAAACAGAAGCATCACGGTGGGTGTCGGGCGAAACGCGGGCGAAACGCGGGCACCCCCCCGGAGGAAGCTTTGCCAGTCGTGCTTTTTGTTCGTCCGCGAGGATTTGGCAGCGTGACGCTTTCGCATTTCAGGTTACTTCGACGCGGGCGGTGCGCGAGCGATATCGCGTCCCACGTCACACGCGGCCCGCCGCAGCCACCGGGGTCGCTGCTCGTGGTATAAACGACGGACGCGACACTCGGCGAGCGAGCGACTCAACCGCGCTAATACCCCTCGTGGGTGCAATGTTGACGACGGTTACGATGATATCCGGCGAGGGCACCGACGGTGGCGCCCCGCGCGACGGACGCCGATGGCTCCGGAGAAATCGACAGATGGAATTAACACTCGCGTTGATGTCGCCCCTGGGCGACGACGCGAGTCTGGTTAAATTGAACCTGTCGCGCCGACTGACCTGCGCTTTTCTTTTGCTACTCTCGATGGGGTGAAACACTTTGATTTCGTAAAAAAAAAAAAAAAATTAAACTTCGAGGCGTATTTATGTTTTCCTTTATAATTTATGTCTTATGGGAATTGTAAATTAGTCTTCTATTTATTCTATGTCGTCGCAGCCGACAGATCAAAATAAGGTGATTATTGGCCTATATTTTAAGGAACAAATTTAAATTGAACCTGTCGCGCCGACTGACCTAAGCTTTTCTTTTGCTACTCTCGATGGGGTGAAACACTTTGATTTCGTAAAAAAAAAAAAAATTAAACTTCGAGGCTTCTTTATGTTTTCCTTCATAATTTCCGTCTTATGGGAATTGGACATTAGTCTTCTATTTATTTTATGTCGTCGCAGCCGACAGATCAAAATAAGGTGGTTTTTGGCCTATATTTTAAGGTGGCATTAGAACCACCGCACTCAGAAAAACGTTTGGTTATACCAACTATGTATATTTAGTTGAGGCAATTTTACTTGATGCAGCATAATTTTATATTCGTACGAAATATAATTCGTTTCAAGTGACAAAGACAGTTTAGTCGAAAAAACTAAATTATCATGTAAAAATGGCGACATCCATCTGATCACATCCATTAGTGTCGGCCGGGAATTTCGGCAATGGTGTCGTCGATAACCAGTATTTTCCAGCGTTCTTTTTGGGTCGTATGCACTTCGGATGTTCTGCCGGAAGTTACATTGGCCCCTCAAGTACCATTGGCGAATCGGTCCCGCGGAATCCTCCAATCGACGGAAAGACCTCAGCTACAGTCTCTTCTTCTTTGGGTCAGATGCGAGGGATCCCCGTCGAATCCAGTCCGCCACTACAAATCCGTTGCATTCATGACGCTCGCCAATTTAGCCATCGGCCGTTCGCCCTCGCGCTTTCTTCGCTCTCCTTTTTCTCGTGTTTCGCGAAGGCGGACACGTCGATGGGCATCGTCGTCGTCGTCGTCGTCGTCGTTGCTGCGAAGGGTGCGTTTTATACTCGGGCACCAAAGCAGAAGCGCCACGAGCTATAGGCAAGCCAGAAGCGACGAAACGCGGTAGCCCCTGGAGTATAAGTTGAGAGAGACGCTCGTGAAACTCGCGTAGAGAGAAGAGGAGGGGTACGGGGATGAAGGGGGTTGCTGAAGGGAGAGGCAGACACTCTCGGTGGTGGTACGAGGGTGTTATTGGGTCGCGGCCACTTAATATGCAAATGCACCGGAGGTGTCGGTGCGCCTCCCTCTTTTACCCTGTCTCTCGAGTTCGCATCCAGACGCCGGAGCCCAACCGGGCCAATACTTTAATTTACATTTAAAATTGCTCAAGGGTTGACAGCAGCCACCTTGTTCCTACCACGAGCGGCGACGGCGGCAGCGTCAACCCCCTCCACGCCCGCTCTTCTTCGCTCGCTCGGCGAACGAGAATCTACCCCATCGAAGCAACTCGCCCATTCTGACAACTAACAGCCCTTCGATATATAACCCCGTCGCATTCTCTCTCTCACACTTTTTTTTTGTCTCTTTGGGAAAAAAAAAACGCGGCCGCGCAGGGAGCGCGTTGGGATGATAGAGAAGGTTTTTTTTTCGAACACGCGAAAAATTTGGTTTTAAGTTTAAATCGTTTGTTGATGTTATTCGTTTTTGTGGTAAAATAAATATTCTACGTTTCTTGAATGACGGTTTTTTTTTTTTTTTTTCTAACGAAATTCGAAGCCAACAGTGATATATTTTTTTTACGCACCGAGACCTCTCGAGGAATTCCGAAAAAATCGCGCGCGGCGCGTAATGCAGAGGGACCGTGATACGGAAAGATGTGCCGAAGGAAAGGATAAGTCGTCGGTAAAAGTTGGCGCGGTGGTATACGCGCGGTATACCGAGGGTGAAAAAGGGTCTCTTGCGGTACATTTGGGTTTTATCGAATATAACGCCGTGACGTTATGGCGAAACAGAAGCCTCCGGTTCTGGTGGCTCGACGCGCGCGACGCCTCTATGGTTATTACGTCCGACTTATGGCTTATGACATTTTCGCGTGCATTTCGACCATTTTGTCGTCTGTGTTTCTTCTCGTTTCGTTTTTCTTTTTTTTTTTTCACTCGCATCCTCGAAACTGCCTTTCCGACGGGCTAATGGACTTTATCCGGCTATTCCGGCGCTTCGAACGCCCGACACTTCGCCATTAATCGCAAGAGCCGCCCATCTTTTCCTACTTTTCCTCGCTATACTTTTTCGTCGCTGTGAACGAAAAAGTAAAAAAAAAAAAAATGCTTTATATACCCAGAGAAATCGTTCTGATCTATTCGAAACAAATAAAATTTATTTGAATGAAAAAAAAAAAAAATTTTTAGCCTACAAAAAATTCCAGACCGTCGTTTCTAATTTATCGTCGATGGTCTCGAAGGCCCGACGCTTTTGACCTATTTTACTGTCGCGAGAGATCGAGTTAAATAAATAAAAACAGAGCAAAGCAAATATTTCGTTATAGATCGAATTTCTCGGTAATACGAAATCTCGCCGGTCGGGCGCGACGAAAATGTTGTTTATGAAAACAACCGGATGAGCGGCCAACTTTCTCCCCAACTTTTCAGCGCGCCGTGTTCGCCCGGGCTTTCGGTGCAGAAACAAAATTGCGGGGGAAAGAAAGTTGTTTGGACTCAAAGCTCGCTCATTATGGAAATAGAACGCATATATAATATAACTTCGACGAGGCGCGGCCTGCGTGTCATTATGAATAAATTTCCGTGTATAAACTAGTTGACTAGTGCGACAACCAACTGACGTCAATTTTCCCGGTCACCAAATTATACAATCGCGATCGGGTACGACAGATTTTTTTTTTTTTTTTCGTCGACAAATTTTATCTCGTTGGGTCACAACCGAGTGATTAAAAAAACAAAAAACTGATGCACATCTCAAAGCGCTAAATTTGCTTGTGACCATTTTTTTACACCGTCGGGCGTGAGTAATTTTGCTGCAATTTTGGTTTTTGCGATGTAATTTTGTATTTTTTTTTTCTTTCTTGAAATTGAAAATCTACAACTCCGAGTGCAGCCCTCGGCTCTCGAGTGAAAAATATGTGTTGATCGAGGAAGAAAAGCGCGACGCGAGGCACGAGGAGTTTCCGGGATGCGCGTTGGCTGAGCCAGGTACTCGAAAAGATCAAGGAGATTGATTACAGACACGAGAAGTTGGCTCGGGGCATTCGACCGAGAAATTGGTAGTAAAGTGCACGCGCCTCTGTTCCAGCGTTTTCGACTATACACCACCGAGACGAACCACCGCACAAACATCCCTCAGGGATCGCCAATTGATGCAAGGCGCCCCATTCTCAGGCTTCCACCGGGACTTCATATTCCCCCGACTTAAAGACGCCGCGGGAGGCGAACCCGTTCGCCGCGCTTCGGGGTCCCCTAAACGTTTCTCATGCTTAGGCAAACATGTGGAGCGTCGCTCAGGGCCTGTTTGTCCGAATTTACCGCGCAACGTGCGCCTCACGATTGATGCAAATTTCCCGCAAAATCCCCGCCGACGGTTAAACCGCGTCGCGGGCAAAACGGTTCCCCGTGTATCGCCTATTGCTTTGTGTTTCTCTGTTACTTTACTCCTCAGGGGACTTTGCCCCAGGACTCAATAAAATACTACTATATTTTTCTAAAAATACTACTATAATTTTCTAAAATACTACGTAATTTTTTTGTTACGAAAAATTATATTACGAACATGTTAAGTTAAAAATCGTTGCACAGATCGATAATCCCACGAATTCACCATTACGATAAAATAACAATTCCGTATTCCTATCTCTCTCCGCGCGACTTTATCGTCCGTGGGCAAAAAGAATTTTCCCTCCACCGCCGAGAAATCCGATATCACGATAGGAAGGAAAGAAAAAAAAAATAAAAATAAAATAAAAAGAGGAAGAAGAAGAAGCGGTACAACAGACACAAAATGTCAAAGGCAGGGAGCATTGATCCCGCTTAGTGGATGGTCCGCGACGCATGCATAGCCGCGTGTCCGTCCTTTGCGAAGTGGATCGAACCGGTCCGGAGTGGACAGAGGAGGCGGCGGCGGCGGCGGCGCCGCGCGTTCGTCGTGCGAATTCCCGGAATAACACCAAAGGATCCGGGAATAAGGACGCCGGGGCGGCGGGGAAAAAGATGGAGCCGGGGAGTTAGGAATCCGTTGGAAGCTTTGGCGCGCAGGGAAAGAGGCTTTCGGAGCTTTTGGGCGGGCGACGCGACGGCGCCCCGGGAATATGCTGAAGTATTTTAATATTGAGCTAGTCCGATAGCGCGCGCGGCGGCCTCTCCCCCGTCGTATTCGTGTCTTAGCCCTTCTCTCGCGCTCCCTCCGACGACGCTGGCTGCGACTCTCCCGCGCATCCCCGCACCAGCGCAACCTGTGCACAGCGGAAAGCATTGTCCCCGCGGACCGACCTCCCGTCGACGACGCCCGCGCGCTGCATGTGCCGATGGATAGGAATGCCGTTGGGCTTTTGTACCCTGGCACCCCCCTTTATTGTTTGGCCGCGCGCGTCCAGCGTGAAACCCAGGGGTTGTCAATTGGGCGCCGGAAATCATCGGGAGCCGCGATTGTCAGACGTCGAAACGTCGGTGACCTGATGGACATCAACGGGGATTAGTGAGACATTTAAAAAAATTTATTTTATTTGTTTTTCGAAATATTCACCTCTAATCTATATCGGCGTTCTCCTTTTTTAATCGATTTTGAAAAAAAAAAAAAAAAAAAAAAAAACTTTTAGTGACGTCTTCGAAACAGTTCGGAACAGACTTCGGATGTAGAATATATTTTACATCTGAAGACTTTTTTTATAATACAAAGAAATGTTCATGCTTTTTTTTTATAAAAAAGCAGAATTCCTCAAATCGGGAGCGGTCGGTTATTGCGCTCTGTTTTTATCTGGAATTGATTGAGATCAATGTAAATTATTCTGCTTATTTTTAGTATGTTGTTTTTTTTACGTTGATTAAGTTATGGTAAATCTTTCGATAAACAAAATGAGCTGTTGCTCGTCACAATCGCACTAATATTATGGTTTATTCAATAGTGCGAGAAAACTTGCTCGATGCACGCTATACAAAATCTTGTCTGCCACTGGAGGACCCGAAGAATTTTCGTCGATGCTTCTCTTACCACCCCGTTCGCTGCTTTCGGGCGCGACTTCGATCACCAGGTTTTATTCAAGCAGCCGAAATATATTCTCGCTCGATTCCTTAATATCGCCGCGTTCGGCGGCGTCCAATTTACCTTTCCAGGCGTCGAAGGGTTGTCGACAATATGTACATAATTTTGTCGCTAAAAAAATGTCACGAAGTCCTAAATTTAACTAAACTACTTTTTATGGAGTAAAAAAATCAGTATAATGTAAATGTATCTATCATGTATAATTTGTTTTGATTGGAATTAGCCGAAAAAACTATTTGCCATGAAATAATAATTTCAAGAAAATTGATAATTCGTGACACGACAATATTTCATTGACAAAATTCATTTCCAAAAATGTCAATCTTCCTAACGCGCCGAGACAGAGGAAGAAAAAAAAGGACGGATAATGTGTAGCTTCGGGTATAAGTCTGGGCATGACGCAAAGCTGCGAGCCGAACGTTTCGCCGCACTCCCATGAATCTTGGATCTCACCGTGTATACCGCACACACCATCGAGTTTCTGTGATCCAAGGGATTTTCCGGATATGGAAATACCTCTGTGCCGTATCGGGCCCGGATTTTCCTCGTGCGCCAGGGAAGTGTACGGATTATAGATACTCCCGGACACGAAAAATTTCCTTTCAGACGTGTATACCACGGATGCTTCAACGTCGAAACGCGAAATCTCTTTACCGGGATTTCGAATATTTTTCCCCTCATCGATCGGCATCCCATTGATCCCCGTCGTTCGTCTATTAAACATTCCGCTGCGACACGTAAATTAAGGGGCTATTCTTGGTTCAGTTTATTCACGCGAATAAATTACCAAACATGCGGTAATTTATTAAATGTCGCCAGTCAAAAAATAAATCGCGAGTTTCGCACACGAGATAAAAAAAAACAATAAAAATATATGACGAAGTTTACATCGTTGCAATGCAACGAAATTAAACGACAAAAGATTAATTCCACAAAAAATCAAATAAATCACCTCCATCAAAGGATGAAATAATATTTGTTTGGCATGCTCTTAGTAGTTATAATAAATTTTTATAGCTGGCATAATCGTTTGGGTTCGCTAATATTTTGTTGCTTTTAATTTTGTTGCATTGCAACGATGCAAACTTCAACGTCATGAAAATATATACATCTTTATTTTATACCCGTCAATGCTGACGGAGAAAAGGATGTCAGATGCCATTGATGGCGGTAAAATATCGACGAATATGATACGAAAATCACTCCGCGCCCGATCGGGAATATTCCAGCAAAATTCACGAGTTGTTTGGGTTTTCAAAAACAAGCACGAGAACTGACAGGCAAAAAGAGCTGAAAATGAGCCGGATTATTAATTGTAATTCGATCTGCGGGCCGAAACAGTGCAGCGCCGAACATTGCCACGGGGGCCGTGGGTGGAATATATTCGTAATAAATATGAAACAGTAGTATGGGGAACAACGGCAAAATATGTAACACTCTTTTTTTCTCTCTCTCTCTCTCTTTCTCTCTTTCTCTTCTTTCCTATTTCATTAAATTACGTTCGTATAATGAATATAGTAACGCGGTGGTCGGCCCAATCGAATGGGAGGAGAAGAACAGTCTGGCGAGCACGGGTGTTATATTAATCTCGGCACATCTCATCGCCTCCTCTCCTATTCATTGCCGGCCGTACTCGTAATATCCCGCGGGCCGTTACATTCCATTGTTGGATAATTCAAAAGACACCATACGATGAAGGCGAGTCTAATTGCGCGTAAAATCGATGCAATGTAACAAAGAAAATATTCGCGGAATTATTGCAAGCTAATTGTTTACGATGAATAAATAATTGAATTATTTCGCGGCTTATTGTGTAACCCAACGATAATAATATTGTGCAAATTTGTACGTACAATAAAGCCAAAAAATTATTATCACAGTCAATTATTTTGAAAAATATTTAGAGAACTTTTTTGTATGAAATTAATTCGTTGCTGTTTCTGAACGCATATACAATTTTTAGAATATTAATTTAATATTAATTTAATATTCATTTTAATAGCAATATAATAATAAAATTAATATTAATATTAATTTTTAGAATTCTATACGAATATTTGAGGAATTTTTTCGTTCGACCTCTTAACACAAAATTAGTCTTTCGCGTGTAACTGCGAAATAAGTTCGCGCTAGACAAGAATGCGACGTGTTTACCGCCGAGCGAACCAGGGTTCGCCTTAAGGGGAACGGTCGACACTCTCTCAGTCTTTCTCAGTCTTGCGTGCTATCACCTTAAGGCACAAGCCCTCGAAGGGGGTAAGTGTCGGCTATCAGGAGAATTTCAGGAAAGAAATTATGCCCCGACAAGAGTTGGAAGTGTTCGAAGACACTCGGCTCTCCCGCTGCCTGCCGGCCTGGTCTGGATGAGGGCACTCAGGCTCTTAAGCCTGAACTACATAGAATAGTCGCTTTAGCGTTCTGGCGAGCGTATTAATTTAAAGACAGAGAACAGCCGCGTTATACCATCGTCGACCTTCCACTTCGCTTTTCTCCCGTCTCGTCCCCTCCTCGCTACACACACACACACACACACACACACACACATTTTCCGGGGATTCTGCACCTTGAAGATCTTATCATTTCTATGCAGTCGCGGCTCTGACTTTAGTCCGATGACCCTGCTGAAAGACCCAGGGTTTCCTCTTTAATAAAATTCGAATTTTCTAAACTTCACGATTTGAAAATCGTGGGTGAAAAAAAAATCGTTGAAAATCGAAATCGTGTGAAATCGTTTGAAATATTTGTGTATTTTGCTTCAGCAAAATACACAAATTATTTCGACCATAAGCCACGATCGAAAAAAATCGTTGAAAATTGTTGAAAATTATTTCGACCACAAGCCACGATCGAAAAAAAAAATCGTTGAAAATCGTTTTTGCTGAAGCAAAATACTCAAATTATTTCGACCACAAGCCACGATTTTGCCTGTAGAAAACCGTATCCTGGGTGAACTGCAAAGAGCAGTCGAAAAATCAGTATAGAGGTGGGGACGACCCTGTCGTTTGAACCACATTGGCAAATGGCAACGACACCCCAGAAGCCCCGAGGCCAGGGTAAGATACTTTTCCACCATATTCGCCCCATTCTCCCTTTCTTATACACATATATTCCCTTATATATATCCATTCAACTTGTTCCCCCGTTCGTGTTTATCTTTCATCACACACTTTCTTCACACTTTCCAACGTCCTTCCACGCCCTCGCCCTCCCGCCCCTTACCACGCCGCCTGCACTTTTATTTCTCCCCCGCCCCCTTTTTCCCTCCGCATCCACCGTGACTCGCCTTTTCAGGGCTTCCACGTCGCGAATTCCAACGAATGACGTACAGTCGACTCTGTCTAACTGAACAATGTGACATAACAACGATTAACGTTTAATAATTATATCGACTTATTACGACATAATTATTAAATGTTACGTTGTCAAAAAAATACAAAATAATTATTAAACATTACGTTGTCAAAAAATACAAAATAATTATTAAACATTCCATTGTCAAAAAATACAAAATAATTATTAAACATTACATTGTCAAAAAATACGAAATAATTATTATACAACGTTTATGGAATTGTTATACAAAGTTGCAGAATTTTACTGTACGGTGAGAGACTGAGACAAAAGGCCAAATAATAAGACTCGCGAGGCCGCCGTAATAAGAGCCGCGGAATGGAGCGGAAAATATCTGTCCTGGTTGTGGATGATTTGCTCGATGACGAGTGTGCATCGACATTTCGCCCCCCCTGCGAATAATTGGAGCTCGATCGCACAGCCCGACTCTCCCCGTTCACCTCTTTGCTCTCCGTCCGCGCCGCTGCTCCCCAGCGCACCGAACCCCCTTCGCCGTAGCAATAAGTGAGACTCGTCTCTGCGATTGCATCGAGTCACCTCTATATACGCGCAACACACCTCCTTATATATATATATTTCTCAGCCGCCTATAACTTATTCCTTCGTTTCTCTCCCCTCCCGCCCTGGTGGCAACTTCAAAGAAGTGAGAAATCCCTCGTCACTAGAGACACTCCAATCAGAAGCGACGAATACGAGATGAAATGCGACACGTGGCAAATTCCTTCACTACCTTTTTGGCCCCTTCCTCTTTCTCTAACCATGAATAAGATTTGCCCTTGATTTTTTTTTCTCTCCCTCTATCTCTCTCTCTTGGAATTTGTCTACTCAATCAGTACCCGAGTAACAAACGTACATGCCAATTTTTTCTTCTGCTTTGTTTTGCTATTTTATACCATGTGGAATGTTAGAGGAGGTTATTTTTTTCGATCGACCAAACCTGGATTTTCTTTTTGCGTTCCAGAGAAAACTCTATAACGAAGAGAATGCCGTAAGGCGGAATGTGATATCTTGATTTTTCAATTTTTTACAGAATTTTAAAGTCAGACCCCCAAAAATCGCAAAAAAACGAAAGGGGTACCCCTTCTAAAAAAATTGCGATTTTTGAGGGTCTGTTTTTATGTTTTTCGGGCAAACAACCGTGCTTTTCGGAATCAGCGGGAAATTTTCCATCGGATAGAGTCTTCAAACTTTACGAAATCAAAAAAAAAAAAAAATCTCGATTTTGTAAAGTTTGAATGTTAATTTCACAATTTACTTAACGATCTAATTTTGAATAAAAATTTATCATTTTCAGAATTAATTCCCCTTCCTGAATTTCGTTGCATCCCAACGATGCAAATTTCAACATCATGTAAATACAACAGGTATAGCTCGTGAGATTAATATTTTCTGTCGGACACGACGTTTACAGCCTCGCGAGACGACATAGCGCTGCTCGGTCATTGCGGTTCGCCAGTTACCGCAGTAAATAGTGGAGTAGCTTCGAGGGGGAGGACCCGGACAGAGTGGTGCCTAATGGGTTAACGTCAAGACACGATGATATCGCGCGCGCGGGGGGTGGGAAAACAAGACGACGGAGACGAGAACGGCGAGAGGAGGACGAGAGAGGTACGACGGACATTCGCGAGGGCCGTAGGCGGAACATCACAACGGATATTGGACTTCAGAGACTACCCGGGCAAGAGAGCCAACGGCATCAGTGGCGGCGGGTCCGGTCGGAAGAGCCGCGCACTGAAACTATATTGCACAATGAACAATGTAACATAGGTGGAGCGGATGGATTCGAGGTAGCTCTCCGCGACTTTGCTTCATTAACTTTTACGCCGCCGCCGCCGCCGCCGTCGCCGGGGCTTGTATACCGCCGTCCCCCGTAGATACAGTTCAATTTGTGTTTACTCGAAACCTGATGGGGAACACCGCACGGAAAGCATTATGGCGCAGTGACGGGGCTTTCTTTTTCGCTTCTTCACGGCTCTTTCCTCCCTCTTCGAGGTGGTGATCTTTGCCGTTTGCGGGGCGGCCACCGGACGCTTGTAAACGCGTTAAGGGTATTCTTAGCGGAGCCAGAGGGACGACGGTGGGGGAAGGTCACCGCTGAACGCTTGGAGGGCGTGAAACGTCAGATGAAAGCCAAATTATTCGTCTAAGATTGAAGTATTTGAAGCCTTCTGTAATTTTGCATCATGCAATTTTCATGTATTTTTGGGAAGAAATTTCCCAATATTAAATTGCAACATACTTTAAAAAATTAATGAAGGTGAAAGATCCAAAAAAAGACGTTTTTTTACACAAAAAATCATAATTCCGTAAATAAAATATCGATTTAACTCAAATTTTAACCTGATACTCTCTAAATATAATACTTTTGATTAAAAAAATTGCATCCTAGTGCCCGCCACAAAAACGTGTTTATTCCGGAGTTTGAAGTCGTTTGTAGAGTCCAAAAAATTAATAAAATCATGGAAAAAAGGACATTCCAAACTGTCGGTAGATGGCGGTCAACCGGTGGTTTGGCCACCGTTGACGACAACAGAAAACAACGTTGTCGACAACAGATACGATCATCTCGTGAATAGCAACAATCGCCAAGAAGTCCATAATCGTCGTGGGTAAGTCGATGGCTTCGGCTCGCGTCGTTTCAACCGGGCTCGTTAGTTTCGTCCGAGTGTCTCGAGTTGTTTCCCACCGTCTTTATCTCTACGGACCTTCGACACGCATCCTCGCTGTTTCATCTCGTCTCGAAGACACGATGCGGCTATCGATTCCGCTTTTTCTCGTTGGATTTTTTTTTTTACTCCTCGCAGCCTGTGACTACAAATAATACGTGAAATTAACTCGAGTACCATTTTTCAGGTCACAACAGCGGCTGTATAATTAATTAACGGGCACCGACCAACATTTGTCATTCAATCAAGACTCGACGATTCATCAACGCGGCGGCCTCGCGCTAATCGCAGCGCGGGAAGAAATTGATATTCACTCGGTGAAATGACCCTTTTCGGATAAGCGGAGACCTCCCGTCACTCCCCCCCCGTTTGCTCTCACACCCGGCGGCACCCAAACCATCTTCGGTAATCAAGCGCCCGTGTTTGCGGTTCCGCACAGCGAACCCGGGGCTGTGCGTGGCGCCCCGGCGAAACAAATGACGCGGGGCGAAGGTAACCGCACGATAAAAGGTGACGAAGAAAGGGGGAATACGCTTAGCGACCTTGGCGAGAGAAGCGAAGAGAGCCCGAAAAAAAAGCCTCTCCGAGAAATGTCAACATCCCCGATATGCTGTCATCCGGACGAATTATTTTTCGTCACGAATCTCTTCGTGCTTTGATTTTTTTTTATTTAATTTTTTTTTTTACTTCGTAATCAGCCGTTAACAAACAAAGCCGACGACAACGGTCATTGAAACGTCGGGAAAAGTGGTAATCCGTTCCATTCCGTCAAGATCCATCCGGAGTGGTTTGCTCGTAACACAAGCAGTCCATACAATCCATATCACTCCACACACAATCCGTCGCACAATAGCATGAAGTAAAAACAAAAATAAAATAGGAACTACGAAAATAGACAACAGAAAATAGAGAATCGAACAATCGTACGTGAAATAAATAAATAAATCGCGGTCAATAAAGATAAAAATGAAATACAAACAAAGAAAATAGAGAATAGAAAAATTGCACGTCAAATAAATAAATAAATCGTGCGGTCAATAAAGATAAAAATAAAATACAAACTAAGAAAATAGAAAAATCGCACGTCAAAGAGAGAAAGAGAGAAACTTGCCGTCAGCGACGTGGGATGCATTTAATAAAATCCAATTAGAAGGTCGCAGGGGGGCGCTGCGGCCGTTTGCCGAAACGAACCGCGCGGTCGTTTCTAGCCACCCCCCCAACGTCGCAGGGTCGTGTACACGAGTTCGTTAACTTATGAGGGCTGTTAAGCGGCGTCTGGCTACGCCATAAACGATTTCCGACATTCCTGCAAATAATTCCACGTTCTCTCTGCCCGCTCCCTTTGTGTCCCTCGGCCTCGACGCGTCTTGCGCGCCCCCTGGCGGCCGTTTTCGTCTTGCGTCGCGAAACGGCGAAGCAAGACGAAACCGACTCCTTCACGACGTTCCCGACGCTGGCAAAGTCGCGATTTTTTCAGTAGGTTTTTTCTTCCGAACGTCTCTTGCTTTTTCACGGCTTCAACGCGACGAATCTCGCGACGCCGGTCGAAAGAAACGCAGACGAGACGAAAAACCGAGCTGCCACGTTTTGAGTCCTGAGCTTTCGGCGGGCCTGGAGAACTCGAAGAATATGGCGCGCGGTAACGGTCCACATCCGCGGATTAAGCCGAAACTTTGTCGTTAATCTAATTGCTGGCGTAATTACGGTATTCGATACCCGGGCGTAGGTAATCTGATTCTAGTTAACGCAGCGTACAAACCCATCTGGTCCGCTCACCGACCACCCCCCTCCCCCCCAAAAACCCTGCGCCCTCTTTACCCCCCTCCCCCCCTCGTCCTCCTCCCTAACCGCATCCAAAACTTTGTCTCGCCGAAATTCGTTACAGCGTTTCACGCCGAGTGACGTCGGCCTCGAACGAGGATTGGATTTTTAAAGGAAAAAGCTGTTTTTTTTTCATAACGAGTTTACGCCACCCCCGATATTTGCCTCGCCACTTTTGATCTTTCATGCATTAATACGTTGACTTTGTGTCTTTTTTTTTCTTTCGTTTTGTTTCGCTTTTAAGGCGCGAAAATCTGCATTTTTTTTATGCCCGAAGCCGGCGGAATCCCGACGATGAGATTTTCTCGTGGAATTTTTCGCTTTTTGTTTACCGATGTGAGAATAAAAAAAAAAATTCTCCTGGTTTTGCGGAAAATTGCCGAGGCCGGCCGTTAATTGAGTATTAATCTTTAAATATATTAGGCTGTCGGGCCCGGTGAGAATTGGTGACAACAGCTGGGCTCCACTGTGCCGGGAAATTATCGAGTTTTCCGAGCTGGAGAGAGCCGCGCGCGCCGTCTATGCAGAATGCCTGAGGGTGATCGGCTTGTAGTAGGTGAAACCTTGCGATATAATTAAGACTCCGGCAAGCACGGTTGGGCGTTTCCTGCCGGCAGTGCTTGAGCAGCAAAGCCTCGAATTCACTTCCTTTCCTTCCTCTCCTCCCCCCCGCCGAACCCCCCTCCGACCCGGCCTCCTCGCGCCCTCCTTCTCTCCTCTTCCTTTCATTCTATCTCTACCGGAAGATCCTGATTTAAAGTCCAGGTTAATTTATGTCAGACCTCTGCCGTTAATTAAGCAATCTAACTGTAGGAACGATTCCGAGAGTGACGTCCCTTCGGGGTGTTTGCGTCGCCCGACACTCCTCCGCCCCGCGACTATTCTTTTTTCCTTCATTTTGTTTCACACTTCTTATTTCCATCGTCCCTCCCGCCGAAATCGCCCGATAATTCCGTTCACTTTTTCCTCCGCCCCGCACGACTTTCCTCTCGGTCGCTGCGTCTGTCGTTTTTTACCTCGAAGTGGAAATTTCGGTGTCGCCTATTTTTTATTTATTTATTAAATTAAATTTAATAAAAAATAAAATAAATTTAAAAAATGTAGAATTTAAAAAAATAGTATTTTCCATACTCATCATGTTTTACCGAACGACGACGAAAATGGTGATAAAAATGCGAATTTTTCGCCGGAAATTGATGATTGGGTTATAAATAATTCCGTCGCGCATTATGAAATATTCAGGAGGCGAAGGGAGACGAAGTGTCGAGTTCCGTTGAGCGGAGAGAGAGAGAGGGAGAAAGAGCGAGAAGGTGGGGATAGCGAAATTGTGAAAATGGAGCGAGTGGTGAAAAAGGGGTTGCGCGGGAGAAGGAGAAAGGCGCCAAGGGTTGGATGGCCCGGTGCGAATTATAAGTTTTAATTACTCGAAGATGAGCAGATGGATTACTTGGTACTTCTTTCGGAACTTGCTTTTAATAGGCGGTCCCGGGTGGTGCGCGTCCACCGGACTACTGCTCCTCGGCATCGCTGACAGCTTTTATATATTACAGACGTTCGCCCGCCCGCCCGCCCGCCCCCCTCCCACGAACGCCATCATCGGCCGCCGATCGATCGCCCATATTGCGATCTTATTCCTCATCCTTGTTTTCCCTCGCCACGTCGTTGTACCGTGTCAGATCGTGTACAGCGTAAGCGACGACTTTTTAATCGATTTACTTATTACTTTCTCGGCAACTCAGACCCCACAACCTCTCCCCGTCCTCCCCCCCCCCCTGACCCTCTCGTCGCGTCGTTACGCCCTCGATATCCACCCCGCCCCTTATTTATATCGGGTGCCGCGTTCGATTTTTACTCTTTTTCTTCACTCCAGACCAACCGACGAGAGCGGAACGAGGGCTAAAAAGTGCCGTTTACGCGTAACGGCAACGGCGCGGTCGCCGTTTACCGTAAACGGCGCGTGATACAAGAACAAAATGCTTTCTTTTTCTGCGTTATAAAATGAATACTTAATTTTGATGAAGAGGACGGTCGAACGAATCGCAGCAGAAATACGCAACTGCGCTTGATATGCATCCGTACCAAACTCGGAAAGTTTGACGCCGAGTTGCCGGTGTGTGTCAGCAGCGCGACGGGATCGCAATCGTCGCACGCCCGCGCAACCCATTCCGTTCCAGCTCCATTACACGGAGTTTCGGTATCACAGAGGTGAATTTCACGAAACGTTACGTTGTATACACGCAAGACGGGATCTCGGGTTGGTAGCCGGCGGGGGCGAGTGGCGGAGAATAGGACGCGGATGAGGACCGCGCGCGCGCGACAACACGATTTGGTAACTATCCCGCCTCGCATCTATGGCCTTTCCTCAATCTCTGCCGATGTCTCTCATCAGTGGGGGAGAAGGAAGAAGGAGGGTGAAACCGGAAACTCCGAGTCGAGTCGGGTGACCGAAACGAGGCGGGCGCGCGCGCGCAAGGGCGCAGATGTGTCGGTGGCCTGTGGAGTGTGACTGCACCTCGGATAATCGGGAAAACGCCGAGGGGCACCTGCGGTCACGTTCCGCCCGGCGTCGCGAGACGGAGACGGAGAGAGAGACACGAGAGCGCGCAAACCGACCCTTCGACGATCGCATTATCCTCCGGCCGGATCCCGCGCTCGCGAAGTTCGCTTCATCGAAATGCCTTATTATTCCGTTTGTCGCTGTGCACAGCGCGCGGGCTCTCCATTGATACGAGATTTGTATCTGGTCTGCCTCTCGGTCTGGCAGCGAACGCGGTTTAGTTCCTTGTGTCGAAGCTTCGACGGAGAGCCTTTGACTTTAATTGCCCGTTGGGACACCCGATTCAGGTATGAATATCCGATTGGCGAAAATAGTCACGTGAGACAAAAATCAACAGTCGTGCGTCATTTGAGCCACATTTTCTCCATGCCCTACTGCGTCAATTTTCTGGTGGTATGATGAGATAAAAATCTGAAAAAAAATCAAGCATATAGAAAAGCTGAAAAGATTATTTTGGCAAAATAATAATTGAAATATCTTTTTAACAAATTACTGAAATAAATAATTATTTAACAAATTACCCGGTAAACTAATTTTTTTTTGTTATGAAAATGATTTTTTATTTTTCTGAATACCTATGATTTTTTTCAGAATTTTGTCTAATTTTTTATTTGAACATGAAAAAATCGCAATTCTCAAACATCACACAAAATTTTGAAAAAATTCATACGTATTCAGAAAAATAAACCAACCATTTTCATAAAAAAAAAAATAGGTTGCTGGGTAATTTGTTGAACAATTATTTATTTCAGTAAATTGTTAATAACATTTTTCAATGTTGACGCAAAATCGCGCACCGATCGCCGACGACGTTGTCGATATCAGCCGCTCGAAAGTCTTTCCCACACCGTCGCGGGGGTGAAGCTGCTAATCGCGTTAAAAGCAGATCCACGCGTAGCCGACGCTAATCGTTACAACGTGACAAACCGAGCGGTTCGTCCCGGTTTGCTGCCGCCGAGGTAACGCGAATGTCAGCGAGCAACGCGGCTCGAAGGTGAGCGAGAAACGGATTATGCAATATGGTGTTAATTTTTCCATCATGTCCAGCGTGAAGAATTGCGCCGAGGGAAAAGCCGAGGGGGCGGCCGGGGGGCGGACGGGGAGGACGTAATGAAAGACAGTAAATTCTCCGATGGGATAGCGGAGAGCGACCCAACGGGAGGATCGTGCCAATCTACAAGACGAGAGGAGGAAGATTGAAGGCGGGCGTAAGGGGCGACGCGGACCGGGAGGCATCAAGCGGCCACCGGGAAGACAGCCGAGAGACCGTCGGAGGATCCAGCGTGAAAGCCGGAGGAAGATGACAAGACTGGACTCCCTGTCGTCGTCGTCGTCGTGTTTTTTTTTTTCGCCTTTTTTCGGCGCCCCGAAATTATTTGATTTAATATTCATGAAGGAATCCGCCGGCGACGCTCCGCTGGATTGTCCCGTTGCCGTCGTCGACATCCAACACCGTCACGACTTCCTGGTCCCTCATCTCGCACCGAAAGTGTCGAAAACGTTTTCTGCAACTGGAAACTCGGCCGTTTTACGCTTTCGTCGTGACGGATCTGCAGAGGTTTTTGAATTGTCGACGTCGTTTTGCGAATCTGCGGAAACAAAAGGTGATTCATGTTCGTCCTGTTGTTGTTAGCGTTAAAATAAGCGGCGTTAATTTCCTGATACCCGAGCCTTCGCTCTGGCGTCATCGATTCGACTGGTTTCATTGACCGGAGGGAACAAAACTCGCTTCGTGGATCGAGCCGGTTTAACTCCCGAAATTGACCGCCGCAAATGGCGTTTCCTATCGTGGGAATATTTCGGCGCTCGCTCATCAAACGGATTTGTTCGATGCCTCCATTGGCGGCGCAGTTAACGTTGGCGACTACGCGGAACGAAAGCTCGCGCGGTCAGCAGAACCGGCCTGATGCCTAAATGTGAACCTTGGCACGAGCCGCTCTGGAGTCTTAGGGCAAAGCTCGACTACGCTTTTCATTGACCTTCCGTTCTCTATGCATTCAGTTTACGCCGGTATCGCTAATGCGATGATGATGAGGGCGCTGATATGTTCGACGGGTTGAAAGCCACTAATTATCTATTGGACTCATTGAAGATATAAACTGTTCACGATATTTTGGACGAGCTTTCGTCACAGGCAAAGGAAGCGCTTTTATATAAACTAGTATTTGAAACGCAATGATGTTGAAGTTTGCATCATCGGAACGCAACGAAATTCAGAAAAAAAGATTAATTCTAATTAACTAAAATGATGAAATTAGGTATAAAAAGTCAACATAGTTCCTATGATCATAAAATTCAGTAATTAGTTCCTGTGATGATTTTTTATACCTAAATTCATCATTTGGATTAATTAGAATCATTATTATTTTTTTTATTTCAAGTGAGATATAAAAATTGTTGTTTTATCTAAATCCTACGATAATTAGGATATTTGATATGAAAATTTGACATTTTTCTACACTCCTGTATTAAATTAAATACGTCAGCTGACGAATCGTTAACGGTGTAGAAATCCCGAAAATTGATGGGGAATAAAATATTTTTACGCGACCATTGAATGGGGTTCGAACTTGTAGCCAACCGGGAGCGGTTTGATTGCTGTGATTTCTGTGATTGCGGAGGAAAAGAGCAATTGGAAAAAATACGTTTCCGGATCACAACGTCACGCGGGCGTGACAGCCACTCGTGACAGCGCCTGGACGGTGGATCATCGCGGCGGTTATGGTTTGCTATCGTACATCATTCACCGTGTCAATCTGGCGCGTCGGGCGGGGTCGACTTGGTTTGACTGGCTTTATCGAGGCCGCTCAACGCTTCGGACTCCCGCGCCGGGGTGAGAACGCGTATTGCGTTCTCGCGCGTCCGTCCTGCGCGCGTCAAAGTGAATTAAAATGTGTACGGCGGAGGTGAGAGGGGACGGCGATGGTATCAAGGACCGGGGCATGTCACGCGGAAAGGGATATGAACGACCGTCGACCTCCAACGAATAAAGAGAATTGGACACTTGACATACATCGTTATATATCTTCCCATCCCCTGTATCGGGCTCGTCACGACATCGAGCGAAATATTCGAAAATCGAGGCGATGTGACGTGGAAATGGACGATTCAAGGTCAGGACTGAAAATCCTTCAAATTATTCCGAATTACCAACGGGAATCCATTAAATTATAAAGCAGTTACGTGACATTTTCATTCACGCGCCTAAATACTTTTCTATTTTAATCCAAAAAATTCGAAAAAATTCCAAAGCGGCAAAATGATACTACAAATATTTCCTCAATTTTTCAGTAGAAAAAAAAGAATCCCCAGATAAAAATTCGAGAACATTTTTCACCCGTCCCGACGCAAAAAACGTGTCGAGTGGCGAGGAAAAAAAAGTGATATTTCCCAGCACTCACAATTTTCGGGACCGGGCTAAACGGTTCGACATCCGCGAGCGGGCCAATCGACGTAATTTTTCGTACGACTGAATCGCGGCTTTCGAGGGGGTGGAGGGGGGGAGTGGGGTCACCTCGAATTTGTCGCGCGCGTTGCGGATGCAATTTAATGATTATGGTTTAATGATCTCGATACAGCGGGAGCTCGAGTCAACAACGAGGTTTACCGGAGGTTCATTGAACAATTTCGAAGCCGGCCGCACGGTCGGTTGTTCGTGGCGCTTGCGTGCTGGCGCTTTTGATGGCCGCCCCGACGCCCTAAACTACCGCTCGCGCGGCGGCGCCGCCGAACCCGCCGACACACCTTGCAATTCCGAAATAGTTTGCCCTTGTCCGTGCGATTTAATCATGATTAAATCGTAACGCACAATCGGGCATAATGTCGCGGGGGGGCTTTCGGAATATACATATAGAAACACGAGAGTCGCGCGGCCGGCGTTTGGCGTGACCCCGAAGCCGAAGCTGCATTGTCGGCGCGACCGAACCTCGGGCGCCGCTGGTTCGCCGGTGTCGTTTAACAATTTTGATTCAATGCGAATGGTCCGGTACATGCGGGATTAACGGGGACGCTGCTTAGGCCGGCAATCAGGGCGTTAATGTTGGCCCTGGCGGCGCGAGCGCCGCCGATACACACGGGGCGCTGAAGCGTGACGTAAACGGCCACGCCGTATGTGTATTACGTAATCGATATGCCCATGCTGTATATATATGGATGTGGATACCCGACGGGCGCGAGTACATATAGTGATACCGTCGGGATTTAAGCGTCGAGCTGGCCGTGAGTGTATCCGACAAGCCCAGAATTCGCCATTGGTAGATGAAATCTGAACCACCGAACTGAGAGCCGTTGGCTTTGACGGCTTTTTGCCGTCTTCGCGGGGGTGTCGAAACAGGTCGCCCGGGGATCATTCGGCGGTGAGAGAAGTCACGGTGGTCGGGCGAGACAATTGCTGGTTCGTTGGGTTAACGAATACATTTTTGTCAGTTGGGTTAACAATTAATTTTCATAGAACGACAGAAATAAGTTTGTGGAGGCGACGAATAAATTGGGTGGGCTGATAAGTAAATTGATAGTGTCGAGCAGTCAATAATTTGGGCCAACGATTAAATTGGTTGGGCCGACAATTAAATTGGTTGGGTCGACAATTAAATTGGTTGGGTCGACAATTAAATTGGTTGGGCCGACAATTAAATTGGTTAGGTCGACAATTAAATTGGTTGAGCCAAGAATTAGATTGGTTGAGCCAAGAATTAAATTGGTTGAGCCAAGAATTAAATTGGTTGGGCCAACAATTAAATTGGTTGAGCCAAGAATTAAATTGGTTGGGCCAACAATTAAATTGGTTGGGCTGTTAAATATAAGTTGGTTGGGCCAACAATTAAATTGCTTGGGCTGATAGATACAAGTTGGTTGGGCCAACAAATAAAATGGATAGACCGACGAAAATAAATTCCTTGGACCAACAAACAAATTGGTTGGATCAACGGATAAGTTGGTTGGCCATCCGACGGGTCAAGTGACCGCGTTCCCAAGATTCCGCAGTTTGCCGGGGCGACACACGACTTGCATTCTGCGTCCACGTCACGTAAGCAAACTTTATAACGTTACCGCCAATCCCCCCCGCACGCCTCTCGCCCTCTTGCCGCCTCGCGACCCATCCGCTATCTCGAGTCAATGCTCCGTCGCACACGCTTGCCGCAACGCGAGGAAGAAAGACAGGACAAAAAAAAAAGCAACAACACCGTACGCATATTTGTTCTCCTTGGGTACACGTATCTTATACGTCAACGGCTATCTCGTCTTTTAGCCTCTTCTGGCTACGTCGCCGCGCTATTTCTTATCTCTCTCGACGAGGCGGAACCGACTCTCGTCGCGCTAGGAAAACAGACGTCTAAAATGAGACACCGGGGGAGGTTAACAAAAAAAAAAAAGAAGGGGACAACGAGAAAAGAACGGAGACGCCTGCAGCCTCGTAAAACACGTCTTTCCATTTCGTTCTTTGCATTTCATCGGACGGTAACGTTCGGGTTGAGTGATTAATTAAAAATTTTCTTGGGGAAAAATTGATACGTGAGGAAAAAATCCGAATTTTTTTTTTTTTATGACGATGATTTTCATTAATGACATTAATGGGGAATAACACAATTTCTTCCCGATTTGCTAATTGAGGGAGAGGGGGAAAAAACGAAAGAGGCGAGTGTGAATTACGACTGGAACTGGTTCACGCGGTCGCGTGCCCGCGAATCGTAAATCGCCGACGAAGGCTCGAGGCACAATGGCGAGGAGCTTTCAGCCCCGCGAGACGATATATCGCGGGTGTGGCGTGTACCCGCGAAATACGGAAATCGGTGGCTCGAAATGCCAAAGAGGATGTGATGATCACGATGGTGGGACCGGATTTTTCATCGATGAAAATTTTTTAAAAATAGCCTACGTAAGTTGTGGTTTTTTTTAAATATCCACGGCAAGATTTAAATGTCCACAATTGTTTGCACGCAAAGTGCAACATTGCATTGTAATTTCTTGCTCCTTATTTATGAAATATTTATCAAAATATTTCCTCGTGAATTCCGCAAAAGGTGGAAAATAATGAGGAATCAATGTGCAAGTTTTTCCCTTTCCCTTTGTACTTTGCATTCTTTTCTCAGCTCTCCAATTGCTGACCCAGTTGGAGGGCAGAGCGTAATGGGCGAAAGCATCGAGTTGGCCAGGACGCAGGGCTATGATTGGCTCGGTCTCGTTGACGAGACACGTGAGTCGCTCGATCTCGACTTAATGTTACCTAACCGCGCTAAACGTGACACCCGCTTTGCTAATGCATGCGGCAGTTCCCCCGTTCCATCTCGCCTCCCCCGCCGCGCCGGCTCCACGTTATTACAGCACCGGGGGTAACGTTTGTGCTGCTGCTGCAGCAGCGGCGGCAGCCTCTGCGCCCCGACTACAAGCCTCGGTTACAATATAGCTCAACAGTTTGCCGTGCACAAGGATTTAACTTTGGCAAACGACGATTACGCCAAAGGTTAACAACCGACCGACCAACCGTCGCGACTAACTGATATAATTATGGCGATTACGTGCGCGAGGATTAGGGGCCGCCACGGTGTTTCGGCTGGAGATTAACCAAATTTTATGCAACCCAAGCGAAATCGCGAAGGACATTTTTTTTCGTCTAGCAGAGAGAAAAATGTGGTATCAGTAACTGCAAATCGTATCCGGGATTTTTTTTTTTGTTTACCCAGAATAAGTGAGAATATCACAAAGATTTGTTATTTTTCGATGTATCCTGAAAAAAATAAAATAAAAAAATTAGCAGTCCATAAATTCTCAGAAACAAAAAAAAAGTATCCCGTCGATAAAAACAGTCTCGCGAACCATCGGCAAAAAATTGTTACTCAATCGCCAAGATCACAATTTTTCCGACCGTCCAAGTGTCGAGGTTGCCGAGCCAAAGCAAAAGAGGGCGCGAGAAAGAACGAAAAAGAAGAAGAAAAAAAAAAGATTCACAATGTATATGGGAGAGAGTAAGGAGAATGAGGAATAAATATGAGAAAATGGACTCACCAACCGAGCGCGCGCTGCCTCCCGGGTAGTTGAGGGAAGACTCTCCGGGTCTATAGATCGTATAACGGGGGTGGTGACTGAAGACGAAACAGCGCCCGGTTGCTGTTGCCGCCGCCGAGGTCGCCGCTCGTGAAAGTTTTCCCTCTGAAACGAGAAGAAGAACAAGAATCGTGATATGCGCGCACTCTTATAGGTGCACCCAGCATGCTCTCTCAATGGCAGGGGGCGCATATCCGGCCCGCAATAATATACCCTGATCTTGGCTCCATTACCAGTAACCGCTGTACCGTGCACCGTACACCGGTATATTCGCCTGTTCTCCGCTGTATTCACTTCCGATTTTTCCCCGCGACCATTCTTTACGGCACCCCCCTCACCGCCTCCTGCATCTCCTACTCCTCCCTCGCAACCCTTCATCTGTCCTTAATATCTTCCGCTTCGCCTGCTGCCCCGCTATGCTTATACGTTATGCAGTCCTCAACCCCCGTGGGGTAAACGGAAAATAGTTATTATTCTCGTGTTTTCTCGCAACTCGTCCATCGACCTACGGGAATCGAAGGGACGTAACTTCGGGGCGAGGCGACGCGCGACGCGCCCGAGACAATTGGGAGCTTTGATAATTTTGTGTCACGCGCGCTTTCTCCGTTGTTACTGCAGTAAAATGGGAATTACGTTTTTTTTAATCCATCGAACTGGGACTTTATTTTTTCGTTCGAGAGAAAAATCTGTAACGAACGCGATATCTTGGACTTCGGAATTTTTCACAAAACGTTGAAGCCGAAAGTTGCCTCGCGTTTTTGGCGAAAAAAAAATGTTCGGTCTCGCAAATTTTGATGACATTATCCGATGGGAAATTTCGCGCTGATTCCGAAAATCACCGTTTGCCGTAAAAAAAATTTTACGTACTTTTTTTTCTTTTTTTTTTTTTTTTTAATTCTGACCAGGTTGTCGTTCGATCAGTGTAAATCGCAAGGACCGCCTTGAGCAGCCTCCACCCCCCGAAAACATCGCGTGCTCGGCGATCACTCGTTAGCCGAAGTGACTGCAAACAAGTTCGAAACGGTGCGAAATACGATGCGGGAAAAACCGAATCGTGCCCCACCGTCGCGCTGTTTGTCGCGGCCGCGGTAATTGCGTTAATTAAAAATTCCGATAACTGTTATTTGTCGTTTGCGCCGCCTCCACTCAGCGAATTAATAACACCGCGAGGCTGTAGTGTGCCTAATTGATGATGCGCGGAGAAATATATAGATCGGGAGAGGGAATAATGGTTGACTAGTGGATTCGACAATGGCGCCATGGGCAACGTACACAGCGCGTGTGCCCGATGTTCCGGTTGCCTCGCCCCCCACCGTCATCGTGTTCTCTTCAACAAACTGCGCGCGCGCGCCGTACTCGTGTGTTTACTCAAATTTATGTTATTTGCGCTAGCGCCGGTCGCGCCGCACCAGCTGTAAATATCGCTCGGCCAGAGCGTTCGCCGCGACCGGTGGGGGAAGGTGACACGTGCACTCGATGTGCCGGCCAATAACAGTCGGGGAGCAAGTATCGCGTTGCAAAATTGATATCATCTACGCATTTCACCAATACGCTTTTTTTTTTTTAATATTTTTCAACGATGTTTTAAACATTTTCGTGGGCTGAACTAAATTTGCAGCTACCTATGTAAATCGTAACGCGATAAAAAAACGCTACTGCTAAGAAGTTTCTATATTTTTATAATGTTGATTAATTTTTATTCATTAAAAAAATTAATTCTAATTAACCGAAATGATGAATTTAGGTATTAAAAAAATCATCATAGGAAGCAATTGCTGTGATGAATTTCGTTACGAAATTCAGAAAAAAAAATTAATTCCAATTAATCCAAATGATGAAATTAGGTATAAAAAGTCATCATAGCAATTGGTTCCTATGATGATTTTTTTTATACCTAAATTCGTCATTTCGGTTAATGAGAATTAATTTTTTCGACGATGCAAACTTTAACATCATATATTTTTACGGTAACGTAAAACCAGTTTGCACCTCTCGTGACTTCGAAACACCGTTTTTCACTATTAATTTATTTATCAATCGATTTAGTAAATATCAACATCCAACAATATTTGGCGGCCACGTCAGAAGCATTTTTCTTCATTCTCTTTCGCTTCGAGGAAAATCCGGGGAACGTTGTGCAGCGACCCGAACGGAGGAGCAGATTTTATCAGGTTATGTAATTATATTTCCCTCGCAGACAGCCGCAAGGGTCGTCTGTACAGCGGGCGGCCCGCGTTTCCTCGTGGCCGGGGCGAATCAGCAATTTTCGACGGGTGTTCCCACTGGTTAATTTGAACTTTCGGAATCGGAGACGGGGGGGACGTCGGGTTCGTCGAGCGGGAACGGGCGAGGGTGGAAACACCGGTAACTGGATACTCCGATCGGACGAACTCTGGAAAACTCCGGCGGCGTTTCCAACCCCGGTCAATGCCAAACCTACGCTCGGTTAGTTCGTTGGGCCGAGAGAACGAGGGTCTACTTCCGCTTTGTCTCTCCCGTTTGAGCGTTACTCCAATAAGTGTCGATGCGATCACCAGAAGCACACCCCAATCGTCCGACTCGCGTCCCCCCCGCCGACCTCCCCCCCGAGCAGCCCCGGCGCCGAGGGCTCCACCACTCAACACCTTTCACAATTCGAAACCCGTTTGTAACCAGAGCGACGAATTTTCCAGGCGAATTTACGAACCGAGCCAAGAAGCCCAATTCCAACGGTTCGCACGCGTTTCGCGTCTGTTTGCGCCTCGTTTTTCGCGCCCACGGAACTACCTTCGACTTTGATCCCTCAATTATTAGTCCTATCGTGATTTTTTCCAATTTTCTCCCTCTTTCAGCGTCTCGACACTAAACTTCCTTTAATCTCCATTTTGTTGCTGACAATTTTTTTTTTTTTTTTAGGGACGAAGAAAAATTGAAAATTAATTTCTCTGTTTTTGATATTCGTCGGAGTTTGAGAATTCACTGATTGAATTTTGACGCGCGCGGTCGACGGTTTCGTTGGCGTTTGAACTCGGCGGCACCGCGCGACTGTTTTCGACTTTGATACCTCAGTTATTATTTTTGACTGTGATTTCGCGGGGGCAAAGCGCAACACAAAAGGGCGGACCCCGAAACTATCAATTTCACGTCATTATTTTATCAACGAATTCCGGCGCGTTGCGTTGATTACCGAACGATTCGGTGTGGTTGCTAATTTCCGAACGAAGGTATTCCGAATTTACGGATTCGACAGAGTGCTCGACGGGGTGCAGCTTCATCGGCGATACTCGAGAGCGTTTCCATAATATGCGGTAAGCGTCGGCTGTCAGGCTCCCTTTATTTTCTCTGATTTCGAAACGCGCGCGCGCGCCGCGAGCTGCGAGCTGCCAATGCCAATCCACGTCGAAATGCCACAATTACCCATTACCCATGTGTACTACGCGTTGCTTATATCGCGATTCCAGATGCATTTGAATCGTCCACGACTAGCGCAGCGCCCAGCATATCGGAGATTAATTATTGGCTTTCGCGTGCAGAATTCGGGTTTATTCGTTTGTTGGTTTAATTTAGAAGCCCGTTGAGACAGAGATGCTTCAATTTTTTACCGCCATCCCTGGTATATAATTTAATATTGACCCTCCGTACACACTTCGTCTCCTCCGATTCTGCCCAGATTTTTCACCTATTTTATCGCATATTTCCTCATTTTATTTTACCCCCATTTTGGACCGTGTTTAACGTTCTTTCATGTCTCCATTTTATCTATTCGTCTCTCGCGATTCTGTCCACATTTTTCCCCCATTTTATCGCGTATTTACAAATTTTACTTTACCCCCATTTTGGACCGTATTTAACATTCGTATTTAACTTCGTGTCTCCATTTTATCCATTATTAACCATTTTTCGTGTCCCCATTTTATCCAATATTAACCATTTTTCGTGCACCCACTTTGGCCGACATTTACAATTTTTTGGGACCCGTTTTACCGTCCAAATAGATTGATTAAAAAAAAACTGCGACACCAAAGTTTAACACGGAATCCGGTAACAGCCAAAGGAAGAAAGGAGAAGGCGAGAAAGAGAGAGAGAAGAGCCTCGTATGTTTCCTACGGCAGCAACTCGGGGGGGTTTGAGGCAACCGGCGCTGACTTCGTTTACTGCCAGGCAGTTATAAAGAACGGTTGGAAGCAGCGTTAAATCTCGAAGACGCGCGCGGAGAGAGGCGGGGGCGGTTTCGTCGCCGGCGCGAAATATATGTACGAGGAACATAGGGGGCGCGCGAAGCAAGTTGAGGGCGGCATTGACGGCGCGCATAAGCACAGAGACGATCCTAATGTTATACGACGCCCGGACCAGCAGAGTGCCCATTAAATAACGGTCCGGCGAGATGCGATGGGTTAACCTCCCCCTCCCCTCCACCCCTCAGGCAGTTATCCAGAGTTTCAGTATAGCGAATTGAATGCGACGCCGGGAAGAAGGCCGTGAATAGGCGGCGGTTCGCACGTACCGCGAGATCCTCGAGTATAACCTGAAAATGGACGGGAATAGAGGGCGCCACCGCTCTCTGCCCATTTTCCTGCCTCTTGGCTGTTCACCGTGCTTCGCTTCTACGATTCTGGGCTGCGAAAACGATGTGCGCGTCGCTCGCAATCGAACAAGCGAATGGATCTCGCGTCAGTCTCTTCGCGACGCGAAATTCGAGCCGAGGAACGACGAATTAAGGGCGCCGAGGCAGCCAAAAAGTTTGTTTTTGTTTCGAGGAAGGAAAAATTTGGAATAATTGTATCCTTTCAGGATAAAACCGCGGGACCGAATCTCTTTGCAATCAAGTTTTCAACTGAGAGAATGCTGCAAGGCGGAACGCGATATCTTGATTTTTGAATTTTTCCCAGAATTTCAAAGACGAACCCTAAAAAATCGCACATTTTTCCAAGGGGGGTAACCCTTGCGTTTTTTCGCGAAATTTTTTTTTTCGATTTTGTAAAGTCTGAAAACCCTATCCGATGGGAAATTTCCCGCTGATTCCGAAAAGCACCGTTGTTTGTCCGAAAAAGTGAAAATTCGATGAGAAAAACGCAAAAAATCATTTCCCCCTTTTTTCGAAATTTTGACACTTCGCTAAAATCGAGGTTACTTTTTTTTTTATCGACCAAACCTGGATTTTCGTTTTGCGTTCCAAAGAAAACTCTATAACGAAGAGAATGCCGTAAGGCCCAATGCGATATCTTGATTTTTGAGTTTTTCACAGAATTTTAAAAACCTGACCCCAAAAATCGCAAATTTTTAGAAGGGGTACCCCTTGCGTTTTTTGCGAAAAAAAAAAATTTCGAATTCATAAAGTTTGATGACCCTATCCGATGGGAAATTTCGCGCTGATTCCGAAAAGCATGGTTATTTGCCCGAAAAATGGAAAATTCGACCAGAAAAATGCGAAAAACGATTTTTTTCTTCAATTTTATCCCTTGTTTTTGCGAAAAAAAAAAAATTTTCGATTTCGTAAAGTTTGATGACCCTATCCGATGGGAAATTTCGCGCTGATACCGAAAAGCACCGTTGTTTGCCCGAAAAATGGAAAATTCGAGGAGAAAAACGCGAAAAATCGTTTTTCGCTTTTTTCGAAATTTTGTCACTTCGCTAAAGTCGAGGTTACTTTTTTTTGGATCGACCAAACCTGGATTTTCTTTTTGCGTTCCAGAGAAAACTCTATAAGGAAGAGAATGCCGCAAGCCGGAATGCGATATCTTGATTTTTGAATTTTTCACAGAATTTTAAAAACCTGACCCCAAAAATCGCAAATTTTTAGAAGGGGTACCCCTTGCGTTTTTTGCGAAAAAAAAAATTTTCGAATTCGTAAAGTTTGATGACCCTATCCGATGGGAAATTTCGCGCTGATTCCGAAAAGCATGGTTATTTGCCCGAAAAATGGAAAATTCGACCAGAAAAATGCGAAAAACGATTTTTTTCTTCAATTTTATCCCTTGTTTTTGCGAAAAAAAAAAAAAAAAATGTCGATTTCGTAAAGTTTGATGACCCTATCCGATGGGAAATTTCGCGCTGATTCCGAAAAGCACCGTTGTTTGCCCGAAAAATGGAAAATTCGAGGAGAAAAACGCGAAAAATCGTTTTTCGCTTTTTTCGAAATTTTGTCACTTCGCTAAAGTCGAGGTTACTTTTTTTTGGATCGACCAAACCTGGATTTTCTTTTTGCGTTCCAGAGAAAACTCTATAACGAAGAGAATGCCGCCAGCCGGAATGCGATATCTTGATTTTTGAATTTTTCCCAGAATTTTAAATTCAGACCTCCAAAAATCGCAAAAAACGCAAAATTTGCGGTTTTTGAGGGCTCGACTTTAAAATTCTGAGAAAAATTCAGAAATCAAAATATCGCGTAAAATGGTTAAAAAACCATAAAAAACCTACAATTCTTAAAAAATCCCTCCCAAATTTTGCATTTCATCCTTAGTCACTCGACCGTCTCTCCCCCCGATCTTCGATCCGTCTGTTTCGTGCCGTAACTCTCGCCGCCGTGTTCACAAAAATCCTCGTGGAGCTTCGACGCGGATTAGCGCGATCCAAGGAACCTCGCGCACCGGGAATAAAATGCCTCACCGACGCGGCGATATCGAACAAGTGCCGGGACATCATCTCGGAGTCACAGTCGAGTGGCTTTGAGCGCAAAGGGAAGGACGGAAAGCAAACATGAAAGGTAGGAGCGCGTTGCGCTCCCAGCGCCCCGCGACGGTGGAACGGGAGCGAATCCGGGAGTGCGAGAGGCAAGGGTTAAGTTAATTCGAATAGAGACCACGAGGAGCTCGACGACGACGACGAAAGAGGCAAAGACGAGAGAGGGAGAACGCGTCGAAGACGACGATCTTTCGTTCCGTCTCACGCACCCCGACAAGGCCAGACGCCTCGCTGCCTCTGATTCGAATTATATTCTAATTATTCCACTTTGTATCACCTCGGAGGAAGATATTACGATTTCCTGAAACTACGGCTTCTGTGAGCGCGCGCGCGCATTTTCTCCTCTCCTCCCCTTTGTCGCTGCGCGCGCGCGCTTGATTTTCTTACTTCCTTTGCCGCAATAACTGCGCGGGATATACACCACGCCAGCCACCCCCTCCTTTGAAACCCGAAGCTCGTTTGATTTATTTACGTGATTATACTCAACCCGCGTATTTGTGGAATCTGGAAAAAAAAAGAAACGAAAAAACCTCGGTTAGCGTTGGCAATTATCGAACGACAACTATTAATTATTTGGGCTAACGCAACGAATTTTTCGTATACCACGAGATATTTTTTGCTCGTTACTAATTAGCGAGTTACTCAAAAGTCTCGCATAATTACGAATTACTTTTTTTTCCCCTCTCTTTCTTCTTTCTGTATGAAGGAATAAATAGCGCGAAAGAAAATCTTTTTTCCCCCCAACGCGAACGGCGAATATCCCGATTACGCGTGGATTTTATTACCGCAGAGTTGAACGGGGGGTAACGCAAGCGGCACGTTAACGGGCGAGGGGGGAACGGGAACGGGAAGGCCGGGCGAAAATTCCGGAAGCTAAGTACGAAACTAAGCATATGCAAGTGGCGAGGGAAGTGAATTTTCGCTTCGCGCGAGGCTCTCTCGCATCCACGGCCACGGCGCAGACCAGATGTAATAATCATAATACATTTTACAATTACATTAGCGGGAGCAGTGGAAGCCGGGTATGTCCTGCTGGCGCTGCTGCTGCTGGCCGGCCGGCCGGAGGTAAAAGGCGAGGGTTTCCCGCGGTTTAATAAGCTTCCCCGGCGATGATATCAGGTACACCGTGGTATCCCAATGCACGTATCCTCGGGCAGTTTTGCACTCAGCAAACAAAACGAGAAAGAGTGAAAAAGAGCTCTTTTACGTTTTCCGATAATTTACAGTTTCGCCGAGCGAGTTGCCATTTTTTTTTTTTTTCACTCACTCTCTCTCCCTCTTTTTTTCCACTCTTTTCGCTACTTCGCGTGTCCCTTTCTCTTCTTCTATTTTTGTATTTTATCCACGGGTTTTTATCCCCTTTCTTGCTCTCTCCATTCCCTGTAACGAACCTCATTTCGCGCCGAGGTACCGAAATCTTATTGCTCATTCGGGCAATTAACACGCAGAGACGTCGGCGCGTTAGGCGCACAGTGGCGCCCAGTGCGAGGCTCGAGTCAACTACTCGCAAGCAGTTCTCGCCACGACCGCGAGGCGTCTGATATGTTTTTCCAATTAAGTGACCGCGCGATAACGGAGCAACGCGAAACTCGCGGACGCTCGGACTGCGTTTGCGAGTACAATGCATTCGTGAGAGGCGACGAATGTGGCTGTCAGAGTCGTGAATCTTCGTTTCTTTGAGAAATACGTTTTGTTTTATAAGTGTGATTCGGAAATTATAATCCGCAGTGTACAGAAATATGGAAATTTAAAAATATCTAAAAATAGAAATATAGAAATTTAGAAATGTCTAAAAACAGAATCATAGAAATTTAGAAATAAAAAAATATATAAATTTGGAAATTTATAAAAAAAAAATTTTAAAATATTCCAAAAACATTTTTTAATATATTCTAAAAGCAAGACCAGTCCTAGTTGCCCTTGACGGGGTTCCGAAATTCTGTATTATAATCACACTCCGTGTCACTATCGTTACACAATAACTACGAAACCAGTTTTACCGTAATTTCTAAACAGTCTCTTGATTAACAACCCCGACGCGAGTCCGTGGAATCTCGATAATCCCAGCCCCTCCGAATCCATCTCTCCGCCAAAAACTCGTGCCCGGATAACACAACAACAGCCACATGTATTTTGATCGGCATGTTTATGTTTATCCAGATTTTGCGTCTAACCATCCACACTGCACTGAATGAACACGAGGATAGGTTCGCGCGGCTGTGGAGGATCGCCAGAGACGTCGTCGTGTGTATTAAACGCCACGGAGAAAACGCTCGGCGTCGAGTCAGCGACGCCCAGGGGTTACGCCGGGCGAAACTCGCTCGGCTCCGACCGCCGCTCTCTCTCTCAATAAGCGAAGACTCATCCCTGTGCAAACGCAGTGGTGAAATGCGTTGGAATTCGAGATGCGGCGATCGCCGCGCCCGCCCAATTCTGAATTTAATAAACACATACCAGTCCGCGTCACTGCCCGAGTATCGTTAACCGTTGGCCGTCTCTGCCTCTCTCTCTCTCTCTCTCTCTCTGTCTGCCCTCCCCGGCGCTCGCCCTACCGCATATCCAACTCTCTGCCTTCCGCAGTACCAGCAGCGGCGCCCGCCGAAACCCACCCCAGCCATAACACACAGCACACTAGCTCTGATGCCGCCGCTGCGCGGCGGCATCATCGCGATACGTCGTACCGACGCTCCCGGTAAATAACACGCGGCATTGCGCAGACAGCTTCAACAGCCACGAAATTTCGCTCCAAGTATATTATACAAATTTCGACCGTGCTCAACGCGCGCGGAGGACGACGACGCTCGCAGACAAGCGGAGAAATCGCGGTGGTTCCTCCCACCCCCACGGCGACTATAAGTGACAACTATTAATTGCCACTCGCAGGCCGATCGCGCTCGCTGGTGGCTCGACGACCTTTGTCGAACACGTTGTACGCAGTGACACCTGGTGAATTTAAGCCTTCGTGATCACTCTGGGTCGATTCGAACCGAGATCGATCTTTTTGGGCGAAAACGAAGTTACTCGCGGTGGCCAAACCAACCGGTTGACTGACATCTACCGATAGTTTGGAATGTCCTTTTTTTCATGATTTTTTTGTTGTCTACAAACGACTTCAAACTCTGGAATAAATACCTTTTTTCTGGCGGGCACTAGGATAGTATTTTTTTATCAAAAGTATTATGTTTAGAGAGTATCGGGTTAAAATTTGAGTTAATTCGATCTTTTATTTACGGAGTTATGATTTTTTAAAGTGAAAAAACGTATTTTTTCGATCTTTCACCTTCATTAATTGTTTTAAATATGTTGCAATTTAATGTCGGGAAATTTCTTTTTTTGTAAGTTATCTACAAAGTTTAAAGTATATTCTGTAATTTTTTTATATTTTTCAAGCCGGTAGTTTGGGCTTAATTAATTAAGGGTTAATTCGGGCTATACTGATTAGTTGAGGCTGGCGATTTGAGAGATTTGAGACAAAAAAAATGTCTTAGCTGTGCTGCGAAAAAATCTAAGCGTGGTCGTGGTTACACGCCGAATTTACATCAGGTTACTAATTAGTCGCGGAAAGCATAATTGAAAAAAAAAAAGATGGATAATACACCGGAAGTTTATTCTAGCCTGCTGTTTACGGCAATCAAAATGGCATACGGACCGTATATAAGGAAAAAAAAAAGAAATTTTTGTTTCTCCCTGTCGGTAGCTACGGAAAACCCACAGTGAGGACAAAACGCGACGAGATTGTTAGGAAAGCCGGGAAGGTTGTTAAAAAAAAGGAAAAGGGGATGATGAAAATTCTCTGACGCTAGAATGAAAAAGGCAGCGGGGATATATGGAGTGTCGAGGAGGGAGAGAAGTTGAAATCGCGAGGGAAAAAAAAAAAAACAGGGAAGAGCAGTGCGAGCGGGAAAGTGTGAACGCGAAACGGGTGAAAGGTTCAGCGAGGGGGGGAGGGCGGGGTTCGAACAGAAAATGTAACGGGGTTACGGTATGTTAGTGGCGCACACGCAAGAACGGTAGGTGCTGTTTAAAAGGGGGTGCAAAGCGGGAAATCGCTCGGATTTTACGGATTTTCGGATTTTACGCTTCCGCGAATATCGCTGCCGAGTCCGGACGCTGCGAAATCTGTTGCTGCTGCTGCTGTTTGGCCGCGACGAGCGGCGAGAAATATACCGGGAATCCGAAACTTCGCAGATTTAACAATTTTCCCGACGTCCGAACGGCCACTTCGCGGAATTTATTATTCACTCCGCGACTAATGCCACCTCCCGTTTTTTTCCTTGAAACGTTCGCAAGAAAAAAAAATTGCTTTTCAGTTGGCGAAATAATCCACCGCGCGTGGGAGCCGCGAAACCTCAGCTTATTAATCCTTTGACTGGCAACGTTAACGAATTTCCTACGTTGTAGCAGGCGGAGAGAATTTTCTGGTGACGATCACCAAACATTCGGCCGGGAGGCAACGAATAATGCGGATGTGGGTTACAAAAATTGTCGAAAAATATTTTAGCAAAATATTTTTGAAAAAAGAAAAAATATTTTAACAAAATATTTCTGAAAAAAGAAAAAATATTTGAACAAAATATTAGTGAAATTATATTTCCAAATAAATGATTTAAAACGTGGAATTATAATTTTTTCTCCGTGTGGTATTCAAAAAACAACAACCAAATCTTTCTCCCAGTGTAGAAATTTTTAAAACCACATTTTTCCACCTTAATCCGAACATCCTGACGAAAAACAAGACGCTGCATTCCACTACGAAAGGCATTTTTCCCGCGCGTTTTTGTTTAATTTAATAAAAACGCGCATGGAGTGTGAAAATTCGCGAAGTGCATTTTTTTCCAAAGTGCCACACTTTTTCTCCATTATTTTAATAAAGAAAGCATCCTTTGACGGCAGTCGCGTATATATCATTTTTTTCTTTTTTTTTCGGTTTTCTTTTTTCGCCAGCGGAAAAGAGCAGAAGGACCACCCACGGGGTAATAATCGCAGCTGCGCAAAGGGACGCGCGACGTAATTCACGTGCGCGAATTTCCGGAGCATCGGTATGTCCTACCGAGGCCGCAATCCCGGCTAATTAGTTTTCCCGACTGACGGTATTATTATTACGACGAGGCCCGCGCGAGGTAAGGCTCGCGTGTGCCGCCTCTATGGTTGATTAGGAACGCTGGAACAATCCTTCAGCGCTGCCGGTGCTACTCGCAGGTAGCTCCCACAGCACGCTGGAGTTCGCTCCGGGAATAATGATCTCGCCGCGAGCCCGGGCATTGTCTCTATGGCTGCGGCGCTTAGCCAAAAGCGCCTCTGTAAGCTCGTGCGTTATTTCTTACCCCGCGTCCGCTCGAACCGGTTCGAATCGGTCCGAACCGGCAAGTCGCGCGCTCCAGCGTCGGCAATCGAGTCCGTAGAAGTCATAGGAGCGTCAAAGTAATCCTAAATCGTCAATCCAAAGCACGGATGTGCCCGTTGATAAACTAATAGCCCGCGTCATAATGGCTGTTAGGAGACGCCGTTTCATCTGCATTTCCGAGTCTTTGATGTCACGGAGACGGACAGATGGATTTGTGGGAAAAAATTGCCGAGACGAAACGCATTTTTCGCCGATTTTTTTTTGTTCACGCGCGGACCGATGGCTTTTTAAAAACTTTGGCGAGAAGTTTGCATTTTTTTTGCTCAAGTGGAACGACGCCTTTTCGTTAATTGTGGCTCAAATGTTTTTCACGAGTGGACCGATGACTTTTTTTGGAATTTGATCTCCACTTTCTTCGATAATTCGGCCATGAGTGAGTGAGAAAAATATCTGACCCGAACTCATAGATAAATAATAGAAAAATTGAGAAAATAGTGGGAGGCGAAAAAAAAAGGTGAAAAGATTGAAACCAGTGACTTTTATGGCACATCGAGGCGGAGAGAAATGACTTCCCGGTCGGGACAGCGAAGCGAGTGGTAATGCGGTTTCGTCCGGACGAGCCATGCGTGGATATCAGTCCTCTCGCACAGCTGCTCTTTGCTCAGTACTTTCGGCCGCGCCCGCCAAGCGCGGGCGGCGTTAAAGCGCGCGCGGGAAACACACTGGGGTTCGCGCGCGCTAATCGGGATACACATTCTGACTCGGCGTTTTCACCCTTTCCTTGTCTTTCGGTGACCCGTTCGCGCCGCCGCTGTCTGCGCCAGAGCGGCTCGATTCGCCCTCCGAATGCCCGTGGCCGACCACCGTGAAAAGGATTCGGGGCGACGGCCACGGATTTGGCAGTCCGGGGGGATAAATCTGTTCCGATTCTCGCGGTCCCTCCACGCGAAGGTCAGATTTCGATAAGGAAATCCAAGCCGCTAAGCCAACCTTTCGACTCCTCTGAACTTGAGAGATTAGAAATAAGAAAATCAATTATTTTTCTCTGTTATTTTTATAGACGAAAAAAATCTTTTGATAAATTTACGGGGTAATATTGAAAAAAATCATTAAGAAAATACCGTATTGGTGGGAATTTTTGCTAAGCCACCTTTTCGCCTCCTCTGAACTTGAGAGATTTGAAATAAGACAATCAATTATTGTCCTCTGTTATTTTTATGGAGAAAAAAATCTTTTGATAATTGTAGGGGGCAACATTGAAGAAAAATCATTTTTTTTAAATACCATATCGGTGGCAATTTTTGAAAGATCATTTCCACTTGAAAACCACCTCCATCGACGTTTCGATTTTTATGGACGAAAAAAATCTTTTGATAAATGTAGGGGGTAACATTGAAGAAAAATCATTTAAAAAAAAAAATCATATCGGTGGCAATTTTTGAAAGATCATTTCCACTTGAAAACCACCTCGATCGAGGTTTCCATGGCGCTTGCGACACGTCAATGGGACCGGTTTGACAGACCCAGGAGAAGTTTCGCAAAGCACTGAGCGCGGGAGCGGCATAGGGGCTCATCGGCGCGTCAAAGTGGTCCCAACCAATTTCATAGCGAACTGAGCAGACAGGGATTCTCAAACGGGGTGGCGCGACTCCCTCGGCCCCTCGGACGCGAGAGTGGTCGGCACCCCTCGGGCTCTCCGCGTCGCCCAGGAAAAATGTGGGACTCGCGCTCTCCTTTCAGCCTTGATGCGAAAAGTCATTCGAGCGCGAAACATTTATTCCCTCGATCGATTGTCGGAAATCAGCTGCCTCGCCACGGTGACTCCCGATATTCGGCGTGTCGCTGGCCACTGAAACGGAAGCATTTTTTTTCAATACTTTCGCAAATAAAAGCAACAAAGGTAACATTTTTTTAATAATCCAAAGTAAACCACGAAAAATTGTGAAAAAGGTTTTTAATGATCCGCCCGGATTGCCTTCGTTGCGCCGGCGAAGCGCCGAATCCGGCGCTCGCGGTCGGAGTTTTCATTTTTCCGAAATAAATTTCGGCGACAAAGGAAGGTCGGTGGCGATACGGTGGAGATACTTGAAAATTGCTGCCCTAGCCGGGAACTTAAGGTAGTCCTCCCGCTACAGTCCCGGCAAACGTGAGTTTCGGGGAAAATTTCGAACACTTCTCGATGAGATAATAATCTGAAAAAAATGTTATTAACAAATTAATTAAAAAATTTTATGTTCAACAATATACCCGGCAACCCAACTTTTTTTTTATGAAAATGATTCATTCATTTTTCTGAATACGTATGAATTTTTCAGAATTTTGTCTAATTTTTTTTATTGTGGTTTTCGCCATCCATTTTGCTAAAAAAAACGCAATTTAAAAAAATTTGACAAAATTCTGAAAAAATTCATACATATTCCGAAAAATGAATGAATAATTTTCATCACAGAAAAAAGTTGGATTACCGGGTAAATTGTTGGACATTACATTTTTTCATTAACTTGTTAACAACATTTTGGAATAATTATAATGCAAAATTAATCTTCTCAGCACCTTCGACATGCTTGATTTTTTTCAGGTTATTATCTCATCGAGAAGTGTTCGAAATTTTCCGCAAAACTCACATTTGACGGGACTGTACCGGGAGGACTGTCTTAAATCCGGCTGAACAATTTCTCAAGATCCGGCGACGACGCCGCGCTCCGGGGATTTCAGCGGGAAAACCGAAATTTTCGTCACCCGCCGGAAAACCACCGCGTGATACCGAGAGAGGCTCTACACACCGCCTAAATATATCAGCAAATTATAACGGCTGGGATCCTGAGGAAAGAAGCGGGAGACGAAGGCGGTAGGGGGTGGGGAGGGGAGGGAGGGGGAGGTGTACACCGTGGCCCTACCGAGATTATGCAAATGTTTAATCGCGAAGGAGCCGGCTAATGGGAAGAAATTGCAGCGCTGGCACCAGATTAAGCGGCCACCGCGTTGAACTAACCCCCCGTCGGAGCTGGAGACGCGGGGGGAAAAGTCCGCGGGGAGTCAAGCCCGCAACCCTCGTCGCACTTTTCCTCGGGGGAAAACTTCCCTCACCTTCTGCTATCCATCGTCGTACGTCCGTCTCCCTTCCGACCCCCGCGAGCACCTTGCTTACCGGTCTCTCTGCCTCTCTCGGCCTCTGATCTAATCCAAACTACACCCTCGTCCACTTTCTTCCCTCCTTTCGCGCCCACTTTTCCCTTTTCTTAAACCCCGGGGTGCCTTTCGCGCGTCGCGTCGCGCATAGGCGAAATTTTCGACCCCGCCTCGCTGTACTCGAGACGTAAATAACAATTTATCGAAACTTTTTTTTTTTTTTTTTTCGAAGCTCGGTTAATGTTTCTTCATTTTTATTTTTTTTTTTATGATGACGACTTTAGGTTTTAGCCGGTGTTTTCCTTTCTTTTTTTTATGAAACTTTTTTTTTAATAAATATACCACGTGTTTCCTTCGGGAAAATTTGAATAATTTGAAAATTGATCTGCAAATGCATCCAAATTTCGGTCGTTGCCCCGTCGATTTACGGGATGCCGGGGAATTAATAAAGCCTTCGTAATACAGCGATCCAAGCGGGACGGAAATGAAGTAAACTTCTTTAGTGCGGCAAAACTTTCTTTCCGGTTTCCAGTGGCGCCGTGTTCTACCCTTGTTCCCAAGATCCGTTCACTTTTCCTGCCGTTTTCTTCTACCTTTTCCACTTCCCCCCCACCCCCACCCACCCTCTTCCACCCCCTGCCACTGTACTTTTTTTCTCTCTCTCTCTCCCTCAAACTGCGCAGGCTGCCCGTATCCCTCGTCTATTTAATCCACTTTCTTGACGAAATTGAAATCGCCGGTATAAGAGTTTACCTCCGGAAAGATTATTTTCCAATACAACTTTCGCTCGTTATTATTTATTCGTACTTGGGGGGGTACGTTGCCATCTCGCAGTCTGCATAAATTATTTGTATCGGTTCGAGGAGATTTTTCGTCGCAATATGATTCAATAATAATTATTTAAAAAATTATTTATTATTTTCGTACAGTCGTTAATAATTTTTGTTCTCTTTATATTGAATTTGATAATAAATATAAAATAAATTATAATAATAATTTATAATATATCTAAATGTTTGTACGAATTAATAAGCGAACGTTGCAAATATGTTGAGATCCATTCGTGATCTACTAAACATGTGAATTTCGTGTACAAATATTTTCTTTTCTTTGATAATGAGAAGAATTTTTAATTTCCACAGTTACGATCTTTCAATCTCGTGATAAGAAATTTATTTCACCTGCAAATTACGGGGCCAATTTTTTTTTTTTCTGCGAACCGTTATGAAACAATTAATAACGCGTTGAAGGACGAATTGATGGCAGTTCATTTCAACGATTTTCCCGTGGTGCCCCCCGTCCCCCCTTCAGTTGAGCGCGCGCCTCGCCCGAGCGCGGCCTATCGATCAAAGTCAGGTTAGGCAAATGTAAAATATGATCGTTGTCCTTGCCGCGATTTCTCATCGAGTCATACAACGCGCATCTCGTGTCCGCCCTCGTTTCTGCGAGATTATCTCGTCGTAGACGCGGACGTATAAATCCGTCTTGCGTCCGACACTCCGCGCGTCGGAGCCGGTTCCATCCAATCGAATCGGGATCCGCGTTTGCCCCGGACGCGAGAGAGCGACAAAATTCTACCGTTTTGCTGAATATTCCAACGTCACTCGGACTTTGAATAATCATTTCACGGCTGATATTTAATTTGCCACAAACGTTAGACGTTACTCAGCCGTAAACGTTAGAGATATTTAAGGCATTCCTTGCGACCAATATTCATTTTGCATAAATTCGAGGAGCATGAGAGAGTATTGCAAACACTTGTCGATGGTATAAAAATTTGAATAAATTCATGCACATTAAAGGGATTGAAAAGATTAATTTTGCATAATAATAATTCGAAAATGTTATTAATAAATTGATGAAAAAAAACAATTGTTTAACAAATATTTCGATGACCCAAGTTTTTTTTCATGAAAATGATTCCTTCGTTTTTCCGAATACGTATGAATTTTTTCAGATTTTAGACTTCACTTTGAATTTTCAAAGTGAAGTCCCTATAAAAAACACAAACACACAGTTTTCCTTATAAAAAACACAAAATTCAATGCTACCTTAATTTGCCTCGAGTGTCAAGTATTTCATTCGCAGCAACGAAAAGTCCTCAAAAATCTCTAGCAGTCGGACATTCGCTGGAACGTCCAAAAGATGTCCTCGAAAAAAAAAAAAAAAAAAAAAAAAAATTCCCCACGTCCTTATTAACGCAAAACGTATCTTCACCCGCGCCGGTGAAACGGCAAAAAGTGTCAGTATCATGTTTGCATGGAAAATCCGACCTATCCGAAAACCAAGACACGTTATCATGTAATATATATAGCGAGTGCGCCAAGTTTGCTCATTACTTAACTCGCGACTCATTATAATTTTTCCTCTCTATTCCAACCCTTTTAGCAGTTTCCCCATTCCATTTAGTCTGGTTACCACTACACCGGCGCACGAGACACACCGGCATACGTGGTTGGGCAGCAAACACGACGTCATACAGCGGCAGAAGCGGCGGCGGCAGCAGCAGCAGCAGCAGCCCGGAACAGGACGGCCATCCAGACCAGCTTGTTGCCCTTGTTTATTCCAACAGGCAAGCGGTTCCAGCCGGCTTGCACGACGAGCGCGCGCGGGGGGCTGGTTGACATCGTGTAGTCGCGTCGTTACATTGCTTCAAATATTTGTGCATAGCGTAGCGGCAACTACGACGAGCGCCGAGTAAGCCCCGGCATCCGCGACGTCGAATGTCGTCTTTTCGCGTTGAGAAACGCCTGCCTGCCTCGTAGGCCTGTTTGTATCGGATGCCCAAAGATTTCGCTTTTGCGCCACCTCGCGGATATTCCGCGAAAATAATCTGGTTTTCCTAATAATAGTACGATTGGAGAAATTCTGGCAACTGTAAGTGACGAAAGTTTTTTTTTTTTTTTTTTTTTATGAAAATGATTCCTTCGTTTTTCTGAATACGTAAGAATTTTTTTCAAATTTTTAAGTTCTCTTTGAAGTTTGTACATATTTTTCATATTAAAAAAAAACACAAATTTCAAAGAGAACTTAAAAATTCGAAAAAATTCATACGTATTCAGAAAAAGGATGGAATCATTTCCATTTAAAAAAAAGCACTTGGGTCAGCGAAATATTTGTTAAACTATTTTTTTTTGTTCATCAATTTTTTAACAACATTTTAGAATTATTATTGTGCAAAATTAATCTTTTTACGATTTTTTTACCGATTTTTAGACCGTCGAGAAATGTTTGCAATTCTCTCTCATTCATGCACAAAAAAATCGAAGAAAACATCTCCGAATTTTTCTTCCCGACACAACAGAGGCAGTACTTAAAAAAAAATTGACGAGGGTAATCGAGGATGAATGTCGTCTGGATCGACGTAAATCGCAATATCCTCGTTACAGTGAATCAACGACGACAATTCATTCTTCCTTCTCGCCGCTCACCGAGGGGCCGAACAAACAGCACGGGGAAGGAAAGCGCTCTCGAAATGCCACAGGAGATACACACAGCGAGACAAATCATCCGTAAGCCACGCTAATATCGTAGATTTTGTTTTCTCGATCTCGGGGCCGGGGACCGAAGGATCGCTCGACAGACAAGCCAATACATCGTCTCGCGGGAGGGTAAATTAAATTTTCCACGACTGAATGGACGTGGTATGAGGGGCCGCGCGGCGGCGGCTATTCAATATCCTATTTCTACATTCACCATCGAGAGCGAGGCAATATGCGGAAGTTATTGAACGTCTATAGTGCGCGCGGGCGACGCTGTTCCGTCAAAGCTCTCTCTCTCGGCGCTCGATCCGTTACCGGTCCAGTCATCTCTGCGGAATCCTCATTCACTGCGCGCGCGAAAGACGGTTCCACTGTCTGGGCTTCATATGACGCGAATATATCCACTGTATGCACGCGTAATACCTGCGCGGAACTCGCTCCTCACTCGCCGATTTTGACCTTTGGCAAATGACGACGAGACGAGGCGAAACCGCGGTGAGCGCGAGAGAAATGGACGATCATTTTCGGTGAAACGATACACGGAAACTGGGAAAAAGAAAAAATAAAAGTCTTGTCATTCAGAATAGAAAGAGGAATTCCTGGTTAAAAGACGCGATTAGAATCAATAAAATGGATAAAAATCCGATTGAAACCTGTTTGAACCGATTATTTTTCAATCGAAATTTTGTCCATTTGATCGGTTTCTGTCAGTGTCCATGGGAATTAGTAGGCAGGGATGATGTAAGACTTTTCTTTTTTTCCGGAAAGTTTAGGCATCGTCGAAACAACTTTTTACAGTTTTTATTACCGACTGAGAAGATTTTTCACTTCGCCTTAGGCAAAAATGAGTTTGATGGAACCCGGAAAAAAAAATCGTAATCGACTTTGGACATTATACGAAATGTTTGTAAGGTCGATTTCGGCAACTTTCAGTCCAGAGTCGGATCTATGATTTCTGCCGTGCAAAAAATAAATGTTGACTGCATATTTTAGGCTGGTGTAATTATCGAAAAAAAAATTATTCGTTCGCCGTATGGGAAGAAATGAGTGTTCGGGGGTGTCGGCGAATAATGGTCAGTCGATGATAGCCGAAATAACGAATTCGGATTGAATATATACTCGGGTATATTCGCAAGCGGTGGAAGGGTTTCGGGGGTTCGGGGGGAGGCGAGGTCCGAGGTACCAATCGTGACACCGATCAGTATACGTGTTGGATATTCGAAGCGTGTCGAAGGTACAATGATTCGTTAGTCGGGTGCGAGAGCCATGTATGTGTTGTATATATACGTATATATACAGCGGAAAGCCGGCGGCCCCTCCGGTCAATCAGGCATCTATTTCGAAAGCATTGAATAACAGAATGCTAGTATCACTCGGTTTTTTAAGGGGGCGGCGGGAGGTTCCGAGGGAGGAGGAGAGGCCACTGCCGATCGCATTGTGATCGACGATCGATTTTTACCGGGGCCAAAAGTGTCAGTCCGGGCACTCGGATTCCTCGCAACAGCGGCTTTCATATTTCGCTATCCCCCCCGCCGAAAGTCCGGGATATCCGATGAATACCAATAAAATCGACTTTTCACTCTTTCGCCGTTTCTATTTTTTTTTTTACTTTTTTTTTTACTTTTATATATTTGCACACTCGAATCACGGCGGTCCTGGTAACTATTAAGAGGGGCCAAATCTCCACGAGTTGCCACGCAAAATATTGATTTGTCAGTCAGTGCCACGATTTTTTTCTTTTGGAATTTTTTTTTACACTTTTGAAGTTGAAATTGAAAATAAAGTGTACCAAATTGTCCTTAAAAAACGTTCTGGAAAAAGAAAAAATACAGCAACGCCCACAAAAAGAATTAGGATCCTTTCGAAAACGAAACAAATAAAACAATGAAAAAAAAAAGGTGATGACAAGTACAAAAATATTCGCGCGAGGCGACCAATCGACGTTTCCTCGTTGACAGTTTCCCGGGCCGTCGCGATTGCTCGCAGCGCGGAAAATTCAGGAGATCGATTTCGGTCGGAAAACGTAAGTCACAGAGATTGACTTCACTCGCGACGCCTGTTAACTCGGCCGGCGGGAGAGCAGCCGCCGAAGGGAAGCATCTCTGGAAAGCTCATTGCCGCGGGAGGCGTAAAGCAATTTCACAGGGCGAGGTATTGGAAAAGGGCTTTTGCAATATAGATAACCTCCGGCTCATACATGGAGTAGCGGCGATATCGGCCGTACAATGCCGCCTGCGAAGGCCGGCTAAGCCAACAACTTGAGTGGCCGAGTGCCGATCCGCGTTACCGATTAGATCCGTCTCTAAGCATCGACGAAAAAAAAAAAAAAAAAAACTCACTTCCGAGAAATCAATTTACGGTGATTTGTGAATATTCAAATGACGACTTTGTGGTGGATGCGAGAATATCCACTTCACGTATCCGAGTTGAAAAAAAAAAAAAAAAAAAAAAAAAAAGAATCGAGCTTCGACCCACCGGATATGAATCGTTAAGGACATTAGGCGTGGAATTGTCGTGTCAGTCAGGATCCCAGCCAGAAGAACAGTCGTTCAATCATCCTTTCCACATTCGCGGGGTATTAACTTTTTCGCTTTCCCCTATCGCGATTTTCCTGCCACGCGGAGAGAACCCGGGGAGAACAAAAAAAATTGTCGCACGAGTCATTATTCACTTCCAAAGGCGAGAACCCCGAAAGCTGCGAGTTGAATTCATCGCGAGCGACGTTCTTGGATCAAAGATTTAAATTCACTTTGGGGGGGGGGAACAAAATTTGCTATGCCTGAAAATGGTGAAATTGAAAAGTTGTGAAAATTACAGAAAATAATGCGTTGGGTTTAATAATAAAAAAAAGTCCAATAGAACATTTTCGTCGATGTTTTTTTTTTTTTTGTGGTAACCGACGCAACATTTTTGAAATGTCTGTAGGTTTGTTAAAAAATGTAAATTAGTAAATTTTTGGCTCAGACGCAGATCCATCTTGAATTCAAGATGACAGCGGGACAGCTGGTTCGATATCCTTAAGTGGATTCGCTTTCCGCGTCGAATCTGATTAAGGAATAACAAGTCCTCGGCTCTTCACCCCTTTCGCTCGTGTTTAATCGCTTTTGCATAACGGATTCGATGTAACGAGCAATTATTTAAATAAGGCACTTTGAAAGAGAATCTCGGGATTATTCGATTGGAAAATGGGAACAGCCCTTGCGGCCACACGCTCGCCGAGCGGACGGCCGACAACGAATGCGCTACCTTCGTCGGATTCCCGGTCGTCCAGAGTCTCAGCCTCGGACGGGAATTACATTTTTCAAAAGTAGTTTTTCCAAACGTCTCACACAAAATGGATATGAATTTTGCGTTAAAACTGACCGCTTTGAGCAGACGTAACATTTTATTTTTTAGAACATTCGTGTTTACCGTTCGAAGGAACGAAAAATCGGATTTCCGATTTTTCAAAAATAGATTTTCCAAAATTAAATTAAAAAAAAAAAAAAAAAATTAATTCTGAAAATTTAATTTTTAGAATTAAATTTTTCAAAAATAGATTTTCCAAACGACTCACACAAATTGGATATGAATTTTGCGTTAAGATTGACCACTTTGAGCAGACGTAACATTTTATTTTTTAGAACATTCGTGTTTACCGCTCAAAGGGACGAAAAATTCGGCGGTCGATTTTAAATTCAAAGACGTTTTTTTCCCCCCTACTTTTATCGAGTTTTATTGAGTTGGCCGTCGGGCCTTCGCCTCGCCGCGGTAAATATGTAAACTTCGGTACATACCGAAGTCGGCGGGGATGGGAACTAAGTTTCTGTGGTTACTTTGACCGTCGGTCAGCCGCGTAAAGCCGCCGGTGGTGAAACCACTTCCTCGGAACTTGCGGTTATCTGCAAGCCCCCCTCTGTCTGGAGTTATGTATATTCCCTTCCTATGACACAGACTTCCGTGGAATCGAGTCGCTCGTAAATACAGGAAATTAAACAAATGACAAACAAACGAATAATATTTTAATCCACATCTTTGCTCCTCTAAAAAAAAATATTTAAAACATCCCAATAACCGTAAGATTTTTCTCTACATTTTTGTTTGGCCGTGGAGAAACAATTCTTTTTTCCCAATGACTTTGAAATTTGTTTTATCGATTCCGTGGAATCGAGTCGGTCGTAAATACAGGAAATTAAAAAATTTACAAACAAATGAATAATATTTTAATCCACATCTTTGCTCCTCTAAAAGAAACATAAAAAATATCCCAATAACCGTAAGATTTTTCTCTACATTTTTGTTTGGCCGTGGAGAAACAATTTTTTTTCTCCCCAATGACTTTGAAATTTGTTTTATCGACTGACCGGCGGGAAAAAAAGTTGCGAAAACCCGGATTTTCGAGTGTAAATCTCCCGTCGAAAAGTAGCAGCCGAGCGGCTTTCGGCTGCGAAACGGAAACAGTCTGCTCGGAAATCTTGGACAGATCGAGGGGGGGAAGGAAGGCCAAGTTTCGGAAGTTACTTATTCCACGGGTCAACCGCAAACAGCCGTTGCTGTGGCGTCGGTGGCGAAGGTGCGTGGTCGACCGTTCTCCCGGAGGGTGAAGATGTGTGGTGGCAGGGGGAGACCAACCCCTCAGGTTTCCGACGCGAATCTCATCACCTCGTCTGGTTACCCCGCGTGCACCAAGGCGGCAACACGATAATAGAGGGAATGACGATGTTCGAATAGATTATCGTGTCATCGTTTAAATGCCCTTCATGCTCTCAATTACATGGCTCTATTCAAAATTCCACAGACGGTAAACCCGATACAAGCATCTTTTTTTTCGCTAACCCGACGACGCATTATTTAAGTTGATAAATTTAATCGAATCCGGCGCCTCGTTACACGAAAAGAACAATAATTGGTTGCGCTAACCGCAGGCATCGGAGGCGACCAAATCTGTTGGCCCAATCGATTCGTCGGCGCAATTAATTTCCTGGACCGATTAATTCGTTGGCCCGAGCAATCCGCTCGTTGCCCCAGTTAATTTGTTAACCCGATCGTCTCGTATCTAACATATTTTTGTGCTGGACAAACAATTTTTTTCGTTGGTACAACAAAATTGTTTGCTAGGTTTGCAGATAACGCAATGTTGTCACTATTTTAGCAAAAAAATTTGCTGCCATAGCAAAATCGTGTTCTCCGTGTAACTAAAATATCAACCCAATTCTTGATTGGACCGTCGCGGCCCGTCGAAGATTTTCAATTATGTTGAAGTGTGCATCGTTGAAATACCACGAAATGCAGAAAAAAAATTAATTCTAATTAACCGAAATTATGAAATTAGGTATAAAAAGTCGCCATAGTAACTAATCGTAATGACGATTTTTTGCACCTAATTTCACCATTTGGGTTAATTCGAATTAATTCGTTTTCCGAATCTCGTTGCTTTCCAACGATGCAAACTTCAGCATCGCGATTTTCAAACAATTACCTATCTGGTATTAAACACTTAAAAAAGATTGTCAACAATTTTTTTTAATCCGTCCAAACTGTTTTCCCACTCGCGCGCTGCCCGTCGCCTCGGTCCGGCGTATCAGCGGCCTTAATTAAAAGCAACAATCCTGTCATTGTGGTCGTCAACCGAAATCCTCTTTCCTCATCACGCACCGCGGCGAGCCTGCTGTCGCTCCCCCCGCCCGCCCGCCCGCCTCGCCGCACTACTTTTACGTAAATCCGTCGATGTACGGGCCGGCACGCTTTCGATGCTTGCCCCGCTATTTATCCCTTTTCTCTGTCTCCACTAGTTTATCACGTATTGCCCACACCCGGCCCATCAAACGCTTCGCATGGCATAGACGAAGCGAGCATTTCCCGCCCTCCCCCTCGTCCCCGGGCTACTCCGGCGGTTGACACGAAAACCCCTCTCGCGTCACCTCCCCCATCCACCCCCCCTCGGCTGCGCTCCGTGAAATATATACGTATAGGGGAGACCGGGGTAAAACGGGTCTCCGGGGTAAAACGGGGCCCCCTTTTTTTATCATCGGAAAAAAAAAAAAAAAAAAAAATTGGGGTAAAATGGGCTCCAGTCTCCGCCGTAAGTTTTGAGGCTTCTTTCGTCGTCAAACTTTTTTTCTCGCCGTCCTCCGTGATTTTTTTAATTCGCGGGCTTCTTCGGCAATTTTTTTTTCTCCATCAATTCTTGCCTGTACGGCGAATCCGTCACGACTGAAATGTGCTTTTGTGTCACATTTTAGTAAAAAATCAAAATAATCAACACTCATGCCGATCGGTAGCGTTTTGTGTATTGACTCATATTTGTGCCGGACTCTGAGGGGGGTCCGTTTTACCCCGGATTTTTTTTTTTTTTTTGCCGACGCTCATAATTGACGATTGATATCGAATTTTTTAGTGAAAAGGAATTAAAAAAAAACACTTTGGGTTTTGTCATAGAGCCATTTTTTGCTTAGGGGGCCCGTTTTACCCCGGTCTCCTCTACATATATATGTGCGTGTGTGCCTACGTGCTTGATCGTCGTGTGCCCGCATAAAGCGATGGGCAGGTGTCTCTTGGACGACCGACGAGTCACCCACTATAGCCATCGATTATTGATAATTAATGGAACTTCGAGTATCCTGAGGTCCTGAGGTCCTGAGGTCTCGCGACGCGAAATAATAATAGAGAGTTATAAATAAAAGCCGGGAGTATCGCGAAAAAAAAATGCGGTTAACGTCGATGAAATTCACCGTTGAAATATCTCGCTCGACAGCGACGTAAACGCAATTACGGAGCGCGGAAATTTAATAGAAAAATATGTAAAAATGATTGATACGCCGTGAGTGACAATTTAATTTTTTTTTTTTTTTTTTTTTTTTTTCACGCGGCCGATTTACTGAAAATGTTTTTGTCACCGTTTTTCCATCGTCAACGTAATCGGAGTTGTCGGATTTGTTAGACGTATACGGTAGAGACAATTTTTTTTCCATTTTTGACAGCAAAAACATCCGTAAATTTGACATATTTTCTGGGATTTTTCTTTTTCTCGCAAAAGTAGTTGTAAAAAAAAAGTAAACGAGCTGTTTATTAAATATAAAAGTTTATCAATTAAAATGTTTTTTCCCGACGCGGCCGATTTACTGAACATGTTTTTGTCGCCCCCTTTTCCATCGTCAACGTAACCGGAGTTGTCGCATTTGTTAGACGTAAACGGGGACCATTTTTTTGCCATTTTAGACAGCAAAAACATCCGTAAATTTTACATCTTTCCTGAGATTTTGATTTTTCTCGCAAAAGTAGTTGGCAAAAGAAAATAAACGAGCTGTTTATTAAATACAAAAGTTTATGCAGTTTACGCGGAGTTTGATTCGAGTTTCGAGAAGCGAAAAACAAACGAGAGTTGGAAGTTTTCAAAGCGAGATTCAACGCCCGTCTACTTACCACCAAAACAGCGTAGAATTTTCTTCCGCCACGCTGGCACACTGTCCGACGACCCGACGGATAAAATCGAGGCAAACGCGAAATTTAGCTCTTACCACGATGTTAAATCGACTTTTACTCGCGCACCCGCGGTCAACGCGGACACCCCGCGGGGGCGACGGACACTTGACATTTTTCGGCGCTGAACTGTTTATCGAACACTTTTCGTGCCCGCCACGCGGATACCGTCCCGACACACGGAAATTATTTTACGATTAAAAACGCCACTCGCACCCCTTTTTTCCCGCTCTCCCCTCACCCCCCCCCCCCCCCCCCCTCCCCCTCTGTGCTGTCTACCCACCTTTTCATATCGATTTGTGTTCGCCCTTCCCGATAGCGCCACGCATCAACTCCTCCAAAGTACCGAATACGACATTTAATTACAACTTACAAAAACGAATCTCATTAAAAGTTAAATTACGGAAAATTGCCACCGGGAAATTTTCCATTTAATTTTTCGGCAAAAACTTCGGACATCGCGGAAAACTTAAATGCGGTTCGGTACGTTCTATGAATTCGCGTCCCACGTGTCTATGACTCTCTCCACGTTTCGCCAGGACAAAAACATGTTTTTTTTTTTTCGTTGCTTTTTGAGGCGAAAAAGAACATTAATAATCGCAATTAAATTTTTCGGGGCTTCGAATTTTGCGACTGGACAAAATAATAATACTTTGAAACTGGTAATTCGACTTTTGAGGGAATATTCAGATTGATGAAGATGAAATAATATTTTTTTTTTAGGTTTGCGTCATTAATAATGGAATCTTTTTTTTTTATTGGAAAAGTTTATGTTTCTGCATTCTTTATGTTTCTGCATTCTGTTTCTGTTTATGAAACTGCTGTAGTGAGTTTCGTGCCAATGAACCCGCGAATTTCCGTACTCAAGTGTATCGATGAAAATGCAATCTGTACTTTTTTTACGCACTCCGCTGGGACTCGGTCGACGTTAATGTCGTGTTTTTTTTTTCACAATTCCGTTTTTAACAATTCAACGCACTTGATCATGATTTGCTTATGAAAAATTAAAAAATCACTTTTGTACATAAAGAAATCTCGATAAGTCGGATCTGCCAACGTTGTGAAAAAAATGAACAAAAACCGAGCGCCCGATGTCTGATTGCGAAGTCAACCTCAAATTAAAATTCGTTGAACAAACGCATAGATTATTTATTAAATTTATTCAATTGCATCTAGTCGTATCGATAAAATCGTTAAAAAAATTACCAACAAAAGCAGATATAAATCAATCAAACTTGATCCTAAAACGACGATTTTCCAAATATTTGCGTTTCGAACCAACAATACCCGAGATTGAAGTTTCGTTTTCCGTCAACAGGTGAAAAACATGAGAGACGAATCAAGCAAACTCGCATCCGAAATAGTCCAACAAACTACAACAACGGAAAACCTCTTATTATTCCTTCTTCCCCGAGGAACAAAAAATTGAAAAATCCTGGTTCAAAAAGACCCCGAAAAGAAAAAATTCCAGAGTCGCAATCGTTGCGAACCAGCTTGCAGATAAAAAGTACGTTTGTCGAAAAAACTATTTTCACATCCTAAGAAAAAGGAAATGCGCCTCTTTAAAAAAAAATGAAAAACAAACTCGAAGTTTTTCTCTGTTCGATGAGTTTGATGGTTATCGTCTTGCGGCGAGGACGAATACTCGACGACGGGCGACGGAAGATAGATTTTTGTTTTCCCGTTCCGTAGCAGCCGGCTGGCACTCGGAGGGGAACCCGCGAGGGTTGTTGGCTGTGCTGATGCGGACGTTAGACTGAAGTAACGAAGGATATCGCGGAGCAGCAACAGCAGCCCGAAACAGGAGGCTCGTAGGGGGGTAGTTGCTGTCTCTGTGTCTGTGCGCCGGGCTCGTCTCTACGTTCGCGTTTACGTGTGTGCTCTAGCCGTGCGCGCCGATCATCGGGAGTGGCACTCTCAGCGGGAGCGCGCGCTTCACGCGCAGTCGCACCAACGCGATTCAACCCCTCGCTCTCCACTCTTTCGTCTCTCCTTCGCGTCTTCTCTCCCTCGCACCATCTTTTCGTACAATTTTTAACCAGATTTGTAAACCTCAAATTTCAGCAGAAATAAAATTGACGCTATGATTGTCTTTGTAATTACATTTTTATAAGTAATTGTAAATCTCAAATTTTTACAGAAATAAAACTCATGAAAATGATTCATTCATTTTTCCGAACACGTACGAATTTTTTTTCCGAATTTTGTCTAATCTTTCAGAATTGCGTTTTTTTTCGAGAAAAATGAGGAGCGAAAATCGCATTTAAAAAAATGTAGACAAAATTCTGAAAAAATTCATACGTATTCAGAAAAATAAATGAATAATTTTTATCCGAAAAAAAGTTGGGTTGTGGGGTAAATTGTTGAACAATTCATTTTTTCATAAATTTGTTGATAACATTTTGAAATTATTATTACGCAAAATAAATCGTTTCAGCACCTTCAACGTGCTTGATTTTTTCAGATTTTTATCCCATCGAGAAGTGATCGAAATATTCTTTGAAAATCATGAAAGTAATTTTTGTAATTTTTTTTTTTTTTTTTCTGAAATAACGCATATTTTGGGGTGACGGATTTTTTTTTAATATTATTTATCAGTTAATTTTTGTCGTGTAGTTCAGCTGTAAATCGCCCCGACTCTCTGTGCCCTGGGGCCAATTTCTTCCCACTCTCTCGCTCTCCGGGGGGGCGTAATATAAATTTCCGAAATATTTGTAAACGCCGGACGCGACAGTCGTGTGCGTTGGAAAATATCGAAAAAGGGAAATAACCTTATTTACAGATGGCTCGAGGCTGAAAATGAAGTTTTAAAAAATTACAGTACGTGTAAACGCAATTAAAGGCGAATAAAGAAAAAAAATGAAAAAAAATATATATATATCAACGAATTCCAGGCAAATGGAAAACGAGAAAGCCGATATATTGCGCGCGCAGTGGCGTCCAATATATTCGATTAGGCTTCGCGGTGCGTGGAACCTCTAATTTCGTATGGATTCCAATTGTAAATCGAAATCCCAACGGCCCGGGTTGGTTGTCATTATTATTCTTGAATGGAAATACGATGCTTCGCGGTCGAAGCCACGTAAAACGACTGCACCGTACACACAGAGTACAGTAGGCGTCGCGCGGTCTCCGCAAGTTTCGTATAATTATAATAACCAGAGGAATCGTGGCTGTGACGGGAATCAATGCTGCTACGGAATGGTCTTCGTAGTTAGCCTTGTATTCATTACAAATTGCAGGCATCCAGCGGGATTTTACGGCGAATCCCGCGTTCGTTTGATCCCAGTCATGGATTTACTACAATCGCGCCCCTCTTTTTCGTTTTCCCCGCCCGATAATCACTCATTTTGGCTTTCAATTACGGTCAATTTGCGCCACAACACAGTTCGTCGGGTTCTTTGAGGGATTAAAAAAAATGTATGTTCAATTATTATTTATTCGAGTTTTCGAGTATGAGAGAGAATTGCAAACACTTCTCGATGGTATAAAAATCTGAAAAAATGTACGCACATTAAAAGGAACTGGAAAGATTAATTTTGCATAATAATAAGTCGAAAATATTATTAACAAATTCATGAAAAAAAAATAGTTAAACAAATATTTCGATGACCCAAGTTTTTTCATGAAAATGATTCCTTCGTTTTTCCGAATACGTATGAATTTTTTCAGATTTTAGAGTTCACCTGGAATTTTGTGTGTGTTTTTATAGGGAAAATATGTGACCGACTGAAAAATGTTTACGGTTTTTTTAATATAATAAAAAAAAAAATTTCGTCAAACGGTTAAGGGGTTAAGGGGAACTCCGCCGGTTTCGCCACGTAACACAATTCAGGCGGCGTGCGGTTTCCGCATGTTTCGAATAATTATGACCGGAGAAAATGCGGCTGTGACCCAATCAACGTTGTCACGGAACGTTCTTCATAGTTAGCCTCGTATTCATTACAAATTACAGACCTCCGGGCGGATTTTATGGCGAATCCCGTGCTCGTTTCCTCCCACTCGCGGAGTCACCGAGCTCTCGCGACCCCTTTTAATTTTCCCTTCTCCGACAATCGCTCATTTTGGCTCTCAATTACTATCAATTTTCCAGGCAAAACACCATCGTCACGCGTGGGGCGTGTTTGTTCGGCTCGCAATCCGACGATGGGATCCCCACTTTGGGGTGGGGCCTCGGCGTTTGTTGAATAAGAAATCATAGTAACAGCGTGATGGCTACTCGTGATTTTCAGATCGCAGGCGAATCGGATTTACGCGGCAAATTGAACTCGCGGATGACGCCGAGCTGTGGCAAAAGTTGTGGTTGGATTGGCTACTTTTTATTTCTGTTTATTTTTCTCTTTGTATAATCAAAAGTATTTTAAAGAAATAATAATTGCATGGGAATTTTTACCCTTTTTTTAAATTAAAAAACTGTAGCTTGTTACTTTCTGCTCGGATAAACGCGATCGGAAAGTATTGAATGCCCGAAAAAAAAAATCTGTGAACAGCCGGGTGTTAATCTCGGTAACGTGGATCCTATCTCTCCTATCTTATCGCCTCCAAAACCCCCTCGATAACGTCCAGTTACATACGACAAACACGAAATTAAGCTTCGCGTTACGGGCGCGCGCTCTATTGATCGCTTTCTGGATTGGGACTCGTTTAACCACGTACTTCGGACCCCCGCAGGTCCCTTCGCTGAATTTATCGTCCGTGGACTATTCATCTTGCTTTGCAATACAACTAACCATTATTGGCCCGCGATTGATATAATTTCTGGCCATCGCGACCAATTGCACTCGTTTCATTTATTATCATTAGCAGACAAATAAAAACAAACCCGTAACACAATATCCAAAATATGTACAGAATTAAAATAACTTTTTAGCCTTAAACAATAATTACTTTTTATTTAGTTATAAGAATTATTTTTTTAATTTTAATAATTATTTATTTCATTTTAATAATTAATTTTTTTGCTTTTTTAGCACTTTTTGTGCTAAAAAACCGCAAAAAAGTAAATTGCGACGGGAATAACTTTTACGTAACGAGCGTAATGAAGTCTGGGCGCGAGATATTCTCATCCGCGCGACATCATCCCCGTAGCTCGTTGTTCTAAATTCTAACGTTCATGCGAAACGACGACAAGGACGAAATTATGCGTCACGGCCGTTTGAACAATTTTCCAGCCGCTTAAGCCGTAATATCTTTGAATAAGAGGAGGGGGTGGGTGGGAGGGGGTCGTCGGCCACATTGGACGTCGTCACGTTGACGAACTCCCTCCGCCTCCTCCTCCTCCTCGCCCCCCTCGGTCCTAAACTCCCCGGGAATGGGGCGAGAGAGACTGCCGGACTCTGAAACTAAGAACTACCCCCAACCGAGTCCATCCTATGTCCACACAGGTTGCCTTTTACTATGGCGCGCAACATCAGCGGGAGAGTTGGCTGTACATGGAAGTGTCATGTCACCACTTCCTCGGATCGCAGCACACTTGACGAAGGGCAAGGGAACTCGGTAGGGGCGGAGGGAGGGGGGAGAGGGAGGATAAATTGGTGAACCGAACTGGCGGGCAGGGTGCGATGGCGGATTCGAAAATTATGTAAATCCGGGCAACGTGGACGTCAGAGGGGCTGCTGCTGCCGGCGTCGTCGGGCGCACACGCTGCGTGCGCGTGTGCGCGAATTCACGAGGCAACTCCCAAGGTTGCGCTACACGTATGACATAATCGAACGCGGATTAGTCAACTTTTGTGTTATTCACCCGCGTGCGCGCGTCATCGTGACTCTCTCGTGCCGCGGATCCTCACGATCCGGATGACGGAGGGCCTTTGTGACGACGTCGTTTTGCCGGGGAAAAGGGTTCGCCGTTAGTTTCGTAGTCATGATTTTTTTTCTTGTTTGTTTCATCATTATTACTGGCGGGTCGTAGTGGCGAGCGCACTTCGTGAAATTAACGTCCAAACTTTACGAATTCGGGAAAAAAAAAATGTTCGATCTCGTAAAGTTTGTAGACCCTATCCGATGGGAAATTTTCCGCTGATTCCGAAAAGCACCGTTGTTTGTCCGAAAAAGTGAAAATTCGATGAGAAAAACGCAAAAAATGATTTTTCCTTTTTTTCGAAATTTTGACACTTCGTTAAAATCGAGGTTACTTTTTTTTGGATCGACCAAACCTGGATTTTCTTTTTGCGTTCCAGAGGAAACTCTATAACGAAGAGAATGCCGCAAGCCGGAATGCGATATCTTGATTTTTGAATTTTTCCCAGAATTTCAAAGACGAACCCTAAAAAATCGCACATTTTTCCAAGGGGTACCCCTTGCGTTTTTTCGCGAAAAAAAAATTTTCGATTTTGTAAAGTCTGAAAACCCTATCCGATGGGAAATTTCCCGCTGATTCCGAAAAGCACCGTTGTTTGTCCGAAAAAGTGAAAATTCGATGAGAAAAATGCAAAAAATGATTTTTCACTTTTTTCAAAATTTCGTTACTTCGCTAAAATCGAGGTTACTTTTTTTTCGATCGACCAAATCTGGATTTTCTTTTTGCGTTCGAGAGAAAACACTGTAACGAAGAGAATGCCGCAAAGCGGAACGCGATATTTTGATTTCTGAATTTTTTACAGAATTTTAAAGTCAGACCTCAAAAATCGCAAATTTTTAGAATGGGGTCTTTTGGGGGTCTGACTTTAAAATTCTGTAAAAAATTTAAAAATCAAGATATCTCGTTCCGCCTTGCGGCATTCTCTTCGTTATAGTTTTCTCTCGAACGAAAGAAGAAAATCCAGGTTCGATCGAGCAAAAAAAAGTTGATTGATTTTTCTTCTTTTTTTTTTTGTATTTGATAAATAATTTTAGCTCGGATCACTAGGCGAAAAATGACAAATTTTTGCGCGGCACTTCTCATTAGTTTCGAATAGGTCAATTGAGCGCCAAGTTTTATGACGTCGACGCGGACGACACGAAAGGGATAGGCCGCTTCCCGGCGAAGGGCGCCGCGCGGACTGCATAGCCACGCGGTTCGTAAAGCTTTGATAATATTTAACGTTACGTTTAACAGGATTACGGAGCAATAATGCACGGGTGCGCAGGCATACAGCCCGAAATATATAAATATGCAACGAAGTGCCACACCGGCCTGCCGGGGTCACGCGCCATTTGTCGCGCCGACCCCCATTGCCAACTGGACCAAACTAATCAAAATGTCTGCTTGAACACGTGACGAGCAAAACGGAGCTCAGTGTTTTATAAATAAATTTTTTAATAAATAAAGAAAATAAAAAATTAGTGCTGTTGAATGTGTTTCAGTGCTCGAATAACCCACAAAATTTGTAAAAAAAATTCTAAAGATCCTGTTACCCAATTTTACATGTACATTAAAATGCAATTACAAAAAAACGTATATAATTTTCTTCCATTATTTTTTGTGCAAACGTTATATGTCTTATTTTATTTGGAATTCTATTATTTATAAAGCTCAGTGCTTTATAAATAATTTTTTAAATAAATAAAGAAAATAAAAAATGAGTGCTGTTGAATGTCTCAGTGCTCGAATAACCCTCAGAATTTGTAAAAAAATTCTAACGATCCTGTTACCCAATTTTACATGTACATCAAAATTGAATTCCAAAAAAATGACGTATATATTTTTTTCCATTTTTTTTTTTTTTTTTTGCAAACGTTGTTCGTCTTATTTTATTCGGGATTCTATTACGGCACAAAACGCGGTGTTTTCGTCCGTTATTCAAAAACCCCATAGATTCAGCCGTACGAGGAGCGAAAAAGAGGATAAAAGTAGACACGACCGATCGTTATATCGCAGTTAAGGGTGTGTGCATGTCGGACAAGGGTGGCGAGACGGGAGCGCAGTGTCTAGATTTAACGAAGAGAGCCGAGGCGGCCCGGTCGAGTAGATCTCGCCGCATTGATGAGATCGAGTAAACCGATAACAGGACAACCAAATGTTCGATCCGCTCTTTCGAAATCATCGTGCGCGCCTGAGCCACCAATATATCTGCAGGCCGTAAGCTCGTCATGCGAAATACACGCTCGAGTGGAAAATATACACGTCGAGGAGACCCCATGAGATGCGGATAAATGATGGATAATTGTGAAAAAAAAAAACTACTCGTGGGGTGCCGACGGTGGCGCAATAAAATACGAGGATAAGGGTCGCCAAATGGATCACGACTTCTCGTCTAAGATCGAACCGCGAGATACAAGGATATTTCATAGGGGTGATGCCTCCACGATTGTCCGTAAGATTTTCCGCTTGATTATTTTTTCTAACCCACAAACGATCGAATAGAAAATATCAACAATTTTTTTCCGGGCTGCTGAATAATTTTAACAGTTGGAAAAAGTTTAATGCAGATATCAAAATAATCGCTAGGACCAACTTCCGATGGTTGGCAATTGATAGTTGCGATGCATACCACCGACTACAAAAAGTAAAAAATTGTTTAGTGTTTTTTTTTAAACATCCTACATTAACGATAATTGGAATGAATCATGAGCATCGCGAGCGGTTCGACTTGGGCTGGAAAGCCCGATATATGTATATACATATAAGAAAGATAGAATATACATACAAATGCAGGAGGTAACGCTGCTCGTTTCCAGGAACCTATTTGCCAAGCACTCGAACGACGCTGCGGCTTCGTAATAATAACGACGCTTGTCGAATCAGTGGATCGATGGGGGTGGATTTGTGTCCAATTATTATTTTCCTTGAGCGATCGACACCACAATCACTGCTGCCTCCGTTGCCTCTTATCTCCGACGATTAAGGTGACGTTCTGCGGACGAAAAATAAAATAAAATGAGACAACATTTCGACACTATTTTCGTTTTTTTCTTTTCTTTTCTTCTTCCTGCCGAATCATGTATCTCAATTTGGGGGATCAAAGGCGAATCCCGTCAAGAATATGGTCTCGATGTTTACCAAAGGTTTTTCGGGGGCTCTCTCGGGCGGAGTATCTTTCGCTTCCTCGCCGGATACGTTCTCAGCTGGGTATCCCGTGGCGACGCCCCGACCACGCGGGGGGCGAATTGAAGGGAAGACTCATCGAAGCGTTAATAACACTGCCGGCAGATCGAACAACGTCAGTGTCGAGTTGTCGACGAAGATGGTACTGACGTATCTATCTCTACCCTGGCGAGAGACCTAATTAGTAGTTATATATATTATATATATACATACATCTCGACTGTTGGATCAATTACGGGCTGAGTTATATTCCTCCCGCTAATTGCGATACCTATTTATTTTCATTCCGTGCAGCATGACGTTTTTTTCATTCATTTACCATCCACCAATTGGTCCAATCGGCTCGTCAACTCGCGAAAAACAGGAGAGGTTTCCACGAAGCTGCAGTAATCCGCACAATAATGAGTGTACAAATTCTGGGTATTGTTTGTGCGTTGTTCTTGAAGAAAACTTGCGTTTCTTGCGAATGGGAGTCGAGGCATTTTGCTAGGTTTTTTTTTGTCGATGCTATACCGATTTTTTATTTATTTCAGATACTTGACCAAATTTTTTCAGCCTATCCTTTCCTACGTTTGTAGTCCCTTTACACGAAAAGAAGGATCTGATAAAATTTACCGGATGCGATAGTAAAAATTACCAATGCGCCTGGTATTGAAAAGCCATAGCTGCCACCTGACGAAATGTACGAGAACTATAAGAATTTCTAACATATATATAATATTTTTTTACCATATTTCGTGGTAAAAATTCTCATCGTTCTAGTTCTTCTCGATAGATGGCGTTATGTCTCCCCTCTACCGGAAATTTACAATACTTTTTACTAGAAATATGGTAAAAAGTATCAGATCCTCCTCTCCGTGTAAGAAACAGAGAGAGAGCGATTACGTGAGTGTCCGGAAGTGCGTAGGTGTGGGCTGTACGTCTTCTACTATTCTTTCCATATCCCGATGTGTGATTAATCCAAGACCGGGCTTAAGCTCGTCGAGAGAAGAGAAAATAAAAGTATCAATAGGCGACGACGACGACGACGACGAGGCGACGTGGCACGAGATGATTGAACGACGGGTGCGCGCCGGCGTCGATCAACGATCTGTAAGCGTCCGATCGCAATCAATTCAATTAAGATAGGTGGAAAACAAGGACGAACGCGCGCGCGTCGCGGTGGGAAACGGGGGAGTGTAATCGTCACGGTTTCGGATCCATCAACAATTATCGGAGAGCCGCGTGGGGTCGCCGCCGGCCCGAGCGTCGAGTCGAGCCTCGCGGGTGTCCCATCATCGTGACGCCTCGCCTCGCCTCCCCCTCCTATGGATTCGAACTGAGTGCGTACCGCTTCCCCGATCGACGCACAGTCGTCGTCGCATCCCGTCCCGCTGCGTGCACAACTCTAAAAGCAGCCTTACAGCGCGACGAGAACATCGGGTGGTCGAGTTATTGCGCACACGGAAATGCGAATAAGGCGAGAGAGAGCGATACCGAACGCAATCGATACCACACCGACTTGCTCGGCGTCGCCTCGCCACGGCTCTTAAGATATTCAATTCGACGTGTGGGAAGAGAAAAATGTAATAATACGAGCGTCAAGAGGGTAGAGAAATTGGGTAGAAAATAATTTTCGGATAATTAAGATAAGATAAAGATTTTTGAATTATCGGATAATTAAGATAAGATTAAGATTTTTGAATTTTCGGAAAATATTCAATTTGCCGTGTGGGAAGAACAAAATGTAATAATACGAGCGTTAAGAGGGTAGAGAAAATGGGTGTAAAATAATTTTCGGACAATTATTTTTGATTGATTATTGTACTTCCTGGTACTTCTTGGAAAAAGAACATTTCTGATCACATCGGGACTTTAAGCCGCCGTTGAAGTCGAAGAAAACTCTACGAATTTCATGCCTGAAAATGTCGAGGATCGAATAAATGTTCGTACGCCGAATTCATTGAAGACGCACGGAACAAATGGATACGGGGTTGATCGCGACGGGGCACTATTATCGAAGAGAGGATATAAGCCCCGTATTGTTTGGCGGCTCGTCTTTCCCCCGTAAATATTGAGACAATGGGTGTGGCGCCCTCAAACAAACGTCGTCATCCGCGTGTACTTGTCTTCCTGAACTTCAACGGCGATATATATTTTCCTGTTTGTCCGCGTCGTCCTATTACGGAATGAATGAAAATTGGGTGAAAGTGCATAACACGAGTCACGGAGATTGTGGTGACGTCGCGAGGGCTCGGATGATCGATCAGTCGTGCAGAGCGACTCGATAGTAGGGAAAAATATCTGAAACCTACTACCGAATATTTTGCACCTGCCACTTATTTTTCAAATTTGTTTTTCTACAATTTTTTCAATTCATTTTTCTACAATTCTTTTAATTCATTTTTCTACAATTTTTTAAATTCATTTTTCTACAATTTTTTTAAATTCATTTTTCTACCATTTTTTAATTCATTTTTCTACATATTTTACTTTACGTTTTTTAATTTATTTTTTGTTAGTGAATTATATTCACATTTTTTCAAAGTCACAAAACACCCAATGAAAAACATTTTCCAACACCTTTTTCCAGGTATCTCGGTCCCCTCGAGGACTTCATTGAATTATGCAGAAAAAAAATCTCTTAAAAAAAATCATCAATTTTCTATTCGATGTACAACACGACACGGTGAGCAACGTCGCACGGCGTGGAGTGGTGAAAAAGGCACCAGAAGCATATGGCACAATTCGAAGCTTATCTGCCCGAACTCAAACAAGAGACAGATGTTCGTTCTCTTGATAGATCGTATCTCGTCGGTCTACCGACGCTGTGTGCACAGGACTTGGATCATTGTCTGCGGTTTCGACAGATCAGCATCACGTCTTTTTTATACTAACTAGCCTATACGCGCGTTTCGCAAAATTCATTTTTTGCGTTTTTCTCATCGAATTTGATGTTTTTCGGGCAAGCAACGATGCTTTTCGGAATCAGCGGAAAATTTTCCATCGGATAGGGTCTTCAAACTTCGGATAGGTTCTCCTTCGAATCCTCGACAATCATCACTATAATATAAATAAAAATATATCGGTCAACCCTATATTCCCCTGCACTAAAAAATGCCCTCCAATCCCTGAGAAAATATCATCAACTCTACGTACTCCACATTTTCCCCCCTCAGTCACCTTTTGCGCCAGGAAAAAGAGGGAAGTTTCAGGGGGTGCCCAAATGTTTATATTGACAAAAGGCTCTTTTCACTCGTCACGCATCCCGCTCGCGCCTCACCGGAAGATTCTAAAGCAGCTTAATGCGTGATCATAATTGAGAAGCCGCGCGCGCGCGCGTCGAATGAAAATTAAATATTGAAGCCGGTCGGACCTTGGACAAAGTTTTGTTGGATGTTTGTTCAGGCGACGTGTGCGTTGCCTCGAACAAATAGGCGATTCGCATTTGCGTAACGGTAACCCAGCGTTTATACCAATCAAATAATTACACGCTCGCAATTCATCATATTCACTCATCGCCCGGGCATTTATCATGTTCCGCTAGATATCCTCAGCCCCTAACGACCGCTCTCGATTTAATAATAATCACTGAGGATGCATTAGACGATCGCCTGTAGTTGACAGACGCTTACACCGACAAACACGGGGCATTGTTCTCACGGGCGCCCCGCGCCCGTCCCTTCCGACCCCCGCGCACGCGGTATTCGCTTATCTAATGCAAGCCAGATTCGGCCGATCATTCTGCCCGCAACTTAAAATTCAACGTCACCCCGCGTGTCCTCGTCAGCCACCGCGCGCGGTATTATTAATTTGAGTGATGCTCCACACAAAGCTGTCGCGACTCGGTTTCGCCGAGACTCGCTCGCAGACGCTCGTCTTGTTCGCGAACATTGCTGCAAGTGATAATATTGTCGTGGCCCGTTAAATGCCATTAAGGTAGTTTCGCTAGAGTTCAATTTTGATGAAAAAAAAAAAATTGTTTAACAAATATTTGACCCAAGTTTTTTTCGATTAAAATGATTCTTTCGTTTTTCTGAATGCGTATGAATTTTTTCCGATTTTTTAGTTAACTTTGAATTTCCATATAAAAAAACACCAAAATTCAAAGTTAACTCAAAAATCTGAAAAAATGCATACGTATTCAGGAAAACGAAAGAATTATTTTCATCGAAAAAAAAAACTTGGGTCACCGAAATATTTGTTCGTCATTTTGTTTTTTGCATAAAAATATGATTATTGTAAAAAAAATATATTTAGTTACAAATAATTCTCAGAGTACACTCGAAGCCCAGTTTGGAGCCGACGCCCACGTGACCTGACGCGACCTCTATGAAACTTACTAACACTTATGGAAAAGAATCTGGACGAGAATTTGGATGGGAGAGGAAAATCCTTGTGCAGGATTTCGTGATAATCTGGAGTTTCCTACAGAAGCTTATGTAGAAAACAATTTCCGGATATCATAGTGGGTTGATACAACAGTCCGGAAATTCTGCATGGCCTACACTCGGTTTTTTAAAGTCTGCGAACATGAAACAGGGCTGCTCCGAAAAACGTGTACACCGAATTATCGGCGTATGGCAAGGCAGTGCGTATTTTTGTCGACTGCTGCAGAGCCAGTCGTGCATGCAGATAACATCGGAAACTGCATTACCAAGTTCGAGCGATGCGTTGATGTCGGTATGTTTGTTTCCCATCGCACTGGTCGATTCAGCCTGACAAGAAAATACAAGTTTTGGCTTCAATCGGTAAACGCAAGTTTTACTCTCATTTGATTCAGGAGAGAACCATAAAAAAGGTAAGACACCTTGTGAATGCCTTTGGGTATCTGTGAATAAAATCCACACTACCTTGAGCGAATAATAGATAATTTTATAAATTTTCAAAAAAATCATACTTAAAACGGACGTATAAAAAGCTCTACAGCGATAAAAAAAAAATATTTTTTATAAATATAAAATATTTATATAAATATAAAATATTTATATAATAATATTTATAAAAAATATAAATTTATATTTATATTTTTATCGCTGCAAAATATAGGGAGACTCAACACCGCCGAAATGTTTCCAAATCTTCACATTAAATCTCAGGTCTCAAATTTCAAATTCTCGGGTCTCCGTTCCCCACCCACACCATCCGGGGACTCCCAATTTCGTCCCGAAATTCTCGCAGATATGGTAATATTATTTTTGTTCAGCTCGTACAGTCATCGAAACGCTCGGCGAATTTCGCCCGGGCGATGGAATAATCCGCGACTGAAAATGGCCAACGGATTAAATGATAGCCGGGGCGCGTTGGGCGGCCGGGGGATCGCGACGAGGACGTCGTCGACGCGAAACGCCTGCGCGAAGAGGGTGCACGTCGCCGTGCGCTGGTGGTGAATCCCAACACTCGGAGCGCGCGCGCGATGCTATCATCGAAGCACCGAGTTTTCCGCCGCCCGGAGAGCGGCACTTGTCGCGCGTCTGCCGAACGCGCGCGTCCTCGCTCGGCCCCTCCGCGTTTTCCGCATCCGCACCACCGCCACGGGCCCTTCCGTGTTGACTCGCGCCGCGCGCCACGTGCTTCCGGCGTAACCGGTTTTTTTTTCGACACAACCGCGCGCGACTCGTTTCGATCGCTCGGCCAGTGCACCGCGACGACGATCCTCGATTTTTCGCCCCCTGTTGTTGCTGTCGTTTTCTGTGAAATAACGCCCGAAGATACAACATTCAATTTTTTTGTACTCGTGGGTGAATTTCGTTGAAGCTTCGTTTCACGTTTTTGTTACTCATCTCCTTGATCCTCGATTTTTTACCCCCCTGTTGTTGCTGTCGTTTTCTGTGAAGTAACGCACGAAGATACATTTAATGTTTTGTACTCGTGGGTGAATTTCGTTGAAGTTTCGGTTCACCTTTTTGTTACTCAGTGCTAGTGAAAATACACACACGACTTTTGCGAGATTCGACTTTGTGTGCTATGTCGAGAAGAAAACAGGCGAAGCCACGATCTCTGAAAAGTGAGTTGAGGACGTCGTTATATGCGATACTTTTGCTAGTTTATTTATGCAGCTCTTGGGTAGAATGAGGGATTTTTGTTGTTGTTATTGTTTTAGGGTAAGATTGATGCATTTTAGGACATGAGAGACGTAATCAGCGAAAGATTGTAAAAAAAAAAAATTGTTTTCAGTCTACGAATTCATTGAGTAATTTTATTGCAGTATTGAACGCTACAAAGTAGCAACAATTCGATTGTTATGCAATTTTTTTCAATTTAAAAAGAGCGCTGAATTTTTGTAAATTTTCAAGATAAAAAAATCTTCATGGTGAATTTGCAGAATTAATGTCGGGCAATAAAACGACCGGATTTTGCGTTAAAAAATCCCGAGGAAAATAAATGTGTGTGGAAATTTGGATTTATCAGTTTAATTGTTTCATTCAATCCAACGAAATTAATGCCTAAATTAAGTACACGCGCTGTACTAAAAAAAAAATAGTCGTCATCCCCTGTCATCCATCAAAGCGTCAAGCTTTGCCCACAGCATCGAAAAAATGTCGCACACATAGTAATTATCGTGATGAGCAGCAGTAACTGCATCAAGTACCGCACTCAACGTCAACTCAAGTGTCACTTTACGCTCAAGATCATCCCCCACCGAACCATCAAACCCAAAGCATCTTCTTATCCCCCTCGACTACCAAAATCACCGTCAAATCGCGCGATTCACCCAAAAAAAAAAAAAAAAAAACCAAGCCGTGAAGTTTCCAGACACCACAACGAGTATTAACAAAAATTGTATTCCGCTCGATCGCGTGTTAATCGAAGAAAAAAAAAGATGGAAATACGTCAGGTCCAAAGTTCATTTTCGGCGTGATTTAAATTTTTTTTTTTTATAAATAAATTTTAAAAAAGCAGATGGAAATACGTGAGGCCCAAAGGTCGTTTTCGGCGTGATTTTTATAAATAAATAAATAAATAAACAAATAAATAAATAAATAAATAAATAAATAAATAAATAAATAAATAATGAGATGGAAATACGTGGGGTCCAAAGGTCGTTTTCGGCGTGATATGAAACAGCCCGCCGCGTGCATAGAGGACGGGGGGGGGGGGGGGGGGGGGGCAGCATGTAGGATAGGCACGGAAAAGCGGCTGTCGAGAAGTGGAAACTCGGGAACTCGCAGTTGATGCCGCCGGTGGTGCGGTGTCCGCACGGTCCGTGCGCGCTCGCTCGCTGGCGAGAGCTGCGCGCCGGCAACGCCGGTGGGACGTGGAACGGAGTCAGTAGTCAGCCAGGACGGAATTAGGTGGAAACCCGGGGGAGTACGCGGCCTCTCCCGCGGGATACTTTGCCGGCCTCTGTAATCACCAGTTCTCCTATCCGCTATCCTATCCAATTCTGCCTCGTACTCCTCCGTGCACACCATAGCCGACCGCGCGACCCCCTCACCTCCCCCCCATCCTCCTCCCACCAACTCCCTCTATTCTGTACACGTGCAGAGACGCAACGAGACGTCCTCGCGTATAGCGGTAGACACAAACATCCGGACCTGCGTCTATAGATTCGCCTGCGTCGCGCACTTTGGATGTCTGCGGATCCGAGAGTATTCATTGAGGTTCGCTAAATGGTTGCGAACGTGTGTCGCGCACCCGGAAATTTCCTAATGGCAGAGGGAATGAGATCGAGATGCGTCGGAGATGGGACGCATTTTTTTTTCTTTTTTTTTTCAGAGAAAGGTGCTTTTTGACATCGGCTGATTTTTGGTTTTTCGTTTGTTTAATATTAAAAAGTTGCGTGTTGCGCACCAGGAATTTCCAAATGGCAGAGGGAATGAGACCAAAATGGTCGGAGATGGGAAGCATTTTTTTTTCTTTTTTGAGAGAAGGGTAATTTTAGTCGTTAGCTGGTTTTTGATTTTTATTTCTTTTTTATTAAAATCCCCGAGGAGCACCAGATTTTTTTTTTATTGCAGATGTCATTTCACTGTGTATTGTTTTTTGTTTTAATTTAACCTGTCATATTGGATCGTGAATTCGAATTACACTCGAGTGGTTGGGACTGCGAGGGAAATTTCGATCGATCGATGATTGTGAATAAACAGCTAATTCAGCGCTTTGGATTCCTCTCCCTGTTTGGAGGGCTCGCGATTTACATCGTGGGCGAAAAATAAAATAAAAATACTTTTACATAATTATCGTGATACGTGTCAAGCTATCCTGTAACGGACGCGCATGTACGTCTGCTCCCGGCGAAATGGTAGGGACAAAAGCGCGAATCGATGCCGCCAGGCAGCCCACATGTATTCAATTAACATTGCGTTCGGCAGTTGCCAATAATTCTTGCGGTCGGTCCGACGGTATGTAAACCGGAAACGGTGGTGGTCGCGCATCGACGTGCCTCTCGTGCACACCAGGTGCCATCGCGCCGGCTATCTGATCGATACCAACACATACGTATGCTAATGCGAATTGTCGCCAAGCTAATTCCGCGGTTTTCGTAATTTTTTTTTCAGCTCGGAAACGAAACGTAAATTCGTCGAAAAAATTACACTCGAATTTCGTGGCGAAAAATATTTTTCCAATGAGCTCCGGCCGAGCGGGAAAAGCGAATAAAAAGTATAAGAAATTAATTTATTCGTAAATAAAAAAAGTAATTATGATGATTAATATTTTACCGATCGAACGAACAATCAATAAATAATCAATAAATTTTGTGACGAGAGATATTTTTCCAATGAGCTCCAGCCGAGTGGGAAAAGCGAAAAAAAAGTATAAGAAATGAATTTATTCGTAAATAAAAAAAAAGTAATTATGATAATTAATGATTGACCGAGCGAACGAACAATCGATAAATAACTAATTAATTAACTGTCAAAACTCCAACCCGAAATTGGAACTCTTTCCGCTAAAATGCGCGACGCCTGTTCGTTAATTAATTAATTAGGAGCAAAAAAAATCGTCACTCGTCAAAATAGCTCGGAGGCCGGCTCTCGGTTTGAACACACGTTCGGCGGTCCCGGATTTCAAAATAGCAAAGGACCGCGCGAGCGGCGGGAATTTTCGATAGTGATATTGCTATTAAACGGGGAATAATGTGCGGGGGCACGAATGCAAACCCGGCGCTCTCTCGCGGTCGACGCAACTAAATACAGAAACGAGAAAGCAAACACGAGAACATCCCGAGTTATAACGCGCAGCGGTGGAGTACGCGATGCGTAAGCGGGAGGTCCGTTGCGCTAATTAACGCACGATAATGAACTGTTGCTATATACTCGGCGCCGCGCCGTACCTGCAGCTACACGGTAATACATTCAAATCAGAATTGGTCAAGTGCTTCGCGATCTACCCGTAGAAACATCGGTCGCGTTCGAATCTTGTTGGTATCGCCGTTCGTACATTTCCATGTCACGTGACGCACGAGATTTGTGGCAATTCGCCCTAATCATTCGACTCGCGGCCAAAAGTCACAAAAATTCAGTACTTACAACTTTTTTGTGTCACGTGTTCAAAAATATCTATCCTCTCCATTGTAGCCCACATTTCCCATTTTTTGGCACCTCACTGTAAAAGAAAATTGATGTTATCATTTTAGTCCAGATTAAAAAAAAAAAAATTTGCCTATATTTAATGCATCACAGTTTTCCTTCTTTAGCCCACATTTACAATTTTTTCATGTACCGATTTCGCCCTATATTCACCATTTTTGTTGAGTTCCCATTTTATCATATTTATAATTTTCTAGTGTCCCACTTTGTAAATCGTCGGCCAATTGCTAATAATATATTACAGTTTTCCTTCTTTAGCCCATATTTACCATTTTTTCGTGTACCGATTTCGCCCTATATTCACCTTTTTTTTGCGTCCCCATTTTATCGCATATTGATAATTTTCTCATGTCCCACTTTGTAAATCGTCGGCGAATTGCGATGAAAAAAAAATGACGTTTATACAACGAAATCGTCACGTTCATGAATAACCGTTTCGCGCCCATCAATGCTGGATGTATATTTATATATTTAGCGATGAACACGGGTGAATTAAAGATCCTCGTTACGTTGTCATATCGTAACGCGACTACGGGCAGAGGGAGAGAACACGCGTAGCCGGAAGATATGGCGGAAACCGTAAACGCAAACATATAATGGGCGCAACGGAGAGGGCGAGGCGGAGAGATGGAACTAAAGCACAGGATGCAATGAACCGAATCACCACGCATTATGCTGCATGCCGTGTGTGTTTCCCGTGATTGTAATTTGTGCGTCGAGCATAAATGCATAATTATTGCCGTGGAATTAATTTACGTCTGCGGCAATTATTAACGACCGTAGTGGCTATCGTGGCGCGCGCGTTCTCCGTGTGTGCTCTCCGCATCGCGAACCGCCAACGTGCAGAGTAAGCCAGCCACCGCGTCGCCCTCTCTCACTCTCTCTGCCTCTCCTTTTTCCTCAAATGTCACTGTCCATTTACATGACCCGAGCCGATATTTCGATTACACATTTATTTACTGTATTAGGCCGGTTCAATGGGCTAGACCTGCAGCCTATTATAACAGCAGAGATGTTTGCCGATAAAACAATCGTAACGTCGTTTATCCTTCGTGTTATTTTGTCCTCTGTTTGCTTCGTCACGTGTGATACAGAAATCGAGTAATATGATTAAGTAAAAAAAAATGGTAGGAGGTTTCAAATTAAATTTGAACTAAATTTCGAGGAAAATTGAAGTTTGAGTTTGAGATAAGAAATTCGACTCTCTGTAAGATCATCAACTGCTCCAGGTGTATTTTTACCTCTTTTGATATCATGTTGAAATGCGCATCGTTGGGATGCAATGGAATTCAGAAAAAATTTGATTCTTATTAACCCAAATGATGAAATTAGGTATGAAAAATGATTACAGGAATTAAATGATACGATGACTTTTTATACCTAATTTCATCATTTGGGTTAATCAGAATTGATTTTATTTATTTTTTTTCTAAATTTCGTTACGTTCCAACGATGCAAATTTCAACATCATCTTTTGATTACCTCCTGGCGCTGACTGTCGCGGGACAACCGTCCAGAGGATCGGCGAATAACTGTTTTGTCCAGCCTCGAAGAAAGCCGGCAAAAAGGTAACACAGCGTAATCCAACGTGGCGGGTGTATTATAACGATTATAACGAAGCGGCCGAGAGGCACCGAGGCTCCGGGCTGTCACTGCAAAAACTAATAACGGCTTAAATTTTCAAGAGCCTCAAGGATTATGAGAGAGCTTACGCGGTAGACAGATGCTGCTATTTTCCTAGAGCCGCTCGCGCAACGCGGCACCGCGAGAGCTCGCCGCTCTCTCCTTCCTATCGCTGTGATTCTACCGTTTCTCTTGTGTATGCATTAAAGCTCTTTCGACGGACACGAAAAATAAGAGGCACGCAAAAAGTCGTCTGTCTGTTTGGATCAACGACCTTACGACAATCCTCTTTTTCCCCTGGATTCCACGAACCCCAAATTGTCTTGTTTAATTTACTCTCTCTCGTGTCCTCATTTCGTTCACTATATCAGCCCTAATTTTTACAATCATTTACGCAATTTTTTAATGGTACACAATTTTAGAGCCCGAAGATGAGTTGCGTTTTTCGCGAAAAAACAATTTTTTATTTCGCAAAAATTCGAAACCCTATCCGATGGGAAATTTCCCGCTGATTCCGAAAAAATACCGTTGTTTGCCCGAAAAAGGGACAATTCGATGAGAAAAACGCAAAAAATGAAAATATGTATATATATTTTTTAACTCGATTTCGTTAAGTGTGAATGTTAATTTCACCTTAATTCACTTAACGATCCAATGTTTTTCCAAAACCTCCATTGAAAAGCCCTTAATTAATGTCTCCCGCTCCCGATTTTCACTCTTACGAATTCCCGCGCCCATCGAGGCCCCGGACCCCAAAAGATCGATATCAAAATTGCGTTATCGCGTAGCGTCTTCCATTACGTCACACACAATATTCCACAGTGACAATGTGAATTGACGAGCTACGAGCTACGAGCAGAGAGAGAGAGAGAGATATACACACATAAATAGACCAAGAGCGAGAGAGACATCGACATCGACATAGACACAGAGAGCGAGAGAGAGCACGAAGGATTGAGCGCGCTAGTTTCTGAGCTGCTTTCCGCGTTATCCCCGAAGCCATCGCCGCGCCGCAGCAGCAGCAGCTCTCGACTGCGGAGGATCCGAGAGCACGAGAGGCGAGAGCGAAAGAGGGACGAGTGTATAGAGCGCGGAGCCGAAGGGAACCGCGATAGAACCTTAGGGTGGGACGTTCCCCAGGGAGTCTGAGTCCGCGTCAGAGCTACCCTGGGTACGTACCCCGTGGGGAGAGCGCGCGGGCTCTTCGCTCTCTCTCTCTCTCTCTCTCTGCCTTCTCTCTATCTCCGCGCTCGAACACACGCGTGAGCCACACGACCCGGGTAAATACATACAAGACGAGGCGACGAGGTTGCTGGCAAGGCAGAGAGAGCTCACCATCACCATCACCACCACCACCGTCAGAGCCACAAGCGACATACTCGCGAGTCGCTCTGTGTGCTCCGCCGGTGCGCGCTTCGGCTTCAGGATCGCCACCGATGCTTGCCGGGACGGCTGTCTCTCCTGGCTGACTACCTGTCACGAGTCCAAGACACACGACTCTCTGCTAGATAGCGCCTCCCGCCGCCGCCGCCCTGCGCTCGCCGAGATAACCGCGGGAGAGGAGAGAGAGAGTCACGGTGGCTCTTTATTTGGCATATCGATTAATGACGTTGCAAACCAGTTTCCGCGACTCGGTTATATGCCCTCTTGGGTGTACGAAACGACACACAATGTGCGAACCCGCGAGTGGCTGCGATGGTAGCGTTCGCGGCTGCGGAGCGACTGAATCGATGAGAATGACGGAATTGGTTGGGTTCGTTGAATTGGTGGAGCCAACTGAATTGGTTGGGCTATGAGAGTTCGGGGGGTTGAATGAATTGATGGAACCGACTGAATTGATGGGACCGACTGAATTCGTTAGGCTACCTGAATTAACAGGACCCACGGAATTGACCAGACTACCTGAATTAACAGGACCGACTGAATTGCTGGAGCCAATTGAATTGGTGGGATCGACTGAATTAGTCGGGCGACCAGGATTGATGGGACCGATTGAATTGGTTAGGCGACCTGAATTGATGGGACCGACTGAATTGGTTGGGCCAACTGAATTGGACAGGCCACCTGAATTGATGGGACCAACAGAATTGATCAGACCATCTGAACAAGTTGAGTCTCGCTGAAAAGCCCAGATCAACCATAAATCCATTCAACAGCGCCATTATCACTAAACGAACCGTTAGTCGGCCGAGATGCACCGGTGTTTTCTTCCCGAAGACGCGATCGGCGGTTTTGCAAAACCCGCAATAACCACTGATATTGCTGACAATATATATTCGTTGATCTCGCGCGGTCGTCGTCTTCCAGCTCGGTCGAGTTATACAAAGTAAAAATGGCCACATCGCACACAGGGCCCGAGGTTAAGAGGTGGAATACGAGGCGGCGGCGGCCGCCGGGCGGGCCATCCGCGGGAAAACCGAGGGCAGCATTACGCGGTCGAGCGGCAGCGCCCGGGATGATAGCCAATCCCCTTACCTTTACGATTATTACAGACTGCACACCGACGGTATATACCGAGGTATAACCGAGGTTCCCGGGCCATCCCGGCCTAGGTGCGGCGGCGGCGCGGTGCAGCTTACCGCCAAATTGTTAACCGTATTTATGGCAGATTGAATTTTCTTTTGGTGCACGCGGTGGCGGGGGAGGGGAAGGGGAGGGCGGTAATGCATACCCATATTCCAGGCAAAACGATCCACCCGCACTGTTTCATCAGTACGTGCCGAAGGACCCCAATGAGTTGTCCAGAGTCGCGAGCTTTTGTGCATCCACGTGACGTTTGTGTTTTCCGGCGTTTTATATCGCGAAATTTTTGAGACACAGACTGGAAAAGGGGGACATTTTTTTTTTTCTCTGAGTTGAAAATATTTTCATGACTTCAACTTTTTTTTTTTTTTTTTGGGAATTTAGTGACGTGAGTCTTCAACTAACTTTTCACATTTTGTTGACATTTTGGGTACAGGATTTTTTTTTTTTTTTTTTTGTGATCAAAATGAATTTTATTTCGACGGGTTGACTCGATCGATACGAACGTCGATTGTCTCTATCAATTTGAGAGAATATAATGCGGGGATTCGTCGGCGAGAGACGAGAGGAAAGAGGGGTCAGGAGTCGAGCCGGTCGCGCGGGCGGGAGGAACGAGGACGTTTCTGGCGCGTCTTGATTCCTGTCTTGTGGAATATTTAAGGGAAACGACGGGGCGAATGAGCCCCGCGCGTTTGACTCGTTCGCTTGATGGGAGATAATAGTGTTGTATATCTGGGGGGCGAGCGGGAACAAAGGGGCCGAGAATGACGGCAGGTCGGGCCCGAAACGTCCGACATCGCCCCCCGCCTTGCGAACCTTCCTTCTCGTCTACGCGTCCTTGTCTGTGTGTCATTGTGGAAATTAGCCACTTCCCAGTTAGCCAGGAATTTCGTTATCGATCGCGAACCCGCCGTTTCGTCCGGCTTTCTCTCGCGGGCCGCTCGACTGCGGTTGAAAATTATTTACCGAATTATCGATAAATATATTGCGAACGTTCTGCAGCGAGAAAAAGGCTGCCCTGAATTCGTGCATGGTAAAAAAAAAAACTCAAGTTTTTGTTCTTTCGCAACTCCTTTTCGTAATTTCTAATTTAAAAAAAAATGTTAATAAAAAAAAACACGTTTCCGCGGTCAACACTGTAAAAAATGAAAAAAAATTCACAAACCAAGTTTAAATTAAATTTATGAACTCCGTGTAGGAAATGACGATTGATATCTACAGTGTTGTAAAATTAGTAATTTTCTATCAGTTTTCTTTCTGTTTTCCAGGAGATGAAGAATGGGACGATGGCGCGGAACACGGAGCACCGGAGGATTTCGAAGACGGTTCTAATCTAGGTATCATCAAGCGTGCGTATAGCGGTCACCAATGTTGAATTAATTTACTCGTGTCTATAAGCATTCGTAAAAAAAAATTTTGATTTTGTCGATTTTCGGTCCGGAGCCGGATCTACGATTTCTGACAGAAAGGTCATCGCCAAAAAAATATTTTTTTCAAAATAGATTGAAAAAAGTTAATAACTTTTCGGGGGTAGAATATGCGACTTGATAATGATGGTATAGGTTAAAAGTCGATATTTTGAAAAGAAATATTTCTGAGGTCGATTTTGGTGAAAAGTAGCCCAGTTTGCATTAAAAAGCAAAAGTGCGCGAACGTCGCCTCTCGCGCCTATTGCCGCCCATTACACCGGATGATAATGGGAAATTGCATGTTTGTGGTGGATAATGAAAACGTGATGCTCGCGCCGGGGCTCAACGGGCTGCATCAGATGATGACAGTTGCTTTTCACTGTATTCTCATCGGGCGCGCACTAGTCGTCTACGCGAACGATGCATCCGTACTCCCTGCTCGGGCTCAACGCGTTCCCCGCACACGCGAATATTACATTATACAGTCGAAATTACTCTTGAAGTATGTATACATTATGTATCCTTATATACATAAGCTGGGGCGCGAGTGTAATGGATATGCATGTTAGTGCCCATCGTGCATATAGCGTATCTTGCGCCGCAGTTATGGGCACCGTTCGAACGAATCGTCATACTAAATTATTTTTCAGAGTCGCAGCTTGACGAAAATTCATCGGAGCAATTCATTTTTGTACGTCTATCGTACGATAATTCGTTTCGGAGAAAGTTGTCACGTTATTTTGCAGAAAAAAAAAATCATTTTTCGCATTTTTCTCGTCGAGTTTTCTATTTTTCCGTCTCGTCCCCTCCCTATTTTGCATCCTGTACATTCGGGACGTTGTCCTAGATTTTGCTAGAAAAATCTAGCAAAATGCCTCGACCCACTGTCGCGAGAAACATCCTGCAAAACACCTTAAAACATGCCGACGATTTGAATGCGCAACTGAATCATTCTCCTCCTGTACTTTCAGGCGAGGACGAGGACGACGACGAGGATGACGAGGAAGAGGAGCTCCAGCGAGCGTTCAGTCGTCATTCGGAAGGTGAGTCAATTTTTTTTATTCCTTCCACCCAACGAATTCGTCGGTAATGCCGTTCAGCGTGAAAAAAAAAATCAGCTTTCCATCTGCACGAAAACGAAGAACAACGTGTTCCGCTCAACGCAACAACATTCTTATCACCTACGAGCGAGAAAAGTCATCACGCTAAACGACATCAGTAGTGAACCAAAACGTCTCCGCGGTTCTTCCGCTCCGTGGAAAAAATTTCAGTTTTAATTCAGCGACATTGTTCGAGCAGCCGACCCCCAAGTCGGTTGCTCCGGTTGGTCGGCCGACAACTCGTCCGTTAATGCACAGATGCGTGTGTCCTCTTCTTCTGTATCACAAAACAATAACGGCGGCAATGCCCGCGTAACGTGTCTCTTTTTGCGTATTACTTTTAAGCTCGGTTACCGCTGGGACGCGCGGAGCGCCACATCGTAATGTATACACGGATCTCTCGCCTATTCTTGAGAACGCGCGCGGAGGGCACGCGTTTTCACACAACGCGGACCGCAGGGCCAGGCACAATGCGACAATGTGTTTCCTGAGATACGTCATTGTTCAAAGCTGTTGAAGAAACTGCAATGCCGGCATAGATCGCAACAATGAGGGTCCCTCCCCCCCCCCCCCCCCCCCACCCGCGGGTCCCGTGGGCTTCTTCCGCTGCTCTCCGGGAAAGGGAGGATATAATGCACTATATGCACCGCCTCGTATCGAAACGATGACTCCCCGCTACTTCTCTCGCCTATCCGCATCGCGCACGCTAAGTGCTCGGAATCGATGCTGCGGGGGGGCTCCTCGCAAACGCAGATTATTCCGCGATAACGATTTTTTTTACACTCATCGCGATTGGATCACGCGGCGAAGAACGCGATCCCGAGGTGTAATCCCGTCATCGAAGTAAGTGGATGCGATTAATTAAGGGATCATCACGAGACCCTTCGACGGACAAGATTTTCATTAGTGGTGAGAATTTTTTTTTTTTTTTTTTTTCGTGGTTAAGTAAAAAAACGTGTTTTCCGTGGTAGAATATGGGAATTGATGAACGATGTTGTAGGTTAAAAGTAGATGTTTTGAAGTACAAAAATTCGAATGCTCTTTGAATTTTTTTTTTTTATTTCGATTAAGTTTTGCATTTTTTTTTTAATTCGGATCAAGCTTTGAATTTTTTTTTTAACTACTCGAGGCGAATTCGGGCCAAAGAGACGTTAACACGATTGTCGCCAGCGACGGAAGTTTTAACTTTCAACAGGAGCGACCCGCCCGCCGATTATAATACGAAGCGCGCGCGAGGGTGTCAATGTCTCGCGTCGCATATTGTCCTCTCATTGGCAGTCCCTCGACGATCACCGCTCAACGCGATACCACGTGGTACATTTTTTTTCGTTCATAGTCAATGATTTCTCACCGTCGCGCGCGTAAACAAAGAGGCACGCCGCCGTTGCCAGGATAAACGACAATCAAACGCGAAAGTGGTGAGAGTCAGAGGGACACGGGAATTGCCTGAAAATGAAAGTTACGAAGAATTATTTTATGGTTTTGTGACGGTCAATCTAACTATTTAATTGTAGTAAAGTCAAATCAATCGCGTTTATAATACGTAAGTAAATAAATAATTAAATTAAAAAGTGTCCTGCAAAATAAATTTTTTTTTTAGTCGAAAAAACTCAAGTCAGTCAAGTCAAATCGAATAAAATCAAGTCAAATCAGTCGTGTTTATAATACGTAAGTAAACAAATAGACAAATAAAAATATTATGTCCAGCAAAACCAATATTTTTTTTTTTTTTGGTAAAAAAAAATCCGGCACCTCACGATTATTCAGAGTTACCAATTCCTAATTAATTAACGCCCATTATTTCGTTCGGTCAACAATCGCCCGACGGAAGACCCGAGTGTTTATCAGAACGAATTAGCTAATCGGATTATGATAAATATTTGCGTAACTGGACTACAACGCGGCGAGGAAACGCAGCGTCATCGGGAGCCCGCTGCTGTTGCCGCCGTGCGAAACGCAGCGGCGGCAACAGCAGCGGTGTTCGTGTTTCCGGGTAAGCAGATAGTCCATGAGTCTGCCCCCTCGAGGGACTCGAGCTGCGGGGGGCAGCAGCGGCAGAAACACACCGACAACGACGGCAGAAGCGCGCTGCGTGTTTTCCTTCGAGATCTAGCCTCGTTCGAGTCCCGTGCTCTCTCTCTCTTCCCGCTCTCGCGCTCTCTGGTTTTACTTCCAAGTATAAAGTTTTGAGGCATACTTGGCGAAAGCCGGGTTGAAATAATAATCGCACGGCCTCGGCCCGTGTTACACGGCCAGGGCAAGCCGAGCCGAGCAGCAGCATCGCTGCACCCGGGTTTGGGTGTAGCGAAATCTTGCAGTCCGCAAGGAATAAGCGCGCGCGCGTCGCAGTATAAAAGCAATCGCACTCGCCTCGGTTACCGTGGGCGAAACGAATTCCCCCGGAAATCGGTAGCAGACATTTTTTTTCTCCCCCCCCCCCCCCTTCCTTTCTATATAGGGGAGGTGCGGGCAAAACGGGACGCATAAGCGAAAAATGATTTTATGACGAAAACAACAGTGTACTTCGATTGCTTTTGATCCAAAAATTCGATTCCAACCGTGAATTTTGAGCTTCGGTAAAAAAAAAGTGCGGGCAAAATGGGACAGACCCCCAAATTCAGAAATTCCTGTTTTTTTACTCGGTGATACTCAACATCATTGTCAATGGTTATTTTGAAAGAAAAAAAAAGTAATTTTTTTTTTCCAAAGTGACTTTTCAATAACCAGATTGCTTAAAACACTCAAAATGGTAAAAAATCTTTATGTTTCGCTTACATGCGTTGAATTGTGTCTGTCCCATTTTGCCCGCAAAAATAGTTGGAACTGAACAAAAAAAAAAACGCTGTCCCGTTTTGCCCGCACCTCCCCTATCTCTTTGCAACTTTACGCCGCATCCACGCTTTGCTGAGATCAATTTGGCTTGAGTTATATTTACTCGCGGGGATGTAGAACCTGCGCCACTTATTTTTTATGCTTCTGCATTTTTTTTTCTTCTCTCAACTGATCACCAATTTAGACTTCTCTCGGTAGGATTGAAAAGTGGAGCAGTCGACGTTTGAGACGCGGAGGCGATCTGGTTAACCCAATCGACTTGGCAGTTAACCCACCAATTTGTTAATTAACCCAAAACCAATTGCGGACTAAGCCAATGAGTTGAACGTCAGTCCTGTCTCGAGCGAACCCCTTTTTCCACCGACCACTATTCCCGCCTGCGGAGCCTTTCATTTTTATTCCAATCTAAATATTCCATCCCCGCATTAGCTATTTATCGTCAAGTTCCTCCATTCTCGCGGAGCCCGCAATTCTCCGCGCCTACCCGCGAGTCTATATCACCGGGAAAAAGGGGTGGGGGGGGGGGGGGGGGCGTAAAATGGACTCCCACTCGCACATGGCAAACGAGAACACTCAGCGATTGTAAATTTCTCAAGTACAAAGGCGAAAATCTCGTAAGATTTAGCTTTGCAACTACAATTGGGAAGTGAGAAAAGAGAGAGAGAGACGTTTATTACGTACCCTGGGGTTAGGGCTAAGAGTAAAAAGAAATATCGCCTTGAATCTTTACAAATAAACAAAATATTCCTCGCACATTCCATACAATCCATATCACTCCTCACACAATCCGTCGCACTATACTATGAAATAAAAACAAAAATAAAATGCAAACTAAGAAAATAGAAAATAAAAAAATCGCACGTCAAATAAATAAATAAATCACGGTCAATAAAAATAAATATAAAATACAAACTAAGAAAATAGAAAACAGAAAACAAAATAAACGAAACGGTGGGAGGAGGAGGAGGCGAAAGTTGAAAGGGCCTGTAGTCGCGATTGGTGATGGTCCGCAGTTGGCAGGGAGCAGCGCGCGGGGATGGATATAGCGAGAGCGGAAGGAGAGCGGAAGACAGAGGGACAGATGGCGAAGCGGGCGGGAGAGGAGAAGAAGAAGAGCGTGGAAGGAAGGAAGGAAGGAAGGAGAGGAATAGGACGAGTATATTATGGGGAATGCCAGAGAATTCTCGCGGGACCGAAGGGAAGCCCAGCGCGCATGCGCCGAGCTGATTAGTTCTCCCATCCCCCCAGCTGGTTCGCGTTCCCGAGTGCTACCAGCGCCAGAGGAGAGCGCCGAGTCTCTCGGGAGCTGGCCCCCTCCCCCCCTCGGCCCCCCTGGCTTCCCTCCTCCTCACCCCGCCTCCCCAGTCGGGATCCTCTTCTCTCTTCCACTCCGCATCCTCGTCCTCCTCGCCTCCTCTCTCTTCCCTTACCCGAATCGCGCTCCCCTTTCTACTCGCCCCCGCCCGCCTCGTCCCAGCCCGCCTCGCCACCCTCTCGTTGCTCGCCTTATTCCCAGTACAGCACCCACTAATATAGCCTTTCCGCGAGTCGACCGACTCGCGTTTGTTTTCGTCCACCGTCCGGACGTCCAATATTCCTCGGATCGCGGGAAAATAAACAGAGTTGATCGTTAATCCTTCGACTCTTTTCGCGGTACCTTTTTTTTTGTTCTTCTTTTTTCTGGCAGAAGAAATTTTGGGGTTGGCGAGAGAGGCTCGGCTGCTACGTCGAAGGTACGAGGGGTTTTTTTTTTTTTTTTTTGCGAGAGTAAAAGAAAAAAAAATCTGAAATTTGTTTCTAAAGAAATATATAAATAAATATATAAATATGACCGAAATATATAAATAAAGATAAAAATAATACAGATAAAAAATGAAGATATAAATATGACCGAAGAAAGAGTCAAGGGAACGAAAAATTCATGGATCCCGCGAACTTTAAACCAAAACCGCAGCCAATTCCAGCCCGACTGCCGCCAACGTTTCGATACACGTCGGTTCACGCGACGCGACTCGTAATAAGTCGAAAGCCCCCCCGCTACGAGAAAGCTACTCGGCACAATTGCCGAGATAACCGTTGAGGAAAAATTGCAATACTCCGGGCCACGGGCATCGAAAACGTTTTCTCGGTGCGACTGTACTTGGCGATATAAGGGTGTCCCAGGTGACGAGCTGCCTCGGGCCGTGGCACAGCGCGCTACGTTTCCCTCGGGACCGACTCTCCGGCTCGCTTGCCCCCCGCACCTCCTCCTCACCCCCCTCCCCACGTCCCCCGCCGCTTCACCCGCTTTCGTTTCTTCCCGCACCTTCAAGCTCGTTCCGTTGCTTCGCTGTACTCTCCCCTTAACGCCACATACAACCTCCTCCCCCGCCGCCCCCCACGACCTCCCGCATCCACGTTCAGCCCGCTCTCGAGTACCCCTTGAGCCTCTGCTCTGCGCTGTCGGACTGACGCCTGGAACCCCCGCGCCACACTAACGTGGAAAGCGCGGGTTTCTCTTTCTCTCTCTCTCTCTCTGACACTGCTGCACGCGCACCTTCTACACTTTCTACCCTCCGGGACAACTACCACTTCCTACAGAATCCGCATCCCAATGTTACGTACAGACACTACTTTTCTTTTCCTCCTCGCGCCGTGTACAAGGGGCACCACCTCTCCTCTTCGGCGAACGTCGGTCCGGGGTACACAGGACCGACGGCTCAGCACGGACGCCCGGTTGGCGGTAACCAAAATGGCCATTCCGGGGAGAAATTGCGGCGCGAATTTTTTGTCGGTGAATTTTTTGTTAATGACAATTTTTTTTTCGTTTGTTATTCGAGTATTTGGTAATCTTGGCGCTTATCGAATTATTACTAATAATTTGACAATTCAGCAGAGAAATTGCAGCGCGAATTTTTTATGACTGAATTTTTTTTTTTTTTTGGCAATTTTAGTTCCGATATTTTCGATTATTTTTCGAGTATATTCGCTAACTTTAGCGCTTACCGAATTATTAATATTAATTTGGCCATTCCGCGGAAAAATTGCAACGCGAATTTTTTGTCAGTGAATGTTTTTTTAATGTCAATTTTTGTTCCGATTTTTTCGATTTTTTTTCCCAAGTATTCCTTAACTTTGACGATTGACGAATTATTACTAATAATTTACACAGTCTACAGCCGAATGAAAAAAAAAAAAAAAAAAAATTTGACGCTGGCGCTCGAGTTGGGCGTTGAAAAGTTTTCGCGACGAATCTTGGCGAACGCGTCGCGGGCAAGTTACGTGGTTTCGCTGGGGTCTGAGCCGTAGGCGAGTCGTCTCGAAACCGGCGACGAAGATCAGACCGAGTAGATACGGCTCGTACGATCTAGGCGGTTTCGCCGGGCGTTACGTGTGGCCTCGGGTCCTTCCCTCTCGCACGGAGCCCCCCCGCCGCCGACGCTCCGACGTCTGTATTCTATCTTTTCCGCTTTCTCATTTCGCTCTTTCCACTCTGTCTTCCCGCGTCTTTATCTCCTCGAGTTACCAACTTTTACCGCGCTGAGACTAAAGCGCTCTGACAACGAGCTACTCCAAAGTTATTAGCCGACCCCGGCGCGCACATCCACCCTTCGCGGCGGCGGCAGCGGCGGCTTCTTCTTCGCCGCAGTCACCTGGCGCGCGCACCGCGGGAGACCCGCGGCCACCCTTCTTCCCACCTGCCTTCTCACTCTTCCTCCTCGATCTCCTTCGTACGGGGACAACAAGTGGTGTCTCGCGCTTTTATCTCGACTCGTTCTTTAACATCGTTTTTACATCGCTGGTCCATTTTTTACCCCCCCCCCCCCCCCCCCCCGTGAAAAGCGTTAATTATTTCGTTCAACTGATCGGAGTTGGGCGATCGTCAGTAAACCCTTTTTATCGATTCCCTCGCGATTCTCATTCAACAGCCTTGAATTATGTGATGCAACTAAATTCAGAAAAAATTAATTCTTATTCTTAATTAAACATTATTTCTAATTTCATAATTAATTATAATTTATAATTGAAAAATTAATTCTGATTCAATAATTAATTCTAATTCATAATTAAAAAATAATGTTTACTTCATAATTAATTCTAATTCATAATTAAAAAATGAATTCTAATTCATAATGTCCCAAATGATGAAATTACGTATAAAAAAGTCATCATAAGAACTAATCGATATGATGACTTTTTATACCTAATTTCATAATTTGGGTTAATTAAATTTTTTTTTCTGAATTTCGTTGCATTCCAACGACACAAACTTCACCATCGTCGAATCATCTTCTAACGTAACCGTAAAAAGTCGTGGCGTCTACCACAAAATATAAATAGCCACTTAATAATATCCACAGCTCCCACGATTATTCGACCCCTGCTCGAAAATTCCCTCCACGCACCGACAGCCGCACGAGCCGACAATAAGAGGCGAGACTCTCCAAACGGACACACCGGAGTCATCGAGAGAGGGGGGAGGAGGAGGCGTAGCGCGAAAAAACGTGTCGAGGGGCTTCTCACCGTGAATCCCAATTGGCCGATTAATCCTAACGAATTCCTTCCCAACTGCCCGGCCCAGCTCGTCGCGTTCGTACGTCGAAGAAATTAAAGACACGACGCGCGCGAGTCTCGGCTGTAGTTTCATTCATTGCCCTCCGACGATGCTGAGAAGCGAATGCATCCCAATTGGGGCAACTCTCGCTCTCTCTCTCTCTCTCTTACACTTCGGGGATGAAATCCTCGGGGATAAAACGAGGCGGGCGCCTCGGGTTCTTTCGGGCCTCAACGGTCAAGACGCGGGAGGAGAAACAACGACGCCAAAGACAAGAGGATACGTAGCCATCGTTCTAAGAAGGAAATTAAAGTTTTCCCGAAGGTATAGTCGCGCGTTAGGGTGGGCAGAGCCAGTTCGCGAATAGCGCCGACCGACGAGGCTGCTGTATCACTACTCGCCGTTCGGCGCTGTTGTTGGTCTCTGCCGTAACAGAAACGACTCTGCGCGCTCCGCTCTCTGTGTGTACCGGCGCTGGTGGTGGAGGCTGCTGCTGCTGCTGCTGCTGCTGCTGCTGCTGCTCTGCCCGAGGCCTCGCGGCGCTTCCACCGTATATATTGCTATTGCTATTGTTTGTGCGACTCCCCGGGGAACCCACGGGGCTACCCTTAACAGTGGCATGTGCCGATGACACCATACCGGGTGTACCGCCCGAAAGTTTCCTCGCTACACCCGCGACAACGTCGCGATCTCGCGGTCAACCCGCGATTTTTTCGAGCTATTCACTCCGCGTGAGCGAGATTTAATTCCACGCCGAGAGCGTTTTTGGACATTTACATCTACATGAGCGGACATTTTTTAAATAAAAAAAAAAATTATTTTATTTATCGGAAACAAGCGAGACGAAAACTGTGGGACCGTTTTTTTTAAAGAAGTTTTTGCAATTACCCCGGGAAGCCCTTCATGGTCCCCGTTTTTTTTTTTTGTCGAAAAAAATTCCATGATTTTTCTCCGGCCACAGTTTTGATGATTTCTATTCGAAAAATTAATGATGCGAATGAAAATGTATCCAAAACCGGTGCACGATTTCGATAAATTATTGTAACAATTTGTTATATTATAATTGTTATAATAATATATAACATTTTTTAAACTTTTTATCTACTTATGGGAAGTTCGGCGCCGATCCATTTTTTCCCTGGACTGTAAAAAATGTTGAAAAACACACAAACTAAGTGTAAACAAAATTTATGAACTCCGTGTAAGAAATGATGATTAATATCCACAGTGTTATAAATTTAGTATTTTTCGATTAAATTTACTCGATTAGGCTTTAAATTTACGACACATGTATATCATTTTTATGATCAACTTGCTTATGACTTGCATATGAAAATTGCTTTACCGATTCGTAAATGTCAAGCCCGATGACCAATTTGGAAATTCCCCGACTTTTCCCTGATCCCTTGTTTTCTTTTTTTTTTTTTTTTTCTTTTTCTTTCCTCCGCCTTTTTTTTCTTTTTTTTTCTCTGCCTTTTCCGGTTTTTCCCGACCGCGGCCACCACGCATCGTGGAATATTCTCGTCGGCGAAAGCGCGAAAAAGCCGCGGGGACGTACACAACAACCCGATGGAAGAAGATTCTCGCGTATCCGGTGTCGCTACTTAACGTTGGCCACTCGATAGTTCCGGACGTAACGCGCGGAGGTGGCGCGTTCGACGCGCCGAGCGAACGGCGAACGTCGGCGGCGGTGGCGGCGGCGGCGGCGGCGAGAGTATAAAATCTAATTTGCGGAAAATGAGAACCACCGTGCGAACCACTGCGCCGCTGTCCCGCGGGACCCACTGGGAGCAGTGGGAAGCCTCTGTGCCCGTGCTGGGGCTATACCCGTACCCGTGGTGTACGTACACGCGGCCGCGCGAGCGCGTCCGGCGGAGAGGTAGATTCCCCAAGGAGGTAATTACCCTCTCCCTCCGCTCGCTTTCTACTCCCTCCGTCCCTCTCTCGCCTTCACTCCCGGGCGCGCAGCGCCGCCGCCGCCGCCGCCGCCACGTTCCTTTTACCACCCAACCACCCACAAGCCATCGCAACTTCGACTCCTACAGGAGTTACATGCTAATACAAAACCAAACTGGTTCCCAACGGTGTCGGACGACTACGGCGACGTCGCCACCCGCCACCCGCCCCACCCCCGCCTCGCCACCTACGCCGCGACGCCGTCGGGGATCGGGTCTTGCTTGATAATTTCAAAAATTTATCTCCCCACACACAAAGTTCAAAGGGTGGTCGCAGGGGCTCTGCTCCTGACTCGCGGGTGTTGCGGAAAAACTCTTTGACAGACATTAGGAATTTTTGTTGGTTGCGAGAAGAAGCGATTTCGTTTAAGCGAATTGTTGATTGTGGAGCTTCAACGTCATCAGAGGATGATGTTGAAGTTTGCATCGTTGCAATGCAACGAAATTGCAAGGAAAAAATTATTAATGAACCCAAATGATTATACCGGCTACAAAAAGTTATTATAACGACGAAGAGCATGACAAAAAAATATTATTTCACCCCCTAATGTCGGTGAAAAAAATGCGACAGAATCGAGAGTGACTCCCACTGCCGGGGAAAAATAATTTCGAAGTATTCCGCAGACATCGAAGAATCGATTTTTCGGCGATATTTCAGTCGAACGGCGCTGCAGTGGCTCAGGGTTGATAGACCGTGCGCGCGTACACGTCCAGTGGTCACCGCTTAAAAGACAGTGGCCAGGTGAGTTAGCGTGTAGTCGGGGTGACCGGAGAGCAGCGCGAGAATCGAGGGGGGGAGGACGGAGAATCCCGAAGGGACCATCCGCCGGTGATATTGGCTCCTGGCATCAGCGTTATTGCGCCCGAGAGCGGCTGGGCAGCATCCAGCGGATATCCCTCCGGTTACGCTTGGACCACGTCGAGCCCTGCGCGCCGCGCGCGAAAACTCTGTACCTGGGATTCTTGGTGCCACTCGACGGCTCGCGTCTTGGTTCCTCCCGAGCCTGAAACACCGTGAAAACAAGGGAAGAATCTCGTTATCGCGCGGCGCGCGCTGTTGGGCTTATCGATAATGGATCATTGCGCGTTCGCCTCGTCACCAATCGGAGTTATAAAGAATCGAATTGTTTGAGCAATACATTTTACAGTACGGGTTTTGTTGGGGTGAATTTGATAATAGCAACTCGCGGTGACTGTAAAATGATGTGTGAACTTTTGAATAGCTGCATAGATAATTCGTTTTTAATTTTTTTTTTGCGTTTTTCCGCGAAAAAAAAATGGCCGACTTCGTAAAGTTTGATGACCCTATCCGATGGGAAATTTCCCGCTGATTCCGAAAACCACCGTTATTTGCCCGAAAAATGAAAAATTCGACGAGAAAAATGCGAAAAATGATTTTTTACTTTTTTCGGAATTTCATCACTTCACTAAAATCGAGGTTACTTTTTCTTGGATTGATGGAACCTGGATTTTCTTTTTTCGTTCGAAAGAAAACTCTATAACGAAGAGAATGCCGCAAAGCCGAACGCGATATCTTGATTTCTGAATTTTTTACAGAATTTTAAAGTCACACCCCCAAAAATCGCAAATTTTTAGAAGGGGTACCCCTTGCGTTTTTTCGCGAAAAAAAAATGTCCGACTTCGTAAAGTTTGATGACCCTATCCGATGGGAAATTTCCCGCTGTTTCCGAAAACCACCGTTATTTGCCCGAAAAATGAAAAATTCGACGAGAAAAATGCGAAAAATGATTTTTCACTTTTTTCGGAATTTCATCACTTCACTAAAATCGAGGTTACTTTTTCTTGGATTGATGGAACCTGGATTTTCTTTTTTCGTTCGAAAGAAAACTCTATAACGAAGAGAATGCCGCAAAGCCGAACGCGATATCTTGATTTCTGAATTTTTTACAGAATTTTAAAGTCAGACCCCCAAAAATCGCAAATTTTTAGAAGGGGTACCCCTTGCGTTTTTTCGCGAAAAAAAAATTTCCGACTTCGTAAAGTTTGATGACCCTATCCGATGGGAAATTTCCCGCTGATTCCGAAAACCACCGTTATTTGCCCGAAAAATGAAAAATTCGACGAGAAAAATGCGAAAAATGATTTTTCACTTTTTTCGGAATTTCGTCACTTCACTAAAATTGAGGTTACTGTTTTTTGGATCGGACGAATCTGGATTTTCTTTTTGCATTCGAGAGAAAACTGTGTAGCGAAAAGAATGTCACAAGACGGAAGGCGACTTCAGGATTTCTGATTTTTTTTCGGAATTTTAAAGCCAGACCTCCAAAAATCGAAAAAAAACGCAAGGGCCCTTTGAAATTTGAGGGTTCGACTTTAAAATTCTGTGAAAAATTCAGGAATCAAGATATCGCGTTTCGCCTTACAGCATTCTGTTCGTAATTTTGCAAACAGTATATATATGTTGGACTAAAAAGTATTTTCTTTTTTTTAGATTATCTCCAAGACGGAGGACCATCATCGGTGCAAGATCCTGATCTTGAGAATCAGAACAGCCTCGACAGCGGTAAGTTTGTTTAGTGAGGTGTCATTTAACCAAAAAAAAGGAGCCCTTAAGGTATATGGGGAATAATAGCGTAAGGGCTATGCAAAAATATAGACTCAAAGTGAGACTCCACGGCTCCGAGGAATTTCTCGGCGGCTGGCATTAATAATTTCCTGCTGGCAAAACATGCGCTTTTGGCTTTGTGGCATTTCGACAAAGGGAATTGAGCATTCGCTGCGCCGGGCAGATGGGCCGCTTGAGTCGAAGGACACCCGAGCGGATCGGCCGCTGTTTGGTCAGTCCTACGTTCTGCTGTATAGTGCGGCCAACGGGCACACAACATGTAGGGTCAAAAGCAGCTTCGCGAGGGAGAGGGACGAGAGCTCAGGGCTAACAATATCAAAGGACTCCGGGCTTTCGTGATAAATTATTATATTCCGTCTTGGATCGCGGCGACGGGGAAATATTTGCGCCTTGGATTCGTGAATATTGACTGAATTTGCGCGACCAACAAAAAAAAACACATTATGTTGAAGTTTGCATCGTTGGAATGCAACGAAATTCTGAAAAAAAAAAAATTAATTCTATTTAACCCGAATGATGAAATTATATTAATTAAATAATTACGTAATAATTAAATCATTATTTCAAAATTAGAATATTATTCAATTATTTGAGTTAATCAGAATATTTTTTTTCTGAATTGCATTGCATTCCAACGATGTAAACTTCAACATCATAAAAATTTTCTTTTAGATTTTTTAGCAGCATTTTACTGTGCTTATCAGCATTTAAAAAAATAATTCATCAAACCACTGAATAGTAATTAATATCAACAATACATTTATAGAAAAATAAATGTATGACCGCGACATTTCTCGTTCGGGACACAACGTAAGACGACATTCCACGTTGATCGTCATGGAAACCCGAGTAAGCATCGGCTATGCTGCGACGCACAACCAACGCGAGACGGGGCCACTATTTCACTCTGCGTGCTTGAAGGGTTAATTGAGTGTTTGCTGCCCCGTGAGCAACCAGACTGCACGTCTAAGTAACCAAACCGCTGGCGCTTCCAGAGGCGCGCCCGAATGTTTCGCAACCTCCCCACGTTAAATCTCAGTGTTACGGCTGAGCTCACAGGACAGTCGGACATACGACGTCTGCTTCCTTCCCCTTTGGCCGAAGTCTAGTGACTTGCGGCGACGCCGAAAGCTCCTTCTGCATCTTGCAACGTGTGTAAGCCAACGCTTAAGTCTTTGCACGAGTGAAAAAAAAATACGTTCTCATCTTCTTATACACGAAATTGCCATTGAGTTATTTTTGCACCAATCGCAATTGATAATTTTTTATTATTATTTAAACATTTTTTATTGTTTTATTCAAATTTATTTTTTTATTCTATATTATTCAAATTCAAATTTAATTATTATTTTATATGAGCGAAAAAAAGTTCTCATCTTCTCATATACGAATTGAGTTATTTTGCACCGATCACAATCGGTAATTATTTATTTTTTTATATTTTGATAGTAATTCTTCACGGTAGGAAAACGTGCAAATTTAATTTACGCGGACAATCTAAAAGTTGGCTGATCCTTTTACACGAAAAATTGATCGATAATTGCATCGCTCGGTTCAACGCGCAATATTTATATCCGCTTCTATAATTCATCTGGTCTGCAAACATTAAAAATCACGCAAATGCGGTCTACCGAACTCCTCACTTTTCGTAACAGACAGACCAACCCGAGAGTCCCGCACTCTACTGCGGAGAAGAGCATCAAGCTCGTTACGCTCACGGACAGACTGACAGACGGACGGAGGTTGACGCGCTGAAAATTTAACACCACTTCGTCTTTGGCCATTCTTGTCGTTATCGCGCGAAACACAATCGCCGTTCCACTGCTTTTCGTGACGTTCATTATTAGCGAGAAGTGACCAACGTTCAAAGTCCCGAATTACATGTATTCGTGTTAACCCTTCGTAGTCAGACTTCTCCCACCGATCACGGTGGTCATTCTGGGTCGATTTCACCCGGACCATCTTTGACCGCGTATTGCGACCAAACTACCGGCTTGAAAAATATCAAAAAATTACAGAATATACTTTAAACTTTGTAGATAACTTACAAAAAAAAAAGACATTTCCCGATATTAAATTGCAACATATTTTTAAAAATTAATGAATGTGAAAGATCGAAAAAAAGACGTTTTTTCACAAAAAAAATTATAACTCCGTAAATAAAAGATCGACTTAACTCAAATTTTAACCTGATTCTCTCTAAATATAATACTTTTGATAAAAAATAGTATTCTAGTGTCCGCCACAAAAAAGGTATTTATTCCGGAGTTTGAAGTCGTTTGTAGAGTAAAAAAAATGTAAAATCATGGAAAAAAGGACATTCCGAACTATCAGTAGACGGCGATTTCGTTTTCGCGCAGAAAAATCGATCTCGGGTCGAATCGACCCAGAGTGACCACGGAGGGTTACTGATTTTGGCCTCTCGCCACCTGAATTAATTTTTTTCACAATGAAAAAAATGTAGCATCGATACAACCGGCCGAAAAGTCACCTCGATTTTGTTTTAATTTGTCTTATGAAACATCGTTTGGTAAGAAAAAACGGGAAAATCTGTTTTAAGGGATTCGACGCGCGACCGGAGCACGTTGCAAATAGTCGCGGGGCTGAGGTGAGCAGACGCTCGGTGCGCGGGCGGTACAGTCCGTGAGATAATTAACGCCGACGGACGTGGACACGGGCCAGCACTTTAAATGTCCGCCAGACATATCTCGCGCCCAGTGAACCCGCTTATTATTTCACGACCCCCCTCCGCGTCACGCGTCAACTCGATTCTCGGTCCGACTCCCTGTCGCTATCTCTCTCTCTTTCACCTGCGCCCGATTTTAGGCACCGTGAGAATGGCCGGCGAGCTGTCTGGCGATAAAATAAACATCGAGTTTGAATATCGAAGACGCGACCGCGGCTCCCGGGGTTGCTGTTGTTTTCTTCATGAACCACCCGAGCGCAGTCTGGCTAATTCGGGGCAAAGTTTTTAAAATTCGATACCTCATTCTCGATGCGCCTCCCTGGCAGACGACCTGAATTTTTTTTTCCGGCTTTTTTTTTAACGCCGTGCATTAAAAATCCGTGGTTAATAATGACGAAACATATGAAACGAAAGATCTACCGTTGAATCGAGTGACTAAAAAAACTGCGAATACATTTTTTTTGGAAATGGAAAAAACCATTTTTTTATCGGTCGATAAAAATTCAGAGCGATACTTCGAATATTTTTACGAAGAATACGCGGCTATCGCAGGAATTCTTTTTCGTCCCGGTAAGTCCGCGAAACGCAAACGCGCGAACGCAACCGGGAACTTTCTGTATAACCGACCGACGCTTCTGTACCAACCACGTTGGCCGCGAGGCTGCGCACCGGCGACCGGCGCCACCAGCCGCAAAGTGTTCGCAAGTATGAACTCGGAGAAGTTTTCTGCTTTACTACGAGAACCTCACGGTAATGTACGAAAAGCAAAATATAGTCTACGCTACGAATACTAACGTTACAACATCTATAATAACAATAACAATAATAATAATAATAACAATAGTAATGATAATAATAATTATACGACCAACAACAACAACAACAACAATATTAATTCCATGGGCCACTAATTAATATTTGTAGCTTAAAATCACCCAGCGAAAAGTTTAGTATTGGAGACTATAAAGTGGCTGCCACGATTTTTTAGATATCTATTTTTTTAATCACTTTTAGAAACTACAAAATAATTATGTAATAACCATAGATTCGAGAAATATAATAATTTTAGTCTCTAAAAAAACAACGAAAAAAAAAAAAAAAATTAGCGGGGAGCCGCGATTATTCCGACCGAAGGGTTCTTCGTATATAGAAGACAGAAGTTTCAGCGCCTCGAGATCCAAAGGGCGAAGGGAAAGAGAGACACGAAGGTGTGGAGCGCGCCTTGCCGCAGCATCTCGGGCGCGCCGTGGCGCCGGGGCCGGGAGAGCATTCACGTGAGAGAAAACTCCCTGGAGAAATAACCGCGTGTTGTATGTAATGTACGCGCGAAGGCATTGTAAGGGGTGTAAAAGACGTTGGACAGGGCGGAGAGGCAGAGCACGCTCGGTGGAGGTGGTGCAGGTCGTTGGCGCAGGAGGGACCTTGAGCCGGGCCGGCCCTCCGCCGCCGCCACCTCGCGGAATTGGCGAGCCCCCGCCGCCGATCTATCCGCCGACGAAGCAGGTGCGAAACATCCAGCTCCTTCCTCCTCCACCTTATTTATTATTTTATTAGCCGGGCCCCTATAGACTCCGGGGGCGCGGATGAAAACTTGAGCTCGGACAGCTCGCGCCAGGAAGCGAAGAGACTGGCAGCTCTCGCATCAACGACTCTCCGCGCGCTCGAATAACAACGACGAACCATCTTTTGTTTTAAACAAGTTTTTCTTTTTTAAGAATTCAATTTTAAAAAATATTGTAATTTTTTTTTGTGATTGTAATTTAGAAAAATTAGGGTTATTTTTGCTCGTTTTCTCCGACTTTTTGGTTAATATATTGAATTGTGAAAACTACGCATCGAGCTTTTTGCTAGGAATTTAAATATTTTCGATGTTACGAAGGAGACGATTTTTTTTACGAATTCAATTAGAAAAAAAAATAGTTTTTTTTTAGGGATTATAATTTCGAAAAATTCGAGTAATTTTTGTTCGTTTCCTCCGACTTTTTGGTAAAAAATATTGAATTGTGAAGACTGCGCATCAAGCTTTTTGCTAAGAATTTAAATATTTTCGATGTCACGAGGGAGGCGAATTTTTTTCTTTTTTTTTTCTTACGAAAAGTGATAAACAAAAGATGAGGAGACGTGGGAGATATAGAGAGACGGACGGAGAGTACGCGGATGAAACCGGGCGACCGACGTACGGACTGACGGACGGATGGACGTACGCACGTAAAGGAATTCCTGTGTGATAAAATCTGCCGACCTACACCTCGCGAGAGCTCGCCGCGGACTCCGAGTTCTTTCGCGAAGCCGCCACTCGTGAAAATCCTTTTACCACGAGCCACGTCCTTTCACTCGAGTCCATCACCCCTCCTTTTGTTGCTCGCTTTAATTCACCTTTTTTTGTTCTCTCTCTCTCTCGACGAAACGACGAACTAAAAAGTTGTGACTGCTGATAGAAGCGCGCTCCGCGCTCCAGATATGATCGATCACGAGGTGGCGAGAAGAATTTTTCATCGGTCTATCAATCTTTCGCCGGGGGGAATTTACGGCGCACCGGAATAATCACGATAGTCCTGTTGAAGTTCCGATCCTTCACCGGGGAAAATATCCAAGTGATTTCAATCAATTTATTTTATTAAAATACATTCAATCGAATGAAACAAAACTTTTTTTCTCTCGTGTCTCTCATTAAAACACAACGTTATCTTTTAATTCTTGAAGGAAAACGTAAACGGCTTAGAAATTGTAAATTCTCGAGGAAAAAAAAAAGCGGAAAAAACGCAAGACGAGAAATAAGAATCACGTGCGTCGAAACGACAATATTTCGAGTATTAATATAATTTAAGCAAAGCATATTTCATATTCCCGTGGGTGTGCGGAGAGCGGCTCACCTTCCGAATAAACTGGTGTAGCTGTGGTCCAAACGTTAACGGGTCGTCTTGAATCCCAAATAGGACGAATAGAGCGTTTTATTATTTACGAAACTCCGGCCTTCCCTGGCCGCAGGTTTATTTTTACTCTTATTTTTTTTTTTTATTATTCTTTCGTCTTCTAATATTCCGCGAATCAGAGCTCGATGCATAGAATCACAAAGATGAGTTACGCAAAAGTAGCGATAAATGTATTATTCATACGGTGGGACCGCGCGGATATCGCCGGGCCCAACTGGTCCCGGTGGAAAATTGCCGCGAATCCAGTTTTTGGGGCTTTTGAAGTTTACGCCACGACGTTTGCGCGCCCGCAAACGTCGAAACGTTCCTCGCGAGTCTTTGAGGCCACGCGGAAACGTACAGCGGTCGCGTACTCTCTGCATATTCCATTATTACTTTCTAGTCTATAAAACCCCAAGCGACTGCGCCGCGAGGTCCGGCCGACATGCAGAACGGCACGTGTGCAATGGCAGCTCAGTCGTAAACCCCTAAATCTTTCGCAAATAATACTGACGATACAAATTATGTTTGTGATTATTAATTAGCAATAGTAACACGGAGTAATCATTTTATAAACGCCGCGTGATGTTGAAGTTTTCATCGTTGGAATGCAACGAAATTCAGAAAAAAATTATTTGAATGAAATAAATTTTATTTAGATCAAATCAAATATATTTCATTCAAATAAATTGATATTAATCAAATTGATAATTATATGGATCAAATAAAATTTATTTCATTCAAATAAATGTTAATTTCATTCAAATCAATGTTATTTGTTTCCTATAGATTCCATCAAAACGATTTCTCTCGGTGCATTTATTTCCCAAACCAACGAGGGGATTTACTTCGCCGATAACGAAATCATCGTTTCCACCGAATGACTTTCCAACCAAAACGCTATAAAAAAGCTACCAATTAATAATTGCTTGTGCGAGTCGTCGCCCAGGCGCGATTTCGCCGCGCGGCAACCGCCGCCCGGGGGGGAGGGTTACTCGTTTCATTGCCCAACGACGCCGAGAGTGAGAGATGATATGCGGAAACCGCAAAGTATCCTCGTCGTTAAAAGTAACCAAGAGACGGGGGGCGAGAGAGAGAGAGAGAAGAGACGAGGGGGGAGGCAATGGTCCTTGGCTAGATACGTCCCGGTGGTCATTGTAAGCGTGGTTTAAGCGCGCGGCGTGCGGCGAGCGAGAGGTCGGGTCGTATATGCAATAAAAGGGTAAGAGGGGGGCGAGCCGGTGGGCGGCTTGTGGAAACGGAGACGCGCGCCGTCAAAGGGACTCGAGAGCAACTAACGTAAGCTCGTAGCTAGGGTTTAGGATGACTCCAAGTGCCACCGCTGTACGGCTTGTCCTCCGCAATCCGCCGGCAATGTCCCTTACCAACCTCTCCGCCTCTATCTATACGCAACGCTCCACGTATATACAGACGTACACACAATTTTCCCTCCTGTTGCTGTGTGCACGAAACACATAGTTCTACAACGTCGTCGTCGTCGTCGACGACGACGACGACGGCGACCAGGCCTGGTACGTAAACCGAATTCAATTAGCCGTAAGCGGCATTTCTGCGGTCGAGACGCGTGGGCGAGGTCGATGCTGCAAACTCCGCAACGTACTTTCTGAGGCTCCGTACGCGTGTGTATACGTGTTATATGAATACGGCTGTCGGTTGTTCTCGTTTGGCTTATGCCACACATGCGTTTTGCAGGGGACTCTGCGGGTTTGTTACACCAGGTGGGTGGGTAACGTTGCGATGGTAATGCAGCGTTTTGGTGGTAATTTGAGGGGGGCTGGTGAGGGGAATGTTTTTTATTGGGTGTTGGCTTTTTTCTTTTATTAATTTTTTTTTTTTTTTTTTTCATTAAATCAGTAAAATCTATGCGATTTTTGTATGAATGTTTGGAGCACGCGAACATACAGAGATGTATAAAATTGCAAACACGAGGCAACTGTCGGGTAATAAAAATTGTATCAGTGAAATTCATGCGATTCTCGCATTTTTTTTATGAATGTTAGGAGCACGAGAAAATACGGAGACATACAAAATTGCAAACACGAGGCGAATGTGAAGTAATAAAAATTGTAACTGTGGCCTAAAGTGGGAAATTTGATATGGTATATTCGATATTTTTCAACGAATTGGAAAACTCGCCCACAATCCGGATGCCCAGCTGCGCAGCGCTCGTTATTAATAACGAATAATATAATAACGCTAATAACGAATGGCAACGAAAAAAAAAAATGGCAAATTAACGATCGAACGTACGTGCACACCGCAAGGGTGGCGAGAGACCCGTGAACTGCAACGTTTCTTCGCGTATTAACATAAACACGCCCGACGTCCTACAATTATTCGGTCGTAAAGTACGACGCGCCACTTGCTCGCCTCGCCGTGTGGAAGTTTCCAGCGAGCAACTAGAATTCGCTATAATAGAGAAACGCGCGCGCATCTCGCCCATACGCGTCTCGCTACTGCCGCGAGGAAGTAGGAAACGGTTGCCATTTATTAAAATTCGCGGTACATTTGCCACGCAAGAAAAGAATTTAAAAAAAATAAATAAAATGGAAAAAAATTGTAACACTGAGAGAATAAGTTGCCTTGGCGAGGAAGAAAGAAAAAAGCAGCGGAACTGTGGGTTTCAGTGGAGGGTAAAAAGTTGGCGATGAAGGTCTACAAACAGGTGGCTACGCGGGGAAGAGTTTATCGCTCGGTCTTATATAAATATAAAATCTTCTTGCAGTCCGAAGATCGTAAAAAATCGTCCCGCGAACAAAAAGTTGATGGCTCCCAATTCACATGTTTGCGAATTGTCAAGTGTCAATTTACAGCGCATAAATATTTGCTACAACTGCGGCAATTGTGATGTAATCACTGCACAACTATTTTACAACAACCGTAAAATAATTTTTTGTGAAAAAAAAATTGTATCATTTTATAGCTACAGCGATTTTTCCTAACGCCCATAAAAATGATTACACTCGTACATTTGTCATTGTGAACGAAATTTTCCAAAATTCCTTTAATTTTACGAAATTTTACAAAAAATTCTTTCAGTTTTACGAAATTTTATAAAAAATTCTTTTAATTTTTCGAAATTTTACAAAACATTATTTTAAGCAGTTTATTTCCTAATTTTTTTTTTTTAGCTACAGCGATTTTTCCTAACGCCCATAAAAATGATTACAAACTGTCTAATATATTTATCGCGACTTCCCGGCAACAAAACAGCACCCGTACATTTGTCATTGTGAACGAAATTTCACAAGGCACCGACTGTTCGTTTTGTCTTTGTTCGACTGTACGGGCAAAAGTGCGCGCACTCCGTGTGTGTGTAACACACATACAGAGTTATGTAGGTACATAGAACGTCACTCACATACGGGAGGATCTGAGCAGCGCTGCAGGAGCAGTTAACAGCTGAGTTTTTCCAGCATGGACCCCATGGGTCCTCGTCACGGCACCCCGAGGTCTCGTTTCGGCCTATGCTTTATATGTAACCGAGGTGGAGTCGTGCGCGTTCCGCGCGCCCCATGCCTATTGCCTCTCGCCTCTCGCTACGGAGCCGACGCGCGGCGTGTGGGACAAGCGAGTCCCGTGCGCCCACCTTGCGCCGATTGTCTTCCGCCGGTATTCTCGCGCCACCCGAAACAAAACACACAAATTTCGAAGCGAAATTCTCACGGAAAAGACGGGAATCCCACGACCAAGCCGAGCCCGAAAATTCGAATCAGTTTTTGAAATTAATTGCCATTTTTATCTGATTTTTTTTCATATCGGACTTTAAATTCCGATTTTTACGCAGAATTTCAGGTTTGAGTATAAAAAATGGCGGGAAGATGGATTTTCGAAAAATAGCAATTGTAAGAAAATCATATCGGACTTTAAATTCTGATTTTTTACGCAGAATTTTAGGTTTGAGTATAAAAAATAGCGGGAAGATGGATTTTTGAAAAATAGCAAATGTAAGAAAATCGCTAAATTTTTTTTACCGGATTGATAGTCAAAATACGGCATTACGAAACTGGCGCAAGTGAGTCCAGTTTTGTCCAGTTTTGTTTCATCCTCGCGCTTCGACCTTTTTTTCCACCGACTCACGCTGTGTCTCGTGTACATTATGTACCTATACGCGTGCCGTGTGTACGCGATAATGCCGGTCGAGGGATCTATGGGAAGCGATTTAAATTAAAGGCAGTTTCGCTGCGGACGGGGAGGAGGAGGGGGGTCTCGCGAAATTCACGTCCCTCCGTCCCACGGGACTCGTTTCACACGTACGAGAATGTGCTCTTTCTCGCTTTGCCTTGCCCCCATTTTTTTCTATTTTTATTTTATTTGTTATACCGAGCGCGCGCGTTATCCTCGGGGATCGAGCAACTCTATGATATTTCCATCCTTCTCGTCGTTCACTCTCTCCATTTCTATTTTTTTTTTTTTTCATCTCGTTTACTTCACCACAGGCCGTCGAATCATAGCGATTAGCAATAACAGATTAACGAAACTCGTTTTTTTTTTCACTTCTTTTTTTTTTCAACAGACCAACAAATATTTAAAGCGAGGAAATGTGTCGTGCTAACCGAAAATTTCTCGAAGAATCAATTCATTTTTACCCCTCAAGAACAACAACCAAAACATTTGCAATTACATTTTTTACAGTTTGCATGCGAAAAAATGATGTTGAAGTTTACATCGTTGGAATGCAACGAAATTCAGGAAAAAAATTCAAATTAACCCAAATGATTGAATAATAATGTAATCACTAAATAATTATTCAATTAATAATTTCATCATTTTAGTTAAGCGGAAACAATTATTTTTTTAATTTCGTTGCATTCCAACGATGCAAACTTCAACATAGTGCGAAAAATATATCCGAAGTGAATATCGAATCTCGATATATCACTCCGACATCCCCAAAAAAATGTGTATCCAACGCAAAGAATTTTTTCGCTCCGAAACCAAAGATTCCCTTTGCTCACTCCTGGAGCTCTACACGGATGGACATCGCGGGTGATGGTTTTCAATGCGACCGACGCGATTCGACGGTGTACTCGGACACGCGGCACGTTTCTGTAGCGCAATGACGAAGCCGGCGCGACCGGTTGTGGCGCGCTCGCCAACTCGTAGTCTCGGACGAAGTAAGTTTGCGGGAAAAGAAGGATTCTCGAAGGAGTGAAGTAGGGCCGAGGGATCGGCGAGCGGCGATAAGAAGACACCCGCAGGTGTAATTATGATTACCGCGTTGCAGAGGGGCCAGTCGGTCGGGTAGACGAAGCCAACACACGAAGCGACGGGAAAGCCGAGAGAAGCTCCGGGAGTCGAAGCTACGCGGAGAGAAACGGAGGACGGGGAGGCGACCAGGAGGAGGAAGGGTGATACCTACCGCGCGGCGCCGCACCGCCGGTATTGTGGGGCTCGTATGGCAGCCGAGGGATCGTGGGAAATAGGAATCCTCGAACGGCACTTTCGCGTCCCACCTCCTCGCCGTTTCCCGCCGCCTCCCCCTCACGTCTGCAGCCTCGTCCGCCCTCCCCCTCCCTCCCCCACCGACCGCGCTTCTTCTCTTCGCGCCATCACGGACTCGCCTTCTCTCACTTACCAACAAAACTCATGTTTTCCGATTGTTGGTCCCACGTTCCCCCATCTCGGGGGCCGACGAGCTTCTCCTTGGGCTTCCGCGGTTTTCACGTCTTTGGACTTATTTCCTCCGCGTTTGACTCTTCAAGCAGTATCTGTTGATGGCGGAAAAAAAATTGACTTGCCGTGATCAACCAGAATTTTGGGTGGAATTTATCGGAATTAAAAAAAAGAAAAAAAAATTACTTGACATTTTTCTGTAAATTAATTGAAATTTTGCTGTAAATTAATTGAAGTTTTGCTGTAAACTAATTGAAATTTTGCTGTAAATTAATTGAAATTTTGCTGTAAATTAATTGAAATTTTGCTGTAAATTAATTGAAATTTTGCTGTAAATTAATTGAAATTTTGCTGTAAATTAATTGAAATTTAGCTGTAAATTAATTGAAATTTTGCTTGATATAAATTTTCTCGGCGTGAAATTTGTTCGTTAAGATTATCATCAACGATCCAACGAGCCCTTATTGGCCAACCGGATCGGCGCTTTTCGTGCGCGGCCGAGAGAATTAGAAGTATGAGCAACGGCCTCGGCCAAAGCCGGTCGAAGCTCCGGTGGATATTGCGGATCGCGCGGAAGGCTCTCCGTGGCGAAGCGGCAAAGCAGAAAGGAGGCGAGGGAGAGCGAGTTTGGTCCACGCGCTCTCGTCCGGGCAACCTGCAGCTCTATCCGCGGAAGGTGGCCGGTGGTGGTTCTCGAGGGAGAGATGGAAGCCGTAGCTGGACCGGGGAAGCCTGTCCAATTGGCGCCCGGGGTGCATTTGCGTCTAATTCAATGCATTACCCTACACCCCCTGCCTCCTCGCCCTCCTCCTCGTACTACATCGATCTCTCTGTCTTTCAGCCCTACGTTCCCTTCTCTCCCATCGAGCTACGGCTAACCGCTTCGAGTTTAAGTCAACGAGACTTTATTCCGCGATACCTGCACGTTTTTTTTTCGGAAAATTATCGCTGTTTCTTCATGATGTTGAAGTTTGCATCGTTGGATTGCAACGAAATTCAGAAAAAAACAATTAATTCTAATTAACCCAATTTTATCATTTTTGTTCATTGGAATTCATTTTTTTCTGAATTTCGTTGCAAACTTCCACATCATGTTTCTTCATACAAATTTTGGGAAAATAAATTTAAAAAACGTCAGAAAAATCCGGTTACTCTCCTAGTGAAAGTTCGAACGATTTTCTAGTAATTTTGTGGCGAGACTTTTTTTCTGTCACTGGCCTAGATTGAGTTGATTAAATTAAAACGAGAAACAAAGTATAGGTAAAAGTAAACATTATTTTTCCATTGGAAAGTCGACGCGACAGACGCGACGTTTCGAACGTCAGCGTTGACGAAAATAATTATCAGTAATTGCGGCCGCCGTGAGTATATATTTTTTTCTTCGACGTTTAACCCCCGCCTCGCCGCGAACGAGCGAGGAACATATTCACCTGCGAAAAGGAGAAACCCGATACCCCAATCATCTTGTCACGACTTATAGGTAGAAGCGGGTACAATGGCCGTGTGTTCGACAATAAACCGCCCCCGTAGGACACCAAGGATCCCGGGAACCCACGGGGCAGAAGCGCACAAACGAGAGAAAGGGGAGCCGAGTAATCCGCAGAGTCAAAAGACCACAGGAGCGCCGCGCGCGGTCTCTCCTTCTCGGCCCGCGATCGACCGGCTCGTGAGCATCGCAAATGATTTCAATGGACTCGGATATTTCAAAGACATCATCGGGACTCGAGTCGCCCCCGATCCGCCGCCTCGCTCTCGAAAATTATCAGTATAAATTAAGATTTCGTGTCTCTGTAGCGTCAAAGTCCAGCGATAATTTTACTGGAAGTCACAGTAATAATTTACTAAAAAAATATTTTTTTAGTAAATTATTTTAAAATATTTTTTAGTAAATAAAAATAATTTACTAAAAAAAATGTAAATAAGTTAAAGTTGTTATTTTAATTTTAATTAATTATAAAAATTTTGATTAAAATTTTTTGTTGTCTTATTACTAGATTTTAGTAAATTACAAAAATAAGTTTACTAGATTCACTGATCGCAAAAAGTTTACAAAAACTTTAGTAGATTCACCGAACGCGCGAAATTTACGAAAAATTAGCGAAAAGTCACGATTATTCGTTGAAAATTGTCAACACGAGACTAGAAAAAAATTCGTATCAATGGCTCCTACAGCTTTATGAGGATGACAAACGATTCGAGATGATTGTTGAGAAGGATAAAAGCGATCGAGGATGAAATCCGATTGAGATCGTGATCGCGCCCTTCCGGTAACACCGGCCAAAGAGGGAGACAGAGAGAGAGAGAGAGAGAGGAGGAAAAAAGCAAAGCCCAGAATGCCAAGAGACCGAAACTCGATTATGCGCCGAGCATACTTTGTTTTACACACCGGGGCGGCCCTCCCTCCGCGATATCGTATTACGGGCTGGCACACACCACCTATGCGGATGGTATTATTGTTAAGGGCTACCAAAAGGAATTGAGATACGGAGCAGCAGCTACGCTATTTCTATCGGCCGGTCACAAGGTCCGACAGGATATCCATTCTATATTACACAGTATAGGCGCTCAGCACGTGAGCCTTAAGACTCGTTTTTTTTTTTTTCGATTTTTTTTTTCTGGCGCAAGGTAGTTGGTGAAATATTTCGGGCACAACGTTTGGGGCACCGAGCCGAAGCCGTAGAGGGTTAACCGCGTCTCGCCGGGGCACGAAAAAAGGGCGGCTCTCCCTGATTATTTTTCCTTTCGTCGAAATGACAGAAAGGATCCTTTGTCGTTTGCGCGATCGTTTTTTTTTTTTTTTTCGTACGGAGTCTATCGATTCACGATTATGTTTCAGGAAACTCGAACGAATGGACGGAAAATTTGATTTAATTTTTTTCCTGAATAATTATTTGACGAAATTATTTGTTTTTGTTTTCTTTTTTTTTAGAATGATTTATCACAGTCAGATGAATGACCCAATTAACGTCGAATGGTTTGCGTATAGATGGAGATTGTTCCCTCTTTTCGTAATAATGAAATGGAGCGTGACGCTAAGGACGATTTCCGACGGAGATCGCGACCGAAGCGCCGCAGCGGGGGTTTCCCTTTCCGAACTATACAATACGCAGGGACACGTGATCGAGATGACATTACATCTGTTGCGTTTGTGTGGAATATCCGGTCTTTGTTAGCGTCAGAAACTCCGGGAAAAGCGTCGATCGGAATCACTTTCCGTGGTAATGTGATTTAAACTTGCTCTCGTGTTTTAATTCAACTAGCCTGGAGAAAACTCTGTAACGAAGAGAATGCCGCAAGGTGGAACGCGATATCTTGATTTCGGAATTTTTTACAGAATTTTTTAGCCGAAAGTTGCCTTGCGTTTTTCTCGAAAAAAAAGTCCGTTTTCGAAAATTTTGAAAATCCTATCCGATGAGAATTTTCCCGCTGATTCCGAAAAACACCGTTGTTTGCCCGAGAAATTGAAAATTCGACGAGAAAAACGCAAAAAATGATTTTTCACTTTTTTCGAAATTTCGTCACTTTGCTAAAATCGAGGTCACTTTTTTTTCGATCGATCAAACCTGGATTTTCCAAAACCAGAACCTGCATTTTTTCGCGAAAAACGTATCCCTTGCGTTTCTTGGGCATTTTTTTTTTTCTCGATTTCAAAACGTTTGAAAACCGAGACCTTCTACCGAATCCTCTTGCCGTAGAATTGATAAAAAAAAACGTGCAGTCGACATCGGTGACCGAAGTTGATTTACCGCAAAGAGTTGTCTCGCGGGCAGAGCTCGCGACATGACGTTTCTCGTTTTCCCGATAGACCGAGGAGAAAATACGGTTGTGGCCGCGATGGGCCGGGACGAGGTGTCGCGCGGAGCCGCGGCGCGGCGAACCCGACGGCGGCTGCGGCCGTCCCGGGGGCTTCCCGAGACCCGCAAGAAACCCAGTATGATTGGCTCCGCGCTCTTCTCCATCGGGACGAGGACTCAATTAAACTTTAAGATGATATGCGCCTCGGAATCCTCGCCAACGCGGCTACGCAGTCGCGACCCCTTTCGCCCAGGATCTCCCGCGCCACCGCTGCGTATCCCACGGGGACGACGAACGCCGAGAACATCAATTTTTTTTTTCGTCATCCTTTTGTTTTACAGCTGTGATTGTGATAATGTTTATAGTCACAACGCGACTGGGCAAAAAAAAATATTGGGTGAAACTTTTTTTTTTTTCTTCCTATTATTATCTCTCAAATGATTATTGCGTTAGCTATCAGTGAGAAAAAACTGCCTGCTGGCCTCGAAAAACGTAAAATCATAGCTAAACAATATATAAACGTTACGAAAAACTTCCGAAGGTTTAGCGAAGGTTTAAAAAAAATTAGCGCCGTTTTTTATTTTTTGTTTTTTTTTTTCAGTCAGAAATGATGTGAAAACTCTTTAGTGCTGAAAGTATTTTGTGTCGTTGAACCGGAACGTAAATAATTGTGGAAACGAGGGTAAGAAAAGTGTGAATGTTCTCGGGAACGACGAGCAAACGATGAAATTCGCTGTGTTTTGTGTACAAAGATTTCTCGCAAAAAAAAAACGTACGTCCGAGTTTAAATGTTATCTATGAGAAGCGTAACGAGGCGCGAAATTTGAACTATCGCGATTCCCGACACGGCCGAGATTACCGACGGCGCGTTAGTCCTGAAAGCGAATTGCTCGTCGCCATTAGTCACGTTTTTCTCGATCTCTCGCGGTAGCCACCGGGGAGCACGGCGAATCGACGGGTCGGGGATACACAGTCAAGGTGACAAAACAAAAGGATGTATCGGGGGAGGACAATGCCGGACTGTGGGAAGCACCTCGATCATCGCGTTCGCCTTCTTCGCGGCAATTACTCGAGATATACGGACAGACAATGCAGGGTAAAAAATATTTCTGTAGAAAAAAAAAATTCTGTAATGAATTTTTTTTTTATGATGACAAAAACGACAAATTTTCAGGATCAAAAATATTTCTATAGGAAAAAAATATTGTATAATGAAAATTATATTTTTTTTACCATAACAAAAACGACAAATTCTCAACAACGTTGATAACAAAAATTAATTGTGTTGAAAAAAAGCTATTTATACCGACAAAAAAAGGTTTCATACTGCAAAACGCTTTCACTAATAGGGGATAAACGTGACGAGTCATGATTTAAAGCACAAGCCTGAAAGACAGGAAATTGTGTGTTCCAGGGGAAAATTCGACTGCTCGAAAACCAAAGGCCGATGCAGTAAAACGTGTAATCGGGGTTAATTTCGAAGGCGTGAATGGAGCAAAGAACCGAAACGCGGGAGAAATTATCGCGGTGGGTCCTCGAACTTCGTCGACCAGACCGAGAGAGTGATATCGTGGATTTTCCAAACGTCCCGCAATTTGGAAAAGAGAAGGAACAAAAAAAAACGGATGCCGGAACAGGATAAGCGACTCATCGGACGGCCTAAAGGCGCCGACCGTTTAGTCACGGGGAACTCGTGTGAATTCGGCTTGTCACGGGGCGCGCGAGACCAGAAATTTTTTTTAAATCTTAATTGTGCAAGTCATTCGGTACTACAAAAAGACCATACATTTTTTTAATTTGGACATATAAATGCAATTAATGTAATTATTGGAAGTTTTTACCAAATTTTGAAAATTTGAGATTGCAAAAACGATGAATTGTTCAATTTCAACGTCGAATCCACACCGATAATCGTGATACTAGTAATGCGCCGGTTTTCTATTGTGTTCTCTAAAAGCTTTCAAATGTGGCCCAGCTTATCTAACAGTCCGTGACCCGATGCATCAGGAAGCAGAAGCATTTTGACGACAGCAATAAAATTGGCTCAAGTTCCTGTGACGATTGCGGACACGTGACGAAACAAAGGGGAATCGCCTCGTAAATTCTCCGTTCCACGAGAGCGACACGGTGAATTTTTGCACACAGCGTGTCTGTGAATATTTCTCTACTGCTCCGTTAATTACGGCAGATACCTCAATTAGACGTTAATTTTTTTACGTGAAAAAAAAAAAATCTTTTTTTAATTTTTAATTTTAATTTAAATTTTTTAATAATTTTTTTGTGAATTTTTTTTTACAGAAATAAATCCTAACCAAAAATCGAATAAATAATTATAACTTGTAAAAAAAGGCAAACGTCTTTTTCTCCACCAATGATTTAAACCGCGGGTTTTACGCTCGAGGATACAACGAAGCGCGGAGTCATTTATTTTTTGTGACCCCCCTGGTTGAAATCCGAGCCCCGGCACCCTCAGCCGCCGAGTCCGCCGGGGGGAGACGTGTTCCCGGCGCTCGAGAAGAGAAGCGCGTGTTTCCTCGAGCGAGCAAAAAGGATACATCGTTTCTTTCCACTTGATCCTCACTTTAGCTACACCAAATGGTTTTGTGTATGAGCGAGGAGAGAGGCGAAGGATGATAGTGGCACGGAATAGTTGTGAGGGGGCGTTGAAGCGGGGGCCCCCGCAACAACCACGGAGGTCAGGCAGGTGAGACCCCCGTAATTCGTTCGGTGGACGAGAATGGGAACGGGAGTCGCTCGATATCAAAGTAACCGCTTGTCAGTCCTCTTTTTTCTTTTTGTTCTCTTTTCATCTGTAACAATCGAAACGTAACGACGAGACGATCGCCCTCCTTCCCCCCTTAACGAGATTAACCGCTGTGCTCTAGTCGAATGGGCGACGAATTTGAGAAATTATTTTTTTTCTCGCATTGCAACGAAATTCAGAACGAACGAAATTCATTATCAAATAATTATTCAATTAATATAATTTCATCATTCGGGTTAAATAGAATACATTTTTTTTCTGAATTTCGTTGCATTCCAACGATGCAAACTTCAACGTATTTTTTTCCAGACTTTTACGGGTGGCAAAAGCCATCGATGCGCAACAAGACAAAGTGCGCTCAAATTCGATTCACTCGAATCAAGCCCGACTGGATGCAAGAAGCGCATAAATAGTTTAAAACGAAAGTGGCATCGAGAATGGGTGTTTACAACCGGTAGCCTTGTGTGTCGGTCGGTGGTTATCGAGGATAACCGGAGATGATTGAGCAGAGCGGAAGATGATTGAACTATGATCCGACCGGAGGCCCCGACAAAGACTCGAGGTGGCGGGCAAAATTGGCTGGGTGTTGAAAATAAACGTGAAATAAACTAGAGATCAAAACCAGTTCAGATGTATTTTTGTGGTTAATTTTTTTTTTCTTTTGATTTATTATTACTATTATGATTAATATTATCTCTGGGGCGAAATGAAATATTCTTGGGAGGTAACGTGAGAAGGTGAATCCATCTCTGGTATTTTAAAAACTAGAGGTTCGAAGGTTCGTGGAAGATAAAAAAAAGTTGCACGGCTCAATAGTTAAACATTTCTCATTCCGTAGTGGCCGGAACAAGCTTAATTTCTTCAAGTGAAATTTTTGTTAATTATATGTATAATTTAAAAATTATATAATCTAATTAATGGCATAATTTAAAAAAAAATATATAATTTAATTAATTATATAATATAAAAATATATAATTTAATTTATGTTAATTTCCGTACGGTCTTCACTAGTCACGGCAAGGAAATAAAATAAACGACGACGAAGCGCCGGGAGTTTTGGTTGGCCGCTTCGAAAGATCGGCCTGCGCAGGTGATGCCAGGGGAGGAAGAGGCGCGCGCGCGCTCTTCGATGCCCGCACTTGTTTAGCTTTTTCTCGAAGCTCAAAGGCCCTCGAGTAGCGGACACCGAGGAGAGCACTCGAAGCGAGAAGACAGGTGATTCGGGCGAACCCTCCGAGCCAAGTTTCACTGACTCCGCTCGAAATGGGAAAAGGGGGAGAAGACGCCGCGCGAGGCGATCACTCGACATAGCCGAATGATCTTCAAGCCGAGCGTGACTCCCTGGCACGTGCCTCGCGGTCCGACCCCCCCAATCTGTCCTTCTGGCAACCAATATATATATATATATTTTTTTTCTTCGACTCACAGCTTAAAAATCCTTCGTGATTTAACCCCCGAGTCAGCTGTAATCGTGAGATATCGTTGAATCAAATCTCCTGATATCTGCAAAAGCTTCAAATTCCTACGCTACATTTAAAGAAAATCCTGCGTCTTGCAATTCTAAAGTCAGAAGTATCAAATTTTAGTCCGCAGCAATATCAATTTTTTTTATTTTATTTTATTTCATTACTTGGTATTCTATTAATTTTATTAATTGATATTTTATTAATTTTGTAATATTTTTTATGGCAACGGCGAAATTATTATAACGTGAAATTTGTTTTACAGACTATAAATAATATTCACACGAACAAAAGTCGATATTAATTTTGTCAACTTTTTCCAAGACTCCAACCATCCACGAAAAAAAAAAAAAACTCAACTCTAAGTGCACCAGTGAAATAAAGGTTTTATTTTCTTTTTTTTTTTGCACTTTCCACGAAAATCGCGAAACCTACAGAAAACTCGGGATCAACGACCAGCCCGTGAAATTCGGCGCAAGTGGTTGTTTCGCCGTGGGCACCAGCGCCACGTGAGACATATATTTATATACAAATATGAATATCTCGCCGGACAGCTTTGCCCAGGGTGACGCACCGGTTCCTACCTAAATCTCAGATTACGATCTCGCCGCGGAATCGTGCTCCTCCGGCCAAGATTAAGAGCCCACTCGGCGGTTGGCTCGCGCGCGCGTCTGGAGATTAAGATGTCACGTGTATATCGCGCGCAGGCGCGGCGCGAGGGAGGGAGAGAGAAAAGAGGCGCACGTGTTGGTGTGTATAAAGGATCGGGACTCGCCGCGCGTCTCTTCGTACCCTCTTTCTCGGCCCCGCGAAGCTCTCGGGAACTCGGATTCCAGCTGGTCAGAAGCTGCGAGAGAGAATAAGTAAAAAAAAAAGGATGAAAAAAAAAAAAAACGGAAGAAAAGTCCTCGCGATTTCTCCGCATCTTGGGCACAAATGGCTCGCGCGATAATCTCGCAAATCGTATGATTTATTCGCAAAATTCTAGCACTATTAAGCGGCAACTATTAATTGTCTTTTCGCGCGAATATTTTCAGTTGCGTCAACCATCTTTAGTTACAACTAATTAGCGGTTGCAACGCTAACAATGGAACAGCGAAAAACAGTGTTTGTTATTTTTTTTCTTTTCTTTTTCGTCAGAAGTCAGAAATCAGGTCAGAAGCTGCGAGGGAATAAGTAAAAAAAAACAGGAGAAAAGTCCTTGCGATTCGTTGCGAACAAATCGTATGATTTTCAGTTGCATCAACCATCTTTATTAAAAAAATATATTTTCTTAAAAAAAAAATAAAAAAAAAAATTTTCAGTTGCGTCAACCAACGTTATAAAAAAAATATTTTCTTAAAATTTAGTTTTTAAATATTAAATAAAAAAATATATTTTCAGTTGCGTCAACCTAATGACTAATTAGCGTTTGCAATGCTAACAATGGAACAGCGAAAAACAGCGTTTATTTTTTTTTTTTCTTTTTCGTACTCCGCCCAACTCGAAAACACCTCGCGCGATTCTCGATCTCGTGAATTCAGCGACGGGGAAGGCGGTCGACCGTCGAAAGAGCTGATAAGGTCCGAGATCCCTCGGGACCTCCTGCCGCGTGACACGGTGGACAGTGTCGCGCCCAGCTGGCGCGTTCGCGCGGCACCTACACACCGAGCCGACGCGCGGGAACAAATAAGAAATGAGATTGGTAGATCATGAATATGAATAAGATGCAGAAACGTGTCCGGTGTGTCGGTGGTGCTGGGCCGTCATCTTTTTGCCTCCGAACCGTGAAAAACTCGCCCCGTCCCGGCGACGAACATGCGAGGCCCTGTTTTTTTACACCCTCTGAGATATCGTGGTAATTATCTAGCGAGACAATTATTAATTTTTTTCGGCACGATTAACAATTAATAGCGAATGCAATAAAAATTTCGGCAACCATTGTTCAGTAATTTTCCAGTTTCCGTGGCGATTATCGAGCGAGACAATTATTCATTTTTTTTCGGCAAGATTAACAATTAATAGCGGCTGGAATAAAAATTCCGGCGACTATTGTTTCTTAAATTTTCCGTGAAAATTAATTACAGTTCGCCTCGACCGCCCGGAATTTCGCGATGGGACGCGAAAAAGATACGGCAACGGCGTGAAAAATGGGAGTCGGATGGTCAGAATTTAGCGCGAGGAGACGACCAAGACAATGAGATAATTTGAATGCGAATGGGCCAAGTTTCAAGGTGAACGCGCCGGACTCGGTCACGGTTGTGGAAACGCTCGCGAGTTTCCGGGTGAATTAGGGAGGCGGCGTATATCGCAACTAGAGTGGTGAACGCCGCAACGAAACGGCGGAGGCGAAGGCAGAGGAGAATTAAGGATCCAAACGGTCTTCTTGGTCTAGGGTTTAAAGACGTTGGGCGAAACCGGAAGCCGCTCGCTGGCCGGAAGTGGCCGCGCTCTTAGAGCGCCGAAGCACCCTCGGCCGAACCTTCGCCCCCTCGACTCCGTGTATCGTTGTCCGCCATCAGCGACCGAAAATCCTGTGGCCCGACGGGCGAAGCACTTTTCCCGAGGACGTTAATTAGGAGACTTGGCAGGGAAAAACCGCTCCGTAATGGGCAAGGGTTTTCGGTCGCTGTAATATAATGATCAATGGACTAATGGAGCTGATGACGGTTCTTGATAAATTTAACGTTGCACCCCTTTTGGATTCTACGCAGGACGATTTTTCGTTACGCTAATGACGTAACGACGGGATTTGTCTGTGCGTCATTTTTTTTTACACTAGAAATTTTCTCCATGCAGGGAAAAATCTTGGACGGTTCAGCCTGGACAAATTTGCGATGATGTTGAAGTTTCAATTGTTGGAATGCAACGAAATTCAGAAAAAAAATATTTTTAATTAACCCAAATGTTGAAATTAGCTATAAAATGTCATCATAGCAATTGGTTTCTCTGATGATTTTTTTATACCTAAATTCATCATTTGGGTTAATTACAATTAATTTTTTTTTCTGAATTTCGTTGCATTTCAACGTCATCATTTTTGCGGTTATTTTAAAAACGTTTCTATAATGTTTGGGTGGTAAAGTTTGTTTAAAAAAACACTTAAAATCCTGCAATCACTAAAAATGGTACAAAAAATTAGCTCCGATTTTATTAGTGCGCACCTGAAAAATTAAAAAGATTCTTCTTCATCGAACGATTTTCGAGAAAGGACAGCGAGAAGAGTCGACGTGGTCGAGCAGATAAATTTGCCATTTGATCGTGTCACGACTCTAAGACGGAATCTGGTCTCACGCGGGCGATCCGGTGGATCGTTTTAGCGGGACAGTTCGCCGGGTTTCACCCGGCGAGCTCAAGAAACGATGTGACGAATCGTCGGCATCGTCCATTGTTCCGGGGCCGCGAAGACCGCGCAGTCTCGCTCGTCTTTCACGGCGAGTCGCAACCCCGGAACAACTTTCTTCAGCGTCGATCGGCCGCCGGTCTTCGACTTGTCAAACTGCGTTTGTCACGCCTTTTATAACTTCATTGACTCACCCAACTGCGTTTCGCTTCACTCCGACGTCTTTTCACTCAGTCCTTGGAGAAAAATTCGTTTCCTCGTTGCGCGCTCGCTGAATTTCCGGAATCGTCGCTGCGCCTGTGGACAATGGAAAAATGGTGAAAAAATTGTCATTCTGCGGGTGAAAGTTTTTTTTTTATACACACGAAAAATATTTCCGTATTTGTGTCACGGTAATATAGGATTTTTTTAAAGGATTTTTTTTATAAAAAGAAGGTAGCCGCATTGGGAACTCGCGGAGCGACGACGTAGGCGGAGTCGATTCGAACGAACGACACCCAGTCGCACATGCGCTCGCTCGCCGGAGCCACCTACTGTGTTTGAGTCGCGAATCCGCGTATATCGTCCACGTGCTATGCGAGATTGGCGCCAAATTTTCTTGGAATTTTTGTAAATGTTGTCGTAAGTAAATTTATTGTGTAAAATTTATCGTAAATGTTGGGGCATAAAATCGACTGTAATTTTCATATATATTTCTGGTGTGACGTATAAAAATATTGCCGTTAATTAATTGGGAGGTAGCAAATAATTGTTACGCATTCGGAAAATAATTCTTAAAAATATGAACTTAACAATAAAAAAAAAATTTACACCTAGAAATAGACAAATTCTAGTTCAATAAAAAAAAACGTCGAACCCCAATATATCATGACCCGATTATACAATGGAGATCCGGAAGTCCTGGAGGCCCGAAATATAGGCCCAGGATATCTTAACCATTGTTCCAATCGCGTCGCCGAGTTCGCGCGTCTTGAGCGCCGAAACTTCGGCATAGTTTGATCAAAATCCCGGCAAGTAAACTGCGAGGAGCCGCGCGAGGCATTCAACTTTGTCCCTAAGCGCGCAGGAAGGGCTACTAATGTTGACCCAGCGAGACTGCTAAGCGTTACAAATTGTTGAGAATCCAGCGATCGCTACGAAATAACGAGGAAGAGATTTTAGGTGGCGTGGAAATACCGTTTCCACTGTCGCAGAAGCGAAACTGTTGGCAAAACAAACGAGAAAAGAAGGGAAAATAAAAAGAAAAACAAGAATCGAACGGTCGTGGGACAGGAGCGTCGATCCGGCTATCGACTGGTCGTCCACTTGGCCGCAACTAAAATTCGTCACACGTTGAAACGATTCAATGACTCACAATTACACGGAGCCGGCTCGGGAACTCGTTAGCTATCGATGTACAAAAGCGACGCTCTGTTTGCCTCCGAGCTGCGGGTGCCGACCGATCGCTTCTTGCGGTCTTCGCGTATTTACAGTCGCGCTGGGATCTCGATGAGATTCTTGCGAAAGGTCTCGTTACGATCTACGCAGGAATTTACGTTCGATTTTTTTTTTCCATCACGTATAGAGATTCATTGATCGATTTTACGGATTTTTTTTGTTTGTTTTTTTTTTCATCACGTATGCAGATCCATTGATCGATTTTGCTGAAAAATCGCAGCAGAATATCGGAATTTTTTATTGCCGATGCGATTCAACATCTTCCTAGCTAGCCACCCATTTTTCTTGATTAAATTGATGAGAAATTTTCAGGGTAAAAATAGTGGAAAAACGCGCACGACTCAGATTTTTGCGACTGGACAAAAAACTTGACGAACTACAAAATTCTTCACACCCAACGAATTCCGCACGTATCCCGCGTTATCCGTTTAACCGCGCGGCGATTCTCGTCGTGAGGTCATAACGGTCAGCCTCGCTCCAGAAAGCGCAGATATGAATTAATATGACGAGAACGACAGTCGCGAGAGGTCAAAAGCGGGCGGCGCGGCGCGCAATACCGTCAACTGCCCGTGGCAGCAGGTTTGCGCGTGGCGTGACAAGCAAAAGGAGCAACCCTCGCGAGGTCTCCGACCTCGGTCCATTTTGCAACCGGTTCCGGCGTAGAGAACCTCATTGCGCACCGCGAGCTACGACCACTCGACGATCAAGGTGGTGCGCTACGCTCGCTCGAGTGACAATAAAGTCGCGGCCTTCTCTTTCGTTTATCACCCCGCCCCGATCTGCCAAATTCTATTTCATCTTTTTTCTCAAATTAATCATCCCTCGTTCTTGTTTTTTTTCTCGCCGAAGCCTTCAGCCAGCTTTTTGCCACGGCTTCCACAATTTTTTTTTTCTACTTTGATTAAATTTTTTTTAATTTCATATTTTTTCTCAAATTAATCATCCCTTGTTTTTACATTTTTCCTCTCCGAAGGCTTTCGCCAGCTTTTTGCCACGGCTTCCACTATTTTTTTTTTTTATCTTTGATGAAAATTTTAAAAAATTCTTTGATGAAAATAAAAAAATGATATGCGTGTAAAATTAATAAACAAGGATCGATCGAGGGGAACCCCAAGACGGCCCCGGTGGGCAATGAGAATAATTTTCTCGGGCGCGACGAACGCGTTTCCGTGTCAAAGTGGCAACGACAAAAGTCACGGGGCGACAAATGGTGCTCGCGGCGGGTCGGTTCGAGCGAGCGCGACTGGCGGATATTTGTCCGCGGGGCAATGATACGAATAGGCCCCGATGGGTGGGCCCTTACGGTGCGAAAGCACGTAGAAATCGCGAATGCATTACGAGCACGGACGGGGCGAATACGTGCGGAGGCACGGCGAGAGAGAGAGAGGCAGAGCGATAGGTGGTCGAGAGTCGAGCGCGCGGAGATCCCGATAAGTCGCGCGCGAGGCAACCGGTGGAATCGACGGGGGGTCCTGGCGCCCGGGGTCCACGCGAACAAGGTGGCACTGAGCTCCAGCCGTGTGTGAGAATCCATTCCGCGCGATTTCACAGAGGTTCCAGGGGGTCCCCGACGTAGCTCCTGGGCCTCCATTCATTCGACACGTCAAACTCCCGCGTAGAAAAGGTTTACGCGACCTCCTCCTCCTCCTCTCTGTTCTCGCGAATGTCGGGTTCCCGCGAGCAACGCCACCGTCGATTCTACGTCGAGGCACATCTTTGTTTTTCTCCCGGTAATTATTTTTCTTTCGCGATTTTTAGGAACGCATTTTATTACATTATGTATCTTCGACCTCACCTGATTGTTGCGGGACTAAGTTCTTCTCTTTGTGAATTTTACTGCAAATATCGGTAACTAATAAATATCGGTAACGGTAAATAAATAAAAAAAAACGGTAAATATCGGTACCGAAATGTCATTTCGTTTTATCGTCAAAATGAAATTAATTTAAACGAAGCAATTTTCTCTCGTGATTCCACTGCCTAGATTTTTTTCTCCTGTTCTTAATGATTTTAGATCGACTGTCGTAAATAAATCATGCCTAAATAAATGTTGCTTCAATTAAATCAACGAGATCTCCTTCCACCCAGACATTTATTCTTCTGGGCAAAAAGAGTGTCTCAAACATTTTTCCCAGGTCTTCTTCCCATATGGAAACAAAGTATACGCAAGATATATAAAAGATGTATTCTAGATACACAAGATTATTTTGCCCGAAAATTGCTATATGTCGGATATATTTTAGGATATATACGAAATATACGCGAGCAAAAAATATATTCAAGATATATCAACAAATATATTCAAAATGCATTTTTATCGTATTATCGCCCCCCTGCTTAAAAGATTCGATAAATTTCTATCAGTGTCAGTGGGAATTACTAAGCAGGGCGAAAAGATATATTTTCTATATATCAGATATATTTTCTATATATCAGATATATTTTCTATATATCAGATATATTTTCTACATATCAGATATATTTTCTATATATCAGATATATTTTCTCATATATTCATTTTTCATGAGGGTCACACATCATCGTCATTATATTTTTCAAAAGCTCGAAATCTCGCTGGAACGCGAGCGTTCCGACGATCTCGCGGCTCGCGACTCGGAATCTCGAGTGGGAGCCGAAGAAAAGTCTCGATACTTACCCAAGGTGTGTGTGCGCTACGCCGCGTAGCGCGCGGGGTAGTGGGTGTAATCGTGCCCGCCTACCGTCCAATGCGCTCGTCGGTTTCCCAAGGGGGCTCCCTGGCCTCTCCTTCGGGTTCCCTTCTCCTCCGGCCCGGCACCGTCGCTCTCGCTCTCTGCACGCTCCGCGGGCTCCCACCGGCCGATAATAGTCCCGGGCCCCCTTTGCGCTCTGCTGCTGCTGCTGCCGCTGCCGCTGCCCGCTATAGCGACTCTCCCGAGGCAGACACCGCGGACTCCTCTGCGTCTCTCGCTGCTCCCAACGCCAACAAGGACTGCGTGTGCACCGACAACGCCTGCTGCTTCCACTGGCATCGTCGCCGCCGCTACCTTTGGCGAGCCTCGCGGCTCGCACGGCCAGTTCAGCCCGCGAGTCTTCGGGCTACGCACGCATCTCGAGATTCAACACTCTCGGATCTCCCGAAACACGGACCACTGAAAAAGAGAGAGAGAGAGAAACGTCAGCCTGGACATCAAACGGTCGATCTCTGCACCGGAAGTTCCCTCGGTGACCTTCGATTTTTTTTTCACGTGGACGACGAAGATCCAGCTGGACCCGGAAGCGAAGATTCGCACCGATCGCTTTGAGGATTCTGGCGAAAAAAAAAAAAAAAAACAGAGGATGAGAATCAGTTGAAAAAGTGAATTTCGTGAACGGGGCTGACTTTTTTTTGGAGCAACAGTTGGGGTTTGGGGGGCGACGAGAGGGTGGAATTTGGACTGGGGATATCGCGAAGTATCGCGAGGAAAAAATCGTCGATGCGAAAGACGGAAGTTGGAGACTTCATTGGGTGATTTCGAGGAACTCGAGTCATTTCGGGGAACGGTGAATTTTTGGCTCTTGGTGATCATTTTGAGAGAGAAAAAATCGGCTGGAAGTGAATCGAACTGATTTTACGAAGATACCGAGGGGGCTCGATTTTTTTTTATGGTGATTTTTGTTGTTGTTGGTTTTCGGGAATTGACAGTCGAGTGTTTCCAACGAGTGACTCTCGAGGTTTAAGGCTGGAGAAACATTTGATTTTGTTCGTCAGTCTGGCGACGATGTGGACGACGAAAGTGTGAGGAAAAATCGAACGAGGGTTCGACTACGTGGGATGACTTTGAGCGACTGAAGCATCGATTTGGATACGGAGAACACAAGGATACGAAGATACGTCGTATCTTTGTGTCGCAGGGAGCAACGACGAGGCACGCAATATGTTGTTCAAAGGCAACAGCTCGCGGCTGGAGCTGCTGATAGGAAAGATTCAGGCGCACAAGGAATCGCCATCGCCGCCTAGAGACGAAAAGTGCAGTCCCAGAGCCAAAGGTTCGATCTCGATTTTTTTTTGTTTCAATTATTACTTTTTGGCGACAAAAATAAGGACGTCTCGCAAAAATTGGCATCACAAAAAATCTACCACTGAGCGATAAAAAAGTAAGAAAAAAATAAAAAGAAATAAAAAGAAAAGACAGAAAAATAAGATCAATTCGATTCAGGATGAAAACCAAGGGATATTATTTTTCCGGCAAGCATGAATATTCGAAATAAATTCAATTTTTTCCCGTCTCGACGAGGAGCCAAATAAAAAAAAAAGACACAGCAAAACAAATCCTCTGGAACTCATAAAAAAATGAGGCCAATTCGTCTCAGGATGAAAACCTAGCGATATTATTTTTTTCCCGAAAAAACGAATATTCGAACAATAAATTCAATTCTTTTCCGTCTCGACGAGGAGCGTCGAAGCCGAAGCCTTAATTTTGGAAAATTACGAAACGCAGCTCGACCCCCGAGTCACCCATCCGGTTGCTCGTACAGTCATTGGTGTTATTATAGGGCAGAGACCGATCGGGACGAGATAAAGGGTGTCCCTCGGCGTATTGTCTTGCGGATAATATCTCTTTCCAAAGATGCGGTTGTAAACGCTCCTCGTGTTTGCGTTTAGATCGTACGGGACTGATAAATGTACAGCGCATATCGCTCGAACAAGCGCGAGTCGGGGGCGGCGGGGGGAGGCGAAAGTTATGAGGCTCCGGCAAAGCGGGAGCGCTGGGTGCAAGGAATTTATCGTTAACTAACCAACACGAGTCAGCGCCGCTCGTTTCTCATTATAAACACACCGTAGGCGCAACGATAATTAATTTATATAATAATCACAACGACAACCCGTCCTCGAATAATTCTCGCGCTTTGCAGCGATATTCGTGAATGTTAAGCACGCGGAATCTCAGCCGTGCGGCAATTAATATCGGGCTGAACACGCGTCGTCCGAGGAATACCTGAAATCAGAACGAAAAGTGTCGTTAATTCGATTTAGTTCCTGTACGAAATTTGTACAAATAATTTTTCTACGACAACTAGAAAAATAATTATTTAAATGATTAAAAATATTATAGTTCAAATATATAGTTAAAATTCGCAGACGGCGGATCTTTCTCCCTGTGTGCAAAAATTCACGTGTATCACAGGTTAAAAAATCTGTTTTCCTTTTTTTACGTCCCCCCGCCCCCTTACAGGCATTAAATTTTATGCAAATAATTTTGTTGCGATAACTACAAAAATATAGCAAAAAATTCACAGACTGCAGTTTTTTCTCTCTGTGTGCAAAAATTCACAGACTGCAGTTTTTTCTCCCTGTGTGCAAAATTCATGTGTATCACAGGTCGAAAACTCGTTTTCCTTTTTTTACGTCCCCCTTCCCCTCGTTTTAGACATTAAATTTTATGAAAATAATTTTTTTGCCATAGCTACAAAAATATAGTAAACAATTCACGGACTGCAGATTTTTCTCTCTGTGTGCAAAAATTCACGTGTACCACAGGTCGAAAAATCTGTTTTCCTTTTTTTTTTAAGAACCGACATCGTGACCCCCCACCCCCCTGGAGAGAGTAAAAATGCCGAAATCAGCGGCAGCTGCCTCGTCTTGCGGTTTGCAGGCGCGCGCGCGCGCTCGTATAAATCTGGTGGCTCTCTCGCGCGGTGTGTTCCGAGAGGGCACGTGCCCGCCACCCCCCGCATTATCATCGCATAACTCACAATTAACGAAGGCGTTAAATCGGCCCCTATTAATAAGCGTCGGCGAACAAACGGTTGTTATAAATAGAATATACAACCGAGAGGCGGTGTATAGAGGAGTTGCGCGGGAGACGGTGACAACACTCGGGCCGCGCGCGCGACAAGCGCGCATCGAGGGACGAGGCGGCCCGCGCGAAAAAAACGAGAGTCTGCCCCAGTGTTAAGTGCGACTATTCTTGCCGCGATGACACATCGCGAGCCTGATTGGATTGAATCGCTCGCGAAATAAGGCACAACCTCTCGGACACTCGGCACCGATAATCATCGACCCTTCATTTTTTTCTCTCCTTTTTGTTGCGCAGGAACGAAAATCGTCTCGAAATTATATCTGTTTTTTGTCAGCTCTTTGAAAAACAATTTTCGACGTTCTCTTGAATACAAAAATTGTTAAGTTTTTTTGAGAATATTTTGTAAATTATTTTTTTCGAAGATATTAATTAAAGTAGAATTTTGCTGTTATTTTTTCAATATTTGGAGATAAATTATTGTCGAGTTGTAAACTTTTTTTTTGCGCAGAAACGAAAATCGTCTCGAAATTATATCTGTGTTTTTTTGTCAACCCTTTGAAGAGCAATTTTCGGCGTTCTCTTGAATACAAAAATTGTTAAGTTTTTCGAGATTATTTTTTGAATGATTTTTTTCGAAGATATTAATTCAAGCAGAATTTTACTGTTATTTTTTCTTCGATATTTAGAAATAAATTATTGTCGAGTTGTAAATGTTCTCTGCAAGGTTCACGGAATATTTTTTGTTTCGATTTTCCGGTCGTTCGTCGTAAATGCGTCAGGAGTTTGGTGAATAAAAGAAGAAAAATAAAGGAGGAAGAAAAAAAAAAAAAGCTCGAGACTATGGAGTGAGTCACGGGTGTGGAGCGAGCGCACGCAGCGTTCTTGGCGCACGTAACGAGACGAGTGACCAAGAGACGACAATCAGGCCCATCGGAAGAGTTAGCCGCGCGAAACAAGTGCCGGAAGGCGGAGGCGAATAACTAATTATAAACGTACACATCTCGATCACTGTTTATTATATCTCTCAATTCTTCACGTCTTTCGTGCACTCGGTGTACTCTCGTCCGACCGGCTCTGATTAACAGAACGCCTAATTATCGGCAGGGGGAACCCGTTTCCCTCTTGTATTTTTATTTCACAGTCGAATCAATTTTTTTTTCTTTTTTTTTCTTTTCAAAGCTACACAGAAAATGTGCCGAAAAATATGGATCCAATGAACAATATTCAGAAAAGTAAAAATTTGTTGGTAAAAAAAAAATCGGAAAAACGGAAAATGTGTTGCAGAAAAAAAGATCAAAACAATTCTGGAATCATTTTTTCGTTACCCTAGTTTATCAATATTTTGTTAATATTGTTGGGCAAGAAAATTAATTTTCGTTTAAAAAAATATCCGTAAAACTGAAAAATGAACTTTCGTGAAACTGAGAAAAAAAAATTGTGCCGAAAAATATGGATCCAATGAACAATATTCAGAAAAGAAACATGTTTTTGGTAAAAAAAAAAATTCTGAAAAACGGAAAACGTTGCAGAAAAAAAAATGCTGGAATCATTTTTTCGTTACCCCAGTTTATCAATATTTTGTTAATATTGTCGCGCAAAAAAATCATTTTTTCTTTAAAAAAAAATATCCGAAAAACTGAGAACTGACGAACTTTCGTGGAAAAAAAAAAAAGAAAAAAAAATTGCGGGCGAAAACTGCATCAACGATCGTAACATCAACCCCGTGATTTCCATGCACGTTTCAAACCCATTAAAAGTAAAACGAACAAAGAAAAAAAAAGAAAAAAAAAATCCTGAGGCAATAATAGTGGCGCCTGGCGAATTGGCCGTCGCGGGCAGCGGTCGCATTGAGTGGCTTCGAAGAGACGGACACACGGATACGACGCCTGCGAACACAATACAGAGGAATTAGAGTGAACGAGGGTGTAAGAAGAACGATCTAACCTCGAACGTGGGTGGAGGATGCGAGCGATTTAAGCGTGACCGCGCGATTGCGTTGGGTGGCTCGCGTCGTTCGTGCGCTCGGCGCTCGCTCGTCGTCGTCGTCCCTTCGGCCTCCTCGGTCGCCCGCGTAACTCTTGCGTCGTCGGGATTCCGTAAAATCTCGCAAATTGACTCGTGGGTGTCTGGCGCGCGCGCTTCGTAAATGAGGAAATGGCCAACTAGCCAACTCATTTCCACCATTGACGAGAACGACACAGGAGAGCTCGCGAGCGCTACGTGCTCGCCGGACTTCGGCATTTCCGAGCCGAAGCCACTCGCGCCCGACGTCCAACCGTCAAACGCGCTTCCTTCCTTCGCGCCGTCGCAGGCGGCTTCCGAGTTATCTTCAATCAACGCTTTTTTTTTCTTTTCTTTTCCACGGACGTCCGAAAACCTACACGACACACGACTCGCGATTTCGCGACACCGACCGGTCAATTTTTATAACGGTCCGCCCGCCGCCATTTTGAAACGGATTATTTTTTCGCGACTCCCACGCGTCACTAAGACGTTCCGCGTTTTCCGATCAACGGTTTTTTTTTTTTTAATGTTCGAACCGACGCGAGTCTCGCGATTCCGCGACACCGACCGACAACGACTTCACTTTTTTAACGGTCCGCCCGCCGCCATTTTGAAACGGATTATTTTTTCGCGACTCCCACGCGTCACTAAGACGTTCCGCATTTTCCGAGCAACGATTTTTTTTTTTCGAAAGTTTGAACCGACGCGAGTCTCGCGATTCCCGATAAGACTTCACTTTTTAACGGTCCGTCCGCCGCCATTTTGAAAGGGATTGTTTGTTTCGCGAATCGAGCGCCTCCCGCGCGTCACTGGAAGCTTCCGCGTTTTTCGACCAACGGTTTTTTTCTCGAATGTTCGAACCGACGCGACGCGCGTCTCGCGATTTGGCGACACCGACCGATAACGACATCACTTTTTTAACGGTCCACCCGCCGCCATTTTGAAACGAATTATTATTTTCGCGACTCGAGCGCTTCCTACGCATCACTGAGAGCTTTCGCGTTTTTCGACCAACGGTTTTTTTCTCGAATGTTCTAACCGACGCGATTTCACTTTTTTAACGGTCCGCCCGACGCCATTTTGAAACTGATAATTTTTTTTCGCGACTCGAGCGCTTCCTACGCATCACTGGGAGCTTCCGCGTTTTTCGACCAACGACTTTTTTCTCGAATGTTCTACCGACGCGACTTCACTCTTTTAACGGTCCGCCTGCCGCCATTTTGAAACTGATAATTTTTTTTCGCGACTCGAGCGCCTCCCTCGCATCACTGGAAGCTTCCGCGTTTTTCGACCAACGGTTTTTTTCTCGAATGTTCTAACCGACGCGACTTCACTTTTTTAACGGTCCGCCCGCCGCCATTTTGAAACTGATCATTTTTTCGCGACTCGAGCGCTTCCCGCGCGTCACTGGGAACTTTCCGCGTTTTCCGACCAACGGTTTTTATCGCGAACGTTCGATCCGACGCCACGCGCGACACGCCGAACTGACCGGTATAACCCCCCCCCCTCCTCCCTCCCCCCTGACCAATCCCATCTCACCTCACCCGCCGCCATTTTTCAAAAATTACATTCTTCGTCCGTCGATCGCTTTCCCGAATGAAAAATCTACGATACAAAAAAAAAAGAAAAAACGAGTCCGCCATAATTCCCGGAAAATAATCGCAACCGTCGATGACGGACGTGGGCTCGGTATTCGGGCTGAGCGATTCGCCGCCGGGAATTCGTTTGGCCGTCTTTCAAGGGACCCGAGTCGCGCGCGTCGATCTCGCATTGTCATCTGTTGGCACGAGCGGGAAGCGCATTTCGCGCGATCCCCGAGTCGTCCGTCGTCCCTCCGCCTCTGGACGTTATTATTTTTCTCTTTTTTTTCCCCCCTCTGAAAATCCCCGATATTTTCTCTAGCGGCGGCGGGCACAAAATTTCTCACGTCGTTCTCGCGGGCGCGCGCGAAGGAGACGCCGAGGTCGGCCGGCTCGTCGTCCGGTCAAACAACCACCTCTAATGGCACGAGTTTCACCACACCGCGGCTCGGTGTGTATATCGCGCGCCCGCGCTCGTTACGCGGGACAATAAGCCGGGCACTGCGCGGAACACACGAGAGAGCGAGGTTAGGTGCGCGCGGTGCGCGCGCAGCCGACGGCCGAACGCGGGTTAGCAGGGTCAACGGAACTGGTCCTGCGTGAACACCGCAACGATGTAAACCAGTCGCCTCGGAAGTCGAAGTCGTCCGAGAAACTCGGCGGCGGCGGCGGCGGCGGCGCGAGAAAACTTCGCGCTCGTCGACCAATCACGGAATTCGCGTCACTGTGCTGTTGTTATTATTATCACCGGCCGGTTGCGGTTCGGGTGCTTCGCGGGAAAATTGCTGTGTATGGCGCACGATGTCGGTGACGATTAGACGCCCGGGGAAACCTCGAGCGCCCGCACTAATTAACGGTAAAACAAATCGCAACCGCCGCTAAGGAGTACTCGCGAATTGTTTCGACTTAACCTCAACCCCGATGTCGCGATTCAAAGAACTCGCCCGAGAGACGCGAGCCGCCGCCGCCGCGACGAGACGATGACGAAATGGCTGTGTTGACCTATTATTGTATTTATCGTCACGTACTCGATTATCTTCCGAGTTTGAGACTCGAAATTGTGTTAATAATAATAATAATAATATGAATATGAATAATAATAATAATAAGAATAATATGAATATGAATAATAATAATAATATGAATATGAATAATAATAATAATAAGAATAATATGAATATGAATAATAATAATAATATGAATAATAATAATAATTTCGTAATATTCGTAGCGTTGTGTGTTGTAAATTTGTTTCAACTGTCGCGTCGGTAAAACAGGTGGCTGATGGATTTTTTATCGACGGATGAATAATCAATTTTTTCGTACGATTGCAGATGCTCTGGGCACGGGCAGCTCGTCCTGGCACAGCGAGGATGGCGGAACGAACTCCCGACGCGGCGGCGAGACGCCGTCGTCCTGCGCCACCCCGACGTCCGCGAGTTTTCCGTCGGAACCCGAGGTCGACGCCGAGAACGGCGTCAACGCCGAGGCCAACAATCCCGCGGCGCCGTATCCCTGCCAATTCTGCGACAGAACGTTTCCACGACTCAGCTACTTGAAGAAACACGAACAGGTAGTTATGATTTTTGGGGGTCTGAATTTAAGATTCAGTAAAAAAAAAATTAGAAATCAATAAACGCAAAAAGAAGAAAATCCAGAAAGACAAAAAAAAAGAAAATCCAAATTCGATCGACCCGAAAAAAAGTAATCCCGACTTGAGTAAAGTGACGAAATTTCGAAAAAAGTGCGAAATCGTTTTACGCGTTTTTCTCATCGAATTTTCGATTTTTCGGCCAAACAACGGTAATTTTCGGAATGAGCGCGAAATTTCCCATCGGATAGGTTCTTCAAACTTTATGAAACTGTTTTTTTTTTTTTTTTTTTTTTTTTCGTCGCCCTCGAACGCCCTCCGAACCGTCAAAATACAGTAACACAATTGAAACCGCTCGTTGGTTAGCAATGCGTTGCAGGCAACCCGACAGCCAATCAGAGAACGAATAACCCGACAACAATACTTATATCGAAAACGCGATATTTTTTACCCACCGATTTTTTTTAAGAGGAACTATTTGCGTTTCCGCGTGTGTATTTTTATATATAAAAAAAACATACAACGAGACCCACAAGAGCAAAGGAAAAAAAAAAGAAAAAAAAAAAATGAGCGACAGAAGTAGAATCGCGGGGTCATCTTCGGGTCGTGATCTGTAGCGTCTCGTAACAGGTTGTACCGGCTGCCTGTGTATCTCGCGTCCAGGTGGGTACGAGCTCGTTCCAGTTGGCGACTCGATAAGACGAGCCACCGTCGTACGCGACTGGAATCACTCGATGGGACGCCGCGCGCGCTTCCGGAAACTCCAGTTTCACATCATCCCACTTCGGGTGGAAGAAAAAAAAATGATTTCTTCATTATCAGCCGTTTACCGGTTCGACTTTGTACGATCTTTCAGTTCCCACTTTTTTGTTCTTTTTGTTAATACTGTATAATATTCTTGCATCAAAATCAAATAGTATCAATATGAATTCCCAATAAAAGGTGTAATTTATTTATTTATTTATTTATTTAATTTTTTTTAATTGTCTATTTATCTATTGATTTTTTTAATTATTTATTTAACGGGCTTACAATCTCTTTTACCGCGTAAAATAAACATATAATAAATAAAAATATATATGATTTTAAATGTAAAAATAAATGAATAAAACATTTTTTAATCTGAACACCTCGGCGGGTGCAGGAGAAACAGTCGTTCGCTCGCGACATTGTACAACGTCAAAGAAGAAGCCGCTTCCCGAGCGAGCCTTAGGCGTACGGTTACCACTTTACCGTCCACTTTTAGCTCAATCTATTACGTGCCACGCAGCGTCGCGCAACTTTGAACTCTTTCTTCAGCCACGTGAATACGCGCGTTGCGCAGTCGCGCGCACGCGTCTTTCACGTCCCACCGCGGTGCCCGAGGGCCCGCGGCGACAAAGGGCCCGGGTGACCATATGGCCCCCCCGGCCTCTATCGGTCACACTCATCTCCAGATCTCACTTTGCCTGGGTGACACTAAACAAATCCCCGGAATCACCGAAATTTCTTTATTCCCGACTCCTTCGTTCGGTCTCCTCCCGAACCATTCTCACTTCTTTTTTTTCCTCGGCCGCCCTTTTCCCACTTTCATAAATCATGCGTTGACCCAACTTTCGGGTTTCGTTTCTTTTTGTCCTCTGAAAAAAATCTTCGGAAAATTGATAAATTAACGAGTCCCAGTTTTTCCTATTATATCTGATTTTTTTTTTTTTTTTTTTGTGAAAAAGAATGTGCTCTCGTAAATTTATCAAAAAAATGCTCGTCACAGCTGAATCTCGATAATTCAAGCAACTTAATTAATTTGTCATTCTCGAATAAAATATTGAAACGTCGATTTCTCCACTGCCCCCCAGAGCCACGGCGACCAAATGCCGTATCGTTGCAACTGGTGCGCGCGACTCTTCAAGCACAAGCGCAGCAGGGATCGTCACGTCAAGCTGCACACCGGGGATCGAAGATATCGGTGCTCTCACTGCGAGGCCGCGTTTTCTCGAAGGTAAGCCAAAAAAACTATCACCTCATTTTCGATCCGCAAACAATTCTATGATCTCACGAGTCCCCAGTAAAATAAAAAAAAATGTTTAAACACGTACATTTTTTTTAGAAAAATAAAAAAAAACGAGCTAAAGAAAAACTGTTTTCTAGTCTAGAAGATAAGATAAAAGAAGTCGTACATATCTCAAGATTTCAACAAAACGTTTCAACAAAAATATCACCTCAACGTCACCACATTTACAAAAAAAAAAAAGTCTACATTTACATTCGCACGTAAATCGTAAAACGCGTGTAATTTCACAGGCGTTAGAAGAATCTAAAAAAAACGAGCTAAAGGAAAACAGTTTTCTAGTCTAGAAAAAAAAAGAAAAAAAATGTCGTATATATCTCAAGATAATTCCGTGGGTGAAAGAAGAAGCGCAAGGAGCAAAAGGCGAAGCACTCGAAGACACAGGGGCCCCGGGGTCCCGGGCCGGCCGATCCGAGGAGGAAAGGGGCGACAAATGACTAATGATCACACGGCGACCACGAAGCTACGGACATTAGTCAAGCTTACTTCTTACGAGGTGCTTGGCTGCTGCCGCTGCTGCTGCCGCTGCTGCTGCTGCTCACACGTATCTCGTCCTTGTCTTCGTCGACTCGGCATTGAGTCGCGTGTGTGCATTGAAATGCTAAAGCCTATGGGTTCCCGGGGCCCCGGACATCGCGCTTACAACGCGTCGTGTACCTATATAGACCCCGGGCTCAAAACCAGAGGAGCCAATGGTACCGAGCAAACGGAGGGGGGGGGGGGGGAGAAGGGGAACGGGGGGCACAGACATCGCGTATCTACGAGGGGGCATACACAGGTAGGCGCATAGGTGTTGCGGGACAACAGGTAGAACATTAGTCAAGTGTCTCGTTGCCAACGAGCGCGCGCCCCCGGCTTCTTCGCTCGTCTCGGCCGGCACCTTAAGCCGCGGTTGAAACTCCTCGATTCTTAACTTACGACAGATTTATTCGCTTTTTTTGAATATAAATTTTGGGATTTTTTTTTTTTTTTTTTTTTTTTTTTGCAGAAGAAGATTTTTAATGGGTCCAGTTTTTTTGTTCTGATGTTCTATCGGTTTTTAATACTCGAAAGTGGACATTTTTTTGCGTTGTTTTTGTTAATGATTTTTTAATCGATTTGTCGATTTTTTAATCGGTAAGGCAAAAAATGTATCGGGTTCGAGTGTAAAATTCGGTTGGTGGAAAAAAAACGAGGAAATTGAGGGTTGTAACAGCGACCTAATCTCGACCTGTCAGTCGCTATTACAATCTTCACATCTTTGCGCTACGTCTCTATTCGGTTCCTCGCGTTTGCGACTGGAGGACGCGCGAGTGACCCGACAAAAGGGATGAAATCTCAGTGACTCTCAGTGTCGTACGGGCGACAACAGTCCGAAAGCTCGGATTATGACGATTGAGGCCAACGAAGACACACTTTTCGAGTAAAAACAAAAGTAACTTCCTTGACAAAAAAAATGTAATTAACATTCCAAACGATGCTTTGATTGTTGAAGAGATCATCTGAAGGCCCACATGAAGACACTATTTGTGTAGAAAAAAAAAACTTCATTCATAAAAAGTAGAACTTTGCACATTGCTTCCTCATTAATTTCCCTTTTTCGCTTTGTCAGCCTTTGAAGCTTTGTCAAAAAGGGAAAGTAATGAGGAAGCAAAGTTCTACTTAATTTTTTTAAATATTTAATCAAAAGAAAACTCCGTTACAAAAAATGTAATTAACACTCGAAACGATGCTTCGGTTGTTGCAGCGATCATCTGAAGATCCACATGAAGACGCACGACAACCAGAAGCCCTATCAGTGCACCGCGTGCTCGCGCGGCTACAACACCGCGGCGGCGCTGACGTCGCACATGCAGTCGCACAAGAAGCACCAGCCGCCCGGGCAGAATACGAAATTGGAGATGGACTACGGGCGTCGCAGCGTCTCCTCGCACAGCACATCCTCGCCGCCGATCGGAAACTCCCCGTCGCCAAGCCTGAATCTCAGCCTACATCCGAAGGCCTCGCTCAAGTCGAGCTACCTCAACGGCAACGCGACGCCGGGCGGCGCGCCGCTCGTAAACTCACCGCTGAAACTCGCGTGCATGTACTGCACGCGGGACTCGTTCACGAGCATGCAGCAACTGCAGATGCACGTTCACGCGATGCACCAGGCGATTCTCAACGGCGAGACCCTCGCGATGACCTCGCCGACGCGAAATCACACGGTAAACGAAAAAATACTGAAATGATTAATTTTGGGTAACAATAATTCTTAAATGTTATTAACAAATTGACGAGAAAAATAATAGTTTAACAAATATTTCAATGACTTATGTTTTTTTTTAATGAAAATGATTCCTTCGTTTTTCTGAATATATATGAATCTTTTCAGATTTTTAAGTACTCTTTGAAATCTGTGTATTTTTTATATGGAGAATATGTAGAAATTTCAAAGAGTACTTAAAAATTTGGAAAAATTCATACGGATTCATAGAAACGAAGGAATCATTTTCATAAAAAAAAACTTGAGTCGTCCAAATATTAAAATATAATAAAATTAAATATATTAATATATTAAAATATAAAAAATATATATTTGCAGGACGCGAAGAATTACTCGAAGATTCAGGATCACGAGAAGCCGGAGAAGAATTGCAGAAAGGACTACGAGATTTATCGGCTGGAGGAGCCGGAAAAATCGGCGGAGCGAGCCAAAGGCCAGGACGCCGCGGAGGGTGAATTTAGCTGCGGTCAGTGCACGATGAAGTTCTCGAACGTGAGTCTGCTGCGCGATCATCTGCTGTCGATTCACCGAAACGACGGATTCGCCGCGAATCTGATGATGTGCCCGCTCTGCGGGATTCCCTGCGCCTCCGCGGCCGCCTACGCCGAGCACTATCTGCTCCGACACTGCGAGAATCGTCGCGCGGCCGCGAAGGACCCGACCCGGCGCGACTGGGAGGAGAACGCGAACGGGATCCACGACGACAGCCAGTCGGCGTCGAAAACGTCGCAGGGATTTATAGGTAAAGGCTACGAACCTTTTTTTGCAAAATCGTGTATTAAACAAGCAAATGTCTTGTCTTTTTTTACAAACACTAGAGAATGCCGCGAGGCGGATCGCGATATTTTTATTTCTGAATTTTTCACGAAACTTTAAAGATGAAAGCTGGCTCGCGATTTTCGCGAAAAAAAATGTCGGTTTCGTAAACTTTGAAAACCCTATCCCATGGTAAATTTCGCGCTGATCCCGAAAATCACCGTCGCTCGTGCAAAAAATAGAAAACTCGTTGAGAAAAACACCAAACATAATTTTTCACAGAGTGCAAAAAATCAAACAATTTCTCAATCCCCCTTTTTGTTCCCCCTTAACTCTGACGATTCTCCTCTCTGCCGGCAGGTCGAACGGAGGCCTCTAGCCTGGAACCCGCAGACCTGACGAAAAAGCAGCAGCATCCTCACCCACGACCTGGTGACTCGAGTTACTCGGCAGGAACTTTGCTGTGCGGCCAGTGCGGCGCAGCCCTGAAGGACTTCGAGTCCTTCCGCGAGCACCTGGCGCGCCATCTGCAGGCCGACCAGCAGCAGAGCAGCGAGGTCGCGGCGTCTTCGCGAAACCCGTGCCCGAAGTGCGAGGCGACGTTCGCGGAACGCGAGGAGATGTTGGCCCACCTGACGAAGCATTACCTCGGCCAGATGAGCAAGGAATTCGCGTGCGGCGCCTGCAAAAAATTCTATCCTCATCCCGATCTACTGCAGCGACATCTTCTCGACACTCACGCGCATCATCTCTACCGATGCGCCCTCTGTCGTGATACTTTCGACTCTCGAGTCGCGATTCAGGTTCATTTCGCCGTGAAACACAGCCAGGAGTGCCGAATTTATCGATGCAGCGCCTGCGGCGTCGCTAATAACGAAAATTCGCCCGGCGGCGCCGAGGGACGAAATTATTTTCGTAGCGAAGCCGAAATGGCGAATCACGTTAGAACGGTTCACGCGCCAACTAATGTCGTTGTTGCTGCCGTTGGTGGAGCTGCTGACGTTCCTCGACCCAGAAGTCGAGCTTCAACGCCCGGACCGAATTCCACAGCCGCGAATTCTCGCTGCGTCTTCTGCGGAATCTGCTGCAACTCCGATTTGGAGCTGCAGCTCCACCTCGCGAGCCACTCGAGCAGCCTCTACCGGTGCCCCATCTGCCGCGAGGGTTTTCCTGTCGAGTTTTTGTTGGATAGGCATATTGCGCAGGCTCATCACGCTGCTGGTGAGAGGAGCGACGCTTCCGGGGAGAACGGAAGGACGCACAGGGGACGACTGGGGGAGGAAACGGTGAGGGGAATTTATGAGCGAAGACGGAGGACTCGATATCTCGATTTTGGGCTTTTTTTAAAGATTTTTTTAAATTTTATTGCCTATCACAATTGCGAAAAAAAATTAGTGATTTCGGTAACTTTTTTTTTCCGAAAATCGAGATTTCGGAATGTTTCATGCGACACCTGCCTTCATTATTTAGTTTAGAATATCTGCACAAAGGGCGATATCTGTGCGCCGTTCAATTTCACAAAAGACAAATAGGAAAAAAACTTTTTGATCCGCTTTTCTAAAAAAAAAAAAAATCCTCGCTCTTCTTGAGAAAACTATAATAAAAAAAATTAAAAAATATAAAGAAACTAATAGATCTGCAATTACAGACCCGGCCCCAGAAGCGCGGCAGATCGCCGGCCTCGAGCAACAACAACTCGCTGAACCAGCGCGATAACAACAACAAGAGGCTGAACTACGGCGCGACGAACGGCTCGTCGTTGATGCCGCGCGGTCATCGCTGCGAGCTCTGCGAGCACAGCGAGTTCGCGACGGATTCCGATCTTCAGGCGCACAAAAAATTGGTCCACACGCCGGTGAAACTCCAAGCGAAGTCTTTATCTTCTTTGAGCATGACCTGCGCCTACTGCGGCGAGATCTGCCGCTCGCGAAGCGAGCTCGAGTCCCACACGAGGATTCAGCACGCGTCGAGCGAGCCCGGCGGCCGTCACAAGTGCAACATTTGCGACGAGGTCTGCCCGTCCGGCGGAATTCTCGCCGAGCACAAACTGCAGAAACACTGCAAGATCCAGCTGAGCGACAGTTGCATCGTTTGTCGCGCTACCCTCGCCAACGAGGCGCAATTCGTCGAGCACGTGCAGCGTCACAGCCTCGAGAATTCCGATCCGCAGCAGAGACTCGACGGCGCTCTGCCTCATCTTCCCGCCGGTTGCGTCGTGTGCCGGCAAACGCTCATCAGCGACCTCGAGTGCCGTTTGCACGCCCGACATCACTTGAGGGCGACGAACAGCTCGCAAACTTCGACCTCGAGTCCCAGCCCGATTCAGCACAAGAGCCAACAGCAACCGCAGCAACCGCCGCACACGGTAATCATTTTTTTTTTTTTTTTTTTCAAATTTTGCGTAGAATTCATAACATTTTTTTCCAAAATTTGCGTAGAATTCATAACATTTTTTTTTCCAAAAATTGCGTAGAATTCATAGCTTTTTTTTCCAAAAATTGCGTAGAATTTATTTTAAAAAATTCAAAAATTTGCGTAGAATTCATAACATTTTTTTCACTTAATTAATAGGACGTGATGTGATTATCTTTTTGGCTCGGATCTTGAAAAAAATATTCATGAATTTTATTCGTAAAGCTAAGAACTGATGAAATCTTGTTTCATCAAGTTCTCGTCTGAAACTGAAAAAAAGAAAAACCTACAAAATAAAGTAGCGAAAACAGCGTAAACAAAAATGTCGTTTCACTCTGCACAGCTTCAGCGCTCGGCTCTCAGCTGCTGCCTCTGCCTGCGCGAATTCAGCGCCGACGATTTCGTCAGTCTTCCGTCGAATCCCGCCGGCACCGGCGGTCCGCCTCTGCGGGTCTGCAAAACCTGCTACGTGAGACACTCGCAGGGCCTGCCGATTCTCAACTCGCCTTACGAGCACGTGCGGTCGTCGAAGAGCGAAACCTCCTGGGCGGCCGTCAAGGACCAAGTCGGCTGGGAGAACTCGCGCGATCCTTGGGACAGCGAGAGATGCTTCAAAACCGACGAGAGCGGGAAAACCGCGATCGACGAGAGCACCGACGAGATCAGGTGCGAGGAGTGCGGAATCAAGTTCGAGAATTCCGAGGAAGCCGAGAGTCACAGGAGGAAGGAGCACGAGGCGAATTGCGGAAACTCCAATGTCTACACGTGTATTCAGTGCCAGGTAATTTTTTTTTTTCAGCCACTTTTCTCGTTATTTTCATTTATCGAATTATTCTTTGCATTTCTAATTCTTTGCAATTAATTTTTATTCTTTGTAATTTAATTAACAAAAATTAATCAATTGCGACTAATTTTTATTTTTTGCATTTTTAATTAATGGAATACATTAATTGCGATTAATTTTTATTCTTTGACATTTTTATTAATGGAACTTTAAACGCAATTAACATCGTTCGGAATTTTTTTTTTATTAATATGTATCATTGCAGATGTCTTTCCCGACTGAAGACAAAATTCAGCAGCACGTGAGGAAGGTGCATCTAGAGTCGCCGAGCAAAGCGTCGATCGAGGCGCTTCGCTGCCACCTCTGTCTCTTCGAAGCCAACAGCCCTCTGCAGCTACAGGGACACTTGATAGAACACACATTCGCCGGATGCGCCGGCCTCACTTGTTACATATGCCAGGCGCTTTTCACCACGCCAATCGCACTGCAGGTAAAAACGTCTATTGAATCGCGATCGCTGACATTTATTTATTTGTTTGTTTTAAGCAAATTTATTTAAGTAAATTAAAAAATTCACTGGTAAAGAAAAAAAAAGATAAATAGATAGTGATTTATTGGGCCCTGGGATAAATTCTCCAAGGACCGAGCATACAATAAGTAATACAAAAGCAACTTAAACCGAATTATACTATAACTAAAACTGGAACTAAGCTCGTCGTAGTGAAGATAATAACAACAAAAAAATGTGAATGTTTGCGAATTAAAATCGTTGATTTTTTTTTATATTTCAAAATTCAGAAAAAATATGAAAACGATTTCTTTTTATTCGACAGAATCACATGCTACAACAACACGGCCTGGGCGCTCGTCCCTACGACTGCAGCCACTGCAGCCTCAAGTTCTTCTTCCGCATCGAATTGGACCATCACACGGTGATGGTGCATCGACGCACCGAGACGTCTTCGCCTCCCGTGGACGTTGGACAGGAGGCCGCGTCGGAAAAGCGCCCGAAGGCCGCGGAAAATCGAGCGCGAATTGAGGAAGACGATCAGCGACATATGGAGAGTGTGACGATTAAGGAGGAAATTCCGAACAGTCCGGAGGACGAGGACGTCAACGTGGACGGTCACGTCGATCCGTCGAGCGAGCTCGAGCCGAAGCGCGAGAATTGTCCGATGGTGGACACGAAGAAGGAACCTTTCGCTGTGCCGCGAGCGATCGAAGAGAAAACCGTCACCTGATCGAACGGAAATCGCGAGGATGTCGCTCGGGCTGATTAAAAAGGCGATGCTACTCGTTTCGCTCGCGTTGATTGAATTTATCGACAGTAAGATTGAATCCCAATTATTGCTTTTAATTACGAACGTTTTGTGTGTGTATTTTTTATGCCAACAATAACCACAATTGCAGCTGTAAATAACTCGAATTTCGCTCAAATTTCTCCGAAACTTGAAATAATCACTAAATTAATTTTTTTTTTTTCGATGATTCATTACAAATTTTGATGTAATTTTGCTGATTTTTTCGGCAAAAATGTCCGGAATTCGACTGCGCTTTGATAAGCGGGATTTCCTCCGGCGAGATGAGTTTTTTCTTTTTCAGATGTTAAAGTTTCGTTGAGCCTATTGCGGGAAATAATGGTACTCGTTATCTTCGTGATATACTGATAGGGAAGATAGTAATAATTATGCTGATAATTTTAACTCCGATACTTGTTTCCGGTTACTCTACTCTTAAGATCGGTCGTTATTAGAGAAAATGCGACGCAAAGCTGCATCAAATTCGTTCCAATCGCTAATTAAAGAAAGATCGATTGTATCGGTATGATAGGAATGCTAATCGCGTGTAAATACATCGATCAGCATCGCGAGGTAATGATAAATTGTCTCACGACTGAAAAGAAGAAGAAAAAAATTTCTCAAAGATTTTGTCGTTCTTAAATCATAACCGAAAAAAATGTCGAACTTTTTATTGTAAATTATTTCAGTTTCACATTTAAATTTGCTGTTTCAAGCTTTACTATTATTATTATTATTATCATTATTATCATTATTATTATTATTCATTATGCTATTGTAATTGTTAATTTTTGACTGCACATTGAATTTATCGTTGTTTCCACGTTTCGCGTCGACTAATTATCGCTATTATCGTTGTAAAAGTTGTTTCGCGTAATTTCGCGCGAAGTCGTCGATGATACAAAAATTGAATTCGTTGGTTTTGTTATACGAAGAAAATACGCGCGTCAAGTGCCCGACGAATTTTGAATCAGCAGCGGGGCTTCGATTTGTAAATACTTTAAAGCGCGGATATTCAGCTACGAGCTCAAATATAAATATATAAATACGCATATATATCTACCGACACCCGATATACCGATTCGAATTCACTTCGTAATGCCGCAACGAGCGATTAAAGACACTAAGCATTATAGTATTATAGATTATATAAAATAAAACGACGCAATAACCTGTCCAATAGAATACGACGTAGCGAAAATCGGATGAGGATAATAGTTATATTGTACGAAATACATTATTGTTTTAAATCCCGTCTGCGAGTTCTCGATATTTATACACATTTTTTCGCGATATACATCGCGGAATTCCTGTGAGGCAGATTATTATGAAAAAATTTTCTTTTTTTTCTCTTTTCTTGTTTATCGTTAAGGCGTTGATCGCCAAATTTCTACAACTGTCACACGGGCAGATTGTTGCCTAATATTAGAGAAGGTATGTACTTTATTATTTTAATAAACCATTTATTTATATTCGTTATCGACTGAGTCGCGTGTGCTCGATCGGTAACACACGTTTCTGTTGTTACCGACTGAGATGCGTGCTCGGTCGGTAAAAAACGAAAGTAGCGCGCCGCCCGCAGAGAGAAAGAAAAGAAGGAATCCTACTTATCGATTGAGTGTCGAAAAGGTAGGAAACTATTGTAGCTCGAAGCGGAATTTTTTAACAGCGTATAAAAATGTCTAGACTCAGAAATGCAAAATTTGAGAAGCGGTGATTTTGTCAAAAATGTAAAATACTTGAAGATTTGTGTGTGTCATGTAATTTCAGAATCGCTGCAGAGGTCGTTCGTAACGTCTTTTATACTATAAAAGAATTATTTCTTTCTAACAACAACAACAACAAGATGTCATAGTACTCGTTAGCCCGTGACGGCGATGACGCTACGGTGGCTTCACGAATATCCGCACGCCGACCGCGCGGCGCGTCCCAGATCGACGCTGTCTTACCCAGTAATAAATAAAACAAAGCGCAAAATTGTAGGTTAGACTCGAAGCGACTGTCAACACGCACATGCGCGTTACGCCGCGGTTAGCCGTCAGGTCTTCGTGTACACGTTAAAATTTTTATCAAAAATACATCGCGATTGAAGCATCCGAAAATCACGTTCTTCGAGTCTTCGAGTGTCGATTAAAAGGTGGAAAGAAAAAAAAAAGAAGAAATTGAAAACTTTGGCGTATCTGTTGCATTCCCGACAGTCGCCGATCGTCGGGCTGAGCGAGAATTCTGGTGGAAAATCCGTGGCGTTAGGTTCAGCCCTGACCAAGCCCAGGTTGGCCCTACCAGGGCCCGACCAGAACCCGACCAGATCCTCAATTAAGGCAGTACGAGCGGTACAGTCCCGCCAAATGTGAGTTTCAGAGAATATTTCGAACAATTCTCGATGGGATAAAAATTTGCAAAAAAAATCAAGCGCATTGAAGGTACCGAAAAGATTGATTTTGCGTAATAATAATTTCAAAATGTTATTAACAAATTAATGAAAATATGCATTGTTCAACAATTTACCTGGCAAACCGAATTTTTTTTCTGATGAAAATTATTCATTATTTTTTCTGAATACGTATGAATTTTTTCAGAATTTTGTCTAAATTTTTTAAAATTCGGTTTTCGCTCCTCATTTTTCTTGAAAAAAAAAAACGAAATTTTGAAAAATTAGACAAAAATCTGAAAAAATTCGTACGTATTCAGAAAAATGAATGAATAATTTTCATCAGAAAAAAAAGTTGGGTTACCGCGTAAATCGTTGAACAATTCATTTTTACATTTATTTGTTAATAACATTTTGGAATTATTATTATGCAAAATCAATCCTTTCGGTACCTTCAACGCGCTTGATTTTTTTCCGATTTTTATCGCGTTGAGAAGTGTACGAAATATTCTCCGAAACTCACGTTTGGCGGGACTGTACCGCTCGTGCTACCTTAACGCCACAAATTTTCCACCAGGTAAAACTATCAAAAACAGCGTCGTCAAGCGTTGGCCGGCGCGGAGAGATCCTTGAGCGGAAACATGACGACCTTTTCAGCGACCTCGAGACCCCCGTTCGTGAAATTCGCCTCCGGCTGAGCCTTCTTCTTCCTCGCGAAGAGGTCGTCGATCTCGTGAAGAGTCTTGCCCTTGGTCTCGGGCAGGAAGAGCCCAACGAAAACGGTACCCAGCAACGACATGGCGGCGTAGAAGCAGAAGACACCGTGTTTCCCCATCAGGCCCAGCATGTCGGGATACGTCTTGACGGTGACGAAGCTGAAGGTGTAGGCCAAGCAGGTCGTGGCACCGGACAAAATATCCTTCACCTTGGCCGGATAAATCTCGCCGATCATCGCGAACGGCAGCACCAGGAAGCCGATCGTGCTCATGAAGATGTAGGCGAGGATGCAGACGACGGGAATTATTCCGCGATCGCCGATCGCGTGGCCGCGAGAATCCAGGAACGCGTAGAGCGAAAGGCCGCCCATGAAGAGAGTCATCCCGGCGCCGGAGAAAATTGAGGGCAAACGACGGCCGAAACGTCGCGAAACCGAGGCGACGATGAAGGAGCCGCAGAGACGAGTCAGGCCGATGAGAATCGCGCCTAAATACGCGTCCATTTTCACCCCGGCTTCTTTGCTGATGTCCACCGCGTAGTAGACGATGACGAAGATGCCGGAGAATTGCTGGAAGAAGAAGTAGCCGGTCATGATGAGGAACGGCTTCACCGAGCCACGTCGTAGAAGGTGCTTCAGCATCGGCTTCTTCTTCGGGTGCTGCTTCACTCGCAGCTCCGCCTCGACCGCCGCAGGCACCTGGGCACCCTCTGGGATACCACGGAATTTGCGCATTATTGACCGCGCCTCGTCTATACGGCCGACTTCTTTTAGCCAGATTGGGGACTCGGGGATCACCATCAGGGTCAGACCGATCGCTGCGGTTGGGAACATCGAGCAGAGTAGGGCGATCAGCCGCCAGTTTTCCTGCAATCGGTGGTTTGATTTATTGGTTTATTTTATTATTCTTTTTTTATAATTGTTGCGGAATGGCGAATTCTTTGAACTTGTGAGAGTTTTGTATTTTTTTGATAGGTTGAAGTTCCGATTAAAAAAAATTAGGTCGTTATTTTTTACTTTTTTTTTTAATAATTGTTACAGAATGTTGAATTCTTTGAACTTGTGAAACTTTTACTTTTTTTTTATCTGTTGAAGTTCTGTTGAATTTATTTTAAAAATTGAATTCAACAATTTTTTAATTTTTACTTCGAGCGTCGACGTAATTATTTAAAAATCGGCGTCGTACCTGGAGGATGTAACCGAAGACATAGACGATGAGAATTCCAGCGGCAATGGCCATGCTGCTCCAGGTGACCATGGTCCCTCTCCACTTGGGTGCAGCCACCTCGGCCGAGTAGACCGTCGCGGGCACGGCTGCGAGACCCGTGGCCACTCCGCCGATCACTCGGCCCACGACGATCTGCGCGTAGCTCGAGGACATATAGATGAGGAGCCATCCGACGAGTGAGAAGCCCGACGTCACCAGGAGACTCAATTTTCGTCCGCGAGGCATCACGAAACTGCAGAGAATGCAGCCCAGCGGGGTTCCAAACGCCGCTGCACTCGCTGAAACGGTTGATCATTATTAATTACACAATTAATATTTCCGATTTGCTCGCGATTTTATTTCGACTAATTAATTCGCCACGTGTCGAATTATTTTCTTACCTATCCAAGACGCTTGGTAAGCGTTGATTTTTACGTCGCTTCTGCCCGACTTAAGAGTCTCCAAAACGACGGCGCTGTAACCAAAACCCATCGCCGGTCCGAGGACGGAAACGTTGGCGAAGAAACTCATCATCATCTGCAATAATTTTTTCGCAATTAATTTATTAAGTATTTATTTTATTAATTTAATTCTTTTATTATTACTATTTATTATATTGCTATTGATTTAATTATTTTGTTATTATAAATCAAGTCGGTATTATACACATCTAACCGCGTTTAGTTAACCATTGGGTCAAGTCAAACGGGCAGTCGAGCCTCATTTTTTTCCAGGATTACCCGAGTGCATAATCAGAATGGAATTAAAAACTGTTCTAACGCCAGAAATGTTTTATATAAACCTGTGCCGCGCGCAATAAACGCGAATAATTAACCGGAATGCAACGTTACATAAATAAACCCGTTCGCGGATGGTCATATTTCACGGAATCGAAGACGCGGGGAGACTGAGATAAAGCATGGACTGCCAGGCGCTAAGTAAATATTCGCGCAACGGAATAATTACGTCCTACGGGATGTGTTTTCAATAAATCGTATTTTTGTCAATATTTTACCAACATTGATGAATTGATGTTGAATATCAATAAACAAAAAAAAATGTAATGGAAAATTCATGAAACATAAAATAATTAAAATTAATACAAAATTAAATTAATTAAAAAAATTAATAAAAAATGTAATTCATTTTAAAAAATTAATAAAAAATAACAAAATTAATTAAAAATTGTTAGAAATTGATGTTGAATATCAATTATTAATGACAGAAAATCGAAGAAAAAGTTGCTACTGTAAAAAAAGCTGTACTGTTTCATCGATTCGACGACGAAACATTTTTACGTAATATTGCAGGTCAAAACATATGCTCTGTATATCGTTGTATATATATATTCTTTTTCTTTTAGGACGCTGCAAGTCGTGTGACACTGAAACCACGTGAATGGATACATTGGGGCTTAGTCTATTTTCGCCCGACGATTATGGCAACATCTGCCGTCATTAATTAATTAAGACGACGTGACGGACGACTCGGATTATTAAATACAACTGACGCTGATAACGTGGACGACGATACATATAACTCTCGACCCGTCGACTAGTGCGGTGTATTTTTTTTTTTTCTCAGACGTAACGGGATGAATAATAGATGGACGAAATAAGCGAGCCGGATCTTCGTCCGAAGAGAAACAGCAGCAGCCTCGACGTTCCGAAGATCTCGCGTGCGGTTATCATAATTTATATTCTTCGTCGTCTTCATCCCGTCTGATAAAAGCGACGAAAAAAAAAATTTGTCCCTGGAGATCTGATCCGTCTATGGAGATTGCGCGCTCGACTGAGATGCACCGAGGTGCCTCGAACTGGGACGCAGATACGCAATCGTCAATCCCTGAATAATAACGCACGCGACTCGCTATTGGGGGCGAAAAATCGTTTCGCAAGGATTTCGCCGATCCCGGTTTGGCGGAAACGAAAATCAATTTGGCGCTTTGGGAAAATTTCCAACACTTTTATGATTTTTTTTTTTTTTAAGCCATAAGTCATTTCTAAGACGAGAATCCCGCACGACCGTAAAAAATCGATCTACCGGCAGCCGAAAAAAAAACCAAAAAAATTTCCATTTTAATTATGAGATCACTCAACGAGCATCCAATTTTATCTACTCAAACAACGAGAAGAAAAATCGAGCATCCTCTCGACAGCTGAACATATAGGCACGCAATATAGCGCGCGCAAATACCGAAGAATTTCCCCTCGCGCGTTTCGATAAACTTCGCGTCATTATCACTGCTACGTAGACGGTGAGCGGAGAGCAACGTACTTGATAAATCATTCCCTTTCGCCGTTGTCGTTTCTGCTCCTCGGGGCTCGCCTCCACCTGCAACGTAATTTTGTATTTTATTTTATCGTATTTTATTCCTATCTGATACTATGTCATTATTTACATAATGGCAGAAAAATAAATAACTAAATAAATAAATAAATAACTAAATAAATAAATAAATAAATAAATAAAAATTATAACATCTCACTGTAATAATAATAATAATAATAATAATGAGAGTAAAAAATCGTAAAAATGTTCAGCTGTTTGACTGACCATTGACCTTTCGACATTGCATTTTTTTTTCGTAACACTCGAGAATTCTCGTGAAATACTTGGAAACAATGTTTTCGATTTATTTCGAAACACACGTGGGGTTGTGACACTGCGATTCAGTACACTTACGATACCATCTTTGTGCGTTGATTGACGAAATGATGTTGTAACGGAGTGCGAAAGAACACTCGGCTGTTATCTGTATCCGGCCGAACCCAACTGTCATTTTTTTCCTAGTTTTTCCGCCAACGAACAGCCTCGATAATTTTTCATTTTTTATTTTTTATTATTTTTAAAAAAAAGTTTCATCGCATTTTGAAATTTATTTCGAAATTTTTGAACCATCGTTGCTGCCACAAAGCACCGAAATATTTTTATGACTCGAGCAAACGTCAGATAAAGATTTCGAAGATAAACTGCAACGCCTCGGGTCAACAAAAATCAGCGACTAAAAAAAGCGCACACAAAATTAGCGAATAATTTACCTTCTCCTCGAGAAATTCGCTCTGCTCGTTCATCATGATTCGCCCCGCGAGATCTTCGAAGATTCACTTTTGAGAGAAGCGCCGAGATAAAAGAGAGTGAGACAGAAAAATATTCCGTCGACAAAAATTGTTGCTTAAATTTTTCCAATCGCCGGTCGGGAATTCGATTAGATTAGATAGAATTTACATTGACAAGGTCGAGAGACGTTCGCGCTAACGACTGATAAACAAAATATATCGGCCTTGATATATCGCGTCACGAGTTGAAACCGAATTTTTGTCTTCAATTTTAATAATGACTCAAAGCGAAGTCTCCACGTGCGGCGAGCGATTTTCACGATGAGGACGATGCACTCGTCGCCTGCATCGAGGCGCGGGCGAGCGCTGAGCGCGCACGTGAGGCCTTGACTAGGTGGAATAGAGCAGCGCGTCTACCCGATGGCATCCAGTTCCCATGCGTTCTGTCCACCTGAACGCTGCGAAGCCGACAAATGAAATGAAAAACAGGTTCGGAAACGTAGTACAACGTAGAGCTGCGAGGGGAGACGACGAGACTGCGTCTTGTTTACCGCGGCCAGCATCCTCGCTTTTCGATTGCTGCCTTCACCGTTAGATATATCATCAAAACTTATGACTCTCATGGTTCGATATCGAATAATTAAAAAATTATTAAATTTATTAAAAATTCTTCCAAAAAGTTCATTAAATTCATTAAAATTCATTAAAAAATGTATTTTACTTCATTAAAAAAATCATTCAAAAAGTTCGTTAAATTCATTTTAAAAATCATTCAAAATGTTCCTTAAATTAATTTAAAATTCGTTTAAAAATGCATTAAATTCATTAAAAATTGATTCAAAAAGTGCATTAAATTCATTAAATTCATTAAAAATTAATTCAAAGAGTTCATTAGACTAATTAAAAATTCATGTCAAAAGTAAAATTCGCGTTATTCACTAAATGATTTATTTGACAATGGACGTACAAATCCTTAAAAATACATACAACAATAATAATATTAATATTAATAACCTGTGATAATACAAAAATAATTATTTCGTGTATAAAAAAAACGATTCGATCATGCTTCATTTAAAATTGCGACGCAAATTCGAGTCGTTTAACTTACCAAATAGTTGGGGATTAACCAGTCACACTGAAACTCATCCAAAAATCGATCGATTTCGTTGCCGTTTTTTTTTTTTGTTTTTTTTTTTTTTTTCATTCGCGCCTCGCGGTTGGTTTCGCGCGTGCCGTGATGCGGGGGGTGACTAAGTATTACGTGGAGCGCGATTCGCAGAGTGGTTTTCGTGAATCCGAGTGCGAAGGAGGCGGCGCGCGACGGTCGGTGGTGCTCGAGGGAATCCACATGTCCCTTGCTGGACCGCGTCTCCCTTGCTCTCGCGGTACCCCGGATCGACTGGCGCATCCGCCGTCATGTTCGAGTCTAAGAGAACAAGGGGGACACGGCGGTTTCTTCGCATAGGAGTAGCCGCTGTTTATCCGTCTTTATTCGTCTGTGCGCGGCATCGAGACGACCGCGAGAATCATCGTCGGCGCGTCAACGAATCGGAGCAAAAAGATCCCCACGAAACTCCGTGACACGCGAGACGCGCGGGCTATCGCCGAGCGACGCTCTCGCTCTCGTATTATCAGCCACGAAACCTATATAAGAACGTGACTTATTGGAATTACACATACACGACTGTCGGAGGGAGATTAACGAGACTCAGACGGCGGGAGATACGAATAATAATACAAGTCGTACGTGTCTCTAGTTTATCCTATTTCTTTGTTTTTTTTTTTTTCGCAATCAACCGTGCGTCACGTAAGCAGACACTTAGAATTGCGGAATCGCAAGAAAACTCACGTTTTTGTTTTACATATTTTATTATTATTTTTATTATTTTTATAATACAAATAAAAAAATAATAATAAACATAATAATAAAAATAATAAAAATAATAATAAACATAGTAATAGAAATTTATTATGAATATTATGAATTTATTATGAATATTATGAATTTATTAATTATTATGAATATTTATTTTTATTATTATGCTTATTATTATTAGTATTATTTTTATTATTATGATTATTATTTTTTAATTTTTTAATTTCTATTATTTTCGGTATTTTTGCAACGTGATGCCGCAGTTTTTTTCGTCGTCGCATAGTTAAATTTTCGTCCAATCAAATAAAAATGTGTGTCAATTAAAATAAAAAAATTGTATCGTTGCGGGGACGTATTTATGATTTGGAGGAATTATCGATCGATTTTTTAATTTAGTTTCTGCGTTCTCGTACGAAGAACAAAAAGGTTCGCGCTATTCGCCTGCGAATCGCGGAACGCGTGGGAGGCCGCGGACATCGATACGTGGAAAGATACTCACGCACCTCGTTTCAATCGAGTCTCATAATCCCCGATCTATAAGTCGTCGCGAGTGCCGCGTAAGAGGCGGCTGATCCCTCGGCACACCGGCTGGGCTGCTCCGAAGGCCCCTCCTACTAATCTCCTAACAAACTATGAGTCAATTTTCTATGAAATATTCATTCCTTTCAACGCACCGATAACCATTTGCCACTTGCGTATGTGGCGGCTGACCTCTCAATATTGATCGTTTATTTAAAATATTTATCGTCTTTTTCAGTGGCAAAAAAAGCTCAAAACTTCTCATTACTATAAAATAAACAATTACCCCACTTATTTAATTTTTTCTCATCAAACATTCAATTGATTCGCATAAATATTTGATTGGCTAATTTTTATTATATTTTTATACTATAAAAAAAAAATTCCCAAAAATTGTAAATTTCATAGCAGCATTTTTCTAGGCTCGATTCACATAAATCTATTTTTCGTGACGAGTCTCGATAAGCAGCTCAAATAATTTTTTTTTTCGTCGATCCCGTGCGCGGTGCGAAAAACGAAGATAGCAGAATAGATAAGTCGTGTGTCTTCCGTAAGCCGAGCCCTCGTAGTATGCAGTAGTAGTCCTGAACTGAAACCATTTCTTCATTCATAATCTGATATCCCCGTGGGCGGCGGTATTGTGTGTCCCAGCTAAGACGATGATAGAACGAGAAAGAGAGAGGGAAAGAGAAAGAGAGAAAAAAAGCAGAAGGAGAGAGAGAAAGAGACGTGTGGAGAAGCGAGAATTCCGTGTTGTCGATGCTTACATAACGAACTTGGTTTGCGCTTGGCGTATGTAGCCATATAATTTCACCGAGAATGCAGAATACAAGTATCTAGGATGAAGCGTAATCGTATATTACAATTGTAAATTATTATTATTTTTAATCATTTTTTTTATTATTATTATTTTATTTTTTATTTTTTTTATTATTTATTTTTTATTATTATATACGATGCGTGTGTCCTTGAAAAAAATAAAAATTTAAGTTCCATTTATGCAGCAATGCGACTCAGTCACTATCTCCTCGCGAATCTCCACTGATTAGTCACCCTTAAGGTGAACGCGGTGCATCGACAAAAGTTTTGAAAAATTATCCTACCGTGAAAAGAAAAAAAAAAAAATCCACGATGAGCGTGAAATAATCTATTGTGAAGATTGATAAATTATAGATCTATTTATTTTTTAATATTAATTATAATTTACTTAATTAACTTTACTTAATATTAATATAAAATAATGTATATTAATATTAATTTGATTATAATTTCGACATAAGTAAAAAATTGATTCATCATGGCATCAAGATGTTTTTCGGAAGGATCGCTCGATCTCGTCCTTCGTCTTGCCCCTCGTCTCAGGTAGCGCGAGGGCCACGAAGATCGTGGCGAGCAGGGAGATCGCGCAGTACGAGAAAATCATGGTCGTCGTGCCGAGCTCGACGAGGCTCGGGTACAGCTGAACCGTCGCGAAGTTGTAGAGGCCGGCGAGACAGGTCGTCGTGGGACCGAGGAAGTTGACGAATTTCGTGGGAAAAAGCTCGCCGATCATCGCCCAGGGCAGAGCGAGGAATCCGAACGATCCGGTGGCCTGCAATTTTTTTTTTCGATTTTCTTACTATCGTCGAGATTTTTTTTTTTTTGCTTTTTTATCCATAATTCTCTTACCACGAATATAAAAATACAGGCGAGGGGAATTCCGGAGAGTTTCGTGTGCTCGAACCACTGATTGTAAATTCCGAGTCCGGCCAACGAGAGCGTCATTCCCAGTCCCGATATCAGAGCCACTGGTCGTCTGCCCAGTCTGTAATAAAAAGAAATAACGAAAATAAATACAACGTAAAACGGAACTACGGATGGATAATATACTGAAAAAAAAAAAAAAAAAAAAAAAAAAATTTTAAATGAAAAAGAAAAAATCAATTTTTTTTTATTATGGAAAAAGCGCTCAGTTTTTTTATTGAAATAAAAAAAATGTTACAATGTAAAACTTTACATATCGCTTCCCTTTTTATAAATAATTTATTTCAATCTTTTAAATTTATTTTTTATTTGTATTTTATTCTTCATAATTTTTTATTTATTTATTTTTCATTTTTATTTTATTCTCTATGTTTTATTTTTAAAAACCCTTTTTGTATTCCCCCCCCCCCCCCCCACGAAGATTGCAGAATTAAATTAATTACCTGGCGCTGCAGAGTACGAGACCGAAGGCCGCGGTGATCTGAACGAGTCCGATGATGGCGGTGATGAAGTAGGGATCGGTGGTGACGCCGGTCTTGGTGACGAGATCGACGGCGTAGGCCATGAGGGCGTAGATGCCGCAGAATTGTTGAAAGAAGAAGAAGGCGTTGAGGATGAGCAGCGGCTTCCACACCTCGGGGATCGCGAGCGTCTTAGCCGAGTCTTTGAGCTTCGTGCAGATGAGCGAGATCGGCGGGTTTCGACGGCTTCGGGCCTGATTATCACCGAGCCCGCCGGCCGCGCTCGCCGACAGCTCGAGCTCGTACTTGGGCTCGCTGTAGCGCACCATCGCCTCGAACTCCTCGGCGAAACCGCGCGTTTCGCGCGCCAAACTGCGCAGACGCAGGAGCGACCTGCGCGCCTCGCTCTCGCGACCCATATCCAGCAGCCACCGGGGACTCTCGGGCATCGTCGTCGCGCACAGAACCGCCGATATCGCTGGCACGAGGATCGAAACCGCCGCCACCAGTCGCCAATCGTCCTGCCACGGTAATTCGCAATTTCTTTATATAAGGGTGGGCGGGTAAAACGGCAGAGGGTTTTTTTTTTTTTTTTTTTTTTTTCAGATTCGATTATTTCTTCGGGCAAAACGGGGCAGCGTTTTTTTTCAGTTTTGACGTTAATTCCCAATCTCGTTACCTATTTGGGGGATGGGCGGGTAAAACGGCACAGCGTTTTTTTTTCCAGATTCGATTATTTCCTCGGGCAAAACGGGACAGCGTTTTTTTTTTAAATTCGATTATTTCCTCGGGCAAAATAGGACGAACCCCCATTTCAGGGAGTTTTTAAAAAGTCTTTAAAAAATCACTTTAAACTATTTTTTTTTTTTTTTTTTTTTTTTTTTTTTTTCATAGTCTCTTTTTTAAATACACAATTATAACGATAATGACGTTAAGTATCACCCAGTTCAAAGAAACACAAATTCCCGAATTTGGGGTTTTGTCCCATTTTGCCCCACATTTATTTTTCATTTTGCTGACGTTGAAAATTCATTACTGGAGTCGAATTTTTTTAAAGCGATAAAACACACACTTTGATCGTCGTCGTAGAACCATTTTTCGCTTACGCGTCCCATTTTGCCCCACCCGCCCCCTGCATAGGAAATCGGCATCGTTCGTAATTCCACGACGATGACTCTGTCGGCAGTGGAAAGTAAAGAGCAGGAAGCGATGCGCAAGGTTCTTCTTCACTCAGTCATTATCATTATGCGAATGCCATTGAAATTGTTATTGCCATGATTGTTATTGATGAAACAAAAAGTACTCACTTTGATAAGAAAGCCCAAGAGGTAGATGATCATTATGCCGATTGATATGAAAAAGCTCGAGCACGTTGTGAGCATAGCTCGGTAACGGGGCATCGAGATCTCAGCGAGATAGACGCAGGCCGGAGTCGACGCCAGTCCCGTTGCGAAACCTTTTTTTTTCAAATATACAATCAATTTGTTATTAACAATTGGGAGAGGAAGAAAAAAACAATATTGCTAGATTACCAGTGACGAATCGGCCGACGAGCAATTGCGTAACGCTGTAGCTCGTCGCGATGATAATCCAGCCGATGGAACAAACGACCCCGGAGCTGACCATGGCGAAGCGTCGGCCGGCTTTCATCGTGAAGAGACTCACGATGCAGCCGACGGGCGTCGATATCATGGCGATCGAGGCTGAAATAAAGAGACGTTGATAAACACGGTTTTTGCATCGGTTTCGTCATTTCGGTTTTTAGCCAAATTTTCGTGATTCACGTTTTATATTGTTTTCATTATTTTTATAAAAATTCCATAGTCCCCGTTTTATATGGTTTCCATTTTTTTTTAGAATTCCATCATTCCACTTTTATATTATTTTCATGTTTTAAATAAAAATTCCATAGTCCCAGTTTTATGTGGTTTCCATTTTTCATAAGAATTCCATAATTCCAGTTTTATTTTGTATCCATTCTCTTTTTTTAATAAAAAATTATATTTTTCTATATTAAAAAAAAAATTATTCTATATTTTTTTAAATTTCTTTATTCTATATTTTTATTTTTCTATATATATATTTTTTTTTATTCTATATATTTTTATTTTTCTATGTTTTTGAATTTTTTATTCTCTTTCTTTAATTTTTCTATATCTTTTGAATTTTTTAAATCTATATATTTTTTATTTTTCAATATTTAAATAATATTTTTTGCAGATTCCCGAGGAAATTACGCGTAATTAACGATGGGCGACGAAAAAAGAAAAAAAAAGGGATTTTGACGGAAACAGCGTCGACTGACCGAACCAGGTGGTCTCCTCCTCCGTCATGACGGGCTCGGAGGTGGAATTCTTGAGGAGCGGCAGCGCGACGGAGGAGTAGCCCATGCTCATGCCGGGTCCGAGGAGCGAGGACACGGCGACGACGCCGTAGACGAACTGTAACACCGTGGGTTCCATTGAATATAATCCGCGAGACGAAACGTCGACGTTACACCGACCGAATGGACGTGTCCGTCGGTCGCAACGCGAGCGTCGCGCGCGCCTCGTGTGTCTCTCCCATTCTCCCTCTATTTCTTCGCGGTTACGTATATTTTCTCTCCTTGCAACGAGTCGCGCGGACGTAACGCGGCGCAACCATGAATGCGTTTCGTCCTTCGGAAAAAAAAAAACAACGTCCACGCGCGATCGGCAAGACCGACCACGTTTTATAATAATCGAGGGAACCCTGATTGCCGATACTTATTTAATCGCTATTTATCCTTACCTGAAAGATCACCTGTCGCTCTGGACACCGACCGCTCGGAGGCAAATTCCCTCCCTCCACTCCCATGGCTTATGGTTTTTTTTTATAAATTTTTTTTTTTTTTGCGCTTTAGTCGGCAATGACAGTCAGGAAGTGTTTGCGCTTTATTTAACGCAGCGAAATTCGAGAACACCGGGCGACGGGATATCGAATTTCTTGCGGAGAAACCGTCAGGATGTTTTTTTTTTTTTTTTTTTTTTTTGTGGTAAAAACTCCGAGCTCTTCTCTACTCGACCGGGTGTTTTCTGCACCGGTTCTGTCGCGCGTTGCTCGATGCAAAAGTCACCCGAATAACGCACCGTTCGTTTCCGTTTCGGTCGGAAAAGGACGTTGTGGTTTTTTCAATTGCTGGAAAGATGCAGCGAGACTCGTTATTTTTACGAGTCACTTTTTTTAAACAATTTTCAATCATGAAACTGGTAATATATATATATTTTTTAATACCGAGAAAACAGTTTACATTAAAATTTAAACGTCCGCTTTATTATTTTTCGAATAATTATCGTCTTATTTATTTATTTATTTATTTATTTATTTATTTATTTATTTATCTATTTATTTATTTATTTGACAGTGAACGGGACAACCCCTTGAAAATACAGTGTAATATAATGACGAAATGCATACAAAAAATAATAATAATACCCGGACTAGAAAAAAAAGTCAAGCTTTTCTGTGCTTGTATAAAAAATGAGCTTCGGCGTAATCGAGAACACACAGAATAAATACGATTGAAGAAACAACGATACCCAACACTGTGTCACAGACGCAAAAAAAAATAGGCAACAGGCCGGAATTTGTTCACCGACATTTCTCGCGATAATCGCCGATCGTGGAATCCCGGTTAATTTATTTATAAATTCGCGATAGTCGCGACTCGGCTTCGAGGCATCTTCGCCCGATGCAATCTCGCCGCAAACTGCATATGATGCACTTGTATTCCGAAGATCCACCTGCCGCATCGGATTTCCCTCACTCCGAGGGAATTTCGCCGAGTCGCCTATCTCTTCACGTGCAATATTTTTCTCTCATCGTTGTTATTCATTTTTTTTTTTTTTTCAGAAGCCGCAACGTCGTCGAACTTAATTCAAATCCGAGATGATACCGCGTGGCATGTGGCAGCGTTGACATCACTAAGAAAAAAAAAAAAAAATGCGTCTGTCACCTGCGGAAAAAAAAATTAAGCGCACTTATAGGCCGAGCGCCGCCAACACAGTCGGTGACACCCCGTCCGGTACTACCGGCCCAATCGATTCTACTTATATATCGTGCTTGTGTCTCGCGCTCTTTACGCACCTTCACCCTCCTTTCGCGGAGATTGAAGTTAACTTTCCGGCTTCACTGTCCACCCTCGTTCCCTCCGGGCTGACCACCGCTCTGCGTACGGGAAGAGGGGGCAAAATGGAACGGGTGAGCGAAAAATCGTTTCATGACGAATGACGATGACCAAAGTGTGTTTTTATTGTTTTTCACCTAAAAATTCGACTCCAATCATTAGTTTACAGCGACGGAAAAAAATGCGGGGCAAAATGGGACAAAACCCCAAATTCGAAAAAATACGAAAAATCGTTTCATGACGAATGACCATGACCAAAGTGTGTGTTTTATTGCTTTTCACCCAAAAATTCGACTCCAATCATCGATTTAGAGCGTCGGAAAAAAATGCGGGGCAAAATGGGGCAAACCCCCAAATTCGACAATTCGTGATTTTTTTTTAACTGGGTGATACAGAAATATTATTTCTGTCACATTCAAAAGTTGATTTAAAGTTCATAACATTTTTTTCAAAAATGGATAAAAAGTTTTTAAAAATTGATAAAAAGTTTTTCAAAAGTTGATAAAAAGTTTTATAATTATGTACTCAAACAGACGTAATTATCAAGATGCAGAAAAACATTGACGCTAGCACAAAACCGTGTCAACTCAATTTTTCTCCAAGCCAGAGAAAAAATGAATGAAAAACAGAATGATCGGGTCTAACTGACCTGCGTCAAGATTCATTATAATCTCCCGTCTTGTAACGCGACTCGAGCGACTCGAAGTGGCGCCAATTTTCGAATCCTCGCGTCGCTTGCGCTGCAACTTCACGCGACGCCCCCTTCGAAGCTTCGCAGTGAGAATAAAACTCGCGAGACCGGCAGTGTTTACTCGCCTCTCGGCCGTGCATAACCTACGCGCGATGCTCCCCCTCAATGTTTTGGCGCTTCTTCTTTTCGCTGTCTTTCCACCTGCCTCTAGCTTAGACGCCTTCGAACAGTCGGAATACTGCGAGAAGCCACTGGATCCCAGCGGCGATCACGATTGCCACTCTGTCAATGGATTTTCGAAACGAAAAAGGTTGGCCCGATTGTTTCGATCTTTCTCTAATGCATGTTTGTTGTCGAATGAAATTGCAAGTAAAAATGCATCCGGTTCACTTTTCGTTCCAGTATTAATTTATTCCACACGCTTTTCGTTCGAGTTTAAAACGAGGCTCAGTCGGTAAGGCTCCGTCGGTAACAAAAACTGTAATTTTTTTTATTTTCCCAAACTTTTTTTTTACGAACAAAATCTGACCACAAGCAAATTTAGGAGCTAATGATGTGTCTTTATTTAATTGAGAAGCCTTAAAAAAATTCATTGTCGTTTTAGTTACCGACCGAGCAGATTTCGTCTCACCCTTAGCTATTTTTTTGCCTAACAGTCCCCGTTTCGTTTCAGGTATATTTTGTACGACGTTAATCCGTCGGAGGGTTTTAATCTGCGGCGCGACGTTTACGTCAGAGTGGCGGTATTTGTGAAAAAGCTCAACGACGAGGACGACACGTATGATTGGACTTTGGTGCTTCCACCCTGGGGTAATCAGCCTTATTATACCTGCGATTAATAATAAAATTAAAAAATAGAAATAAAAAAAATATTAAAAAATTAAAAAAATTAAAAAACAGCAAAAACATGTAATTGCAGAGAGAATGTATCACTGGAGGAGCCAGGAATTGGGATCCCAGAGTCAACTACCATGGGGCACATTTTTCGACATCGCGAGTCTCCGAAAATTCGCTCCAGTCATCGAGATGTACGATTTTTTTCGAGGTAACTTTCGCGTCTCTTAATCCCAAATTTTTCCACACCTCCGAAATAATAATTCAAACATTTTCCAGAGTTCGAGTCGACGTCGGCGAACAAAAATCTGGCGATCGATCGAGTCTTCATTCTTCAGAACGATCTGAAAATGTTCGAAACCGGCGATTTCAGGGACAAGAACGAATTAACGGAGTGCCCGGAAAATCTGTACCAGTATCGAAAGATCACGGAGAAGAAATACTCGGGACATTTTTGGGGCTATTCGAATATAACAGCGAGAGACGTGAAATGCGTCGTTTTTCATGGAGTCGCGTCCGATTTGCGAAAAAATCTTGAGCCTCGAGTTTACAGGTGAATCTGATAATTAAAAAAAAATCATATTTCCGAGTCAAGAGATAATTGTCGTACTGACCTTCCGACCTTATAGCCCGATTTATTGCCTGAGGTTCGGAGAGTCAAATAATTAAGGGATTCGTTGCGTCAGCCGCTCGTTAGGCGCGGGTCGAGAACTGCTCGATTATAATTGGCTATGAATTCCCCATAAATTTCGCACAGATCGTTCGCGTTCGATCGCATGGAAATTCCTCTCCACGACAACTACGGATCGCGCGACTACTGGCGAGCCAGACGCAGTATGCGTTACAACGGCGAGTTGTACGAGCTGGCTGCGGATTTCCGGGCGAATTTCCTCGAGTCCCGAGACTCGACTGACAACATCGTTCAGCCCGTCGATTGGACGGAGGAAAAAGTGACTGACCCGACGATTTTACTCCAAACGGGGTGAAAATGTATTTTCTACGTAAAAAAAAAATATTTTGCAGAATCAGAGAAAAGCCAAAGGCGGTCCTTATCTCGCGGTTCACCTCAGAAGACGCGATTTCTTGAGAGGCCGAGCGAAATCCGTGCCGAGCATCGAAAGCGCCGCTCGACAATTGGGAGACACGATGAGAGACTTGAATCTGCGGATTCTCTTCGTCGCGACTGACGCCGAAGAAGATGGTAATTTACGAGGGCGTCGATTGTGACCCAAAAAAGAAAGGTCGTTACGAAATATATATCTGTTATTTGTTTGGAGTATTTGTAATTTCTGTTATCTTCCAGAATACGAGTCCCTGAAGAGTCTACTGAAAGGTTATCGAGTGCACAGATACGTTGCGTCACCGAACGTGAAGAGAAAATTCAAAGACGGCGGAGTCGCGATAATTGATCAAATAATTTGCTCTCGCGCGAGGTGATGGTTCAACAATTTTACGTACTTTCGGCTGAGCATGAAAAATCGAGTAGCTGAAATTCGATCCTAATTTTGATACTGTTTTCTTTCCGAATCGTCCGAAGATTCTTCGTGGGAACTCACGAGTCCACCTTCACCTTTCGCATCCAGGAGGACCGCGAGATACTGGGATTCCCGACGCGGACGACGTTCAATCGTCTCTGCGGAAGCGACAAGAAGTGTCCGCGCGGCGGGCAGTGGGAAATCGTCTGGTGAACCGACTGTTTTTTTTTGTACGATATTAAATGTATTTATTAAATGCTTCCTCCGTATATAAGTCGAAAATATATTTACGGCCGCGTCGACAATTACGTGCGTGCAATTCGCAGCGTTCAGAGCTTCAGTTCCGCCGGCATTTTTTCCGGCTCACCGCTCAGTACCGCGAGAATATTTCTCGCCGTCATGATCGCCATTTCTCGACGAGTCTCGAAGGTGGCGCTTCCCAGATGCGGAATCACGACTGTAACGAAAATTCGCAGGAATTAATTGACGAGCGGTCGAAGGGATGCAAGAAAAAAATAGTAATAATGGGAAGCACGATTTGTACGAAAAAAATAGTAATAATGGGAAGCAAGATTTGTACGAAAAAAAAAAATAGTAATAATGGAAAGCAAGATTTGTACGAAAAAAAGTAATAATGGGAAGCAAGATTTGTACGAAAAACAGTAATAATGGGAAGCAAGATTTGTACGGCAATTGTCCAATTTGAGGAGTTCGCTGTCCAGTGGAATCGGCTCCGGGGTCATGACGTCGAGTCCCGCGGCTCTTATGGTGCCGTTTCTCAGTGCCTCAACGAGCGCATCCTGGTCGACCATTTCTCCCCGGCTGATGTTTATGAATATCGCGGTTTTCTTCATTTTCGCGAAGGTCTCGCGATTGAACATCTCGCGGGTCTCCGGCGTGAGAGCCGTCGTCACCACGACGAAGTCGCTCTCGCCGAGCAACTTGTCCAGGTCGACGCGTTCGCCGCCGAACTGCCGGGCCTCGGCTTTCTCGCTTCTGCTCGTGTACAGAATCCTCGCCACTCGGAATGCCTTGAGATACTCGGCGACTCGCGAGCCGATCCGACCCAATCCCACGATACCGATCGTCGCGCCCGCGAGACCGGGTCCGCACATGAAGGACGGCGACCACGATTGCCACTGGCCGCTGTAATGAAAATTCACGATAATGTTCGACTGATGAAATTCTAAAATTCTAAAATTCTGTAATTCTAGAATTCTAAAATTCTGTAATTCTAGAATTCTAAAATTCTAAAATTCTGAAATTCTAGAATTCAAAAATGCTGTAATTCTAAAATTCTAAAATTCTGTAATTCTAAAATTCTGTAATTCTAAAATTCTAAAATTGTAAAATTTTAAAGTTCTGAAATTCTAAAATTCTAAAATTCTAAAATTTTAAAGTTCTGAAACTCTAAAATTCTAAAATACTTAAGTTCTGAAATTCGAAAATTCGAAAATGTTGAAGTTCTAAAATTCTAAAACTCTAAAATTAAAAAACGACTAACGCTCGCATGGCTTTCTCGGCCTCGAGTAGTCTCCTGGACGTCGCGAGGAGCAGCGCGATTGTCAGTTCGGAGGTGGCGTCGGTGAGCACGTCGGGCGTGTAGCCGACGCGAATTCCACGTGCTTTGATGGCTTTGACATCGAGATGATTAACGCCCACGGACATTGTGGCTATGACCTTGAGTTGCGGGCCCGCCGCGGCGAGAACCTCCTCGTCCATGACGTCGGTGAGCAGACAGTAGACGCCGTGGACACCGACAATTTTTTTCAGAAGCTCCGAGCGCGGTATCGGCGACAGACTGTTCCAGATTTCCAGATCGCATCTGCACGAACAAATCGGAAGTAATTATTGTCACGTGTTGCACTGCTCAGAAAAAAAAGAGTACATGGAATATACGTTACTTTTCGCGAAGCAATTCGAAACCATCGCTGGCGATGTCACCGCGGGTCACCAGAACTCTCGGGCGCGACATCGTGGCGAAGAATCGTCCGGGTTTCGCGGCTCCTCGACGGCAACTGGACAGCACACGTGCGCCCACAGTCACGGACAATTTGCACGGGAGGAACATCGTCGTCCACTTGACATCGTATCGCGAGTCTCCCACTTTTTAACCGTTCGCCCCTCTCTTTTTACACGCGCAATTGCTGCCGGCGGTCGGCAAGCTCGATCCCCTCGCGGGGCGCAAAGTCCGCCGTCGCGACGACGACGACGACGGATTAACCGACGAACCGCGGATACTTCGAATTTTCGCGGTTCTAAACAATTTCGCGGCAATAAAAAAAAATTCGGTTTTCGGTTTTCTTAACGAATTCATTATTTTCTTAACTTTAATTAAAACAATTTCGCGGCAATAAAAAAAATTAGCGAATTGTAAGAAAGTTTTTTTTATTCTGAATTCTCTCGTTTTTCGAGTAAAATACTTTTTTTTTCGTTATTACTAAATATTAGTCGTAGCTAATTGGAAACTGAGACAACAATCGACGGATTATTATTCTCGCGCTGCAGTCAAGAGTCGAAATTTTTCTCAGCAGCGAGGAAGGTGTTTCTCATGAGCATCGCGACGGTCATCGGCCCGACTCCACCGGGCACCGGCGTTATGTGTCCCGCGATCTTTCGCACCTCCTCGTAATCCACGTCGCCCACGATCTTCGTCTTTCCGCCGCCCGCGTCGACCCTCGTGATTCCCACGTCGATCACACAGGCGCCGGGCTTGATCATGTCCTTCGTCACCAGTCCGGGGACTCCGGTCGCCGAGACCAGAACGTCCGCCAGTTTCGCGAATTTTTTTATCTCGTCGGGCGGCGTGTGGATGTGACAAATCGTCGTCGTCATGTCCAGCGCTCCTGTTTGACCTGGAATCGCAGTAGCAAAAAAAAACCGTCAATCGTTTTGTTATTATGTTCAAAAATAAAATTCTAAAATTCTGAAATTTAATAATTCTAAAATTCTAAAATTTAATTATTCTAGCATTCTCACATTTAATAATTCTAAAATTCTAAAATTCTAAAATTCTAAAATTCTAAAATTCTAAAATTCTAAAATTCTAAAATTCTAAAACTTCTAAAATTCTCAAAATTAATAATTCTAAAATTCTCAAAATTAATAATTCTAAAATTCTCAAAATTAATAATTCTAAAATTCTCAAATTAAAAAATTCCAAAATCCTCAAATTTAATAATTCTTAAATTCTCAAATGGTGAACTAGTAACCTTGAGAGTTAGCGTGTAGCAGCAGAGCGATGGGCAAACCAACGTGCTTGGATCTCCCAATAATTACGGCGTTCTTTCCGACCGTCTCGACCCCCGATCTGACTATCAGTTCGCGCACGGCGAGGGCGGTGGCGGGCACGAAGCCCCGGCTGTCGGAGCACAGTTTCCCGAGATTCTCGAGATGAAAACCGTCGACGTCCTTCTCGGTGCTGACCGCGTGACAAGCCTCGCGCTCGTCGAGGCCGCGCGGCAGCGGCAGCTGCACGAGAACCCCGTCGACGCCGGGATCCCGGTTCAGCTTCTCGATCTGCGCTATCAGTTCGCTCTGCTTGACGCTATCGCTCAGCAGTATCGTTTGCCCGTCGATACCGGTCGATTTGGCGGCCTTTACCTTGCGTCCCACGTAGACCTCGCTCGCCGGATCGTTTCCCACGAGTATCGCCACCAGCTTGGGGCGACGTTTGCCCGAGGATACCCGAGCGTCCACGCGCTTCTTCACCTCCGCGCGGATCTCCTGGGCGATCGCCTTTCCGTCTATCAGGATCGCCTTACACCTGAAGAGAATAAAAAAAAATAAACAATTTTGGAATCGTGAAATTCTAAAATTCTAAAATTCTACAATTCTAAAATTCTAAAATTCTAAAATTCTAAAATTCTAAAATTCTAAAATTCTAAAATTCTAAAATTCTGAAATTCTAAAATTCTAGAATTCTAAAATTCTAAAATTCTAAAATTCTGAAATTCTAAAATTCTAAAATCCTAAAATTCTAAAATTTTAAGATTCTAAAATTCTAAAATTCTAAAATTCTAAAATTTCAAGATTTTAAATTCTAAAATTCCACATGACGATATACGTACAAAGTCGTCGATGTGTGGAGTCGGCAACCACAGTTGGCGCCAATTAGGCTCGCAATTCTGGTGGAGAACATCGCGTTCTAGGGAGTTTTTACAGCCGGTGAGACGCGCCCCGTTTGTGCCTTCTAAGGGGCAGCTTATCGCGGAGAATCGTCGATCGCGGGGCTCCAACAATCCTCAGTCCACGATAGTCGGTGATTGATCGTCAGGAATGCCGCGGAACGTGTACTCGTGCGACCCAAGTACGGCGCAAGACTGCTTTCTAAAGCCGCCCGCTAGACCCGCCGAGCGACCCCCCACGACTTTTCTACTAGTTTTATTATCGCGCTTTTTTTTGCGTAATTCGAACTATCCTATCTTTCGCTCGGAAAGGCTCGACTGACGCATTAATCTCCCATAACACGCGTCATCGTTGATATATTTTCGTACAGACGTAAAATATCACTTCCGCTCGCGATAAAAAAAATATTGCGTTATGGCTTTTTACATTTTTTTATTGGATGAAGAGTTTTTCTGCTACGATCGCTTTGAGCCGATACGCATCTAGGCTGGAAACAAAACAACCACTGGGCCGTTCGTAACCCCCAATCGCGCGGTGAAAGTCGCTCGACTTATCCGGCCGCTGTGCCGCAGCCTGCAACACCTGGCGGTACCTGACCGCCGTCATTTTCGCGACGCACGACGCGTCGATGTTTTGTTTTCCGATAGACGGTAGAACGGAACGACGAATCCATAATTCAATGCGCGCGAGATTACGCAATGAGAGCGCACCGAGTGATTTACGAGAGACACGGGAGATTGCAAAGTGACCGGAAATTTCACGTCGCCGTTCTCGGTGATGTCAAATTACCGGTCATCTTACCGCTCCGTCGCCCACGAGAGCGGCGGACACGAACGTCACGCTTGCGTCATTCAAAAACACCGGTGTGAGCAATCGCACGTTCGGCCGTAAAATCGTCTCGTGACAAAGATGAAATAATCAATTAGGCGTAGATCGCGATTCCCCGAGGCCCGAAAATCAAGGTGAGTCATTTGTCACACCGTAAACCCGAAAGTTCTCGTATTTTCGTTAACCTAACCTCAAAAAAAAAAAATCGTAAAACTCGAAAAACCGCTTCAAGCGCGACAAAAACACGCATCGTCGATCACGACCGACGAGCGGGGACTCGATTCTCACGTCTCTCCGTCTCTCGTTTTTCAGAATCCGCCACAGCTTCGGAAATAAAAATTGCCAATCCCAGCGGTCGCTGCCTCACAAAAAAAAATGTTGCGTCGATTCGAACTCGCGAAGCGAGCTCTGCTCGTCGGTCAGCGTCGCAACCAGAGCTCGCTGCGTCCCGCGACGATCGCAAAGTCTCTCGACCCGGAAAAATATCAGCCCGGCGACGTTTCGCACGGTTTCGTCGTCGACGAGGTTTCCAGGATCGATGAGATGCACCTGGACGCTGTTCGTCTGACTCACACCTCCACAGGCGCTCGTTACCTGCACCTTCGTCGCGACGACAGCAACAACGTCTTCTCCATAAACTTTCGCACCATCCCCAGAGACTCGACGGGTCTGCCGCACGTCCTGGAGCACACGGTGCTCTGCGGCTCGGAGCGTTATCCCTGCCGCGATCCCTTCTTCAAGATGCTCCGTCGTTCCCTGGCGACTTTCCTCAACGCCATGACCGGCCCCGACTACACTCTCTACCCTCTTTCGACGCAAAACCCCAAAGACCTGCGAAACCTTCAATCCGTCTACCTGGACACCGTCTTCCGTCCCTCTCTACGGGAGCTCGACTTTCGCCAGGAGGGCTGGCGCCTCGAACACTCGGACGTCAACGACCCGACGTCCCCGATCATCTTCAAGGGCGTCGTCTTCAACGAGATGAAGGGCGTCTTCAACGAGAACCAGGCGATATTCGCGGAGCATCTGCTCAACAGTTTGCTACCCAGCGACACCTACGCCTTTTGCTCGGGCGGCGATCCCCTCGTCATCCCCCAGATGACCCACGAGGCGCTCGTGAATTTTCACGCCAAGCACTACCACCCCTCGAACGGTCGTTTCTTCTCCTACGGAAATTTCCCTCTGGAGGATCATCTGAAATACGTGGACGAGAATTATCTCCAGCGTTACTCGCGAACTGACCCGAGCGCGACGCTCGTACCGCCGGAAAAGCGTTGGGAGTCACCGCGACGCGAGCACATCGAGTGCCGACCGGACCCGATGGCCGCGGACGCCTCGCGGCAGAGCTCGATCGCCTTCGGTCAGCTCTGCAGCGACATCAAGGACGTGCAAAAATGCTTCGAGCTCGGCGTGCTCGCGGAGCTTCTGGTTAAAGGCCCGAATTCCGCGTTCTACAAGAGCCTCGTGGAGTCGGGCTTGAGCACCGGTTTCGGGCCCTACACGGGATTCGAGGCGCAGACCCGCGACACGATGTTCGTGGTGAATCTGCAAGGCGTTCGCGCCGAGGATTTCGAGAAAATCGCGAAAATCTACGACGAGACCCTCGAGCGGGTGATCGTCGAGGGTTTCACCAAGGATCACGTCGAGGCGATTCTCCACGGCGTCGAGCTGAGCACGAAGCATCAGACTTCGAACTTCGGCCTCGGGTTGCTTTTCCGCGTTACCGCGCTTTGGAATCACGACGGCGACATTCTAAGGTCGATGAGGATCAACGAGGCGGTGAAAAAATTGAACGAGAGTCTCGAGGCTGATCCGAAGTATCTCAACAAACTCGCGGAGACGTTTTTGCTGAAGAATCGTCATCGACTCACCCTGACGATGTCGCCCGACGAGGGTTACGATAAAAAGCAGAGCGAGGCGGAGCAGCGACTTTTGGCAGCGAAATTGGAGGCTTTGAGCGAGGAGGAGAGGAAAAAAATTTACGACGACGGTCAAGCGCTGCTGGCGGACCAGTCGAAGGCGGAGAAGGAAGTTCTGCCGACTCTGGAGATCGAGGATCTCAAGGCCGACGTCGAGAGATACGAGACCGAGAATTTCGTCGCTTCCGGCGTTCCCGTTCAGCTCTCGGTTCAACCGACCAACGGAGTTTCCTATTACCGAGGAATTCTCAGCACTCGGGACCTCGACGAGGAGCTGAAGAAACTTCTGCCGGTTTTTAACCGCGTGATCGCGAAGATGGGAACGACGAGCAACGACTACAGGAGCTTCGATCGTCTCTGCGAGCTGAAAACCGGCGGTCTGTCGTTCTCGACCCACGTGGGCGACACCAAAGGCAACGTGAATCGTTACGAGGAGGGAATAATGCTTTCGTCCTACTGTCTCGACAAGAACGCCGCGGATATGTGGAAACTTTGGGAGGAACTCTTCAATGAATCTCAGCTGGAGGACGCGAAACGCTTCGAGAATCTCGTCAAGCAGACCGCCGGCGATTTGGTCAACGGAATCGCGTATTCGGGCCACGTTTACGCGATGAGCACGGCGAAGAGTCTCGTCTCGGCGTCCGCGGGACTGCGGGAGAGTCTTTCAGGCCTGGAATACGTCGAGAGGATGAAGAGAATCGCGCAAACGAAAGATTTCACCGCGATACTCGAGAAAATTCGCGAGATCAGGGAGCAAGTGCTTCACAAGGGTCACCTGCGATCGGCAATGAATCTTTCGCCGGAAAATCGGCACGAGATCGTCGCGGGGATGGAGAATTTTTACGGAAAGCTGCGAGGCAAAACCGGCGAGTCGATGCTGATCACGAACGGGAAAATCGGCGGGGAGAATGACGAGACCGGCGTTCACTACGTCATGCCGTACACCGTGAATTACTGCGCGAAATCGGTTCTCACGGTTCCCTACACGAATCCCGAATACGCGGTTTTGCGGATTCTCGCGAAACTCGTGACGAATCTTTATCTGTTCACGGAGCTGCGGGAGAAAGGCGGGGCTTATGGAGCCGGTGCGAGTCTCTCGTCCGAGGGCGCCTTCACTTTTTACTCGTACAGAGATCCCGGATCGACGGCGAGTTTCGACGTGTTCGACGGGACGTACGATTTTTTCAACCGATACCCGCTGCCCGAGATCGACATCGACGAGGCGAAACTCGGGGTTTTCCAGCAGATCGACGCCCCGGTGGCGCCGGCTAGTCGGGGAATGGCGCTCTTCGTTCACGGCCTCACCGACGACGACGTTCAGGAGCAGCGACTGAGGCTCAAGGCCGTGACGAAGCAGCAGATTCTCGAGGTCGTGGAGAAGTACCTGAAGCCCGGACAGAGGGGGCTGAAAATTGGGAGAGCGATTTTGGGCCCGGCGAACGAGGAGCTGAGGGAGAGAAAAGAGCAGGGGTGGTCGGTGCGCGAGCAGGACGAGAGCCAGGATGGAAAATAATATATATTTTTTTTTTCTTGTTAAAAATTGTATACGAGGACGTGTAAATGTTTGGTTAATAAAAAACGAGACGTAAAAAATCCCGATGATCATTGAGAATTTTTTTTTTTGCTCGCGTGCGATTTGATCTAGAAGTTTGCGTCTTTGGAATGCAACGAAATTCAAAAAAAAAAAATTAATTCTAATTAATCCAAATAATGAAATTAGGTATAAAAAGTCATATTAATTAGTTCCTAAAATGACTTTTTATACCTAATTTCGTCATTTGGGTTAATTAGAATTAATTTTTTTTCTGAATTTCGTTGCATTTCAACGATGCAAACTTCAACATCATTTTCTATCCGTCTTTACGTATTCGGTGCATTTTTTACGCAGATGTCTGACGACAACGTGGAGGAAACGACTTTTTTTCTCGAGGCTCTGGATCTGCTTCACGAGACTCAGTGGCTGTACAAATTTCCGGTCACGGAGATTCTTGCGAAGAATCTGTTGGACGAGTTTCCTCGAGGATGGCTTACGACACTGAAGGCGCTGAGCAACGAGGAACTCAACGAACTGGTCGTCAATAAAGTAACGAAGGTTCGCACCGACGATTCGCGATATCGCGACAATTGTGGTACAATGAAAATCTGGGAATTCGTGATGAAAATGCGATATCTGTTTTTTTTTTCTTTAAGCGCGATTGGCCGGAGTCTCTTTTGTCGTTCGTCGAAAGATGCGAAAGTCTGGACCGACTGCCGCGAATTTTGGAGCGCGAGGCGAAAGAACTACCGTTCTATTTTCGCATAGGAATGAGCGAGAAAAAGCAACACGAAATCGCGCGTCTCGCCAATTTGGTTCACTCGCAGTGCGAGGTGGAAAGAATCGACACGATAGTCGATCTCGGCTCGGGCCTGGTGATTATAATTAATTCATCGAACGACCAAAAAATATTGATTGACGTTGCAAATTATTTCTCACAAACTAAACGAACTTAAAAAAAAATTGATTGACGTTAAAAATTATTTCTTACAAACTAAACGAACGACAAAAAAAATTGATTGACGTTGAAAATTATTCCTTACAAACTAAACGAACGACAAAAAAATGATTGACGTTGAAAATTATTTCTTACAAACTAAACGAACGACAAAAAAATGATTGACGTTGAAAATTATTTCTTACAAACTAAACGAACGACAAAAAAATGATTGACGTTGAAAATTATTCCTTACAAACTAAACGAACGACAAAAAAATGATTGACGTTGAAAATAAATTTCTTGCACACTATTTTAGGGCTACGTATGTCAGCTGCTGAATTTCTGGTACGGCTACCGCGTTTTGGGCTTCGAGTCGAACGACAAAAATGTGGAAACGGCCGAAAAAAGAAAGAAAAGATACCCCGTGTCTTCGGATCGCGTTCGATACGTCTGCGCGAAAATCGATCTGATGTCTTCGGACGAGGTGGAAAATTATCTGAGCGCCGCGTTCGGCGGTGAAAAGCGAAAATTTTGCCTGATCGGACTTCACGCCTGTGCGGATCTCGGGGTGGACGCTTGCAGACTGTTCGACAAAATTTCCTCGGCGAAAATTCTCGTTCTACTTTCTTGCTGCTATCACAAGCTGAAGATAAACGACGACGACACAGGTTTTTCCAATTTTCCAGTTTCTCAAACACTGAGAAACATCGTCGACTCGTCGCCGCGCGATTACCGTGAAATTTTGCGACGTCCTTTTTTGAGACTCGCCTGCCAGGAGCCCGCGGACCGATGGATCGACATGAGCGAGGAATCGCATCGTCGCCACTCGTTTCACGTTCTGGCTCGAGCGGTTCTCGAGCTGTTCGCCCAGAAACGTAAACACCCGTTTTCTTAAAAATGGTTTTAACGAAATTAAAAACAACAGAATATTAATGAATGCAACTCATTATACCGGCTATAAAAAATTATTACGACAAAATAACATTGTTTCATTTTTATGGAATTAATATTTTGTTCAATATATATTATAAAATAATATTTAATTATTATATTTTAAATAATATTTTGAATTCAAATATTATTACAAAATATATAATAATATTTTTATTCAATTTTATGGAATTAATATTTTGTTTTTAATTTCGTTGCATTGCAAACAATGAAAACTTCAACGTCACGAAAACGTAAAAAAATATATTGTTGCAGATTCGATAGCCCTGTGGAAGCGAGTTCAAAAAGCCACGAGAAAAACTCAGTGCGCGAGTTTCGAGACTTATCTCGAGGACGCTTTTCTGCGCTACGACTTTCTTCAAGACGGAAAATCGCTCGAGGCAGCGTCGATTCGCGAGGAAATCTCGTCAACGTGGCAAGAACACTCGGCTAAATCCGAGGTGGCGGAAATTTACACGGGGCTTCAGCTGATGCTGCAGAGTCCTGCGGAATCGCTGGTGCTGATCGATCGCCGCGTTTGGCTCAGGGAAATGGGCTACGAGAGCGAAATAATTCCAGTCACGAGTCGAATTCTCTCGCCTCGATCGCACGCGATCGTCGCGAGAAAGAGCGCGAGATAAACGCCGAATATCCGTCTGAGACAAAAATTCGATAAATATATTCACAGGTTAAAAAAGAAATCTTAATTACAGCCAACAGAAATCTTAATTACATTACAACGTTTCGTTAAATCTAAGAGTAGGTACTTTCGGACGACGTGAAACGGCGGTCTTACCGCCCGTAAGGATGAATCTGCGAGGCGGCCTTTATGTTCGTCTTTATCGCGCTCGGAGCTTTGCCCATTTGACCCACTGAAAATAAGAAAAAAAGAAAAAAATTAACGTTGAAACCAGAGATTCGATTGCGGAGATTTAAGACATTTTTCGTCTTTTTTAAAATGCATTTATTTAGTGGTAACCGATTCGTTACAATTAAATAAATTATTTAATTTATTTAATTGTAATTAAAAAAATTAAAAGGGAAAATAAATTAAAGCAAAGCTTTATTATTTAGGGCGGACTTTAATTAAGGGGGCTGGGACAAACAGACAGACAAACAACTTTCCAAAATGTATATAAGATTCGTTACAATTAAATAAATAAATAAAAATTTTGCAAGGTTCTCACTTTGTGGATTTCCGAGCGGTCCTTGACCTCCGGCGCCAGGTTGGCTGCCCGGCCGTCCGACCATCATTCCAGCCGGTCCGGGACTCACGCCGGACGGGCCCATCGACACGGGGTCCGACTGCGAAGAATTCATAATTTATTATATTTTATTTAAAAAAATTGTGATTTTTTCGTTTTTTTTTAATTTAATTTTCGATTGTGTAAAAAAAAGGATTACTTTGAGGCCACTGCCCATTCCCACAGCAGCGACAAGAACGTTGGTGTCGGCGGTGCTGCTGGTCTGCGCCTGAGCGGCTCGGGCGCCGGCCTCGCTTTCCCATTCCTCGCGCGCCTTGTTCGCGATGTCCCACACGTGATTTATCACTTTCGTGTACTGCGCCACTTGTTTCTGCAATATCGAGCGGTGATTTTGCAAGCGAATTTCAGCGGCGCCGCGGGAGACAGAAAGAGAGAGAGAGATGGAGAGAGAAAAACTAAAGTATCGAGTAAGCTCAATGACCGATTTTTTTTTTTTTTTTTTTTTTTCATCAATACTTTCAGTTTTGGAAGCCGAAACTGTGGTTTTTCTTCTTTTAGGTAGTTAGCTTACATTGCAGTCCTTGTCGTCGGTACAGTCAGCGTAACAGGAGGACAAATATACAATTTTACTACCTGCTCACTTTCGCGATTGGTGATAGTAGATTTCTTTTAAGGAAAAATGGCACATATCATTTTTATTTTTGCTTTATCCAATATAAGTAAAAAAAAATAAGCACACAAATAGAGTGTTTGAGTGATCAAGAAATGAAAAAATTCGTACAATTTATGTCGCCCACAAATTTTCATCAAAGAGAGAAAAAAATTCTCATTCAATTCCGGCTACAAAAGATCCGCGAAAGGTGCCGTTTTTCCTTGAAAAATTCTTGCAAGCAACGATATACCAACAGCTGCAACGGAGGCAACGAAGACTTACGTGGGAGGCGTCGTAGCTGAGATTTGCAGCTTTAATCTCGAGCTGAACCATTTTCTGCTCGGCCTGCGGCTCGGGCTTCGTTCGCAGATAATCGGGCACGAGATCGTGAGCGAAAGTCGAAATTCTACCTTCGGTCATACGCATGAGATCCTCGTCCTTCTCGGGGCTGAGGAGGAGCGGCAGGACGGTCAGACTCCGGAGATTCGGGGCTTTGTCGTGGGCGAGAATTTTCGAGAGGCTCGTCAGCTGCGAAACAGACGAGACAATGACGACGATAACAAAGTTGGGCATTTTTTTTCATGATGTTGAAGTTTGCATCGTTGAAATGCATCGAAATTCAGAAAAAATTTAATTCTATTTAACCCAAATAATGAAATTAAATAATGAATAAATTCTATTTAACCAAGTAATAAAAAAAATAAAAAAATAAAAAAAATTAATTTTGATTTTTTATTATTTGGGTTAAATAGAATTAATTTTTTTCTGAACCTCGTTGCATTCCAACGATGCAAACTTCAACATCGTATTTTTTTTTCGAGCCCCGAATTCCAGTTGAATTCGGGAAACAAAAATATCGACACTCACGTGACCGGCGATGAGGGCGAAATTGTCGAGGAAACTCGGCCAATTGAGAGTCTCGTATTCGTGCTCGAGCTTGAATATCATCGAGGCTATCGACGATTTCAGGTCGTTGACCCGCATTATTATAGCCTCGAGGGCGGAATCGAGTTGCTTCTCCTCGCGTTGCATCTTCGAGGCTTCCGGGCGCTGCACCGACTCTCTCTCTGTTTATTTACGTTGAATAAAAAAATATTGATACTCAGGAACGGATGCTACTCCTGCCGGGGTGGCTGACCGTCACCAACTGTCACCGATCGGCGCGCGGCACTGACTGGATACTTACTTCCTCCAAAACTCCTCCGAACCCACGAGCGGCGACGAGGTTATTGCGTGCTCTTCTTCTTTTATTTTCATCTATTTTTTCTCTTTTTCCTTTTTTTCTATCCTTCTCCGTAAGACCGTGCACCAGCCAAAGTCACGTGACTCGGCAGCTTGCGGCATCTGCCGACGCGGTTTCGCGGCTCTCACTCCATATTCCCCCAGATTCCCTACCTCTGTGTATATATTTTTCCTAGGGACATTGGGTCTTCCTCCATGCTCACGTCAGTCATATGACCGGCTGATTTACCGGCCGATCGTTTCGCTGCAATCCTCAAAAAGAGGTTAAGGCGAGGCGAAACCACCGTGAGTGCGAGAGAGATGGAAATTAATTTTCGGACCAACAATTCACGGAAACTAGACACATACCAGGAAAAATAAATGTTTTACACCAACCAGAATCGAAAGAGGAATGGTGTAAAACTTTTTTTTTCTCCGGAAACGTTGGGCATCGTCGGAATAATGGGTTACAGTTTTTATTACCGACTGAGTAGGTGTCACCTCGCCTTAACGGACGACCAGTTATATCGAAGCAGCGGGGCGCATCGATCGAGTCGAACCGCGCAAGCGCGAGCCGCTCGCACTGCGTCACGCGCACGCGCAACCGACGGTGGTACAGTACGCGACGACGCGCGTCTTCGCGATACACGTGTTTTTCCCCACGCTCTTCTCGTCAATCCTGTCGCGCGTTCTTACAGTGCAAAAGGATTTGAAGAAATCACGCGACAACCATGAGGAGACTCTCGGAGGAACGAACGAAACTGGTGTTCGAAAAATTAGCAAAATAGTGAGTAACCGGCGTACTTGAACTCGAAATAATTTCGAGGTTACGTTGTCACCGCATTGTTTATATCGCGTAACGCGGCAAAAAATGTTGAATGCCTCGTAATTATTGTCTCTCGTGTTCTTCAAGCATCGGCGACAACGTAAAAGTACTGGTCGACCGTCCCGATGGAATTTACTGCTTTCGGGAGAAGAAGGATCGCGTCTATTATGTCTCGGAGAAGATACTCGCTCTCGCGAGCACAGTCGCTCCCGATCATCTGATGAGCTTTGGCACTTGTTTTGGTAAATTCACAAAATCTGGGAAATTCAGGCTTCACATAACCGCTCTCCACTACTTGGCACCTTACGCACAGGTCAGCAATATTATTACTCTTTAACGACTTTTCAATCGCTCGCCTCTGTGTCGCCGATGTGTGATTGAACAATGTTTTTTCTTCCCTCGCTGCAGTACAAAGTTTGGCTGAAACCATCGGCGGAGCAGCAATTTGTGTACGGCCACCATGTGGCGAAAGCGGGTCTTGGCAGAATAACGGACAATACTCCGCAGTATCAAGGCGTAGTGGTCTACTCGATGAACGACATTCCACTGGTGAGTTTGTACAAAAATTCTTATTTCATATTCGTGGTAAAGAGAAGGACCGTCCGTTATGAAAGATTTGGGTGTCGCAGGGTTTTGGAGTAGCAGCCAAGAGCACAGCAGACTGCAAGCACGCCGACCCAATGTCCACAATTTGCTTTCATCAGGCCGACATAGGGGAGTACATTAGATCGGAAGACACTCTGCTTTAGAATAGACTTTTAGATTTTAAAGAGGCCAAACGGGGGGAATCCTTCGATCTGTAAATAAGTCAAATAAAACATTTCCTTATACAGGTTTATTTTAAAAAATAAAAAAATAACACACGTGTTTTGCAGGGTGTTAAACGAAAAGAAAAACTCACTATTGTTAGAATATCAATGGGACAATGTTTAATTAATTTTCTCGTAGGCCAAGCTAATCTCTGACCAGTCACACGTTACACAAGATTCAATCGTTCGACAATCGACAACGAACGCTCCGTCACAATCGTTCCAACAATTACATAACATTATGTACGACAGAAATTTATGTACAAACGCCTACACGGTAAAAAACGTATCAAAAAATAACGCGATACCCGAAATCGGGGATCTCGACGATAACTTTGATAAACTTTGAGCAAATAACAGTACCAATCTTTCTATCTTACATATTACCCATATTACCCATACCCAACTCGTGTAAATCTATTTCAGCTGCATTTTTTTCCCGTAGTATCTTTCCGGTTTCATTCTTCTTTCACAGTCTCGTTCGGTCGCGCGCTCGCGCGGCACCCTCTTCTCTCGTATTTTTCCTTCGGGCGAATTCCCAATCAACACAGATCGTTCGGATGTGCATTTCTCGGATGGCTTTCCCCGAAAATCGCCATCTCGTGCCACATGGATCGACCGACTAGAAAAATATTTCCGAACGACTGAAACTCCGTCGGCTCAGTCGTTAACTCGTTAAAGTTGTGCCGCCATCGTGATCGAATTGCCAAAGTTGGTCGGCTGTGTCGGAGGAACACGAGCTCGCGAACACGTCGCCCGAGCTTTTTACTCCAGTTGCGTCGAGACAGAGTCCCGTCGCCACGTGAACGATTTTGCCCTTCTGCAAAACATTTCGGGGGGTAATTTATTTATTTTATTTATTTACTTATTTATAATAAACGAGACAAGCCCTTGAAAATCATACAAAAATTGTCAGAAGAGTATGCAAAAGGAAGAAGCGTACAAAAGAAACAAAAACGTCAATTACAAAAGCAAAACAAAAGAAAATCAATCAATGGAATACAGGCTCAATAAGCAAGACAAAATTGTGCACGGAACAGTAATATCGAAACAGTTGAAATTGCCAAGTCATATATATATATAATTTTTTTTCTTTCCTCTTTACTTGGATTACATTGTAGAAAAAGATAGGAAAATCGATAAAAGTACCAACCTCCGTCAAAATCCACTCTTTATCGGCCCCGTGATCTTGACACTCCACCATACGAACTTTGGGACGCGGACCATCGTTATTCTGAATATTGACAGTCGCGCAGACTTCGTCCCTTCTCAATTCGCCGGTGTTGCTCAACGAGAAGAGCTGCAAAGAGTAATAGTCAATATATCGCGGATGTTTCGCACGATCGACGTTCAACGATGCGTCAATGAAATTCGTGTTGCTCACTTGACTGGGAAACAGCTCCGCGTGGCAACCGTAAATTCCGAGATCGTAAGGGTTGTCCTCGTTCCTCTGCAAATTGTCGAGGCACAAGTTTCGACTTTTGAGCTTGGCGCGACCGTAGGCAATCACGTTCTCGTCGGGGATAAATTTTTCCGGATAAACGTTCTCCAAGTACCACTTGAAACTCTTGCATTTTAGCCTCTCGCGAAGCTCGATTCTCTCGCTCAGATCGCCGATCGTTTCTTTATTCAACTGCGAAAAAAAACAATGATGTCTTGATAAATCAAAGTTCGATAGACACGAGGCAGCTGCAACGAAATTAGACCGATTGATCACCTTAAATTCGTTCCTATGCAGTAAAAAAAGCCTTTTGTATTCGTCCATCCAGACGTAAACGAGTCTCGCGGTGTTAATTCCGTGAGTGTCTTTGTCATTTGGAAATTTGTACGGATGGAAATTGCGGAATATGTGACCAACTCGGGAGCACGGTATCGTCTCGAGGGAGCCACCGCACTGCCAGATCTTTTGCGAAACAAACGTGAACGATTAAAAAAAACGAAAAAAATAAAAAAATAAAAAAGAGCCTATAAAGTGCCTGAAATATGTGCGGATAATTGGTTAAGTGACTGACTCTGAAAGACATCTCGAGATTCTCGCCTCCCCAGCCGTCCATTCGATCGTCGTAACTTCCAACTTCCCAAAAGTATTTTCGATCGATGGCGAACAAACCGCCGGCCATCGTCGGCGAGTTTATCGGTGATATTCTCGTAGCGCGCGATTTCAATTCTTTCTCCTGTATATTTATCCACGCGAAGTGGCCCGACCAGGTGAAACCACCGACTTGGAAGAAACTCGGATCGTTGTCGTGACTGTACTCGAGAGTTTCGTCGGATATGTTGTCGATTATGGGCATCAATACGGCGTTTCGTTTTTCCTTTATTCGTTGCAGAAGAGGCTCGAGCCTGACAAATGTTGAGTAACGATTATTCGAGAAATTATATGAAATGAATCAAACAACCGAACGGTTTTGTATTATGTCAATTGGTTTTCTAATGATTTTCAATATTTCATTTTACGTACCACTCCACGATGACCTCGCAATGCGCATCGAGAAAAACCAAAACTTGTCCGGTCGCGGCTCTCGCCCCGCGTAATCGAGCTCTTATCAGACCGAGACGTTTGCTCAATCGAATTATTTTGACTTTCTTGGGAAAGCGCGTCTCCACGTAGTAATCCAGTCTTCCCTTCAGCTCCTCTGAGATATCATACGTTTTTTGTCATTTTTTTTTACCGACCAAGAGAAGAGTATGTGATCTAAAAAAAATCGTCGAATCGACACTCAACCCTCGTCGCTGTGATCATCCACCAGAATAATTTCCTTGAGAAGATTCTCCGGCGAACCGTCCAAAACGCTTCTCACCGTTCTCAGAAGAACGCTCCACGGCTCGTTGTAAAAAATTATTATAACGCTGGCGCTCGGCAATTCGGAATCGTACGTCACCCCCGCACATCTGACATGGAAAAAAAACAGAGCGAAAGTGTGTCAAATTGGTTGGATAAATTCTTTCTCAAAGAGAACAAAAGGAAGAAGAAAAAAAGTCAAAAGTAAAAGAGACGATTCTAGCTACGCACAGAGGATCTCTGACGTCGGGAAGTTTCCTGTTGATTGGCATCTTGTCGGAGAGGACAACGTTCATTGCCTTTGTCTTAAGCACCTCCTTCGCCCTTTCCGCATCTTTTCCATAGAGTTTTCCAGGCTTGCCGTAGTGGCCCAGACTCTGAATGACGCTGTGATCCCATCGAAAGATCCACTTCTCATACCTAGAAAAAAAAAAAAATGTTATCCCTTTGATCCAGAAATCGAGGAGCTCCAACGGTGTAAGTCAATATGATAGAATATCCTATATTTTTTTCTATGTGAATGACGCTGTGATCCCATCGAAAGATCCACTTCTCGTACCTAGAAAAAAAAAAATGTTATCCCTTCGATCCAGAAATCGAGGAGCTCCAACGGTGTAAGTCAATATAATAGAATATCCTATTTTTTTTCTATGAATTCCCGCAACTTTTTGTCATTATCTCTTGACACATTCATTAGAAACATTTTGGAGCCACCTGAAAGAGGAAGCAATCACAATAATGAAACCAACTACTCACTCGTCTCTCAGCTCGCTGTCTTGAATCGCCCGTCGACCGACGTCGAGCCCGTCGGTGTTTCTCGTCGCCCCGTGAGCGTGAACAACAGAGGCACCGTTGTCGAACGCAAAGCTGTCCGGAAGTCGCATAATCCGTCTGGCTATAAACAGCAGTCCGATCACGTAGATCATGCATATCGTGAGTTTCACAATCAGTCTGCGGCGGCCGACGATCATTTTAACGATTCTCGTTCATAATTCGAACGTCGCCGTGATTGATCGGAAAAACAACAGCTGTCGCCCGCCCGCCGCGTGCGTTCGACAACCAACCACGAGAGCAGCCACGAGTTTCCCCGTCGCGTCCAATCCGACCGCTTGATTTTTAGCACCTGTTCGAGACGGCAGCCGCGATAAGGTGCCGCCGCCGCCGCTGCTCGTGCGGTTTGTTGAAGCAATTTGTTTTTATCGAGCGCGATTACAGCGACTCTTCGCGATTCTTCATTGATTCCAATACTTCCCTAGCAACGCTCCCCGTTCTTGCTTGTTATTTATTTTTCCCGAACCTTCATTTCTCCCAAATGTGACTGCTCGATATGTACTCAATTCTTTCACAATAAATATATCGCCCTATTAATCATACATCCTACGTGGAAATCTTTTGCGGCTGCCTGATTCCAACACGGTTTTCACGGATCACGCGCGGAAACTCGAGTTACGGGCGAATCGCGCGGAACGACTTCCACGATGCACGCTGCACTCGCTACATATTCCGATAACAAGTAATGCGAACACGTCACCGCGGATTTATCGGCAAACAGCCTGCATAGCCACCGAAACAACGCGTGAGCTTCCCGACTCGCGTTTCTTTGAGGTTATCTCTCGTGCGAAAGTTCGTCAAAATTCTTTCCCCCATTCCCCCTAGTTTTTTCGATGAAAATCTCCGGTTATCGCGGCATTCGACGCCCGCGGCTCTCGCGGCTGCACATGCAGCTCAGTCAAGCCAAGTTGTATGCACGTTTGTAACCTTCATCTCCGCGTTATTATATATTTCGGTTCCTCCGTTTCGCGGAAATAACGAGAATCGGAATAATTTTACGTATTTCATTAATTTATTCGCATATCGTTGAATCGTTGTGATAAAAAAATATATCGCGCGTTGACGTTCGCAACTGTAATGTGGGTGGTTGCCCTAACAATCTCGTGGACTGTCAAATTGTCGGGAAAAAACAGACCGAGTCGTTTTTGCAGCGAATTCGACGCTCGAGAATTTGTCGGATTGACTGTCAGAGCGACGGGGAAAAAATGGGTACGTCGTTTTGACCGTCGACACCACAAAATTCGACCGTCGAATTCACTACAATAACGACTCGGTCATTTCTTCCGTCGTTTTGACGTCATAGGGTGGACGTACCATTTGTGGCCACTGTACCATTAGTGGCCATGCAAAAATATATATATTAATTCACCATTATTTCAATCTATTCAAATGACTAAATGAGATTATTTAGCATGAATCGAAGCAAACTTTACATTGAATATGCAATGCTTAAAATTACCTCATTGTATCACAAATTACGTTCAAAGTCGTTTGCCACCTTTTGTGGCCATCACCGACATTTACATGCAACTGTACCATTAGTGGCCGTGCAAAAATTATATATATTAATTCACCATTATTTCAATCTATTCAAATGACTAAATGAGATTATTTAACATGAATCGAAGCAAACTTTACATTGAATATGCAATGCTTAAAATTACCTCATTGTATCACAAATTACGTTCAAAGTCGTTTGCCACCTTTTGCGGCCATCACCGACATTTACATGCAATAGGTATGGCCACAAATGGATCAAATTGATGGCCACACACGGTACTTGTACCCTATCCGAACGTCACCGAGACTGCCAGGGTGATATATCGTAGCCAACCGCGGCGGCAGGCGTCAAACGTCGACGGTCAGGGCGGCCGCCTGCTTTTTCTCGTCAATGTCCCTCGCGGTGGTCCCGCCGCCGCCGTTGCCGCTCGCTCGACTCGCGAAAAACTGCTCAATCTCCTTGAAGCTCTTGCCGAGAGTCTCGGGAAGAAAGAGATAAACGACGGCGGTGCCGACGAGCGACGTGACGCTGAAGAAGAAGAAGACGTTGCGCGGTCCGAGGGCGTCGAGCGCGAACGGATAACTCTTGATGACGCCGAACATGGCGAGATACGCGAACGATATCATGATCCCTCCGCCAACGCCGCGAAAGGATATCGGAAGCAATTCGCCGATGAGGGTCCAGGGAATGACGACGAAGCCGAGGGTGCTCGTGCAGACGTAGAAGAGAACGACGACGAGGAGCATCCACTTGTGACGAGCCATCGAGGAGTCGGCGAAGCCCTCGCAGAAGAGAGTCAGGTGGATGAACATGGCGGAGAAGAACATGGCGAAGGACATTCCGAGGCCGCTGGCGATGCAGAGGCTCCGGCGGCCGACGGTGCGGCTCAGGAATGCCGTGAGGATGCTCATGAAAAATCGTATCACGCCGAGAAGCACGAGAGCCCCGTACTCGTCGAGGCCACCGCCGAACGAACCGCCGATCTCACGGAATACCGATATGGCGTAGAATATCACCACGTAGGCGCCTGATAATTGTTGCATCAGGAGAATGACCGCGAGGAGGAGCATCGGCTTGTAGACGAGAGGACGTCGGGCCTCGCGCAGGTAGTCCCGCGGCGACGGCGACGGCGACGGCGTTGAGTCGCTTCGACTCGGGCGCGTCTTCTCACTCATCTCCTTTATTCGGCTGTACTCCTGCTCGTACATCTAAGACAGTGGATAAGCACAAAACAAGTGACCCGAGTGGATGTACGATTTTAACAGATACACTGTTAAAAATGTGGTGTTATAAAATCTACACCAAGACGGTGTCTATATAGGTCCACACCAATCACGGTGACAACGAGCGGTGTTGAGGGAGTGTGAAACACCGACTTGGTACCTCAAAAGTTCGGAACTGCCGTTTTTCGCGAATTACCAACGGATCGAAGCGAAAATTGAAATACAGACGCCAGTGATGTGAATCTCATTGATGAATTACTCGGAATTTCGATTTTCGAAAAAAACAATTACAGATCAATTACCCGCAGAGGGAATCTATAGTGAAAAATACGATTTTTATTTTATTTTTTTCAAATTTACGATAAAAACTGAGAAAAGTGACTGTTTTATTCACGAGATAATAAAAAATCACACACGATACGTGCATCAATGCCCTTAAAGCGAAACGTGTTACTATGTTTCGTCGGTAACACAGGAATAAATTTAACGAAACGGCTGGTGTCAATCATACACCGTAAAAAGTGTTACTATCAACACTGTAACAAGTGACACTAGGAGCAAGTCCACACCAGCAGCGTTTGACACCGTATATTTTTAACAGTGTATACGATATCACGAAATATTACCCATTTTCGCGGATTGAGCCAGCGGAGACTCCTCTCGGCGTTGGCGGTCCTCGCGGGATCTCGAAAACCCTGGCCGAAGCACGCGAGCCAGTAGGGACTCTCGGGAAGGGCGAAGAGCGCGAGGAATATGCAGAGGTTGAGAGCGAGAAAGAGCATGGCCATCCGTCGCCAGTCGAGGCAGAGCGCGAAGAGACAGGTGAGAAGAATTCCGAGGGAGACGAAGACGGAATTGAGACAGAGAAGCATGGCTCGCACACGGGGATGAGTTATCTCGATTACGTAGACGAGACCGACGCTCGTGAGACCCGCGGTCATTCCGGCGATTATACGGGCGGCGTAGATCGTCGACAGTGACTCCGAGACTATGAGAAGAATCCACGAGAGCATCGTGGGAATGCACAGACCGATGCACAGCCTCTTCCGACCGAATCTGTCCATCAGTGGGCCGGCGATGAGAGCGCCCGCCGGTAGAGTTATCGTCACCAGACTCGCTGCGAGAAAAATCCGAGAGAGAGTTAGTTGCCGCCGCCGCTGCCTGTTGGAAAGAACTGATAGAAACCGATAGAAATGGAGGAAATGCGCATAGGTATAGATAAGATTGTATCAGGATCTAAGCGGTTTTTGTTCATTTCTATCGGTTTCTATCAGTTATTTTCAACAGGGCTTCCTCGTTACCACCGCCGCGACTCGATGGATCGACCGACCTATCCACGATTCGTCGGCCTTGTCGATCGTCATCCCTCGATGCTCCTTATCCTCCTCCGCACCCGGCTCGTTACTCGGCCTCAAGCCACCGGTCAGCACCGTGCTGTAAGCCATGTTAACGCCGGCTTGTATGACGATGCAGTGCACTATGCAGCTCGCTACGATCTGAGAACAGAGCGGAGTAATTCGAGAGAGCGATAGAGAGAAAGAAGAAATAACGAGAAATAATGATGTTGAAGTTTGCATCGTTGCAAACTTCAACATCATTATTTCTCGATTAATTTAGAAAGATTAATTTAGAAAAAAAAAAAAAAAAAATTCTAATTAACCCAAATAATGAAATTCGGCATTAAAAGTCGTCATATCAATTAGTTCCTATAATGATTTTTTATACCTAATTTCATCATTTGGGTTAATAAGAGTTAATTTTTTTTCTTCTGAAGTTTTTTTTCGTTGCATTCCAACGATGCAAAATTCAACATCATGAGAAATAACGAAAACACACGACTCACCTGCCTCAGAGTGTCCGTCCACGTGGGCTCGCCGCATTTTCCCCTCCTCACTGTCTCCGGCCCAAAGTCACTGAAAAACAATTTTCTTACTCGCGTCAGCATAATTCTTTAAGTACTCGCGGACTACTCGCGTTGGCGCGCGCGCACGCGAGAGACCGCGGTGCACACGACACAGTCCGCGGAGCCGCGAGCCGCAAAATAAATCTGTTGGACGAAGCAGGGAGAGGCAATCGCCGAGCGCGTAGACGCGAACCGAGCAATGACGGGGAACTATAATATCGTTATAGTTTCCCGATGGAACGCGCGAATTCGCGTAACGCGGCGATTCGTCACCGCGGCGATCGACGCGAGACGACGACAATCAACGGAGATTCAATAATAGTAGGAGAGAGAGAGAGATAGATAATTTATTGCACTAGGACGAAAAGAGAGAGATAGATAGATAGATCGTTCATTGCACTAGAGAGAGAGAGAGGTCGCGCGCGACGCGCCGAGGCCCAGTCGCACTGTCGAACGCGCTCGCGTCGCGTGCTCCGGACTTAATGAGAAACAATATATAATAACGTTGGAAGTACGTGGAGCACGTGCTATCTCTCTAACGCATTGAAATTTCAAGGGCGACTCGCCGTTAGCACGTAGCCAACTATATATCAACAAAACCGCGTGATGACCTTCGTGGTCGAGACGTTCACGCGTCGCGAGTTGCAAACGGGGAAAAGCAATCCGCCGTCGCTAGTCGCGTTTCCCTCGCGATCTGCGTTGCTCTGTTCTTTTTCCTATCGTCTGTCGCGAACGAATCATTCGTCGCTCTGTTCTTTTTCCTATCGTCTGTCGTGAACGAATCATTCGTCGCTCTGTTCTTTTTCCTATCGTCTGTCGCGAACGAATCATTCGTTGCTCCGTTCTTTTTCCTATCGTCTGTCGCGAACGAATCATTCGTCGCTCTGTTCTTTTTCCTATCGTCTGTCGCGAACGAATCATTCGTCGCTCTGTTCTTTTTCCTATCGTCTGTCGCGAACGAATCATTCGTTGCTCTGTTCTTTTTCCTATCGTCTGTCGCGAACGAATCGCCTATTCACCTTGTTTCCTCCTTCTTTTGACTCAGTTTCGTTAGCTCCTCCTCCTCCTCCTCCTTCTTCGTCCCGACTTCTCCCTCGTCTTCGGTCATTCTCGGGAGAATAACTCCAAGCTGTCGCGTGACGTTGCGCGGTCCTCGAACGCCTTTGGCTGTCTAGCTTTGATTCTCCTATTCGCGTCCGTGTTGCACTTGGCTCTACTCGGCGTGGGATCAAGGTCGATGGCATTGAGGTTCACCTCAATGTGCTACTCGTGTGCATGAGCGGCGCTCGCGCCGCGGCGGTCAGTCTCCACGGCTCCCACGAGCCGCCGCTGCCGGCATTTCCTTCTTCCACTCGACGCTCAAAATCCAAACAGCGGCTCCTCCTCCTCGCCACTCCTATCGTCCTCCTCGTTTTTCCTCGCTGAAATCAAACGTTAGCGATTTTATTTCTTTTTTTCTTTTTTTTTCTTAATGTATCACGAAAATAAATGACGAAATAAATGACGTTTTTGTTTCTTTTGTACGCTTCTTTCTTTTGTATACTCTTCTGCCAATTTTTGTATGATTTTCAAGGGCTTGTCCCGTTTATTATAAATAAATAAATAAATAAATAAATAAATAAATAAATAAATGTTATTTCGGGTGAGTCGCGGATCGAGCTGCGCGCGACTGAGACACCGACAATAAGGTGAGACGAGTGGTAAATTTTCGGCTCACGGTCGACGACCTTTGAACTCGAGAAATTTGTGCCAAGTCATTTCCAACTATCGGAGAGCGGACGAGCGGTACCGTCAAACGATGTCCTCGATTCTCCTATCTCGCGCACGCGCGATAATTAAAATATCCGGGAAATGTGCGGAGAGAATAGCGGCATCATCGACGCTAAAAGCTCAAACTCGCGTTGACGAATCGCAAAAAATGCTATATTCTCATTGAAATTTCTTTCTCGCGCACGAATAAGGAAATAAATGAAAGCGATAATTAATGTATCCGGGAAATGTGCGGAGAGAAGCGGCATCATCGACGCTAAAAGCTCAAACTCGCGTTGACGAATCGCAAAAAAATGCTATATTCTCTCATTGAAATTTCTTCCTCGCGCACGAATAAGGAAATAAATAGAAGCGAAGATTCGATTGACGTTGGGATAACATCGAAGTGTCCCAAGAATCGCGCGACGATTCGAGTAAGTATTTGATTAACGTTGGGATAACATCGAAATTTCTTGTAATTTTTGTAATTTTTTTTTTTTGTTGTATTTTCTTGTAATTTCTTTTTTTTTGTAATTCTCTTATTTCGACTTCTTGTCTGCCATGTGTTATTGTTTTCAAAGGGCTTGTCTCGTCCATTGTAAAATAAATAAATAAATAAATAAATAAATTTAAAAAAATGTCCAAACAATCGCGCGACGATTCGAGCAAGTATATCAATCGAGTACCTCGTGTGACCCACGTGTGTCGCGCGACGCTCCCGTTCCGCAAGTAGTTCCGACTGTCGGTGGACGTATATAGCTGTTGTGGGGTTAAACGCGGCGGCAACGGCAGCGACACAGGTGGACACTCGACGACGGCGCCGCGGTGCATCGAGGGGCGATCGGGGAATAACGGAGCTCGAGAGGCGCGTGTCCTAGCCGCAGCCGGCAGCGTAACCTCTGTGCGGCGGTGGATACCTGCGTTGACTGCCGCGCACCAGACGATCGGTACAATCCTTCGTCCCTCCGTTCGTCGCGAGCCGGCGGCGCTTTATCTTTTCCGTGGCTCAACGAAACATTCCCCCCGTTATCGTATTTTCCTTTCGTTATCAAGTGTCAATAATAATATCTCATTCCTACGTGTTTCACGCACGAATAATTACGTGCGTATCCCCGCGATCTTTTCTTCTTCGCACTCTTTCTTCCTGTTATCTCCAATCCTACCGCTTTTCTCAACCGTTGCCCCGAATTTTCCTCCCGGTATTTACCGTTATTTTCTAATCATGCTTTTAATTGCAAATTCTATTTTTATTGTCCTCGGAAATATTTATTTTCAAAATATCGACTTGTAAACTATACCATCGTTCTCAAGTCGCATATTCTACCCCCGAAAACACTGCTTATCAACCTATTTAAATTTTGAAAAAAAAAAAAATTTTTGCGAGATTTTTTTTGTCAGTAATCATAGATCCTGCTCCGGACCGAAAATCGCCAAAATCGATCTCGGAATTTATTTTTTTATTTTTTTTTTTTAATATCGACTTTTAACCTATACCATCGTTCTCAAGTCGCCTTATAAAGCTTTAAAAGGTTAGGGGCACCGCCGCACCCGTCGTCTTATGTCAAATTCGACATCAAACTGATTTTGTTTACACCGGACTTTTCTGGCAACCAATCACAGTTCGAATAGTTTGTCAACAATGTTTTCCGTTACTCATGAACTTTTTTAAAAGAGGGATTATTCCATTTCATATCGAACGTATCTCTTTTGTTTATCATCAACCGTGTTGTGTTTGACGCATGGCGCTCTCAGGAGTCACACTAATTCCCGAGCAAGAGATAAACATAGACGAGAAGTTTATGGCCCGTATCGTGCCGCGAGAGACAGTTGGCGGTGTATGGCGGCGGAGGGGACGACGACACAACAATAGTATTATCAGCTGACGCGAGCGAATGGAGCTGTCAAAGGAAATATCGAGAGGCTTGGAGAATATCCAAAATTCGAGTCTCATCAACGAGGAAACCTTCGGGCAATTACTCGACATCGTTGTCAGCGATATCGCGAGAAAAAACGATGCCAAGAGTGAGCGAGAGAACAAGCTGGCGAAACGTTGAAAATTTTGAGGTTACACGTTGCCTCGCCGTTGTTGCGAATTTTTCGGGTTTTTTTTAAATCGTTTCTCTTCCAGGTCTCGCCAGAATCTACGGATCGAAAGCGGATGTTGTAAAAATCGCTTACGCGGACGTGATTGGCCTGTTTCTCGAAGCGGCGAGGCATCAATACGACGCCGAGAATCTGGCGACTTTCCTGCACTCGGCGAAGATGTTTGGTCCCCGGGCCGAGAGACTCGTGGAGATTTATGGCAAACACCGTGACTCGATCGTCGCTCAATTGGCGCAAATCGGCGACGGGCTTCCGACCATCGTGGACGTCGACTGGCGGCTCGATTACTGCGTAAAGGTCAGAGTGGACGCTTTTTTTCACAGCTTGAAAAATTACTCTCTCATTCGGATACATAATTATACAATTTATAATTATGTAATTATGTTATTAATTTATTATTAATTCATTATTATTTATAACGTTTAGTCATAACTGATTTATAATATAATATATTTATATATTATAATATATGATTTATATTTATATTATCAATCAGTTATGACTAAACGTTAATTGTTGATTGTCAATAAAATTCGAGCACTCTTCGTCCGACATAAAAATCACTCTTGACGTTTTTTTCTCTCGTGTCTTTTCAGTCCAGCACGAATAACTCGATCGGCGAGTGTCTCTACCACGTACGTTTTGTTACGAAAAAGCACGGCAAGCTCGATCACGTGCAATTCACGTGCACACTCCAGCAGCTCCAGGACATGGTCTACAAGCTCAAGGAAGCGGCGCGACACGTCGAGAAAATAGCTAATTCTTAAACGTGTTAACCACGAGGAAAAGTCAGAGACGAAATAAATTCAAGACCGTGTGTTTTTTTTATACAGGTGCATTCAATTATATTTGTTGCATGAAAGAGCAAAAAACATCTCCTAATTCCACGTAGAGATATCGATATAATTATTAATATATATTTATTTATATATATATGTATATATAATAACTGATTAAAAATACATTATTCTTCGCACCCCCCCCCCCCCCCCCGTCGCCCTCGTCTCAGCCAAATATTCGTCTAAAAATTGATATATCTTTTGTTTAGTCGACGTGTACTGTGTGAATGTGAGTGTGTGTTTATGTGTGTGTGTCGATTTTCTAAGCGCACGAGAGTCGACGCGGTAAACACTGAAAAACTTGCCCATTTCGTTTATCTTCAGATTTTCTTGTCCGTCGAGTGTAAGAAAGAAAAGAAAAATTTCCGTTTTCGTTCTCTCAATTGTGAGCAAAACTAAAGATCTGGCGACGTAAAACCGCCAATTTCGTCTATCGGCTTATACATTTTTTGTTTGTTTGCCTTATCGCGTTAAATATGTATACTTATTATATTTATTAATTAATAATATATATTTATGTATATATATATATATTTATCTATATATATATACATAAGCTGTATTATGTATATATATATACATAAGCTTTAACCATGATACACTATGTACAAATAATGCGGAGACTTGGACTCCGTTCTACGAAAAAAAAGAAAAAAAGGAAAGACTAATTCCCGCCAGAGACTTCTTTTTGCATTACCGACGTGAATATCGTTTCGTGTTTATGTGTGTATGATTCTTGTTTGGTTCAGTTTTGCGTTAGTTTTCCTTCCGTTTCGTCAATTTGTAAAAAATAAAATTTCTTAATTCTCGAAGCTGCGCGAAAACTAAAGAGAAAAACGTATGACCAGAGATGGACATCGCTCGTTACTCCGAAATACACACCTTGGGTTTATTTATCTCATGATTTATTTTGAGAGAAAAAAATGCGTGTAACGAAAATAGCGACCGTTACTTCAGTTAATTACAGATATTTTGTTTCATTGTTTTTCCTCATGTTTTTCACTTTTATTAAATATTCAATAATTAATAAAAGACAGGATAAATAACCAAAGAGTGTTGATTTGAAAGTAGCAAAAGGTGCTTATCTCTGCGACAGTGTGTTCGCTGATTTCACTGAAACCTAATAATATATATCTTTTATATATAGTATACAAAAATGCATTCTTTAAATAACATTATATTAATTTTCTTTCGCTTCTCAATCTTTCACTCCCCTTTTTCGTTTGCACACATTTACGCACGCACACACACACACTAAGACTACGATTTGTTTAGCGCTTCAAGAATTTTTTGTTACATCTGAGAAAAAAAAATAAAAAATAAAAAGTTCGTGGCGAGGTAAAAAAAAATGTTTAAGACGCGCAGCCTCGAGACACTAACCAATAGATAAATCAGGATTAAAAATGCAACAGTTCTCACATCGACGGGATTAAACGCGCTTTCTCAGACGACTAATTTTCCGAAGATAAATTATTGAGTTTCGTAATATTAACAAGTTACGAAAAAAAAAGAAAAAAATGAACTATATTGAGAGAGAAGAGAACCTCGTCATTGTCACTGAAACCTAGATGATGGTTTGATTGGTATTTACAGTAATTTACACAAAGCAGGGAGACATAATTCCGAAAATTAAGGGATCGTTTTGCTTTATTCATTTTTCTTTTCTTTTCTCGTTACTTCTCTTCACACTCTCACGAATCGTCACGATTGCACTATTCGGATCGGTTACAAGCGAATTATCGATCATCGATCACACCTTCTTCTACTTAATTGTATGTAATACGTAGGTTTGTTTGTGTGTTGTTGTTTTTCTTTTTTTTTCTTTTTACGTGAGTGCCGGTGTTTTTCGACCGATCGAATCGCGACTATCGGTAGTATTGTCGATTGCCGATGGCGGCGAGGCTTGTCGAACGAAAATGGCCGTGATAAAACACAATACTATCGGCTTTAGATAGAATTGAAGAAATTTCCGTTTGAGCACATTGAAAGGTCAAGTACGTAAGATATATTTTAACGATAAAATCAGTGAAGAAGAAGAAAATAATAAAAATAGGACGAGAGTCGCATGTTTTTCGGCTTCTCGAAAGTCGATCTCGCGTTAGCCATTCTCGTGTTTCCCGCATCGACCGCCAGGCTCGGCCGAATGTTACGCCTAACCGATAGAGCGTTCTCTTGCATTCTCGACAACAACACCCAATTACGTAAACACTCACTCTTCTCCTACACTTCCGCCTCTAGTCTCTGATACAATTATTATCGATTAGTCTTACGTCTCTCGCGATCCAATCTTCTTCGTCACATCGAGACGACTCGATTATCGTTATAATTAAGATTTTTCTCTCTTCTTTTTTTCTTTCATTTTTTTCTCGTTTTATAATCGTCAGTCACACAGAGTTCGTCACCGTTGGCTTTTGCACTCTGAAGAATCAATCAGATCGGAGCACACTTTTATTCTCATTACGACTCGGCTTTGTTTCTCTGAGACTCGGCGTTTGTCGTTTTGCTGTTTTTTCCCTGTATCTGTTCGCCACTCTTGCCGATCTGCTCCTCGACTTTCCTCTCGCTGCAGTCCTTGGATCCCGAATTTTTCTCCGCCAGAGGATTGTTATTGCCCTGCGGAGTGGAAATCTGCTTCCCGCTCTCGGGGTCCTTCGTCTCTCGCGGCGAGTTTGTCTTGGCCGGTTCCGAGCCTCGCGAATCTTTGCTCTCGATTCTGCGACAACTCTCCTGCTGCTGCTGCTGCTGCTGCTGCTGCTGCGGCGGCTTCGCGTCGGACGATTTATTGTTATCGGCGCTCAAATCGCCGTTAACTTTCGCGCCAACTTTCTCCGATTCTCGGACATCCCTCGTGGATTCCTCGGGGCTCTTCTCCTTCTCCTTCTCCTTCTCCGCGTTGCTCCTAAGCGGCCCCGAATTGTCCCTCTCCTCCTGCCCCTTCTTCGCGCTCGAAAGTTGCGTTCTACTGTCGTCCTCGTCTCTCTGCCTCCCTCTTTCGCTCTCAGCCGAGGTTCTCCTCTGCTTCTCAGCCTCCTTCGTCTTCGCCGAGCTCTCGCGCTTACCCTGATCCGATTTCACGCCATCTTTCTCCGCGTTCTCGCTTCTCTCAGCCTCGCCGACATTCGACAACTGCGATCCCCCGGTTTTCGATAGATTAAAAGCGTTCGAATCCTGTGAACTTTTGTCCAGAAGCACAACGTTTTTGCCCTCGGGATTTCCACCGGTGTTGGCATTTGTATTTGCGTTCGCGTTTGCGTTCGCGTTGGCGACGACGTTCCCCTTGGGGTTGGCGTTGGCGTTCGCGTTCACGCCACCGCCACCCACGACGCACGTCTGCGTCTCGTTTTTCGTAACGCAGAAGCCGGCCCCGGGGCTGTTTGACTTTTTCGGCGATTTCGGCGACGACGAGGACACGGACGCGGACGAGGAGGCGGGAATCCTCTGAACGGTCGGCGGCTGCGTCATCTGCTGCTGCGAGTAGACTCCCGCGGTCTGTGGCATGTAACTCGAACGATGAAGAAACTTGTTAATCGACGGCGGTAGACTGCTGTGATAGGCACTGGGCGGTGGAATGCCAATCGGCGATCTTATGAGAGGATTCGAGAGTCGCGGAGTTTCGGGAAAAGGCGGCGGATAGTGGGGCGGATAAAAGAGCCGCGGATGCGTGTTCGGCGTCGGCGACGGTATAAAAGGATTCGTCGAGAGCATATTGACCGGCGAGTTTCTCGAGGAAATTGGCGAACCGCCGCCGCCGTTGCCGCCGCTACCACCGCCGCCGCCTCCACTTCCGCCGCCACCTCCGCCACTTCCACCACTGCCGCCGCCGCTTCTCGCGCACAGTTCACGCGAAAAACTCTGATGGCAGGTACCGCGGGCGCTCGGCGAATAAGGCGGAGGCGAGACGATCGGCGAATTCGACGACGATACTATGGGCGAGAGTGTTTTAGGGTCGATCTTTGTCATGCTGAGAGACGAATTTTTTCCACCGGTCATACCGCTCGGCGCCCCGCCACCGTCCCTCGACTCTCCTCCACCTCCGCAGCCGCCTTTTCCCTCGGTCACCCCGTACAGTGGCTTCACTCCCGACGCGGGGTTTCCCAAAAATCGCAAAGGATTTCGACGCTTCGTCGAGTCGATGCGCTTCGCGGTCATCGACTTGACGTTCCCACTGACTTCGTGCTGTTGCTGCTGCTGTTGGTGCTGATGTTGCTGGTGTTGCTGCTGAGCGGCCATCATCGCGGAAACTTGCTGATGACCGCTCTGCGACGATTCTTTAGCCTGATTCTTCATCGCCACGTAATTGTTCTTCGACAACGTTGGATTCCACGATTTCGGTGGATGCCGAAGCGTCGTGTAACCCATTGACTGCGATTGTTTCTTCGCGGTACCGATACCGCCACCGCCGCCGGTCTTGGTGACCTGCAGCGCCGATTGAGCCGCGGTGGTCAGAGAACCCGAGATTTTCGAGCTCCCGCTCATCGTCTCTTTCGCGTACGACATTTTCGATTCGACGCTGAGGCTGTTGCTCGGCGTGTAGATCGGCACGTTCGGTATGTTCGGTATGTGCTTGGGACCGATTATTTCACCACCCACCGACGTCAGCAACGACGTCGACGACAACGAGGACGAGGAGGACGATGGGACCATCGATTGCGACGGCTTTTTCGCGATTTTCAGAAGATCCGGTATCTCCGGACGACTCCGCGATTCCGCCTTGTTCTTCTCCTTGGAATTCTCGCCGATCTTGGCGCATATCTCGTTTACGTTCGTCGCCTTGGCGATCACCTCGTGTTTCCGCACCGTCGGCTTTATCAGCGATATGGGAATCGCGTCGGGACACGGCGGCACCGAGTACACGCTCGTTATCTCGACGTTCGAGTTGTTGCTCTTGCTCGACGCGACGTTGCTCGCTCCTTTCCCACCCGTCGTGCTCGACGAGTTCGCCATTTGCGTCGAGGAATTCGGATACAACGAGGAACCGGCTGAATTACCGCCCGCACTGTTCTTCGCCGGTGTCGATATCGAGTAAATCGTCATTGACGGCGTGTGAAGGTTGAACGAACTTCCCACCGCGCTCGAACAGACCTGGCTGAGCGATCCCGTCGAGCCGGAATTGTTCGAGATTGGGCTCTGTTGCTGCTGCTGCTGTTGCTGCTGCTGCTGCTGCTGATGCGAGATCCCCGAAGTCTTTTGTATCGTGAGACCCGAGACTTTGGTCGCTCCCGGTGAACTCTTCAGTATACCCGAATTAACGAGATCCTGCATTGTGTAGGGATACGTCGCGGCGCCGGTTTGCATCGACGTGGTGACGTTGAGGCCAATCGACGCGAGGGACTCGCTACTCGGCACCGTGAGGCTTTGGTTATCGCGTCTGTAAGCACTTTTCGATATATTCTTCATCTCGATGCCGCTGTTCTGCTGCTGATGATGCTGATGCTGATGCTGGTGCTGATGCTGGTCCGTCGATGTGGCGCCCTCGGCGCTCGAGGAACTCGCGCGACGATTCGTCGTCGTGGCGCTGCTCTCACCGCGATCGACGGATTTTTGCATCGTCGTCGTGACGGAAACCGAGACGGAGGGCGTCGGGGTCGCGGAATGCGTGGACGAGATCGTCGCGCCGCCTCCCAGACAATTGAGTATCTGACCCGTCTGATTGGCCGTCGAGCTGGTGATCGAGACCGACTGATTCGACTCGATGCGAATGGATTTTCCGATCGCCAATCCCGACGTCGATGATCGCGTTTTCAGCGCGTCGCTCGTGTGTTTCCCGAGCGCTCGAACCGTCAGCGTGCTCTCCGTGGACGAGGAACACGAGGACGAGGAGGAGGAGGAGGAGGATGAGGATGAGGAGCCGGAGGAGAGCGAGGGGGAGGAGGAAACGGAGGAGACGGACGACGATGCCTGCGTCGACGATTTCTTCAATACCTTCTCGAGTATCGTTCTCCTCTCCTTCGGCGCTTTCTTCGAGTACGTGTTGTTCACCTCGCCGATTTTCGGCTGAAACTGCAGCTTCGCGCTCAGTGCGTCGATCTTCGAGCCCGCCGAGCTCTGTTGCGAATTTTTCGTCTCGTGCGTTTTCACGCTCTTGGTGTTGCCCATTGGAATATCCGGCTGGTTGCTAACCGCACTCAAATTCACTAGATTGTTGTTCGTGGCAACGGTAGCGGTGGCGTTGACAGTGGCGGTGGCGGTAGCGGTGGATGTGGCGGTAACTGCAGCGGAGGTGGTGGTGGTGATGGTGGTGGTGGTAGCGACAGCGGCAGCGGCAGCGGCAGCAGCAGCAACGACGGCGTGCAATCGATTTTCCAATTTTTCGTCGTCCGTCGTCGAAATCGCTGGACTCTCGAGTCTCTCCGGGCCGGTGCCCGCCGAAGTATTCGAGGCTGCCGTCGTGTTTGGCTTCTCCGTTGTAGCCGCGCTCTCGACGACCGAAACTTTGCCTCTCCGTGTTTCCGAACCTCCCGAAACGCTTTTTCCCGCGGGCGTTTCCTGCGTTTCCTGCGTGATCGTCGAACGCAAGTCGGTAGTTCGCGAGCGCGTTTCTCGCGGAACGGCACTTCTTTCGTTGTTGTTGTTGTTGGATTCGCGCGGTGGCTGAGGCATTTCACGGGGTTGCTCCGACGAATTTTGCTCCGAAGTTCCGGCCGCGGATTTCGGCCGAGTCGGCGTCGCGGTTTCCAAAGACGTCTTGGACGTTTCGCTCTTTCCACCGCTCTTGCCACTCGCTGCACCGTCCGCCAATTTTTTCTCTCGCGTTTTCGGCTGATCCGCCGCTGCTGCCGTTGCCGCGGCTGCTGTCGCTGCTGCTGCTGCTGCCGCCGCCGCCGCCGCTGCTACGGCTGTCGCTGCCGTCGTCACCGCTGCTGCTGCAGCCGCCGCTTTCGTCTCTTGTCGCGTTTTATCACTTTTATTTACAGAATCCGCGGTCACAGTGTCGTCGAGACGCTTCGGCTCGTCCTCCTTCGTCGTGTTTCCCGAGATCGAGGGAGCCGAGCTCGGACACGCGGCCTTCTTATCAGTCTTGACGTTCTTCTTCGAGTCCGGGCTCGTTATGTCCGTGACGCTCATCACCCCCGTCTCCGAGATTTTCAACTGCACCTCCTTCCACTCGCGCTTCGCGCCCGGCACACCCGACTGCTGCTGCTGCTGCTGCTGCTGCTGACTCTGCGACTCGTCGCGCGGATCCACGGGACTTATGCCCGCGTTCGTCAGCGACTGCTTGAAGTTCTCGTTGTCCTCCGCGAGCTTCAGACGCTTCGGCGACGACTCGAATATCCGGTAACTCAGGTGAAGCGGCACTTTCTGCAAACGACAAAACGACCTTTGAAGAATACTTCCGACGACGCGATGTATCGAACGATATAGCGTAAAAAAATATTCAGTCTTTGTTATAGGAAGAAGGCAACGAGGAGAATCGATCGATGGTCAATGTTTCGTATTTACTCACCCGCCTCCAATGATAAATGTACATTACATCCATAAGCGTGTAACTGTCGCAAAGTGTCTCCTCTTTGTACATAACGTCGACCCTGTGAGCCTCGCTGAGGCCGTATTTCGCTCTGATGAGCTTCTGGAGATGAAAAACCATAACCGCAGCGGGACATCGAAGGTACCGAGGCTTCTGCTGCAGCTGCTGGTCCCTCTGATCCTGCTGCGGCTGCTGCTGCTGTTGCTGCTGCTGCTGCTGCTGCTGGTGTTTTCTCGCACCGCCCGTTTCTTTGGCATCATCAACACCCAATTCGCCGATCGCAGGCTGATCGATCGGATTGTAGTACTCGAGCGCGAGGCTCAGCGACTCGTCGGGCGAATATATGTGAGATTCCACGGGCTCGCCGCGAGCCTCGGGCGACGTCGTCGAGCGCAGCGCCTCCGGATTCTTCGCGTAAAACTCTCGCCTGCATCGCATCTCATCTAAAAATTTCGTTTACACCCGCTATTATTGACAAACCGAGCGCTTTGATTTTCACTAACACGGAAAACTATGTAAATCAAAGATGCAGAATTTCATTTTTTTTTTGTCTTTTCGTATCGCTTACTCTGATAACACGCAGGCACCAATTTGTAAACTATGTCCTGCAGCGTGTGATCCGGCCTGATATTCAGCAAAGGTTGCCTCTTGTGTATCTGAACCTCGCATATCGGACAATACTTGTTGTTCTCCAAGTACTTGACGATGCAGCTTCTGCAGACTGTGCGAAAATAGGGGGTAATTAGCGCAAGGGATAGAACGATATTTCTTCCCAGAGTCAGGAATCTCGTACGTTGACCGAATTTCGCGCTTTCGCGTGTCTAATTCTGTGGGAAATAGAAGAGAAAAAAAAAGCTGTACATACAAGAATGCAGACACTCGATGATGGTGGTGGCGTCGATGAAGTAACCCCGGCAGAGTTTACAAGTCAGCTGATCGTTGAGCATGGACAAGCGCAGCCGATGACCTCCGCTCTCGCCGGACATTCTGCGGACGCAAAATACAACGTCGAGCGAAAAACATCTACGATCGGGGGGCCTGTGCGAAAAGTTTTGGAGAAAAAACAACTCACGTGGTTTCGTGGCCTGACTCAGCCGTGGATATTTATTACTTCGACCTGGCAGACATTTGGCCCGCAATCTCGCGACGGAAACTCGACGAATTGCGCGTGCGATTCAAGCTCGAGGCACCGTTACGTCGAGATTTGTCATTTTGTACGAGCGCCAGGGTAGCCGCTGCTTCCGCCGTGACGAGGAAATCGGTGCGTCACTCGCGGTCGCGGTAACCGCGCTGAACCCGCGAAAAGCTGGCGCGTGAAGCGACTCTCGGGGATGGGGGAGATGGACTCTCTCGGGGGTAGCGCGCGGAACTCGCGCGCTCGGGTTATCAGCCTCCGGTGGTGGTGTTACGGTAGTCGAGGAGGAGCGTCGACGGGGCGAGGCGTGAAAAGCGCCTCTCGGCTTATCACATCGCTCCCTCGGCTCTCTCGCTCTCTCGGTCGCGCGTCTTCTCTCTCTCTCGCTCTCGTCTCGCCTCCTCGGCCGAACAGCCCGAGGTCTCCGTTCGTCGCGAGGCCCCACAACCACACAACCGCTCACCTCCACCACCTCCTCCTCCTCCACCTCCTCCGCCTCCTCCTCCGCCACCTCTTTATTCACCGCGTCTATCCGCGAAACCACCGAGCACACGTCCGCGGAATCGCAAAACCCACCGGCGTCGTTGCGCGCCGCTCCTTCAACGCACTCGTTTCACATTCACCCGTAAGCGCGGACACTCGATAAACACGGTTATCATCGTTTTATCGTCGCCAGTCTGCCACCGAAAACTGCGCGTACGGCAGCTTAACAAAATGGCGGATAAACAATCGTCCCGAACACCGACGTGCGCGGGTGCGTCGGTGTGCGCTCGTGACCGCGCGCGCGATCGCTAAGTTCACGGCCGATGGAGACGACGCCGCCGCCGCCGGCTGCGCTCACGTCCAAACTCATCGCGAGCTTTTTTGTATTACACACATTGATTACTCGTTACAATTTTTCATACAAACTGAAATTTATGCTTCATTTTTTTTTCTTTTTTTAATTTTCGACGCAGAATCTTCATGTCGAACTTATTTTACAATTTTTCATATAAACTGACATTTCTGCTTCATTTTCTTTTTTCTTTTTTTAATTTTCGACACAGAATCTTCATGTCGAACTTGTTTCGCATCATCACCGCGAATTGAACAAGACACGCATCATTTTTTTTTTTTTCACCGAAAATCGAATGATTTTCAAATTGAAATTCACGATGAAAGTCATTTATTCTTAATTGTAAGACGTTCTAATTGAAGAACCAATTCGAGAGCGCCGCGAATCTCTTATGTCGGCATGCGCGCGATCCACTTTCCCGACACGAGGTGCTCCGAAGTTTATAGCGACTTCGTCGTTGCTAACCATCGGGCAGTTTCAATCGTGTTATTGTATTTTGACAGTTCGGAGTGCGTGCGATGTTTCAAGGTTTGTTGACGATATGGGAGAAAAGGGTGTCCGGGCGAAGCGTATGGCCCAACATTCCAGAGATAAAAAATCATTTTTTGCATTTTTTTCGATAAACTTTATATATTTTTTTAATTGGTAAACAATGGTGCTTTTCGAGATCAGCGCGAAACTTCCCGTCAGATAGGGTTTTTCAACTTTCCGAAATCGAGAAAAAGAGAAAAAAAACCGCTACGATTTTCGAAAAAAATAAAATTTCGATTTCGTCGAGTTTGAAGACCCTATCCGGTGGGAAATTTCCTGCTGACTCCGAAAACAACCGTTCTTTGCCCGAAGATGGAAAATTCGACGAGAAAAGCACGAAAAACTTTTTCGCACTTTTTTCGAAATTTCGTTACTTGAAAAAAATTTGGGTTACTTTTTTTTTATCGATCGAACCTGGATTTTCTTCCTTCGTTCGAGAGAAAACTCTACATCGTGGAGACTGCCACGGTTTGTCGGAATTTGATAGCACCGGCTGACTATACCTCCTCGGATGGCGCGCGTGAGCGCACCTCATTGTTATCCCTATATTGGTAGTTAAAAAACCCAAAAAAAATACCCCCTTGCCAATAGAACCAAATTTATGGTTCGAAATATACCATACCAGAAACGGATCACATATACAAAGGTATATGTGTATAATGTAAAAAAAAAATATAAGAAGATTGCTGATTCTCTCGGTGCGGCTAAAGTTTGTACTGTGCATCGCCGCACATCCCTGGACCAACGAATCGGCGTCCGCTTCTACGCATTTGCGGAGTAGTTTATACGTATATATATATATATATATATAATATTATCCCTCCCTCTTTCTCCGCCGCGATAGCACAGCTGTACAGTCGCCCACGTTGCACGCGTACATTCAACTATCCCGTCTCTCAAGAAAATCAATGACTGCGACGGGCGACTGACACACGACTACGCCTTTGGCAGTTGGCGCTCAGATAGCCGGCGACACTCTCCACTCCCGCGACCTGTTGATACTTCATTGTCCCGATTGCGGGATATAATTCTCGTCAACACACTCGTCAAAATTGCGCGTAACAGTTACGAAGGTGAGTTTGATAAATTTATTAAAATTTACATTTAAAAAAAAAAACACTTTACTGCCTCGCGGGACGAAGCCGATTAAAAAAAGTATGTTACATAAATGTTTTTGTTGCTGCATTCTCTGCAATCCGGTCACGCGCTGTTTACGCGGTTTTCTTCAATTTTCCACATGACAGTATCGAATTTTAGAAAGTGCTTTCGTGGCTGTTGGGTGAAAGCACGAGGCGCTAGACATATGTATATAAATGGGACTGATAGGGTGAGACGCATGCGGGAAAAACCTAGCGTCACTAATTTCGAGAACCGAAAAAACGCCCACCAAACTATTTTTATTGTTACGAAATTACGAAATGTAGAATTGCCAAGCCGTAAATGTTCGAAATCGTCGTCAATATGGTGACTTATTTCTTTATTATCGAGATATTATTTCCCTTTGCCCGGCTTACAATAATAAAAAGTGTGTTCCCTCGTTTTATTTTTAGACAAAGTCAATTTTTATAAGTCGATACGTCGGCCGCGCGAACGTATCTGAAAAATTATGTATATCTATACGTTTCCTTGTTAATTTATTCACGAACGTTGCTCAGTGTGAGTAATATTTCCGAAACTCCTTGTTATCTTTGAAACACGGAATATCCCATGACTCTACACAAATCCATATTATGCATGTACATATATGTATATAGATAACGGCCCCCAGTATACATACTCGCGTTCACATTATATCGCTTGACACGCCGCCGCGCAGGTCCTTCATGTCCGCTCAATTTTCAAATTATGATTACACCATATGTTCAGGTATTTAATCAAACGCACCATTATCAACACCTTCAATCGTAAAAACATCCGATCGTACTTAATAGCGAGTCCCGTTGATTCCGCATTCTTCTCAAATAAAAATATAACAGCTTTATTTTGTCAAGAAAATATCATTGTTTACGTTGAGTACCGAAACATCCTTCGTGGTGCGAAATTTTTGGTAAAAAAATGAAAAAGGAAAGCCGCGTCCGAATGAGACGCAGATGAGACTGGCGGGCTGACAATATCTCCGCGTGTTCTATTGTTGTTATTGACAACAATAACGTAACCTCAAATTGTTGCGTCATTGTTGTCGTCATTGTTGTTGTTCGGGGCGAACGTAACCTCAAATTGTCTCCTGTCCGCCGCAGCGAGGCTGCTGAGCTGTCCTGAAAGGTCCTCGCCCCACTCCGCAGCAGCAGCGCGGTAGACATGATACTCCGTATTCCGATTGGTCAATTCTCGTCGCGCGAGCCAATCGAAACGCAGAGTGATGCGTAATAAGAATAACCGGCCCATTCTGAGTCCCCTCATGTTGACAAGGCCCAAAACCGTGTGTTATCGAAACAATCATACGTTCGAGTCTCACAGACGCATTTCCGAAGCACCCGAAATTCACTGATAAGCTCGGAACTATTAATTTCAGATATGGATCAGATTGGCGAGCCACCGAGGACCCAGCGTCTCGAGGGCTTCGATCTCCTGCTCGGAACCACCGAATTTTTCGGCGGTGTTCTCATTGTCCTGATGGCTGTTTGGCTGACCCATTATGGCGGTGGTTTCGCCTGGTCCTCGGATCCCCAACATGAGTTCAATTGGCATCCTCTCCTCATGACCATCGGTCTTGTGTTTCTGTACGCCAATGGTGAGTGATTTTGCATTTTCTCGCATCTCGCGTGCTTTGGAATTTATTAATACGTTTTTTTTACAAGTACCTTCCGCTCTTTTGCCGCAGGAATGCTCATATACAGATCTCAGAGAAACAGACGGAAGAGAACGCTGAAACTCGTTCACAGCGGTACGATGATATTCGCCATTGTCCTGACCATCGTCGCTCTTGTCGCTGTCTTTGACAGTCACAACTTGGCCAAACCTCCGAGACCCAACATGTACAGCCTTCACAGTTGGGTCGGGCTCACCAGTGTTATTTTGTTCTGCTGTCAGGTAAATGATATACCATTCCTCGTTATAAACTGAAAAGAATTAAAAAAGAAAATGTTTAAAAGAATTTTAAAAATTCTTTTTTTAAATAATAAAAAAAAAATTCTTACTCTTACAATTGGAGTAAGATTTTTTTAAATAACGTAATAACGAGTCTTCACGTTCGTACGAGGTAGTTTTGGCCAGCAATGGCGCGTGTCGGTGAACGAGTGATCCAATAGACGTTTGTACCGATTTCCAGTGGCTGGCCGGGTTTACGTCTTTCATGTGGCCGGGAATAAAGACTCCTCTACGAAGCTCGTATTTGCCGATTCACGTGTATTTCGGTACAGCGGGATTCGTCGGAGTTATCGCCGCGTGTCTCATCGGGCTCAACGAGAAGGGTTTCTTTCTGCCAGAGTACGTGCAAATTCTCTTTATCCCAACGTTACCCGCGTTTTTTTTTTTTTTAATTTTCCAATGTCACTCGGTAACAAACATTTATTTCAACAGGACCGCCGGTTACTCGAGTTTTAGCTCCGAAGCCATTATGATCAACGTTATCGGCCTCTTTTTCATCATTTTCGGCGCCCTGACTGTCTATATTGTGAGCCAGGAACGCTACAAACGGCAGGGAATTCCCGAGGACACGGATCTTATCCCTTCGGGAGGAAACTAGAATTGCCAACTTTTTCCTTCCTCTTCCTATCTCCTCTCAATCTTCCCAGTCAACAATGCTTTCGTTCGCTCTAGCGAATGTTATCTGGTGCTATACTGGGAGATACACCGCGAGTGATGCTATTTTACGTCATTTTTTCTCAATTTAATATTTAATATCAACGCGAAATCTCAACTTCGTGAAGATCAACCGATCTTCACCGAATTCACTGTAAAGATGTGTATGCATGTATCGGGCCATAAGTACGGTGCTTTGTACAGGGTACAAACATAAAATGTAAGCACAAAGAATACAATATAAATTTATTCCACAAGCGCACCCGTCGTGATTAATTTTTTTTTTTTTTTTAAATCTTTAAAAAAAAATTGTTTAAAAAAAAATCCTTCGATGCCTTCTGGCTCTCATTACATTTTATTAGCGGAGAAATCATCGTTCTCAAGTTGCATATTCTATCCCTGATAAAACACTGGTTAAGAATCTTTTTTAACCGATTAAAAAAAAAAAAAAAGTTTGGCGACGATCTTTTTGGCAGAAATCATAGATTCGACTCCGAACCGAAAATCTCGCGCTATTCGCCGGAAACGGCGGCGGCGGCGGCGACAACTGCTCGAGTCAAGCCGAAAGCTGTTTGGGATTGGGCGGATAGGTGTGTTATGTATCGTCTTGTCAAATCTATACCGTATCATCCGCACACCGAGCGAGCGCGTCTCCGAAGACCCGTGAAGAAACATTATCGACAAAATCGTAAACAGTGAAGAACCGGTGAAAAAAGTAAACCGGTTGAATTATAAAATTGCGTGAAGGAAAAATCGCCAAGTTTGCGGTGACTTTTCGCTACGTAACGTGACAATCAATGGTTAACCAAATTCCTGTGCCACAGGCAAAGTACGAATTACTGAGTGACGTACGACAGTGAGTTCTCATTATCACTTTTCTCTTTTGCCTTCAAACTCGCTTATCACGATTTTTAATCACGAATCCGCGTCCTTCTTCTCAATTCTATCCCCACTCCTCCGCACACTCGGCTGCGACCACGTACTACGCGAATCCTCGTGTGTCAGATTTGTATTGATTTTATCTATTGTTAGAAACGTTAGAACGCCGCGGCAGCCCCCCTCGCTCGTCTCCACCTCCCGAAACTCTCTTGTTTATCACGCTCATTTCCGTAATCGAGTTGTTTTTTCTTTCGAATTCAAATCGCAACATTCCGCAACATTGCACGGAGGTATTTGGCTCGACCGCGAAATTAGCCGGAAATACCGTTTCTTATTTAAATCAATATCAATACTTGTGAGGCTTTTGAGTTCGGAACCCACACGAGATAAAAAAAAACCACACGGAAAAAAAGAGAAAAAAAAAAACCATTGGCTAGCAATCGACGAGTTTTAATTTTCCAAGTCTTAACAACCATTGAGACGGTAAGATAGTGGTTCAATTATTTTTTTGTATCGTTGAACAGAAGCCGCTGGAAAAATCAGGTGCTCTGCGTCGCTGTGACATTCGTCGTCGTGGGATCTTTCCTGGTGACCTACGCCTGGTTCGACGTTCTCACATCCAAGACAGCGGTAGATTCGGTTTTGCTGCTCTCGGAATCTCATTTTGGAGATGCCAAGACTGCTCCGTGGCTACGTAGGGCTAGGATGTACGCCGAATCGACGAAGGAGAACCAGAATGCGGACAGGAACGCAACCGTTGCCAAGAGCGAATACATCGGCGGCAGGGCAACCAGGTGACACACGACAGTTATTATTGATAATCCAACAGGTATTTTCGCGTTTTAACCGAGTTTAACGATTTTACAATGCGTTTTTATCGAGCAGCCAGATCGTCGTCTGCTACTATACAATACCGAGAGACTTGAACTCGTCGTGGGAGCTCCGTCCGTCGCACATTGACCCTCGTATTTGTACGCATATTATCGTGGGTTTTGCGAGCGTGGTGAACAGCACCGTAAGTTTGGGCGATGCCTCGTCGATCTACGAGAGAGTCGCGAGCTTCAAGAGCCGCGAGCCCAAACTCAAGGTGATGCTCAGCGTCGGTGGGATGGACGAGCTCCGCGAGGGATTTCCGGAAATGGTAAAGACCCACGCAAACAGAAAACGGTGAGTCTTTTTTTTTTCTTTTCTTTTTTCTTTCGTCCCTCTCCTCTTCCTCTTTTTTCAAACTTCGCGCTCGCGAATTCTCCACAGATTCATCAGATCGGTTCTCGACGTGACGAAAGCTCTGAATCTCGACGGTCTCGACGTGGACTGGGAATTTCCAGCCTGGTTGGGCGCTGACGAGAGGCAAAAGATATACTTTGTTCAATTGCTCGAGGAGACGCGACGGGAATTCGATCGCAGCGGCCGAAAGCTCATCCTGTCGATCGCGGTCGGGGCTGTCGTTGCGATCGTCGATCAAAGTTACAACGTTCCTCAAATTGCCGAGTAAGTCGAGAGAGGCTAAAAAAAGAAGAAAAAAAAACTATGGTAAATTATCGTTTCCCACTTGGATGACTAAATCATTTTGCAATTTATTACCACCCAGACACGTCGATTTCGTCAATCTAATGTCCTACGACTATCACTTCTACGTATGGTATTTCCCGATAACGGACCTGAACGCTCCGCTCTACCCGCGAAGCTCCGAGACAGGATATCTCGCGACTCTGAACACCAATTATTCGGCGATGTACTGGCTAGCCAAGGGACTTCCTCGCGAAAAGCTCGTGGTCGGTATCCCGACTTACGGGCACAGTTACGAGCTCGTGAACGCGCGGAATCACAATCTCTTGGCACCGACGAAAGGCTTCGGGAAATTGGGATCGAGCGGTTTTGTCTCTTACCCAACGGTTTGCTCGTTTCTCGATATCGGCGCCACCAGACACTTTGATCAGGACAGCAAAGTTCCTTACGCTTTCAAATTCAACGAGTGGGTGTCCTACGACGATAGAGTCAGCGTTTTACAAAAGGTCAGCGTCAATCCGTGCCCTACAATTAGTGTAAAAAAAAAATAATAAAAAATTAAAAATTAAAAAAAAAATTAAAAAAAAATGATAATATGATTTTGCAGGCCGAGTGGATCAAAGACAACGGTTTTGGAGGTGCCATGGTGTTCGCACTCAACACCGACGACTGGAACGGCAGCTGTCCTGGTCCGAACAACGAGACTTTTCCTCTCACGCGAACGATCGCCCGTGCCTTGCGCGGCGAACACGTCGATAACACTTCTCGAGCTTTATGAACGTGAGAAACGAGTGGAAAAAAGAAGGGGAAAAAAATACATGTTTTTCTCACCCTCGCTATCGCTATTCCAAAGAACTTGTCTTCGCCCGTCGCACATTCCACGTTTTCTTCGCTGCATTGAATTCACTCCTCGAGACGGGGAGGACAATTTTCGATACCAATGAATGACGATGAGAAAAAAAAAGATTAGTAAATATAGTGCGCTATTAATTGAAAACAGGGAAAAGATGGTGAGCGCGTGCCCGCGCGCGCGCGCTCGCGTGGCTGTGAAATTCGTTTGCGAAAGTCCCCGAGCCACATTGTGATAAACACAAGAATATATATCATATATATAATATACATACACACTAATAAATAATAATATTAATAATCGAATTAAGGACGTCGGAGCGCTCGATACTTGTGAAATTAGTGCTGAATATTTAGCGTTTGTATCACGAGTGCGAAACGTCCCATCGTACTTAATATTAACGTCCGCATGCTCTCAACACACTGACCGTGAATTTTTATCTCTCTTTCAATTTTACTCCCTCCGTTTTACTTTCGCATTTTTTGTATATAGATACCTATACAGATATATCTGATGTTTCGGCGTACGAGTATCTCGAGAGAACCGTCGCCACGAAACTCGCAGCATTCCGTGTACACTTTGCGCGTCCAATAGCGAATAAAAATATTTATCGACGTAAAAGTAGGAAAGACAATTTATTCTCGCCCCCTGTCGTTGAGCGAAAACACTGAAATGGTGACAAAACTGAATGAAAAAGGCTTCGAAAATTCAAGCACGTCAACGAGTTTCGAATACTTGCGTTTTTTGTTCTCAATATTTTTTATTTATTAAGAAGGCGCTCTTCGTGTTATATTACTTAGTAATTCTACGCAGATTCTGTTTTTTTTTGTCGTTTGCTTCATTTCTTGTTGTTGTTGTTGTTGTTGTTGTTTTGTTTTTTGTTATTAAGCGCAGCGATGTCACGTGTCGTTCATCGTTAACCATGGAATCTTCGATCCCGTCTTTTCCACCCCCGCCTTCTCGCGCTTTGTTTTTATTTTGTTGTTTTCTCACCGGCTAGTAATCAATAATATTCGTATTATCAATAATTATTATTCGAATAATCGTTAATTTAAACTGGGCGTTCTGCCGATGTCCCACTGTATCTCGATGCTCGGCCACTTGGTCTGCAATACCGTGAGCATCGGATTACTGTCCAGTATGCACTTGACATTGCACTCGAGGAGTACGGCCTGTCCGACGTGATACTTTACACTGTTATCGGGATTGCTGCGCGGCAGACCGTTGTAGTGGTACAACGGGAATGTGTCGGGGCAAGTGCGCGGTTCTTCCGGGAAGAATTCCTCCATAAAACCCGCGAGAAGTATTATTCCGAGACACTCGCTGTCCAGTCTTTTTGTCATTATATTGACGCTGCGAGAAGCAAGAAAAATATGTATTGATACGGAAAACGCTCGGAGAGAGAGAGAAATATTTTTGATACTGACTACTCGGTTTCCGCGCAGAGTCCAAGCTCCTCGAGAACGTCCTGAAGCAAATTCGCGGATATGAAGTTATTTCCCTCGGGATCGAACTTCTTGAAGACCCTTCTCGCGTGCTCGGCGGGCGTCTCCGGGCTGACGAGCCGTCGATCGGTCGAGAATAGTACCGTGAGATGAGTCTCCGAGCCGAGGACCCAGACGGGGTGCGACGGCGATTTGAGAAAGGCGCCGACCTCGCAGTAACGCAGGTGCTCGAGAAGCGCGAGAAAACCGACCGCGTTTTGCTTGTCGATGCCTCGAAGTTCTGGGGTGTCGAATGAGATCGTGCGCTCGATTACATTGAAAATAGCTCGGAAATCGTTTGAGAACGAGAAGAGAGTACTCACTGAGTCCTCCGACGTCCTGATCGTGATCCCAAACGTGACCGACCGCTCGTCCCGAGAGCATCAGGTTTATGAGATTCTGACTGCCGTAACCGTAAGTCGAGTCTATCACCGGCTCCGAGGGATCCGACATCTCCGATCGCATTCCCGATATTCCTTTGGTACACACCACGCTGTACAGCAGCAGAAGAACGCCAAAGGGCTCTTTGAGCGTTTTGATCCTCTCCAAGAGATACTTCTCAACCTCGTCCAGGCTCTCGGTCGTGAGTATCCTGAAATAGTTGGTACGGTTCGACGACTCGATTAATCTACCTGCGGGTACACTCGACGAAAACGTTTGCCGGAAGAAAACGCGAACCTTAAGTGCGAATGAAAGAATTCCGAATTGAGTTCCCGTCGCTCGACGTTCTCGGTCACTTCTTTGTCCGCTTTTTTCTCCTCTTCCGCCGGCAAACAGGTCTCCATGGCCTCGTCCGTGAGTTCGCCGTTTTCGGCAACATTCGCCGGCTCGTCGGGCTTGCTCGCGGAGCCCATGGCGGCGGCGGCGGCGGCCGCGGAAGCGGCGCTCGGCACCTCCAAGTGTACGATGTGATAAGTGGGTTTCGCGGGATCCGCCGCTTGACTTATGATCTCCGTCGCGGCTCTCACGAGCAGTCTATCCTGTTTCTCCGTATCCACGGGATTCCAAGTGCTTGGCTCACCCTCCAGCAGTAGCTGCTTCAGAATAAATGCTTGAACAGGAGCTATCACGGCGCAGGGTCCTCCCTCCGTCTGTACCAAAGCCGTTGGCTCGTCGTTGCTGAAGTAAAAGCCTGTCGAAAACATAATTTTTTTAAAATTCCTTTTCTTTCTTTCTTTTTTCTTCTTTTCATTACTATTATTATTATTGATTTCTGACTATCATCGCTACCACCGGAAATGCCAAAACTGGAGAAGATAAGAGTCAACGTCTACAATAGTGGTTGTCGGATACTTTGTCCGGAATTCCAGTGATAGAAGGTTGTCGTGACTCAATATTGCGAGATTAAATGGGTCAGTGGCGGCCCTCGATATTAAAACGATAAATAACAAATAGTATCGCGCCGGTATGAGCCGTTTGTCCGTTTGCAATGAAACGCATCAACAAATGCAGAAAGAGAGAGAGAGATATATGTGAATGTTGTTAAAAATTGATGAAACTGTACGACGAGAGCAGAGTATAAGGTTGCATCGGGATATTGGTGGAGGGTATGCTTCGTTTGCAATGAAACGCATCGACGAATACAGAAAGAGAGAGAGAGAGAGAGAGAGAGATATGTGAATGTTGTTAAAAATTAATGAAACAGTACAACAAGATCAGAGTGTAAGGTTGCGTCTGGATATTGGTGGAGGGTGATGCTTCTCTCACCCTGTGCCCATCGTTTGAAAACGTCCTCCTTAACGGAATTTCCCCAAAGAAGATTCCCGACCTGCCGCACGCGATCGACATCCTGGTTGCTCGTACTTTCCGCCATTCTCCGCCGGATTGTCCGTCGCCGCGAATTCTCGTGCAACGAGTCGCGCGTTCCCGCGACCACCGACAACCTCGGGTTTGGATCTTCTCCGACGTTCACGGATCTCGCCGAGACGATTCTCTCTCACGACGGACAAAGTCGGTCGGTGCAGACTGCGGGCCCGCGATTATCCGCGCGCGCGAAAAGTCCGTACGAATTCACGCGCGCATCCTCGCCGCCGGTTTTACGTATAAATACAACGAGTGCCTCCGGCGTCTCGGATTCAAGCACCGACGGATTCGACACACCGACGAGATAACGAATTTTCTTGGCGCTCGTCCCTGTACCACACAGCTCGGTTGATCACCTCGAGGACAATCGCGGGCACCGTATATAACCTATATTTCGACGACGACAGCTGCCAAGTGAGCCGCCATATTGCGCCCACCAACTTGTGCTATTGACATCGTTCCTTTTTTTTTTCTTTTTTTTTTATCGTACGCTGCACGGCTACACCCACGCCCCGCGCGCGCGGTTCCGCGGTTCGAGGAACAAACGAGGCGCCGATTTTAAAAAACGATTTTATAAGGGTTGAGACGAAAGCTCGTGAGTGCACGATTTAAAAAAAAAAAAAAAATTTATTAGTCGTTTACTTCGAGCAGGTAAACAAAATTATCCTTTGTTTGGTACAATTGTACTCGCAAACGTGGTCGATTTTGGGAAAAGAAATGTCTCACGTCGTGCACAATCGAAAGACGTGTGATGTGGGACTTGACTTTTGTGCAAAAACGTTCGGCATTGCCGGTGTCATTGTTTACAGTTTTTCTTACCGACCGAGTGACGACTCGAGATGTTTCACGCGTCTCTCGCGTGAAAATTGAAAAAAACGCTTGGCAGCTCTGTTGATAATACCGGAGAAGAGCGAGAGAGAAATTTCGTTCGTGGTGAACGCGAAAATGTGTTTGTTTGTCTTCGGTAATTCTCGAGAGAATTCAAACGCAGAATTCGGTCGAGAGTGAAGGAGCAAAGAATCGACGGCACTCGATTAATTCGGCGGATGTAAAACCTCGCGGATAAACGAAACATGGCTTCAAATCCGGATCACGTTATTCGAGGTTTTCGCGAGGATTGCACGAGGTTAATCACTCGTTTCGAACAACTCGAGACCGTCAGATACGACGGATTCGCCGAGATATGGCGCGACATGAAGTTTTCTCTTGTTTTCGCGTAAGTCTCGTTGACCAGTTTGTGTCTTTTTTTATCTCTACTCGTCGCTTCTTTTTGCCAAATTGTTGAGAGTCCACAACTTTCTGTTTACAGCGGACGCAAGTCCTACGTAGAAACGTTGGAATTTTGCGAAGACAGTCTGACGATAGCCAAGGAATTCTTTTTACCTCCGCTGTCGTTCAACGAACGAATCGGAGGACTTTACCTGTTGTACGGATTGTATTTCAAGATGCCGGTCAAAGGGCCCAAGATCAGGGTCAAACTGACAGAGTGGCGGGACATAGTAGAGTTCAGAGCGGAGCTTGGCCAAGCGGAACATCACGACGCCAGTTTTATACTCTCCAAATTGATGTCCGACAATGCCTTTGCGCATACTTTGTTGGATCAAGAGGTAAAGGAGGAATTTGCATATTTTCAGCCAAAGATGACTATTCCCTGATTAAGTTTCTCCGTTCCACAGTTGGGTCTGGAGAAGAGTTACCGGTTGAAAGCCGGCCGTACGGCCAACCCTTATTCGCTGTTACCGGAAATTCGTGAGCTCGCCGCTCCCAACGATCTCTTGGATCGTATAAACGACCTGAGCAAGGAATACGCATCGGCAAAGTCCTCCAAATTTTCCGAACCGTCGATCTCGAGCGCGTCCGGCGAGCCGCGCTCGGGGTTGCGACTCTACGACTCAAATTTCGGTGAGAAGCTTCTCGACAGCGTGAAGCAACTGGAAAACTCGAGGAAAGTCAGCAAAAACACTCCGCCGTACAATCCACGTGCAAAGGCCGGTGCGCGAATTTCACGCTTGCCGCGAGCGAATAGCGAAAAAACGTGAGTCAATTTCTTCATAGAAATGTATCAATCGTCCGTGATATATTTTTTTGTTACCACAAATTTGACTATTAATCTGAAATTTATTTGAAAAAACGAAGATGCAACAAGTCATTCGGTGCGGCGATAAGAAACATCACGGATTCGTCGTCCTCGGAGGAGGACGAGGAGGACGAGGACGATCGGATCGCGATGACGATGGCAAACGGATCGTTGCCCGATTACTTCAACTCCGGCTCGTCCGCATCGGAATGAAGAATCTCCCCCGTGAGTCGTTTTTTTTTATTTCTCTCCTTCGTATTTCTTTCGAGCCACAAACGCAAAATAAAAAGAAATGGAATTCCAATCGTGCGCGATCGGATAAGAGCGATGAATTATTAATGAGCTCGCCTTGGGGAAGAAGGCCGAGATAGAAACTTGAAAAAAGAAAAAAGAAGAAAGAAAAAAAAAGGAATAGAATATACGCGATCGCTTCTGGCGACGAGTTGAATTCGTTTATCCCCGAGAGTTTTCGTCGCTGAGGGCTCAGTAAACTTTGAGCTGATTGTTGTCGTCGAAACCGGCGCTGTGGCCGGCGTTTCTCACGATAAAACTCGTCCCGTCGTAGTGCATTCTTCGCTCGCCGCGACGCACGAAGAGATGGGAGGTCTGGCCGAGGGACGCGGTGCAATGCAGGAAAGGTGTCGTCAACGAGGCTGTACCGTTGCTCGGCGAAGTTCGCAGCTGATATTTGTTGCTGTTTCTCGCGATTCTGCAAACGAATATCGTGTCAATCACCGCGAGCGGATGTTGCGTGGAATGTTTCGTCCCGCGCGCATCGCGCGTCCTTCTCTTGCCTCACGAGACCGTCCGGCGTTTGAGACACTCGGACGTTATTTATTATCCAATTTTCGACACCCTCGTCCGTTAGCCAGTATTGCGCGGCACCCAGAGCCGTCGCGGCTTCCTGAAGACAACCCGGGCCGTGCCTCGATTCCGAGAAGAAGACGTTCAGCGAGAAGTCCTGCGTGGAGAGAAGAGAAAAACGAACGTTACGTCGTGAACGGGCGAGATTTTACGCTCGTCGCTGGTTCGCGCACCTGGCTCATATCCGAGAACGAATCCGTGGTTGTCCTCGTTCCCGCGGCGTCGACGAGATAAACCAACGCGCATTGTTCCGACGTGAAGCTCACTCCTTTGTACCACATCTTGGCGTACCTTCGTTTTTCACCGAGTCGAACGAAAAGACGATTAAATTTGTGGGAACATTTTTTTTTTCTTTTTTTTTTCATTCTTTTCCAGGTTTCAGTACTTGTTGTTTCCATGAGCGTCGTGAGCGAGAATTTCCACCCTGGATCCGTACTGGTAGATCCTTCCGTTGGGATGCAACAGCGCGGCTGCGGCTCCGGACCCGCTCAGCGACAACACTATATTGTTCTTCGATGACAGAGAGCGAGAAGAAAACGAAGCGGATGAAGGAAGAAAGTGCGGGAGAGTAAATTGTAAGAATTTCTTTAAATATATATATTTTTTATTTTCTTTTAATCGCAACGAGATCGCTCGTCGCGATACGTACTTTGAAATTGATGACCCTGACCGCCCGATCGATGGTCATGTCGACGCGAATTCTGTTGTGAAGACGCAAGGATATAGTGCCGTGAGGAGTGGCGATCGCGCCGCCGCAGGTTCCTCCGCCTCCAGCCACAGCGACGGTCTCGTTGTCGTGCTGGTGATGATCCCGCCAATTGTCGCCCGCGTAGAGACCCTCCTCGCTCGCGTAGTAAGACGCGCTCGTGGGCTTCGGGTTTCGCGGCTGTCGCCAGATCCCCGGAGTCAAGGGAAAGGCCGCGCCTCCTCCGCCCATGCCCATCCACTGATCGGCCGGCTCCGAGTACTTTGGAAATTCGCCGTAACGCTAGCGCGAAAAAATTGAAGAAACGAAAAATGCACACCAATATTCAACGGGGCCGTTGCTGTTTCATTCTACTTCGATGTGCCGAGGCTGTATTATTTTCGTGTCACGTAATTAAATTAAATACCCATCCACTGATCGGCCGGCTCCGGGTACTTTGGAAATTCGCCGTAACGCTAGCGCGAAAAAATTGAAGAAACGAAAAATGCACACCGATATTCAACGGGACCGTTGCTGTTTCATTCTACTTCGATGTGCCGGAGCCTGTATTATTTTCGTGTCACGTGATTAAATTTGCATTTTTCGTCAATGACACTAACGACAAGTGCTTCGGTTAGCCTCGCGCCACTAAAATGTTCTTACTTATCCTCCTGTTTAGAATGCCACGAACGCAACTTTGTAGATACGTAATCTCGCGCTGTATTCTCGTGTTTGCACGCGAATCAGTCGAATTCATTACACGCGTGTTGACTCCCTTGTGTTTTATGAAAATGCATTAATCCAACGTGCCACGAGATATCGTGAATTAATAGCTGGTTCACGTGCCGGTAAAGCACGTTTATCTTGTCTCATCGACGCGCGATTATGTCGCGGTTACTCAAACACGACAGCCGCGTTTGCCAGTGGAGACTAATTCTGCGAGCCATTCACGACCAAACAGGGCGCTAATGAGGCGACGGCTGTGCTCCGCTCTCGGGCTTCTAAAGTCTAATTCTCTTAAGGAGATAACGTGCCGTTCTCAGGCAAAAAAGAGCGTTTTGTATATTTTTAACGGGAAAAAGAAAACAAATTGTCGATCGTTTTGGTAACACAACAGTTTTCGACAGCGACTAATTTAAATGTGACGTTTATTGCCAATTTTGTAAATGTCTCTCAGACTTTCTCTGCTAAAAAATATCAATGCAATTTTAGCACTATCGAATTTACCTGACGCATCTCTTCCAACTGTTATTTTATCATCTCTGTAATGTACTTTCATGAATCATTCGGGTTGCGCAATCGAAGGACATTTCAAGGCCGTAAATGCATGAACGCGGAAGCAAATTGTCAGCGATTTGCAACACATATGCATCGCCAATGAGCAAATACTGGTTACATCTGGATAACGTGATCTAACGCACGGAAAAGTCATTATTCGATGTTTATACTCTTCTTCCTTTTTTTCTTTTCTTTTTTCTCGTTCTTCCAAGAGATACGCGACACTCGGTGGTAACTTGTTTTCATACTCGCTATCGTCGCTGCTGTTACCAGTTTATTGTCTATTAATTGGCGATAATGTAATCGAAATTGATGTCGAGCGTTGCGGGGGAATATTCCATTCGTTGGGCGAGATAAAAATATCTCGCTCGCGTGGATTTTCTCTCGATAAAATCGACTGCATTTTCGCTATGCACCGCCGTGTTTGCTCTCTCTCTCTATCTCCCCGTATAATGAGAAACGAGATGAGAAGGATGAAAAAGACTCACGGGAAAATTGTTGAGCTCGTCGTGATAGGCAGTGTGGGCCGTGTAAAGTGATCGAGGTCTCATGGGTCCGCTGGGAGCTGGTGGGTTTTGGGGATTTTGTTGCACCGGTTGACCCGCTGAACCGGGTGGCGCCGATTGAGTCTGGGAGACAGTTTTTTCTACCTCCTTGCGGCACTTTTCGTCGGAACATTCGGCCATGATTCTCGACTGTGAAACAAAAAAAAATTCCGAAAATTTGTTGAAAATCTTCCAGCGTGTCTTTAAAAAGGTAAAAGGTCGATTTGGAAGATTTTACCTTGGAATCGCCGGTCGCGCTTCTCGGTTTCTTGCGTCGTGACTTGCGGCCCTTGGCGAGCGCCGTCTTTCCCGACTCGCTTAGATGATCCACGGCTGATGAATTATTCTCAATCGCTTATCTCTCTCTCTCTCTCTCTGTCAGACTCCGCGATCGCTTTCGCGGTTCCGTGGCCGTTGATTCAGCCGAATCACGCTCACCGTTAACGAGCGTTAATCGAGGAAATAAATTGTCGGACGAATCGACGCGTGACACGAGAGAGAGAGATCGGAGCGAAACTAAACAAATGACGACTTATCGGAGGTCGTCATGACAAGAGAAATGTTTTTTTGTTTTTTTTTTTCTCCAGGGAAAATGCATAAATAAAAGAACCACGTCACTTTACGCATATTGAAATGCTCGTATATATCTTTTATTATTCGTACGATATAATTAATTGCCCGTTAAATTTGTCAAAATATTGCGCTAAAAATTCGCTAATAAATTTCTCGGTGCTCAATCGAATTTTGATTGATCCTCCGGTGACTGCAACGCCAGATCCAGAATTTGTCATTATTTTCCTCAAAATGGTATAATATTTTATTTAATTTTATTTTATTTATTTTATTTTTTGTACAATGGACGGGACAAGCCCTTGAAAAACAACAAATACAGATGGCAGAGTAACAAACCAGGTGATAAGAAAAATCAAATAACAATATACAAAAAAACAAAAATGACAATTTTTGGGTCGGTTTTGTTGTTGTTGCCGTCGCTGGTTCGTTTTCGTCTCCTAGAATGGTGATGCTCGCACGTACGCCAAGCGGAAACGAAATATGTGCATCGAGCGTGCTCAACGCGGGATCAGTTTATATCGCGGCAAGCGGCGTTCTATACAATCAATGCTCCTCTTTCGTGTCTATGCATTCGTTCCGGTATCGATAACGATACCGGAACGAATGATTAGACACGACAGAGGAGCCCCTCGAGTCTGACCTCCATCGGCATTTGGACTAAGTCGTGACGCTTGATCGCACGATTCCTCGATATAAATTAATTTTCACATGGACACGTGTCAAAGAGAGCGAGAGCGTAAAAATAACGCGCAATTCGTCGCAATACTTGCGTATTATCCAGGAGGAGTGTTATCAACCCACGAGATTGTCTATCCGGCGGCATTGGATTGCGCGTCGCGTTCGCCACGGCTCGTGGCGGGATATACGAGGGCTTCCCCGATGAGAGAGGCCCTCGTAGTCGCGAGCGCGAGCGCGCGAACCGGGGCAACCGCACGCGATAGAATTTGACAATGTCAAACGAAACATAAATGCATGTACGCTGGTCCCATACTGATTAAACTTATCGTAAACTTTGGCAAATTATCGGAAAATCGTTTGACATTTATATTCACGACTGTTGGTGGTTTTTGTAGGTGCGCGCGCGGGGGACGGCAACGAAAACGGGGAGGAAGGAAATAAGCGTTCCGACGAAGCAGCAGCAGCAGCAGCAGCAGCAGCTCTTGTATATCAAAGGCCGACTGTGGAAGCGCGGCCTCAGTACCGTCGTCTTTCGGCCGTCACGCGCGTCTCTCCTGAACGATTATCCACTTTGAACCGGGCGAACGACGTCGGGAGACTCGCGGGCTGTCGCATCGGACAAAAGACTACGTGACTCGTCCGCAAAACTCGGCCAGTTTGACTTGAAACAATAGAGACAGAAAGAGAGAGATAGAGAGAGAGAGATTAAAACGCAAGCAACAACAAAAATAAAAATGAGTTCGTTCAAAGTGCTCTGTGCGGGTTTCGCGCTTCTGGGTATCGCATCTACTGTAGCGGGTAATTTGATTACAGAAAAACAACAACAACACCCAAATTTACTCTCATCGCACTTTTTTTCATTATCGCTTAATCGACAACATAAAACAATGAAAAAGAAAAAAAAAACACACACACGGAACATTATAATGGTGATATGAAAATCACCAACGCCAACACCATCTCAGCCATCTTTCGCCTCTTTAGCACGTGGTTAGTTTACAATTTTCGATCTTTAAACCGAGTTACAGCAATTTTATCAAAATTACTGAGATTTTCGCTTTTCATTTGTGAATTGAAAAATATTTTGAAAAATTGAAATTGATGATTTTTTTTTTGCTTCAAGGAAAGGGGATATTTTTACGACACAATCGAGGAGTTTCTGCGGAGAGCCACAACGCAGTGACGGAAAATAAAAGGGACACCCTTCGACAAGTGACTGTGGTGAGAAAATTTTTTTGTCGCTTCTTTTCCAATTTCACTCGTCTTTTGTCGTTGAGACAACGAACTTCAGGATAAACGAACCCTCGATGTCTAATTATGTTCGTTTTAGTCAATTACATTTGCGTCTCGATTTGCGTTATTGTTGGTGTTACTTTTGCAATGTACTACGTGGTCCAGTGGTTTCATTATGGCGGAGAACCTGCGCAGTACGAAATCGACGCTTAAACAGTCAAAAGAGATACCAAACTAGTAATTTCTGTAATCGATGGAGAGACATAATTTCATGTTTAATAGTGTCGAAAATTTGGAAAAAAATATTTGTAGCAATCGATAAAAATAATATATTAACAGAGACAAGTGGCAAGAACTCAACGCAATTGTAATGAAAAATGACTTTGATTGTATACAAAATGAATTCGACAGCTGATGCGTCACGGGGAGAGAACACCGGCGGACACTTATCCGAACGATCCTTATGTTAACTCGACGATGGAGCCTTTCGGTTGGGGTCAACTGACAAAAGTAATAAAGCGCAACCGCTCCGTCAAACCGACCGGCCGAAGTAATAAAATATAAAAAAAACACACACGCTGACTAATCTTAATGAACATCGCTTGGAGCGCAGAAGGGCCGAAGGAACGTGTACAGAGCGGGCGAATTTTTGCGTGAGCGTTACGGCCTGTTTCTCGGTGACACTTATAGCCCCGAGAAATACTGGCTCCAGACGTCCGATGTGGATCGTACAAAAATGACCGGCATGATCGTATCCGCCGCGCTCTGGAAGCCAAACGAGGAACAGACTTTCGTGCCGAACATGGACTGGCAGCCGGTGTCTTTGCATTACTGGGAGAGACCGGAGGACAAGGTGATCCATTATGGTCAAAAGATTTTTCTTTAAATAACCGAATTAAAAATAACAATATCGTTATAATTTGTCGTCGAAATATTTAAGCTCCTTCTCATTTGGCACGCCTGTCCACGAGTGACGTTGGAAAGAACATTGGTGGATAATGCGACGGAGGTGAAAAAATTCAACGAGGAGAACGAACAATTGTACGAGGAATTGACGAATCTGTCGGGAATGCCGATTAACAATGCTCTTGACGCCTCGTCTCTCGCAGGTACCCTAACGGCCGAGGTTCGTAACTATTTTTTTCCCCAACATTTCACGACAATTCTTCGTCCACGGTGCACGGTTCAAAAGAAACGAAAAAAAAAAGAATACGTCGATGATATTTTTTAACGAAAAAAATGTATTTATCGAGACAAGTGCGAGCCTTGTCGCGCGATCGATTGTGACCAAGGCTACGCCGCTGAAATCACGATAAAACTGGTATCCATAAGCCGGAGCGAGGCGATCGTCGCGAGAGGCGATGCAAAAAAAGGAGAATCATTGATTGTTCCTGTTTGGAATAGGCAACAATGAATCTCTCTCTGCCCGAATGGACCAAGAGATACTTCCCGGAGAGGCTCGAGCCCGCGAATGTTTTGAGCCTGAAGATCAACACGCTGAACGATATATTGAAGAAACTCAATGGCGGTCCGTTCGTCGGGAAAACCCTCGGGAAGATGTTGGCCAAAGCTGAGGGCAGACTGAAGCCCGAGGATAGAAAAATGTACGTTTACGTGGGACACGACAGCACCATCGTGAATGTCCTCAACGCTATCGGCATATGGGATGGCCGATATCCGAATTACGGTTGCATGATCATGTTCGAGCTTCACGAGGAAAATGGAGCCTACAATGTTCAGGTACGACAATGATTCGGATTTACGACACTTTGGCGACGGAATATTCGAATTACGCGATGAAATTTTTCATCGAGTTTTTTTTCTCGCGCAGATATTCGAAAAAGATTCGGTGGAGGGATCGCCGCGTCCCCTGACAGTGCCCGGCTGCAAGACCGTCTGCCCTCTCGAGGATTTCTCACAGCTGATGCGGCCCATTCTTCTCGGCGACTTCAACGAGGAGTGCAAAGTCGACGATCCCGATTACGTCATACCCCCTCCGCCGTCCGCGTGACGTCCGACGAGCGAACAACGGCGCCGCGTGTCCTACTGTGATTTATAGCTTCAATTCAATGACTCTTATCGAGTCGACGATCGTCCAGCCTCCCGATGCAGATCCTTCTCGACGACCTTTCCGACAGATTCCACCAGTGAATCTCGGTCGTACTCGTCGCGAGACAATAAAGGGTAATCACGAGTTACAAACGAGACGAAATTTACACTCTCTTATTATCATTATTATTTTGCGTATTTTTATCTTTATTATTATTTCGATAACCAATCGCCGTAGTAATGGCATCGCCGTGAGTCGTGATCGGGCGGCGATTCACGCGAATATCTTCTCCTCCCGACGTTTTTTCGTCACGACCGTGCCGGGTTTGTGCTGCGCCTCCGGATGATTGAGAAGCTCCGGCGGGCACGTCGATATCGGACTGCCGAGGATCGTTTGCTTGAGATCGTAGAACAGGTGACTGTCGTCCTTCGTACAGAACGATATAGCCAGACCGGCTTTACCGGCGCGACCGGTTCTACCGATACGATGGGTGTAGTCTGCGAAATTTAATTTATTATTTCATCGTTTCAACAACAACAAAAAAAAGGAAAAAGGGAAATGAAAATTATCCGCGCGTCGAGTTATCTTACCTTCGATTGTCTTGGCCATGTCGTAATTTATAACCATCGAAACGTCCTTGATATCGATACCACGACCCGCGACGTCCGTCGCAACCAGCATATCCTTACTACCGTTCTTGAGCGAAGCCAGAGCGTACTCACGCTGCTCCTGACCTTTTCCACCGTGAAGAGTGCAAGCGTTGTACTGGCGAAGAAAAATACAAAAATTAGCATCGAATCGAGTACAGAGGCTTTTTTTTAAGTCGCAACAAAAATTTGTCCATCAGTCCGAAGGTGAAGGAATATACTTACGCCGAGTTTCTCGAGTCCTCGAGCCAACACGTCGGCTCCTTTCTTTTGATTGACGAATATAATGACCGGAGGCTCGACGCCACGACCCAATATTTCCATGAGTTTTCTGCGCTTGTCGTTCTCTCCCATAATATGAACGATCTGCTCGGTTCTCTCGGTGGGCTTGCCGACGGAACCGATGTACACCACCGCGGGTCGTCGAAGATAAGTTCGCGCCAGTCTCTCGACAGCCGCAGGCATCGTAGCCGTGAACATCACCGTCTGTCAACCCAAATTTTAGTATCTCGCTGCGAACCTGCCGGTAGTAAAATATTTCTCGTTACTCACCTGTCTGTATTTCTTCTTCGTGTTGTAATTCGCGAGCAATTTTTCCTCATTTTCCGCGTCTTCGTTGTCCGGCTTTAGATTCGTAACCGGCATGTATTCGAGAATCTTTTGCACGTCTACGTAACAAAAAAATGCGTCATTTGAAATCTCGAGGTACAAATTGTTGTTGTTTATAAATAATTTTTTCTTCCGCTTTTTATTTTGCTCACCTGGTTCGAAACCCATGTCTATCATTCTGTCAGCCTCGTCAAGCACAATGTAGGTGCATTGATTCAGTACCAAGTAACGATTCTCCAGGACGTCTATAAGTCGACCGGGTGTCGCAATGACAATCTTGTGAAAAAAAGAAACAAGTTTATAAGATTGGGCGATTGTTAAGAGGAGAAAGGAGGTGTGCGTACAACAACGTACCTCGCAACCCATACGCAATCTGAATCCCTGCTCCTCTCTCGAGAGACCTCCCACCACGACAACCGTACGAATACCCAACGGTTGACCGAATTTGTTGGTTTCTTCCTCGATCTGTTGCGCCAGTTCTCTGTCAAAGTTAAAACAACAATTAAATCCCTAATCGCTGAGGAATAATCAGTGGTACAAAGTGGTATTAAGGCGATGTGAAACATCCACGTCGAGCCCAATCGGTATCAAAAACTGTAATGAACGTTTTTAACGGATATTTGCGTTTACAGCTAAAAGAAGAAATTCATTCCCTGCGGATTTTATCAGTGCAGGGAATGAATTTCTTCTTTTACCTGTAAATGCAAATACGCGTGAAAAACGTTCATTACAGTTTTTATTACCGCAGTCGGTATTTCACATGCCCTTAATGAGAATAGAAATTTGCGCGGAAAGCCAACCGACCGTGTAGGTGCGAGAATGATGCTGTAAGGTCCCTGATCGGCTTCCTCGAGCCGCTCGATCTTGGGCAGACTCGTGATCCACAGGAGAAGCGGTATGAGGAAAGCGAGAGTTTTACCGGATCCGGTTTCCGCGACGCCGATGATGTCTCTGTTCTGGAGGCCAATGGGAATGGCCTGTCTCTGTATAGGCGTGAGATCTTTGTAGCCGACTTTCTCGATGATATCGAGAATCTCCTTCTGGAAGCCGGACTCCTTCCACGAACGTATGGGATCGGGTATACGACCGCCCTTTATCGTGATATTGTAGTCCTCGCGAAATATTCGCCAATCACGCTCCGTCATCTCCGCGAGAGCCTTTTCCGACCAGTGTCGATCGTCCCACTTTTGCTTCTCCTCCTTGCGCTTGACTTTCTTCAGGCGCATCCTGAAAACAGATTGAGCGATCAACGATCAATGGTCAGGGAGACAACAAGATCAACGCGTTATCCGATGCTCACTTCTCCTGCTCCTTCTCGGCCTCTGTTCTCCTCTTCTCGAGCAACTCGCCGTAAAATTTGCTCTGATCTCGCTTCTGCGCTTTTATGTCGATACCCGCGAGATTTCCACGCCCGAAGAATTGCACCTGATGACGCTCCTTGTATATGTTGTTGTAATCCACCGATGTGTCCTCCGAGGTGTCCCAGTCGAAGACGAATTTCCGGTCGTTGAGCCGTCGCACGCGACGTTTCTTCTTTATCAGACCCAGATATCGTTCCTTTATGGCCTCCACCTCTTTCTCCTTGTCCTTGTCCTTGGCGTCCTCGTCTCGCAGGCGCTGACTGTCCCTTCGTCTGATGAGAAAATCAAATTAAAATTAAAATTTAAATTGAATTAAATTTAAACTAAATTAAAAATAAAATAAAAAAATTAAATTTAAATTAAATTAAAAATAAAATAAAAAAATTAAATTTAAATTAAATTAAAAATAAAATAAAAAAATTAAATTTAAATTAAATTAAAAATAAAATAAAAAAATTAAATTTAAATTTAAATTTAAATCAGGCCAGAAAAAAGTTTCCAATTTTCCTCACCTATCCCTCTCGTCCCACTCTCTGTCCTTTCCAGCGCCGGACGACTCTCCCTGCCCTCCGCTCTTTCGATTCTCCTCCTGCGCCTTTCTAATGGCGTCCACCTCCTGCTGCCTCTTCTGCAGAGCTATCGCCGCTCTCTCCTCCTTGGTGAGAAACTTTGGCTTGGCCCTCGCCTCCTCCTCCGCCTTTTTCTTCGCCAAAAGCTCCTCCAGACTCAGAGGCTCCTTCTTGGACGGATCGTGCCGCTTTCCCTCCTGGCGCTCGTCCTCCTCGTCCTCCTCCGTCTTTCCGGTGCCATCGCCGCCGCCGCTGCCCCGTTGTTGCTGCTCCCGCTGCTTTCCGTCCTCCTCCCCCGGCTGCTTCTTCCTCTCGTCCTTACCCTTCTCGCCCTTCGTCGCCGCCGCGTCGCCGCGATTCTCTCGCGCTCCGCGATCTCTCTCGCGATCGCGATCTCTCGATCTCTCCCTCTCTCGCGGTCCATCGCGACGGTCCTTCTTCCCACGATCCTTCGATCGACTCCTCGAGCGACCGCGTCCCCGATCACGCCGCTCGCGATCTCTCTCTCGGTCCCTCTCGCGCTCTCTCGATCTGCTCCTTCTCGCAGTTTTTTTCTCGTGCACCATTCTTCGATATAACTCGAAAAAACAGATAAACACTTTTCACATCGTCACTATCGCGTGCACTGAATTATAGCACCGACGTTACGTTTACGTTTACAAACGAATGCCAACGGGATGAGGTTATGACGTACAAACTTTTTTTCTTTCTCTTTTCAATTACACTTTTCCACGGCCCGTTGGGATTCAATTCGTTTGTGGGAGATGTGACATTTTTTATAATTACCGATTAACAACTTTTTAACGATAGTCCAACTTTTTGCTTATCTCTTCGAGGATTATGGTCCGCGTTGTTGTCGGCGATCAGTCTGAATTCGAGGTTATGTCGGCTTCTCGAGAGTCAAAACTCAAAAGTCAAAAGTTGTTTTGTGTTTGGCTAGTGTAATGACTTATGTAGTGGTTCAGTCACTTGCGCTGTCGTCGTCGTCTGTGTAGAGTGGTGGTGGTACAAAGTGCGCTGATTGGCTACAGCTGTCCAAACTCGTTTTTCTTTTCCCCCCCCCCCGCCCGCCAAGAGTTTAAGATCTGTCATCGGTGGGTTTCATTGAAAAGAGATGTAGTGGTGTACGATTTACGACAAACTTATTCGCAGGAGAAACCGGTAAAACGCAGCCTCGCCGATGCGAGATAACACGAGGGAAAATAATGTCGAATGTCGCGAAGGAGGAAACGCCGGGTGACGAGACTTTTAATCTTCGCGCCGAAATTTGCAATTCACCGATAGGTATAATTATTTCATTCTCTGAAACGGGCATTAATATATTATATATTTATTCACGTATCTGTATATCGTATAATTCTATGGGTGGTCGTATAATTATTTCATTCTCTGAAACGGGCATTAATATATTATATATTTATTCACGTATATGTATATCGTATAATTCTATGGGTGGTGGTATAATTATTTCATTCTGTAAAACGGGCATTAATATATTATCATATATTTATTCATGTATCTGTATATCACATAATTCTATGGGTGGTGGTACAATTATTTCATTCTCTAAAACGGGCTTTAATATATTATCATATATTTATTCACGTATCTGTATATCACATAATTCTATGGGTGGTGGCTCTACGTACAATGGCAACTAGTAGTATTTACACGCACAACTTGCTCTCCATCGTCAAGCCGATGGTAAAGACCATCGATTTCAAGCTTGAGCGCCCCAGCTTGTGTTTACCGTAAAAAACATGAGGAAACCTCTCGGGTTTCTCGTTAGAGAGACCACGACACGCGAATCCATGCAAGCATAAAAAAATAATTTTCTAATTGCCGCCCGACTCGACGATCACGTTATCGTGACGGTCATAATGCGCGAACCTTTTTTCCTTTTTCCGTTCTTTTCTGTCTTACACTTTGTAGAGATAAGAAAAAATTGAGAATATTTACAAGTCATCAAACGCAATATTAATCGTAGATTCCTCGACGAATGAGGCTCTGTGTTTCGCCGAGAATCTCTTGATCTGTGCGAAGAAGGATCTCTGCTCGGACACGACACCCATCGGTGGCTATTGCATCGGTGTTGAAAAATTCGGCCCCGAGTCCCGAGAGTTTCTCGTCAATGTCGCAGCCTCGATGAACGTCGAGGGATGCTTCGCGGGTGGCTCGAAAATCATCGGTTCTCTCGACGAAAATTTCCAGTGTCTGGAAGAGAAGAGAAACGAGTCAGTCGTGTTACGACGAGGAACGAAGCGTTGACGGGCCGTGCAGAAAAAAATGCAATATTAAAGAATATTTGTCTCTTAGATATTTCCATCGCTCGGACGGTACCTACGAAAAATGTATTTTTATCGGAAGCGAAGACGACTCTTATCACATCAAAATCCAAACCACTTGCCCGTGTGACACGTCGTCTCGCAGTGATGAAATTGCTTTTGCGAACCACTCAAAATTCCTGAGCGAAGCCGGAAATATAGTTTTGATGAGATATCTAGCATTGACGAATTATCACGGCTCGTTCAGTCTCGAATCTATGACAATTGATGGCAAAATTGAGATTTCCGACTACGTAAATTAATTAATTCTCTCTTTGGATTCACAAATTGACGAATTTTATAATCGTCATCGCGATAGCTTCAACATCAGTGTTAAGATCCGTGTCCCTTTGAAAATAATAGAGATGCAACTCCGCAAAATTGAAGATACTCGACGGCAGAACCTTGGAAATTTACACCGTCGAACGAAGAAACCGAAATGCGGAGGGAATCGCTGCCGCTGCCGCCGGAGTCTCAAGGCAACAAGATAGAGAGTCAAAAACTCTGTTGACGAGGCAGGGAAGGATATTGAGACACGACTGGCTCAATGTTCCGTTTTTACTACGAATAAATCCTCTCGTAGATCCGCGAATAATCGATAAAAATGATACGGGCGTACGGCAACCTTTGCGAAGTGTTTGGCCCGAAGATCTCGAACTTCTGGCCAAATATTTAGAGAGAAAAGTGAGCGTTTCTTCGATTTCATTGAATTATGCGATAGAAACGAATAGTAAACGGTTCATTGTAATTGATAGACTTTTCGTTTCGCAGAATTGCACGATCGACAAACAATCGAATTATTTTGCGGATCATCCGGAGATCAAGAAACTTATGGCTGATTACACACAAACTTTGCTTATTGGTAAAAAAAATGTCGAGATTTTTGTGTAAAATAGTTGGACATTTTTATACGCAATTTTATCAAATTGCGATTGTGTTTTCAGTGAAACCAGTGGACGTCATTGACTTCACGATTCAACACTTTAGAAGTTTTGCGGTGAATCCCGAGTTATTCGAAGGGAATAACAGCTCGCCCGAGAAGAATTAATCCCGATGATAATTATTAATTACAGTTACTGTAATATCTCACTTGTATCATTTTCTCTCTGGCTTTGTGTCCTTCTGAGGATGGCAAATTACGCATTTGTCCTGGAAAATAAACAATTACAGTTAGACTTTCGTTAAAATACGACAGATGAGGGTGCAACTCACTCACCACTTGTTCCAAAGTTGGCAAGCAGTCCTCGTGGAATAAGTGTTTGCAATAGAACACGACTAGATTCTTCGGATCTGAGAAAAGGAACGAAAAATTACAAACTAGGATATACAATGAGGTTTTTTTACCGATTTTTTTTTTCGATTTCGTGAAGAAAAAAAAATAAGGAGAAAAGCTACAAAGTAGAGTCTTTGACAAACCTCTCACAATGACTTTCCCGTGGCAGGCTCCGCACATTTGGTCGTCGTCGACGAATATTCCCTTCTCGTGTGAACGCACGAGTCTCTCGTGAAGATTGAAATAATCGCTGGCGAGTATTTTCTTGCAGCCTTCTTGCACGGACACTTGAAGATTGTAATCGCACATCATCTTTACAAGGGCCCTTTTCAGGCCTGGAATTTCCATCGTCGGCTCGATTCTCTGCACAATTAGTCTTGGGTCGACGTATGTACCGATTTTTTGCAGTAAAAACGTTATATTTTCTGTAAAGAATAAGAGATATAATTTAAAACAAATGAAGATTCACGAAATAAAGAGAAAAATACTTGTCCGGTTCTCGGCGACGCGACCCGACGTGACTCACCCGATTTATTGAGCGAATAGTTGACAAGATCGTTCCACAACTCTTCGTCGTCGTGTTCCTGGCAAAAAGCGATCGCGCTCTCCATGTCGTTGAGTTCGCGCGTCATCAGAGCCAGAGCTTCCGACATGTTGCCGATTCGGCCGAGGAGATACACCATTTCCGGATAAAAGTGCCTCTGGCTGCATATATCGAGAGCCTGCTGTATGGGATAATGCTCGGAACGACGGAGAAGCGGCAGAAGTTTGTCCCGCGCGTATTCGGCGTACAGACCCACCAACAGCCCGTGATATTTCCCCTTGGTTTCTTTGGTGTCTTGTTTGTCAAGGGCGTCGAGGTACTTGATCGTTGCGAAGACATTTTGAAAAAATAAAAATTAGAAGAGAGAAATAGGACAAATTAGATATCGGTTGATTCGCGACGAGATAACTTACGAGATACAAGTAACGATGATTTTTCTGAAGCTTCTGGACGACAATTTCCGACGGGACTTTTTCGAGAAAAAATTGTATAGCTTGCTCCGTGTCGAGATCCATGAGGCCCTCAATCATGTCGTAAACGGAATTGTACAACCGGTACTTCCGTATCAGATTGAAGACGTCTTTGTGACGTAATTTGAGGTACATCGCGAGAGCACGGTCGTACTTGCCTTGGTGGCTGTAGAGAATCGCGAGAGCCTCCAGGAGCACGTTTTGACACTGCGTGTGAACGAGGAGATGCTCGAGAACTCCGTTTACCACCGCCGCCACGGTGTACAATTTCGGCGACCATTCTTTCACCAATTGAAGAAAACCGTTGGGATCGATTTTCAAATACTCGTAGAGTACCATCTCGTAGATGAGAGGATCCAGGGTGACCTCTCCCCGCGGCAGGTACGATGATATCGAGCGCAGCTGGTGAACTCGTGCGAATTTGTACACCTGCCGGATAAGATTTTTTTTTTTTTTTTACACGTACTCGTGAATTTGTGAATTTCTTTCTCTCGACTCACCTCCTCCTCCCAGAGTTTCTTGTCGCGGCCCAACACTTTGAGACACAATTTCCCGGCCTCGTCGTACTTTCCGCTCGCCAACAGGTGATCCAAGTAAACCCTTCCCACGCTGATGAGCGTGTTTCTCTTGCAGTCTTTGCCGCTGTTGGTCGTGACGGCCTCGAGAGCTTTCTCGAATTTTCCGTGACTCAACAGCCACTCGATTCTGTCGTCGGCGTCGTAAAGACTCGCGACGACAATGTCCTTTGGGCTGACGATGAAGAATCTGCGAAAAGTCGTCGCACGAAATGTCGGATCGCTTAATTTTCGCGTAAAGCCACGCGCGGGGTTCGATTCTTCTTCTCCCCGTAAAATATTCTCAATCGATATGATTTTCACCTGTTCTCCTCGGTGAGGCAATCCAGATGATAATCGTTGCAGCTGTACTCTCTGTAGCCTCGCAGCGTCAACGAATTCTCGCAAATGGGAAGAAAGTCGTGATACTTGGGCTCGACAACGTGAACGGTCGGACGTTGACTCATGCCGTCCTCGTCGAGATCCTTGAGGCATCCCACTAGCACCAATTGCTTCTCCAGAGGCGCGATACCCGATATATAAAAATCCACTTGAAACGTCGATACTGGAACGTGAGAATCGCCTCGATTAGATTGCTGAAAAAAAAATCACCAGTCTCGTTTTTCTCGTCGTTGAAACTTCACGAACCCGGATCGACTATGTACTCGGGCGAATCTCTGTTTGTTATTTCCTGGGGCAAACGTCGTCGGATCTGGCAAATTCGGACCACGTCGACCCAGCCTATCAGGAGTGTCCAGTCCCCGGACCATCGCAAATTGCATCTATAGTGCTCGGGCGAAGCGCTGCTTTGGCAAAATTACAAAATTACAAAATTACGAACGAATGAAGATCGAAGCGACTGCATTGGACCGAATGGCCGGGTGAACTTACTCGTTGGACCGCGACCACTTGATCAGTCCCAACGAACACCGCGCGTTCAAGTCGTAAACGCGAACTCCGGTGTCGGAGGCCCAAGCGACGAATTGTCCGGCCCAAGCGACGGAACGCACTCCGCCCTCGGCTTCGCCCAATCCCGTGAGTTTCATGCGCGACAGAAACGTCTTTTCGTAGAGAACAGGTTTGTCGTCGCCTGCCAATTAAAAAGTCATTATTTATGCAAATTGTAAGAAACATTTCTGTTCTCGGCGCTGTACTTTCTTCTCTCGTTATCATCATCATCGTCATCATTTCAAACTGACATTGCCGTAGATCCTTTTTAAATAACTTGAGAAATAGATTGTACGGAAGAACCTGTGATAAATCTTCTGTTGCTTCCGCTCTTGTGATACAGAGGATCAATGGCGATGCTTTTGACCGAGCGACCCAGGCTCATTTTGTGATTATTTTCTCCATTGTACAGTCCGTAGATAAAAATATTGCCGTCGTCGCTGCACGAAGCTATGAAATCGCCTTTCTGATCTATCGATATCTGATTCACCGCGACTGTGTGCGCCTGCAGAGTTCTCGACACGATATTGTTCCCCTGATGATCCAGCAGGTGAATCATCCCCCAATGCGAGCCAAGGCACAAAAACTGCAAAGAACAAGCGGACATTTTTCAGTCGTTCGAGCGTAACAAAAAAGCCTATTTTAACAAACGTGCCGCGAGTATTTGTCGCTCATTTTTGTAAAAACAATGGAGAAATATTGAATAATACGGCCGATGGAAACGGAGCATCCGCAGCTATTTTTATGCGCAACTTTGGCGATTCCTACTTTGGGATGAACGGCTATGCAACTGGCGGCGTCGTTTTGCAAAATCTTCTTCACGTCATTCTGCATTCTGACGTATTTGAGTCGAGGTTCGACCTCGTCGACCTCCGAATCCGAGTCATCCTGTGTGTTCTGGTCATCCTGAAATTTTTTTCCAAAAAATTTGTAGCTCCGGCGTCAGCGTTGTTTTTTTCGGTTTATTTTTTTTTTTTTTCGTATTCTCGCTTTCTGTTTCTCTGTCTCTCTCGCTCTGTCTTCGACTCTCACCTTGCTCGAGCTGTTATCCATATTTCGTAGGTTTTGTCGTGCAACCACTTGGCTCGAGAGTATCAACTCCGACTGTCAAAATTTCACAATTGAGGTTAGGGGAACCAAAGCCCCTCCCCGCCGCAACGCTCACTCGCTGCAACCATCAACGATGTCAGCCAACAACAGCAGCCAATTGTCGTGGCCGTAAACCAAATAATAATGACACATGGAGCGTATTATTTTTTTTCCTCCATGCAGTCACCGATCGTCGTCGTTGGCTCTTTGATAAATAAGAGAAAAGAATTGTGGGATTCGCTATTATGGGCCGCTACTGGAACCGCCATTCGACGTAATTGTTGCCGCTTTATCCGCTATTTATTTATTTTATTTTTTTCATCGTTTCCACCGGGACCAAAATCGGCCCGAAACGGGATGAAAATTCTAGCAAGTCCCTGAGTTTCGAAGATCGGTCGGGTGGGGGGAAGTGGTTCGATATTTCGGACCCGTTTCAGCTCACGGAGAAAACGGATTTGCTATGCCAACAAATCTTTTGTTAAAATAGTGACAACATTGCGTTGTCTGCTAGGCTAACCATTTTTTTTGGTCGACGAACATATTTTTTGCTAGACAAACATTTTTTTTTTTTTGCTAGGACAACAAAATTGTTTGCTAGGGTAGCAGATAACGCAATGTTGCCACTATTTTAACAAGAGATTTGCTGGCCTAGCAAAATCGTTTTCTCCGTGAGAGCCGTGGAAACTCCGTGGATATCATCACTCGACTTATTATTATCAGTCGCTGTACTCCAGCAACGAATGAGCAATGTGACGTGCTGTTGAAATACGCGCGCCTCAAAGCCCCACGTGGTCGAGTGTTTTTTTGAGTCCATGTTGCGGCTGGTGTTGAGTGAGTCAAGAGCCACAAGCGCGCGGGACTTTGTCGCTGTGCGATAATCAATTTTTTTTCATTGTTTTTTTCTTCTCTTTTTTCCACCATTCCGGTATCTAACGTATCTTCCAACGAACATCGGATAACCGCGGAAGAAGCTGCAACGAGTGATAAGAAGGTTATAACGCCGCCGACGTATAAATATGTCGGGGAAATATTCGTCGCCGGCTTCGCGTTCCCGTGCGTCGGGGTCGTCCGCCTCGTCTCGGTCACCCTTGGAACGCAAACAGTCACTTCGCGCAGCCCTCGACAGGGCCAAAACGTTGCGTGAGTTTGCGTTTCACGTGAGACGTTTCACGCTGCAGCGAGAGATCGGCAAATAGGTATTTTTTTACGCTGTGATTTCACAGAACCTTCGCATTTTCAGATAACGACAGTACCGCTCCTACGACTGTAAAAAGCCTCAAAGATATCGTCAGGGAGGTTGACTCTATACATCTGGAAGCTACGATAGAGGAGAAAGGTTTGATAACGAAGAAATCTTTTTCTCCTTCGAACCGCTTTTTTCATTTAATTTTTTTGTTGCTTTTTTCCATTATCTTCTCTTCGGATGGCATCAGTCACCAGCCACGATGAGGTTCTCATGGACGCGGAGGTCATGGCTTCCATGTCCAAAGTGGCAAAATCGAGCGCCAGTTTGGTCACCAAAGGATTGAGTTTGTACAACGCTGCAATGTTTGCGGAAAAATTGGTGAGCCTTGGATCTTGTTGGTTTTTCAGGTTTCCTAGATTCCAACGAATTATCGTGTTTTCTTTAGCTACAAGAAGTTCACGTCGATGCAAACGAGACTCTGGAAAAACCCAATTGGTCGATGCTCGAGAATAGAGTCGTCAAAGTGTTCAAGAAGACACCCAACTACACAGCCTTGTGCGGTACGGAAGAAACACTTCAAACGTTGGATGTATATATTTTAGAAAGCTTGATTTGGATAAAAGAAGAGAAAAAAATTGATGTATTTTCAAGGTTGCATCGATCCTTTTGAGGTTCCGAAGAAGGTGGTTGTGAAGCGTCAGCCAGTAAAACGGGAGGCCATGGCAACGATCAAGAGACCCGACGCGATCGTGGAAGTCGGCAACGACGACGACAGCGTCGAGGAGACCGTGTCAAAGATCAAGAGACTCGTGTCGCAGCGTCACAAGGACACGGGTTGCCCCGTGGAATTCCATCGATTGGTGCTGCATCCCGAGAACTTCGGCAAGACAATCGAAAACATGTTGCACGTGTCGTTTCTCGTGCGCGACGGTTTTGTGCAGATGAAGTTGGACGACACGGGAAATCCGGTGATCGTGCCGAGCACCAAGGAAATGAAGTCGGTGGCGAAGAAGTCCGGGAAGAGGGGCAACACGCAAAACGTTTTCGCGCTCAACTTTCAGCAGTGGCAAGTAAGTCGGCGGTCTCTCTCGCGGCGGCAATTTCCTCGACGAATCCTCACGCAGATTACATTGTATTCTCGTCAATTTCAGATCCTGGTAAAGGAGTTAAATGTCACCGAGCCGATGATAAACTTTCAGTAGAAATTCGACGTCGGAAAAATCCAACGACTCAAAGTACAAATCTATTTTCACAAAGAATAAATATATTTTTTCACTAAGGAAAAAAAAAAACGAAAAAAAAAAAATCCGAGAAAAATTCATCTATTTTTTTAAGTCTTTTATTCTTTTTTTCATTACCTTACGTATTACTAATATAGAGTACAGCCTCGCAGTGTACATTACAGTTTTCGATTCGATAATAAATCGTGTGACCCCTGATTTCATTGTCGTGATCTCGTATCTGTGTTACTAGGAGCACGACCGCATTCCTGTAAATAAAAAAAAGGAACGAGACAAAACAACAATCTTCCAACGTTTAAAAGTTTTATTTAACGCGAACTACACTCGATGCATCAACTTGAGTCAACGATCCTCGCGGATGAGTTGGAAGATCGTTTCTCGATCCCCGAGGTGGTCGGCGAGCTTCTATATTTTCTGTTTCTTTTTTCCTCTCTCTCTCTCTCTCTGTCTCTCTCTCTGTTTAATTACGCGCTGACTGTGAATGGTGCTTCTCTTCTTCATTCTTTCGAATTGTTGGTTGCGCCGGCTTCGAGTCTGCCGCCGGGACTGTGTGAATTTGTTCCTGACAAGCCGGCGCTGCTGCTGCGGCGGCGGCGGTGGCGACGACGATGAATGATTACGCGCGTCTCCCACCGCCCAGATGACTGTGAAACGAGCTTCTTATGACTTGGCGAGGGTCTCGGCCTTCGCGACGACTTCCTCGATCGGTCCGACCATGTAGAACGCCACCTCTGGCAGATGGTCAAGCTCGCCAGCGAGAATTTTCTGGAAGCCCTTGATCGTCTCGGCGAGAGGCACGAGCTTTCCGGGATGTCCAGTGAAGACCTCAGCGACCTTTATTTTTCCGTGAGAAAAACAATTTGCGGCGTCGTTAAGGATTTGCGCGTAGCGTAAAAAAAAAAAAAAAAAGACGAAGTTGTCGTTACCTGGAATGGCTGAGAGAGGAACCTCTGGATCTTACGGGCGCGAGCGACGGTGAGCTTGTCCTCCTCGGACAACTCGTCCATACCGAGGATAGCGATGATGTCCTGAAGCGACTTGTAGTCCTGAAGGATCTTCTGCACGCGACGGGCGACATTGTAGTGCTCGGCGCCGACGATGTTGGGGTCCATGATACGGGAGGTGGAGTCGAGGGGGTCCACAGCCGGGTAGATACCTTTTCACGACATTACGGACATCCAACGATCAATTTCATTTTTCTCTCTCACGGGAAGAAGAGGGTTAAGGGCATGTGAAACATGTACCACGTGACACTGCGAGACGTGAAAATTTGTGGTAATTACCGACAATCCTTTCGGAAGTGCGTTTTGCTTATTTATCACTCCCAAATCGTAATCGGAATGCACGTATCATGTGTGATTTTTAATTATCTAGTGCGTGAATTAGTCGCTTTTCTGAGTTTTTGTCGAAAAATAGACAAAAAAAATCGAATTTTTCATTACAGATTTCTCTGCCGGTAATTGATCTGTAATTTTTTTTTTTTTTTTTTCGAAAATAAAAAATCTGATTAATTCACGCACGAAGTCCACATTACTGGCGTCTGTATTTCAATGTTCGCTTCAATCTGTTCATAATTCGCGAAAAACGGCACTTCCGAACTTTTGTAGGTGCAAAGTCGGTATTTCGCATTCCCTTAAAAAGAGGCGTGGCATTACCGAGCTCGGCGATGGCACGAGACAAGACAGTGGTGGCGTCCAAGTGAGCGAATGTGGTGGCGGGCGCGGGATCCGTAAGATCGTCGGCGGGCACGTAGATAGCCTGGACCGAGGTGATGGAACCCTTCTTCGTGGTGGTGATACGCTCCTGCATGGTACCCATGTCAGTCGCGAGGGTTGGCTGATAACCTACGGCCGAGGGGATACGACCCAGCAGGGCGGATACCTAAATAACAGATGCACAAAAAATGTCGATCAACGGGTCGCGCGAGTGAAAGGAGTCTTCGAGTCGAGTCAAAGGCAACAGCAGCACCGACCTCGGAACCGGCCTGGGTGAACCTGAAGATGTTGTCGATGAAGAGAAGCACATCCTGACCCTCCTGATCACGGAAGTACTCGGCGACGGTGAGACCGGTCAAAGCGACACGGGCACGCGCGCCGGGCGGCTCGTTCATCTGTCCGTAGACGAGCGCCACCTTCGAGGTCTTGTCCTTGAGGGAAATTACCCCGGTCTCAATCATCTCGTGATAGAGATCGTTACCCTCGCGGGTACGCTCGCCCACTCCGGCGAACACGGAGTAACCACCGTGAGCCTTGGCTACGTTGTTAATCAACTCCATGATGAGTACCGTCTTTCCTACTCCGGCACCACCGAAGAGACCTGAATGGCGAAAAAAAAGTAAAAAAAAGTTTTTAAAAAATCGGTAACGAACAACAAATTTTCAAGTCAGACCCTCAAAAATCGCACATTTTTAGAAGGGGTACCCCTTTCGTTTTTTTTTTTTTTTTTTTTTTTTTTTCGTGAAAAAAGCAACAACTTCCGGAATAAAAATTTAGGGCAGCCTTTAATTAAGGGGTCTGTGATAGACAAAGAGACAACTTGGCAAAATATATATGAGATTAGAATTAAAGTGTGATTATCTCACCGATCTTTCCTCCCTTGGCGTACGGAGCAAGAAGGTCGACGACCTTGATTCCGGTTACGAGAATCTCCTGTTCGACGGACATGTCGACGAATTCCGGGGCGTCGGCGTGAATGGCCGCGAGTTTGTCGGTCTCGACGGGACCGCGCTCGTCGATGGGCTCGCCGATGACGTTGATGATGCGACCGAGGGTCGCGTCACCGACGGGAATTCTGATGGGAAAACCAGAGTCGAGGACCTGCTGGCCGCGCACGAGACCCTCGGTACCGTCCATGGCGATGGTGCGCACGGTGTTTTCACCCAAGTGCTGAGCGACCTCGAGCACCAGACGCGGCGAGCGATTTTGAACCTCGAGAGCGTTCAGAATCGGCGGCAGAGCGTCGTCGAACTGCACGTCGACGACGGCACCGATAACGGCCACGACCTTGCCCTGGGCAACGCCGCCCTTCGCCGCTGGCGCAGCTTTTGCCGCATAATCCCGACCTGTGGATCACATTGTTTCCTCAAATTTTCACTTTCTCCTCACTTCTCTCGATATGTCGAGCCATTTATTTTTTCGAGCTATCGAAAAATTCGTCATTACATTCCAACGTCTCTGATTGTTACATAAGACGACGTGTCAAGGACTCGGAAGGACAGCGGGCAAAGCAGGACGGGCAACGAAAAAATAACGCATTTTTTCTTGTCAATGAGGGGAAAAAAAAATCGTTCCAAACAAAATTATTCCGCATGACATAAGGAACTGGGGTGATCTCTGAATCCGATTTTTTTTAATTGACAAGGGAATCCTGCTGAAAAAAAAAAAACGAAAGTTCAATAAAGGAAGAAAAAAAAAAAAAAATTGACCAGTGATTTTTGTTCTCGAATCTGGCTATTTTTCGGTGTGAATAAGAATCAAATACTTTCTCGCGATATGAACGACAACCGATATCATTTTTTCAAATCCATCATTATCGACGGTCCTCATGACGATTAGGGGCGCATGCTGTAAGACAAATCAGACCCCACCATTGTTATGTAATGCACAAATCTTAACAGAAACGATGCGAAAAATGTCGCGCTGCTTGGACCAGTGTAACAAGGGGAGTAGTCCCCATGAATGTCAGTGAAGGAATACGAAAGATCGCAATCGTATTTCGTACTTGTCGTAATTTTCAGAAATTGTTATACAATAGGGTGCATGTGTGGGGTGGCAAAGGGAGTGAGAAGCAGCAGCAGCACCGGGCGATCGATCGATCGCGAGACGTAAGAAGTTGCAGCAGCAGCGGCGGCAGCGAAAATCTCGATGTTCGCGTGTAAAACATCACGCTGAGATTCCGCGGTTCCTATAATATCGCGGTGCCACAGTTACGATCGAACGGGGCGTCGCGATTTCACGAAAGATCGTCGGGTTTTCGATTTACAGCGAGTGGCGTTTTCGAGGTGGGTCATCCCGAACCGACGGCCGCCATGTTGGCACGGGACGACCGTGTCTCGGCTCGTCCCCGGCCACGAATAACATGTACGAGGATTATATAACAACCGTACGGGAGAATTAACGATTTTTTTTGTGAATCGAGGTGTTGTCAGAGGGGGGCAAATTGTCGGAAGGGTATTTTGCTCGACGAGACCAGCGATTTGGGAATATTACACGCAGGGTTCGGGGGTTACACGATCATGGCGAGAATCGAGCGGACGTGAAGAGACGACGTACGGGGGCGAGGGGGGGCGGGGGGGAGGCGGGCCACGGGAGAACACGGGAACTCGGGTACGCGGATGAGTGGATTTTTACGGTGAATTTTTCACGCTGACAACGAACGAAACGTCTACTCACTGTTGACGGAGATGGCGCCGGATATTTTGGCGACTTCGGACTGCAGAAGGGCGGGTTTGACGGCCCTCAGGGCCCCAGCGGCAGCCTTCGATACGGCGCTTAACATCATGGCCGGTCAAGTGAGGTAAGGCGACCGGAATACACTCGACTGACCCCCGGAGCAGACAGTGCGCCGCGCCGCACCGCAACGTTCCCGTACTAGCTACGCTATAGTCACGCGTATTCCGCGCAGAATCGACGTTTTCACGCTTCTGCGCAGCCGCGCCGGCCCCTCACTGCTGGAGTCATCGATCGATCCACCGAGCGCGGCTATATTCAAACGTCGTTCCCATTACTTTATTGATTTTGCGAGGGGAGGCATTGTCGTCTTTATCGGCGTGGAAACGTCGATGGAAATGTCATTCGAATTGCAACAAATAGCTGCCTAGAAACATTTGTAAATGCAATTGATGCATCATTTACGTTTCGTACACACGGTACGCAAATGTCATGTTAGTCAGCCGATGACTAAATTCATCCGCCAGTTTTTACTGCATTTTTCTGGAGCTCAACAGAAATATTATATAATTTCGCGCCGAAAACTCCAACGGTACAGAAGCTCTACATGTTGGCTATGTTTTTCAACCGACGAGAGCCCGAATAGGGCCATTTGGTTTATTCACCTTTCTTTCTTTTGGTTTTGTATTCGTTTGTGTTTCCAACTACACTCCGTAATTTTGTTTACCTGCTCGAAATAAACGACTAATAAAAAAAAAATGACTAAATTCATTCGTCGGATAAGTAATCGACTCCGGCGTCGGTATCACTGATTCCTCGACATCGATACGAGTCATCGTTGTTTCCGTTGAGTCCCGAGTGTCTCTCTCCCCCCTGGTGGCGGCGAAGCGAATCTTTTGTTATACACAGTTGGTAATTACCAATTGTAGTTAATCGTTTTCTTTTTCACGTGGTGACGCGCGCTACACGTTTCACTGTCGTTTTCTCTCGCTTCACAGCGCCGCCACCCCCCAATCATGTGGTATCTTTCTCGCACCAACGCCAGCTCAGCCCGTGCAGCACATGACCTTACAAAAAATTCGCATATTTCGGCGTTAACAAAAATGTTCAATGACGTTGAAAATACAAAGAACATTGATAATCGCTATAATTGATCGATAAATTCGTTAACACAAAAAGATGTCAAACAAACTTTTACAAAACCATTTTCCTTTTTATTGGGCCGTGAGATTGTGTGAAAAGATCCTCGCGATCGTTGGACCACTGATTATCAAAATGAATGTACAGTCTTTGGTCGCAATTCGCTCGACTGACGGAAACTCGTTTTGAATTTGGCGCGCAAAGCGCATCGGTGACATTGTCAATGGGCACTGCCAATCGTACGGAGCCGGCTTTGGTTCGTGAATCTCCGTGTCTCCCGAGAACCGGGGTCCACGGGGCTCGTAGCAGGGAGCCCCGCCCTGCCTGCCGCCCGCCAGCCAGCCGTGATCGTCGTGTCGTGAGAGGCAAGCCAGCCAGCTAGCAAGCTCTTCGCTCCGTCGTCGTGATAGCGCGAGGAGAGAAGTGTACGAGAGCGACGTGACGAAAATCGCGAGGCACAAGCGCGCAAACCGACAGTCGCAAGATAGCGAGGCCCGAGCAGCCTCCATGTAGAGAACATCAGGAACATTTTTCAAAGCAACAACAACAAATAAACCCAAAGACCAAACAACAATAACAAAAAAACAATTTGTGCTCAGTGAACGTTGAACAAGTGCATCGAACGACAAAATACGCGTCAACGCGATAATTAACCAATACCGAAGACGGAAAAATCCGAAAAAAAAAAAAAAAAAACGTTATCGTCGTTTCCTCGTGATTGACGCCGAGTCACGTCACGGAGGACAACATTGAGATTAATTAGAGCGGGTGCTGTGAGATTTTTTTTTTATTACCGAGCTGCCGTTTCTCACTTGGACTCACTCCATCTTTCTCTTTCTCTCTCTCTCTCTCTCTCTCTGTCCCTCAGCCACGTACCCCCTCTCCCTGTCTCGCCCGCTGCTAGAGCTCCCGCTTCACTAGCCGGTGTAGTACCTCTTGCAATAACGGTGATTCTCCTGTGCGTCGTATCGCGATAATAACACAAGTGTCTCATGCCATCCGCGAGAGAGCGACTTCCGCAAGAGCGAGACGGAATAACCTGTGTTTTCCTTGCAGCTTGGAAGCTTCAGTGAATCGGCTACGGAGAAATTTTTCCTCGAAAGGGAAGAAAGAAAAAAGATAGAAAGAGGATTGGTAACTGTGCGTGGGTTCACCGCTGCCGCCGCTTGATGCTCCGTGTGTGAGCTCCGTTGTTCCGCCGACCAGTGCTGCTGTCAGTTTGTAGCTCCCGAGTGACCGAAAATTGTGCAAAATAAGAAGCGAAGATAACAAACGCCCGAGTCATAGTCGTATATATATATATACATATATTGTGTGAGTATATATGTATATATATATTTACATGTGGGAAATTGAGAGTGCGAACGGGAGGAGATTTTCGTAGCGGAGAAAACAAAGAAAAAAAAAAAAAAAATAACACGCGCATAATCGGTGAGTGAGGCGAACGCCTGCGTGGAACGGTGCTGCTTGGAACGTGGAGCGGCGAATTTTTCGCCAGAAGGATCCGAACCGAGGAGCAGCTCCGTTTGGGAGCATCAGGTAACGAGTCCCTCGATCAATCGAACGATCTTCTTCGCTTTTAACCGACTTACTTTCTTCGTATCAATCTGCTTGTCGAGCATCCGAATATAACGAATCTCGTGTAATTTTCCTTCTAGGACCTTTGGGTGACGCGAAAATGGCGGAAGAGCCGGAAAAATTTTCACTGGGATTATTTTATTTTAACGCAGAAAAATGAGGGTTCTCGGTGGCTTCGGAATTACGGGCGATTTTGATATTTATATATTTTTTTTCCTCTGACATTTCGATTCTTCGGGCTTAGAGATTCGTTGTCGACGATTTTTAATTACTTGGTCGGTAAAATAAAAATAACATGAGAGTTGGAAGATATAAACGAATGTTTTTTTTTTTTGTTATTTCTGTTAGGAGAAGAAAGGGCGGTTTTGGGGATTCTAGCGATTTCCGTGTCTATAATTTTGTATCGAAGTTGGAAAAAATACTGATACCGTATTTTTGTGTTTTATCCTATTTCGGTTAATTGGGAGAAAGAAGAGAAGGCGATAGACTAGCGAGAAACAAGGAGGAGAGAGTGGAGCGAGAGAGGCAGAGATGCAACATGGCCGCCAGCCGATTACTCTAGGCTTTTGCTACAAGCCGCGCGTGTACGAGACCGTGTGTGTGTGCGCGCGCGCGTGTGTTTGCGCGTGTATGCATGTGTGTGTGTGGCTGAAGCGTGCACAGGCCTGCACAGACCGGCCGGAGCGGAGAAGCGAGAGCGGAAGCTCTGTCAAAAATCTTGCAGCACTCCTTGGCGACCAATCTCTCTTGCACGCGGCTATCGATTACACCGAGTGCCGAGCGATGACTCGCTCTCACTCCGTTTTCTGTTTGTCCCCCCCTCCCCCTTCCCCTCCGGGACATTTCCTTCCGACTACGACCGAAGTCGTAAAAATATCATAAAATTTTGCGGCCGGCAATGTCACGACAAAAATATCGTCCTGTTACCGCTTTTTGCGTAATTGTATATTTCATTCTATTTTCGCGCAATTTTTACCATACTTTTGGAAGAAAAATGAGGGAAGACGGAGGGAGAAACGGAGGTCAAGAAGACGTTTCAAATTGCATATGTTTTTTACTTATCTCGCGATTCCAAACAAATTATGGTTTGTTTGTATCGTTGGAATGCAACGAAATTCTGAAAAAAAAAAAAAAATTCTAATTAACCCAAATTATGAAATTATGTATAAAAAGTCATTATAGCGATTAGTTGCCATGATGATTTTTTATACCTAATCTCATCATTTGGATTAATTACAATTCTTTTTTTTTCTGAATTTCGTTGCATTCCAACGATACAAACTTCAGCATCATAACAAATTTCGTCGATAGAACTTTCACGAATGGCAAGGATGAAAGAAAAAAAAAATGCATGAGATTTATTGTCCACGTTGTGTTGATGACTCTCATCTCCAACGACGATTCTTGCTCACGGACACTGAAAAATATGAATCTTTTAGGCCCGACTCTTGCGCCGCTCACCCGCGAGCACGTCGAGAGTATCGTCGCTCGTGGGAGCGGCGCTAAGGGTATCGGACGCGCGTTTCACCGGATTTTCGGAATGCAGAAGATAATGACTCAGCCGTAGAACCGACGTCCGCTCGAAACGAATTTCGCTGCTCGCGTGAGTTGTGATATTTGAAGAAAAAGAAAGAAGAAGAAAAAAAAAAACGAGAAACGTTAAAACTTTGAATACACGTGATAGCGCTGATGATTCGACCTTGACTGAAAAACAAGATTCGATTTACCGCGCACCACGTACGAAGTAAAACATTTTTAACAAGGATACACTGATAATAATAGGAACAACAACAATAACACCAATTTATTTATATTAAACGGGACAAGCCCTTGAAAATCATACATATCATGAAAATCATACAAATAAATATGGCTAACTTGAGGTATCCTCAATACAGTTTGCCGAAGGAGTACCATGAGTCATCCCGGAAAAATGTGAAATAATATTTATTAAAAAAAAAAAGGAATAATAAGTCGACGGTGGCGAATATTCGTTAAAATTTCGCCTGCGTCATATTGTTCTGCGGTATCCAAGTGTCGGCCGTTCTCTGGCTTCGCGACTTTGAAGCCCTCTTGCGTGTCTTCCGGTGACGAGATATCACGAGTGAGAGCGGGACGGGGGAAGACCGAGAGAGAGAGAGAGAGAGAGAGAGCGCTAGTAGAGACGTAGCGTATGCACGTCCCTATAAGCGGTAATGCGCGACACCAGACTGTCCGCTGTAGATGATGTTCAAGTTTGCATCGTTGGAGTGCAACGAAATTCAGAAAAAAAAATTATTTCTATTTAACCCGAACGATGAAATTATATCAATTAGATAATTATTTAATAATTAAATCATTATTTAGTCATTAGATAATTATTTAATAATTAAATCATTATTTAGTAATTAGATTATTATTCAATCATTTGGGTTAATTGGAATTTTTTTTTTTCTGAATTTCGTTGCATTCCAACGATGTAAACTTCAACATTTTCGCTGTGGAGTGCGGCGTGTGCGGCGATGAGCGGCGCGCGTGCATCTCTTTTTCTCGAATGCACACGCGACGCAGAATGCAGGTCAGCATCGCGGTACGTGCGAGGATGACACTCGCGCGCTGGGACCGAATGGAAGAGGTTCGGACGCGTACGCGAGTTGTTCGCGTCCGTTTCCATCGGACGCGGAGGTGCGTGTAAGCTCTCTCGGCCGAGTCAGTGTGAGAGTACGCGTCACGTTGCGGTAACGTAATCCCGAGGGACATCGAGGCTCTCTCATTGCTCAGCCAATTGAGCGACACGCTCCGCGAGTCCGCAGCTGCCTCAAGGAGGTTACAAGCTGTACGGTCGAGTCATCGCGTAGATCCGAGTGAAACAATCGTGAGGATGGGACACTGTAGACTCTTGAGGGAAAATCGCCCTCCGCTTCACTCGTAGTCGTGCGTTGCAAAAACATCTTTGACTTTTCCTTAAGGCGAGGCGAAACCACCGTGAGTGCGAGAGAGATAGAAAATAATTTTCGGAACAACAATACACGGAAACTAGACACATGCCTGAAGAAATAAAAATTTTACATCATGCAGAATTGAATGAGGAATGATGTAAAACTTTTCTTTTTTTTTCGGAAACGTTAAGCATCGTCGGAATAATTGTTTACAGTTTTTATTACCGACTTACTAGTTGTCACCTCGCCTTAAGGCGATGTGAAACATCCAGTTCGAGCTCAGTCGGTATCAAAAACTGTAATGAACGTTTTTTACGCATATTTGCTTTTATAGCTAAAAGAAGAAATTCATTCCCTGCGGATTTCACCAGTGCAGGGAATGAATTTCTTCTTTTAGCAGTAAATGCGAATATGCGTAGAAAACGTTCATTACAGTTTTTATTACCGCAGTCGGTATTTCACATGCCCTTAAGGTGATGCCCTCCTCCACCACCTGAATCGCTGTGACTACGAGAGAGAGAGAAACCGAAAATCAAATTCGGCGTTAGAATTTCACATCGCGGGGAGGATATCACCATTATCGCGTTCAGACCTCGAGAGGCCACTTATCCGGCGCGTCCATTGAGTGCTAACGCCTAGTACCTCTCACTCACTCACTCTCTCTCTCACTCTCTCGCCAGCGAGAGTTTTAAAAATATCCGCGCAACCGTTTTAGAACGTAAGTCGACGGTCGTTTTGGTGCGTTATTAAACGCGGAGGCTACTCTGTAAATTCGACGGCTCTCGTACTCGTTAAAAAAAAAAAAACGTAACTCAACAGATGCTGTCTCCTTGCCGTTCGCCCCGTCATTCAACACCTGCCGCTATCTTCCTCACCTTGAAGAACGTCAACGTGTCTCGCTCAATTTGAGGCTATTTTTATTCGTGTCATAACGATTACAACGACGCATCTTTTCAATATACTAATTTCCTTTTTTTATATAATAATAATAATAATAATAATAATAATAAAATGTAACAATAGTATAGAATTGAATACATACCGAATTCATGGCTAGACCCAGAGGAAAATTTGCTTTTGCATTTTTATAGTTAAAGAATTTAATGGCTAAGAAAACTTAAAAATCAATACTTGTCGTTATCGTAGCTGCTGAGGCTACCACATTTCCGAATAAAATGGTATTATCGAAAAAAAAAAAAAAAAAAAAATTGAGAGAAGAAATGAAATTTGCTTTTGCATTTTTATAGTTAAAGAATTTAATGGCTAAGAAAACATAAAAATCAATACTTGTCGTTATCGTAGCTGCTAAGGCTACCACATTTTTTAATAAAATGGTATTATCGAAAAAAAAAAGAATTGAGAGAAGAAATGAAATTTGCTTTTGCATTTTTATAGTTAAAGAATTTAATGGCTAAGAAAACAAAAATCAATACTTGTCGTTATCGTAGCTGCTGAGGCTACCAAATTTCCGTATAAAATGGCATTATCAAAAAAAAAAAAGAATCGAGAGAAGAAATGAAATTTGCTTTTGCATTTTTATAGTTAAAGAATTTAATGGCTAAGAAAACATAAAAATCAATACTTGTCGTTATCGTAGCTGCTGAGGCTACCAAATTTCCGAATAAAATGGTATTATCGAAAAAAAAGGAATGAAGAGAAGAAATGAAATTTGGCGTTGAGCGTGCGAGCGGACGAACAAGTGCACGGACGGTATATTCGCGCAGGCTCGTGTGATTCGGTTGCACACGAGTTCGCTCCCTGTGTACAACAAGGGCCGACCCTTCCACGAGTCAGCGAGACGCGCCGGCCGTTGCAAAGTAGCAGTTGGTTGTTTTTTTCTCTCTCTCTCGCTTTTTCCTCCTCTTTCCTTTATACTCCAGCCGGCAGGAAACACCCGGTAGCCGGGGCTGCGAGCGCCCGGGTGGAGAGAGACGCGAACGGAACGGACGGACGGACGGACGGACGGACGGACGGATCGAGAGTCGGGGAGAATTTATGCGGAATGGTTAGTAGGGCGCACCAGTTAACCGCAGAAGTAGGGTCAACGTATTCGAGCTGGATAATATTGTGACGCTGATCGCGCTCTCTCTCTCCCTCTTCCTCTCGCGTCTTTCTCTCTCGCTCGCGCTCTCCGGGCGCTCCCGGGATTCCGGCGTGCAGCGGCAAACTCCGTCGACATCGTCACGTCCTTCCCTCGCCACTAGGATTTTCCTTCTTTTTTTTATTTTCAATAAATATCCCTAACGCAGCCCCTCGACGTCGTTCCTCCTTCGAGCTCTTTCCTTCTTTTTTCGAGTTTTTGTCTCAGAGGAGAATACTAGAAGACGCGCTGAGTTATCCTTCAGTTTTCCGTGCCCCTCCCCCCCCCCCCCCCCGTGTCTCTCCATCGACGGCCGTCCTCCAACCGGGGTACCTCGTTAACCCCAAAATCCTTCCATTTACGTCGCCCCCCCCCCCCTCCATCCTCCGGAGCAGTGACGTCATTGTGATACGCAAAAAATAGTGAAAACTTGAGAGGCAGCGCCGCGTCACCCACTGAAATTTTGAAATTTTATGATACTGAAGTTTGCATCGATGGACTGCAACGAAATTCCGAAAAAAAAAAAAATTAATTTTAATCAACCCAAATTATGAAATTACGTATAAAAAATCATCATAGGAACTAATTGATATCATGACTTTTCATACCTGATTTCATAATCTGGGTTAATTAGAATTATAATTTTTCTTCTGAATTTCGTTGCATTCCAACGATGCAAACTTGAACATCATGAAATTTTGGAAATCTGGTGTTTCTCAAACGACTCGTCAGCTGGAGCTGAAATTTCGAGAGAATGCTCGCAAGTGTGGTAGAAATGGTTCGAGTTCCTGGCTCCTCGATGGTCCAAACGGTTTTTTCGGGAGGATCGAAAAACCGAAGAGAGAGGCGGTCCTGCAGGCGTTTAGCGTTGGACGGCGAAACTCCCACGGGTGCAGCTGTTGACGCCACTCGCGGGAATACCATATCAATTATGTACATTCATATTTTTTTAATAGCTATGTTGATTCAACAGAATAATTGCACCAAAAAATGCATAGGTCATTCATTAGATTTTTTGGCATTCAATTTTGAGAATGAATTGCAATTCTAGAATATCCCAGGAGTGGTGAGTGGAGTGGATACCGGTTTCATAGTTGCATTCGGATTTTTCTCTGACGTCACGTGCCCGGAGTGCCTGACGTCACTCGTACCTGACGGGTCATCGTGTCTCCTTCCGTCGTCCTCGTTCCTTCCCCTCGCTGTCATGGTGCTGAAGTTTGCATCGTTGGAATGCCACGAAATTCTGAAAAAAAAAAATAATAATTCTAATTAACCCAAATTATGAAATTATGTATAAAAAGTCATTATAGCGATTAGTTGCCATGATGATTTTTTATACCTAATCTCATCGTTTGGATTAATTAGAATTCATTTTTTTCTGAATTTAGTTGCGTTCCAACGATGCAAACTTCGGCATCATTCGTTGTCGGTGATACACGAGCTCGCGCTGAAAACGAGTGGCGGCTCGCGTAGCCCCAAACCCAGCCGCGGAAGAAGACGAAGACGAAGAAGAAGAAGAAGAAGAAGTGGCGGTAGCACGAATTGTCATTTCGTTTTGGAGATATACGTAGCGCGTGGTAGAAACTTGGTGGCAGGGAACGCACGGTTCATGGGGGTGGAGGTGCGTTCGTATGATATTTGGGCCAACGTATCGATCTCCAAACCGTCCCTCTCGTTCCAATCCTACACGCGCCCGCGCGCTCCCACATACAGACACACGCGCACCTTCGCCCGTGTATTTATACTGGCATAACTTGATCCCACTTAACCCAACCGCCCGACTTAGCTTTGCCCAAATGAAGCTGGACTCCCTGTACTATACACGGTGGCTGCGGCAATAATAAAAAATAAAATAATTTTATTTAAAAAATATAATAAATTTAAAATAATTATAAAAAAATAGAATTATTTTATTTTAAAAATATAATAAATTTAAAATAATTATAAAAAAATATAATTATTTTATTTAAAAAATATAATAAATTTAAAATAATTATAAAAAAATAGAATTATTTTATTTTGAAAATATAACAAATTGAAAATAATTATAAAAAAATAAAATTATTTTATTTTAAAAATATAATAAATTGAAAATAATTATAAAAAAATAGAATAATTTTATTTTAAAAATATAATAAATTAAAAATAATTATAAAAAAATAGACTTATTTTAAAGAATAAAATTTCCCGATTCCCGTGTATTCTCGGTTGGCGTTAAAAATCATGACACGAGAGAGAAACACGAGTCGAGAATTTTCATTCGTTTGTATAATGCAAAGGAACGGAGAGACCGAAGACGTTCGGGCTGCTTCCGTTGGAGACTCGACAGGTGCACCATCGACCTGTGGGTGGACACGCCAACCGGTGCTCCGGAAGTTGTCCTCGATGCCGTCGCGTCCTTCCCTCGCTGGACGGGTTGATACGGCTGTTGCGCCGCCTCGGTCGATTCTTATAATACGAAGAATCGAAATAAACGAGGGTAGAAGGGTGACGAAGAGAGAGTAGAGAAGAGGAGAACGAAGCGAGGCAACAGCCAGCATGTACGTGTTGGCTGTCAGCTATCGCGGTGTCACCGAGAGCACGAGGGAAAGTTGGCGAGTGAGCGCGGCTCGTCGTCGTCGTCGTCGTCGTAGGCAGTTCACGGTACCAAGTGGATAAAGTACGAGCGACGAGGGTGGGAGAGAGAGGAGGGTCGGTCGGTTGCCCGGTAGGGTGGCGACGGCGGCGCCGCGATAGGTGTAAAGAGAAAGAGAGGAAGATATGGAGCGAGTGGCGGATGGGCGGCGGGGGTGGGAGGCTCGGTACGTCGACCCGATGTTCATCTGTTGCTTCGAATCGGCCTCCAGTGAAAAAAGGACGACCGCGTCAATGTCACTCTCGGATTTCGGATCGACTTGTCATTTTTTTTTTCATCGAAAAAAAAAAAAAAAAAAACGCTTTGACGTTACTTGGACGATGTAAAATCTGCCTGGGCGATGATTTCGTCCAAGTTCGATGTCATTGAAAAAAAGTTCAAGTGCAGAATCCTTTGGTTTTCGTCGTTTCCAGTGGTCGAAGGAGTTGACCTTTTTCTAGGCATGATGAATTGAAAAGCACAGCCAGGGAGCCGCTATCGGGAGAAAGAAGCGTACACGGAGAGAAGGATCTGATAAAATTTACCGGAAGCTATAGTAAAAATTACCAATGCGCCTGGTATTGAAAAGCCATAGCCGCCACCTGACGAACAGTACGAGAACTATAAGAATTTCTAACATATATATATATAATATTTTTTACCATATTTCGTGGTAAAAATTCTCATCGTTCTAGTTCTTCTCGATAGATGGCGGCGTTATGTCTCCCCTCTACCGGAAATTTATAACGACGTTGAAGTTTGCATCGTTGCAATGCAACGAAATTAAAAACAAAATGTTAATTCCATAAAAATTCAAATAATTCACCCCCCATTAATGGTGTGAAATACTTTTTATTTGTCATGCTCTTTGTCGTTGTATTAATTTTTTATAGTCGGTGTAATCATTTGGGTTAATTAATATTTTGTTGTTTTTAATTTCGTTGCACTGCAACGATGCAAACTTCAACATCATAGTTTATAATACTTTTTACTAGAAATATGGTAAAAATTATCGGGTCCTTCTCTCCGTGTACCACAGGGCTAACAACCCGTAACGCAAGAGGGACTGACTGACTGACTGACTGACTGGGTTACAGCGGCCGCACACTGCCCGGAGCCCCCTCTCATCCCCCTCGTTGATGCGCGCGGCTCCGGCAACCGAGCGAGAAGCACCTCGAGCGTGAGGGCAAGAGCATCCAACCAGGCGGTTGGCTCGAGCGAAGAGACGAGAGCGTCCGAGCGAGCGCTCGAGCTTGGGGGCTCGATATTGCAAACTCGGCGCTCTGCTGCTCAATGTGGGCACCGCCGGCGCTCAGGATAAAACGGAGACCGGAGTCAGTGGCGACCTCACCAGATATCCAGGCTTTCGGAGCGAATGGCTTTCGAGGGACGGTCAACGAAGAAAAAAAAAAAGAAAAAAAAAAAAAAAACGTACTTGGCTCGAGCGCGTTCGAATCTGTCAACCCTGTATTGGAATGATGCTGAAGTTTGCATCGTTGGAATGCAACGAAATAAAAATAAAATAAAAAATTCATTCTAATTAACTCAAATGATGAAATTAGGTATAAAAAATCATCACAGCAACTAATCGCTATGACAACTTTTTGTACCTTATTTCATAATTTGGGTTAATTAGAATTAATTACTTTTTCGGAATTTCGTTGCATTCCAACGATGCAAACTTCAACATCATATATTGGAGGCTGTTAATTTATGATCCAACCGCTTCTGGTCGGACGCTGACATTTTTGGATTTTCTTGCAGACTTTCGAGTGTTGTCTTTACCTCGAAAAGCAAGTGTGACACTTGTGCCTGTGACACCCGAGTGTCGCGTCAGAAATCGTTGAGAAATGGCAAAGACATTGTCACCACATCATCCCAGAAGATATTGAGACATTTTCTTGTCCCAGAAAATACAAGCCAATGAGTCGCGGTGCCACTGCCAACGTTCGCGACAGTAACGCATAAAACGAGAGCCTCGATGCTCGCGACACCCTGTGTGCAATATAATCAGATATTGGATATAGGACGTCGAATGAAACATAAATGGCAGGGCATTGAGCGGTCAACTTCCTACACGAGATTCGATAGAAAAGTTGATTTTTTCCGCCGCTATTTTATCGTACCTCTCGACGAACGGCGTTAGACCGCAAACCCCGTGGGAAACATGGCGATAAGACGCTCGGGGCGTGAAGAAAAAAATGGAAAGTTGGAAGAAAAAAAACGAAATTCAGTAAAAATTCGAATCAATCCAAACGATGAAATTATTAATTATAATCAATCCAAATGATGAAATTATTAATTCTAATCAATCCAAATCATGACAATATTAATTCTAATCAATCCAAATGATGAAATTATTAATCCTAATCAATCCAAATGATGAAATTATTAATTCTAATCAATCCAAATGATGAAATTATTAATTCCAACCAATCCAAATGATGAAATTAGGTATAAAAAGCCACCATATTAATTACTTCCTACGATGATTTTTTATACCTAATTTCATCATTCGGGTTAATTAGAATCAATGTGTTTTTTTTTTCTGATCTTCGTTGCATTCCAACGATGCAAACTTCAACATCATCCCTCTTTCGGTTCGCACTCGGTTTCTCCGAGTGTCCTGAGACGGCCGGTTTCTCCGAGCATACGTGGTGGCGGCGGCGGCCGCTGACTGATCGAACGTGCACGGCCGCACGGTGGAAAGAGAGCGGCTCGCGGTGAGCAGCAGCGTGGAGGTGGAAAGGGCGCGAGAGAGGAAGGGAAAGACGCGGGATAGGCCGCGGAGGAAAAGCTCTCCCGTGGGGTTTTCTGCGCTGGCGCGTGCCAGCGCGGAAGGAGGATTGGGGGAAAAAAAAAGAATGACGAAGGAGGTTGGTGGGTGCGAGGACCGCAACAGCAACCTGTCACACGCTTCGACAATGGCGGCCGCGGCGTCGCGACGCCGGTGTATAGTTCCCGAGCCGACCGTCGGGCGTCCCGGTCGCGCCACCGTCGGCGCTGCTTCCACCCACCCTCCACTCTCTCTCTCCGTTCGCTGGTTCTGCGCCTGCCGAAACCACCCCCGGCGCCGCTGCCGCCGCCACCGCCGCCGCCGTCGCCGTCGCCGCCACTTTGAGGCTTTCCTCGTCCATTGCTCTGGCACCGTCGATGCCTCTCTCTTCTCGCTCGCTCCTTCCTCCACTTGACACTGTTCCCTGGGTGTGGTCTGTGAGCGAGTCTGCCCGAGGTACCTCGTCGACGTGGACGTCGTCGACGTGGGCACCCGTCTTCTTCGATTGTACAGAGAGAGAGAGAGAGACAACTGGTGAACGTGAACGTGAACGCGGGTAACTCGTGGCGGTGTCGCGGATCCGAGGATCAGTGAGACGAGACGAGACACGAGTTTGTGGAAGGAAGACACACGAAGAGGGAAGAAATCCTGGGTCAGATATCGGGAACGTTGAGGGACTGAGTGAGACCGAGAGAGAGAGAGAGAGAGAGAGAGAGAGAGAGAGATATCCTTGGGAACACCGTGTTCAAAATCACCGGTGTTCAAAATCATCTCTCAAACGGAATGAACGTCTCACAGGTGGCTCCGAGGACGAATCTTTTCGCTCCCAGCGACGAGTGCAAAATTTTCCAGCGGGTTTTTCGCAAGAATTTCCCACGGGATTGAGCGTCCGATCGCGAAGCTTTAGGATCCAGTTGGCGCGGTAAAAAAGGAGAAACTGGGAAGAGAATAAGAGAAAAAAAAGAAAAAAGGAAAAATAAATCCTCGTACCGTGTGTGTGCGTGTGTGTGTGTGTGTAGAATAGTGGTAGTAGTCGCCGGATTTCCGGAGGGGTGTGTGCGCGACGTCGCACGAGAAACGCCGCTCTGCCCTGAGGGGGGTAGCGGCGAGCATAAGAGAGTCGCCCCGCTGGTTGTACATTCTGGCTGCCTCAACGTCACGAAGACATGCCGGCAAGCGCTCGATGATGTCGTGACAGCGGGACTAGGGACGCAAGGGAGTAAGTTTCTCTCTCCGCCCGGTTCAACTTCGGTTTTATTTCACTTTTTCTTACCCTCACTCAGCCTCCATCGCGGCCTCTCTCCGGCCAAAAAAGTCACGACTCCGGGTTACACCGATTCTTCGCAAGATCGGCCAATCGCCTTGTATTTTCTTTCGCAATGGCAATGGAACGTCAACGGCTGTCTCTTCGGTCAATGAGTTGTCCATTTTTAATTATCGGAGTCGAGGTTCTTGAAAAATGTCCAACCAGAAGAATCTTTGATTTTGGGAGCTCGGGAAATATTCTTTTCCGGATAATTCGAGGGTGGGTGCGCGTGCGCCGGAATAAACCCGGCTAGTAGCTCGCCGGGAATACCCCTGCTGCTGCTGCTGCCGCTGCTCATTCCAGCTCACCCTCAACGGTCGCCTTTCGGACCCCGAAAAAAAAAAATCACTTCACGTTTCTCTTCGTTTTATAATCGAACCCACGAGCCAAAGGACATCGAGGCGCAAAATAATCTGTCGGCTCGAATATCCTCGCTCGATATTATCTAGGAACAAGTGAGAACCATTTTCAATGTGAGAACCAACAGGTTTCCGTCTATATCCTCCTCCTCTTTCTCCTCCTTCCGTTCGTATATCCCAATTTCTTTTTCGAGGCGAAGCTCGAACCTTATTTTGTTCCTATAAATTTAACGGAATTTTGATAATGAATTTTTGTTACTCGAAATGTAATTGATAAATTGATCGAGCGAAAATCAATGAGACGGTGATGATAATAGGTACTAACGTGTTTGAATTTCGCTGTGATTTCAGAGGTGGCAACGATCGCGGAAGGAGGTGCGGAGGCTGGCGCGTGGGGCGGGAAGCTCAGCGTAGGTCCGAGAAGCAGCGAGAAGCGGAGTATCGCGTTAGCGGGGGAGAGGAGCAGCAGCCGGAGAACGGGGAATCCAAGGCGAGGAAGCGGAGGTCGAGGGCGCTGTGGTTCGGAAGGGCGAAGACGTGGATTCGTGAATAACGAGTGCGGGAACGGGAGTAACGACGGAGCGACGGAGGGACGAGGAACGGCGGCGTGACGACGACGGATACGACGAGGGACCAGCGGAAGCGTAACGACGCTCAATCAATCGCGCGACTGTAGCGACCGTCGCCGCCGCCGGACTATCGAGAGTGGTCTCGCTCTCGGCGCGTGGAGGAACCGGCGATCGTGAGAAAGGGAGCCAGAGAGGAGCGTAACAGAGACACGAGGGAGGATCTCGATTAGGGCATCATGAACGAACTCGAGAGCCTTCGCCAGGAGGCGGAAACTCTCAAAAATGCCATTCGGGTGAGTCTCCCGCACATTTTAAAACTCAATTGTTGTTCAATTCAGTCGATATAACGATCATTTGAAATGCATTAAACTTCAACGGTAAACAATTTTTCGCATTATGTGAAAAAAAAAAAAAAAAAAAAAAAAAACGAAAGTCGAAAAATCCTTACATTGAAACAAAATATTATTTGTAAAATATTAGCAGCATTATTGGGAAAAAATCGATCATTTTTTATATTTTACAAACACCCATACTAATAATGAATTGTTTAGAATTTTTGCAGGACTTTTTTTTATCAATGAAAGTTTTGGGGCACACGTGACACTCGGTTGCATTGTTGATAGAGCCCTTCGTCTCAGAATTAACAGAAATTGCCGTTTCGCAAGGTCAAGTTCTTCGTGGCTTCGAATGAGCTCGCGATTGCCATTTCATATTCGATCGACGCTTTGCAGCCGGAGTAAAACTCGAGCAACAGATTGAGGGGGGAGAGAGGGAGAAAGCAGGAAGCATTGTTTCAAAAGGTTTAATAAAAACAACAGGTTTGGGGAGAGTATTCGAGGGTATCGATGATAGAGAGGAGGAAGAGAAGGAGGTTGGTGTCGGTGTCGGGTAAGCCACGTGTATACGCGACGTACGTCGGTACGTACTTTGACTTGGGCCAAGTGCACTTGGCACTAACCTCGACCAATCCTCTCTATTCATCGTTCGTACGGTCGTCCACCCATGCGGCATCCCTTTACTCCCTCAATCTTCATTCACAAATCCTCCTACTGTCGAATTCTTTGCCTTCTCATCGTCGTCCGACGTTCGTGCCAAGAAAATTCTCGAAAACCCATAATGGCTCTCAGTGTCTCGTGATTCTTTCCTCGGAGACTGATGTCATCTCTGGCAATGCCCCTGTGAGGCGAGAAATGTCCCTTGGAAAGATCCATCTGCCAGAAAGCATAGATTTGTCAATATCTTTTTCGCATTTTTTGAGTTATGGCCAGCCTCTTCAAAAACACTACGAATGTCTCTTGATGGAGGAAATTGAAGCTGTGTCGTTTCCAATACTCGTTACAATTACTTTTTTCTTTCTTTCTAACTGGGATCGTATCTAGAGTTTATTTAAAAACCTCTTCCCAGATTTTTGCTCAACGAATGTATTTATCTTTCGATCACTTCTTTTTCCGTAGTGTCCGCGAGTGTAGGATTTTCGTCTCAAGTATATGGCAGAATGGTTAAAAATTTCGTATGGCTGTCGTGGTAGTCGGTCGTCTTATGTCAGTGGCACAGTTTCACGCGCATCGCTCGTGACACGGGAAGCGAGGGGTATCGGCGGGTGCCACAGGGTGGTTTTATGGTGGCGGTGTCACAGTGGTCGTGACGGCGGCGGCGGCGGCGGCGGCAACGACGACGGGGGCGATGGCAGCGCTAGGCTGTGGCAGTAGTGGTGGTGGTAGTAGGGCGCGGCATAACCGTCGCTTCCCTGATCAATACGCCGCACCATCCCTCTCTTCTCATCCCTCGGCTCGTGGCTTCTCTCTTACTCTCGCGAGCCACGATTTCCTCCCGGTCGTTTGCGCGCGCTCCGTTCGCTTCGCTCTTCTTCTTCTTCTTCTTCTTCTTCGTCTTCTTTTTCATCATCTCCCGTTCCTGGTTTTTTCGCATTTTCCGCGCTTCTCGTGATCATTTTTCACCGAAGACACACGCTCCGCTACATCGGATAAAAATGCTCGAATTCCGACTTCATGTTAGATTTCCAATGCAACGGATGAGATAATAAAATAATGGGAATTTCTGTTTCACAGGATGCGAGAAAAGTCGCGTGCGACACGAGTCTCGTCCAGGCGACGTCTGGCATGGAGCCCATTGGTCGGATACAGATGAGAACGAGACGCACGCTTCGCGGTCATTTGGCCAAGATTTACGCGATGCACTGGGGCAGTGACTCCAGGTATAAAGCGCAATCCGATGTCATAATATCCCCTTTACTAAGGAGGTTCGCTCGAGGCCCGAGGAAGCCACCCACATGAGAATTAACGATAAAACGGTGGATCAAAGAGATAGAGAAAAAAAGATAAGGAAGAACTGTCGGGTAGAGAGCGATCTCCTTAAGGGGAATTGCCCGACTTTGGCGATTGTCCATGAAAAAAGCCGGGGAATTCCCTGCGAACCAAGTGAAACGCGGATAAGATAGTAATAAGAAAAATACGGATACATAATAATGCGCGGATAATACGACGTTTTTGTCAGTAGGAACCTAGTGTCAGCGTCGCAGGACGGTAAACTGATAGTGTGGGACAGCTACACCACGAACAAGGTGCACGCCATTCCGCTGCGCTCGTCGTGGGTCATGACGTGCGCTTACGCCCCATCCGGTAGTTACGTCGCGTGCGGCGGATTGGACAATATATGCTCGATCTATAGTTTGAAGACGAGGGAGGGCAACGTGCGCGTAAGCCGGGAACTTCCCGGTCACACCGGATACTTGTCCTGCTGTCGCTTCCTCGACGACAACCAGATCGTCACCAGCTCCGGCGACATGTCCTGGTGAGACATGTTTTTTTTCTTCTCTCTTCTCTCCGCGCCTTCGATCTCGATGATAACCCAACGTCGTGTTCTATTTTCAGCGCTCTGTGGGACATTGAGACCGGCCAACAGTGCACCTCTTTCATCGGGCATACCGGAGACGTCATGTCCCTCTCGTTGGCACCGGACATGCGTACATTTGTGTCCGGCGCTTGCGACGCGAGCGCAAAACTCTGGGACATACGCGAGGGTTCCTGCAAGCAAACCTTCCCTGGTCACGAGAGTGACATAAACGCCGTTACGGTACAATCAATTCTCCTTTCTCTCTTTCCTGCATCCATCGATCTCCATCGAGTCTGCATTTTTTTTTTAAATAACGTTGACACTCTCGCTGCAGTTCTTCCCGAACGGATACGCATTCGCGACGGGCTCGGACGACGCGACTTGCAGACTCTTCGACATCAGAGCGGATCAGGAGCTCGCTATGTACAGTCACGACAACATAATATGCGGCATAACGAGCGTAGCCTTCAGCAAGAGCGGCAGACTCTTGCTCGCCGGCTACGACGACTTCAACTGCAACGTTTGGGACTCGATGAAGAGTGAACGCGCCGGTGAGTCCTTTCTTTCTATTTTTGTTCTCTTGTAGCGTTGAAAATCTTGTTGATAAATTTTACACATCAGTCAAGTCGAAAGTAATGAAAAGATCAAGAATTTCACGAGGGAGAAGAGAAATTTGCCTGTGACCTTCTCCGTGTTTTTGTTTTCTTCATTTGGCTTCACAACTATCACCGGAAGCTTGAAAATTATAAACAACAACAACCACGACAGAAAACATTCAAACTTGTCAATAACGCAAAAATAAGCATTCAATGTAAACGAAACTCAATTTTCCGCTCATTGTCAAAAACTCAGGGTAATCATTTACCTTTTGTAATAAACAATAAATAATTCAAATGCTATTTTCATAGATTTAACAGTGAATACCAAAATGACAAAAATACAAATATTGCAAAACGTAGGGAAGAAATAATCGACTCGATGCTCCACAGTGCTCACAGTGCTCTGTAGCCTCTTTTATCAACAATTATCGAGTAATAATTTGTTACTGAGAAGCGGGAAAAAAAGAAAAAAATGCAATAAATTTGAACGATGATTCTAGGTATCCTGGCGGGTCACGACAACCGCGTATCCTGCCTCGGTGTGACGGAGGACGGCATGGCGGTAGCGACAGGCTCCTGGGACTCGTTCCTCCGCATCTGGAACTAGCTTGGTCCGTAGCTCGGTCCTCGTAATCCCAAAGCGCTACTCCAAAGAACCAATAACCGCAGCGGCGTCAAGATATCGGCTAACGACGGCAAGCGCATCGCGCGCGATCATCATCAGCAAGGAGCGAAAGAGAACAAGACGAAGAGGACGACGAAGAGGACGACGACGACAACGAAGACGGTGACGACGACGAGGACGATGACGACGACGACGACGACGACGACAACGACGACGACGATGACGATGACGATGACGATGACGATGACGACTGCGACGACGAAGACGACGGCGATGAAGAAGAGTGTGAGAACAGGACGGCGGGAGAACGATAAGCGTATAAATCAGCCGCGAATTCATCGCCTCCAGCTAGCTCTTACTTACGGATTTCCGGTCGCGACTAAAAGTGGAAATTCTTGGAGGCCATTGCGCCGGGGAAGGCGCCGACGTGCCGCGGCAGCGTCGAGACGGAGAGCATAAAGGAAAAGCAAAACGAACGAGAGGAAAAGAAAAACGGAGATAAATCACGATTGCAGGAGGTTCAAGGCGCTGGCGGGCCGCTAGACGATAAAACTAAGATTAAAAAAAAAAAGAAAGAAAAAACATCCAACAGAGACGATGCAAAAATTGCGACGGAGAAAATGAAAACGGGAAAACTTGGCGCCTATGCGACCTGGCGAGAAGAAAAGTCAGCGACAGGGTTTGAGTAAAACGCTTGCCGACCGCGCGCAAAATACACGCCAATGCTGTCGGAAAAATTAATTCATTAAGGGAAGAAGAAGAAGACAAAAGGGGAACGAACATTCGGAGCAGGGGAACGTTGAGGAAAAATCCCACGAAAAGCGACGCACTTCTCTTCCTGTGCAAAATCTGATTCTGTGTTCATACGATCGAGATATTTATCTCCACGATACAAACAAACAAAAAAAAAAGAAAACAAGCAGAAAGCCGATTAAAAAGCGTAGAGAGAAACGCCTACGAGAGATTTTGCACAAGTTGCGCGCACGCGCGCGCGCGCGTCAAGCGATTTCACGCACACAACAAAAAAAGAGGAAATAACACAATTATACACCCGCGAACAAATATACATTGCGATATGAAAATAATAATATTAAAGATTATTAAAAAAAAAGAAAAAAAGCGAAGGAGAAGAACACTGAACGCAACAGAAAAGGAGATTGATCAAGGTATAGAGAACACGACACGCACACGTTTAAAATAAAAAGTGAAATAATAATAAAGGGTCGTAAAAGATTTTTTTTACATTTTTTCTCGAAGCGTCGAATTAATCCCGTTAATGCCAATATTTATTTATTCTTTGTTATCTTCTATGTGTGGTCGAACCGACGATATGTTTCGTTTGATTGCGTCTCTGCATCTCTTGGAAACCGCGTAATCCGCACAAAAGTCGCTGTCGAGTGAGAATCGCCCGATACCCTCGTCGTTCGCGTTGATTCGTAATCATAACACTAAAACACATACACACACACAGACACACACACTTACACACGCATACATTCTTTTAACATTGTAACAAACGTATGTACGAGGTCATCCCTATTTATTTTGTATAGTAAACCCTTCCGTCGCGTTCGCGCCTATTTTTCGAGCTTCGTGATTGCGAGGATGACGAGGACGAGTCGCACTTAACTCTACTGCCCCCCACCCCCCTTTCGATGAGATCTCTCCCGAGAATTTTCTTCAATATCTTTCATTTTTAAGGACGGAAATTCCTCTGATTGCATAGCCGAAAAATAGAATTTTTTTTATTGCCAAAAATAAGATGTATAAAATATCTTCAATAGATTATGCACAGCAACGTTTTAATCACGTGAGAAAATTGCTAGGATCAAATATGAATATCGTTTCATTTTTGAAAAAATCAAATATTTTAAAGAAAATGAAATTTTTACACGTCGTGTTCGACTCTAGCGATTTCTGCACTTTTTCGGGACGTCGTCACGCGCGCAATCGGTTTTATGGGATTTTTTTGTCCGATTTGTTTTTAGTCGTAAAGAAATGTATAACGGGCGTTTTTGCTGAAATCGGCGTAAATGCCCTTTAATAACGATCAACTCTTCTCGCGGATACCGCCTTCCCTGCCACATACACACACATACACATACACACCCACACACTACACACAAACATCTCACCACTTTTTGTCGACTAGGTGTTTAAAACAAACAAAAAAAAAATACAAACTGTGTATGCATTTAAAAGAAAAAAAAAGAAAAATTGTAATAATATTAATGATAATGATGATGATTGTAATTTATAATTATTAATATTTAATATGTAAGAATGGAAGGTAACGCGATAATGTTCAGAGGTGTCGTAAGGGATTTCGGAGAGAGTCGGTTTGTGTATAGAAGCTGCAGGATTGAGGCAGGCACAGACGCAAGAGAGAGAGAGAGAGAGCGAGAGAGAGAGAGAGAGAGAGAGAGAGAGAGAGAGGGAGAGAGGGATAAGGAGAGAGACGAGGGAAACCGTAATAAAGCGAAAAAATAAGAGCGAGCCCATTATTTCCCTTTCGTCGCCACACAGAATAAAAAAAACTTATCCTCCCCCATCGAGAGGGTCGCACCGCCGGCGAGCCCCGCAAATCACTGAAGATGAAAAAAAAAAAAGATAAAAGTAAACACGAAGAATAACCGGACGCTATATAATTCGCTGAAAATATTTATAAACGTTTTTTGATAACTCTCTTCTACTTAATATCGCTTTGTCGCAATCTACTATGTGTTTTGCAGCGAGACACCCTACACCCTCTGCTTCCCCGATTCGCTGCTCGAAAGGAGAATGAGAAAAATAAATAATCCAACGAACAACACCGAATTGTCGATTCGTATTCGTGGCGCGGAGATATGGCTGCGTGAAATATATGCAAAAATATATGCCCAATTTTGGCACGTGAAATACATGTTACGTATATTTTTCATATATTTTACATATAAAATATCGATATATGCGTAAAAGTATATTATTTTTATATGTCAAATATGTGTGAAATATATGACAACATGTATGGAAAATATACGGGGCGTTCCTTATCAATTTAGTCATTTTTTTCTTACCCTTCCAGAGCTCTCTCGTTAAACAGATTTTTTTTTTTTCAAAAGTAAGGAAAATTCATAATTTGCATATATTTCGCCTTTGTTCATTTCTGCGGGTGTTTTTTCAACCACTCGATCGCCACTCTTCACCACCGATGCCCACCCAGAAAAGGAGACGGGACCGGAAGAGCCGAGCATAAATAAATACAATAACGACACAAGGATTACAAAATAAAAGGATAAAAAAAGAAAAAAAAAGAGAATTCAGATTGAAACCATCAAAGAAGAATTGAAGACACACAACAACAAAAAACAAGAACAACAAAAAGAAGAAGAAGAAAAACAAACAGAAGATCTGTACTTTTTTGTATCTCGTAGATGGTGGCTGAGCGGAGGGGGCTTTCCTTTTGTACGTAACACACACGAAGCCTCGAGCCTCCGGAGTCACGTTATTAATTAATATATTATATAAATATATAATTTTTCGTTTGTTTGTATATCGAAGATAACTTGAATGGTACACGACGATGAAACGCACGATGCAACACAGGGGAAAAAGCGAGAAGGCAAAAATGGATGAAAAACAACAAAATATATATAACATAAAAAAAAAATTAATTATGAGCCAGCAATCGTCGACCATCTATACAAGTAAAATTAAACGTTATTATGTATCTAGTCATAGTAAGGCACATGCAACAAAGCAAGAGGAACACTGGTTAAATAGTGTACGTAATAATTAAGGGTGTAAACTATTTGTATGATTTTGTCTCCGTTTTATTTCGTTTTTTCTATACATATTTTTTTCGTTCAGTGACGACGTCCGTGAGTTTAAGGTGTCACAAAATCGAGACGAAAAAAAAAAAAATGAAGCAAGCGACTATGAAGAAGCTGGTGCGTGTCCGAGTCTCCTTCATTTATTTTTCTTACTTTCTCAACTATTATAGTGATACGACGATAGTTTGTTTCATTTATATTGTGAAGAATAAAATATTATAGAACAGAGCGAGAGAGAGGGAGAGAGAGAGAGAGAGAGAGCGATGAAAAAATCCTGCAATGAGAACAAGTGCGAAGTTGACTAAATAAAGAAAAACATGAAAATGAAGATAATACGAAAAGAACACAAATCGTCGTAAAACACAAAAACGTAAAGTGAATAAAAAGTACTTGAAAAAAAAAAACCAAAAAAAAACAAAAAAAAATGAAAATGGTAAAAAAACATCATCAACAAGTTATCGTTTGTTACTCGTATACACGCTAATGTCATAATGTGTACAATATATCTGAAATTTCCTTCTTAATTTCTTCGTGATTGACAGAGTTCCTCGTCATACTTCACCCTGCAACAACTTTGAGTCCTATATAGTATATAAAAATCTGGTGTCACGTATTTTTTTAAATTTTCGATGAAAGAAAACTGCGGCGACCGACTTTTTTTCTCTCAAAGAAATTTTAAAAAATACGTGGCACACCTGTGAGTAAATACACAATTAACGATTAGTCGAGAGTTTAGAGAAACGAGCGAGGCCACGAGCAAATATACCTGCTACGGTTAAAGCGGGAGAATAATTAATACTGCCTCTTTGCGATCGCTCGAACGATTTGTCGACGTTTATAGCGCGTGGAGGAAGAGGGGGATGAGAGAAAAAAGAAGGGGAACAACGAGGGAGAAACCTAGGCCAGCAATGTATAAATTTTAAATCGATCGTCAAAAATAACAACAAAATAAAGAAATTAATAAGACGCGTCTTTACTGTTAAACGGTAGATAGACAAAGGAGATTTCATCACTTTTTTATATACGTAGCTACACGTAATATATAAATATGAATTATTATTATACCATACGAAAGATAAATGATGAATGAAAAAAAAGAGAAAAATTGGAAAATAATAAGTATGATTACACGATATTGAATATCGCAGGTGTTAGCCGTGCAAAGAATGCTATGTCAGTCTATTTTTTTTTCTTTATTTTTTCATCTCGTCTTTGAGGACAATTGTCTGCCAATTTTCGTTTTGTCCTCACATTTTTCGTAAAAAAAAGAAGAAGCGTTGAGACCCCCTTAAGAGTGTTTCTGTCGCGAAACTCTCAGAGGATAATAATGATATTTGTGAAAGATGTAATGGGGTGGGAGGAGAGAGTGTCGATGGGCAAAACTTTGTGTAGAGAACGCACTCTGAATCGACGTTGATTGATTAACTAAAAAAAAATCGTTTGACCCTTCAACATCGGCCACGTTTCTCGGCATCCCTGAACTCGCACAACGCTGCGACTGTAGCGAGGGAAAAATAGTCATAGTCGGTCGAAAATGATCACCACACATTGATAAAAAAAAAAAAGAAATACACTTAAAATCCCGAGTAGATTTTGCATGGATTTGATACTGAAGCCTCCTTTTCTTCGCATCCTCTTTATTGATCCTGAGTAATCGTGAATCGCGCTAAAACCTTAAGTAAATAAAAGTATATAAAAGTTCAGAAACACCACAAGAACACCGAGAACATGATACAGCGGAGGGAATGAGAGAGAGAGAAAGAAAAAAAGAGAGTCTTGTGCAATACTCGTGAGTAAAACTTTGTCTCAACTCGTGCGATTGGAATTCACGCCCGTGAGAAAAAGTTTTACCGTACTTGTATCGTGATACACTATTCAAGGAGGAAATACGACCAGCGGGCGCAGTGAAGCAGCCGTAAACGCCGCCAGTAGAGCAGCAGAGAGAGGACAGTGCTAAAATAGTAGTCTTTGACGTATTTCAGTATTTTTTATTATCTTAAATATAAAAAAAAAAAATGAAAGACAAAGTCCGTGGAAAGCCGTGTGATTTGTTGGCTCAAGGCGAATGTGACTTGGAGCGCGCGAGACTGATTGGAACACTCGATGCCCGTGATTCTTCTTTCCGCCAATCGATTCCGGTATACAGACGATCGACAATCTCAAAATAAAAATAATCAATGGGTACACCTTGATAGAGAAGACACACGTTGGGCCAAAGAGCAAGGAAGCGTCGCTTCACAAGGACTCCCCAATAATTATCGTCGAAGACAACTTTTTTTTTTTTTTTCAAATACATAATTGAAATTATGAATATTCTTGAATGCACGTGTATGTATACGCATGTTATCAATATATATTCGAATGAATACACTTGTAAGAAAGAAAAGAAAAAAAGAAGAAAAAAAAAAACGAAATCTCGAACGACGTCGCGAAGCAGAACTGTTTTTTTTCTAATTTTGTTGCACCATGGCGAAACCGCGAGGTGATAACCACTCAAAATAAATGTACACCACGAGAAAAACAAATTTTCTTATTTTCAAACAAAACTCTTTAATGTTTAAACGAGAATGATCGAATAAACAGGCAAAAAAAAAGAAGAAAAATAATAATAATAACAAATAACGATAATAGATAAGGAATTCTTCATAACAGTTTAGTATAATGGACGAACGAACAGAACCATGTATGACGTAAACGCATTAATGAAGATAATAATGGTGATGAGAATGATGATAATAATGGTGATGATGATAATGATGATGATATTAATAATAACAATAATAATAATAATACGGTTCAACCGTAAATGGTGATGATGATATAAATGATAAAAATACAAGAAAAAAAAACACATTTGCGATAATTGTAAAACATGTTTATTAATTAACAACTCGTGCAGTTGACAGTTTCGCGAGTGTAGTCATTGTCGTTATCATTATTCTTGTTGTTATTATTATTATTATTATTATTATTATTATTATTATTGTTATATCGCCATCGCATCGTATAATTATTGTGAGTGTGGATAAAAAAAAAGAAAAATAAAGTCTACGTAGTAGAAGATCTTAATTGACATTTCATCTACTTATTGTCGTCTTCACCGAGAGCCAATTGCATTTCCAAAGATTTTTTCGTAGTTTCCACGATAACTTGAGGAAAATTTGAGACTTGATTTGGCGTCAAGTTTTCCGCCGACTTCGGAACTTCCTCCACGTCTTCGGGGTTTGGTGAGGAATTGAGATTGCCGAGAATCGTGGCTTTGGGGGTAGCGTCGATATTTACGGAATTTTCGTTCTTTGGATCTTGGTTCACTTGACTCGTCAAGTCGATCTCGATTATGGATTTCGAATCCGAGAAATTTGGGGCTCGAGCAATCGTCGCGTTATTGTCGCCCCAGAAACCCGCGACCTCACCGTTTTCGTATATTATTTTGTGCTCAGCGTCGAATTTCGTCATTTCCGTGCAAAAATCTTTCATGCTTTTGCGAATATCGTTGATCTTGTTGGTCATTGAACTGTCGATTATTTTCGGAGAATCTCCACCGGATTTTTCAAACTTTTCCAACGTTCTCTTCGCCCTCGGACTTTTGTTCGATTCTGAAATGTCTTGGATTTTCGTGTCTTTCGTATCTCGACGAAAATCTTGATGCTCTTCGATAACTTGAACGATTTTTCGCGATGATACATCCATTATTGGTGCACGATTTTCGAGGCTCTCCTCGCTGGGTTTCTCGTCTTCCTCCTCCTCCTCCGACGACGACTCGGTGAAACATGAGTTTCCTCCGTTTTTCGACTCGAGAGACAGCAGAACTTTGCTCTCTCGAATTACCGATGTCTCTTTCTCCGACTCATCGTCCTCTCCAGTGGTCGAAACTTCGGGCTCGATGCGTTTTCTTCTACTCATCAGTGCTAAACAATTTTTTCTTATATTTTCCGCTGCAAAATATGAACAAGGCTAGACATTTCGACAGATTTTTTTTTTTACCTCGAACACTGTTATTCATTTTTTCCCTGTCAGCGTCGATCCATCGCTTTCGCTCGGCCATTTCCTCCTGTGGACCACCTCGTTTCCTAAATCAAGTTTTATTATTCATTGGCGGGAAGTTAATGTGAAATTAACGTCCAAACTGTATAAAAACGAGACATTCTTTTTTTTTCGATGGGAAATTTCCCGCTTGCTATCTGAAAACAAAAGTTGTTATCTGGGGTATGAAATGAGAAATACCAGGCTTCGGCGCACGCGCGTTCCCTCGGAACAATCGGTCTGTCGTCGAGGTACTGCAGATTCCGACATTCCAAAATCATGTTTTTTCGATAACTCGGAATGGACTTTATCACCGGATTTCCGGTGAGCGCGAGCACTCTCAACGAAGCCATCGAACCTAAAATCTACATTTCATTTAATTAAAACAAACAAAACGACAATTATAAATAATAAATAATTTACGGGCTTTATTATTTATTATTTTTATAAATAATAAATAATAATAAATAATAATAATTATTATAATAAATAATAAATAATAATAAATAATAATAATTATTATAATAAATAATAAATAATAATAAATAATAATTATTATAAATAAATAAATAAATAGAATAATTAGAAGAATGTCGCAAACCTCGATTGTGCAGGGTGGCTCGATTCTGTTGTGCGACAGGTCGAGAATCGAGAGACTCTCGAGGAGCCTGAGATGCTCGATATCTTGAGCCTCGCGAAGATAATTGTACGAGAGATTGAGGGTATTCAAAAATTTCAGACCCTCGAGATTTTCGATTTTTCGTATGGTATTGTACGACAAATTGACGGTGTCGAGTTTCTCGAGGGCTCCGAGATTTTCAATTCTCTCGATGAGATTGTGATGAAGATAGAGACACCTCAGCTCGCGCTGGTTATCCAGATTCGATATCTCACGTATACCATTGTTCTCCAACCAGAGACACTTGAGGCCCGTGTACTTGCTCAGATTTTCGATGAACGAAAACCCTGCAAATTTAAATGGCAAGGAAATTCTTTTTTTTTTTTTTTTTTTTACCGAGCTCCAATCGCGACATTTTTCTATCTCACCTCTGTAATGCAAATACAGCACGTCGTTGAGATGAGGCGTCTGATAGAGCTTTTCCTTCTTGCAATGCTTTTTTATCAATTCCTCGGTCATCCTGACGATAAGTATTCATTTCCATGACTATCAGAGCCGCTAAAGGAAAAATAGGGGAGGTGCGGGCAAAATGGGACGCACAAGCAAAAAATGGTTTTATGACGAAATCAAAAGTGTACTTCGATTGCTTTTCATCCAAAAATTCGATTCCAACCATCAATTTTGGGCATCGGCAAAAAAAAAAAAAAAAGTGCGGGCATAATGGGACGGACCCCCAAAATCGTAAATTCGTGTTTTTTTTTACTCGGTGATACTCCTTAACGGTTATATTGAAGAAAAAAAAAATGTTGTAAAAAAAATTTTTTTTTTTTTCAAAGTGAGTTTCCAAAGGCCAGATTGCTTAAAACACTCAAAATTGTTAAAAATCTTCATATTCCGCTTACATGCGTTGAATTGCGTCGTGTAAACGCGATTTTCACGAAATGGGGGTCCGTCCCATTTTGCCCGCACAAATAGTTGGAACTGAAAAAAATAGGTGTCCCATTTTGCCCCCACTTACCCTATATCGTCGCATTTTTTCAAGAGAATCTTACCTCACTCCGTGCTTCTTCTCGTCAAATTCATAGACCTTGTCCTCCACGTAACTCGTCCCCGTGACGTGCGTTGAAACAACGTCGGAATCCGCGTCGCTCTCGGAATCCATCGAGTCATTTGTCTCGCGATACGTTTTAGCTTCCAAGTCGCCGATCGGCGACTCCGTGACGCTGTCGAAAATCCCCTCCCCGAGATTCAGGGCGTCGAGGGCTTCGCGCTTCTCTCTCTCGATCCTATCTTTCTCTATGGCGATTATCTCGAGCGTCTGCAGAGCCTCGTCCTCGCTCGCCGGACGCTCCGAGAGCTCCGAGAGCTTGCGGAAAGCTTCCACGCTTTTTTCCATATTTTATCTCGAGCCAACGACAAAACCGTTACATCGGTACACTGTTAAAAATATACGGTGTCAAACGCTGCTGGTGTGGACTTGTTCCTAGTGTCACTTGTTACAGTGTTGATAGTGACACTTTTTACGGTGTACGATTAACACCAGCCGTTTCGTTAAATTTATTCCTGTTTTACCGACGAAACATAGTAACACGTTTCGCTTTAAGGGCATCGATGCACGTATCGTGTGTGATTTTTTATTATCTCGTGAATAAAATAGTCACTTTTCTCAGTTTTTATCGTAAATTTGAAAAAAAAAAAAAAAAAAAAAAAAAAAAAAAATCGTATTTTTCATTACAGATTCCCTCTGCGGGTAATTGATCTGTAATTGTTTTTTTCGAAAATCAAAATTCCGAGTAATTCGTTAATGAGATTCGCATTACTGGCGTCTGTGTTTCAATTTTCGCTTCGATCCGTTCGTAATTCGCGAAAAACGGCAGTTCCGAACTTTTGAGGTGCCAAGTCGGTGTTTCACACTCCCTCAACACCGCTCGTTGTCACCGTGATCGGTGTGGACTTATATAGACACCGTCTTGGTGTAGATTTTAACACCACATTTTTAACAGTGTATATAATACTCGATCGAGAGTGGCGAAATCAGAGTCCACAAAATTCGTCCGTCGAATGGCGGCGGAAAAAAGAAGACATTTGAGGGTTGGCCGTGACGGCTCGAGGAATTTCGAAAAAATGATTTGATTCTCGCTCGGAGACAAGAGGATGTATATTGGAGGTCAGAGAGTAGGTCAGGGTTGCAAAGATGTGATTTTTTACCTGAATAGGGAAGAGAAGAGGAGAACGACGGGAAGAAGGACGAGAGTGCGATGACGATTGCGAAGAGAGACACCGGGCACGGCGGACGCAGGCGGGAACGGTGCGTAACGTCAAGGTGGTCTGGGGCGGCTCGGCTCCTCGACGCGCCTGTCGCCGAGTGTCACTTCAATGATAAGCGCGCCACGCTGTTGTTCAAGTACGCGCAGCGATCGTGTGAAGAAAAACGTGAGTGAATTCAAGCTTTTTCAAATCGACCAACAAAACACAGTCACAGTGAGGGGCGAAGGGGGGATGAGAGAGAGAGAGAGGAAAAAAAGTAGCGTCTTGCGTAAGAGCGTCCGCCGGAAACGAAGCCAGCTAGAGAGCAGCAGCACAACGACAAACGGCGCGGTCTCTCGTGGCAACCGTTGGGAGAGCCGCGAGTTTGTTTGTTCGATCGGATCGCTGAATTCATTTTTTCTCCCCTCCACCTACTCCGTTTCCATCCGGCTTTCTAGCCTCCGCGCAGCCCCGAGACTTTTCTCTCGCGATTCATCCTCTCCAGCACGTGATCCCCTCAAGGGTTTCGACTATTTTATCCTTGGGAATATCACCGCGACATATTAACGAAAAATAATATCAATGATTTTTTATTTTTCTTGGTCAAATCAATTTAGATAAAAATGAAAAAGGAAAATTAGATAAAAATAAAAAAGGAAAATTAGGTAAAAATGAAAAAGGAAAATTAGATAAAAATGAAAAAGGAAAATTATATAAAAATGAAATATTGATCTTTCGATGAATTCCTTGCGAAAAACATCGTAAAGCGACATCTTCGAACGACCGACGCGTAATAACCGAAGATGAAGGCGATCCGTGAAAACGTTTGACGCGGCGTAGTAAAACTCCCCGCGCTTCCGGCGCGAATCTTCGATTCAACGGACTGTCGTCATACTCGGATCTTGAATGTGTAACAAGGCGCATTGAGGAATCTTCTCTCACGCGTCATTCGGATGATTTAAATTTATCACCGCGTTGGAATTTTTTTTCACCGCTCGAACAAGAGGAATTTGTGTGGATGTTACGAGAAACGAAGACGACGCGAGACGACGATGATTATCGATTTGACGATTGTGGAGTTTCAGTCGCAGTTCCAGTGGTCAAAAGTTGATAAAAATAAATCGGTCGTTCGGTTGGGTGTAAAATAATGAAACGACAGATGGTGGTTGAATGATTATTGCTGGTCACCTTCGCGAAAAATTCGAGGCTGCGAGGAAGATAAAAAAAAAACGGAACGACTGTCATCCGTTGACGCTTCCGAATTCAAAGTGTATTCAGATGGTATCCACTCTCGTATCCACCGCCGCCCCCGTCTCGTCTCGGGCTGCGCGAAGTCGTCGGCACAGTGCCGGCTCGTAGTAAATAATACGATACTATATAACGCTGCAGGAGAGCAAGAGGAGAGCAGCCGCCCACCCGCTGCCCATTTGAGTTACAAAAGGCCCGACGAAGATGCCGCAGCCGCTGTAGTCGCAATTACATAATGCATTAAGATCAAGATCAAGCGGTTCCTCACCGACGCACACGCCGAGAGACCAAATAAATGCGGCTAGAGTTTGATACACGTGATTCCTCAAAGGAACAACCATCGTATCTGCAGCAAACCTCGTCTGTATTTCGGCCTCTGTGTGGGCGTCGAGGTCATGGTCGCGCGTTTCACACATACAGAGAATATCGTGTACGGTGAATTCCGACTGTCGAGAGACGCGGTAGCGTCTCGACGTTGAGTATCAAAAGAAATCTATACGCCACCTCACGAGACTCCTCACGATATGACGCTGGCGCTACTCTCACTTTACAGCACGTTTCGTTCTTCTTCGTCCGCTACGAAATTCTGACTGGAATTATCCGCGTCAGTACGTCGCAGACGCCAAATGCGTCAGGTTCAATATTTTTTTTTTTTTTTGTCTTTCGAATGAGCCCTGTTTCAATCAAATCGGCGCCCGCAATGCTGATATTTGGACGGTTATAATTTTTATTCTGTGAAAAGCTTCTTCATTTCTGCCCGAACGATGTCCGATTGTGTCTGATTCGATGTTATCTCAGGTAACACGTCGCCGGGCGCTAAATGTATCAGCGCCAGTATTTTTTTTTTTCTCTTTTTAATGAGACCCGACGCAATAATATCGGTTCATGAAGTGCTGATATCTGACTAATTTCCATCGCATATACGTGTGGCGTATACAACGAGTGGCGACCGGCTCGCTCCCGTCGTGTGACAGAAAGTGAAATCGTGCGTGATTATTGCTCTGATCTGATATTTACTATCGAGTGCAATGATTTAATTATTAATGATATCTCTCCTAACGCGAAGTTGCCTTTTCAAAACCCCGAAACGAAGGTTTGGATAGGTTATCCTGTAAGTAAAAAAAATCGACTTTGGAGGTTATATTTTGGTCTTTAACGTTATTACGAATTGTCACGCTGGAACAATCCAGGCCCAATTCAGTATGCATCCAAATCCAAATTCTGAAGGATTTTATTGAGAATTATATGAAAATACTTCTCTCTAACCTAACTCTCCAACCTCACATCACAAATATATTTATTAAGGGAGCAACTTGACTCGGTGTATCACTAAAAATTTAACGTGTCTCTGTCGTGGCAAGTTTTTTTTATAGAGAATCATCTACCGATGATCAACTGATGATAAACTTTACTTGGCTAATATATTGTTTGTGTTATTATTTTTTAAAGGAAATGTTTTCATTTTGTGATTTTTTTTTTGCAACGAATGGCTACTCTTTTAATGCTTGGCGTACTATTTTTGTTTTGAAGAATATACCATACATTCCCATGCATTTTTATAAAGCCAAATTTTTTTCTTCGTTCGACAAAGAAAGAAAATATTTCTTTCTCACAGTGTGCGGTTGTTCGATCGATTGACATCAATTGACCAGGGTAGACCAAAAATGACTTTGAGACAAAGCTCGCTACCGTGGCACAAAGATGAACGAAGAGCCTTCCACGACGCACCAACTTTATATGCCAATTCAAATGTATGGAAAATCCCACGATAACATTTATAGTTGGCTATCGTCGAGGAATAAGTGAAAATATAAAGAATATAGGCCGGGGGTCTATCCGGTATCCGTCATATAGCGCAACACACATGCACAGACACACGTCGAATCAATTTCAGGGACATCGTGCTACCATCCGCGCTCGGTCTTTATCAATAATTTATGAATTTTCCTCGCTGGGCGCCTCGAGCGCGTTACATTAGACCCAAACGGAGTAAAAGAACCCCAAGTGAAGGAGAAACGGCGACGCAGAGCTTCTGCCTGTTCTTCTTCCTCTTCTTCTTCTCCTTCTTCTTCTTCCCTCTCGTCGACATTATATGCCACAGGAAAAAACGCGTCGACGATTTCCGGTTTGTCGATATTCCAGCGTTCTCCATTTTTTATTTCATTTTACTCTCCTCACAGAGGAAACTTTGCTCTCGTGACATTTTTTTCTTGAGATTTTCATGCCAAGTCGTCTAGAAAAAAATTTCCGTGTGTTCCAAGCACAGAAAATGAACAAGAATCAACAACAATAAACAAGATTTCTGACTGGTTTAAAAAATGTCAACTCTTTGGTAAAATCCAATATAGTCTACGAAATACGATGCAACGATGAGATTCACGAGGTCTTTGTTTCTCCATCGTAATCACGCGCCTCACGTGATCGTGAAGAGATTCAAAGGGCAACGAGCATCGAGTGTAAATAAAAGGAGAGAAACGCGAGTAAACACATGACTCATTGGAGGGAATCGAGAGTAATGAGCCTAGAACGGGATATTCACCGAGTCGCGTCATACGCGGCGCTTCTGCAATTGGGTTCACCGGGGAATTCCATCGAACGGCTTTCTTTTCTCGAAACTTCGGTGTGTCGTATCTCAACGGACTCGCGCGAGCTCGCGTACGAGGAATTTTCAGTTTCGTAATATAATACACCACCGATCGCGCGTGCCCCAGTCTCCGCCGTCTCGCGCCATTGTTTTTTTTTTTCTCCTCAATCCGAGTGAGCGATCGTGTTATCCTTTTCACAAGAACGCATTTGATAGCCAGCCAAAATAGCGAGGCTGTGCCTCGAGGTTGCCCTTTAATCTTGCGCGGCTACCGATCTCGATCTCTTTCTCTTGTTTTCTTTATGGATTCAGCACGTGCGGCGTGTACACTCGGAGGGGGGGAATTCGGAGGATTGACGATCGAGAGGGCCGCGAAAAAAGAAAAAAAAAACCGTGCGAAACCCGGAAGCACGCGCACGCGCACTCACACACCCGCGCACGCGCACGCGCAGAGACCGAGCCAAAGTACCGCTATTCTTAGGACACCGCGTGTGCGGGTTAAACTCATTCTTATCATCGCATATATCTCCTGCGCCCCACGTTTCTCGCTCTTTCTCCTCGTCGCGCGTCCAGGCGCGGCGATGTATCGTGCGCGCGCGGCACACGCGCCGCCGCCGCCGCCGCCGCCGCAGCCGCCACCACTCACTTTTACATTGGTAATTTTCTTTACTTCGAATTCGCCGGTTCGACGTACTTATCGCGACACACCGAGTGGCACCGCCGACTGTGGGATACTCCAATTTCGCGCGACGCACGAACGTGAGAATTTCGCGGAAACCGAGACAAATTTCACGTCAACAATGTGTGTTTCTTTTTTTCCCCACATTTGGTAATTATTCGAGCGAGCTCGTAATCCCGGTACGACCTTGGTTAATATTTTCGACGTGCCTCTTGGTTGTGTCTCACATTTTATCAATTCGTCGCGCCTAGATCGGCTCGTTGGATAACGATCGTGATTCGCGAGTCGAGGAGACATTTTTTCGACCTCAAATGGTAAGACACGAGGAGCTTGGGCTCCGCTCGCAAATTGACGCGCCACGAGGGAATTATCGCGCGGTGTTGCTTTCGCCGCGCAGCGAAAGACTCGAGCGATCGAGAGAGAGAGAGAGAGAGACGCGCATCGTTACGCCTTACACACTGCGACAGCCGCGCACTCATATCACCCCGTGTGGCATGATTCCTCGTTACACGAGACGTACAAAAATTATCATCATCGCGAGTCACTATTTTCACTCGCCCCGCTCGCCGCACCGGGCGACGTGTATCACACTCTTTTTACCGATCCTTCGACTCATCGAAAAATACAACGTTAAAAAAAAATTCAAAACAACAGAAAAAAATACATTTTTCGATTTCGTAAAGTTTGAAGGTTTATCAGATGGAAAATTGCGCGCCGATTCCGAAAAGCACCGTTGTTATAAAAATAAAAAATAAAAAATGACAACTAATTGAGAGAAAAAGTAGTAAGCACTGTAGACAAATAAAATGCTTACTAATTTATTACGGGGATATCGATGGGCCGTTGCCTGTCTCGAGAGACGGTAGCGAGACGGACAAATGACCGAGATGAATATTCCGGGCTGGTGATTACTATGGACCACATAGTTTCCCGGCTGCCACGAGCGCTCGAACCTCTGACCCAGAGGCAACAAAGTATGCGTCGTCGGTGACTGCGCGCCGCCTCGCGGAGAGACAAAGACAATCCTCTTCCGCATTGGCCCTCGTGTAGCAGGTTACTTGGGCAGTACGGCGCGCTCCGCGGAGCGGTAGGTATAGAGTAGTAGGGTACCTTACGCGCTCGAAACCTCGCTCGCTCGCTCGCTCGCTCGTCCCATTGAATATTCTCGCGCGCGACGATCGATCGATCGATCGATTCGTGCGCCGGATGGAGTGGAAAAAAGTGCGGAGAATGGGGCAGCGGAGAGGATGCTTCGCGTTCGTTTTTATCAAAAAAACCGATCGGAAAGACGAGAGATGTTTACTTTTTCTTTCTTTTAGACTGGGAATGCGCAATGCGGGGAGAAAGACGCGGCGCACTTGGAAGTTACGCGAACACGTGCTGCTGTTGCTGCTGCTGCACACGCGTAGCCCCTTTCTTCGAGATTGGCACCGGTCCCGATCGCGCGAGGCGCGTTTGCCGAGTCGAGAACATTTTTTTCTTTTTTTCTTTTTCTCTTTTCACTTGGCTCGTGCGATCTTGAACGGTCAACCTGACCCTCCTGCTGCTGCTGGAGCTTCGTGTGCTGCCAAAAAGTAGTTGCGCCGCGTGTTCATGCGCTCCATCTCGTTATGCATCGGTTGACCCTCCGGATTATATTCCCATGGCGCCTACCGTTCGCGATCAGCATAGATCGCTATCGGCATCTCTTTCTTCCACTTTTTTCCCCCTCTCTCTCTTTTTCTTCCTCCTTCTAACCTTCATTTTTTTCGAGAAAAAATTCGCTACACGAATCCAGTGCAAATTCTTCTTGCCGATTTCTGTGGTGCGATCGTGATATGTTTGCGTGGAATTTCGAAAAAAATTATCAATTACAAATTTTCAAATGCAATATCCCTTGTTAAAAAAATACACAATAAAAAATTTCCTTTCAAAAATAATTAAAAGAGTAGTCATATCTTGTAAAAAAAATTCACAATAAAAAATTTCCATTAAAAAATAATAAAACAAATGCAATATATTAGCCAAGTAAAATTTACCATGAGTAGATCAGCAGTGGATCATTCGGTACAAAAAACTTGGCATGCCAGTGACTTGGTGTATCATTAAAAACTTGACGTGTCTCTAGCATGACAAGTTTTTTGTACCGAATGATCCACTGATGATCTACTCACGGTAAATTTTACTTGGCTAATATATTGCATTTGTTTTATTATTTTTTAAAGGAAATTTTTTATTGTGAATTTTTTTTACAAGGTATGGCTACTCTTTTTATTATTTTTGAAAGGAAATTTTTTATTGTGTATAGTAGAATAGTTGATCGAACTTTACCGATATAATTCGCCGGAGGAACGATTATACCGATTGGTACTGGACACTATGTATTTGATTAGTTCAACTATTATTACGTTTGCAGCTAATTATTTTTTCTCATTGTCGTAACTATAAAATATAAATGTTCCCTCTGGGAATTATACTGTATAGTAAAAATATAGTGTTGTTGTTTCAACCATGTGTTTTTCTCCCAGTGTATTCTATAGTATATATATATATATATATATATATATATATATATATATATATATATATATATATGTATATGGGGAGATCCAATGACGCAAATGTGAAGGATCGAGCATACGTGCGCGGTGTTGAGTACGTGGTACAGTCGCGCGACAACACGTGGAATACAGGACGAGCGGCTAGAGGCCCCATTTACCCCCCCGTTTACAGCGACCGAGTTTCTCCATTTCCTCGGTCGTCGTCGTCGCCGTTCTCGCGCCTGCGAGAACGTGCTGCACCGGTGCCGCTGCGCCGTCCAGGTGAAAAATATATAGGTAGGTAGGATGGTGGGAATACTTAAACTAATCACGCAACCGATTCACGTTTTAATGACGTCGATGTTGACCGCGTGCGGTGGACGATGACGCGTCGCCGAGCGCGGTTACATCATTGGTCGAGCTCTCCGCAGAGCCGAGTGGAAGGAGCGACAAACGAAGATGGGTGAAAGGAAGCCGAAATCGTGTTACGCGAACTCACGCGATCGTCTCGAACTCTCCATCGCGTTCACGCCTCTCATTCCGCATTTCCAGAGACCAGAAAAAAAAAGAAAAAAAAAAATCCTTGTTACCATTTTTCACCCTCGTTTTTTTTCGTCCTTTTATCTGTTTAAAGAAGAATTTAAAGAAAAAAAAAAAAAAATCCTCGTTACCATTTTTCACCCTCGTTTTTTTTTCGTCTTTTTATCTTTTTAAAGAAGAATTTAAAGAAAGAAAAAAAAAAAAAATCCTCGTTACCATTTTTCACCCTCGTTTTTTTTTTTCGTATTTTTATATTCTTTCCACTCGTTTCCAGATACCACGCACAGATACCACGACGGAGATATAATTTTGGCGCGTAAAAATGATGAAAATTGAATTGACGAAAAATTCGTTGTGTATTGTTTACACTGAGAAAAATAATTGGTAAGACTAACCGAATCTGCGTTTGTGGGCAGCTAAATAAATATTTCGTTCCGTAAACGAAATAATAATTATTGTGAATTGAGAATTTTTTTTCAACTAACCGTTGGTTCGTTCAACCAAATATTTACTTCGCCGCCCGCAAACGCACATTCGGTTGGTCTTACCAATTATTTTTATTTTTTTTTTATACGGGTGAGAAACAGTATATCGATGTCGAGGCAACGCGGATTGGGAGAAATTAAGGAAGACGAGAGACGCGGAGTCGCTGCGCGCCCGATGATGCCGATGACATTGCGCTGAGTCACATGGACCGCATTCCACGGCGCATGCGGTCGAGTGCATTCGCTTCGGCCGGTTGCGAGTTCGAGAAGAGATTTCCGGGGTAATCGGCCGAGCTGCTGCTGGCCGCGTGAGCGACGTGCGCGTCGTGTGTATACGACACGACCGATCGTGCGGTTGCCGCCGCCGCGGCGCGAACGCGCACGGTCAGCATGGATCGAGAAACGCGTTGGCCTTGACCGACGCCGCCGACGACGACGACGACGACGACGTCGTGAACGCGGTGAAAAGGCAACGTCGACGAACACGCCACACGCATCAGGACTCGTGTGCTCCTCTCCTTTCATTGAGCTTCGCGTCACGTTGTCTCTGACCCCACGCCGAAGCATCGAAAGTCTCCGTTCCTCGTCTCGTCTTGACTCGCTCCGGCATCAAAATATCCTGCTACCACCGATACCGATTGCATTCTTACTAGGAAATTCATCTCGGCGCCAACGTCATCGTAACACACTTTCCCAAACGCGCGCGCGCGCGCACCGCGTGTTCTCTTGTTTACCAAAACATATTTTCGCACCGCAGGCGTGTCACTCGCGGATTTTTATCCCTCGATTCGACTTTAGTAACAAGCAACGTTGTTCGGTGAAGCATGTTTTCGCGCCAGACGTTTAGTTACATAGCAACGCGAGTGACCTACATTTTATTTATCTCCGTCGCACCTCATATGGTATGACTATTTATTTTATTTATTTATTTATTTATTTATTTATTTATAATAAACGGGACAAGCCCTTGAAAATCATACAATAATTATGGCAGAAGAGTATACAAAAGAAAGCAGCGTACAAAAGAAACCAAAAACGTCCTTACAAAAGCCAAACAAAATAAATAAATAACAATAACAAAATAAATTTTATATGATTATATGAGTATTTTATTTTCTGGTATATGACTATTTGTTTTATATGATTATTTGGCTTGCTATTTTATTTATTATTTTTACTATTTTATTTTACTTTATTATAATTTGACTTTGTATGCTGATTTGTTTGCGATTTATTTTGGTTTACGTCATCTTGGATTGTGATTCTATTTTATTTTGTTTACTTTGTTTGCGATGATGTGATTTTGTATGCGTGCTGATTTGTTTGCGTCTATATGTGTAACGGCACGGTACTTTTCAGGGGACTTTGGTCCCAGAGTGCGAAATAAAACTCTCTCTCTCTCTCCCCGCAACTCGCGTCGCAGCTCGCTACAGGGGAAATACCGATTTAGCAATTACACCTTCCTAACGATTTTTAGCGACAACACACCGTCGACAGTTTCCTTTTTCTCTCGATCGATGACTCACCCACGATAACCGTAGATTTTCCTGGGGGCTGATGCAAGACAATTCGCGTCTGCGAAACTGCGACGTCGAGTTGCGCGTGTCGATTTCATCGTCGGAGCTCGATTCATACGCATCGCGTTGCGTGTCCAAGAGATTCGCGGAACAGCGTATGGGGATGCCGGGTATACGTGCGAGCGCGAACCGAGTCATACAGTTACGGTGACGACCGAAAATTCGAGCTAGGATCAACGAACCGGAGCTACGCGATCGCGAGAGATCGATCGCGGCGATCGGCGGAGTCGTTTTTTCGATTTTCTTCCTCCTCTTCTTCAAATAACTCTTCAGCGAGCGCCCAAGTTGACGCAGATCGCGTTATCAGAGGCGCGGTGCCTATCGGACGGACACACCGGTGACACAGGACAATCCAGATCGTATGCGCATATTTTTTTATCTCCCCGTCGCGGCCGCGGCGGGTGGGCCCGGAGCGGAATAAGGATGATTCGCGAGCTCGCGCCGCGCGCGTCAATCTCGCCAAGGCCATCGAATTTACGCGCGCGCGAGATTCCCATTAGCGAAAATTCCGAGAGAGAGAAGGAGAGATGCTCGCAATTGTCACCGCGGCGACTGCTCGTTGCGGGATAAAAATCGTTTGCGCGCGATGTACACGCGAAACATGCTGTTGAAGTTTGCATCGTTGGAATTTATTTTATTTATTTTTTATTTATTTTTATTTATAATGTTGAAGTTTGCATCGTTGAAATTTATTTTATTTATTTTTATTTATGATGTTGAAGTTTGCATCGTTGAAATTTATTTGATTTATTTTTTATTTATTTTTATTTATGACGTTGAAGTTTGCATCGTTGGAATTTATTTTATTTATTTTTTATTTAATTTTATTTATGATGTTGAAGTTTGCATCGTTGGAATGCAACGAAATACGGGGAAAAAATTAATTCTTATTAACCCAAATGATGAAATTAGGTATAAAAAATCATTGTAGGGACTAATTGACGTCGTGACTTTTTATACCTATAATTTCGTCATTTCGGTTAAATAGAATTAATTTTGTTTTTTTCTAAATTTCGTTGCATCCCAACGATGCAAACTTCGACATCACGCGAAACGCACGTCGAGTTGTATAAATGTCGGATGGATCCGGTTCGAGGTCGCGATCGCGGAGCGACTCCACGAAGGATCCGCCAGACGCGCGCGAGCGCGCGGTCATTCGATGTGACACGTCGTCTTTTTCAATGCCACCGAAATGTCCGTTTAACATGATAGCCGCTCGACGAGAAGCATCGCGCGTTATGCACTTTGACGGTGTCGAAAAAAAAAAAAAAAAAAAAAAGAAACGAGACGATGGAGAGGAGCGGAAGATGCTTTTAGGCAATATACAATATACAAATGTATTCGTCGCCCGGCTGTACGTTTTTTTTTCTTCTCGTGCGTGCGTCGTCGCTGCACAACGAAGCACGAAATTTAACCGCGCGAGCGCGTCGAGCGGGCCACCCAAATCAATTTGGCTTTCAAATTTCCGAATCCTCGGGGTTCGGTGCGCCTCGTCGGTGCATCGTCTCGTCCCGACATCCTCCGATCATACATTCTCACCGAACGATAGATATAGGTAGGTCGACAGATAGAGCCGCGATTGCACCTATTTATCCGCTTCCTTCGACGAGACTTTGGCTGTTTTTTTATTTATCTCTGAAAAATTATCTCTCCTCGCTACGGACACACCGCGGCGTCGCGTGACTCATCAATTCGGAAAATGTTGCACAGCGAGGACTTGTCGCGCGCGCGCGTTTTTATCCGCACACTGTTAAAAATGTGGTGTTAAAAACTACACCAATCAACGGTGATAACGAGCGGTGTTAAAAGCTTTTACCGGTTTTCGCGAATTATAAACGGATCGAAGCGAAAATTGAAAAACAGACGCCAGTAATGTGAATCTCATTAATGAATTAGAATGTTGATTTTCGAAAAAAAAAAAAAAAATTATAGATCAATTACTCGTAGAGGGAATCTGTAATGAAGAATTCGATTTTTTTTTTTTTTTTTTCAATTTTTCCATGAAAACTGAGAAAAGCGACTAATTCATTCACGAGATAATAAAAAAATCACACATGAAACGTGCATTCGTGTCCTTAAAGCGAAAAGTGTTGCAATGTTTCGTCGGTAACACAGGAATAAATTTAACGAAACGGCTGGTGTCAATTATAGGGTTGAAGTACCGTTTTTGGCCACCTTTAGTCCAATTGTGGCCACCAAGTTTAAAAAAATTTCGTTGTTTAAGTTGTCAAATGAAACAAATATGGGCTTGACAATCTTATCAATTTGTATGAATATTTTCGAGGTACCGCAGCATTCGAATATGGAGAAACAAATATTTCAAATTAATTACAGTAAAAATGACCACAAACGGCACTTCTACCCTACACCTCAAAAAGTGTTACTATCAACACTGTAATAAGTAACACTAGGAAAAAGTCCACATCCAGCAGCGTTTGACACGGTATAATTTTTAACAGTGCACGTAGCGGGTCTTCTCGCTCAATCTCCGTGCCGTCTCTAACGGTTCGCGCGGCTCGCAACCGCGAGGAGACGCCGCGCGATTCGCAAAATACAGAGAAGAAACCCGCGATCGGTTTACATAAGCGCGCGCAGCATAAGTACATGCATAACGCAACGAGACGGCTCGGTGCGCATAAACCGAAGCACCGATACATTTATGGAAGCTCCCGGCGGCAGCTTTCGTGACACTTTTGACGGTGCGGGACAGCGCGACCGCGGCCGGGCATCATCGCCGACGGAAAAGTCCCTCTCTCGGAACACCGCGTTACGTCGTTCCTATTAGCATCGCGCGGCGTGCTCGCCGCGCTAGACGTCTGGATAGAAGGTAAAAGTATATGATCCAACGCCGTGAGAAGACGCGGTACTCGCGCGCACGCGCACCCTGAATAATCCAACGATCTGTACGGAGAGCACAGCCATCAGAGTCCGTCGAACACGTGATTGATAAATCGTGTCAAAAATTCGTTCGCGTGGCCACGTAATTTTTTTTTTTTTTTTTCTATTTCTCTTGCGGCAGCCACGCTTCCTTTTCCCACCGCGCGCACTATCTTTCGATCGGTAAACGAAGCCTCCTTTTTATCACGTACGCCACCGCATAACTTCGATCGGTCGAGGCTGCACCTGTCTTTCCTTCCAGCTCCAGCCTGGATTATCCGGGAGTCGGCTGGAAAGCAATAATCGGACCACCGAGCGACATGTCAATCAAATCCAGTCCTTCGACGATGCTGAAGTTTGCATCGTTGGAATGCAACGAAATTCAGACGAAAAATTAATTCGGATTAACCCAAATAATGAAATTAAGGTATGAAAATTCATCATGCCAATCAGTTCCTATTAATGATTTTTTATACCTAATTTCATCATTTGGATTAATTAGAATTTTCATTTTTTTCTGAAATTTGTTGCATTCCAACGATGCAAACTTCAGCATCATGTCCTCTGTCGCTTTCAGATGGAATACACGAAATTGATAAAAACATGTCGAGTGAGAAACGAGACAAAGACGTTCGGTGTGTTTTTTTTTCCTTTAATTTTCTCGTATAGAATCGATATACGGAGCAGCGAGGAGTGCAACCTTGATTTTGGCGCGGGACCTTCGGGCTCGCGGCTTTCGCATTCGAATATAAGGCGGGAGCCCGTGCGGCGCTCTCTCGGTGCTTCCCGGCCGCGAGCGCGCGCGTTCTTGGACGCGCAACGTCCTCGATGATAGCCCCCCGTGTAGCCTTTGGACTCGACGACCAACGCGAACGATCTTGAAATTACAGTGATAGAGACGCGAGGGGTATCCCTCGCTGTCGCCTTCGCAGCTTCACCGTGTATCCGCTGTAATACGTCTCTCTCTCTCTCTGTCTCTCTACAGCTACGCGTTGCACAACGAGATTCGAGGCACGCGGTACCGAGAAAAGGGGCAGGTATTCGCTGAAACACCTCGTTGTTTCGCGTGAATCGCAGTCGCTCAGCTCCACGGTGACGACAATTTTTTTTTTAAGCTTCGATAGCTTTGCGCGAAAAAAGTCATTGATTGAATTTTCTGGCCAATTCTTTTCGAATCAATGACATTTTTTATAGATATATAATCACTTTATTTTTATGTGATTTTCGTGTGATATATAATCACTTTATTTTTATGTGATTTTCGTGTGATATATAATCACTTTATTTTTATATGATTTTTATGTGATATAATCACTTTATTTTTATGTGATTTTTATGTGATATATAATCACATATAATCACTTTATTTATGATTATGTGTGAAAACCGTCATTGATTGAATTTTTCAGCCAATTCTTTTCGAAACAATGACATTTTTTTGTAGATACAAGATCACTTTATTTCCTTGATGAAATTTTTCGAAAAAAAAAAAAAAAAAAAAACCTAGAGACAATAAAACATTGTTGGTATCGTTGGAATATTTGAAAAATGATGTCTGTGCCGTGAAACGAGGCTAAGGTGAAGGACGTCTGGCGTAATACGTGCCCCAACCACTTCGGAAATGCATGCTCATTTGTGCCTCGTTAGGTGCCCGCGGCCGAGTGGGATGGGAAATATTTCGTCGAAAGGGAGATGAACTTTCGGAGCGCGCGCGACACATCCGGTTGGACGAGGAGCCGCCTGATCCCCCCACGCGGCGCGCGCTGCGAAGAAGCTTCACTCTCGATAAGATCGCGTCGAGCTTTCCCGTTACACACTCGTGTCGTGCCGCGTATCCGGCATGTCGTTCGAATTTTCAACGCACGATGCGTCGATCGTGCGGAGCCTCGAATGTTTTTTTTTTATTTTTTATTTCTTCTTCTTCCGTCGTTGTTGTTGTTGTTTGTCGCAGTGACGCACTTTACCGCTAGCTTCTCGGAAATCCACGCAGCAACCGCGACCGCGGGGAGACCGAGAGCGGCTAGTCCCACAACCAGGACCGATAGCGAATGAGGTCGAGATACGGAGCGTCCCACGATCGACTTGTTCCCCAAAATTCATCATTTTCATTTCTTCACTCCTTCAATTTTTTTTTCGTCTTCCTGTTTTTTTTGCACCTTTATATGATAAACAGAAATTGTCACGTGAATTTTTGTTCCAAGGGATATATGGCGATAAAGAGAAATTTTTTTTAAAATAGAAGAAAATTATTAGCGATCTAAATTAAAATTAATTACAATTAATTAGCGACACAAATTAAAATTAATTAAAATTAATTAGCGATCTAAATAAAAAATAATTAAAATTAATTAGCGATATAAATTAAAATTAATTGAAATGAATTAGCGATCTAAAGTCGTGATGAACTTTTCTTCTCTTCTCAGAAACGCTCACAATGATATCATTGAATGACTAATAGGGGCGGGGCTCCAAGTTTCGGACAGAGATATAAAACTAAGCGACGAGACACCACGAAAGCACAGTTTGATAAAATCGTTGGATCATGCTGGTCGTACGTGGGTTACTCGTTTTGAGCTTTGGACTTGTCGTTTGTGGTAAAGTTGATATTATTATTTTTATGTGGAGTAACGAGAAAAAAATAATAAAGTGAATGTCAAGTTAATAATTTTTTCCTTTATTCTCTGTTGATCGTAATGTGCGAATTAGGTGCAGCAACAGCAGCACCAAAGGTAACAGATGACAACGCGACGGGCGCGTCGGTGGATCACTATCCTTATGTGGTTTCTCTACAGTATCGTGGGCACCATCTGTGCGCCGGATCAATTATAAACGAGAATTGGATTCTCACGGCCGCGCACTGCCTTTTCAAGTGAGTGAATCTCGCGCATTTTGACATGTCGCACCACGAGAACCGAATTTTTTTCGTACATCCGAAGTTTCACTGCGCGAATTCACGGAGAAAACGATTTTGCTAGGCCAGCAAATCTCTTGTTAAAATAGTGACAACATTGCGTTATCTGGTAACCTAGCAAACAATTTTGTTGTCCTAGCAAAAAAAAAAAAAAATGTTTGTCTAGCAAAAAATATGTGAAGAGGGAGAAACGTGTATTTCAGTGCACTGTTAAAAATGTTATGAAATTTACAACATTTTTTCTATACAAAGATGTATGAAATTTACAACATTTTTTCTATACAAAGATGTATGAAATTTACAACATTTTTTCTATACAAAGATGTATGAAATTTACGAACCAAGTATTAAATACATTTCCATACATATTTACAATAAAATTAATGAATTGAATTTTTTTGTCACTTTCCTCAGCCGACACGCCAACGACTTCACGATCTTGGCTGGTTCGAGCAAATTATCGTCATCGGGGACCACTTATTATTACCCACGAGACCTGGTGATTCACGAAAATTACACGGACGTCTTGGAGGAGATGTACTACGCGGTGAACGATATCGGACTGGTTCGCGTGGATCGTCCCATCACCTTCGGGAATGATATCAAGCCAATCGCGCTCCCTCGCGAGGATATCGTGGACTACGACGAGCGCGCGCGTTTCGTCGGTTGGGGTCGGAAGGTGGCTATCAAATCGTCGTCTCGATGAAGTGTCTCATTTTCATTGATGTTATCGTGCTTTTTTGCTTCGTCAGGATTCGGATTGTTCCGCCGCCGATCAACTTCACAGCACTGAGTTGTATCTCGCGACGAAGCAGTACTGCTTCAAGCTTCATCACATATACGTCGATCTCGAAGCTCACATCTGCACCATTAAGGTTACCAGAGACGACCTCCCGGAAATATGTCCCGTGAGTGTTTTGAAAAAAAAAAAAAAAAAAAAAAAAAAAAAATAATAATAATAATAATAGTAATAGTAATAATAATAATAATAATAATAATAATAATAATAATGTAGTAGTGCGAAACTATGGAGATATTTGTCTATTTTTCTTTTCATTCGATTTCCAGTGCGACGACGGAGGTCCCCTCATGGTCCGCGGTGTTCTAGTGGGAGTTGCATTGAAAATCGACTATTGCATGAGGTACAGAATTCCGTACACCCGCGTGTGGCATTTCAAGGAGTGGATCGAAGCTGTTACCAATGAAATACCGTATTCATCGACAACAACAACAACAACATCGACCACGACACATCGGCCGCCTACTACAACGGAACGACCCGTTAAAACGATAAACGTCAATTTCAACATTTCACTTTCCGCGAACGGTAACATCAGTTTCACTGATTACTCGCGAGACGCGGACCCGGAACTTTAAAGCCATCGACACAATTTTCTCTGCTGTATAAAAAGGAATAAAAAAATAAAAAATGAAAATAAAAACGTCACTGAACACAAGAGCAACGAGATATTATTTGACAAAATGAGGGCAATATTTTCCTCCTCGACCCGGCGACTGAGCGACATATCGTCGATCAAGTTTTTCCACTCGGAAGATTCAAAAGCGAACAGCCAAAAAGGTAAAACTGTTAAGAGTCGCGCGATTCCAATTAAGGGCCCTTCTCGCGACGAGGGCGCTCGAGAACCGGCGAAACTGCGAACGAGTGAGAGAGAGAGAGAGAGAGAGAGAGAAGAGTCATTCCCGGTGTCGTCCCGCGGACGACACCGGGAATGAAAAATACTCGCACCGGGCTCGCGAACCTTAAACAGGATGAATTTCAAAGGTAAGAAAGTCGTTCTCTTATTCGCAGGGGACCATCGACCGACCGACAGCCAAATTCTACGCGCGGGCTGACCGCGAACCCTCGCGGATCTCTCATACATTTTCCCACTCTATCCCCATGAATTTTCCGCTTTTGAAAAATCAATTTTTTAATTCAACATCTTTCGGCTCACGAATTGAATTTCGGGTAATGTAAATTTGCAAAGATTTTAATTCTACCCTTGCGAAACCTTGCGAATCTCTCATAAATTTTCCCACTCTATCCCCATGAATTTTCCGCTTTTAAAAAATAATTTTTTTAATTCAACATCTTTCGGCTCACGAATTGAATTTCGGGTAATGTAAATTCGCAAAGATTTTAATTCTACGCTTGGGCAAACCGCGAACCCTCGCGGATCTCTCAAATTTTCCTATTCTACTCCCACGAATTTTCCGCTTTTGAAAAATCAATTTTTTAATTTACCATCTTTCGGCTCACGAGTTGAATTTCGGGTAATGTAAATTCGCAAAGATTTTCGAGCGGCAGCTCGGACAGGGTGGCGGCAGCGGCAGCGGCGACGGCGGCAGCGGCACAGGCGGCAGCGGCACCGGTGGCGGCGGCCGGCGGTGGTGGTAGCCACCGCGAACGCACCAACGGCGTCGTAAATGTGCTGACTACATTAACTCCGGGGTATATAAGATAGCCCGCGTCCACCATCCTATCCACAGACCAAGTCAGATCGAGCAACGGTACGGATAGCATATCGAACTGCCGCTTAACATCCGTAACAACAGCAGCCGCAACCGTCCATTCAGAGAGAGACACTCCACGAGACACACGCAAACACCCGAAACCAAGTTTTCACAAAAAAAAAAAAAAAAAATAGTGCCGGAAAGAAAAATAAAAAAAACGAGATTTTCATTTTATTTTCGTCGTTTTAATCGTCGAGGAATTACCGATCGTGCTCAAGATCCGCATTTCGAGTCTTCACCGAAAATGGGGCCCATCGTTCTGAGCGCGACGAGCTACGTCCTCCTGGCAGCGACCCTCGTGGCCTGTATAATGATCCTGGTGGATCACATTCGTTCGCGTAACAAAAAAAAATCATCGAGCCAAGTGTCGAGAGGCGTGTACGACAGCGAGGTGCCGCCGGTGCTGCCGGAAGCCCCGGGACCGAAGCCGTGGCCGATCTTCGGCTCTCTTCATCTCCTCGGCAAGTACGAGGTGCCGTACATGGCGTTCGCCGATCTCGCCGAGACCTACAAGAGCCAAGTCATAAAGATCCGCATGGGCTCGTTTCCGTGCGTCGTCGTCAACGGGCTCGACAACATCAAGGAGGTTCTCACCACCAAGGGTTGCCACTTCGACTCGAGGCCCAACTTCGCCAGATACCATCGGCTCTTCTGCGGCGACAAGGAAAACTGTAAGAGCTCTCTGAAAAAATTATTATTTTATTTTATTTTATTTTTTACAATGGACGGGACAAGCCCTTTGAAAACAATAACACATGGCAGACAAGAAGTCGAAATAAGAGAATTACACAAAAAAAAATTACAAGAAATTACACAAAAAAAATTACAAAAATTACAAGAAATTACAAAAAAAACGCGCGTTCCCACCGAACGCGCGTTATAACGTAAAACGAAGACCCCCATGGAAAAAGAAGTATAATGAAAAATATATTTTTCGTTATATTCAAAAATATATATACAAAATATACTTGAAACATATATTTTATACTTATTATACATTTTAAATACACGCTGAATACATGGGGAAGTATATTTCAAGTATACGCGCCATAATACATACTTTTTAAGTACACCCAAAAGTACATTCGACATAACTAATTTTTCGTAAAAAAGTATATTTATTATATTCAAAAATGTACTTTTGACTGTACTTTGAATATACTTTTTTTCCATGGGGGGAGCAACGCCGCCGGCGTGTTAATGACCTTGCAGTCGAGGCAAAAATCGCCGCCGACAAACATCATGTCCAACACGCGGCTGAATCGTTGTCTTTTTTTCTACTTCCTTACTTTTTCTTTTTTTTTTTTTTATTTGCTACGCACTTACGTTGCACTTTTCCCTCGCGTTAGAATCGAAGAAAGTATATACGACACATGACACAGGTGTATGACTGGTTGCTTGTCTCGTTGTTACAACAGCTCTGGCGTTCTGCGACTGGTCGGAGCTTCAGAAGTCAAGAAGGGAGACCCTTCGCGCTCACACCTTCCCGCGCGCCTTCACCGCCAAGTACAATCAGCTCAACGGCATCATAACCAGTGAATTGGACACGTTCCTCGAGATTCTGGACACCCAGGTCGGCCGCGAGTACCGACCGAAGCGTCTGATTCTTCACGCGTGCGCCAACATATTCACCAACTACTTCTGCTCCCGTCGCTTCGATTTCGGCCACCCGGCGTTCGTCGAGATGATCGAGAATTTCGACAAGATATTCTACGAGGTGAATCAGGGTTACGCGGCCGATTTCGTGCCGTCGCTGATGCCCCTTCACAGTCTCAACATGGCGCGGATGGCCAAGTGGAGCCGCGAGATACGTCGTTTCGTCAGCGAGAACGTCATCGCCGATCGTTACACCTCGTGGAGCGGCGTGATCGAGGAGCGCGACTACATCGACTGTCTGATAAATCACGTGAGAACGGAGGCGAAGCCCGAGATGAACTGGAACACCGGGCTCTTCGCCCTCGAGGACATAATCGGCGGACACTCGGCGATCGGGAATCTCTTCATCAAGGTCCTGGGATTTCTCGCGAGGAGGCCGGAAATTCAGGAGAACGCGAGGAGGGAGATCGATCTGGCTGGGGTGAACGGCAAGACTGTGGGGTTGGAGCACAGAGGCTCCATGCCCTACACCGAGGCGATTATCCTCGAGACCATCAGGCTCATCGCCAGCCCCATCGTGCCACACGTCGCCAATCAGGACAGTTCAATCGCTGGTGAGTAAAAATTTCCGTCACGCGGATTTTTCCACGGCCGCTGGATTATATTTTTCACCCCGATCCTCGTTTACTTTACGCGTATCGCTCGCTTTTTTTTACAGGCTACAGAGTCGAGAAGGACACGTTCATATTCCTCAACAACTACGAGCTAAACATGTCGGAGAGACTGTGGGACTCGCCGAGGGAATTCATCCCGGAGAGATTCATCAAGAACGGCCGAATATCGAAGCCCGATCATTTCCTGCCGTTCGGCGGTGGTCGGAGGTCCTGCATGGGCTACAAGATGGTTCAGTACCTCGGTTTCTCGACCCTGGCCACCATCCTCAAGAACTACAAGATAAACCCGGTGGCGAACGAGCCGTACAAGGTACCGATCGGTGATCTCGCGATCGCGGGAGAGGCTTTTAACTTTGTGTTCGAGAGGCGATAACACCTTCGGCTTTGAACCATTATTTATATCATCCTCCGATATTCATTCGTTTTTTTTTTTTTTATTATTACCAATTAACGCGCCAAACTCACTCGACTCCTCGCACTTTTTTTCTCCTCCTTGCCCGGCCGCTCCAAGGGGGACGAAAGACGAGGAGCTTTCAGCTTTCACCCACGAACACACACACGAATAAGCTTTACCGATATTACTAGCTTTTTAAGGATCTTAGCCAATTGTTTAGATGTATGAACGAGGCGACTCCGGAAATCCTGTACTCGACGGAGAGACCCTTGACCCTTTGAAGGCTGTGCCGTTGCCACTTGTCGCGGATAACCTTAAGCACGTTTTTTTTTTATAGAACCTTGTGTAAAATCGTGCATTTGACGTATCCGTGAGCATCGATAAAAGCGGCCATCGATCGATGGTGATTTACTCAAGGACAATTCAATGGCAATACATACCAAATTATTGATATCAAATTGAAGCCTTGGGCAAAGCACCGTTCGCAATGGAACTTGTTACTCCAGCAAGTGGTAGCGTTTTACTTATTTTATCATTAATTTCATTGCAGTCAATGAACCAATCGATCAATCAATACACCTTTATTTTTAAGAATTATTCATTTAGTGACACCTTTTGTCCAAATATGGAATTAAACTGCAAAGGGTTAATTTGACTATCGATGAATTATGTTTAAGTTTTCAAAACTCCCTCTCTCTCTCTCTATCACCCTCTTTCTATTTTTGTGCCACCGCATCTTTGTAATTTATTATTTTCCAAATGATTATTGTTATAATTTAAGTAGGTAAACATTCTTTTAACTTTGATCCATATCGTCAACATTGTATCACAATTGATTATGCATAAACCCAAGCATACACATACCAACGTACAGTTAACACATTTTGTCTTGGATCATCTGTTTATTATTTAATTGAACCGTGATTGTTGCTTTATTTGTTAATTTATTATTTAAGATGAATTTAATAATTGTACCACGTATTAAAGACCACACGAAAACTGAAATAACTTGTCATTGTGCCTATTTTTTATCCTCATTTACAAACGAATTTTGGTCCTTGCATTTTACTAGTTGTATTTTAGTTGTAGCGTAAAAAGAATACTGAATCTACTATGGACAACATTTTTTTTTTAAATAACAAATATCACGAATGAAATAAGTTTTAAGAGCTAGTCGCAGTAATTTTTCGAGTGTCGAAATATAAGTCATAAATATAGTATATGCTTTAGTTGTGAAATTAGTGACAAATTTATTTTATTGCATTTGCAGAAACATTTTTATTAGAAGAGTGTTTGTAAAGTGGAAGAAAAAAATGAACGAGCATTGGGATACAGTTGTGGCTCCACCACGCGGCGATATCTAACATTTCGCGGGCGATGTGGTTAAAAGTAATCTTCGAGCAGATTCCAACAGTACCGACGACCGTAATCGACGCGCTCTTTAAATAATCTTTGAGCTCATCATAAGCTACTGATGATATCGTGTTGATGCAGTGGCTTTAAATAGACTGATAGTCGGCAGAATGGAAGTTTCAACAGTAATTCCGAATTATTTCCCCATTCCATATTTTCCCATATTTACTCAAGAAACGCAAGGGGTACGTTTTTCGCGAATTTTTTTTTGTCGATTTCGTAAAGTTTCAAGACCCTGCCCGATGGGAAATTTCCCGCTGATTCCGAAAAGCACCGTTGTTTGCCCGAAAAACATGAAATACCATGAGAAAAATGCAAAAAATGATTTTTCACTTTTTTCGAAATTTCGTCACTTCGCTAAAATCGAGGTTACTTTTTTTTCGATCAACCAAACCTGGATTTTCATTTTGCGTTCCAGAGAAAACGCTATAACGAAGAGAATGCCGCAAGGTGGAATGCGATATCTTGATTTTTAAATTTTTTACAGAATTTTTTAGTCAGACCCCCAAAAATCGCAAAAAAACGAAAGGGGTACCCCTTATAAAAATTGAGTGCATTTAGAGACTTGATATTATGATACGTCACGTGGATAATGATTAATGTGAGAGGAAAAACTAGGGAATTTGGGATTCGCGATGCTGCGCGCTTTCCTCCAAGGCTCAGACTGAACCGAATGCATAATTCGCACCTGGCGAACGAACTCTCGAACCCGAGCGCCGTGCCCCTCGAAACGTGCGGAGTGGCTACCACGTCTCGCAGGAAGTGCAGCAAAAAAGAGCAAAAGAGATAAAAAAAAATGAGAGCCTGTGGTAGGAAAGTCGAACGGGGGGCGGTTGAATTAATTTTCTATTAAATCGATGTTACATTTTAACGAGAGACCGGAAGCCAGATCAACGTGCTAGGGGAGGCTTGTGTGCGAGTAAAGTGGAGCGGATGATCGGCTCGCCATGTGTTACGGATCATTTGGATGATTGACGAAAGATTTCACGGCCCAACTGACATCTCCTATTAGAGACGTCGTGTTTTTCGTGCGGGCTCGTTGGCTTCGAGTCACCCCAACCGTTATATACTTTCTGCATTAATTTTCCATTTTGTTCGTAACGACGGAAAATTGATAATATTTTTCAGTTTGTTCGTAACGACGGAAAATTTATATTATTTTCCGTTTTGTTCGTAACGACGGAAAATTTATATTATTTTCTATTTTGTACGTAACGACGGAAAATTGATATTATTTTCCAGTTTGTTCGTGACGACGGAAAATTTATATTATTTTCCAGTTTGTTCGTGACGACGGAAAATTTATATTATTTTCTAGTTTGTTCGTAACGACGGAAAATTGATATTATTTTCCATTTTGTTCGTAACGACGGAAAATTTATATTATTGTTCGTAGCGTTCCGCGTGCACCAAATAAAATCCATGTATTGTTTATCATTGGCGTATTGGTGTTAATTCGCGTTAATTCGAAGACTAGAAAAAATTGGAAAGCCATTCGGGCTCGTGCTTGCGGCACGCGACGGAGAACTCGTTGGCGTACGCGGTGGGGATATACGTACACACGACGGGCACGAGTCGACTGTCAAACCATTTCCAAACATTTTGCAAACAGCAACCTCCCGCTGGAGGAATTCCCATGGAGACACGAGGGATGCGCCTCGTCCGTGTGTATCAGCCCCGCGGGAGAGTGGAACAGGATAATCGCGGGGCCCGGGGGTCTCTGGAGCAGGCGTCACGTGGCGAGCGATGACAGCGGCAGCATCCTCGACTTTGAGAAAGGTGAGAGTCGGACTTCCAGCGGCGCGAAAGGACTGCGCGCAGCTCCATCCAGACTTTGGTCCAAATCCAGTGGGTCTCTGGGGCGCTCCCTCGCCCCCCCCCCCCTGCCCCCCCTTTTCCCCGCAGCATTGTAAATCAGCCTGCGTACCAAGGACTACCGTCTAATTGTCGATGCACGGTAGCAGCGAGCGTCGTTTCGTTTTCCGTCGTGTCTATAGGTGACGGCGATGGCCTCACGGTAGCGATCCTCAAGCTGCCCACGCGCGGAGTGCGCCGCACGGACTACCGGGGCGTAAATCTTCCAAGTCGACGGAAGCTACGGCAGGTAGCACACTCGCGCCCCCTCGCTATACCCGAAACCCCGACCCACTGGCCCTAAATTTTACAAAACTGTGTCACCGGGTACTCCGCTCTCTCTGGGTCATATAACCCCCCCCGAAGCTCCCGGCGAAAACACTGCAGCACACTGCAGTCACTCGTCAATTCGAATTCTGCCGCACTGAGACTTTCGATTTTACGGCTCCAGCGCTGCTGCTGCTGCTGCTGCTACTGTTGTGCGACAATGCCTGGTCGACCAGGCTATCCTCCGACTACGTTCTACCTGTTGACTCAGTTACACGCCCTCTGCAAGACAAATTTTCAAATTTTTGTGCGTCAACTTTTTTGTATATTAAATTTAATACACAGGACAAATTTTCAAATTTTTGTGCATCAACTGTTTCGTATATTAAATTTAATACACAGGACAAATTTTCAAATTTTTGTGCATCAACTATTTCGTATATTAAATTTAATACACAGGACAAATTTTCAAATTTTTGTGCATCAACTGTTTTGTGTATTAAATTTAATACACAGGTGTGAATAAAACGAATGCAGAGTACCAGAAATGTTTGAAAAATCGAGATTATTGCAGAAATATCTTGAATTTACAATCGACATTTTTTTAAAGCTAACGAAACGAGGAAGCCAAAATGAGTCATTAAACTTGCTTACAGCGCGCGAAAAATGGAAATAGATGAGAAGGCAGAGTTGGATGCAAAGTTGGATTTTTTCGCACCTCTGTATTAAGAGGGAATTTTTTACGAAAAGTCGCTCGACATTTTTCGTCTCATTTTTCTCGTTCCAAGGATCGTTTGATTTTTTTAACGGTAGGACGATTGAAAATTTATAGGCAGTCTATGGTGGCTATATAAGAAAATCTTCTGGTATCCCGCAGACCTCAATCGCCGTTGTAGCTTCGGTGAGGCGCGGCGGCGGCGATACCGCGATTCTCGCGAAAAATTCTCCGTAGCAGTGAAATACAGTGGCAGTGGCTCCGATTTTCGTGGGGAAACCGAACTTTATAGGACTTTCTAATAAAATTTACGAGGGCTGCGGGTTGACGCGGTGGCCGAAGGACCTCCGGCGGTGCGGTTATTGGCCCTGTGACCCACTGGCTTCCTCAAGGCCACCAACTTTTGACTTTCCGGCACCCGGGGCCCCCCAAATTTGACCCACCAATGTGGGTTACCGTGCCATTGAATTTTCCCTCGGAAACGGCTACCGTCTCTCGTGGTCCTCGCATTCTCCTCGGCTTTTCACTTTTCTTCTCCCTGGTCTCGCCCCCCCCCTCTCCCCCTTCGGCCCCTTTCGCGCTCTTTCGACCTATCCGTACCTCATTCTCGTCACTCGGTCATTTTACTTAAAATTTTCCATCGCTCTTCCCTTCATCTCTTCGAAAATTCAATCCATCAACGTTTCTTCTTTTAGACTCGCAGTCGCATTTCGCTAAAGAAATTCCAATTTGCATGTTTTGCTGTTACATTTTTTTTTCTCTTAAAATAATTCGAGCGTTTTATTATTTACATTATTTATTTTTATTATTTACATTATTTATTTTTATTATTTACATTATTTATTTATATTCTCTATCCGTGCCTCATTCTCGTCACTCGGTCATTTTACTTAAAATTTTCCATCGCTCTTCCCTTCATCTCTTCGAAAATTCAATCCATCAACGTTTCTTCTTTTAGACTCACAGTCGCATTTCTCTAAAGAAATTCCAATTTGCATATTTTGCTATTACATTTTTTTTTCTCTTAAAATAATTCGAGCGTTTTATTATTTACATTGGTAAGGAAAAAGCAGATAGATTATTGCGATAATAAAAAAAAATATAGTATTTACGAAAAATGTCAGTTAAAAAAAAGAAGAAAAATGGATCGGGAAAGTGAAGGGGTCGAAAGATCTGCGGTGCGACGAGAGTTTTGGGCGGGAGAATTCGCGCGCATCTCTGACGTCGACGTCGACGAGTGAAAAGTCTCGCCGCTCTGTGAAATAGAAAGGACGTTTTCACGGGTCTTAGCTATAAAATTGGTCATAAACGTTGTTGGATGATAAAGGCGGCGGCAGTCTGCTGAGTGTCCTTGGAAGGTCCCCATTGGGATCCGGAGGCGAGACGATTTTCTCGTTTCTCGTTGGTTGGTGGGGGGGGGGGGAGGGGGAGGCCGCGAGAGCCGCCGGCGGGGACCACGAAAAGATTGAGTCTTACGGTCGAGCGACGGCCACACGCCGGCCACCATAAACCTCCATAAAGTCATTCGCCTTTTCCGATCGTAAACGCATTTTTCGCTCGCATTCCCGAGTCGACGAGCGACGAGCGACGAGCGACGCGACGAGAAGACGTCGCAAATGGCACGCAATAAATCATAGCTCGCGCACGGCGCGCTTCGTGCCTCTCGTAATATCTACACTTGCGTGCCGCGCAAGCGCGCGAGCGCTACGTACCTGCCCCCCCTGAGTACACTACCTACTGCATGCTTTTCCGATGAAAACGCGCGTCGCAAGACCGCGCGTGCTTTCCTAACGGAACCGACGGATCTTTACAGCTTTTTTTTCTTCCTTTTCTTTTTTTTTTCGTATCCCCATCTGCCGCGATCGGGCCTACCGATTTTTTCGTTGAAAAATATATATTTTGGAGGTATTTTCCTTCCACATGCGTACAAGTGACATTTATTTCTTCATTATTTGTACCCTGTATTTATTTATTTATTTGCTATTATTTATTATTTATTTATTTATTTATTTATTTATTTATTTATTTATATCAACGGGAAAATCCCTTTTACATACATTGGTTTGATACATTTGAAACACAAATTATTAATATTTCACCTTGGTATTTAGCATTAATATAGCATGAAGAACATATTTAAAAAAAAAGAAAATAATCAATTATTTATTTATTTATTTATTTATTTATTTATTTATTTTGTTATGTATGACAAGGAGTGTAGGAGGTAACGGCCACCGGTCACTTGTCACTCGCCTCGCGCACACAGTTGACGTAATATTGTCAGCTATATTTGATTTACCGATTCGATAAATCGCTCGTTCGCGACGCAACGCAGTTTTTGCGAGTGTCGCGACATGCCCGGTATACGAATGGAAAATCATGTTCGATTTACGGCCGATGGACGCGCCGCTTCGATCGCTTTTTTTCGTTTCTTTTTTTCCCTTCATGCTACCCCACGTTATGCCATCGTCGATTGGATCCACAGGTGGCCGCGAAAAACTCACTTTTGACACCCCCCGATCCGTTTTTGAGAATAAAACGTAAATTGGTGGAATTTCTCGTCGCCCACTCGCCGCTCGGCGGCGTTTGCGAGATCCGACATGACGACGAGGGTGTGGCTCGAGGGTCGACGGTGGTGGGGGAACCTTGAGACCGCCCACCGGTGACGCCCACGATTTATCAAGCGGCAGGACGCGCGGCGGGCGATGATCCACCAGCCTCGTTACGCGCGCATCCTTCGTCGACACCGCGTAGCGTGAAACCCGTAGGAATTAATTACCTCGCACCTTGCAATTAATAGAAATTAGAGCGTCTGTCAGCGGGCGAGTAAAATGGGCTCGGCCACTCCGTGACGATAAACAAATTCGACGAGTCAAACATCTTGGGGATATTCTCGAGGAGTGTTTCTCCGATAAATCCCCAAAAGAAAGTATTTTTTATTTTATTTTTTTACGACGGCGACGGCGGTCCATTTTACCCTCATTTTTTATGATAAAAAAAAACGGGGGGCCCGTTTTACCCCGGAGGCCCGTTTTACCCCAGTTTTCTCTTTACACGAACACATCGCGGTAATAAATTTCGAGCAAAATTGCGATATTCGCGAGGAGTGTTTCTCCGATAAATCCCCAAAAGAAAGTATTTTTTATTTTATTTTTTACGACGGCGACGGGGGTCCATTTTACCCTCATTTTTTTCGATGATAAAAAAACACGGGGGGCCCGTTTTACCCTTATTTTTTTTCGATGATAAAAAAACACGGGGGGCCCGTTTTACCCTCATTTTTTTCGATGATAAAAAAACGGGGGGCCCGTTTTACACTCATTTTTTTCGATGATAAAAAAACACGGGGGGCCCGTTTTACCCTCCTTTTTTTCGATGATAAAAAAACGCGGGGGGCCCGTTTTACCCTATTTTTTTTTTCGATGATGAAAAAACGGGGGGGGGGGGCCGTTTTACCCCGGAGGCCCGTTTTACCCCAGTTTTCTCTTTACACGAACGCATCGCGGTAATAAATTTCGAGTAAAATTGCGCCAGTGTTAATATTTAGAGCGAGTTCTGTAATTGCGTGTAAATCATCCGGAGCCGGAGAATAGGGCAAGGGTTAAGAATTGACAATTGTAGAATATAGAGTATAGAATATATTTCGAGTCGAAAGGCCTCGAACAATGCGCGGCCGGGGTAGTTAGAACCCTTTCGAGGGTTGACTCCGAGTGTCGTAATTGTAGGTGTCGTAGGTAAGTATTAGGTATATATTTGCGCGTGCGCTCGGAGTTACGCCGAGCGCGCGCGCGTCAACGTTCGGAGGAGCTCCGAAAGGTCGACGTTGCGAAGGGCTTGTAAAATTGTGCAGCGCGAGGTTGTAATTTAAAATAATGAGAGCCGCAACGAGTCGTAATTTCGAGGTCTCGTAGCGTCGCCCGGGCGAGGCTCGCGTGCTGTACGTTAACCCGGCGAACGCTCGGATAATAACGAGAATGCAACGGGAAAATGCATTTTCCGTTACCGTATAAATTATTTTACGACGCGACCCGCCACGATTTCCTCGTTTATTGCGCTTTCCGAACCTACGTATTTTCGGGATTATTTATTGCGCGGGCCTCAACGTCTTATGCATTTACGACGCGTACCCCGCATTCATTCTACAATTCTTCGTATATTGCAGTAACTACCTTTATCCGTATCTCTCTATCCTGCGTTTCACTGACGCTGGGCTCGCGCGACGCTCGCGTCGATTATTATATTGCACTGTCGTGCGAAATAAAAAAAAAAAGAAGAAGAAAACGACGCACGTCTGTCGCGTGGTTCGTGGCCCACGGCGTGGGAGCGCCGATCGAGTATACGACCGAACGTGGATTTCGCAATACGGCGGAAAAGTGGAAATTTCGACTCGGATACCTGCGTGTCGTATACACGGGGAAAAATATATGATTGATTCGATGAAACCGTGGATTGCGGGCTGCCAAAACAAATGGTTTTAAATTAACTCCAGTTATCGTTGTCACAGTCGGTATTAGCGATGAAACGATAAAATATTCATTTGCCTATTTTCAAGTTATCGTTTCAATATCATACGAAATATTCTTGCTTTCTTGCGTTCGCTTAACGACTATATTTCGCTAGTTGATTCGTTGTAATTTGTATGTTTGTTTTCATATTTATCTTATTTTCTTTTATATTTTATGTTTATTTTATGTTTATTTTATGTGTATGATTTATTACTGTTATAGATATTATTATTATTATTTTCGTTTTTTTTTTGTTTTTGTTGTATGCATTTTCGCTGGTCGTTTATTCATTCGTCATTATATTACACTGGATTTTCAAGGGCTTGTCCCGTTCACTGTCAAATAAAAAAAAAATAAATAAATAAATTGTAGGAACTGGAGGTGACATTGATTTGACTACACTTTTTTTTACAGCCCGCTATCCACGGTTTTATTGAATCAATGATTTTTTTTCCAATCAATGATATTTAAATATAGTTATTATTGAAAAAAAAAAAAAAAAAAAAAAAAAAAACGTTTCACTCAGAGACCATCCAGAGACCATCGCGCGAATTGCGGTTCGACAGGGAGAAAAGCTATACACGAATTCGAGTTGTAAATATCCAAGCAACGGTGCGGATAATTTAGCCTGCCCGAAGTCTCAGCCGTAATGTCGGCGCGCACAGGTAAACCACAGGTCGTGTAGGTGCCGCTGCTGCTACCGCGAGGAGCATTATTGAGGGATTAAGTGACTGCGGTTGTATCTGCGGCCGGGGCGTGTCACCTCGCCATTGTACTCGGGCATACTTAACTCCGTAAATTTGACAAATTTATAACGGAACCTCCACGCCCTTCCGATCCCCCCCCCCCCCCCCCCGCGTTACCGTCGAATTTTACATGGAATTTTTGGTCAATTAGTGAATTTCTCGGCGAGGAAACCCATCAGTTATTAACCGCAGCCAACTTTTCACCTCGCTTTGTCGCTCATTGTCGCGGCTACGCCAATTCACCGGACACTCGCTCGGCTCGGGTTATTGCTGCTGGTATTCCGCGGACGGACCGCCGAGTGTTCGAGACGGCCGGCAATGAGAGGCACAACAAGGGGATTATCGGAGAGAACTTGGAATTGGAAGCCCCGCGCGTCAAGAGTGAAAAATCAACGGCTGCTACACCCCCACACCCGCCTTCGAGTTTTCCTCGACGCGCGGATTAACTCGAAGCGGATTAGGCGGACTGTTGGTACTCGAGAGGGACGAGAATTGGCAAAACTTGTGGATAATCCCGTGGCTCGCCCACCGACTCGAAGCGATACGTCGGACGCGTAGCTTATTCTTTTTTCTTCTTTATTTTTTTCCTCAAACTAAATTGTCACTAAAAATATTGACTCTTCGCATTCTCAAGTTCGCGTTATTTTACCCCTCAAACACACAGGATTTAAATTGTTTTTTTTTTTTTTTTTTTTTTTTTTTTTTTTTTAAATACGTGACGACTGATAGACTGACCGTTGCTCGAAAAGTGCGGCAGAATCTGCTCCCTTGCATTTTTTTTGGACTACATATTGCCACCTTTTGAGGGGGAATTACACACTGAGATGACGCACACGTCCCAATATTTTCATTCGCTCGTCGGGCTCGAGCATTCACGAGGATCGAGATAATCCGGGACGACCCGTTAATCCGCTTGTTAATCCACTTAATCGCGTCGGATCCTGCGGTGAGTTGTCAATGTTTTGACGTGAGAAGGATTTGCCGAGGGTGCAAGATTACACCCAGAGAAATCGTTCTGATGGGATCTATTCGAAACAAATACAATTTATTAGAATAAAGTAAAAATTTATTTGAATAAAATAAAAAAAATTTTGCATAAAATAAAAATTTATTTGAATAAAATAAACATTTATTTGCATAAAATAAACATTTATTTGCATAAAATAAAAATTTATTTGCATAAAATAAAAATTTATTTGCATAAAATACACATTTATTTGAATAAAAAAAACATTTATTTGAATAAAATACAAATTTTATATTTGAATAAAATACAAATTTTATATTTGAATAAAATACAAATTTTATATTTGAATAAAATAATTTTTATTTGATCCAAATAAAATTGATTTCATTCGACCTTTTGGCTCGCTATTTACGAAAATAAAAGCGTTTATCTCGTTCGACTTATCGTCGCGAAAAAAAAAAACGTATAGACAAAATTTGTTGATTATTCGTGTATATATATTCGCGCGCGACAAGTCGAACGCGCGGTGAAAAACGAGCCGCGAGTCTCGAGTCGAGAGCGGCAGGGCGGTCGGCAAATTATATACATCCAAGTGTTGCGTCGCTCGTTCGCGCCGCCGACGCGAGTGGATGTCCCGCTGGGACCAATCGACTCCTAATTTGCCCCGAAAGCCCGGGAAGAGGAGGAAGGCGCGCGCGAAGCCTCGAACGCCGCCGCGCGAGTCTTCGGGTAATTTCGTCGGTCCTCCGCGTTCGTATTTTTATTTTATATACCCACCTATATACGCGGCGACCGCGGTATTATGGTGAATGATGCGAAGGTGCGAGACGACGAGACGCCGCCGGCTGCCCGCGCTATACGCACACCCGACTTGATAAATTAATTTGCACCGGAAGCCTCTGACAGGGAAATTACGTCGTTACCCGCTACCGAACGCGCCCGCGCTCTGCGCTCTCCGCCTATCCTTTTTCTCACCCACCGAATACAACATTCAACATTTTACACTAACAAAATTCAAGCAAATAGGGGAGGTGCGGGCAAAACGGGACGCATGAGCGAAAAATCGTTTTATGACGAAAACAAAAGTGTACGTCGATTGCTTTTCATCCAAAAATTCGATTTCAAACATCAATTTTGAGCGTCGGCAAAAAAAAAAAGAAAATTGCGGGCAAAATGGGACAGACCCCCAAATTCAGAAATTCGTGTTTTTTTTTACTCATCGATACCCCTTAATGTTTATTTCGCAAAAAAAAAATTGTAAATTTTTTTTTTTTTTTTTTTTTTTTTTTTTTTTTTCAAAGTGACTTTTCAAAAGCCAGATTGCTTAAAACACTCTAATTTGTAAAAAAATCTTTATATTCCGCTTACATGCGTTGAATTGTGTCGTATTTGAAGAAGAAGAAATTCGTGTTTTTTTTACTCGTCGATACTCCTCAATGTTTATTTCGCAAAAAAAAAAAAAATTGTAAACATTTTTTTTCTTTTTTTTTTCAAAGTGACTTTTCAAAAGCCAGATTGCTTAAAACACTCTAATTTGTAAAAAAATCTTTATATTCCGCTGACATGCGTTGAATTGTGTCGTACAGACGCGATTTTCACGAAATGGGGGTCTGTCCCATTTTGCCACCAAAAACAAGTTGGAACTGAAAAAATCGCTGTCCCGTTTTGCCCGCACCTCCCTGAACCATCGATACACGTTTTTTTCATAGCGTTACACGAACGCGCAACGACTCGTTATTGATCGTGGTACCGCTTATGGAAAAATGCACTCTTTGCGCGCTAGGAAGGCGATGGTACAGGGAGATGGTAGGGACCCGAGGTGGCGCGGTGTGCGTGAGCGAGCGGTACATGAAAGAGACGGAAGAGGGAGAGAGAGCGAGACGCGAGTTGTATTCTTTTCTTTCGTCTCTCTCGCGATCTCATTTCGAGACGTGAATGAGCCGGCGGCTACCTCAAACGAGAGACTCCGGGACTGTTTCGATCCCGGCAGCGACGGCGGCGGCGGCGGCCTTCCTGCCCCCCAGCCCCCCTCGCTCCTCGTCTCTCTCGACGCGAGTCGCGCCGTATCGTTTTTTTCCATTTTTTTCTCTCGACTCTCCGAGAGTCCTCCGGCCCCGCCGCCGCCGCCACCGCCGCCGCCGCTCTATCTCGTTCATCCGCGCGGTCGAGTTTTTCCGTCGACGCAACAATGGCCGAGCGTGGCCGCAACCATCTATATACATGCACGTGAATAACTCGATCGAGATCGACCGGAGCGGATATATCTCGATCTCGCTGGTAACGCGTCTCCTCGGCAACGACAAAAACCAACGCACGCGCTCTCCGTGTGAAAGTCCACGATCGCGAAGCGGTTGAAATAACATCCACAGGGGAGGTGCGGGCAAAATGGGACGCACAAGCAAAAAATGGTTTTATGACGAAAACAAAAGTGTACTTCGATTGCTTTTTATCCAAAAATTCGATTCCAACCATCAATTTTGGGCGTCGGCAAAAAAAAAAAAAGTGCGGGCAAAATGGGACGGACCCCCAAAATCGTAATTTCGTGTTTTTTTTTACTCGGTGATACTTCTTAATGGTTATATTGAAGAAAAAAAAAAATTTGTAAAAAAATATATTTTTTTTTTTCAAAGCGACTTTCCAAAGGCCAGATTGCTTGAAACACTCAAAATTGTCAAAAATCTTCATATTCCGCTTACACGCGTTGAATTGCGTCGTATAGACGCGATTTTCACGAAATGGGGGTCCGTCCCATTTTGCCCGCACACATAGTTGGAACTGAAAAAATAGGTGTCCCATTTTGCCCGCGCGTTCCATTTTGCCCGCACTTACCTTACCTATTACGCGATACAGTAGCGCGCCAAGTAATTAATTTCGCCGGGTATCGCTAAAAAAAATGTGGTAAAAAAATTTCGAGAGCTCGATTTAAGCGCTTTTCGCCGAGGAGCCGGAGTGCCATGAATCCTGACAAAAACGTAATGTTTTTTTTTTTATCATTTTAAATAGAGTAGAAACCCGTGTCCTATGTCGACGTGAGTACAAAACTGGCGATCTCTTCGGACAGGACGGAATGACGATGCGCGAACGAGCCTTTTGCGGACGCTGGTGGGGCGCGCGGATAATCCACGGGAGCCGAGCGTCGTGGCGGCGGCGGCGGCGCGTGCATCGCAACGATGATGATGCCGCGCTACTGTTGCTACTGAATTCCCGCTGCCCGAGTGTGAATCCCTCGCGAAGGAGAGTCGCGCCTCTCACGCGGATAACGATCGTCGATCAATTAAAATCCCACTTAATTAAACTTCTCCACCGTCCGCTCGTCTCCGCTATACTTTTCTCCTGTATTCCGCGACGACAGCGCGCATCAAGAATTTTGCCGATCGCGCGAGCCACGATCGACGTTCATCCTATATCCTATATCCTATATACATTTTTGCTCGTGGTTGTTTATATTCATTTTAGGTTTATTCCTTATTTATGCGCTCTGTATAATGGCTTGTATTTTTCTCCGGCCATTGAATTGCATTTTTGTACATTTTTGTAAGAGTGTTATATATCGTTATAGTGCCTCTTCGATGCGTTATATGTATTTGCTGGCTCTCAAGGGACAATGTCCTAGAGCTTCAGTCCTAATAAATAATAATAATAATAATAATAATAATAATAATAATAATAATAATAATAATAATAATAATAATAATAATAATAATAATATCCGCGATCCGTGTTATCTCACGACAATTCTAGAAACTTCGTCGAAGCTGGACGAATCTTTTTTTAATTGACTCCGCACACGGAGAAAACGATTTTGTTGTGGCAGCCAATCTTTTGTTAAAAGGGTGACAACATTGCGTTATCCGCTGGACTAACAACTTTTTTTCCTCGACCAACATAATTATTTGAAAGACAATCTTTTCTTTTTTTTGTTAGTACAACAAAATCGTTTTCTCCGTGTACCAAAAATTTGATGGAAAAAAGATGGAGAACGAGGAGATCGAGAGAGAGGAAGAGCCAGATAAAGAAAGGTTTTTTTTTTTGCTCGACCAACATATTTATTTAAAAGACAATCTTTTTTTTTCCAGTACAACAAAATCGTTTTCTCCGTGTACCGAAAATTCGATGGAAAAAAGATGGAGAACGAGGAGATCGAGAGAGAGAGGAAGAGCCGGTTGAAAAATAAAGAGAGGTTGAAAATAATGAAAATGAAGACTCGGACGATAGCGGTACCAGCGAAGAAACTCACAGACACCGCGATCGGCGCCGTGTAATTCCCTCGGTTAATTACTCTTTCTCGATCAGCGGCTCGCGCGCGCGTCATTATCGAGCCGCTGCTGCACCTCGCGGCTGCCGATCTCGCGTCGCGTCTATTCTTTCTATCATTCTTTCTCTATAACGCCGCACACAACAGACACATACAGACACACACGAGGCAAAGCCTAGTCAAAGCCGCACTTTCTATCTCACTTTTTTTTCCACGTCGTATTTTCTTCGTTTAATTTTTTATCGATTCGCCGCGAGAGGAGGCAAACCGTGAGAGACGTTTTGTTTTTACCTAATTTGCCGAAGCACGGTGACGCTGCTTCTGTTGCTTCTGCGCGAGTTGAACGCCACTCTACACGGAGATGAGAGCAGCGGCAGAGAGACGCCGACGTCCATGACACGATGCCGCCATTTCTCACTGAAAAATGCGATCCTCCGTCTCCCTCCCTCGGGCCGCGTGCATCGTCCGCGGAGCTCTCATCGCGGCAGCACCGGAATTCTCATCCATCCCCCCGGAAACTTGTCGAGTCATCGGGAGGTCGCTTGATCGAGCCGACACGGATACCCGCGCTCTCTTTCCCCGCCGCGCGAGAGACTCACGCCAGAGAGCGACTCTTCTTTGCTTCCACTCAGCCCTCATCCGCCTCCTCAATCGCTTCTGCTTCTTCTTCTTCCCCTCCCCCTCCCCCTCCGACCGATTCATTTCTTAAACTCTCTTCGACGGTTCGTATTGCTAATTAATACCACAATCTTTGCGTCGAATCACTCAGGAAAATCGGTCTGATGGGATCTATTCGATACAAATACATTTTTATTCGAAACAAGTAAAATTTATTTGTATCAAATACATTTTAATTTGCCCCAATAAAGTTTATTTCATTGAAATAAATTTTTATTTAATTGAAATAAATTTTTATTTAATTGAAATAAATTTTAATTTCATTAAATTAAATTTTTATTTCATTCAAATAAATTTTCATTTCATTCAAATAAATTTTTATTTCATTAAAATAAATTTTCATTTCATTCAAATAAATTTTCATTTCATTAAAATAAATTTTTATTTCATTCAAATAAATTTTTATTTCATTAAAATAAATTTTCATTTCATTCAAATAAATTTTATTTGTTTCGAATAGATCCCATCAGAACGATTTTTCTGGATGCTTCCATTGAAGCATCGCATATAGTTTTAACACGATCTTGTATACGTCCTTCAGAGTTTCGTTTGGACCAAAATATTTCGGGTTCGGGAGCTAAATAATTTCTTTTTTGCGTCTACAAAGAGAGACCAGGAAAAGAAAGAGTAGCCGGAGAATAATATCGGGTTTTGAGATACAGGGAGAGCGAGAGAGAGAGAGAGAGAGAGAGAGAGAGAGAGAGTTTAATTAATGACGTACGTCCGAGAGAGGCGAGTTTCATTCATGCCTCGACGGTGCTTCGGACACGTCGGAAAGTCACAAGTGTGTGTGTGTGTGTGTATAAAGGTATACGCTACAAAATATACAGAGTGCAGCAGCAGCAGCAGCAGCCGGTATGCTGGAACCCCCGGAGGCGCGGAGCGGCACGGCGGCGTTACAAAAAGAATATTACAGTGTATAGCTATTCTCGAATGAGAATAATCAAACGAGACCACCAGAAGCCACGTAACTGTATCTCCACTAAATCCATACGTCCATCTATCGAGCCAACGAGTGAGAGATACAAAGAGAAAAATGAAAGAGGGGAAGAAAAAAATTAATAACGCTCCACCAATGCGAAACAAGCGAAGGTAGCCCCGCCGTTTTTAGTGCCAACGAGGAAGTTGCATAAATTTTCTTCGCTCCACAGAGATTGATCGACATTCGATATACAATAATTTATGAACCTCACCGCGAAAGTCAATACATTTTTTTTTCTCCCCCGGACAGGATGACCGAGAGAGATAGCCGGATATTTCGCGAAGAAATACAGCAATTGCAACGAGAGCCACTTGTTTTTGATGAGCAGAAGAGAGAGAGAGAAAGAGGTGTTTATTCGATACCCTGGGGCCAGGACCCCCTAAAGGTATCGCGCAAAAAAAAAAAACAAAAGAAAAAGCAATGTGCAAAAAAAAAATCCGCACTTATAGAATAATAATACAAAATAACTATAATAGTAACTATAATAATTTTGTAATTTTTGTTTTTTTTTTGTATATTGTTATTTGATTTTTCTTATTACCTGGTTTGTTATACTCTGCCATCTATATTTGTTGTTTTTCAAGGGCTTGTCCCGTCCATTGTACAAAAAATAAAAATAAAATAAAATAAAATAATAATAATAATAATAACAATAATAGAGAGAGACCGATCGCGGACGGTAGGTCGTGTCCTTCGGTCATAATTTTCTTTCGCGTTTCCCGCTACGACGCGGCGGCGCATCTCGCGACGAGGCGCTGCTTCCTGAAGTCCCGCGGACTCCGCAACAGCCTCGCTTCCTGCTCGCGCCGCGCGCGCGCGCGCGCGCGTTTCCCGGGCGGCGAGCTCTCGATCTCGCGCTTCCTGCGGAGCAACGCGACTGGCGCGTAGATTGCCTAGCTTTTTGCCGGCGAACAATGCAAGATGGCGTTGGTAGGTGGCAGCCGTGCGGAGAGCAGCGGGATGCTGCAGCGGCAGCGGCAGCAGCAGCAGCAGCTCCGCGACGCTACGACACTTCCGAGGACGTTAGGATTTCCACAGCCGAGGAGATTACTGATTTAGTACGCCCCGGGCATTCGTTCCTCCGCATTTCTCTCTCTACCACCGACCGTATAAGGGAGGTGCGGGCAAAACGGGACGCGCAAGCGAAAAATGGTTTTATGACGAAAATAAAAGTGTACTTCACTTTTAGACTGGCAGACCCCAAAATTCAGAAATTCGTGTTTTTTTTACTCGTTGATACTCCTTGATGGTTATATTAGAAAAAAAAAAAAAATTGTCAAAGTGACTTTTCAAAAGTCAGATTGCTTAAAACATTCAAAATTGTTAAAAATCTTTATATTCCGCTTACATGCGTTGAGTTGTATCATATTGACGCGATTTTCACGAAATGGAGGAAAAAATCGCTGTCCCGTTTTGCCCGCATCTCCCTCACACGTGTCTGTACTTTTGGGCTGTCGCCCTGATCAGGGTGTGCCACGGAATTTCTACCGGGGTTCCAGTGTGCGGTGGCTCGTTGCACTCGCCTTACAGCGCTCGCGGTCGCGTATAGTCGTCGCGTAGTCGCCGCGGTAGCGCGTTACGACGCGACGGTAACGACAAAGGCGCAACATTCGTTTCGCCTATCCGCATTTCCAATCCGCAGTCTCCCATCAAGCGCTTTTATGACAGTCGATATCTCGCGGGCTCGCCGCTGGCTGTCTCTCCGCCTGTATCGACCTACTAATTAAATCATCGCGCAAACGGTTCTCGACATCGAACACGGCACCGACGGCTTCACAGTCTCGCGGGTCACGAAAGACAGTCACTTGTTTTTTCGCGACCTCGCACCGAAACAACGATAAAAAGATATTTTTTTTTCTCCTCTCAGTCTCAAAATAAATGCACTTTTTTGGGTCTCGATCCATCTTTCCATCGACGGCTCGTCAAGTTGGTATGAAAATAAATATATTTGTATTCAAAAATGAATATATCGTTGAAACTCGTGTGCGCTGCGCGGTGCGAGCGGCGCGTTCGATTCGAATTTCCGAGGCGACGCGTCCCCCGCGCTCCGCTCCACGCGCGTTTTTTATATTCCACTTCTATACTCGGCACTGTGTTACGCCGCGCGCGGTGAGAGCGGGAGGGGAGAGAGGAGAAGAAAAAAAAAACGAAGAAACGTGAGAGAGACCGGGACGCCGGACACAGGTGGGTGTCGGCGTTCGTTTGTAATTCGAGATTACTCGCGCGGGCCCGGAGTCGAGTCCCGGCGCTCGCGCGAGCACCCACACGCTTCTCGCTGTAATTTAAAAAACTCGCTCTCACTCGCTCTCTCTCTCTCTCTCTCTCTCGCGTCCTCGAAATTGAGATCGAAAAGTAATGGGGGAGCTTTAATGTTTACGTGTATATCGGGGTGACCCCGAACGTGTTGGTTTTCGCGCGCGGCGATCAAGTCATTTCCGACGCACCGCCGAATCGCGGACAATTGATTCAGCCGCGGCGGGTCAACATTTTTCACATGCCTTTCGCTTTATTTATTTTTTTGTATTATTTTATTTATTTATTTTTCCTTAAAAAAATTGATTCAGCCGCGACGGGTCAACATTTTTCACATGCCTTTCGCTTTATTTTTTTTAATTATTCTATTTATTTTTTTTTCCTTAAAAAAATTGATTCAGCCGCGGCGGGTCAACATTTTTCACATGCCTTTCGCTATATTTTTTAATTATTTTATTTATTTATTTTTTCCTTAAAAAATTGATTCAGCCGCGGCGGGTCAACATTTTTCACATGCCTTTTGCTTTATTTTTTTAAATTATTTTATTTAATTTTTTTTTCCTTGAAAAAATGGTTTCAGCCGCGTCGGGTCAACATTTTTCACATGCCTTTCGCTTTATTTATTTTTTAATTTTTTAAATTTATTGTTGTTTTTTTAATTTTTTTTCTTAAAACATTTGTTTTAAGGAAAAGAAGCAACGTGTGATTTTAAGAACGACCGAGTGCCAGGGCTGGTGTTTAGCGAGAGGCGCTTGGTCCACCGCGCGCGACGCGTCAATGTTCGGTAACGAGCGAAACGTCCGTTTTCCGAGTCATCGCCGTTCGCGCGGCGCGAGCAGGATGGAAATATAGGTACGGGTAAACTTGTCGCTGTACACGAAGCGAGTCTAACGTGGTAAAGAGAGCGCGAGCGATGACTCGATACTTTTCTACTCGCTCGTTTGATTCGATTAAGTCTTCGGTGCTACCGCGCGGCGCTGGTGGAGAATAATCACGCGACTTTGTGCGCGCGGCCCACGGATCTGAAAATGATCCTCGTGTGTGTGTGTGTGTGTGTTTAGCGCTGCACCAGGCGCGGTGCCCGGAGTGTAGGGTGAAATTCGCGAGCGAGAGAGAGAGAGATGAATATGACCTACCGCGTTGCGGAGACCAATTTAAGGGATCGTTTCCCGGCTTCGCTATACTTGACGGCAAAGAGCGCGCGTCGTCCGAGACGCTCGGGCGAGCGAGCGCGCTCGCCGAGCTGCTCGCCGCGCTTGCGATGATGGATAGGGGACCACACGCGTGTCAACTCCTTCTCTATCTGGCTCGCGCCGAGCGCGGCTATCTCCCTCGTCTCTCCTCCGTGCCATCGTGCATGTCCCAACCATCTTACCGGCACCATATGCGCTGTACAGCCAGCCTCGTATCTACCATCGGAGACGAGCGGTGCGACTCGCAATTTTATTTATTTTATTTATTTTATTTATTTTATTTATTTTATTTATTTTATTTATTTTATTTATTTTATTTATTTTATTTATTTTATTTATTTTATTTATTTTATTTATTTTATTTATTTTATTTATTTTATTTATTTTATTTATTTTATTTATTTTATTTATTTTATTTATTTTATTTATTTTATTTATTTTATTTATTTTATTTATTTTATTTATTTTATTTATTTTATTTATTTTATTTATTTTATTTATTTTATTTATTTTATTTATTTTATTTATTTTATTTATTTTATTTATTTTATTTATTTTATTTATTTTATTTATTTTATTTATTTTATTTATTTTATTTATTTTATTTATTTTATTTATTTTATTTATTTTATTTATTTTATTTATTTATTTATTTATTTTTTAATTTATTTTATTTATTTTATTTATTTATTTATTTATTTATTTATTTATTTATTTTTTAATTTTTTAATTTATTTATTTATTGATTTATAGATTTTTTTTTTTTTTTATTCGACAGTGAACGGGACAAGCCCTCGAAAATACAGTGTAATATAATGGCGAATGAAATACACCCACCGACACTCTTTTCACGTCTACATAATATGCCTATTACAGTTGTTAACGCGAGACTCTAGGAAAAGCTACGATAATCTCAATATTCATAGCGATATCACGACTCGTTGAATTTTAGAGGCTCCCGAGGGACAGAATCGAGCGGTGATTCGTATGGAAAAACAAGAGTCGCGCGCGGCGAGTCCGTGACGCAGCTACCGTCCTACACACCTCGCGGTCGTGCACGGCCTTCGTCTCCTCGGTTTCCTCCTGCCGTCGCCGCATCATCATCACCCGAGCGGCCGAGTCGCTCGGCAACGCGGCACACAAGCCATCAAACCGCTGCAACGTGATAATAGCCTTTTCACACACTGCAATCCGTATAGGTAGATCGCGAGCTAGATGAAAAACGCCATCGCCCGTCTCTCGAGTGTCACTCGAGAGCTCGACACGCGTACACAAAGCTTCAACGATTGTCCGCAGCATCCACCGCGCGGCCGAGCTGAATAAGACAGAGAGAGAGAGAGGTTGACTTTTCTCATTGGACCGCGACTGGGCGTGGGACTTTGCCTCGAAACGCGTTCCTCATCGTCATAGACTGTGCGCCAGATCGGAACCCGAGGTTTTTTCTCCTTCGCTCTGTTCGTGCCTCTCCAATAGTCATTTTACCTGTGCCCACACCTACCGCCTCTGCTGTACGATTGTTTATTTTATTTTATTTTATTTTATTTTATTTTATTTTATTTTATTTTATTTTATTTTATTTTTTATTTATTTATTTATTTAATAATTTATTTATTTGATAGTGAACGGGACAAGCCCTTAAAAATACAGTGTAATATAATGGTGAATGAATAACCAGCCAAAATGCATACAAAACAAAACACAAATCATACATTGGACATACATTTGTACATTGGACGGGACAAGCCCTTGGAAAACAACAAATATAGATGGCAGAGTAAAACCTAGTAAATAAAAAATCAAATAACAATATAAAAAAACAACAAAAGAAAAATAATGTTGATAATGATTGTAAAAAATCTCGTGCCCAGTTTGGCGATGATCGCTGGCTGTGTAAATTTGACAAAGGTATTTACGGAATTGTAATTGCAAGTGCGCACCTATCAGCGGCCGCGACTGTCGTGTCGGAGTCCCGCGATGCGGGCGCTGACGGTCCACGTTGCGGGTATACATCGACGATCCGCGCAGCCAGCCGCGTCGGGCGAGCGCGAGGGCTGCTTTCTCATACGAAAATCCAATTTTACAAAAATATTGGCTCCGTAATGAGAAAATAGCCGCTGAGTCACGTAGGACTGTGCAAGCGGCTCGGCGGCGGCGGCGGCAACGAGGTAAAAACCCCTCGAAGCAATTCTCCGCGTTGCCGACGAACGACGACGCCGTGCTGAGCTCGCCGCCGCCGCGCGTTCGCTCTCCGTCCTCCTGCGTCGCTCCCTCTCCCTCGCACTTTTGCAATTAATTACCACTCGGCATATTGAGAAGAAAAAAAAAAAATGCAATAATTTGTCACTCGCTTATCGACGAAACAGCGAATTGTGGGGGGTCAAAATAGCTAATGACCAAAACAGCAAATGGCTAAAATAGCAAGTTTCAAAATAACGAACGGTCTGAATCCGGAATGTCCATCATTACGAAATTCGTAATTTCAGCCATTCGCTATTTTTATGATTCGCTATTTTGATTCCATTTTAATAAAGATGTGGGTCGAAATAGTGATTGATCAAAATAGCGAATGGCTGAAATAGCGAATTTCATAATAATGGTCATTCGGTTTAAGGCCATTCTTTATTTTGAAGTTTGCCTATTTTAGCCATTCGCTGTTCTGATCATTAGCTATTTTCAACCCCACCCGAATTGTGGTGTGGCGTTAAAAAAAAAAAAAAAAAAAAAGAATCGAGGATGATACCCCGCACCGTGAAACCCGAGATATCTTTCTCACGGGCCCCGCGATGGAACCGCGATCGTTGCTTTCGAGAGCGTGTAATTTCCGTGGCGGTTGTACATCGCGGGAGTCGCGAGCAGCTTCTCGTTGAGAGGATCGCCGCGCAGCGCTAGAACGACCGATTAGCGAGCGATGTTACTTTTTTCTATTCGTTTTTTTTTAACTCGTATATCTCGTCAGCCCGCGATTTTCTCGTTACAGATACCAGAGACGCGATTTGCTCGAGCGATCGCACGATCGATTTGCCGACGACTCTCGGGGGGTTTTCGCCGAGCATTTCCGAGGGTATTGGACGAAATTCCGAGGAAACGCGGAGGACACACGGCCGCCGGCGACCCTCGAAGCGAACCGGAGGACACGGGCTCGGCCGTTCGCGTGGTAACACCGCCCGGCAATAAAATTTTTCCCTCGTAAACTCATCAAATCGTAAACTCATAAATATTCGTCATCATCGGCCATAATCCACATTGTTGCGCGCGCTGGCTGAGCGTCAGGCACAGTTTTGCGAAGTCGACGCGCGAGCTACGCGAAGCCCATACGTCTCTCCCTCCTCCCTTTTCGCTCGCAGAGTCCCGAGGACCCGCGTGCACTCTGAAAAAAAAAGGTCTGTGGCAAAAAAATGAAGAAAAAAACAAACAAACGAAGAAGCGTCGCCAGGCAATAACCCCTTTTAACTCGCCAGCTTCTTCGTGCTTCCTTCATCTTTTTCTTCCTCTCCTTCCTCTTCTTCTTCTTTTTTTTTTAAATAAGAAAATAGCCATGTATTCGACTTTACGGAAAATGCAGGGTAGCTTCTTTTTCCAAGGGTTTATGGAGATGGAAAATTCCTGCACAGAAAATTCTGAATTATTTTACAGAATTTTGAAGTCAGACCCCCAAAAATCGCAAAAAAATGAAAGGTACCCCTTCTAAAAATTTGCGGTTTTTGAGGGTCTGACTTTAAAATTCTGTAAAAAATTTAAAAATCAAGATATCGCGTTGCGCTTTGCGGCATTCTCTTCGTTATAGAGTTTTTTCTCGAACGCAAAAAGAAAATCCAAGTTTGGTGGATCGAAAAAAAAGTAACCTCGATTTTAGCGAAGTGACGAAATTTAAAAAAATGAAAAATCATTTTTTGCGTTTTTCTCATCGAATTTTCTGTGAATTTTTTCGGGCAAACAACGGTGCTTTTCGGAATCAGCGGGAAATGTCCCATCGGATAGGGTCTTCGAACTTTGTGAAATTGAAAAAAGAAAATTCGCGAAAAACGTACCACCTACGTTTTTTGCGATTTTTTTTTCTCGATTTTGTAAAGTTTGAAAACCCTATCCGATGGAAAATTTCCAATTGCAAATTTGTTGAGATACGAAATGTCAGTAAACAGTGGAAAATAAATACAATGGATTAGAGCGACTACAGAAATGCAAAAAATGCTGCAGTCAAGCGCAACGAGTGGTCGGAAAATATTTGTTGTTTAAAAAGTCGAGATAGAGAGAGAACGAGAAACGAGTCATATATCAGGCATGATGAGTTTACAGCCAGCCTCGTATAGCCATAATCCACCTCTTGGTCCTTTCGCGTGAGCGAACAATGCGCAAGTAGATTTACGACGCGCAGAGAGGACGAGAAGCGAGGAGGAGGAAGAGGAGGATAAAAGACATTTTAGGGCACTTGGTCCCTCGTTGCGTTGAATATCCTGGAAGAGACAACGCGGTTCGTTTCTCTTCGTCCGTGCGGGGGTCTACCTGACTGGTGAACCGAGAGGAGGAAGAGGAAAGAAGCGGCAGCAACGCGACTAATTTTTCGGTCTCCTTCGAAGCCGCGACATCTCCGGCGAGAGGGAGAGCGAGAGGCACGGAAAAGTGGCCAAAATTCGGGCTGAACGCGACTTCCGTCCTTCGTCCTGCCGCTCGAGAGGGAGACGTCCGCGGCGGCGGCGGAAGCGAAGCGAATCGCGGCGTAGCGAAGCGAACGACTATGACGAGAGATGCGCCGATGCTGCGACAGCATCTCCGGCACCACGGGAAAACATTTGGACGCGGCCGGGCGGCGATCTCCGTGTCGATCTCTCGGTGTCGCGAAACACCTCGAACCGCTCCTACGCCCCCCCGCCTCCCTCATCCTTGTCACGGACGCTCCCCGAGTCTGTCAACATGGAGTGTCGCATTCAACTTATTGCTTCTCGGCCGCTTCGCACTTTGTAGCTTATAGGCCCAACGTACACAGCGGGTGTCGTCCTCGCTTCCCTCTTTTCCGATTAACACGACAAAATCTTCGCTCATCTCTTTCGTGCTGATAAATCAATCTATCGACACTCCACCTTTGTCTCTCTAGCGTTATTGGTACACCATGTGCACTACGACAAAACAAAACAAAAGTTGGAAATTTAATACTGCACTGTAAAAAATGTTAGCGTTTTTCCTGTACAATCGTGTGTGAAATTTTTACAACTCGGTATAGGAAAACGAAATTAATGTGTTTGCATCGTAAATTTAATGCACATCAATTGAATTTGGTAATTTGGTGATTTAATACTAGAACACATGATTATTAAATTAATGATTACTAAAATTGTACATGAAAATCAACATACATTTTTGGAATTCGAGTGCCGGATTTGAAAATTAATACACATTTTCGTGTTAAATGCAAGATCAAAGTTATCAAAATTGCAGTTATCATCATTGAAAAGTGTCTAGCAAAGATGTATTACTTTTTAGAAAATTACATTACAAGTTTTGGCGAACATATATTTTTAGAACACATGAATATTATACAAGGACAAACTTGATTCAAAAGAAAACAACGAAAATAATTGTTTCTAATACAAAAGAACGAGCCGACCACAAGTTTACCCCATGCTGCGTGCACTGAGCGTCGGAAACCGCAATTTCCAAGATCCGCGTGGAAATAGTAGCCAGAGGAAAGGCGACGGCGGCGGCGGCGGGAATGCGCAGATGCGATGATTTACGATATTCTCGGGCAGATCTAACCGCATCCTAATAATATTTATGACGTTTCTTGTGTTCTCGCGTACCTAAAGTATTCAGCTATATGCGCCGGGACAAGCTGCGCAGCGTCTGCGAGGCGAGAACCAACGAAACACCCCCTTGACAATAATGTCTTCTTGCCACCGAGAAAAATCATTCTAATGGCATCTATTCGAAACAAATAAAATTTATTTGAATGAAATTAACATTTGTTTGAATGAAATAAATTCTATTTTATCCAAATAAATCTTAGTAGGCTGGCCATTAAATAAATCATTTACTTAATGGCCGGCCTAATAGGATTTTATTAGGTTAAATTAAAATTTATTTCATACAAATAAATTTTACTTGATTCGAGTACAATTTTGTTTGTATCGAATAGATCCTATCAGAACGATTTTTCTGGGTGTGGTCCCAGGATTTTATTAGGGTAAATTAAAATTTATTTCATACAAATACATTTTACTTGTTTCGAGTACAATTTTGTTTGTATCGAATAGATCCCATCAGAACGATTTTTCTGGGTGTGTCCCCGGTTCCCGGCGCGTCACAACCGAAGGGGTGGATTATTTACGGCGTGACGATCAAACCCCGCGAATTTTCCCGCCCACCCTCGACTCAAACACAGTAAAAAGCGTCGTCAAAAAAAAAAAAAAAAAAAGAAAAAAAAATGTCAATGCTAAAAATTTGGAAAATCGCCAAGGCCAGGCAGCCAACATATCGGAGTGGACCTTGGGCGCTCTTTTGAGCTTCTGCACTTTTGCCACCGCTCGCATAACTCGTGACACGAAGAAGACATTAGAGAGTGTTGTTTGTCGGGTATTCGGGTGCCCGGCGGGAGAGCCATACGCGCGATAACTCGAGTGCTTATAGCCAAGGTGATGGTGGCGGTGGTGGTGGTGGTGGTGCGGAAGCCGAAACGGCGGGAGAGGCAGTGCCGAGGAGAAGTAACGCCGCGTTAGCGAGCCGTCGGGGGTCCATCGGTGGTGCTGCCGCTGCTGCTGCTGCTGGGCGCGCGAGAAGGACGCTCGCAGCGTGTACCCCGGGCTATACCCACTTGCGAGTCTCGAGACGAAACGAAACGTGCGCTCATCCGCGCAGCGCAGCCCGTCGACAATATACCTAGCGGCAGCGCGTCTCTCGCGGTGCCGCCGAGACTCTATACACATACCAGCATTGCGTCTACTAATTCACCGTGAATCTCTCCCGGGGTCTCTGTTTTGCCCTCGCACCCCCCGCGCTTCCTACTTTTCCCCAAACTTCTTCCTCTCGTCTTTTCTTCCTCCTCTTTCTTTTTTTTTTCCTCCTCTCGGTAGCTCCGCGCTCGGTCGGCAGAAGCGAGAAGCCCCGGAGAATTAACGAAAAGCATGACAAACGCGAACGATAATAAATATTGATGGAGGACATCAGACCGAGTCGGACCCACGACGACCGCCCGGGACTCGAGAGTCTCGAACGAGCGCGGCGCGTATTTTGTGAGTTTGTCGTGTTTGCCGTGTGACGTCTTCACCGTATTTTCGATCATCGTCTCCATGTGGACACACCCAGAGAAATCGTTTTCATGGGATCTGTTTGAAGCAAATAAAATTTATTTGAACGAAATAAACATTTGTTTGAATGAAATAAAATTTATTTGTATGAAATAAAAATTTATTTGAATGAAATAAATTTTATTTATATGAAATAAAATTTATTTCATTCAAATAACCCAGAGAAATCGTTTTGATGGGATCTATTCGAAACAAATAACATTTATTTCAACGAAATAAACATTTATTTGAATGAAATAACATTTATTTGTATGAAATAAAAATTTATTTGAATGAAATAAATTTTATTTATATGATATAAAATTTATTTCATTCAAATAACCCAGAGAAATCGTTTTGATGGGATCTATTCGAAACAAATAAAATTTACTTCAACGAAATAAAAATTTATTTCAATGAAATACATTTTATTTGGATCAAACAAATTTTATTTCATTCAAACAAATTTTTCACTGGATGCAATTTTGCGGCCACCTTCCGAGGAGCCTTTCGGCTGTTCATCGGGGCTGAACGCGAATTCCAGCGAAAGATCGCGCGTTTCCTTGGCTAATCAATAGCGATTCAGTAAAATAGCCAAAAATCGCGCGTCGATCGAAATATCGGACAGACAGCTGGTAACTCGGTTTTAATTCATGACGGCGGCATAATTTTCGGTGAATCTTCCAAATAAGCTCGCGAATCTCCGATATAAAGGTGAATAAAAATCTCGCGGCGGATATCGCGGCTCGCGCGATCGGACACGGTGCGCAACGAAGCTACCGGAGGAAATTACACCGTAGGTGGAGTCTCGCGTCCGTCGGCGCGGGTTTTACCTGCGCCCGTCGCTCATTGGTTGTCGAGCCTCAGCGGGATCGAGAGTCGAACGAATCTCGTACCCCCACCGAGTGGAGACTATGCCAGGTATAGCTACCGACTAACCAGGAGCGAGAGAGGCGACATCAGCGTCGTCCACGCCGACTCAACGAGTCGGAGCGAGCGAGACTCGAAAGTGCCCAAGTCATTGCTAGTTAGTGCCTAAAGTCGGAGGCGTGGCTTGGCTCTCTCGCTCTCTCTCTGCCTGCCGTGACTTTTCCTCCGAGAGCTCAAGCTAGGAAAGATCGTCAGCCCTGCAACACCAGTCAGGATCAGCAGGTCGATCCGCAAAGATCTACGGTAGAGCTCGCTCGACTCGACTCGACTTCTCTCGCTCGATCGGTCGGTCAACAGTTGATACACGGACATCCAGCCGGACAGATCGAACAACGTTCTCCACCCCCGGCTGTACCGTCACTCGTATCACGGACTTTGGAAGTGTCTGTGTCGCGTTTGTGTGTGTTTTGTGTGTGTGTAATAAAGGAGGTGCGTGAAACAAAGGAGGGAGAGAGAGACACGCGCGACATCGTCGCCAGTGAAATCGGCAACTGGATTACGAGGAAATCTTTCAAACTACTTTTTCGTCGTAATATTAATTTTTTTTTGTCAAAGTTATTGAGAAAAAAGAGAAAAAGAAATCCTTGCACGAGAGTACAGTGAAGGTGAGGTGATCAAGTGACTGGGGATATCGTGAGATGACGATCAACACGAACTACAACATGATGAGACCATGCTTTCCTGGATACGCTTTTCAAGGTACGCTTGTTATTATTGTTTTTTTATTAAATTATTTTATGAATTTGTTTAATTACATTTAAACCGAGACACCGAGCTGTTGAAGCAAAACGTAATGTCATTGGATTTTTTTTTAAATATCTTTTGGAACTTGAGATTGATTGAAAAGAATTAATTGCAAGGGGATTAAAAAAATGGCGATTAAGGCTGCGACTGCGTTGATAGGAAATAAAAGGGAAGGCAACGTGGGTGCGCGTGGAATCTCAGCTCCGGGCGTAGCTGCCTATGCCTTCTTTCTACCTAATATACGACCTTACCTGAACACCATGGTCCCACCAAAGTTACCGGAACATTTATATTAACGAGGATCGTAAATCATAGACGAAGCGCTTTTTTTTTCTTCTTTCCTTGTCTTTTTCTCTGTCCCGTTCGTGGAAGTGACCTTTTCTTCTTTTCTTTTTTTCCTCGAAGCTTTTTCCCTATTTTTTTTTCTCATTTCGCGGTACCATTTTTTTTCTTCGTTAATAAATCGAATAACGGGAATATTAGGAAAAAAATGCAAGTCGACGATTCGGGTACAATGCGAATGAATTAAAAAACCCGTGGAATATAATTTCCTTTTTTTTTCTAACTTCGAGGTACCATTTTTTTCTTTAATAAATTTAACAACGGGAATATTAGGAAAAAAATTAAAGTAAACGATTCGAGTATAATGCGAATTAATTCAAATACCCGTGGAATATAATTTTGAACGTGGATGTGTTGCATAAGACCGGAAAAGTTTGTTTGATACGAACCCGAAGGGTTGTGAGGTTGCTCAAGGCCGAAGAGGGGTCTGCGGGATTGGAAAATGTAGCGTTAAATCGTAGGCGATTGTCGAGTCTCCATTGTCGCTTGAGAGGCGTAAAATGTCGTACGGGCGGCGGTACATCGCGGGAGCTGGCCAAGGATGCGGATTTTGGGGCGCACCTCGTACCGATGGTCGGGCGACGGTCGCGCGGAATGGTCACGAAATTATATTGACTCGTCCCGAAAAGTTGACACTTTACTGCTCCCCTCATAATTCAACATTTGTTCGTTAATGTATAGCGAGCGAGTCGGCCGGGCTTCGAGTGGGAGCCACGAATCGGCTCCGAGTTTCCTCGACCGTTCGAAAAATTCTCAAGTCCCCCACTCATCCTTCTCGCGTTTCTCGAGACAATTCAATCACACTTCTCGCTCTGCTCCAGCAGGTCTGTTACCGGAGGAAATAAAAAATATTTCGCCGAATCGTAAAATCCAGTTGATTTTTCGCGGCGTAATTTTTGTTGGATGAAAAATAATGTTGTGCCTCGACGCAAAAAATCGTAAAAATTGTTTTGCAATGGAAACGCAATTGGAAAATTGTCAATACAGGTTGCAGCGAACCAAAAAATGCCCCCGAATCATAAAATCCAGTTGATTTTTCGCGGCGTAATTTTTGTCGGAAGAAAAATAATATTGTGACTCGACGAAAAAATCGTAAAAGTTGTTTTGCAATGGAAACGCATTTGGGAAATTGTCAATACAGGTTGCAGCGAACCAAAAAATGCCCCCGAATCATAAAATCCAGTTGATTTTTCGCGGCGTAATTTTTATTGAAAGAAAAATAATATTGTGACTCGAGGAAAAAATCGTAAAAGTTGTTTTGCAATGGAAACGCAATTGGGAAATTGTCAATACAGGTTGCAGCGAACCAAAAAATGCCCCCGATTCATAAAATCCAGTTGATTTTTCGCGGCGTAATTTTTAGCAAAATTTTTAGCAAGCGAAATAAAATTTTAATGGAAGAAAAATAATATTGTGACTCGACGCAAAAAATGGTAAAAGTTGTTTTGCAATGGAAACGCAATTGGGAATTGTCAATAGAGGTTGCAGCGGGGTTCGCGAGATAGCGCGACGTGAGAAAAGTGGCGAGTCGCGGTCGCGCGTACGAAGGTGCGCGATTCGAAATTAAATAAGCCAAGCAAATTATACGCTATCATAGTTGTGTGTCGTAAAAGGCTTCGATCACCGGTCGAGCTCTCTCGCCTCTCGCGCCAGGGGGGACTTTATCAGCGCGACGGCGGCGGCGGCGGCGGCTGCGCCACCGTCGCAGCCGCGCGCACCAGGCCAAACTCTTTGGCTCGCGATCGAGACCGCGAGTGCCGATAAACCCGGCGCACACAGGCTGTATAGTGAAAATATAATTTGCTCGCGATGAAGGCAGCAGCGCGGAAACGCGAGAGTCGGAGACTCTATCGGCGAGAGTCGATACACACACACACACACGTTGACACGCGCGGCCATACCTTGAGACGAGTGACACTCTCATTTATCGTTGTTTTATATGCTTCCTTTTGTTGCAGAGTTCAACCAGATACAGGGACGAGTGAATCAATTGGGCGGTCATTTTATAAACGGGAGGCCACTGCCGAATGTCGTTCGTCGGAAGATTGTGGAAATGGCTGGTGCTGGTATCAGGCCGTGCGTCATATCGAGGTGAGACGAATTTTCTTTTGTTTACCCGGAAAAATCGTTCTGATGGGATCTGAGCGATACAAATAAAATTTTATTCGAAACGAGTAAAATTTATTTGGATCAAATAAAATTGATTTCATTCATATAAAATTTATTTGGATCAAATAAAATTTATTTCATTCATATAAAATTTATTGGGATCAAATCAAATTTATTTCGTTCATATAAAATTTATTGGGATCAAATAAAATTTATTTCATTCATATAAAATTTATTTGGATCAAATAAAATTTATTTCATTCATATACATTTTATTTGGATCAAATAAAATTTATTTCATTCATATACATTTTATTTGGATCAAATAAAATTTATTTCATTCATATAAATTTTATTTGTATCAAATAAAATTTATTTCATTCATATAAAATTTATTTGGATCAAATAACATTTATTTCATTCATATAAATTTTATTTGTTTCGATGAAATCCCTCAAAACGATTTTTCTGGATGTTCCTCGATAGAAAGAGGGAGAAAAAAAAATTGAAAAACGAATGATTTAATTAATAATAGCTGAAATTAATAACACGTGTTTCGTTGCTTTGGTTGTTATCGACAGACAATTGCGAGTGTCCCACGGTTGCGTGTCGAAGATCCTGAACCGTTATCAAGAGACGGGAAGCATAAGGCCGGGGGTGATAGGCGGAAGCAAGCCGAGGGTCCCGTCGCCGGAGGTTGAGTCACGGATCGAGGACTACAAGCGGGAAAATCCAGGTATATTTTCATGGGAAATACGCGATCGTTTGATCAAGGAAGGAATATGCGACCGTACGACGGCGCCGAGCATCTCGGCGATATCGCGTTTGGTGAGAGGCCGAGATCAGGAGGATGACGCCAAGCTCGCTGACGGTAAGACCGATCATCCGGCTATTCGCAATTCTTTCCCCCCTGTCCACGTTTTACTTTTTTTTTTCTTCCTTCGGCCAATTTAACCGGAATTCCGCGACGCCAATGCCGTTGGCTGTGAGATGCGGTTTTCGCGATTTCAATCAATGGGAAATGAAAACGAGAATGAGAATCGCCAACGCACCCAGAAAAATCGTGCTGATGAGATCTATTCGATACAAATAAAATTTTATTCGAAATAAGTAACATTTATTTGGATCAAATAAAATATATTTGGCGCTAATAAAATCGTATTAGGCCGGCGATTAAGTATATTATTTATTTAATGGCCAGCCTACTAGAATTTATTTCGAACAAATAACATTTATTTCATTCAAGTAAAATTTATTTCATTCAAATAAAATTTATTTCATTCAAATAAAATTTATTTCATTCAAATAAAATTTATTTCATTCAAATAAAATTTATTTCATTCAAATAAAATTTATTTCATTCAAGTAAAATTTATTTCATACAAATAAAATTTATTTCATTCAAAGAAAATTTATTTCATGCAAATAAATGTTATTTGTTTCGATTAGATCTCATCAGAACGATTTTTCTCTGGGTGTGAGAGTCTTCTGAGTGTGTTTTGTCGGTCCCTTTTCGCGTATCATCGAAATCCACACGACCACACCCGAAACCACGCGCGGTCGTTAAACGCTCTCGGAATCCTCGTGATTCCGATACTGTTGCTCGCGATCCAAATTACCGGTTATTCGTATGCACTTGGCGTCCGTATCGTGAGTGCGTGGTGGAAGCCGCTCGCGCGCTCAATTGCACATCGCGCCCCTCCTGCGCTCTGTAATTTCACCTCACCGCTCGGCTCAAGATCAACCACCGCGTTTTCCTCATCCTCAACCTTTTACTCGCGATAGCGTAACGCAACAATCTTTTTCGTATTACATTCACCGGGTGGGTTTCTTCGATGAACCTGCCGCCGCACCCGCAAAAATCATATCCAACTGACGAAACACGAGCCACGTGGAAACTTCCAAGTTCTACACGCTGGACAGAAATCGTTTCTCACCCTCGTTGCGCGACAGCGCCCGGATGAACCATTTTCTCGCGCTCTTTTTTCTCTCTCTCTCGTGTTTTTCTTGTTACACTATCCGGATCATTAGTAGGTGGCCGACCGGCAAAGATCAAAGCGAGCGTGGCCCGCGAGGGGGGGGGGGGGGGGGGGGCTGCCGGAGAGAGAGCGAGAGGAAGAGAGGACGATAGACTCCCTCGTAAGTCGATATGTGGCTCGAGAGACGGAATTGAAAAAAAAAAAAAAAAAAAAAAAAAAAAAAAAAAAAATGAAGATCCCGAGGCGTTAAATGCCACGGTTAATTATCCTAGACAATTGAGAAAATACGAGTTTGTTATTTTGTCGCTATTGAGATAATATTTGGCCGCGTTGATAATATTATGAAAGGACGATAGACTCCCTCGTAAGTCGATATGTGGCTCGAGAGACGGTATTGAAAAAAAAAAATAAAAATAAAAATAAAAAATGAAGATCCCGAGGCGTTAAATGCCACGGTTAATTATCCTAGACAATTGAGAAAATACGAGTTTGTTATTTTGTCGCTATTGAGATAATATTTGGCCGCGTTGATAATATTATGAAAGTACGTTTTGGAGTCGCGAGTGAAAGCGATCGCGGATAGACCTACAGGGAAGCGTTGATCTTTATTGGCGCATCAAAGGAAGACGTAGTAGGTAGATCCACATCGGCGCCCGAGTTCAAGTTACCCCCCCGTGTCTCGGATCGACGAAAATTACGGGTCTCGAGTGCACGCACACACGATCGCGGTGCGGTCGAACAGGCTTCGGAGGGGATAAACGTTCGCGCTGAATCTCGTGAATTTAATTACCGCGCGAGATCGAATATGATGAGCACGATGCGCGTGCGGAAGGGAAATTCGCGCCAAGGATAAATATTGGCGAGCGTTGGATTCTCGTGCACGGCGGAACGACGATCGAGAGAAGGGATTCCATCGGGGTGGTGCGGTTGGAAAAATTTGAGGAATCAAAAGATCGCGGAGGGTATACACCGAGAGAAAAAGTTTCCTTGATTCGATGAAATTTCCTTGAAATCTCAACCTATGAAACATTTCTTTCAGGTCAATGAAATAATATCCTTAAGTTAATATTATATTTTCTTTAAACGATGTCATCAACCAAATTACAGGTTATGCCCACCAAGTTTTTGGTTACGTACCATAGTACTTAGATATGTTCACCAATAACTTCGATGGTTTAACCAATGATTATCTTCTTGATTTGACTTGACTTAACTATAACATGACAGATCAGCTCGCGCGAGAAACACCAATACGACTTATCGCGAATGAGCCAAACGTTGACAGACCGGGTGCCGTCAGGCGTATCGTTTCTTTAAATCAAGGAGATATCATGTCTTTGAAATTCAAAAAAATATTTCATTGAAATCAATGAAAAAAATTCAATCCACCCATTTCTTTGGTATCAAGGAAATTTTTTCTCTCGGTGATGAGGAATCAAAAGGTCGCGGAGGGTAAAAGGAGGAAGAGCGACGGGGAGAGAGGCGAAGACGCGAAGCCCGCGCGTGCGCTCGCGGGCGGCCGAGAATAGAGCCCGTGACGAATTGGCGCGGTGACTGGAAGACGCGAGGGCGTCAGGCGTCGTCGGCCGATTAGACGCGGAGCGCACGCACGTTGACACTCACTCGACTATGTCGTTCCACCGCAACCGTCGTCTTGTGCAACGACAATCGCCCCCTCGAATAGAATGAAAAATTCTCTGGTTATTTTCGACCTTGGTTCGCGCCCGGTCGTTCATCCTCTCCGAATCGCGTTGATAACCCTGGTTATAAAAGATCCGATTGGAACTCCAACGAAACGGACAAAAATCCGTTTAAAACCTGTTGGAACCGATTATTTCTCAATTTTCGGAATTTCGTCCATTTGATCGGTTTCTATCCAGTGTCAATCGGAATTCTTAAACAGGGAAACGCGACGAAACAATTGGAAAATAATTCGAGCATAGAGAGAAACAAATCGTGAGTGCGTGAGGTGGGAAAAGAATGTCCGGCCGCGTGAAATAATAACCGGTGGGTCCGAATTTCGCGCCGGCCCCTTTTGTCACGGGCTCCGGACTATTTTGCTCGGCGGTCCCCGCCTGTTCGCCTGGTTGCGGTAGGTAGGTGCGGGAATAAATCACCCGGCGAACACGCTACCCATCCGCGCGAGCGCGCGCGCGAGAACACGCGACTCGACGATTACCATTTTTCTTTATGCGGCGGACGAAAAATAAGCAAAAATCCGAGTATTAAAATAGTATTTTTCTAGTATGAACCGTCTCAAAAATACTTCATTTAATACTCCAAAAAATTGAATCCTCAATCACAGAAGTATGTTTTTAGGGTACAATTTGCGCCTACTAATAGAAATCTGAGGTCAAAAACTAAAAATTAAATTTCTAAAAACTGATGCCAGACGTTTCGTCAATTCTAGAAAATTTGAAAATGTTCAGTCTTCAACCTGAGATTTCCATTACTAGTTGCAAAATGTGCCCCAAAAACACACTCTTGTGATTAAGGATTCCATTTTTCGGAGTATCAAATGAAGTATTTTTGAGGCCAATATGACACACTTTGAATACTTCGACGATTCATACAACAGAAATATTATTTTAATACTTCGATTTTTGCGCGGAAGAAGAAAAAAAAAACCATAATAAAATCCGACTTACCGTATTTTCTTTTATCCGTTGCAGAGAAAACGAGTTCCGGTTCGGAGTGCAACAGCGAGCCGGGGATCCAGTTGAAGCGAAAGCAGCGACGAAGCCGCACGACTTTCACGGCGAATCAGCTGGACGAGCTTGAGCGGGCGTTCGAGAGGACCCAGTATCCGGACATATACACCCGCGAGGAGCTCGCCCAGCGTACGAAGCTCACGGAAGCGCGGATCCAGGTGTGGTTCAGCAATCGGCGGGCCCGTCTGCGCAAGCAGATGTCCTCCGCGTCCTCCGGCTCGTACGTCAATTCGGTCGCTTATCCCGCGGCGACCGCCGCGACGTCCTACGTCCTGCATCCACCGACAACCGGAGCCGTGGCCGCGGCTGTCGCGGCAGCCGCCGCTGCCGCGGCCGCTGCCACCGCCGCCGCTCTGCCCTCGAACCACACGCATCCTCACGGACACCCGCAGACTCTCGCCGAAACTGCATTCGGATCTTCCTCCGCTCAAGGTAAGCTGAAACCCCCCCAATCGTCTCTTTGTTTATTTTCCTCAAACCACTCGACCAGTGTTCAAGTCCCCGTTACTTGCAGAATTAAAGTTTACACAACAGTTTATTTTCCATTTACGATTTTATAGCGATGACCTGTAGCGATTATAAAATGAGATGTGGACTTTTGAATAGCCGTAACAATTTTTATTTTTATTTTCAAGTTTTAATTAAATTTTAATTATTTTAGTTATTTAAAATAATTAAAGATTTAATTAAATTTTGGGAGAAATAGTGCGAAAAATAGGCAAGCACAGACCTCCATTATTTTCGCAATGCATTAACAGTATTTCTAAATTTTTTCGATAAAAATACCATCAAGTTTTATGGGAAATTAATAAGTTTTGCTTCTACTTAAAAGTTCATATATCATATTATGATCATCACGAGTTATTATTATAAAAATATAATTACAAAGCTAATAATACCATCAATTTTACATCTACAAAAATGAGGGATTTACAACTCTTCACCCGACCAACAACGTGCCTAAATAATTAACCGTGTCTCTCGTCTCTCGCAGATCTGTACGCGTCGCATCACACGAGCGTCTCTCATCAATTGTCGACGAGCGTCGTCGACTCGGGCCGACTGGGTTCCTCGGTCGCCTCGAGCCCGACCTACGGACTCTCGAGCGGCACCGCGACCGGCTATCCGAGCTCGCTTCTCGCGCCCGCAACCGCGTCGAGCGGCCCCGCCGCGGTCACCAGCCACACGAGTCATCATCAGCTCTCCCCCGTCGCACCGGGTTCCTCGGTCCCCGCTTACCAGCACACCAGCCAGTCCTCCTCATCCTCCCACCAATTGCCACCGACACCGAGCTCCCTCGTCACCATGATGGGACCCAATTCGGGCAACTCCAACCCGGCCTCCGACCATCTCACCGCCTCGGCCGATCTGCCCATCGGATCCGTCTCGCCCGTTCAACACCATCATCATCATCACCATCATCAGCACCAGCAGCAGCAGCAGCAACAGCAACAGCAGCAACAACACCAACACCATCAGCAGCAGCAGCAGCAGCAGCAGCAGCACCAGCAGCAGCAGCATCAGCAACATCATCAACAGCATCATCAACAGCATCATCAGCATCAGCCCCAGCACCAACAGAGCAGCCAGAACGGCGGAATCTCGCCACCCTGGAATTTGCCCATCTCCGGCGCCAGCAGAGTCGGACTTCCCTCGCCGCCCTCCAGCCTTCATCATCCCACGCATCAGAGCTTCGCCAGTCACTACGCCACGTCAGGCTTCCAGCAGCCCCCGAGATCGGCGCCGCATCAGCCCTTCCCCTACTGGTACTGATTGCCCATCGAAGCGACTGCATCTTGTATTATATAAAAAAATTTCTTCTATTTGTTATCACGACGATATCGTATTTTTCAATTGCCGAAAAATTTTACCTCTTTGCATTTAATATTATCTCTTTGTTTGAATTATTAGCGATTTGGGGGCGAGGAAAGAACGGAGCATCGAATAACACTGTAAAAGTGTAGTTTGCGGGCAAACCTACTGTATTTACGAGGCTATTTGTGAATTTGTATCTATTCGACAGTTGTTTTTGGTACATTGATCGATATGTCATCCAATTCCCCCCGATCCGCTGGAGAATCTTTGGAATTTTAACTCGACTTCGTGCTCCACATTGCATTTCCGTTACGCGCCGCACTTTCGAGATTTCAACGTGACAATCATGGTCGTGTATATTTTTTTGTACATAGGATTTATCGATCGCGCCCATCGTGGTCAAATGGGCCACGAAAGTGTCCTCTGACCAAAAATTTAGTGCTCACTTGGAAGGTAGTTAGTAATTAGTCAGTATCATCGTCAGATAGCAATAGTTAATTATATAGTCGTGAGTGTGTAGATAAAATACTAATCTTACCGCGTACCGTGTATAAATATTGTATATTATCGCATAAATTGGTTTGCTCTCCAACGCATGCTGTTAGTTTAATCTCTGTGTACATAATATATATTTAATAATCGATGGAATTGATGCTCTTCATTTTACTTACCTTTCCACCTTTCTCATTCGAACCAGTGGTTCAAATATTCACGAGTGTCAAGGGCGTCGTTTGTATTTAAAAAATGCAACACTCTCGGTCAACTAATGACGTTTTTTTTGTTCATTTTTGTTGTTGTATGTGTTACAAATCAGTGCGCTCGTCGTGATAATCGTTCAATCGTACAATCCAATATCGCCACAGGGTTGATAACCACGGTGGCGTCTTTTTGTGTGTAGATACGCTATAATATATATACAGATCAATCTCCAAGAGTGTGAATGCGAATTAAACGCTCTCTTATATCATTTTGTTTTGTATCCTTCGCTCGCTGGTAACGTCTTCCTCCTAGCTGTCTATCGAGTGGTGGTGGGCCTCAAATAGAAAAAGGCTCTTCGGTCGCGTCGTGATTTTCGTCGCGCTTCACTCTCCGAATTCCCGTTTTTTTTTAAGTGTGTTATCGTTGATTAGTATACATAATGGCAGTCGGATCCGTTTTCATTTGCCACTCATCGATCGAAGGGACGAAATACCAGAGGGTTCTCCAGTTCGCAGGATTCGTGTGTGCGCGGAGGAGGGACGAAACAAATAATTTGTCTAAAAAATAAGAACAAAATGGTACGCGATACGGATCGATTATTCGTACGAGACTGCGAGGGTCGCGCGATTATTAATAAATAATACTATCATCGAATGGCAACAATAATTATGTATAGTAATAATAATAATAATAATAATAATAATAGTAATGACAAATTCAACGTTATTAATAATAATTATTAATAAATGTATCCACTATTAGTGCATAATTCACGTGCCCTCTTGACTATACGTAATAATTAAAATTCCTTTACAATATTTATATCCGCAGTAATGATAAGCCGTCAGCGCGTTTCTTAAATTCAGATTGATACATCTTTTCCCCTATTTCCGTGGCTATTATCTCTTGAGGGTTTTCATCTGCGTTTTTTCAAAACTACGCGGTTCACGTGTCTCTGCTCCTCGCCTCACAATTCATAATACTCAAATTTCGTACATTTATCGCCCTACTACGATGTCACTTTTTTTTAAATTCTTTTCTTCGCCATCGTCAATATGCATCTTTCTCCTCTATAAATTCCTAATACAATACTGTCTGAGCAAAGTAAACGAAGACGCGACGAGATCTACACTGCGCACGCGCGCTTATACGCTCTTCGTCATTTAATTCTACGAGTCTCGAGAATAACCTATGGGTAAAAAAAGCGAGAAGAAATATCAACGGGATACGAGAGAGAGAGAGAGAGAGGGAGAGAGATAGAGAGGTAGATAGAGAGTGTGTGTGTGAGAGAGAGAGAGAGAGATAGGGAGGTAGAAGCAGACGTAGGGGAGATTCAGAGATTATTTTCGTAATTAGTACTGAGATACTTGATGACGAATTTCATTCGTCTACAAAACTTTGGCATTTTATTTCTCGCTAACCGGGCGACCGACCGACATTCACGTGGGCTCATATTATATTCGTGTAAAAAAAATGTACAACCTATTATCGTCGGAATATTTTCAATGGTTTTCACGGTTGTTTGGCGTCAGCAAAAAAAAAAAAAAATACAAAAAGAAAAAATGTACGGCTTGAAAAAATGAATGTAGGTAAATAGTAACTTTTTCAGTTTTTCGATACGATGAAAATGCACGTTAGACTGCTAAGATCGGCCGACCAGTCTCGGAGCTGCTAAATTCCAAAGTTAGATTAAAATTTCGGCTTTCAATAATGATACGTCAATTATTGTGTGGCAAAATTGCGATACTCCCGCGCGCGTTCGCGTATTCTGTATAAAATTTGTTCTCATTAATGTATCATTATATTTATATCATATACTCGTATATAGAGTCGCGTTCTATACATAATAATAATAATGATTTAATCGCATCCGCCAACGAATGATACGCATGTACATATATATATCGGATAATTAAATATATCGCATAGGCATGTTTCGTGTACGAATTAAAATTTTATTCGTGGCGTCAAGGAGGTTCAAGAGGCTTCGTACTGTTCGAATCAGCACTGATTTTATTTCTTTGCAAAGCTCCACGAAAAAAAGAGAAACCTAAATGTGAAATTTATCAGGGAGAGAGACGAGAAGAAAATTGTATCACGGAGTAAACAATTTTGCAGACTGATTTATAAACGACTTGTTGGCATTATTCAATTCAGCACTGATTTGACTAGCGCGAAGCTGTCGAACCTCCTGAAACTCCGGCAAACTGTAGCATCCTCCTCGTCCATAAAATTACATTTTCCACGATAAAAAATAATAATGTAAAAAAAATGTTGGAGAAAACAACGGGGAGAGTTTCGCGTACGTTTCTATGTGTGACAATGGAAAGTTGTGCGATCAGATGGCTGCTTGCTTGCTCGCGGTGGGTAAAAATCCATAGAAGCGTCGATAAAAATCCGGACGAGGAGAATCATCGTCTTCAAAGATTCGCTCAATTTTTGTTCATCTGTTTTTATTTTCCTTGTTTCTCCCAATATTGCAACGCGCGGACTCTTCTCTCTCTCGGCGAGAAACATACGCTTCGATTATCAACGACAGTGACATCGACAGTCACCGTGAAAATTGATAATCCAAGCGTACCTTTAATTGGATAATAAATATTATTATTAATTAATTCATTAATTCAAGATGTCTTTAGACGACTTGACACTACTCCGCAATAATAAACCACAGCCAAACTTTTTGGTGCGACTACAGCGCATTCCTGCTTCTTCGTCTTAATGGTGGCGTTCCCTTTGCGACAAGGGGAGGCAACAGGCAGGATAAGCAAGCAGGCAGGCAGGTAGCAGAGGGACCCGATCGTCCCCGTCCTTCTGCATTTTTATTTTATTTTATTTCTTCTTTTTCTTCCTCCTCTTCCTCCTTTCTTCGCTAATTCAGTTAATATCTCGCGTCTCTTCGAGCTCACTCGAGAAATCCCTTAACTCCCGTGATCCTGATCGAGCTCGTCGAGGGACTCGAGACGCGCTATCGGCGCCTCGTTGATTGTGAATTCCCACGACATATCCTCGCTCGTTTGCCTCGAGCTCTCCGGTCTCTGTACGCTCAATTGCGTCTCACTCTGTTGTTGTTGCGGTTGCTGCTGCTGCTGCTGCTGCTGCTGTCTGGTGTCCCCCGATCGTAGCGACGAATCCTTGCGATGAACGTCGCCGCTGCGCGGACGCTGAAGACTCGAGGCACGCGACTCCGGTACCTGAACGACGCAACTCCATGGATCTTCGCTCTCGGGTTCCGAACGTTTGTTGAAGGAGCTGTAACTAGTTCGGTAATATGGCAATTTCACAGTTTCGCGAATTTTCCATTTTGGAATTTAGGCGGACAATACGATAATTCGAACTCACCCCGTCCTGAATTCGCCTCTTCTAAAAGCAGCCGGTTGACTGTGCCATCCGTACGGCTGCGAGTGAGGCTGTTGCGTCCCGTTCGGTGGCACCGCGAGATCAACCGGCTGACTCTGCGATCTCGTCGGTGCGGTTCGACCGTTGAGCGCGGTCTGGAGTGCGGTCGCTAGCGCCGATGTGTCCGACGTTACCGTCAGCCGTGATGTGCCCGACGACGTCGTCGAGGTTGGATCCCTGCTCGGGGGAGGCCTGAATCAAACATCGTTCGTTAACATTTTCATGTCCTTGAATGAGAGAAATAAAAATATAGCTCAGCGACGGCGGCGACGACTCTTAATTAGCGCACTATTCGTGGGCGGTAAATAGTAAATCACCAACTAACACGTACTTTTATATATACCGAGCGCAAGGCGGAACGCGATATCTTGATTTTTAAATTTTTTACAGAATTTTGGAGCCGGAAGTTGAGTTGCGTTTTTCGCGAAAAAAAAGTTGAATATAAAAAATAAAAATAAATTTTCGATTTCGTAAAATTTGGACGTTAATTTCACGTTAATTTCCTCAACGATCTAATTTTTATTCGAGCATATAGCGAGCGCGCGAGCCACTACATCCTACTAGTTGATTATATAGCTGCTCGTGTGTATTTGGTGCTAGTAGCTAGCGTACCGTAAATCTCGGTTGGCGACAACCACCGAAGCTACAAGCTCGTGAATTTCCCTTTACGGTGGCTTCGGGAGTGCGCTAACTAAGCTACATTTGTCCTAGTTAATTATCATCTCCGTCGGGAGACGGAGGACTTTACGCTGTTATTCCGGCACAACAGCGAAATCATTTCGCAAGAAAATAAAGAAAAAGAAACAATGTTTTTATTTTTTTATTTTTTTTTTCGTCAACGAATGTACCTGCGAAGCATCCTTTACGCAAGAGTTTTGTCACGTATTTCATGGCGAATTTCGTCATTCATTTTTTTTTTACAATATTTTACGTCTGCCGCTCGCACGGCGTATTGACAAAACGTCATGGAAAATTCGGGAAATGAGATTATACGTTCGGAGCCTCGGCCTGAGGCGGCAAAAATCATGAAAAATATCGCTGTCCATATCGACAAGGACAATCATAGAAGCGGGCTTGAGAGATGTGAGAAAAATGTTCGACGCAACAAGGACGAAGACACCGAGCGTTTTTGCAAGGCTCTGAAGAGATTCCAGCCACGAGGAAAGAAGGACGACTCGCCAGTGCGAAACGTTGCGATGATAACGAGAAATCGTCGGGTTGGGCGAATCTGTCGGCAAACAAAAAACCCGCCAAAAATACCGTCAAGAGTTTTTGAGGTTTTGCGTCTGTTGCGTCACGAACATTTTCTTCGTTGCGTCGCCAAGTTTTACAAGCCCGAGGATTGAGCGAGGCGCGTCCGATTTTTTTCGTTTCCCCAGTTACATTTCTGCTTCAAACACGACCCCAAAATACGTGGCAAAGCTCGGGAAAATTACAACGAGCGTCATAATTATCGGATACGTAAATTCCATGAGTGTTTAAAAAAAAAACAATAATCTGTGTATTCGTCACCTTCGGAACTTGTCCAACCTTTCCAAAATAAAAGACGCCGAAATCAAATGCAACTGATCCAGTGATTTTGATAGCAGGCTTTTTTGTTCCGGTAGGTAGTGGAGAAAAAAAAGAAACATAGAAAAATAACATCGATTATAATTTTTCGGGAAATAAAAGAGGAATATCGTGCCGCTACGCCCTGATCAAAACAGTGACTACGATCTTTCGCCAATTTTATAACAAGTCGTGTTAAAAAAGTTGCACGCGAATCTCATTGAAAAATAAAAAAACGCAACATTTTGCGATTTTTCTTTTTTCTTGTTTATCTTCACTTTTTTATCGTATGCCTAGAGTGCTTAATTTTGCATTGAAACAAATATCTAGGTAACGACAGTCAGTTGGAATGTCTCACCGGAAGAGACCGTGCGAGGTGCTCGGCTGTATTTTGCCGTTTCCGTTGCTCGAGGCTGACGGTGGAATCGTCGCTGGTTGCGGCTCGCTCGCTGATCTCTGCGCCAGTGCCGGTGGCCTCGTTATCGTTCGCGAGGTCGCCGCCGGCGCCGTTCCAGGCTGCGTCATCTCGATGCTCGAGCTCTCCTTCGACGAGTTGAGGGTCTGTTGGAGAAGCGCCAGGATGAGACGAATGTCGCCGGCCATCGAGTGCTCGAGAGAGCTCACTTGGCGCGTCAATTCGTCTATACGAGAGTTCATCTCCTCGAGCGGCCGTCCCGGTCCGCTCTGAAAGTCACCTGTAACAAGCGCGGCACCTCAGAAACTCCTCAGAAAATTCATTAAAAACGCTGAAAAAAAAGAAAAAAAAAATTAACAACCCTCGAGGAACCGATAGTTTTATTTTTTTTTCTCTTTTGCCCCCTAGAAACAGTCGGGCAGCTGAGACACGCGGGGGTTGGCAATGATTTTTCGTTCGGTATTCCAAGTTAGGAATTTTTGATCGAGTGCTGTGTATGACGATCTGAGAGATAAAATGAGAGTCGCACCGTGCGAGTGAGGATGCTGAGGCGGCGAGGGTGTCGTGTAGTGGCTGGAGGTCGTCGACGGTGGATGAACGACGTTGTGAGTGAGACAGCTATCGCCAGCGGCGGAACTCCTGCGCGGTGGCCTCGTCAGCGGGGTCGTCACTGAGAGCACACAGACAACACGAGGGATGTGACTGAGTGGCCGATGGTCGTCGCGACAACGGTAGATATCAAAATCATTCGGAGAGAGAGTGCGTTGACGTTCACACACGTTTTCGACCAAAATCCGTCGATGCAAAAAACAAGATGATATGAGAGGAACGAAAAAAAAAAATAAGAAAAAAAAAGGAAAAAGAAGAAATTCGGAAGAGCCGAGCGTGCGAGCGGCTTTCCTCGAACCAACACCAAATTCAATATATCAAAATATAAATAGTAGGTAGATATATATATATATAAAATGCATTCTTGTATCGATGTTTGGGAATGAACTTTTACTTCAAACTTTTGAGTTGCATATAGCAGGCCAAAAATTACAGGGTGGCAATTTGAATGTCTGTGAGTGGATTGCGCTCGACAATCACGAGCTACGGAATGAATCGCCGTTGCGTTGTCGTCCCCTGTTGTTGCGCCGCACTTTTGTCTTTTATTGCATTTTTCGTTTTTGTCACGTTTTTCGTTTTTTTTTTGTTGGTATTATTCGTTATCCGTCGGTCTGTACGATGGCTATACGATAATGTACTTACTCTGTTTAGCGAGGTAGTCGTGACTCGTTAACGGCTGTAGATGAATCTTGTGCTGACGTAGATCCGGTATGCTGCGCTTGAGATGGGTTAGCATGCCTGAACAACCAGGTTTTTAAGGTGTTAAACGAACCGCCGGGAGTTGCTCTTTGCTTTTTCTCGCAGTCTCTCTCTTTCTCTCCCCATCTCTCCCACGTGGAAATATTTATATATGTGAAATATATGTCGACGAAAAGTTCCGTATGTCGCATATATGTTGCATATATTTTTATATGCAATATATGTTGCATATATTTTTATATGCAACATATATGTTGCATATATTTTATATGTAATATATGTTGCATATATTTTTATATGCAATATATGTTGCGTATATTTTTATATGCAATATATGTTGCATATATTTTTATATGCAATATATGTTGCGTACATTTTTATATGCAACATATACGTTGCATATACAACTTTTTGGTGACATATATTTTACATATAAATATTTCCATATGGGCTCTCACTCTCACTCTCTCTCGCTCGCGAACCAAACAACAAGACTCACGCACGAGTACTTACGTGGACGCGTGCGGGAAGGATCGCGAGGAGAGGTTGTAATCACGACAAGGATTTTCCAACGAGTGACGTGATCCAATGTGGAAAAAATATATAATATATAAAATATATCGATCGATCGAAATCGCGTCTCGTCGCGCTGAATTTCAAAAGCCTGCTTTTCCACGTTGGATACACTCGACACTGATTGAAAATTGTTCAACAAGCGCTCGAAAAGCGACACAACTCGTTTGTCGTCGATACGTGCGAGAAGAAGAAGTTGAGAATAGAATCTCCACGGTGCAAGAGGGACGTGAAGAACGACGATAATCGTAACACACAAGCTTCGCGCGTGTCCGGCCCCCCCTCGAGTCGTATTTCGAGTCTCTGTTTTTTTTTTGTTTTTTTTTCGTCGGAGCAACACGCGCGAATCCGTAACAAAACGAAGAAAGAAAAGAAAGAAAATCGTGCAAAAAACGCATTCATCATTATCACAACTCAACGTCGAACTATCAGCTACGATATAGTACAGTGTTATCGTCGGTTGAAAGGTGAGTGAATTGTACACGGAGAGGGAAAAGTGGGGTTGGGACGTGGGTGAGAAAGGGTGAGAGGAGGAAGTCGGGGGAGAAACCGTGAAACCCATGACAAGGTCGAAGAATTATTGCGTCGAGAGAGTCATCGTTGCTCACCGGTTATCGAGTTGAGGGTGGAGCTTCGCTGCTTCGGCTCGTCGAATTCGAGATTGAGCGGCGTGACGTCCTGTCCGGCCTTGTCGGTGCTGAACTCGAGGATTCCGTGACCACTGCCCTTGTCGCTTCAGGGAAAGAGACAAAGAGAAACAGAGGGAGAGAGAGAGATGGAAGAGCGAGTTAAATATGTGTTCTGTGATGATGATGATGATGATGAAGAGTGAAGTGGCACGGAAGGCGCGATCGAGGTGCCTTCGATAAACTCACTAGTCGTACTGATCGTCCTGAATGGACTCCTGTCGGCCCGTGGGAACGAGATTCGTATTGGGAAGACCGCCTGGTCCGTATCGGCATCTCGGTGGACGGAATGCGTATCTTCGGGCGTCAACGTCTCCGTCGGTCGGCGTGCTCACTGGATACCTCGTTGATATCGGATCGACACCCGGTTGCTCCTCCTGAAATTCGACGCGATAAACGGTAAAGGCGTAGCCGCAGCCGGTGATAATGAGTACACGGAAAAAAATATCAATGATTCGATAAAACCGTGAATTGCCAAAAACAAGTGTAGTCAAATCGATGTCACTTCCAGTTTCTACAATCTCGTATGATATCGAAAAGATAACTCCAACATAGGCAAAAGAATATTTTTTTGTTTCAATGTTAAATCGGGTTGTATGTTTGTTTTCATATATATCTTATTTTCTTTTATATTTTATGTTTATTTTATGTGTATGATTTATTATTATTATTTTTGTTTTTTTTGTATGCATTTTGGCTGGTCATTTATTCACTCGCCATTATATTACACTGCATTTTCAAGGGCTTGTCCCGTTCACTGTCAAATAAATAAATAAATAAATAAATAAATAAATAAATAAATAAATGAATAAATAAAAGACAACGATAACTGGAGTTAATTTAAAAACAATGTTTTTGGCAGCCCGCAATCCACGGTTTTGTTGAATCAATGATTTTTTTCCCGTGTAAAAAAATATATTTTCATTTGAGACTCACGTCGCGCATGTTGAAGGTGATCTCGAGATTTTCAATGAAACTACTGTGGAACTCGGGATAGAGGGCCAGCACGTCCAGCAGATCGTCCCTGTGAATCTTGTGGAGATCGCAGTAGGTGAGAGCTCGAACGTCGCACGAGGATTTCCCGACGGTCGCGTACTGGCAGGGATTCTCCCCGAATATATCGGGCGAATTGAGAATCGCCATGACTATATCGTTTTTGAGGATCTCTATGCTTCCGCGCGATATGAAGTAGAGTGAGGTGAGGACGTCCCCACGGTGGACCAGGGTGTCACCGGGTGGTGCGTGGGTCGTTTTGAACTTTAGGGACAGCGCTCTGGTGATGACGTTTTCATTGATTAATCATCGGTAAATTCGTGAAATAATTGCACTGCCAAGCATATTCGCAAGAAGCTCGAAAGATAGCTATTTTTTGTTATCAACAACGACGACGAGGACGACAACAACGGCAACAACAAATTATCGAAATCATCCTTGGTGCGTCGAGTGATTTTGAATATTTTGTTGCTGTTGTTTTGTTTCGTTTCGTTTCGTTGGGTTTTTTTTTTTTCGTTTGTAAATGCTGCAAAACAAATGTTCCATCTCAGCGATATAAATGATGCGAAGTGTTGTTCGAGTGAATTCTCACCTGAGACAGCCAGGACTGGCCTTTTCAAAGGCTTTACATTTGCTGACGAGCGTTCTGTTCAAGTGTAGGCATATATCGGCCTGCAAGCACTCGGGAAATCCCTTTAGCACACTGTTCATATCGATACCGTTCGTGTAAGTCCAGGCGTGCTGAAAGTATTCCTCGAGACGCTGTCTCAGTGGATTCGGTATCTGATGAAATCTTATGAACTCTCTCACTCGCAACATTTGCGTGTGATATCTCGCCGTACCGCTGTAAAGTCTCTGTATTATCGCCGATACATTACCGAATATACTCGCGTACATGAGGGCTGGAACAAACAGATATATCAAAATCTACCCCCCTCGATGGTAAACGAGGTACAACTATTTACAAGGGAACCAGACTCACATCCGATAAGCATGACGATTATCGTGAAAATTTTCTCGGCGTCCGTGTTCGGCGCGACATTTCCAAAGCCCACGGACGTCAGGCTGCTGAATGTGAAGTACAGAGCTGTGATGTAACGACTCTGAAAACAAATTCGTTAATTTGACGTTTTAATTGCGAAACTTTTGCCACTCGGCCCGCCGCCGAATTCGTCGTTGTCGTTGTTGGATTATCTCGACGTACCTTTATGCTCGGGCCTCCGGTGTTGTTTTGTAAATAAAATTGGTGGGTGTCGTTGGCGAGTATGTCGAGCCAGCCAACTTTGCTCTTCAATCCTGGTCTCTCCGCATGCCCGATCGCGTACCTTTATCCAACGGGGGAAACAGCCACAACGATAATGACGTTAGAAGAGAGGGAAAAACGTGAGACTGACACGAGACAGAGGTTGAGATGGTTGAAGGGTGTATATAATAATGGTTACCAAACGCAGGCCATCCAGTGAGCGATGAGAGCGAAGGATGCCATCAGCAGGATCAACACGGCGGCTCCGTACTCGCTGTACCTGTCGATCTTCCTCGCGACCCTGACGAGACGCAGAAGACGCGCGGTCTTCAGGAGGCCCATGAGGGTCGTCGTCTGAAATACACGATATTTTTTCCACTCTCGACGCGTACGTACCACGGTGCATTTTCGTTAACGCGTTAACGTCACAGGCATCGCCGCGGGAAATGGTCTCTCGATCGTTCTGACGATTTGTTCGATTCTATATTGATTTTTTTTTTTTTTCGTCTCTTCTCCAACGTGATACAATTCGGCAAGTATCCGTGACTGAAGGTATCGTTGCTCGATGAGACTCGCGCGCACGTCTGGTGCGAATATACGTGGAGACCATTTCGCGGGGGTATTTCAGCCGTAGCAAGGGCGGGGGGCTCTTGGGAAGCAAATTTTTCAGGCTTGCTTGGGACTCGGAGACGAGAACGTGATGGTCGGAATGTAGGAAAAATAGCCCCGACAAAAATTGGCTCAACAATTGTTTACATGCACGAGAAGGTATTTGGTGCAACATCCGCGCTTGGACTATTTCGTTATCGTCAGGCGACGCCAATATCGCGGCCAATGTCGTTCGTGCGACACGATCGAGGATGCGAGAATCTGGAGTTTGCCAATTTTTTCCCAGAGCCAATTTTCCAAATGCCAATATTGGCAGTGCCAATTTTGCAAGCTGTCAAATGTCGTGGCTGCTAAGTTCGAGGGTCACCGATGGTTGCAATAAAATGCCAGTAGCAATGACGGCGATTGTCGTGATGCCAATTTAGCAGGGCGAATTTTTCCTATCGATGGTAGAGACGTTAAATATAGAGCGAGGCAGGGTGGGTTGGGGGTTGGGTCCGGTGAAAGGGGAAAGAGAATGGGCTTCGGGGCTCTCGAGCGCGCACCACCCTTTGACTGCCGTATAACGAGGCACGTTGCAGCTCACGCACTACCAACAAACGTCTATGAAAAAAGCGCGGCAGTCAAAGAGTCGACAACGAAAAAGACGGAGCTGGATGTTCATAATGAGAGGGAACTGGGATGAGGTGTTTTAGCCTAATGGGGGAGAAAACCAACTCATGCACAAGTATCACTATAATCGAGAATGATATAAGGAAAACACAATTGGCTAAAATTATGCTAGGCTCTTTAGGCACGAGTGAACAAATGTTTATGAGACTATAAAATATAATAATTCCGAGGTTTTTCTTTTTTTTTTTGTCTTTCTTTTTTCACTTTAGATACGTAGGAATTGAAAGAAGAGAGAGACGAAGCGCACCCAAGCTATCGATGGTCTTTGTTCTTTACGCGCAAAAGCGGTTTCAGTCGTTGTGATCATTCGATCGAGGTATCGATCGATCGTTAAGGGGACTCGTTCAATGATCCAGCGCGAATTGCAAAAATAATCAATCGATTTTTTTTCTTTCGGCTTTTTCCATCTCAATAAACATTTTATTTTTCTATCACTCGATCGTTATCTGCACTTTTTTTCTGTCTATAAAGTCCCCTTGAACGATTGAAACTAAATACTTAAGGTATAAATCGTTCGTATTGTATAACATTGTATCAGCAAAGCTTGCAAACGTAAGCAGACGTACAGTGTAATCGCATTATTCTCAATGATAATGATAACACAATAATAATAATAGTAATAATAATAATAATAATCATAATCGTAATCATAAAAATAGTGGCAATAATAATAATAATAATGACGATGATGATGACAATAAACAAGGTGGGAATGGGGCTTGAAATGAACAGCGGATTACCAACATAATATGTAGAAGTTAAAATGTTGGAAAAATGCTTACGTAAAAAACTTCGCATAATTCGTAGTAGTAGTTAGTAATAGTAGTAGTAGTAGTAGTAGTAGTAGGAGTAGTAGTAGTAGTAATAGTAGTATGACACGCGATGAGATATACCTTGAATTCGCGTTCTGATGTTCGAGAGAGAGTGAGTGGCTTGTCTCGGGGTGTTCTTTTTCTTTTTCTTTTTTTTTTAGGATGTTGGTTATTTATATATTTCTTTTCTTTGATCGTAAAAATGTGTGTGCAATGATATTTGGCCGCAAGTACAGGAGCTACAACGCTTGTGTGAAGAGTATATATATATATATATATTGGAAAAAAAAATAAACCGGATGGTGCGAGGTGAACGTGTGAAGAAATTCATCATAAACAACTTGTAGTGCGGCGTTAAAAACGTTTCAAAAATGTGTGTTTCTGTGTGGGTGTTTGAATTACCGTGGTTTCTGCTGCTCATATACTATATATAGATATTTATATTTGTATGTTTGCGACATGTCGATGAAAACGATGCTTGTCTCGGCCGCGACGCGGTACAAAGCGGAGTGCGCGTTTCTTTCGATTTAAATATTTACTTGCCACCATTTTTTTTTTTTTTTTTTTTTTTTTTTTTTTTTTTCGGATCATGTCGGTGTCGAATCTAACGTGAATCGCGGTCGCGCGAGATTCCTCGACCGGTAGAAAAAAAGAAGTAAAAAAAAAAGAAAAAAGAAAAAACGGCATTGGCTGGCTGGCGTCCGACCGATCAACAGGTGTTCCCTTTATTGACGTTTGTCGTATTGTCGCCGGCTTTATCCCTTTCAGATGCTTGCTCCCGTTTTTTCCCCCTTTATCATTCGGCCCAATCACTCACCCATTCTCTCGTTCACACTTTCGCCCTTAATTGCACTCGAAACTCTCGCAATCTCTTGCTTGCAACCTACGCCTACTGGGTCGACGCTATCGACAACCAAGATGACAACTGTAAGATTTTTTTCATTTCAGAATTTATGCAATTTATTTTTTTTTCACGAACCGGACGATCGATGGATTTACGAGAAAATATTTTCTTGCTGTTGCGGTTATGCGAAAGCGTTCTTTGAAATTTAACAGCCAAACGAGAGTGTCTTGAGTATGAGCGAAAAAGATGGTGTCTCGTTGAGGCTCTCGTGAAATTCCAGAAGAAACTTGGCTCACATCGATTGATCGTGTAGTTTGTCAAGAATCAATTGCCAAAGATCTGAAACTGAAGGCAACCTTGGGATAGTCATCGTATTGGCATCGATTTCAGCGTCGCCATTGACTATCACTGCTTCGAACTATTCCCGCGAACAACACGAGTCTCGAGATACGTAAAATAACGACGACTGTCCCGAGAGCACAATAATATCAATAATAACAATAAATGTACATGAAAGCCGGTCGTTCGCCACGTGGTCAACGACACTCCACGATACTTGTGCGTATATATATATTGATAGATTGATGTAATACGATATTAAAATAGTATATATAGTATATATATATATAATTATCATTATTATAATAGATAGAGTTTGAGAACGGTGTCGAGTGTGATTAAGCGTATACATGAGAGAAAAAAGTTTTGGTGACGGTTTATAGATATTTGTGGTTTTATATACGGTATTATTAAAAAATATTACATATGTAATAAAAAAGAGTTCGGCATATTGTTAATTGAAATTTGCGTTGTAGAAAAAAAAGAGAAGAACGTCAGGCTTTTGTGTGTCAACTAACCTCATCCTTGTCCAAGCCGAGCTACGGAAACGTGAAACTGGAGTTAGATCTCATTCGTCTCGGTTTTTTGTTGTTGTTGTTGTTATATTTTTTTTTATTTTTTATTATTTTTTTCTTCTTCTTCAAATAGCATTCTAATAGAACACGCACGCTCGTTCGCAGTCGTACAAAGTGCATTCGCCCACGAGACCCTCTTGTGATCGCGCCCCGCGTAACCAATGCTTTCCCCCCCACCCCATCCGCCTCACCCCACCAAGCGCTCGCACTCGCTCTCACTCTCGTTCTACCTCATGCTCGCTCTCTCCCCGAATGGCTTAGCCAGACTATGGGATTCAACGCGGTTTTTCTTTACTCGATAAACCCACGCACCGAAATAAATCAAATGAAAATTACGAGGAAATTGATCGAAAAAATATTAATCCGTCGGAAAAAAATTGCTTTCCCAATTGTTATAAATTTTTTTTTTTTTTTTTACTAATTTCTTAATAATTGGTTCGGTTTTGCCGTTGAATTGCCGGTGTAATTTTTTTCTAACACAAACAAAAAGTTTCTATAATTTGTGGGTAAAGAAAAATATTTTTAGGATCATCTTTCCGCGCGAAAATAATCGTCATATAAAAGAGAATGAATGGCAAGATCGATACCCTGTTAAATTGAACCACTCTCGCCGCGTTAAATCACAATTGTCAAACTGAATCAAGAACAAGCGTCTCCCTCGAGACGTCCGCAATTAGTGGGCTCTGTATCTGTATACATATATATTATATAAAATATTGATGCATAGGAAGAGAGAGGATGAATCCCAACACGCACCGGCTATTTGTATATTGATACGCAGTGCGCGCGAGGAGAGAGAGCGCGAAACGAAAATAATATCGTGAATCATAGATTATATCCTCGCGTACAAAAATCATCCACAACACCGAAGAATTTTGATACAAAGTAATAGAGACAGACAGAGAGAGAGATAGAGATAGATAGAGATAGAGAGAGAGAGAGGTAGAGAGATGGACAGAAGGTTCATTAATAATTATAGGAGAGGATATGGCGGTAGAAGGAATCGGGAGTTTTTTTTTTTTTTTCAGAATAAGAAGTTGAAGAAGAAGAATTCATTTTTTTTCTTTTTCATAACCAAGCGTGAATCAGGTATAATTAACACGACACGACTATCATAATCAATAAACACTCAATTTTCATCTCTTTCGGCGCGTGGTACCCGAATAATACAATACAATCGGGGTCCATATTGCCGCACACTTTCACCGATACACGACCACAACGAAATACGTCTAACAGGTAGTAGTTGTATATAATTATTATAGTAGTAGGCATATACAATGTGTGCAGGAAAATGGAAGATCAAAGCATTCTTATCGCCAATTTCACGAATTTTCATGGAAAATACTGAGTTTCATTTTTTAAACACGACATCTTGATAAACTTTTTGAAAAGTGCTTTCTATCTGAAATCGGCGGGGAAATCCACGACTCTTAAAAATCAACGTTGCAGCAAAAGTATTTAATTTTGGAATCGCGTGAAAGCTCCAGATCTGGGTTGAAAGACCATTTTCTCAATTTGTCAAAACTTTCTTTTTTGACAAAAAAAATTTCATGGTTTCCGCTGAGCCTGCACAGTGGTACAGAGATTCGCTCCGGACTGGCGGTGCGGGGTTATTTTTCTCAAGAAACGATTTCTTTCGAAATAGAGAGAGAGAGAGAGAGAGAGATTGAGAGAAAGAGAGGAGCAGAGAGAGAGAGAGAGAGGTAGAAAGAGAGGTAGACGGAGAGTAAGAGAGAGTGTCGACACGATATCAAGGAATGCTGTCCAGGAATTGCTTACCTCGTCCGTGTTTGAGCCAGAGAGCAACAGATCAAACGGTATCGCAGCGACCAGATCGATTATGAACCATCCCTTGAGGTAATGGACGGCTATCTTCATCGGACGGGAGACAACCTCGTCTTGGTTGTTGACGAACGTTGTGCGAAAGTTTATGATTATGTCCACGACGAATGTCACGTCGACTGTCACAAATTCAACGAGAATTATTAATCCACCCGAGCTTAATAATTTTTTTCAAAATCATAAAATCTTAAGAACATTGAATTTTAATAACCATAATTATTATATCTAAGAAAAATAATTTTTTTTTTTAAAGAATTAATGTATAATACTTTGTTTCCGCACACAAAACTGGTTGATTGTGAATTAAAAAAAAATCATGGAGTAAAAAGAGTAATGAATTTCTCCTTGAACTCACCTATAAAGTCGATAATGGTAATAGCATCTTGTTCGGCCTTGAGGCTGCTGTCGTTCTTTTTGGCGTTGTAGTCGGGCTCCGAGAGAAGAAAGGCAGCGACGTAAGGTGTGACTATGGCGGTGTAACAAACGAGTAACAATATTATCCAGTCCCACACCGCCTTGAACGGCGAGTAGTGGAGTATCGTCCATTTGTGTACGCGAGGCGTCTGCAGCTTGTACTCGGGTAAAACGTCAGCACCGAGAGACAACACCTGCGAAAATGATCAAGAAAATCGAGAGCGTTTAAACGACGGTATATCACGTAAACACGTTGGATTCGCTTGAACACGGCTCTCTGAAAAATACAATAATTATCATTCGCGTCCAAACGATACGATCTTCAGTCTTCTAAAATTCACGGACGGATCGTGGAACCCTCAAATCTTTTAAAACGATTTTCCAGCACTCGGAGAAATCGTGTAAGTTCTGGTAAACCATGAAGTGACAACCACCAAATTTTCGTTCATGTCATTATTTTTATAGTTCACGGTAATTAATCAATATTTACGATAACTGCGTCATAGTTACCACAACTAGAAAAGTAGTTGCTGTAACTTATAAAAAATAATTGCCACTTTTTGGTTGTCACTTTATAGTTGCCAATACTAGATTTTTCTCTCGGTGAGGGATCGAAGAGAGAGAGACGAAATGAGGGAACGAAACACGACCTCTCGGGCTGAGAAACCCCTCTGGTTCGTCTCGTGAACGACGGGGCTGCAATCCGCCATTTGCCACGCGTTACAAGTGCCATTTGACAGGACGAAACATGTGTAAGTATATCGGATACGTGTCGAGAGCGAGCTGCGCGCGGGGTGTAAACAGAGTCTCTGTACGGTTGAACCGAAGGAACGAACCGCGAGTTGACCAGCCGACGTTGTGGCTCCTACTGCGAGTGGCTCGGCCACTTGGCGAGTAGGTGGTGCGAATGAGGACGTAGGTCAGGGCGCACCCTCCGTGTGGCTTTCAACCCTCGCGGCCGATACTCTCCTGCGATCGTGTGTGCGCGCCGCGCGCCGGGTATAGTTATCGGTCCCCGACGACGAGCCGCGAGGGGTGGTTGCTCGCCGCGCTCTCGCGGTGCTGTGGGCAACGGGGCCAGCGGGGCAGAAGCACGACGCGCGCACGAGGAGACGCTCTTGGCTTCTTATGGCATTGCGCGAATTTCTCCTCAAGCTTAATGCTTCGGTTCGTCTCTCCTCGAAAACTGGTTGGACACTCGACAACAACTAGTCCAGGGCAAACCCGGTGCTGCTGCTGCTGCTGCTTCCAAGGATTCCGTGAGGAGGAGCTGCGGACTCGGAAGTCCTCAATCTTGGCTAATCGCAGCCGTGCACGGCAGCAGCAGCAGCAGCATTTTCCCGCAACTTCTCATGCACGTGCAGCTAGGTACAACACGTTCCAACATCGATCCACGCCTTTTATTATTCGCCGCTTGAGGACTGCGAACGAGGAAGAAACGCGTTTGCGGCTCCGTCAGTCGGATTCTAATTTCCAACGTGTCGGTGATTCGATTGCCGCGTGTGTTCCTTGAACTTTATTCGGCATCACTCGGAGAATCGGAGCGAATTTCACGTCACGACGATCACCCAACATTGTGTGTCGAGAGTCAGGTTGAATGCCAATCGGTAAAGTCGACGATCTAAGATGTCCCACCGAGGAGATAGCGTTACGGTTGCCACATAGGCAGCCGGCAGTCGTAAGAATCGACAGCCCACTCGTCGTAAAACAGATCGACAAATGTATCCGCGGTGGGAACGAATTGGGGGAAACGGCGAAGCATCCCGAGTAGAAATTCTGCAGCGTTACACCCGGCCCTGATCAGGTCGTGTTCAGGCCCTGATCAGGGCCCTATTACACCCAGAGAAATCGTTCTGATGGGATCTATTCGAAACAAATAAAATTTATTTTAATGAAATAGAAATTTATTTGAATGAAATAAATTTTATTTTATCCAAATAAATCCTATTAGGCCGGCCATTAAATAAATCACTCTATTTAATGGCCGGCCTAATAGGATTTCTTTGGATCAAATATGTATTTCATTCAAATAAATTTTTATTTCGTTCAAATAAATTTTATTTGTTTCGAATAGATCCCTTTAGAACCATTTCTCTGGGTGTAGACTTATCAGGACCTGATCAGGGCTTGACTCGAGCCTGATGTAACGCTGCAGATTTTCGACTCGGGATCGAGTCGATCGACTCTCGTGATTCTCACCGTGGCCATCACAGCCCGAACTCTCTGTCGCTTCTTCGTTTCACTGGCGACGTACGATCGCATTATGCTCTTGACGGCCATCTCAATCGAGGGTACAAAACGCGCACGAGTCTCTCGTGAGTCTCGGGGAGTCTCGCGCCCGCGGTGTGACGCCGCGTCGGCGTTGGTACACACGGTGCTCACCACGCCAGACGCAGCGATCACAGACTGAGCGCCGAGCGCGCTTCACGCACCGCGTTCACCGAACTCGCTCGGCTCGAGCACGTCGAGCGCGTGGAATTCGTGCGAGATGTTCGGAAAACATCGAACACCGGGTGAAAGTCGGGACGTGGGTAACGCGTGGGTGCAGCGAACGCGGCGCTCGACTTTGGTACGCACGGGCAGTACATACACGTTGTTGTATCGTGGAAAACGCGGCGGGGAGAGGAGAGTTCCGAAAATAGGAGCTCCGCGCCGTGCGCCCCCGGAGGGAGCGAATCGAGAAGCACCAGAGGCGGCGGCGTCGGCTGCTACCATCTCCTCGGGCAGCGAGCGAGCAAAACGTGTCAAGATCGTCGCGGGATGAGAAAGGAAATTCGAGGCGAAAGAAGCGCCGCTGGACATAACACAGACTCGTCGTCGTCGTCGGTTGTTCGCTGTGTGTGCCAAGGTCGGCGGCGTTCCCGTTGCACATGCAGCTGCTCTCGTTGCGTAGTTATTCGCCCATTAATGCTGCATACGAGAGGAGAGCGTGGACTAACGCGACGATCGATAAGCCCGCAGGTATAGCCGAGGTGTGCGGGGCGCAACGCTGAAAGGCTGCTGCCAATTCTAGCGAAAGTCCGATCAACCCCGTTGACGAACGCGTTATCGCGCCGATAGACGTGTTCCCGCGGAAATTATTAAAAGTATTTTTTTTAAGCTAACGGAACGCGTGGATATTGGTAGCTATTGGTACACCGAGAGAACAAATTTCCTTCATTCCAAAGAAATGGGTGGTTTGCATTTTTTTTTTCGTTGATTTCAATGAAATATTTCTTTGAATTTCAAAGACATGATATCTCCTTGATTTAAAGAAACGATATGCCTGACGGCACCCGGTCTGTCAACGTTCGGCTCATTCGCGATAAGTCGGTATTGGTGTTTCTCGCGCAAGCTGATCTGTTATGTTATAGTTAAGTCAAGTCAAATCAAGAAGCTGATCATTGGTTAAACCATCGAAGTTATTGGTGAACATATCTAAGTACCATGGTACGTAACCAAAAACTTGGTGAACGTAACCTATAATTTGGTTGATGACATGGTTCAAAGAAAATATAATATTAACTTAAGGATATTATTTCATTGACCTCAACGAAATGTTTCGTAGGTTGAGATTTCAAGGAAATTTCATTGAATCAAGGAAACTTTTTCTCTCGGTGGCGATGGACGTGATCCCGCGGAAATTATTAAAAGTATTTTTCAGAAGCTGAGGGAACGCGTGGCTATTGGTAGCTATTGGTAATCCGAGAGGAAGACACAGAGCCTCGTTTAAAATCGAGAAGCCAAAGAGCTTGGAACGAACGATAATACCCTTGATCGTGGCACGAGTTCGAGTCGCTCGTTCGTCGCCGACGAAACAAATAAACAGAATAATCTCCGCGTCCACCTCGTGGTCTTTTTGTTCGATTGTCAGAGCTCTCGTGTAGCCTCGCAAAGGCGAGACACACACACACACAGACGGTTTGCCTTCTGGGGCAACTGCAGAGTCTCCAGCACCTGAGATTCCGAGCACTGAGTGGCAACCCGTGCAGCGGATAATCGATATGACAACAGGATACGTACGTTCGGTTTAACCGTTTCATTCGCAATGTGGGCATCTATATTTAGTGGACATTCATTCCTGATGATGGTAATATTGATCGAGCACGGTAGATTCGTCCGAGCGTCGCGGAATTGTCGAGGCGATGAGAAAACACTTCGAGCCTCGAGTATCCTGAAGAAGAGGAGCCGGGGAAAACACTTGCCACGCAAATTTGTGGACAGAACGCGGCTCGGTAAGTATGCAAACATGGGACAATCGATGAGCCAAGAGGCGATACTCGCGGGTCGCCTGATGAGCCGTACGGGCTAAATTCTTCGAGTGTAGGTAAAAAAAACGTCCTTCTTTTCTTTCGTTGTTTTTGTATATCGTTGTTTGATTTTTTATTTACTAGGTTTGTCGCTCTGCCATCTATATTCGTTGTTTTCCAAGAGCTTGTCCCGTCCAGTGTACAAAAAATAAAAGTAAAACAAAATAAATAAAACCGAAGTTTGTCGCTCTGCCATCTATATTTATTGTTTTCCAAGGGCTTGTCCCATCCAAAGTACAAAAAATAAAATGAAATAAAATAAATAAAAACGAAGTTTGTTGCTCTGCCATTTATATTTATTGTTTTCCCGTCCAATATACAAAAACTAAAATAAAATAAAATAAATAAAACCGAAGTTTGTTGCTCTGCCATCTATATTCGTTGTTTTCCAAGGGCTCGTCCCGTCCAATGTACAAAAAATAAAAGTAAAATAAAATAAATAAAACCGAAGTTTGTCGCTCTGTCATCTATATTCGTTGTTTTCCAAGGGCATGTCCCGTCGAATGTACAAAAAATAAAAATAAAATAGAAACGTCGGAGACACATCGAGAGAGGGGGAGAGAGAGGGGGCGGCCGGGTGTTTAGGTAGTCAGGGCAGGTGTGTACCTCTTTGGTGATAGTTCCCTTGTGGGGCTGAGCCTGGGGGCCGCCATTCTCGAGGAGGAGGCTCTTGGTGCTGCCACCCTTGAGCCTGACGCTGCTCCACCGTTGCCTCGGCACCTCCGCCATTGTTCTGTCGATGCCGTGTCGCTCGTGATCCTTGAGCGAGCCGCTTTTCGCCGCATGCGGCAACAGCACCGTCGTCGTCGTCGTCGAAGTCGCGTTGGCGGCGGCGGCGGCGGCGGTGGTGGTGGTGGTGACGACGGCATTGGTGGTGGTGACGGTGGACTTGATCGCCAAGGTGGACGCGGGTGCGGGAGTCGGTCCCGCCCCGACACCCTCGGGCGCCTCGAGTTGTCCCAGAAGATGCTCCGACATGGCTCGCGGTGACTTGACGCACGTCATTGTCACCGGGCCGACGAAGGTTTTCCCCGAGGACGCGAGCCTCGTCGGCCGTTTCCCGTTCTCGCGGCTATCGGTAAAGCAGTTTCCCTTCGCCTGTCGCTGATCGTCGCTCGGTCGTTGTTGAGCCGCCCTTCGGTGAGTCCCGGACGGTGCCGCGGAATCGGCCTTTCCAATGGGAAGCGTCACCGATCTGCGCGACCAAATGACGCTCGAGTTCTCGATCGTCGTGCCCGAGTCGATCTCCTCCTCGAGGCACGTGTCGCGCGCCTCCTCGAGTTCCGTGAGCGGCGCTACGCTACCGGTGAGGCTCTTCCTCGCGCTCGCGAACCTCCGGCCCGCGAGTGGAAACGACGGTGACGCGAAGGATCCTATCGACGAGCTCGAGGACGACGAGGTCGGCGATATCGTCGATCGTGGCTTGGCGCGAAACTTGAGACTCCCGCCGAAGGTGCGTGGACGGCTTCGTCGGGAGTTGCCGAACACGAAGAATCCACCGTTGCCGCAGAGGCTCGGGGTCGATCTTGTGTCCGCTATGAGGCCGTCGCGCTCCTCCGAGCGGCTCTCGCTCTCCTCGTTCAGCTCCGACGATATTCCGCTTCCGCCGCAGACGAAACTGTTGCTGTCACCACCGCCGCCGCCAGCTCCGTGCGCGTCGCTCGACGATCGGCTTCGATCGTCCGACGAACTCGACAGTCTCGTGCCCGCACCTGTGGAGTTACCGAGGTCGAGTTACCCTCACATTAGAGCTCCAATTCCCAAAATCGAGCGTCCGCAAAAGAGACGAGGGTGAGACAAGGAAAAAAAAAAGTGTAGTTGCGTATTTTGAAATTACCGACTGCCCAGCGAGTTCCCTTGGTGAGCGAGGTGAACAATCCAGCGCCGATGGCACGACGAGAATTGGCTACGTCATCGCGATCCTCGCCTCGTTCGTCCCCGCGCTCGTTTTTCTCCTCGCGCGCCAGTGCACCGCGTGCTTCCGGTGCCCTCGACGACTCGACGAGCGTGTCTCTCGGTGCCTTCGTCAGTATCCTCTTGCGTCTTATCACCACAGGTGGAGGCAGCCGATCGATCCTTCCCGCCGACTCTCCCCTCAAGCCCTGTCCGAGGACGCTCGCATCCTTAACCGGCTTCAGGGCGATCGCTTCCTCGTCCCCGTCGTCCTCCTCGTCCTCCACCTCCGCTTCCTCGACTCCCGCTTTCGTCTCCACCTCCTCCGCCTCCTCCTCCTCCTCCTCCTCCTCCGCCAACTCGCGTTCCTCCGCCTCCTCCACCACGAATACCTTGTTTACGCTCAGTCGGTTCTTAATATCCACTCGCCGTGCCGATTTTCCCGCCGCCGCTGCGCCCTCCGCTTTCGACAGCTTCGCCTTGTACAGCTGAATCTTGAAGCGATGGATCTTCACCCGGCATCCACACGATTCCTTCCTTTTCCCTCTTTGTCTTTTGTACAGTTGTCGCGGGTATTATTTGTGCGATTTCAGTGAAGTCCGAAAAAACGTCGTTTGAGTAGAAAAAATGGTTAAATCGTTACAAAGTACGCGCGCGGCAACCGTGGCCACCGCGCTTGAAAGACAGTTGGGCCTCCCCCGCTCCTCTTCGTTCGTGCGCAACCTTCTTCCCTCAATACTCTTGTTATCCGCCTTATCGACCGTTGTTCACACACGTTCGTCGTTACAGTCGTTTTGTATTTTTTCGCGTGTCAATAAAAAAACGGACAGCTCGACTCTCTGTCTCTCGTTGGGTGATTGTATCGCGTTTCGTTTACGTACTTCTGGTTTATTACAATTAGTGGATGGAGTCGCGTCGACAGTCTCAGGTTTCGGGTTTAAGGTATAGGTGTAAAAGTTTATTATTATTCGTCCTCCTCCGCTTTCGTCGATCGATCGAGAGAGATGAATAAATTGCGTATAAATAGTCGACGATGATGAACGATCTTTCAATTAATCACAGAATAAAAAAACGTATTCTCTCGTTTCTTTCGCCCCCGTCAATGTAAATATTAATTAATTGATTGATCAATTAACTTTCTCGATGTCAGTCTCGGTAAATTGAATTTCGTTGACACTTTCGAATTATCTCGTCGATTTTCCAAGGTCGTTTCGAGCGTTCGTTTTTTTTTTGTTTTTTTCTTTTTTTTCTTTGCCGTTAGTCCCAGGTATAATAACGATAATTGTAGACGACGGATATGTTGTGTGTGTGTGTGTGTGTACGTGCTCGCGCAAGTCGATATCTCGATTTGTGCGTTTTTTCCCTCGTTTTTCCTTCTCTCTCAAATGTCACCAACGAAATCACGTCGATATCCACGAGAGATCGAGTCTCGCGAGCAATCTCGTTTTTTTTTCTTTATCGATAATAATAACAACAACGTTTATTATTTTGGCACGATTGAGTCGACGGTTCTGTCGGTTTATTTTTGTTTCTGGTTTTTCGTCTTCTTTTTTTTTCTTCTTCTTCCTGTTGCTGTTGGTTCTCAACGTGCGATTATCGACGATAAATGCCGACACATCGACGAGTCCATTCCAAACACGTTCGTTAAAAAACGACAGCCGCGTGGCGTGTGATTTAAGAAGCAACAGTGGTGCCTGGTGGCGATAGTCGCGAAAATACTGTCGAATTTACCACCGCGGCCGTTCCAGCAACGATCGGCTCGTCGACTCGTCCGCGCGAGCATCGAGCGCGCGCGTCGACGCAGCCTAGAGAGACAGAGAGACACACACCGAGAGATTCCTTTTATTCGTGTTATCGTGAAATATTTGGCAGTCACAGCCGTTCCGGTGTCGAGTGGAGAAATGTCGGATTTTGTCCCTCAGGTGCTCGGCCCGACGAGCCGAGGACACGAATCCTTCGGCGACTCGAGGCACTCGCGACCACGTCTCTCCCCCGCACTCGCGCTCTTCATGGCGGAAATATTCTTCTCACGGCGACAAAAACACCCCGCAACATGTCACACCGAGTTCAATGCGAGGAGAACCGACGGATTCCATTTTTCTCGTCTCTCAAAATAATATTCGAACCGTCACATTTTTTCCTCTCTCTCTTTCAACGAATTACACACAACGTTGGAGATAGAAAATTGTGGCTTTCGGGGATTGTATATTTTTATCGTTTTCCGGGCCTCTCTCCCCCTCCGACCACACGCGGAATCTTTTCGAAGATCCCGGAAGACCGAGAAATTTCACAAACCCGTTACGAAAAAATCAGCATCTTCGTTTTATATCGAAAAATAAACGGACAATGGATAGAAAATGACGCAGATCTACGGGGACGGGAAGCGAGAGATAGAGAGTTATTTAGCATTTTTGTTTTTAACGAGCAGCCCCGCCTCCCTCAGCTTCGTCATTGTGCGTGTCCGTCCCCCGCACCGACGAGTCACTTGTTTCCACCACCGCCACCAAGTCACTTGGCCTCAATCGTCGCGCGCTCAAGAATCACGCGACTCTCTTTCACCCGATTGTTCCTCTCGTCCCCCGCTGCACTCTCTCTCGCCGCGGAAGGTAAATTCGCATCCGAGTCCCCCGACACAATATCCGAGCGTCCCGCTGTCCTCCGCTTCGCTCACTAGCCGGCTAAAAATATCGTCGCTCGAGACTCGTGCGCGCCTCTGACCCGCGTGAAAATGATATGCGTGCCTTCAGCTCGTTCAATTAAACCTCCTAATACGTTTCACCGAGGTTCAACGACTCTCCCTCCCGGCGCGCGCGAAAGAGGAAGAGAGAGAGAGAGAGAGAGTGAGAGAGTGTGAGAGAAAGCGGACAGGAGCTTCGCCACTGTCCACTCGAGCGCGCGCTGCACTCGCGATTGTCACGGGGGGGCCGACGAGCCGAGCACGGAATATTCGGGGTGCTGCTGCTGCTGCTGCTGCTGCTGCTGCGCTCCGCGACTACTACCCGCGCAAAACCCCAACACACCAGTGGTACTTGGCATCACCCACCACCTGTGAGTGTTTCACAAAACCACCCCCCCCCCCCCCCCCCTATTCGACGGCCACCCTCGCTTTCTCGTCGAATCCACGCTACCTCTCTCTCTCTCTCTCGCTCGCTCCTCCACCCTCTAGTTTATTGATTCCAGCTTCTCGGGGCTGCCGGGACGCGCTTGCGCTCGGAAAAACTCTGACGACAACGCCGCCACGAGGGATCGACATGTATCTCCGGCTGCGGACACTCGCGTTTCACACCCCCCCCCCCTGACATTTTCAATTATCACAACAAAAGTTTACGCTCTAATTGACTCATCTGTCGAAATTATGTTTCGCTTCTCCTCGCTGCTTCTTTTGGGATATGAAATATTCCGGGGTTGAGAAGATTTCCGGGCTGAGAAATGCTTCTCCGTCGAGAGTTCCACGAAATTTTACTGCAGAATGTGTGAAACCAGATCGAGGGAAGTAAAAAATATTTACGAGCCCAGTTTTTGACAGGAAGAATCAGGTCAAAGAAGTTTTCAGTTTTTTTTTCATAAAACCGGGACTGGTCGAAAAATGCCAACTTAATTTTTTTTCCCATAAATATCGCCTTTTGACCTATTTTAACAATTTTGCTTCCTCATAGAGAAAGCTTTGTTTTCATGAATTTTTTTTTTTTCGAGATTTTCATGCTTAGAATTTTTCTTGCTTCAGAAAAAAAATGTCACCATAGTTCACGGTATAAACACGAGAATTCCGCTAACCAGGGGTTGAATAAATTAGAACGTCGAGTGGTATTTCTCCACCGGTGTAACCAAGACACTTTGCACCCTTCCCGTGGAATGACGTCGACTCAACGAGACCGGTTGACTATACCCTGTGTGTGTGATGTGTGTGTGAGTTGTTTTTGTTGTTGTTTCTTTTTTTTTGTTTTCTAAATCTCACCTGCTCGGTTCTGGGCCTGGAGGTTTTTTCATCCTGTTCCTTGGAGAGATCCTCGACGAGGTCATGAAGAAGCCGAATATCCTGGGGGCTGGGGGAGTCGACCCTGCCAGCCCCCACGTTCATCGCGCTGTGGGGCGCCAGTTCACAAAGTTCACCGGCTCCGTTAAGCCCGTTAATGCTATCGCCACAGGGATTTTCAAAGCCCGAGGAACTGCGCGCGAACGCGGCAGCTCCTTCCCCCGTGGCCCCGGCTCCCTCCTCCTCCTCCTCCTCCTCCTCCTCCTCGGCCTCTTCCGCTTCCTCTTCCTCCTGCCACCAGGGCTTCGAACCCAACCAGCCCGCCCAGTTGGCCTGATCGCCGTCCTGCTGCCGATGTCGCGCCTGCCCCGCGTTCAACCTTTCCTCGTCGGCATCGCTCATTTAGCCCTCATTCGGCCCGCAAACTCTCGATAATATCGCCTAATTCCTCAATCTATTTTACGCATCGCGAGATCACTCTTCGTACTCGTCGCAGTCTCTTCCCGCGCACTTTTCCTTCGCTCTTTCGTTTTTTTTACAAATTTATTTTATTATTTTATTGTCGTTAGTATTATTACGTATCAATGTCGGAATTATATTTCAATCGCAATTGTTTATACTTTCTTTGTTATTTAATTGATAGGAACTACGTCTTACACGTAGAGTCGTCAGGTATCTGTGAGAAGAAATAATGATAAATGAATAAATTCACCGGCCGTGACAAAACGGCGATCGATTCGTTTACCAATGAAAAGTCGTATTTTTTTTTTTTTGTATGGATAGTTTGTGGCAATACTGTTTGGCGAATTATGTAGATGAGATCGATGGCGAGCGGGTGGTCGAGCGAGCGAGCGGCCAAGTAGTCAGGTGTACCGCGTATTCCGAGTCAAATCGAACGTGTGTTGGGTCAACAAAGTTGCGAGTAGAGAGGGCAAAGAGGAAAACAGGAAGGGGCGGTGACACGGAAACGTATACAAAGACGACTATCGAGCCCCGAGCTTGCCAAGTCACGACGCAACTAACGCGGGAATAAATGCTGGAAAAAGGTGCCATCCTGTTCGAGCGCGCTCTACACACTTCGTCCTCCATCTGTACACTCTTAATTTCAATTCAATTCTACATACGGCCTGCTCCCCACTGTAGGTATGAGGGAGGTGCGGGCAAAACGGGACACCAATTTTTTTCAGTTCCAACTATTTTTGCGGGCAAAATGGGACACACCCCCGTTTCGTGAAAATCGCGTCTATACGACACAATTCAACGCGTGTGAGCGAAATATAAATTTTTTTTACAATTTTGAGTGAAAAAAAAAAAAATTATATTTTTTTTATATTAAAAAAAATGTAAATGTAAATGTAATTTTTTTTTTGTTATATTAAAAAAAAATTTACATTTTTTTAAAATATAACCATTAAGGAGTATCCCCGAGTTCAGAAAACACGAATTTCCGAATTTGGTGGTCTGTGAAATTCCACCCGCATTTTTTTTATACCCACGCTCAAAATTGATGATCGGAATCGAATTTTTGGATCAAAAGCAATCAAAATACACTCTCGTTATCGGCATAAAACCATTTTTCGCGTATACGTCCCATTTTGCCCCCGTCTCCCCTATAATTGCGAATGCAGCTGAGTGGAACGAAGATAGAAGGAAAATAATAATACCCTATATCGTGTCATCGCTACAAGGAACGCCACTCGCTCGTACGAATGAAAATTCAACGAGGGCTGTGTCGCCATTAGCGAGGGAATTGCCGTGCAACTGGCGCCGATAAAATAGCTATAGGCTATCCACGAGCCGTTGCTCTACACCAGCGCGAAAAATAATGTTCAATTCCCGGGGGGTTCTTTGGCTCTCTCATCAAATGTATGCGGACGAGCCCGACAATTACTTTGAGCACGCGTGGAAAGCCGCAATAACCACCGAGCGCGTGTACACAATTTTATTCAGTGGCACACCGAAGGAATCCGCCTTTTATCCGCGTTGTGCCTGTGCGATAATGCGGCGTCGCGACGCAAGGACGCCGTCGCCACCACCGCCACCGCCCGGCAGTCATTGATCACGCAGCATTGCGAACCGAGGAAAAAAAAAAGAAAAAAAGCGCGCTGAAGCTACGTGGCTAAGCGATGCGACTCGACGCGGCACCGCGCGACCTTCGTGAACCGAGCCGCCTGGCCTAAACGCCGCTAGAGACGCCGCTTCGACGCTTTTTCCATTTATTTCCACGAAACGGCAAATGGGCTCGTGTCACACTTTCCATCGCGCTCTTTCTCTCGTTTTCCCGGCTCTGGACGATGTTGGTCATTATTGTTGGATCGAATTACAGGTGAGTGAGAGAGGAAAAATTTACGATTCGGGCTAATACACGGAGAAAAAAAAATCAGTGGATCAACCAAATCCAGCGATCACCGGCGGTCAAACAAATGTTTAGTCGGAGCAATGACATTTTTTGTTTCTTCAACAGTTTCTCGGTTCAGCGGACCAAACGATGGTTAAGGTGAAAAAAAAATTGTCGAGCTGACTAAAAAATTTACTTGACAGCCGGTGAACGCTGGATTTGTTGAATCAACAAATCTCTTTTCCCAGTGTACGATGGGATAAAATGATTCATAACCACCCCCTTCCTCGTTCAACGAATATTCCGAAGGAACAAACCCTAGTCAACCAAGAATCGCGCCAGAGCAGTATCGCAAATATGTAGGTAGAGCGTTATGTCACATGGTCACGGTCATCATAGGGGGGTGAAGAAGCGGGACATCCACTAACACGGCCATAAAAACGGCCTACATAGAGCCACGTGAATTATGTAAGAAGACACACACGGTGGTTTGTTGGCGAAGCGTCGTCACGTATAGAGGTCGTCACACACGGAACGTCGTCGGCGTTTGCACGGAGCCGCCCGCACTCTAGAGCCGGGATGATAGATCAAGATAGTACGACACGCGCGGCGGTGTATTTCCTTCTGCGGCTACCGAAACCTGTCCTTCCTCTCTTGGGCCCCCCGATTCTTCCTTATTTTTCCCGTTTTTTTTTGCCTCCATCGTCTCCCCTGTTTGTCGTTGACAAAGCGGAGGAACGGGGAAGACGGGGAAGGGAGGTCTGGAAACAGGCTTGTTGGCAAGAAGCCCACGTGGACCGGTGCAACATCCCCTCCATGGGCCACCCGCGAGTCGAAGCCTCCATTACAACCACCACCACCACCACCGACACCACACACGGAAAAAAGATGGTTGGGTCAACTAAATCCAGCGGTCACCGGCTGTCAAATAAATGTTTAATTGTAGCAATGACATTTTTGTTTTTTTTAACAGCATTTCGATTCAGCAAACCAACCGATGTTTACGGTGAAAAAAAAAAATTTGTTGAGATGACTAAACAATTTTCTTGACAGTCCGTGACCGCTGGTTTTGTTCAATCGACAAATCTCTTTTCCCAGTGCACCCTACAGTCGCCTATCCGAGAAGAGAAACCTGTTTCCAATGGCCTTCCCGACGACACGTGTCTTTGGTATCAAAATATAAATTATTATTTTTTTAAATTTTCATATCAATCCGAATTCTTGTCCAACGTTTCATTCTAACATCAAAATAAAGCAAAGAGAGAGAGAGAAAGAGAGCGACAGAGATACCCCAATTGTAAAACGTTCAGGCAACGTCTTGGACCGGGAAGCGGGGAGGAAATACTCCGGGGACACGTAAAAAGGGTTTTTGGCAATAGTCCCGGGTGTGTAGGGTGTATAGCCGTGGATTTGGGCACCGGGGAGTGTTGGCTGGCTGACTGGGTGGGTAGCGTTGGCTGGGGAAGGGGCGCGCGAATGGGGGGATATGAAAGGAGATCGATTTTCATCGAGAAAGGAGCGTGGGGGAGGAGGCACTTTCCGAGATAGAAGACGACATATTTGGCAAGGCTCGCGATGACACCCGGCGACCGACCTCTCGCCCGACCGCATGTAGGACGTGTGCCACTTGCGTCTACCTACCCCGGATAAATAGTCTTTTGAGGGGCTTGTAGGGGGTGAATTTCACGACCTGACTTTTCACCGCGACGACAAACTCGCCGCGACGAGATTACTCTCAATCGATACTCGGTTGTTCCTTCAACGACAACATTTCGTCAAAGCTCTCGGGCTTTTGGCTGATGATGTTGAAGTTTGCATCATTGGAATGAAATGAAATTCAGAAAAAAAATTCCAGTTAACCCAAATTATTAAATTGGGTACAAAAAGTCGTCGTAGCAATTAATTGTTATGATGACTTTTTTATACCTAATTTCATCGCTTGGGTTAATTGGAATTAATTTTTTTCCTGAATTTCGTTGCGTTCCAACGATGCAAACTTCAACATCATTTTTTAAATGAACCGATCTGTTCCGCCCAAGTCATTCGATTTACATCGTGGATCAAGAAACGAGACAACGAATACACGGAGTTTCCTTCATCGACATCAACCGCTGTCGCGGAAACTTTGACCCGCTTTCGGTAAAAATTTCTCGCACGCCACTTTGTAATCGATTTCACGAGGCTTCAATTTAGCCGAAAAGCAAGAAACCCGCCACGATTTTCTACATCGATGGACCTACCGTGAAACGCTGACTCTCGTCGTGTTCCACAAGCAAACGTGATTAAATTCCCCTCGAGAGTGTCGAAGAGACAAAATTCGCGGGTCCACAAAGTGTGAACAGCGATGTCGATTCTTCAATCGAAATCTCCCCGCGAAGCCCCAAGTTGGCCATATCGAGAGACAAGAAAAACAGACCGTGGCGTCGGGGAAGATCTGCTCGTGGCTTCCTGGTGTCACGTCATCGTCGTCGGTCGTTTTGATTCTCTCGGTCGAACAAACCAAAAGCACGAGAGTGCGAGAAACGTGCGAGGGGCAGGACCGGCAAGAGGAGGGCAGAAGGGTGAGTTTCTCTCCCTCGTTTATTCCCGATGACTCTTGGATCGCGCGACGTGTCGAGAATCAAGGACGAGCGAGTCGTGGTGATATCTCAGGTTGGAATAGGGTCGAGGGTGGTGCGCACAACACACGCGTTATACGTGAGTCGAGAGTCGAGTCGGGTGCGTGCGGACCGCGCAGAGTCAGGGGTGGCGAGGGGGGCAGGGGGGCAGGGGGCGGACGGGGTACGGGGTTTCGGTGCGACGGATGATAATAATAAAATAGTAAAACGGGGGGAATACACAACGTGGACGGAGGTTGCGACGGGCGGACCGCGTGAGTTCCCGAGGACTGAGCAGCTCGGGGCACACTGCGACACTGACTGGTACGCTGCCTGGTGGCGCCCGAACGAAACCTTCCTTTCCTTCCGGTTCCCTCGCCCCCCATCCCTCACCCCCCACCAACCCCCTTGCGCGACGGCCGATGGAAGCTCGTTGGAATGCTCGGTCGCTCGCTCGCTCGCTCGCATGCCAGCCGCCGGACAGGCATTCGCTGTACCATGCGCGCTCGTCGACGGCTCTCACCACGCTCGAAGCACATTTGCAATCTGGCCACCGCACCTCGTCAAGAGACTCTCCCCACCGACCTGGCCCGATTATTACACCACGGATTGCCGACGCCGCTAAGCTCGGAGTATACGTGGACACCGAGTAAAAGTCCCTACGTAGCTCGCTGATAAGCTTCTTTGTTGACCACCCGACAAGCCCCCCCCCCCCCCCCGCAAGCTCCTTTGAGTCGCGGAGTCATTGTGGGAGGCATTAAGAAGGGGCTCACGAACCAACGATTACACCTCGCCTGGGGGGTGGAATGGCTATCCCTTTGCACAAAATTGCACCCCGAGCGGATTCTCACTGTTCTCTGGGTGTGTCAATGATCTGACTCAGGCACGTTTGCCGCAGAAATGTTTATTGATTTTTTCCAACTATTTTTTTCGACCACTCGAGCCAGCGGTAGTTTTGAGGCGGCCTTGGCGAATGGGATTCACGTAACCTCGGTGAGGGCGAGTGATTCTTGAGAAAAAAAAAATCTTCAGCGATTAACCGGACTGTGTGAAACCTTTGTTACTGAGTTTCAAGTATTTTCTTTGATGTCTGAGATATTGGCGTGAAATAATCAGGGAGTACCTATCGTTTCTCATTGAAGCACATTGAAGCACTCGCTCGTTGTCGAACAATCGTAATTTCAAGCGAGTATCCCTCGCAACGTCGAGTCAACTGTTCAAGTTTTCCTTTGAAAGCCCAGTGGCACGGAGCTATTCGAGTATGAGTAGCCTGGAATGAAAGGGCCTTGATGTCCATTAATGACGACATTGTCGTGTGACTGACTGTCGAACAAGCGAAGCAATCGCCGGCACAGTGTGCCGCTTTATTGCCGTACTTTATTGGCCGCTGGAGACAATCGAGGGAAACCGCGAGAGATACGAGAGACGAGAGGCTCGAGAGACTACCGAGTGATGCTTCACTGTCCGGGGGATGATGGAGTCACGGTCGTCCATTCTCGAGGAAACTCGTCGAGAAGATACCGAAGCGCTACCTGATGGCTATGTGTATAACGGGGTACAACAGCCCGGTATCCAGCCACAATATGCGATCGATTCAACGACTCTGAAAGCTTCAACTTTTACGAGTTCGAGTTGCACGATATAAACCCTAAGTAATAGTGTGCAAAAGCGGACAATGCGTCCTATCTCGGGCTTGTCATCCTGCTTTTCGCGCACTCGGCAGTCTTGAGAATCTCGAGTAACGTCTCGGGTTCCTTTCGTCTCTAGCCTCGGTCGAGGAAAAAAAAAAAAAAAAAAAAAAAAACGAAATCTCTGTGTCTAGACGAGTCGAGGTCAACATCGTGTTCTCTCTCGAACTGCTTTCAAGTGTGTGTGCTGCTTTTAGTGATGTTGAGAGCACTTTGGTGGCACCGACAACCAATGGAAATTATGCTAAACCAGCAGGTTGTAGTGGCTAGTTTAGCATAAACTAATAAAAAGTGCTTGAATCAAAATTAGATCGTTGAGGAAATTAACGTGAAATTAACGTCCAAACTTCACGAAATCGAGACGAAAAAATTTATATCGTAAAGTTTGAAGACCGTATCCGATGGGAAATTTCCCGCTGATTCGATGAGAAAAACGCAAAAAATAATTGTTCACTTTTTTCGAAATTTCGACACCGCTAAAATCGAGGTTACTTTTTTTTCGATCGACCAAACCTGGATTTTCTTTTTGCGTTCCAGAGAAAACTCTATAACGAAGACAATGCCGCAAGGCGGAATGCGATATCTTGATTTTTTAATTTTTTACAGAATTTTAAAGTCAGACCCTCAAAACTGCCTTTCGTTTTCTTGCGGTTTTTGGGGGTCTGACTTTAAAATTCTGTAAAAAATTAAAAAATCAAGATATCGCATTCCGGCTTGCGGCGTTCTCTTCGTTATAGAGTTTTCTCTGGAACGCAAAAAGAAAATCCATGTTTGGTCGATCCAAAAAAAAGTAACCTCGATTTTAGCGAAGCACAAAAATGTCGAAACAAGAGAAAAATGATTTTTTGCCTTTTTCTCGTCGAATTATTTATTTTTCGGGCAATCAATGGTGGTTTTCGGAATCAGCGGGAAATTTCCCATCGGATAGGGTTTTCAGACTTTACAAAATCGAAAAAAAAAATTTCGCGAAAAAACGCAAGGGGTACCCCTTGGAAAAATGTGCGATTTTTTAGGGTTCGTCTTTGAAATTCTGTGAAAAATTTAAAAATCAAGATATCGCATTCCGCCTTGCGGCATTCTCTTCGTTATAGAGTTTTCTCTGGAACGCAAAAAGAAAATCCAGGTTTGGTCGATCCAAAAAAAAGTAACCTCGATTTTAGCGAAGTGTCGAAATTTCGAAAAAAGTGAAAAATCATTTTTTGCGTTTTTCTCGTCGAATTTTCTCTTTTTCGGGCAAACAACGGTGTTTTTCGGAATCAGCGGGAAATTTCCCATCGGATAGGGTTTTCGAACTTTGCAAAATCCAAAATTTTTTTTTCGCGAAAAACGCAACTCAACTCCGGCTCAAAAGTTCTGTGAAAAATTCAGAAATGAAGATATCGCGTTTCGCTTGAATGTGTATCATGAGCAAAAAATGATGAATTTTCGCACTTCGGTAAGGGGGGTGCTGTGATTGTTTGTGTAAGAGAGGTAGCAGCGGCGCTCGGTGCCCTTTCCAGTGGCCTTGTACGCATTTGCATGATATCTCCCAATCTCCATATGGGAAGCCGTCCAAACGGGACATAATTCTATCCTGTTTGCGGTCCCTCTCGTGTCTCTCGCGGCTACTCGGCGCGTTCGTCGTTCCGACGACCGCCCTCAGTCGAGAATTGACAGCCCGCGTTATCTGGGTTGACGGAATGACAGGCCAGCCGTGTCGGGTTTAACCAGTTGTTTTGATCGAGCTCTCGTCTCACTGATATGAAACCAAGCGAACGGAACAGGAGCACCACCCGCGCTGTTCCAGCTATTGAAACCATTTTTCGGCCTGCTTTCTGGCAACTGCAACCCCCGAATCTATCAACGACAATCATATCGGCAAATAGGCCGAGTCGTCTCGACATCGATAAACAGAATAAAATTACACTTGACTTATCTTCGTCCTTCCTGAAGAAAATCCTATTTCTTCTAAGAAATGTTTTTGTACTTTTCGAAACCGAAATATATATATATATTTTTTTTTTTTTTTCGGGAAAAACGCAAGGCAACTTTCGGCTCTAAAATTCGGTGAAAAATTCCGAATTTTTGCGGTTTTTGGGGGTCTGACTTTAAAATTCTGTAAAAAATTTAAAAATCAAGACATCGCGTTCCGCCTTGCGGTATTCCCTTCGTTACAGAATTTTCTGTCGAACCAAGAAAGAAAATCCAGGTTCGACCGATCGAAAAAAATGTAACCTCGACTTTAGCGAAGTCAACCAAAGATTTAACGTCAACTGGGTATTTGTTTCTCGTTTCACTCACCTGGGCAACTTTTTCTCCCATGTTTGGCGTGTGCATGGCCCCTTGGAAGTACTTAGCCGATCCGTTATCCTGAAGAGAGAACTGTGCATGACGGAAGGGAAGTAAAAACAATTGATCTACAGGTCGGTACGCGAGAAGCACAGTAGGAGGAAAATGGGTTATAGCGACTTTCGACGAGACTCACTTTGTGTTTGACGGAGTCTGGTCCCATTTGACTGAGCGACGGTGACTTTCTCTCCCTCGACGTTCGCCATCTCTGAAGATCGCTCTCCGACGCGACACCGGGAAAGATTTTCGAGTGTTTGGCAGCTAAAAAATAGTAGATCGAGAACTACGTGAGACGTGGGAGAGATTTTTCAGATCGTGCGACACACGCAAACTTTTTTTTTTTTTTTTTTTTTTTTTTTTTCTTCGTATTATTACATCAATGTGTCCTGCTGCTGACAGATTTACTAAGAGCTAAAAGCGTTTTTTCTTGTTTTTTAGTGTGTCTGTTAGAATGTCAAACGAGGTGAAAGAATTACGTATTTCTTTTTTACAAGCGAAAATACATCGAGTAAATACATGAAATATGTTTACTTCTTGAGCATACATAATTTTTTCGCCTCACAAAACCAGTCGTTAAATCCGCACTATGAAAGCTCTGCATACCTGTGAAAGAGAGATAGATAGATAGATTGATAGATAGATAGATACATAACGATATCTCGTGTGATTATGTATTTTTATACACGATGTAGTTCGAATACGTGAGGAATGAAGATTGTGGCCAAATTACGTAGAGACAGATAAAAAGACAAAAACAAATGATATGAGATACACATTATAAATGAGTTTTATCGCTTGCAGTTACGATGCAATCGGTCTGTAAATTGCGAGTTACTTACATCAGCTATGTAATAGATTAAATATGAAATGACAATTTTCGATGATTTTGTACAATGACACGATGCTTATTGACGTGAGATTTGTACCAATCTAGAACACATGGAATAAACCCTGGCGAAAAGAACCTGTTACAACATTTTTTTTTTCACTACAAATTCACAATTAATTAATCCTTTTGCGATTTAGCGCAGAAGATCAATGCGCCTAGAATGGCAGTGATATTGAGTACACAGATGCGAACATTGGTAGTAAGTCGACTGTAATTCTTTTCTTCTGTGAGCCGGAAGTCTTTCAACGGCGAGGCTGTGTCAATCGCCATAGTGGGCGAAACACGAAACGCGACGGACAGAGCCTGGTGTACTGCAAAATTATTTTACACGTGGCTGAGATACATACAACACAGAAAGAAAGAAAGAGAGTGAGAGACAGAGATTAAGGATTTAACTGGCCTATCAAAGCTGAGACAAACAATATGAAAGAAGTTGAATAAAAAAAAAAAATGAAAAAAATCAACCCTGAGATAAAATATCAGTCATGTCAGCTGGTACGAGTTATCTCTGTAGAAAAGCTCGCAGGTAAGGGAAGAGAGTGAGAGAGAGAGAGAAAGCTTGAAAGCGGTTGATAAGTTAGGGGTGCAAGCTCGGCGGGCACAGCGCTCGCTGCATTTTCCTCGGCTGGCAACGAACCGAGAGCTAGAGTGGCGTTTGGTTATACGTATATAAGTAAAATAGTACGGTATGAATGTCGTATGATGGTATATTGTATATATTTCTCAGCGTTTGCGCTTTTTTTTCGTGGGTGGTTTATCGAATTATGGTTTGATGATGATGTGGTTGGTCTCTCATTTTTTTTTTGTTTTCTTGTATTTTTTGTTGTTTTGTTTTACCTTCGACGAGATTATCGACAGTCGCTGGCCATCGCTCGAGGCCGGTTACTTGTTCGCTCCCTCGACCCGCTACTAGAATGGTTTTTCTTCACTCAGCATTCTTTTTAATTCAACGTACAACACACTGACTGCTGGGACTCAAAACAGGGGGGTTGGTGTTTGCTCATTGTTTCTTTTAGCGCTCGCCCTGTCTAATCGAGCGTGGAGAACCCTCCGGCTCCACCGTCAACAACATTTAACAAAGGTCATCTAATAGACACAGCAGAGTAAAAAAAAAGTAGACGTCTCGTGCATTACACAGGGAGGACAATATAGTTAGAACGATAAGTATTTGTTTAATTACAACGAGTAACACGAGACATCACTCAACAAACGAACGAACGAACGAACGACGAGAAGCTCGAGTACCAGGAATAAAATGCCATTGACCTCGACGGAACTCTAATATTCGATAATTCGTATCGATTTTGTAAAGAGAAAAAAAGAAATAAAAAAAAAATAAAAAAGTAAAACAACGCTATTGCGAAAAGTTGGTATTGCATTGAAATTGGCTTACAGACGCTGCAGGTGAGACTCCGACAGGGAACCCGCGTCGACGTGTCCGGCTTGATCATTCGTCTGGATATCGCGTCGAGGCTCGCGGCGTGGGAGACGCTTCGCGATGGTCCCTCGCCGCCCCCGCCGCCACCGCCGCCCGACGACGAATTTTGACCCTCCCACCCGCCCGACTTCTGGGATACCTTTGTGAATAAAAATTTTCCCTCGTTACTCCTCAGCTTCGGTACCCAAAGGATGGGTTTAATTTAAATGTATTCGTCTGGGGAAAAAAGATATAAATAAATAAGTGACCAAAAGTGTCATTATGACGGTGCTACGTTAAATCGAAAAAAAAAAAAAAACATTTGGCTCTCGGCAACGACCGCGTGACACTCGGACCGCAAAGGGCGAAGCGATCAACAGGATTCGGCGCTTCCAGCCCGATAGCCTCGTTATTTTTTATCATTACGCGTTTTTGGCTTGGCCGTTGGCCGTAATTCAATCGGAAAGGCGGTGCCATTACGGGTAACGATAACAAGAGCGAGCGTCGCTCGGGCAGCACGCAACAGCGTTCAACGTGTGTGCTCGCTCGGACTCGGACGCCAAAGGAGGGAAGGAGTGGTGGGTAACACGGCGTGACCATATTGACTTCTGGTGCGGGTAGGGCTGACTCGAGCGCTCGACAACCCTACGACTTATCGCAAGGTAATTGGTAATTGGTTCCAGGAAACTTTAGATTCAAAGGGTTTTTCGCGACTTTCCACAACTGTCCCCCACGACTTATTACAAGGTAATTGGTAATTGGTTCCAGGAAACTTTAGATTCAAAGGGGATTTTCGAAACTCTCCCCAACTGTCCCCCACGACTTATTACAAGGTAATTGGTAATTGGTTCCAGGAAACTTTACATTCAAAGGGGATTTTCGAGACTCTCCACAACTGTCCCCTATGACTTATTACAAAGTAATTGGTAATTGGCAATTGGTAATTGGTTCCAGGAAACTTTAGATTCAAAGGGTTTTTCGCGACTTTCCACAACTGTCCCCCACGACTTATTACAAGGTAATTGGTAATTGGTTCCAGGAAACTTTTGATTCAAAGGGGATTTTCGAGACTCTCCACAACCGTTCCGGGATGCTCAGGAGAGATCGAAGCATGAAGAAAAAAAAAACAATTACATCGCTCACTCCCTCGGGACTGGCGATCGGAGCTGCACCGGTCGGATGTTGCTGCTGCTGCTGCTGTTGCTGCTGGTGCTGGTGGTGGTGATGGTGATGGTGATGCTGCTGCTGCTGCTGCTGCTGTTGCTGGTGGTGATGAGGGTGACCCGTGGCCGAGGACGTCGAACCACCGGGCGGTGCGTTGCTCGAGGACAGAGGATGATGACCGGGCGGCGGTGCAGCTGGGGGCGGTAGGGACGGCGGTCCAGCGCCCATACGCCCCGGTCCCCAGGACTCCATCATCGTTGGAGAACCGCATGTTAAAGGGCTGCAAAGAGAATCAACATTGAGTTCCACACACTCGAGTTATTTCAACTGGGGTTGCCGGAAATCACGTGAAAATTCATCTCCCACTTCGCGTTCACGAGACAAAATGGAAAAATGTCGGAGACTAATTTTTAAATCACAATATTTATATCGAAAATCCGAGATATTTCACCGACTAATTTTTTCAAGAGGAAAAAAATGCAGTAGCGGTGGTGATTGTATTTATTGGCGATATATGCATTTTTTTTTCTTTTCTTTTTCCATACAGTGGTTGTTAGTTACTATAATTGCCAACAGGCCATCGACCGAGATCCTGTTCAGCCTGGACAAAATGATTACTCGCTGGAGAGGAGAAATCGGTAAAAGAAAAAGAGGAAGAAAAAAAAATGACGAGCGGGGTAAACGATAAGAGCGGCTGTATTGTCGCGCGCATAAGGTTAAGGGAATGATCGATAGACGCCGCAACGTCCGAGGTCACTCGGAGTTGAGGCCTCCACCGAAGAGTACACACCACACGGAGGTTGGGTTTCTCCTGTGAAGTGTGTCAGTGTTAGGTCACCGAGAGACCTAGCTGGCAATCGATAGGCAAACCCCCTGAACGCGAGAACGGCCTGGCGAACCGCGCGATGCACAACGGAGAGTCGGCTTCGACTATGGGACGGCCGTATGACGGCCGTATGACGGCCCCCCCCCTGCAAGTGAAAACGGCAGGGGGGGAGGCGGGCGGTCCGTGTTGTTATTCACCCCGTCGCGGTATTAACTTTGTCACGCGCACGAGGTCGACCGACAGGGAAAACACACACACAGAGTTTCATTCGGTTTCCAATTGTTTCGATCAAACACCAAGTGCCTGGAAAATTGTTAAATAAAATTGAAATTCACGGTGGTGTCTTGGCTAGAATTGAAGAATTTATTCCGAGGTGGATTAAAAAATCAGCCGACAGATTGCCATTGATTTTTCAACACACGACGCACGAGGTCGACCGACAGGGAAAACACACACACACAGAGTTTCATTCGCTTTCCAATTGTTTCGATCAAACATCAAGTGCCTGGAAAATTGTTAAATAAAATCGAAATTCACGGGGCTGTCTTGGCTAGAATTGAAGAATTTATTCCGAGGCGGATTAAAAAATCAGCCGACAGATTGCCATTGATTTTTCAACACACGACGCACGAGGTCGACCGACAGGGAAAACACACACACAGAGTTTCATTCGGTTTCCAATTGTTTCGATCAGACACCAAGTGCCTGGAAAATTGTTAAATAAAATTGAAATTCACGGGGCTGTCTTGGCTAGAATTGAAGAATTTATTCCGAGGCGGATTAAAAAATCAGCCGACAGATTGCCATTGATTTTTCAACACACGACGCTCGACTATACGACGTTTGTTACCACGTGGCTACCGCAGCGTCGAGATACGTCGCAGTATATTGTATTATATTGTGAGGTTATAAGGTATGGCGCGAATATACTCGGGAGTTGTAACCCGTTTATCGCCTTCGGTCTGGCCAATAGGCGTGCGGTGAGTTAGGCAGGTGCGGGCAAAACGGGACAGCGATTTTTTCAGTTCCAAACATTTTTGCGGGCAAAATGGGACAGACACCCATTTCGTGAAAATCGCGTCTATACGACGCGATCTGGGCGATTTAAGCAATCTGGCTTTTGAAAAGTCACTTTGAAAAAAAAAAAAAAAAAAAAAAAAAGTTTTTTTTTTTTTTCGAAATAACCATTAAGGAGTATCACCGAGTAAAAAAAAAACACGAATTTCCGAATTTGGGGGTCTGTCCCATTTTGCCCGCACTTTTTTTTTGCCGACGCTCAAAATTGATGGTTGCAATCGAATTTTTGGATGAAAAGCAATCGAAGTACACTTTTGTTTTCGTTATAATCCATTTTTCGCTCATGCGTTCCGTTTTGCCCGCACCTCCCCTGACTTTTGTTTGCAGAAGTCTCGGATTTTGTTTCGTGGATGTCGCTCGGCCGCCACGCGGACTGCAGGGTGGCTATAGAGAGCTCAGGGTCGAGCCAGGGTGGATCCTTCCTTTGCCATTACTCTCTGTCATTCGACGCGTGCCCCGAGCTTTCCGTGCACGCCGGTAGTATCTCGGCGCTCGTATCTCTCTCTCTCCGAGCTCGTGTCCCTCCTCTGTATATCGCGGCTCGGCCGCGGTTGGCTGTCGTCGTCTCGTCTCCACGACAGCCGCGCGACGTTCCTACCCGCTCTACTCGCGCCGTTGTTCCGAGAGTGTCGCGTGCTCAACGTGCCTCCATAATTCCAACGTCTGCTCGATGTTTCCAGCCCCGCGCCTCCTCCCCCCTCCCCCTGTACTCCATTCTCTTTCGCGGCTCTGCACCCTCCGCACTTTCACGACACACGTGGCGCATCACAACTTTTGTTTTCCTCTTTTTTTTTTTCTTCGTAATTTCATTCTTCAAGGCTCGTCTAATGTATTCCTCGTTCTGTTTAGTAGGTACGTCGGCTGATATTAAGGTTAATTAATTTTTCATCGTGGAAACCACTATCCAAATGAAAGCATTTTTTTTTTCCTCTTGAAAAAATTAGTCGGTGAAATATCTCGGATTTTCTCGATGTAAATATTGTGATTTAAAAATTAGTCTCCGACATTTTTCCATCGGCGAAAATTCGCGAATCTCAAATATCTCGGGGATTTTCGATATAAGTATTGTGATTTAAAAATTAGTCTCCGACATTTTTCCATCGGCGAAAATTCGCGAGCCTAAAATATCTCAAATTTTCGATACAAGTATTGTGATTTAAAAATTAGCCTCCGACATTTTTCCATCGGCGAAAATTCGCGAGCCTAAAATATCTCAAATTTTCGATATAAATATTGTGATTTAAAAATTAGTCTCCGACATTTTTCTCCCGGGAATCCCAAGTCTACCTGAACATTTTTCTCAAATCAATTCCGGCCCAAAGGTACGGTATCAATCTCGCCCTGATATTTTTCTTCCCGGCACACGCGGAGTGAAAGTGAATTTTTATTCCTTCGGGAAGGTCGCGAGCGGCGCGTTGGGGGAATTTATATCGCCCCCGCGGTACGACGCCACGCTTGTCACGATTCAGAGTCGATATTTTAATAGTAAATCGTCACGAAGGCCGTGTGGCAGCTCGGCCGTCCCTGATCTACAACGATGGCCGTGTGTATACCGCACGAGAGAGAGAGAGAGAGAAAGAGAGAGCGACAGGAGGCGGACAGGAATCCTCCTCGTGCACTCCACCCCAGGAATTCTACTCATCCTGTACCTCCGCCTATATCAATACCGTGTTATATACCTTCCGACTGTGGTATAATTCGCTTTGGTCGCGACGTCGCAGGCGCTGAGCCCCTTCGAGAATCGATGCACGACACCGATGCTATATTTTACGGTATAGATACCGGCTACACGTCGAAACTACGTATCGCGTCTCAACCCGCACGAGCTCGCGCTCTTCAATGTCGTCCCAAACGTATTATTTCAATTGATCGAACGAACGAAGAGGGGGGGCGAAATCAACCCGGGTGTTTGTCCGGTACCACCAAAATAGTGCGAATGCTTCGATCGAGAACACCCGGAGAAATCGTTCTGATGGGATCTATTCGAAACAAATAAAATTTATTTGAATGAAATTAATTTTATTTGGCCCAAATACATCCTATCAGGCCGGCCATTAAATAAATTAATCTTTTTAATGGCCGGCCTAATATTATTTGGACCAAATGAAATTTATTTCATTCAAATAAATTTGTATAAATTCAAATAAATTTTTATATTCAAATAAATTTGTATAAATTCAAATAAATGTTTATATTCAGATTATTTCCTTCGAATAGATCCAATCAGAAGGATTTCTCTGGGTGTACCAAGGGGGGAAAAAGCTGACTCACCAATTCTCAGAGGCGTCCTCGTCGAGGATGGTCCCGTCGGCGAGTCGATGCGGCAAGTTGGACGTTGTCCTTGGTCGGTTGCGGACTCTAGGTGGACCGACGACCCCGGTGCGGGTTAGACCGGCTCGAAAAGACGCCCTTGCCCTGTCGACTGCTCGAGTCAACGTCATTGGAATCTTATTAGTAATTGTTAGTAGCGGCGACAGGTACATCTATACCCGATACTCGTAATTCGTAATTGAGCGAAAAATCATTAGCATATTTTGCGGGGTTGTGCCTCAAGCGGAACTGCATTTGCATAAGTATTTGGCAACCTCGGGTGATTTTAGAGCATTTATTCTATTCCAGACACAAAGCACTGCGGACTACCGGAATCAAGGACGCGACTTTGAGTGCCGTCGAGGCAGCCAACGTTTGCGAAGCAAAATCGTAACGAACCCATTGAGTTTTCTGTACAACGTACCTAAAAAGAAACTCTTGCTATTCATTGAAACAGATGTTTCGGAAAGGATATAAGAAAAATAAGAAAAAAAAAATGAGCTCGAAGTCAATTGGAACAGTGACAAGAGTGCGACAAAGTGGAGAATATAAAAGGGGTATCGTGCATCATCGTGTAGGAATGTGGAAAGTACGCGGAAAGCTTTTCTACGTTGCCACTGCGGTGTTATTAGCGGAAGGGTAGAGTGGGTGGTTTGGAGCGCGTGCACTAGAATATATAATATCGAGGAAAGTCCAGTTTTCTCTAGTGCGTTGCGGCTCGGAAAAAGCGTTTTCTCTAGCCCCGCGGTTATTTAGCGTCGTCACGTTTCCATTTTCTTAGCATTGCTATAATATAACGGAGCCAGGTCGATTTCGAGCTGAGCGCGGTTGGGAATTTCGAGCGGTACGTGCGCGTGGCGATAGGTTTTTCGAGACCGCGTTTGTATTATTTCGCATGGACGAGAGAGCGGGGCGAAATGGCACACGCGGAGTGGCGGGCGATGCTAATAACGACAACGCGTCACGCGCAGATTCGAGAAAGCCCGGAACACTGGAGAACGAATCGAACGATTCTGTTCTCCTTTTGCAGCGAAAGAAATAACATTTATTTGAATGAAATAAAAATTTATCTGAATGAAATACAAATTTGTTTGAATGAAATAAAAATTGATCTGAATGAAATACAAATTTTTTTTAATGAAATAAAAATTGATCTGAATGAAATAAAAATTGATCTGAATGAAATAAAAATTGATCTGAATGAAATTAAAATTTATTTTAATGAAATTAAAATTTATTTGGATGAAATAAATTTTATTTGATCCAAATAAATTCCAGTAGGCCGACCATTGAAAAATTATTTATTTAATGGCCAGTCTAATAGGATTTTATTAGAGTAAATTAAAATTTATTTGATACAAATAAATTCGGATCATTCGGACAACTCGTCGGTGCAAATGTAACGCAAATTGAATTTTTCTTTAGAGTAACCACTCTGAGCGTGCCATCTCGCCCCACTCACCGTCTGCGAATATACAGCAGCCGTTCTATATATATATCTCTCGTTCACCGAGGACTAGGATTGTGTGTAGAGCTTGGAAGTCAGGTGCATAAGAATGAAAAGTGGGTAAGTCAACTGGCTGGCTGAAAGAGACAGAGGTGGCCAGAGGGGGTCTGGAATGAGAGCGAGAGGGAGAGACGAACCGCGAGGAGGAGGGTATAACGTTTATTACCGGGTCAGGGTTAACCGTTAGGCTCGCCGCGCGCTATAGACCGCCCGCGCCCCACGACGCCGGCCCCCGTAACTAAAAATACTCTTCACGAATACTCCAGATACGAAGCGCGTTGATGCATCAACAGATCGCGCGCGCCGACGTTTTGCGTTAAACGCCATCCTATGACGCTTCCTTCCACGCGTTAACGATCATTTAAACGCCCGTCGTACGTCGCACGTGCATTTTCCTCTCTTTCGCCGGTAAACTATTTATTATATTTTTTATATTTTATATTTATCTTATTTTATTTTTTATATTTTTTGTATTTTTTAAATTTTATATTTATTTTATTTCGGCATTTTCGTCTCTTTCGCCGGTAAACTATTTATTTTATTTTTTATATTTTTTATTTTTTGTATTTTTTAAATTTTATATTTATTTTATTTTTTATATTTTTCATTTATTTTTTGTATGCATTTTGGCCGATTATTCATTCGCCATTATATTACACTGTATTTTCAAGGGCTTGTCCCGTTCACTGTCAAATAAATAAATAAATAAATAAATAAATACCGCGACTTGTCGCACGATTTTTTCTTTGCAGATCCTTCGTTGCTCGACAAGTGGACGAGGCATTGAAATTGTGAGGGGATCGAGTGGAAAAGTTTCGGTGAGAACTGTAGCTACGTGTGCGGCGCGTCCTTAAAGCGAGCCAGCCAACGAGCCGGACGGACACGTATCTCTCTAGACGAGCTGGCTGCCGCCGCGTTATAGATCGACGCCTGCACATGCACACAGCCCGTTTTTCGACCTAACCTCCCCGTCGGAGCGTCACGCTCCATTCCGCTGTTGTATACACAATACACTGTGCACTGCGGTTTTACGCTCGCCGCGACCGAGCAATTAATAATTGTATGCCTTCATCGCCGCGCGCTGCGGACGTCACATTATGCGGATAAATTCGGCCGCAGCCTCGCGAACGCAGCTTCGAACTTTCCTCGATTGTTTCGGCTGCGCCGTCGGCATGCTCGCGGAGAAAACGGATGAAAACGGCCACTCGCGAGATCGACGGAAAAAGGCTCGTCAATGGTTGCCACTGTAATTTCCGCGGTGCTGCGTTTCACTGTGTGTCAACGAATATTCGAGCTAACGCGAAGAGTCGACCATTTTCATCCATCGACTAGAGGATAGAAGTACCATTTGTCGCCATTTTCACTGTAATTAATTACAAATATTTGTTTTTATTTACAAATTAAATAAATAAACAAATTAACTTAAATTAAATTAAATAAAAAATTAAATTAAATAAAAAATTAAATTAAATAAAAAATTTAATTAAATAAAAATTGATAAGATTGTCAAGACCATTTTTGTTTCATTTGACAACATAAATAATGAAATCCTTTTAAACTTGGTGGCGACATTTGGACCAAAGGTGGCCAAAAACGGTACTTTCACCCCATGTTGATCCGACGATTTCAGTAATTCTAGGTCAGGGACGGAATTAACGGAATGAGACTGAGTCGTGAAAAGACGGAAAGGGTGCACTTGTGTATTTCATTTTGTTGGGGTTGATTGTGAGACTGAGAGGAACTCACAGCGAGTGACGAGTCTGTTGTTGGCTTGGCTGGCGGGGGCGGGCGCTGGCGGCGGTGGTGGTTGGGCGCTCAGGTCCTCGAAATTGATAATCTGAAGGCAGATGTCGTCCACCTCGCTTCGTATCAGCGCGATCACTTCGCTGCAGAGGAATTTCGTGCCTGAAACAAATGAAATTCGGGCGCGAGTGAGCGGAAATGGCTGACCCATCGAGATAGCTCAATTGCGAACAAAAGAGAGGCTGTTTGACGAGCCATCTGTGCGAGCTTCGTTGATTCACCGCCAGACCCTCTGACCCTCTGACATTGCACAAATTCTCTTAATCTACGTACGTTGGAAAACGGGCTAATTGCGGAGCGCGCCCGCGCGGCTACCCTCGCTCGGGTCAAGGTCGCCGGAGTTGTTTGACAGGAGCAAACAGCGGCGTCGGAAGCCGCCGCTCGCGTTCCTCCGCGAGAGACGGCGCGACGCAATCTCCGTGACTCCCCATACGTTCTAGGAAAAAATAACGAGAGACCGCGAGGCGGGGCTGCCTTTGTCCGGCTGCCGTTACCGCACTGAGAAAAAAATGGGTTAGATCAACCGTCTATTATAAAAAAAAAATATTATTATGAAAAAAAAAATTATTATGAAAAAAAAAAAAATTATTATTATTTAAAAAAATATATTATTATTATGAAAAAAAAAATATTATTATTATTTAAAAAAATATATTATTATTATGAAAAAAAAAAATATTATCATTATTTTAATAATATTATTATTTATTATTGAAATAATATTCGGTTAATTGTTTATTTGGTAAATTTTCTTCAATTCACAATAACTACTATTTCGTTCGCGGAGCGAAATATTTATTTCGTTGCCCGGAAACGCAAATTCGGTTGATCTTACCAATTATATTTCTCAGTGGCGACTTCGGAAATTCGGACTAATCGTCCCCGGGAAGTAGGTACACGTGCTCGATTGTTCCAATTGAAATACTTCTGTTTCCGTGATATTGGAGGAGCAATTTCCGCGGCGGTGAGCAGCGGGGACGAGCCGCTTGTGCCGGACACAATAACACGTGGACCGTGTACGGAAATGGGAGGAGAACCGCGAGCAATGCGTATCGGAAATACCTGTCGAGAGGCGAGCTCAGCCGCTGCGACTCGTCCGCGCGCGGGAATTCCCCGCTCCCTCGGAATACGTTCATACCCCTCTATTGTCCCCCGCGCGACTGTATCGATTCTGGGACGTTGCGGAATTCGCGCGTCGGCAAAAGGTCGAAGAATCGACGTGAATTAAACCGTCGCCGTGGGATTCGCGAGAAACGTCGCCCGCAGAGCCGAATCAATGGGAGTGTGCGCGGCTCGCTTCTCGTCGTGACCTCTTTCGACGTCGCGACGATCTTATGGGGTAGCCCGGGTAAAACGGGACCCTCTATTTTTTGATAATCGGAAAAAAAAATTAGGATAAAATGGGCCCCCGTGTCCGTCGTAAGTTTTGAGGCTTCTTTCTTCGTAAAAACTTTTTTTTCCGCCGTCCTCCGTGATTTTTTTTTTTTTTTTTTTTCGCGAGCTTCTTCGGCAATAATTTTTTTCTCCATAAATTCTTGCCTGCACGGCGAATCTGTCACGACTGAAATGTGCTTTTGTGTCACGTTTTAGTGAAAGACCCAAATAATCAACACTCATGCCGATCGGTAGCGTTTTCTGTACTGACTCATATTTGTGCCGGATTCTGAGGGGGTCCCGTTTTACCCCGGAACATTTTTTTTTGCCGACGTTCAAAATTTATGATTCATATCGAATTTTTGAGTGAAAAGCAATGAAAAAAAAAAACACTTTGGGTTTTGTCGTAGAGACATTTTTTTGCTCAGGGGGCCCGTTTTACACCGGTCTCCCCTACCGCGCGACACTCGGAACAAAAGAAACAAACGAAATTGATGGAGTTGATCGATTCGCGGGCCGGAGAGAAAAGAGAGCCAAGATCCGACGGTGGTCCTCCGGTCTCGTTAGCTTCTTCTCGCTGCGGGAACTCGACTCATCCCTGCTCGTTCCTTCATCAACATGTGGAGCATTTCCTGGGTGGTTAACGGGACGCCGGATACGTATATTCGCAGCTTCCATTCGGCCGAGGCGATGCGGAGCTGCGGAGAGTGGAAGAGCGGAGGGGTTGCGGGGGTGCGGGGAGGGCGTCAGCGTGAGAGGACGGAACGAGGGGGTGAACGCACCCTGAGCCGGGCATTCCGTTGGCGGGGGGTGCGCCGCGCGAACGAGCGACGGGGGAAAAGTTGGGCCAGTCGCGGGCGCGGGAAAGCGACGGAGAACCGCACCGAGAGGCAGGAGGCACGTGGCTGCAGGCTGCGAGGAAAGAGGATACGGAGAGAGAGAGGCTTTCATCGACCCGCGGACTCTCGAGCGGCTGCAGCTCGAGCATCGGCTTTCCCCGATGCACCGCTCGAATTTAAGGAGGCCCTGTCGTGTAGTCTTCGTTTCGCATAAATTCGAGAATATTGAGAGAGAGAGAATTGCAAACACTTCACGATGGGATAAAAATCATTAAAAAATGCATGCACGTTAAAGGTACTGGAAATATTAATTTGGCATAATAATAATTGTAAAATGTTATTAACAAACTGATGTAAAATATTTTTGTTTAGCTAATGTCCTGGTGACCTAAATTTAATTTTTTATGAAAATGATTCGTTAATATTTTTGAATACGTATGAATTTTTTTGAGATTTTTAAGTTAACTTTGAAATTCGTGTTTTTTCACCCTATAAAAAACACAAATTTTGAAGTTGACTTAAAAATCGGAAAAAATTCATACGTATTCAGGAAAAGGAGCGAATCATTTTCATAACAAAAAAAATGTGGCTCACAGGGATATTTGTTAAACAATATTTTTTTTTCGTCAATTTGTTGATAACATTTTGGAATTATTATTATTTCAAATGAATCTTTTCAGTACTTTCAACGTGCATGAATTTTTTCAGGATTTTTATACCACCGAGAAGTGTTTGCAATTCTCTCTCAGTTTTCCCGAATCCAACTCCATACGACAGGACCTCTTTAAAGGGATAGAGCGGCTGTCGTCGTACGATCCGCACCCCGATTCGCAAATATTGGTGAGTCGGCAGGTAGCGGAGGTGCAGGAAGCTCAGGAGGAGTTGAAGGCTGATGCAGCGGCCCAGAGAGAGCGCCTTGATAAAGTGGAGAACACGTTGGCTCAAGGTCATCTGGTGGGGGCGTCTTCGGAACAGGAGGCGAGGCTGATGCGGCTAGAGTGTCGCTCAATGGAGGCGCATGCTGTTATTTCGGGTGTGCCGGAAGGTGATGGGGAGGACTTGTATGCGATGGTTTTGGCGCTGGCACGAGTTCTGCAGGTTCCTCTCCGCCGCGAGGACATCGCTCGTGTTGAAAGAATGGGGAGAGCGAAGAAGGCTGGCGTTGTTCGCGTCGTTTTGGTGGAGTTGTCGTCTTCCTTGCTTTGTGACCAGCTGATTACGGGGAAAAAGAACAAGTTAGATCTACGGGCGAGTGACATTGTGTCGACGTTCCCTGACTCGAAGATCTTTCTCAATCGGAGGTTACCTGCTGCGCTGTATAAGCTCAAACAAGCGGCTCTCAGGCGTTTTCCGGGGCTCCAGTCGAGGGCGGTGTGGGCTGCCAATGGGTTTGTCTTCGTGCGGAAGGATGCGTCGTCTGCTCCGCTGAGAGTGTCGTCGTTGGCGGATTTGGATCGTATTGCAGTCTGACTTCAGGACTTCGTTGTGCGTCGGGATGCTGCCGTCGTGCCATCGTGTGGTTCGTGTCTCAGGGCGTGTCACTTAAATGCGCAATCGTTGCCGGCTCATATTGATGAGTTTCAGGAATTTTTTCGGGTTAATTATTACCATTTAATCGCGGTTAGTGAGACGTGGCTTAGTGAGGGAGTGGCTGATGCGCAGGTCGCTTTGCCCTCGTTTAATGTTTTGCGTAGGGATCGCGGAGGGCGGCGCGGGGGAGGGGTTGCGCTTTTCGTCCGGGACGTTCTTAGCTCGCGCGTGGTGGGTGGCTCGGCGTTGTTGCAACGAGAGGGTCTTCCGGAGTATTTGTTTGTAGAAGTATGGGCTCCGTCCAAGCCAAAAATTTTAATTGCGATCGTTTATCGTCCGCCGAATGCGCAGTCGCTTGCTGCCCTTGAGTTGTTTGAGCGAGATTTGCACTCACTGCTGCCAGCGTATTGTGGCATTTTAGTCTTTGGCGATTTTAATGCCAATTTGCTGATAAGCACGTACGAGTCGGAGCGTTTAAAGGATTTGTTTTTCTCGTTGGGTATGGATATTGTGCCGTTGCAGCCAACTCATCACACGCAAACCTCGCACACGTGGTTAGATGTCTGTGCGGTTGATGACTCCGAGAAGGTTGTCCATCAGGGCCAATCTGAGGAGCCCTTTCTCTCTGGGCATGACTTAATCTTTGTGCATTATGAGTATGAAGTGTCGCGGGGTCCAGTTAAGGTTGTGCAGTGTCGCGATTTGGCGAGTGTTGATAGTGGTGCGTTGGCTGCAGCGTTTCAGCGTGCGGATCTGTCTGTATTCGATGCTTTTGTGGGGATGGATGCGGGAGTTCAGGCATTTAATTCGATCGTGCGCGAGTTAGTTGACGATCATGCGCCCGTTCGCAACGTGCGGATTAAGGGTCCGCCTAAACCATGGATCACGAGTGAGGTTCTTTCGTTAATTCGTAGAAAGAAGGCGTATTATCGAGCATTCAGAAAATCGCGCAAGCCGCGCTCGTCGGAGGCTTTTGCGCAGTTCAGGCTTCTTCGTGGTCAGACGAAGCGTCTCATCGAAAGCAACAAGGCGGAGTATTTATTAACTCGCTTTGAGAGAGCGAATAATTCGCGATTAATTTGGGCCGAGTTTGATAAGCTGGGCATCACGAAGTCGGTCGATTATTCGCTGCCTCCTGATATTGACCTGAACGGGCTTAATGACTACTTTGTCTCGGTAGCGGGGGCTTCCTCGTTGCCTGCTGTTGCGGATTTGCCGGACATTTTTCAGGAGGACTGCCTTGAGGTTGCGGAGGATCGTCGGCTTTGTTTTGCCGTCATCACGGAAGATCATGTAAAGAAAGCAATGGGGCGTATAACGTCTAGGTCGGAGGGGCCGGATGGCTTGCCAATTCGGTTTTTTAAGCTCTTCGGTGCTGTTCTGTTGCCGGTTATTGTGCAGTTATTTAATTATTCCTTGCGGTGCGGTGAATATCCGTCCATTTGGAAACGTTCGTATGTAATGCCGCTCCGCAAGGTGCCTTCCCCCATTGCTTTCTCGGATTATCGCCCAATTTCGAAGTTATGCGAACTCTCTAAGGTACTCGAGAGAATTGTATACGACCAGGTTGTCAGTTTTGTTAATACGTGGGGCTTACTTGATCCGCGGCAGACGGGGTTTCGTGAGGGCCATGGGACGCAGACGGCTGTACTGAAGCTGGTGGATGACATCCGTGAAGGTATTGACGGCCGATTGGTAACGGTTGCTATTTTCTTTGATTTTAGTAAGGCGTTTGATTCGGTCGATCACGCAACCTTGTTAAAAAAGCTCAAGTTGCTTGGTGCTTCTCGCTCGGTCCTGCTGTGGTTTCATTCCTATTTGTACGACCGTTATCAGGCAGTCTGCGGCCGTGACTCTGCGAGATCGTCGTGGTTGCACGTCGCTTCTGGGGTGCCGCAGGGTAGTGTTTTGGGCCCTCTTTTATACTCGTTGTACGTCAATGATTTGCCATCGTGTCTTACGCACTGTTCGCATTTATTTTACGCTGACGACCTGGTAATTTATATGCGTTGTCCGCCGGAGCGCTTGGATGAGTGTGTGGGTGTGATGAACGACGATATTGCGGCGATTGTGTCGTGGTGTACCGCGAATAATTTGAGGCTGAACGCGAGCAAGACGAAAGCTATGGTTTTCGGTAGTGTTGGGTTTATTAGCCGTCTTAGCTTGGACTTATTGCCGAGCTTAAGGGTGGCCGGCGAGTGCGTCGGGTACGTGACTTCAGTGCGTTATTTGGGGGTGACTCTGGATAGCGTGTTATCGTGGTCAGAGCATGTGTCTGGTGTTTGTCGCAGGGCAGCTTGGGCGCTACACCGGCTGAAAATGAATCGTGGTTTATTTAATGTGGCGATGCGCCGTCGTTTAGTTTTAGCTCTTGTCTTGCCGCATTACGAATATTGTTGCGTCGCTTACGCAGGTCTGTCATTGGCATTGGCCGCGAAGCTGCAGGTGTCGTTTAATATGTGCGTGCGTTTCGTGCTCAACCTCCGCCGATTCGACCATGTTTCGGAGAGCCGTCGCGGCTTGGGCTGGCTGTCTTTATGTAAGCGTCGTTTGTTCTTCATGGGTTGTCTATTTTATAAGGCCCTGCGTTTAGGTGAGACTGGTCTGTTTGCGGATAGGGTGCGTTTTAGGCCAATTTCGGCAACTCGGCGCGACATTTTACGCACCGACTCGCTTTATGTTCCCTCCTTCAGGACCACTACATTTGAAAGATCGTTTATTGTCGCTGGGTCGAGGTTTTGGAACTCGCTGCCCCGGACAATCACAGATGCTCCGTCGTTGGAGACTTTTCGCAGCTTATGCCATCGTTTTCTGATGGAGGAGGAGGGACGTGAAGCGATTCGGTAGTGTTACGTTGATTACATTTTAATGTTCATTTAATCCGGTCATCAGAATCAGAATCACTGTATATTCTTTATATATTATTGCCTCTTCGGTATGTTTTCATGTATATGTGCTGGCTCTCAAAGGACTTTGTCCTAGAGCTTTATTCTCAATAAATAATAATAATAATAATAATATTCAACCTCTCCGACGTCGCCGCGAGGTTACGTGCGCCGTTTGTTTTCGCCGATTTGGCTCTCCGACGATTCGTATAGTAATCGACACGGCCACTCGACGCAAACTGCGACGCCTGTTTACGTGGAAAATTAGATGGAAGCTCGAAATGAGTTTTCACAGAGTCCGTCGGACGAATCTGACGAAGGAAGGGGGGGGGGGGAAGAGAAACGAGAGGCAGAGTCGCCGGCGGGGTAAACCCGAACTTTTGCCTGGTGTTGTTACCGCGGCTGACTCTTGGCGCGATTCCAAATGTACGGATTCGTGCGGACGCGTTCACGGGCCGGGATAAAACCTTGCCTTGCCCGCGGCGGCGACGACGCTCCGCACGAATTCCATAAAAATACGGCCGTATTGGATCGTCGCGTTTGCCCTCGCGACGAGGGCATAACGGATAGAGAATCTAAATATAAATTTACTACGAGGCGCAACGCGCGGCGAGTGGCTTTTCGATACGTCAGTCGTGGTTCGTCACGTTGCGCGCACAATTCCGTTGGCCCTTTGTGATCCTACTAAACTCCGTCGCCGCAATATCGGTTTATTGAAAATCGTCGAAATCTGGTATTCGAGAGTGACCTTAGGCCTTCGAATTAATCTTGTACGAGTGCGGATTGATCGGACGATATTCACGAGCAGAACGAAAAAAGCTCGCGAAAAAGAAAGATACACGAAAATATATATATGACATGTAGAACTTTTCGGACGATAATACAATGAAAATACATTCTGAATATATTTTGGATATATTTTAGATATATTTTTCGCTCGCGTATATTTCGTATGTGTCTTAAAATATATCCGACATATAGAAGTTTTCGGAGAAAATATATCTTGTATATCTAGAATACATCTTTTATATATTTTGCATACTATTTTTTATATTTATTTTATATGTTGTAATTCGTTGTAATTTGTATGTTTCTTTTCATATTTATCTTATTTTCTTTGATATTTTATGTTTATTTTATGTGTATGATTTATTACTGTTACAGATATTATTATTATTATTTTTTTTTTTATGCATTTCGGTCGGTTATTCATTCGCCATTATATTATACTGTATTTTCAAGGGCTTGTCCCGTTCACTGGCAAATAAATAAATAAATAAATATACTTTATTACGATATGGGGAAGCTCGCGAAAAGGGAACGGAGGACGGGAGGACGGGAGGACGGTAGTACGGCAGCGTTACGCTCGGAAGTCGGTGACGTCACCGCGAGTGCATTGCTCCGCAGTGACGTGGCGAGGCGTACGCCGTGGCTGCGGCGCCGTGGCGGGGAGATTCTGACTGCGCCGAGAGGGAGCGAAGGAGGCGGGAGGGACAAAGTGGCACGGAAATAGCGAGAGGGCCACGGGCCTGCGAACCAGCCAAAGACTCACTTCGGCTTCTCCGTCGCACACCGCGTCCCCTTTTCCAATTGTGCCTCTGTGCGCCTTCTGGCTCTCGCGCCGCAACGTCCCTCCCGCCGTTCGCGCCAACGCGGCGTTAAGCCGCATACGCTCCGCTTGAAAACTCCAAGGGATGTCCCCCCCACCCCCCCCCCCCCCCCCCCTGCCACTCGTTGGACGAGGGCGCGCGAGATAACCGTCAATGGCTCAATGTCAGGCTCACTGGGGAGCTTTCGTCTCTACAATCTCGTCGGGATCGGTGTGGATTTTCCGCTGATACGTCGAGACACGAGAAAGTTCTGTGTTGATCTTTCGCGGTGATACGCGGTGATTACACTCTAAAAATCAAGAGCGTTGCTTTCGTTTTTCTGCGATTTTTGAGGGCCTGACTTTAAAATTCTGTAAAAAAATTAAAAATCAAGATATCGCATTCCGGCTTGCGGCATTCTCTTCGTTATAAAGTTTTCTCTGGGACGCAAAAAGAAAATCCAGGTTTGGTCGATCCAAAAAAAAGTAACCTCGATTTTAGCGAAGCACCAAAATTTCGAAAAAAGAGAAAAATCATTTTTCGCCTTTTTCTCGTCGAATTTTCTCTTTTTCGGGCAAACAACGGTGTTTTTCGGAATCAGCGGAAAATTTCCCACCGGATAGGGTTTTCGAAATTTGCAAAATCGAAAATTTTTTTTTTGCGAAAAACGCAACTCAAATTCCGGCTTTAAAATTCTGTAAAAAAATCAGTATGTTGCGCAAACCGACGATGAGAGCAGGAGATTCCTACGGAACGCGTTACTCGATACTTACACTCATTGCCCGGTGATATTTCAACCAATCCGACGGTACAGGTGGATCGAGCTGCGCAGTACGAGAAAGGATTTCACGACGTGGCGGAAACGCGGCGACCAACGTTAACCGCGGGCAGAGTATATAAAAAGACGCAATCCGAGGACGTTGAAGTGGCGGAAAATCGGCGGGTTTCTCAAACCGCCCGAGAATAATACAACCGCGCGAATATCTAGTTCACTCCGCGCGCGGCGTCGATGGCTGCTCGGACACGTGTTCCGAATTCACCGTTCCGGAAGGATTTCCGCTCTCAGCGCGCAGCCTCTCCGGGGAGCCGCCGCCATTCCGAATCTCGACTTGGCACAAGTTGGACAAGTTTCGCGGCGTTACACACGGCACTCGAGTTCTTTGCGAAGCGTCCGAAGCTCCGGGGAGACATCGAGTGCCCTGGACAAGTGTCTCCCGATCTCACCGGCAGCCTCGATTGCCCATACAGAGAGGCGGAAGAAGGCAGCCCTGTCGACGGTTTCCAAACGACTGCCGCGCGAGCGCCCCCGGGGTATTGGCGACCGGGAGGGCCGAAGCCTTCGGCAGCGAATTCGACACGACGTCGATGACTCGCCGCTCAGTTATTTCTCCCAGCGACTACACTGTTAAAAATGTCGTGCTTAAAACCTACACCAAGACGGCGTCTATATGGGTCCACACCAATCACGGTGACAACGAGCGGTGTTGAGGGAGTGTGAAACACCGATTTACCACCTCAAAAGTTCGGAGCTGCCGTTTTTCGCGAATTACCAACGGATCGAAGCGAAAATTGAAATACAGACGCCAGTAATGTGAACCTCATTAATGAATTACTCGGAATTTTGATTTTCGAAAAAAATAATTACAGATCGATTACCCGCAGAGGGAATCTATAATGAAAAATACGATTTTTATGTTATTTTTTTTTTCAAATTTACGATACAAACTGAGAAAAGTGACTACTTTATTCACGAGATGATAAAAAATCACACACGATACGTGCATCGATGCCCTCAAAGCGAAACGTGTTACTATGTTTCGTCGGTAACACAGGAATAAATATAACGAAACGGCTGGTGCCAATCGTACACCGTAAAAAGTGTTACTATCAACACTGCAACAAGTGACACTGGGAACAAGTCCACACCAGCAGCGTTTGACACCGTATATTTTTAACAGTGTACAGACGCGTGTTTCTTCCGCGGAAAGCTGCGACTGGCGACTGGCGAACCTCCTCTCGCGTTTCGTCGCCCAGTGGCCGCACATCGGTTTTGCTTCGCTCGTTTCGCGCGCGCGGTGTGTTTACAACGCCGAATCCTCTATTTCCACGCAACACACCAGCACTAAACTCGATTTACGGGAACGGGCGACGCGCGCGTCTTGTTCCTCAAAGCCGCGCTTGGGTATTGACGGGGTGCGAACCCGAGCGGTCTGGCCCGCTCGACTCGGTGCGGCCTTTCTTAAAATTAGCGCTACGAGAGTAGGCACCACGACAAAGCTCGCGCTCTTTCCACGCGTCTCCCCACTTCGTTCTCTCGCCGCTCGCGCTCGCGGCTTCGAATCGATTCAACTGGGACATCCGCCGTGCGCTTCTTTTTCGCGCCCGAGATGTTGGCCGCCGCCGCCGTCGCCGCAACCACGTCGAGATGCGTTGGGTCATTGTCCCGTGACGTCACGTCAGCCTAGAGCTTGAACCCCTGTCCGCGGTGGCCGGGAGCTCTACCTGCGCGATGACGAACACGGCCTGGCCGATGCTTGGGCGGAAAATACACCAACTGGCCCACCCTACGAGCTATTCTTGTACCCCGCGCGTATACGCGGCACTAGAGATGCACGTACGCCGAGCGGAGAGCTATAGCGAGCTATAGCTCTACCGACACGCGGGAAGTCACCGGTTACGTCAGTCGCGCACCGCTAACCCTTATCAAACGAGCCGCGGCTCGTCTTCCCAGTGGCTCACATTCCGCCATCTTTTTTTTCTCGGTGTTTCTCTTTCCGCGTGACCTCCAATCACGCCACGCATTGTGCCATTGGGTGCTCGATGTTCCAGAGTTGTGAATCCCTCATTTTTATAGAAATAAAATCGATGGCGCAATTAGCTTTCTAATTACGTTTTTATAGTAAGTAGGATAAATCTCACTTTTTTTTTCTTCAGTTTTTTTTTTTCTCTTCAAAATATCGTCTTGTAACCTATACCATTGTTCTCAAGTCACATATTCTACCCCCGAAAACACTGGTTACCAATACTTTTTAATCGCTTTTGAAAAAAATAATTTTTCTCACAATTTCTCCCAAAATTTAATGCTAAATTCGTTTTTTTTACGGCTATTCCAAAGTTCACGTATCATTTCAGAATCGCTACCAGATTATCGTTATAAAATTCCAACTGAAAAATAAACTGCCGTGTGCACTTTAATTCTTAAAGTAACGGTGACTCGGAACATTGTCTCGTTCGATCGTCTCGTCTCGCGATATTAAGAAAGTTACCAACACGACGCGAGGCGTCAAAATTAAATTGCGCGTTGCACCCTGTCGAGTCTTTTATCTCGACAAAAAAAAAGAACCATACCTGTCACCGGAAAAGCGGGTGCCAAGAGAGAAACATATTCGAATAATGCGGTGCAACGCGACAAAGTCGAAAAACATTTGAACCCACCGCTTGAACAATATTCTGACCCAATTTAGCAAAATGTACCCGCGTCCGTTGGAAATGATAATGCGTCGCGGACGTGACGCTCGGTCGACTTTAAAGTTGTCAGGACATTTGTGCGATGCACTGGGCTGACGCTACACTGAAAACGAGATACGCGGTATTCACGTGGAGTGCACAGGTGGTTGCGGAGAGAGAGAGAGAGAGAGGAAGAGAGACAGAGTCGCGGTGTGTGTGTTTGTGTGCGTCTTCGCCTTACTCTGTATATTTATATTCGAGCCGGCCGAACGCGTAGCTGCATCTCCGTCATGCGGGGCGCAAAAGATTGCAGAGAGCTCGCCGCGGACGGTAGTACAACCCGATGCCCCTGCCCTCGCGGCAAAGGTGACGGCTGCTATATGACTATGCCGATGATAAATTATAGACCAGCGGCGTGTATGTCGGTGGAACGCGCCTGGCTCGGCTATCGATCTCGCGTACAGGGAACCGCCTAAGGTCAGCTCCGGCTCTGGCCGTCTGCCGTGTGCCGCGCTCGCCAGAGCCAGTCGGCAACAGAGCCACTGCCACTGCGCTACTACACCACTGCCACTGCTAATCTCCCGCAGCAGTCTCCTTCTCTCACTCACTCTCTCTTCCTCTTTCTCTCCGCATACACGACGTTCGAATCGTTGTATTGTCGTCGCACTGAGTCATCGCTGCACGAAGAAAACGGTTTTGCTATGCCAACAAATCTTTTGTTACAATAGTGACAACATTGTGTTATCTGCTAGGCTAACCATTTTTTTTTTTTTGCTCGACTAACATATTTTTTTGTTAGACAAACAAATTTTTTTTCTTGACTAACATATTTTTTTGCTAGACAAATACATTTTTTTCTAGACAAACAATTTTTTTTACTAGACGAACAAATCTTTTTGCTGGACAAACAAATTTTTTAGCTGGACAAATACATTTTTTAGCTGGACAAACAAATTTTTTTGCTAGACAAACAAATTTTTTTGCTTGACAAACAAATTTTTTTGCTAGACAAATAAATTTGTTTGCTTGGTTAGCGGATAAGACGATGTTGCCACTATTTTAACTAAAGATTTGCTGGCACAGCAAAACCGTCTTCTCCGTGTGGCCGCGGCGCATTGAAACAACAGAAAATATCTTCGACAAATTCGTCGCTGACAATCAAATTTTCTTACCGACTTTGATTTATCTATTTTTTTTTTTTTTTTTTCAGATTAATTAATGTAGGTTAAAGCTAATCGTACCGTCTTTTCTGTAGTAGAGTATCTCAAAGTGCTTCTCGACACCCGCCACCAGGGCGTCGCGGAGCGCTGCTATCGCGTGAGGCGAGGTCATGGGACCGTGGAGAAACTCGCAGACCGCGGGTCTCTGCATCACCTCCGCTCTCGAATAGCCGGTCAAACGGCAGAATCCGTCGGAACAGTAGATTATGTGGCATAGTCCCTGCTGTGCGTTCGCCACCAGGAAGCTACGATCTGCAACAAATCCCACAGTTTAACGACTCAAATTCAGTTTCATTGCGCAAACAAAAAAAATTCACGTCATTTTTCTCCCACAAATATCGACTTTTTTCATTTTTACCAAAAGACATTTTCTTTCTTTCTTTCTTTTCCTCTTAAAAAATTTCTATAAAAAAAAATCTCTTTTCCTCTTAAAAAATTTCTAATAAAAAAAAAATCGCTTTTCCTCTTAAAAAATGTCTAATAAAAAAAAATCTCTTTTCCTCTTAAAAAATTTCTAATAAAAAGAATCCCTTTTCCTCTTAAAAAATTAGTGGGTAAAATGCTTCGGGTTTTCGATTTTTGAAAAATAAAAACAAGATGTGAAAAATTGCTGAACGACTTTGGAGGCTGTGATGATTGTTCAGCCGACGGGTGGAAACGACCGCATACCCGGAATATCATAACCGGCTATATCCTCAAGGACACCACAGGCACATGTCGCTGTCGAGACGCAAAGTTCGTTTTAACGTCGATTATCACTATAGTCGGGATATTCGGGGAGTCGTGATTCGCGGCACGGAAATGCCCGGCGAGCTCGTAGTCCCGCAAACTTCTCGTACGGTCCCTCCGGCATATTCGAGGCGCCATCGGACTTCCGGCGGTACGCGCGCTATGATCGTTATAATCTGTTTACACCCTCGCGATTCTTAAACAGTCGAGTTGGTACTCGAGACTCGGGCGTGGAGATCTATTTCTGGATTTATTCTCGCCGCAGCCACGAGGAGGTTGCTCTATTTATTTCTCAAAATCATTCACCGGATGGAGTATTTTTAAAAGCTACCAATTTTTACGTTTCTTATTTTTTTTCCCCAGTAACCACAAAATTATGAAATTACGTCTCTAATTTGGGTATAGCGATTTTTTTACGAGCTAAACGTATTCACAAATTGAAAAATAAATTTATAAATTTATTGTAATTTACAAATAAATTAATAAATTTATAAATTTATAAATTTGTAAATTTACAAATTAATTTACAAATTAATTTAGAAATAATTGCAAATAATTTATAAATTTACAAATTTATTTTTGTGAATGCCCACGGTCAATAACCTCGTGATTATGAAAATATCGCGCCCGGACTTTAGCAAATGAATCGACGTTGTAGCGGCGGGATCCCGCGATGTTGCATCTCTAGCTAGAAATAGTAGAGGCACTCGTTTTGTGCATATGAGTGCGGGCCTCTTGCCAATCATGTCACACCTCAGCCGTGGCCCGCGCGCGCTTTTACGACCCCCCGGCCTCGCGCGCCCCGAGGAACCACGTTGTTGCTCGTCTCGAACCTGTCCCTCTGTGCTCTCTTTTGTATTTTCTTTATGCCTCTTGCCTCGAGACGACGCGGCGAAGCTGGCCAACTTCGTAGAGACGACTGGCAAATCCGTGGCCAACAGCGAAAGACAATTTACTCGACACGAAAAGATATCCAACGGTTTTTTTCCATAGATTTTAAGAAAAAAAAAAAAAAAAAAAAAAAAAAAAATCGCAATCGTGAGACATCGTGATAAATATAAAATTTTACATACATTGCATAAAATAAAATTATAAATAAAATATAAATAAATAAAATATTAAAAAATAAAATATAAATAAATAAAATATTAAAAAATAAAATATAAATAAATAAAATATTAAAAAATAAAAATATAAATATGTAATCGCGATAATTCGACAGCCAAAGAGAATTACTTTTTCGACCTTCGTTTTTCCGACAGCCCGTCCGTCATAGTTTCCCAACGACAACAACAATTCGCCGCGGGATTTTCGATCACGCGCGCGCGCGTGCGTTCTTCGTGGAAAATACGAGCGGGAATCCGTCAACTGCATCGAAATCGCGTGGGTCTCGCGCGCGCGCGCGCGTCGGTCGCGCGAGTTTTCCTGGAACGACCTTGGGGCTCCTTCCATCTCGTACCACAAGACGAATTGACTACTCGTCGCCCTGTGTATTAATGCTTTGCGCGCGGCGCGCCTCGACCTCCTCTGCCGACTGGTATGCCACGACGGCTCTATATTTACACCGTAGGTGCGGCTATACTATTTGCGCGCATCTATATACACAAATATTCTGCCGCCGAAAGCGCAGAGCGAACTTGTCCGACTGTAGCGAGCGGCGCGTATGGATTATATTTACAGTTCAAAAAAAAAAAAAAAAAAAAAGAAAAAGTGCAGGAGACGCGCGGAGCTGACGGGGCCTTTCGACGCGATTAGAGCGCGCGCGAGTGGCGCGCGCTAATGATCTCTCGCTCGTCGGGCTTGAGAGATATTTTTTTTCGCGCCCGAGAATTTTCCCCCGGCACAGCGGAAGATTACCAGCGATGGCCGCGGCGTTGGACTCGCGAACCGCAAAAAGTACGAAAACGGGAGTGGAATTTTAACTATCGGTCTGGCTGGATGCCAGAATTGTCGAACCCGCGGCGAGAATGATTCCGCGGGGCCCGCCGGGGGGGCGGGAGACGAAATTTATCGGCGCGCTAGACCATTTTTCCAACGGCATCGGATACACAGTAATCGGCACTGCCGTCTCGCCGTTGATTCAAGGCGATATTGCATTCTTCACTTTTTTTCCTTGTTTTTTTTTTACGTATTTAAAAAAACTCACAATTCTCTTACCCTTTTGATTTAAATAAAAATATTTAAATAAAAAATCTTTAATTTTGAGGGAAGTAAATAAAATAAATAGTAAAAAATTCTTAGAATTAAAATTAAATGAAATTTTTAGTTTAAATGAAAAAAAATTAAAATATTTAAATAAAAAATCTTTAATTTCGAGGGAAGTAAATAAAATAAATAGAAAAAATTCTTAGAATTACAATGAAATGAAATTTTTAGTTTAAATGAAAAAAAAAAATGTTAAAACATTAAAATCAAAAATCTTTAATTTTGAGGGAAGTAAATAAAATAAGTAGAAAAATGTAGAGGTTCTGAATACCCAAAAATGGCAGCATCCATAGCATTCCGGTGAAAAAGAAGAAAAGCTCAAATAAATGAAAAGACATATTTTTATCTCGATTTTTGACGTCGCTCGGGTGATGAGACCACTGAGCCGGCCAATAACTGTCCCGCCCGGTGGTTGGCCCGACGCGACTGTGTCGGAAATGGATCTCCCGGAGGCTTCATTGTGATTTCCGGACGTCAACTCGGCGCAGTGTCATCACTGCGGTCGGGTCGGATATAAGGGATACACGAGCGGGTTTGGCTGCGTCCATCGGGACTCGTGAGAGAGAGGAAATAGTCGTAGAACCCTGGACGTTGGACCTCGAGTAAGACGGTCAAAGCCATGCGCGTGACGTTCGGAGAAATAACCTTTTTTTTATTTCGCCAACGACGAAGAGCGAGAGAGGGGACGACGGTGGAGTAAAAAAAAGACGTCGTACAACAACGCGAGTGAAGATAGAAGTGGGTCAGCGAGCTTGCGGTCTCGAGTCGAGGTCGCGTGACGGCTCGATGCTCTGGCATTTAGCTTTTGGCGTGTCTGCGTCCGACCGCGAGTTTTTTTACGCTCCGCGTCTATTTGGATATATATCGGAAGTCAGCGGAAGCGCCGCGTTATCTAGTCTGCCGCTGCTTCATCGGCGGACTCGTGTTTGCTTTTTTTCTTTCTACAAAGTCCTCTTACGAGAGCCAAGTGCACGCGGTCTGTCCTCCGAGTCTCGAAATAAAGTTAGCCTGATCTCTAAAGCGGTACAAATCTATAATTAAAAAAAAAATAAAAAAAAATATAAAAAAAAAAGTCACTAGATATACGTTGGCATAATAGTGAGTGAATTTTATCCGTATATCATAAAAAGGCAACATTAATTCATTTACTTTATAACATTCATAACATTAAATTAAATTCACAACATTTTTATTTACTTTATTACTTTATTAAATTTAATGTATGTACTTTATTGCTTTATTAAATTTAATTTATGTACTTTATTACTTTATTAAATTTAATGTATGTACTTTATTGCTTTATTAAATTTAATTTATTTACTTTATTAAATTCATAACATTAACAGTCTGGCATTAATTCACCGCGCGATTATTTCAATTATTGCGCCGATAATCAATCCGCAGAAATTTATACAAATGACGCGTGGTCAAAGTTCCGACTGAACGGACGAGTTATAAAAGTCACAAGAGATCCGAAGGGTGCGGTGGTGAGGAGGGCGCGTGTTACAGTTGCCTCGGGAGTATCACAGCAGTGCCTATACCGTTTACTAATAGTAAAATACGATAGGTATAGTCAAGGGGAGCGCAGCTGGCACGTCAGATTAGAAGCCAAGACTTGACGTATACACGGACGGACGGACGGACGGACGGACGGACATGCCACGCACAGAGCGTCAAGAAACCACGGGCTATCCTGACCCACCCCGCTCTCCCCCAACCCTCTCTCCTGGTCTCTCTCTTTCGCTCTACTCCTCGCTTGGCATACATATTTTTTTTATTATATAAATTTGCCCCGCTATGGTTTCGCGAGAATTTATCGCGTTAATGCCTATTAGCGCGATGCGATGCTCGCCCGCCTTTCTTCCCCCCTCGCTCTTCTTCCTCGTCTCATTTACTTTTTTTTTTATTCTCATTATTATTTTTTTTTATACATAGCGACGGATTAGTAGACATGTAGTATATCGACTGATGATAAACTTTACTTGGCTAATATTTTGCGATTGTGTTATTATTTTTAAAGGAATTTTTTTTAATTGTTATACATTGTAGCGAAGATTGCGATGAATTCTTTTGCTCAGCGCCCCTTGGTACAGGAGAAAAAACGGAAGGAGACGAAAAAAAGGGGGAAAAAATAGAAAATGAAAACCAGAAGGGCGAGACTCGGGCCACATTTCTCTCGAGTGATATTGCCGTTGACGGGATGCATTGTGTGACCAATGGTAGTGAGAGGCAGAGGGAAGAAAAGAGGGAATATTGTAAAAGCCTCCGCTACCAGATATTTTCCTGCGCTGGCGGTACCAGCATCAAATGTACCGACTCTTCTGCGTTTAACCGAAGAAACGAAAACAAAAAAACTAAAAAAAAGTCTACTATATTTTTTGAGGGCTCGCGGAACACCCAATTACCATTTGCCGTCCCGCTAAACGACATTTTAACAGTACAAATTACGTACAAATATACAAAGTAACGTACAAATTATGTCTGATTTTCAACGACAAATCGTCGATATTAGCGTAACAACAAATTCAGAGTGCGTCGTCGTTAGTGTTTACAGGTATTTTTTTTTTCCGGTAAGTTTCGTCTCTGATCGCACATCGACAATGTCCGAACACTCGTCGAATTGACCCGCTCGTTATTTCCAAAAAAATCACCCTACGATATTTATGACGTCATTGATCATCGGTCGCCGTGGCCAATATCTGCATGCAACGTTTACACCGCGCTCCTCCATCGGTATATTTCGAATACTACGAAAACTATAAACACCCCCCGGGGGGTGGCCCAGTGAATAATAATCGGAAGTGGATATCTGGCGAGGAGCCAATAAACTCTTAATCTCTCGCGATGCAATAGTTATGCAGATATCCGATGACGCGGAGAACTCGGCACACAAGCGCCAATCGTTTCCACGGAACTTTCGTCGTTCACTATTTATTCGCTATTCTTGCACCCAGAATTTATTTCATTTGATTTATTTCAATGAAATAAATTTTATTTAACCAAAATAAATCCTATTAGGACGGCCATTAAATAAATTAATCTATTTAATGGGCAGCCTGATAGGATTTATTTGGATCAAATAACATTTACTTCATTTAAATAAATTTTTATTTCGTTGAAATAAATGTTATTTAATTCAAATAAATTTTTATTTCGTTGAAATAAATGTTATTTAATTCAAATAAATTTTTATTTCGTTGAAATAAATGTTATTTAATTCAAATAAATTTTTATTTCGTTGAAATAAATTTTATTTAATTTTTTAAAAATTTCATTTCGTTGAAATAAATTTTATTTCATTCAAATAAATTTTTATTTCGTTAAAATAAATTTTTATTTCGTTGAAATAAATTTTTATTTCGTTGAAATAAATTTTATTTAATTCAAATAAATTTGTATTTCGTTCAAATAAATTTTATTTTATTCGAATAGTTCCCAAAACGATTTCTCTGAGTGTGCGACGCGGAGGGGGGAGGGCGGGGGGGGGGGGGGGGTGATTAATCGAAAACTGTGCTCACCGTGTGTATCGAACTTTCTGATGATCGTCTCGATGATGGTAGTCCTGGGAGCGACATGACCTCGTCTAACAGGCATCTCACCTCGTGAGATCCCCAGAGTAACTGGGATTTTCTTCTTTTTTTTCAGTCTGTGTGTGTGTGTCTGTGTATCCGTGTATTTTAATTCATATGTATATTTTCATCGATACACATACGAATGTCGATACGATTGTGTGTCTGTCTGTTATTTTTGCAGTAGCCCACGTGAAATGTGAGTAAAACTTTGGAGAGCACTGCTGTACCGAAAAGCGTTGGGCACACGCGGGGCTCGATGCACTCTCTCGATCGGCGAAAAATCTACGCGCACTGTTGGGTCACGAGTGAATCGCGGAGCGGCCCGTGCGTCGTATCGGCAGCACGTAGTGTATCCACCGAGCAACCAGCTGGCACTAAAACACTCGGATTGACCACGAGTTACGACGAGTCGGCGCAAGACACGAGGTTTTCTTGTACGGTAATAAAAAAGCACAGCACGAATTGAGCATGATTAATTCTTACGGACAGAGAGCACTAATCGAGGCTTTTTTATCTTCTTCATTATTTACTTTTATTATTTTCTTTATTATAACAAGTGAATTAATGTATTTTTTTTCTTTACTATTTCTTTTTTTTTTTACGTTATCATTGATTATTGGAATATTATTAGAGAGTATTCGTAATGATTATTGTTGTTGTTAAATATATATATCGACGAGTATATGTATGTATAATAAATACGTGTAGGCCTCAAGTGAGTCTCGACTATCCGGAGTACGAGTTTTGCTTTCGATAAAATTCTCGTGTAAAAAGCGGCGCGGCGACGCGCACACGGCATATACAATATTTTTATTTCATTTTTTATTTTATTTTAATTCTCCTCTCGTTTTTTCTCAATGTTATTTATTAGGTTAATATTTTCTTGTCGCTGAATAACAATCGTGCGGTGGAATAGACAGTTCGCATCTGTGAAAACGCGAACGAGGGGAAAATTCACACTCGACGATTTTCTCGCGGGTTTTTTTTCCGTTAGCCTCTTCTCGCTTTATGATCCCGGTGAGTTTTCAGTCTGATAGCGTTTTTCAACAGCTTTCAACAGCGGCGTGAGGGCAGCAGCGGCGGCGGCGGCAGCAGGCATGATAGTGAGAGTGTAAAATTGAGCGACGAAACGCTCGCCGTAGGAACGAACACCGTAGGATGATGTCTTCGTTACGTCGATTGTCGTCGCTTTTCTCCTCCTCCGAGCGTTAATCTTAATATTATTACCGTTGCTATTTATCCTATTACGATCAATGCGATCAACGTGACTCCTATCGTTATTATTAACGCAGACTTCTGGATTCTTCCGAATTTCGTTGTTGTCGTTGGCGCTGCGCTCCCGATGACCTCCCGATGCCGTCGTATTATTCCCGATCGCGGCCGATCGCAAACCGGACGAATCTCCGCCGATTCTTCGAGACGTTGACTCCCTCGTCGCTGGCCCCAACGTCATTTCCCGATCCTCCTCTCGATTGTCCGATCGTCAGCGTCGGTTTCGAACGATCGACGACTGTAGCCTCTTTTTCGCCCTCCGGATTTTCTTTCCTCCCTCCTTCGAACGAAATTTTTCTGCGATTTTTCGCTCGGTCGTGTCAGCCACATTTACCAGAAATTCCCCGAACGCGAATTTCTTTGATTCCGTTTTAATGGATTGTCACTCGGCTACGAATTCGTTGAAAAAACCATCTAACCTCATCGACAGATCTTCCTCTAATTCCTCTCTACAATTTTCTCATTTACGGTATTGTGTATTTTGGTCAGTATTTCACTCCCCCTAATTTTTTTTCTCTCTCTCTCTCTCTTTCTCGCAACTATTTCTCTATCGTTCAAAGTATGATCAGGAGGCGAGCCAATGAGCTCGGGGGTTTGACCCAACGTCGGGTATAAATACGAAACTGAGGGACAAGTGAAGAAGGCACGTGGTGTTGCAGTCGGAGTTTATGCCATCGAAACTGAGAACCACCGTGAGGGGGTTTTCTCGCCTCCTCCTCCTCCTCCTCCTCCCCCCACCGGCCCCCCCGCACCCACGATCAATGCTTCCCACGTTGCGCGTGGTGCGCGCTACTATGCTGCACCGTGGACGCCACCAGCCCACAGCCACAGCCAGAGAGAGAACCGCAGCGGCACACACAGAGAGCCCTCACCGTTGACACTGCCCACCGGGGTTATCCTTGCTCTCCGCACGTACCGAAATAACCACCGTGCATAATATTCCGGGGCCTCTCTCTCGTGTGGTATCGCCGTTTATTCGGGGGTGGCAGCGGCCAGTCGGTCAGCTGTGCGTATCACGCGAGAGCTCCTCTCCGATGGTCCCTCTCGCGTCGCGGTTGTCGCCGATCGAGTGAGCGAGACTCGTATCAGCTGTGTGCATGTGCACACAGAGCAGGCCGCGCTCGAGTGTCAGCCAGGCGGGCAGTACCCGCGATTCGCGCTATTCCTCCCCACCGATCTTGTATCTCTTCTTCGTTCTACACGTCACGAGCATCGCGTCGTTACACCACCAGAGGTTCGCACGCAACCACCGAGCCACCGAGTGACCCCCCCTCCCCCCCGAACCACCACCACCACCACCCAGTCTCACCCGACGAACCGTTTTTTCGCTTTTTCGCTCTCCCGCATCGGCTCCTCGGTCTCTCGTCGCTGCATCTGTCGCTCTCTCCTCGACCGGCTCTCGCAAATTGCGTCGCGCTTCGCGTCGCAGCGACGACGACACCCGCACACGGAGATTTTTTTTTAATATCGCGACGACGTTGGCGGCGCACAGTCACTCGTTACGATCGTCATTGCCTGGTTGGTTCTCTTCTGTTTTTCTCTCTGTTTTTTTCTCTTTTCTCCTCTTCACGCGACATCGGCACGAGAGACAGGGAGAGAGAGAGATAGTGGAAAATTCGGTGCAACGCGGAGAGCCGCGACGAGTGGTCCACGAGTGCGCCAGGCGATGACGACTCGCGCGCGGCAACATCCGTGGAGGAGCGACACGCGAGAACGAGACGACAGGGGCCGACGTCCCTCGACAAGCCACACCGGAGCCCCGCTTCGTTTTGCAGTTGGCTTATACTTGTGCGCGGCGCCTGCGTCCGAATGCCGCCGTCGCCGCCGTCGCCGCCACTTCCACCACCACCACCACCACCACCACCGCCGCCGCCGCCGCCGCCACCACCACCAACGCCAGAACGACCCGATTACAACGCTCGACTCCCGGTGAAACGGAGATAACACACTGCGGAGAGGTTACAAGCGAGCGAGACGGCGCCCTATTACCATCCCCATCGAAAACCTCGTCCCGACCCTAACCACCCCCCACCACCACCCCACCCTTGCGAGTGCCTAGCTCGCCGCATCGACGTACGTTACACACGCACACGTGTGTACGACATATGCATGCATGCATGCATGCATTCATGTATGCATATGTCGTACGTGGAGCGCGGTGCGATAATATTGATAAGCGTGCGCGCTAACCGTGACGCGCTGTGTGCGTGCTTCGATCGACCGTCGGAAATTCAATCGCGGGCGATTAATTTATTTTTAGTTTATTTAAGAAAAAAACAAGAAAAAAAATCTGGATATTTACATTTTTTTGTATACTGGTGACTTTTTGATGTACTGCGAATTTAATCGCGGGCAATTAATTTATTTTTAGTTTATTTAAGAAAAAAAGAAGAAAAAAAATCTGGATATTTGCATTTTTTTGTGTACTGATAACTTTTTGATATACTGCAAATTTAATCGCGGGCAATTCATTTATTTTTAGTTTAATTGAAAAAAAAAAAAAAAAAAAAAATCTCGATATTTGCATTTTTTTGTATACTGATAACTTTTTGATATTCTGCAAATTTAATCGCGGGCAATTAATTTATTTTTAGTTTAATTGAAAAAAAAAAAAAAAAAAAATCTGGCTATTTGAATTTTTAATGTTCTGTAAATCGGGGTGAGAAGTGGAACTGGGAATAGGAGTGACGAGGTCAGCAAATTCAATGTATCTTTAGTTTATTCAAGAAAAAAACGAAAATCTGGCTGTTGGAAATTTTTGATATTTTTTTAAATCGGGGTGAAAAGTGGAACTGGGACTATGAGTGACGAGGTCAGGGCTGAGAAAGCCTTATCCGTTGACAAATGCCGGATGAATGAAATCGTTGACGATATATCGCGGTCGTTGACTGGGTCACGGTCAGCGACTCTCGAGGGCGCGCAGATTAAATCTTTTTGATCTGCGATCCGCGTTAATGCGCTTCGCGGCGGCGGCGGCGACACTTCTGCGGCTCTTGGACGACATCGCGGCGACCCGAGAGCGCCGGACGCCGGACGCCGGGACGGCCGGGGGCCGCCGCACCAGGACCGAAGAGACCTCGACCGCCCGCGGATTCGTGCGGCAAATCCTTTACCCCCTTGGCCCGGAGCCACTTGATTCTATATAAGCCGCCCGGTAATTTATAAAACTATACGTGGTAGTTTACCGATCGTCCGCACGTCCTGACCTCTCGTGCTTATCAACGATAACGCCGCAATGGGTGTGGACGCTTTTTTCTTTTACTTTCGATCCGAAGGCTTGTCCGATCGCGGCTCTCGACTCTTGGGAAATATCGTCGCTATCGATGAAGAAGAGACAAAAGAAAATAAAACGCATTTGATTCAAGATAATAATCGTATTAGCGAGACTTCAAGTAAATTAACGTGAAATTAACGTTCAAATTGTACGAAATCGAGAATTTTTTTTTTTTCGAAAATGCAACAAAAATTTTTTTGCAGAAAAATGCAAAAATGATTTTTCACTTTTTTCGAAATTTCGTCACTTCGCTAAAATCGAGGTTACTTTTTTTCCATACAAAATAATTCGTATTTTCTATTAGCAATAACAAAGCGTCGTTACACCGTTCTTTCTAAATTATGAATTTCAAATGAAAAATTACTATTCCCCGATAAAAACGCATATTTTTTTTTACATTTCAGCCTTCCTTTTTTCCGGTACATTAATCCTCCATATATTCGAAGATACATATTTAATGAGACGTCAAGCGAGAACGCATTGTATTTGGTATTTAAAAATGTGCCCCCCGCGATGACGTGGGGTCTCGAGAAGCGAAGGCATTTTTAATGCGATATTTGTTATTCGCGACACGTATATTATACCGACAGATTGCATTCTGTTCTCCGCGGTCTCTGCCATTATACGCCTCGATTTCTTTTCATCCCCACCGACGACGCGACGCGTCGCGGCGGCGCGCATATAATTTTCCATTCCCTCTCTCCTCGTGACTCTTCCTCCTCTCCGACCCTTTAATTCCGCATTCCGCGCGACACTCGTGCCGCCACGCGCGCTTATACTCTCGTGTAGGCGCACCGCGCCGCGAACATACGCTTAATTGCAGTTTCCCTGCTTCCCTCTCTGTCATTCACGGCGAATCGATCAGCTAAGCGGGGGAAACGATGCGTGCGTGCATAGTATATACCCGCCTGCTTTTCCATTGGAAATTCGCTCCCCCACACGACATTAAGCACCTGTAGTGCAGTCGTATGGACTTGTAATATTACTCATCGCGCACCTGTATAAAATCGTCAGGCAAGCATAAATGATTTCGAGCCTCTTCGAGGTAAATAATTGAGGGATCATCAAATTATAATTTCTCGCTCTCGAGTCACAGTAATTATGGAAAAGGTTTGCCACTCGCGGGCAAAATTTCTGTTTGGACTTCGTGCATTTCGGGAGTTACGGATGATTGAATTAATTTGTGGAACCCCTACTAATTAATATTTTTTCCGACTAGATAGCGACTTATGAAAAAACACGGGTTTCAATTTTTACTTAATTTCGAAAAAATATTTTTCTCACTTTTTTTTCTCCAAAAATAATCGATAATAATCATAATTATTGATACCATGATTAGGATTGGAAAAGGATAGGAAAAGAAAGAACACCCGAGGACTGGGTCAGTGATATACGCATTGCGGTTTCACCCACGTACCAAATTAGTCAGACCACCGGAGGGCCAGGTGGTCTTCGCTTTATCGACCGTGGCGTGCGACTTATCGATCACGGGTATTCGCGACAGAATCTCTTGAAAATTTCTTTACCGGCGGTGTCGACTGATTGTTGGGTTTGCCGTGGAAGGGCATTGATGGCGAAAGGCTACAAAAATGGCGTTCGGTCAGGAGCGTATAGAGTAGTACAATATTAATACATGCTGGGTATCGAGGGCCCTGATACAAATTATTAACAGCAGCCTCGGTTTTCCATTTGCTGACTATGAAACCAGTTTTATTGTGCAGTAGATTTTAATGTCCACAATCTGAAAATGGCGTTTGAATTTCATTTTTGGCACTAGTTCATTGTTAAAGTATGCTTCAAGTACCTGAAGCAACTAGAAAAAAAAAAAATTCAATAAATCGATCACAATGTATAAATAATCCAGGAACTTAAATCCACCTTTTAAACGGTTTTGAGACAGATTTCGTTTTCTGTGAACTGATCCAGATCTTAACGAAAGAAAAAGTCTTACAAAAAGGAAGAGTACTCAGTGTCAAAAGTTCTTGCCTCTCCTTCCCTTTAATCAAATAACCTCCTCCTCCTCCTCCTCCCCTCCACCGTTCTTCGCTCTCGTCGATCTTACGTACAAGCCACGGACAACAGTGTCAGCCTGTAATATGTGGACCAAAATGCCGTTACACAGCTAGCCAGTGAAGTCAAGTGGGACGCGGTAATCTCACGAAATCGGATCCCAGCTCTCTGACCGCGGCGATTCACTACATGAAAACTGTACCGCCCTATAATAATAATAATGTGAATAATAATAATAATAATAATAATAATAATAATAATAATAATGATAATAATAAAAACAATAATTCAGTAAAATAACGTTGTTTATTTACGAATTCTTTGGAGCCGCTGATCAACAGGTACATTATTTCAATAAATAATATAAATTTATACTTACAGATAATAAAAAAATAGAAAAACAAAATTTCTAAGAAGAAAATTTTTGGTGTAACTTATCGCACAACTTGCTATTTTATATCCAATGAATTCTTCGAGATTTAATCGACATTGATCTCTTACAAAAAACTAAAGAGGGTTGGGGGGGGGGGACGATGATTTTTTTTCAAATGATTTCTTCTTCTAAAGAACTCTTTACCCACTCATCCGAACCAGCCTTTGTCATCGTCCTCGTATTCCTCGTGAAAGTGAGGATAATAATGATCGTGATGATGCTGCGGCTGCGATTGATGAACCACCACCACTTCGTGCGGCTGCTGATTTCGCAGTGCGTTGAAGAGCATCAGCAGAAGCGCGAGTTTTCCGACCACGAGCGATTTCAGAAGGGACATCTTTATCGAAGCTATCGCTGCGGGAAGGGAGAGCATCTGAATTGAGAATGAACAAAAAATGCTGTCTTAATCATCTTTTTTTTTCAACAGGTAAATTTATTTATAAAAAAATAAAAATCGTGTACCTGTATTATGAGGGGAATCATTACGATCATAGATCCGAATTTCTGTAGATTCCCAGGCTTCTTGTCTGCTTCTTGTTGATCGTGGGTTCTGCTCTGAACTGCTGTCACTGAGAAATGAAATAAAAAATAAAAAATAAAATAAAATAAAAAATAAAATAAAAAATAAAATAAAAAATAAAATAAAAAATAAAATATAGGAAATTAATGATTGGAGAACAACAGCAACAGCAACGTGAAAAAATGCAATTTACCTTCAAACATTTCTTCCACATCCAATTTCACTCGCAGCTCATTGTCATAAAGAGCAACTTTAAATCCTGGGTAAATAACGAGTTCCCTCGACGAGACATTGCCCGTTCGTTCGTTCCCAAGAATTTCTCGTGCACTCAACAACAACAACCCCAGGGCGACAACCCTCCGCGCTATCATCCTCGTATCGAGGAGTCAAGAATAATTTTCACGATTCACCTTTACTAGCGATAATAATCGGTTATTACTAGTGACTTCTTGGGGGATCTTTCCCCTTGCGCTATTACGCAAATTGGTCGTTTTAACGTCAGGATCGTTCGGCAACTCGGCGCGGAGCTGCAGCACTGTTGGCGAACCGCTAGGCAATTACTTTTCGTTATTAACCACACGAGAGAAGACCGCGTTTACCGGTAGAGATGAGAGGAAAAAAAGGAAGAAAAAAAATATACGCGAGAATTCACGAACGTGTCCGTCGCGTTTTCCTCGCGCTGCTACACTATATCCGGATTAATAGACGAGAAGACTGGCTGCCATTCTGGTGCAATCCGCGTGCAAGCCCCACTCGCGAGGCCTCTAACTGGATCTCCGTTGGTCAGTTTGCCGCGCTGCGCGGCGTCTCACCGGGATTCACGAGAATGCGCCGCGTCTCCCACGTCGCGCTGACGCTTTTGCACCTGCCAAATGGATCTGCTCCACAGAGCTAGATCCCCTCGCTAAGGAGAGACAGTTAAATCGTCGAGGCGTAAGTTCTCGCGAATCCGCCGACGGTCAGCCAACCTTGAATTCACCGGGAGTTCCACTTGGAACGTCTGGTGTCGACCAAAAAAAAATATATCGAAGCGATAAAAAAATTGAAGTACAGAAAAAATCGAATACAAGTCCTACTGATAATATTAACCTAAACGAGGCAATAAAAAAATAAGAATAAAAATTCTTCAACCAGAAAAAAAAATAAAAATTCTTCAAACAGAAAAAAAAAATTCTGCAACCAGAAAAAAAATAAAAATACTTCAACCAGAAAAAAATTCAAGCAAACAAAAAATCGAATAAAAGTCCTACTGACAATATTAACCTAGACGAGGCAATAAATAGGGTATTTTATTTATACAAATGATACAAATTTTATATTACAGTATCGTTAAATAAATATTAATTTATCTACGTTGCTTGGGGACGTGCGAGTTGTATAAATATACGAGTGAGGTATGAGCGGTGTATCATAGCATTTATCTTAACTAGCATTTTGGTCTATCTGTTTGGTTCAGTCGTTTCCATTTTCACTTCAGCTGTAATTATTATTTCGCATGTATAAAATCGTGAATGCAACTACTATTGTCTATATGCATGACTTGCGGCGACGTCGATTCGTCAGTGTCGATCGATCCCTCGATCAATTTCACTGAGATTCCGCGTCACTTCGGTCCCCTGAGTTTCTTGGACGTCGCTGCACTACGTCGAATAATCAAGAGAGACAATTACGGAATATACAATAACGTAATTAATGGCATGAGCGACGACGTAGTGCGATCGACGTTTGCGACCCCTGAATATCTCGTTACACCCAGAGAAATCATTCTGATAGGATCTACCCGAAACAAATAACATTTATTTCCATGAAATAAACGTTTATTTGAATGAAATAAATTTTATCTGGCTCAAATTAATCGTATTAGACCGGCAATAAAATTAATTCATCTTTTTAAGACCGGCCTAATAGGATTTATTTGGATCAAATAAAATTTATTTCATAAAAATAAATTTTTATTTCGTTGAAATAAATTTTATTTCTTTCGAATAGATCCCATCAGAATAATTTCTCTGGGTGTATTCGCAAGAGGCGCACGTATACTGAATACCATTTGAATTATTCGAATATTCGAACCACACGAATTGCACTTGGCTAATTCGGATATTCAAATATTCGAATTGTCAATATATTGAATACTGTCGGACGTGTGAGAAAAAACCTCGAGTTGGCGAAAAACTGTCTGTTGGTTGGCGAAAAAGCGAAAGGTAGACAAGACGTATATACTCTCGATACCAAGTCGGTTGTTCGCGTTCCTGGCTAATGTGGGACGACGAAATCCGGGTTATCCCTTGTAGTAGTAGTGCTCGTCCTGCGGGGGCCCGCTGGGCTCCCATCCGCTGTACGGTTGCGGATGATGATCGTGACCCCCGCCGCTGTTGTGAACGTGAACGTGAACGGGCTGCTGGGGCGGTGGGGGCGGTGGGGCCCATCCGTAAGCCGGCGGCCCGTGGGAATGCGCGCTGGTGAAAATTTTTCCAAATATAGCCGCGAGCTTCAGGACCAGCAGCATGACACCTGCGAATCAAGGGAAACGTCAGACGAGTCGCAGAAGAGAAATCGAAAAATCATTGAAAACCAAATGGTTTCGCGGCTTTTGGGCCGTTTGGCCCCCAACCGATAGCTTGGAATTTGCACGACGAGCGTCCCGAGGATCCTCGGGTCAATGTTTGCTCGGGACTCCCCGGCGGTTGAAGTAAAGCGTGTCAGTAGGCACTTATATTTGACATTCGTGTAACGTATCACGCGTGTCAGACCATTTTCTATTCTACCCGCTGGCACACTGACACTCACCGCTCGGACGATACAGTTAATTTTATGCGCCTGATTTATTCGATCCCCTTTATGGTGTATGCATAGGGCATTGCTCTATATTTATATAGAAAGTCTCGTTGGTGCCACTTTCGGTGGTATTTGTATTTCCATTGTTACCCGTTATAACCACGTGGTGGAGGCTTTTACGTCGAATATATTTTAGATGAAATATCTTTGATATATTTTAGATGAAATATCTTCGATATATTTTAGATAAAATATTTTCGATATATTTTAGATAAAATATCTTCGATATATTTTAGATAAAATATCTTCGATATATTTTAGATGAAATATCTTTGATATATTTTAGATGAAATATCTTCGATATATTTTAGATGAAATATCTTCGATATATTTTAGATGAAATATCTTTGATATATTTTAGATGAAATATCTTCGATATATTTTAGATAAAATATTTTCGATATATTTTAGATGAAATATCTTCGATATATTTTAGATAAAATATCTTCAATATATTTTAGATAAAATATCTTCGATATATTTTAGATAAAATATCTTCGATATATTTTAGATAAAATATCATCGATCTTTGACGCAACGAGCTGACACGTCGCATAATATTTTCTCCGCACGCAGGCCGACGGCGGAGTAAAATAAAAAGTGATATACGTACCGATCGCCAGGCCCTTGAGAGAAATCACGGTCAGTACCACGAGCAGCGTCATCATAACTCCCATTTTGTAGATCATCGGCATCATCATAAATTGCAGTCTCTTCAGGCCAAAAGTTCTTCCGACTTCGGGACCTGGAAAATGTTAAATGTTTGAGTGACGAGCGAAACTTTTACGGTCTATGTACACTTTCGTCGATTCTCGGTTTCGTCGGTTCGAAATCTCTAAGTGTGTCACGCATCTTTCGTGAATAGCACGTAACGATAATACCGCGCGTGTCGAGAAGAAAATAAATACAACAGAGATTTTGTTTATACCGGCATTTTTTCGATGATTTTATAATAAATAGGATTGTGAATTACGAAGCAGAAAACAATGAGCCTCGACTGTGACATAACGGAGAATTATTGCTTCTTCCACCGCCGTTAGCATTCCACGATGAAATAACGATGACAAACGTCGAGCTCCGTGCACCAAACACGAGAAATCATTGTAAAATCATTCTATGAAATTTAATAAGACATTTTTCATCTTTCAATTTCAGTCAAGTGACTGCGAGTAATTCTGCATAAAAACTGTTAAACTCTTTTGAAAACAGAATTTCACATCAGATGCAATATTAAATCGAAACGAATTTCATTTGACAGAAATGAATTTCTTCCTTCGCACCACATAAATTTCTTTCCTCACCAACATAACGGCAATATTTTTGTTTACCTTGCAACTCGTTGGCGGGAGCGATCAAGTCCTCGAAGATACTTTCCAAGTCTCGTGAGCTCTTCTGATCCTCGATTTCGGCTGTCGTGTTGTCACCGGTTGTCCGTAACGTTGTCATTTTTTCCTCGAATTTTTCTTCGACCGCCGGGTTCGCCGGAGCATCCGCGATGCTCTTGGACGTGGCTCCGGCCAGCAGAGCGACGACAACGATGCACACGCCGGTGAAATTCATTTTCGAAAATTAAAAAAAAAATTCAAATATTCTCCAGAAGAACCGAACACCGTGAAATAAAAAAAAATTAGCACAGTTCGGAAAATCCGCGTCTCATGCTTTCCTCGTGGAAAGGACGAACGAGAAAAACAAAAAAAAACGTTGTATCGATCCAGCACTGAAGATGGAGAACGGAAGACACGTGCGTACCGGAGGTGAACGAGTCTGTGATCGGTCGGGCAGAGCCGCGCTCGGAAGGCTTCGAAAGACGCGAAAGACGCGCGCGCGGTAAAAGGAAAGGCTCGCGCCGAACGAGTCGCGGAGGTGGTGGAACGACGACGGAGGCGAGGATCGAAAGGCTTTTACGCCGGGCAGCTCGCGCCAGTCGCGCACGTCGGACTCGCCGGCGATCCGCGCCGCGCGTCATTCGTATGCGAGCCGCGCGATCGCGCGGTGACCGTTGGCAGCCCTCTGCTCGTCCCCTCTCGAACGTGCCCACTCCGTTCCCTCGTTGTCGAGGTGCCCCTTAGATTCACTCCAATGATTTTCACTTCCTTCTCTCAACGCTCGCTGAGCCCTTTTGGCTACACCCGCCGACTCCTTGCACGATCCTTCTCCACGTAAATACAAAAAATAAAAAATACATTTTAAAATGGTCACTGATATTTTCAAAAATTATCAATGCATCAAAAAATAACAAAATAAAACAATACAAAATGCAATACAAAAAATACAAAAAATAAAAAAAATGGTCACTGATGTTTTCAAAAATTATCAATGCCTCAAAAAATAAAAAATAAAACAATACAAAATGCAATACAACAAATTTAAAAAATAAAAAAATGGTCACTGATATTTTCAAAAATTATCAATGCCACAAAAAATAAAAAAATAGAACAATACAAAATACAATCGAAAAAATTTAAAAAATACAAAATTTGTCACTGATATTTTCAAAAATGATCAATGCCTCATAATTGAGTGCGGTCGAATTCAAGTCGGTGGATGAAATAACGATATAATCTCCAAAATAATTTTCTCCCACAAGTGACACAAATGTTCTAATTAAAATAAACCTATTTTATGAAACTCAATGGTCTGGTTTATTTTAATAAAATAATAATGCCACGGAAAATGGATAACGCGTAGCTACGACGTCGCTATTATTAGATTTTAATAGGATCGCTCGTCCGCGGATCACAGCAATAAAGGAGCAGAGTTGTTTGCTGGGAGCGTCGAGTTGCATCGCGTATGGTCGCGGGATGCTCGGCAAAGAGACACGACGATACGTTCATGACGATAAAAGAAGCTGTGGAAATCGCGGCGGCCGGGGGAGACGAGTATCGTAGAGCGCATCGTTCCCGCGAAGGTCTCGTGTGCCGAAGATAAAAAAAAATATAAAAAAACATTCCTGGTATTCTCGTCTCCGGGGCCCCCCCGTTCCCCCGCGCGCAGCCCCCGCCGTCTCCACTGGGGGCGCAGTCCTCTCTCAAGGCCTAAAAATCCAACCCCTGCTGGCTGCTCGGGAGTGCGTTGTCCCTACGCGATACCCGGCGAGCAAAACAGGATCCTCCTCTATGTTGCTGCCTCGCAACGCTCGAGGATACCTATCGACCGAACCAATCGAACAAACTCGTTTTCCGTACACCGCCTCTATTACTCGCGGTGCTACCGAGATCGAAAAATCTAGTCGTTAGTTCGAAAATATTTATCACTAGCAGGTTGTCGTGGGTCGCATATGCTCGAATCAAAATTAGATCGTTAAGGAAATTAACGTGAAATTAACGTCCAAACATTTTGAAATCGAGAAAAAAAAAAATTTCGATTTCGCAAAGTTTGGAGACCCTATCTAATGGGAAATTTCTCGCTGATTCCGAAAAGCACCATTGTTTGCCCGAAAAACAAAAAATTCGATGAGAAAAATGCAAAAAATGATTTTTCACTTTTTTCGAAATTTCGTCACTTCGTTAAAATCGAGGTTATTTTTTTTCGATCGACCAAACCTGGATTTTCTTTTTGCGTTCGAGAGAAAACTCTATAACGAAGAGAATGCCGCAAAGCGCAAGGCGATATCTTGATTTCTGAATTTTTTACAGAATTTTGAAGTCGGATCCCCTTTCGTTTTTTTGCGATTTTTGGGGGTCTGACTTTAAAAATCTGTAAAAAATTTAAAAATCAAGATATCGCATTCCGGCTTGCGGCATTCTCTTCGTTATAGAGTTTTCTCTGGAACGCAAAAAGAAAATCCAGGTTTGGTCAATCCAAAAAAAAGTAACCTCGATTTTAGCGAAGCACCAAAATTACGAAACAAGAGAAAAATGATTTTTCGCCTTTTTCTCGTCGAATTCTTTATTTTTCGGGCAATCAATGGTGGTTTTCGGAATCAGCGGGAAATTTCCCATCGGATAGGGTTTTCAGACTTTACAAAATCGAAACTTTTTTTTTCGCGAAAAAACGCAAGGGGTACCCCTTGGAAAAATGTGCGATTTTTTAGGGTTCTTCTTTGAAATTCTGGGAAAAATTCAAAAATCAAGATATCGCATTCCGGCTTGCGGCATTCTCTTCGTTATAGAGTTTTCTCTGGAACGCAAAAAGAAAATCCAGGTTTGGTCAATCCAAAAAAAAGTAACCTCGATTTTAGCGAAGCACCAAAATTTCGAAAAAAGAGAAAAATCATTTTTCGCCTTTTTCTCGTCGAATTCTTTATTTTTCGGGCAAACAATGGTGGTTTTCGGAATCAGCGGGAAATTTCCCATCGGATAGGGTTTTCAGACTTTACAAAATCGAAAATTTTTTTTTCGCGAAAAAACGCAAGGGGTACCCCTTGGAAAAATGTGCGATTTTTTAGGGTTCGTCTTTGAAATTCTGGGAAAAATTCAAAAATCAAGATATCGCATTCCGGCTTACGGCATTCTCTTCGTTATACAGTTTTCTCTGGGACGGAAAAAGAAAATCCAGGTTTGGTCGATCCAAAAAAATGTAACGTCGATTTTAGCGAAGTGTCGATATTTCGAAAAAAGTGAAAAATCATTTTTTGCGTTTTTCTCGTCGAATTTTCTCTTTTCTGGGCAAACAACGGTGTTTTTCGGAATCAGCGGGAAATTTCCCATCGAATAGAGTTATCGAACTTTGCGAAATCGAAAATTTTTTTTTCGCGAAAAACGTAACTCAACTTCCGGCTCAAAAATTCTGTTGAAAAATTCCGAAATTCAGAAATCAACAACTTTCCAAAATACATACAAGATAAAATCGTAGTCCCGATCTCGACGATGCAAAGAGGGGTGGGTAAGCGAGTTGATCGTCAAAGAAGAAGAACAAGCCAAGAGGCAGCGAGGAAAAATATAAATGCCGATGGTGGTCTATCCGGTGTCGAGCACAGTGCACAGGCTATTTTTCCTCTCCGCCTCGTCTTCTTATTCTCCCTCGTTATTCCCTTCGCGAGCACCAGCAGCAGCTTCTCCAAGTAAATTAGTACGTTGGATGGCTATGTGTCGAGCGAGCGAGTCCGAGCTCTCTTGCGCATTAATATGTTCTCCATGGCAGGGAGGCCTTAAGTATATACGTACAGGCCGAGTATAGGATCGTGCTGTTTTCTTCTGCTAGCTGAGCTACTAGCAACGACCCTTCCCCTGCTCCACCGAGTCGAAGGAGATCGCGCAGTAGGAGAAGGCGAAGCATCGAGAACCCGTGCGAAGGAGGAAAAAAAAAACACAGACCGTTGCTGGTGCTGCTGCTGGTGCTGCTGCTAAGGAAGGAGAATAACACAGAAGACGAGTTTCAGCCCCGCGCGTCTCTTCTTCTCTTCGTGTTCTCGCGCTATCCGCGCTTAGCGAGGTACATTCGCCTCGCGACCGCGACCATGAGAGCACCAAACTCTCCACGTCCGCTCCGGGCAGCGAGTTCCTCTCTCCTCGCTCTCGTCCTCTCGTCCGTTGTCCTCACGATTCTTCTGCTCGCGAGTCCCGCAAGTACGCGCAGTGTCGCTCGTCCTCGCGCCGTCGGTGCTGCCGATCATGGAGTTATCGGCGAAGAATCATCGCCACCGAGTCACCTGGGGGTCACCGACGTAGCAGCGAGAAACGCGGAGGAGGATGACGCTCACGACGTCGTCAGCCCGGGTATCACGAAGCGCGACAAAGTCGAGGAAAATTTCGCCGAGGACGGAGACGCATCACTGGCGTCGGAGATCGGCGCGTCGCTCGAGGTGGAAGGCGCGATCGGTAAGTCATCGGTAACTTCTGAATTATCGGGCGCCAAGGACGTCGAGGTGAGTGCGAAGAGCGAGCGGGAGCAGGAGGGCATAAGGAGGTTCGACGCGGTCGTCGTGAGCGACGACGCGATCGAGAAAATTCCCGCGAAAGAGCCGAGGGAACGTCTCGAGAGTTCGGAAATCGGCAAGACTGTGGTGAAGGGCATTATCGTGAGAGACGCGGTGGCTGCGACCGATGACGGCATCGACGGCGGGGAACTCGAGCTCGCGCCCGCGGTCGTTGAACTTTCCGGGGTCAAGGTGCAGCGCAAGCGATCGGTCGCCGATCCCGAAGCGGCCGATTCGCTACCCGTGGCGGTGGAGCCGAGCCTCGCTAATGAGAATCCCGAGGCGGCTAACGATGCCGGCGAGAAAATTGCCGATTCCGCGGAGTCGCGACAAGTACCGGTGCTCACTCCCGTTGGTTCGAGTCACGCGAAGCTCACGCGCGCGGAAATCGTTCCCGCGGCGGAGCCCTCGCTCGTGGGGGAGAAGGAGAGTCTCGGCGAACCTGCCGATCTCGCCACGGCCGAAGAATCTAGCGTTAAAATTCAGGCTGAGGCTGCCCAGGAGGAGATTGTCAGGGAGATTCCGGAGTTGACTCTGGCGCACGAGAAATCGGTTGAACCACCTCGCCCCAGTGACGCCGAACCGTCGAACGCGGAAGAGGAGATCGTGGTACCCGAAACGAAGAGAGTAATTATTCACGAGGACGGGCTCGGAGAGGTCGTCGACGGGGATTCGGAGGTCGTCAACGAGGAACAAGTATTCAGCGCTCGAAAGTCTCTGCCGATTTCCGAGGAGAGCGAGCGGGACGAGGAGAGCGAGGAGCAGCGCGCGATTAGGAGCGACGAACCGGCGAAGATCGACGACGAAATTCCTCGAGACAAAGAGACGCCGATAAGATCGGCAACGAGCGACCAGTCGTACTCGGGTTCTCTCGTCACCCTGATGACCACCCAAGGGAATCCGGAGGACCTGAAGGCCCAAGCGATGTCGCTTCAGCGTGAAATAAGGGACAAAGCATATCTGCAGAGTCTGCGAGAAAAGGCGACCGAAATTCTTCCAGGAATTCCAAAGTTCACGGAACTCGAGCTGCTCGATTCGCTGAGGGCGATCACGTCGTTGAAGAATCTCGCCGAGGCTCCGGACTCGTCGTATCTGAAAATCGACAACACGACCAACCTCAACGAAAGCCAATTGGCGATTCTGAAAAGCACGGAGGCTCTTCTCGCTCGCGAGCAGCGTCAGACGTTCGCGGAAAACGTCATGGAGTGCATAAGAGGCCTCGACATCATAAACTGCATGAGAATATTCGTCTGGCCCATAATAGCCGACAATCTGCCACAATCTTTCGTTCAGAACCTGCCGACTCTGCCGATCGAGATCAACGTCTCGGACTTTCTGCCGGGCGGTCAGAAGCAGGACCAGCCGAAGACCACCGGTTCCCGTTCATCCTCGGATCAGCCTCATCAGCAGCGTCTCATCACCCCGGAGCTCGTGGTATCCAGCATCCTGAAGGACGCCCTCAACGCCGAACCAACGAGAATCTCGGACTCGCTGCCGTCGCTCATCGATCCCCAGAACGAGACCCTCACCAAATGGCTGACACCGGGACAGCTGGAGATCCTGAAGATGGGAGAGAAGTTCCTCACCGAGGCGGAGGTACGTCAGGAGTACTCCAACCGAATGTCCTCCTGCGTCCGCAGATTCGAGTACTTCTCGTGTCTCAAGTACTTCGCCTGGCCGATGGTCAAGCAGAGTTACCCGGCGCTTCCGGACTTTCCGGACTACCAAAGCTGGTACCCGAGTGTCGCCCTCTACCCCGGCTATCCGATTCTTCCCTATCCGAACACCGAGGGCATCGGTGAGCTGCCCGAGGTGGTGGAGGCCGACGCCACGAGAACCAGGAGCCCCAGACCCGAGGCGGTCATCGTCCAGATCCTCGAGAACACCCTGCGTCAGATGCCGGGCTATCCGGGCCTGACTCCTACCTCCTACCAGTCCCGGCAACCCGGCACTCCTCCCGTCCTCGTTCCGGCCGTCACGCCCGAGCAAATGGCCATCTTCTACACGGCCCAGCAACTCATACCGGTTCAACTGCGCGCCGACTACATGGCCAAAACCATGAGGTGCATAAGGGACTACGACTATCTCACCTGCACCAAGTACTCGACCTGGCCCACCGTGCGACAGTGGTTCCCCAGTCTTCCGGAGCTGCCCGACTTCTCGAGCTGGATACCGACGTTCGCGATCCCGGAGCTTCCCGACTTTTCGCAGTACATACCCGACTGGGGAAGTATCTTTCCGGGGATTCCGGGGATTCCCGGGGGATCGAGCAAGCCGCCGGCCGAGCCTGCGCCGCAGCCTCAGCCTCAGCCTATCCCGGACAAACCGCCCCAGGAGGTGAACGCGACGATCATATCGAAGGAGGAGCAGAGAGTGAGCGGACCGACGGCGAGTCTCGCGAGTCCCATTGAGAATCGCATTATTTTCATTCTCTCCAACATCAAATGGATCCCCTTGGCGAGAAATGCTCAGCCGATCGCCTCCGTCACGCCGGAGAGTCTCGCGGTGCTGAAGACGCTCACGTACAGCCAACTGAGAATCCTGGGACTGGCGAAAGCCGCGATTCCTCCCCCGGTGCAGGGTGACCTCGACTCGAGATTCGTGGGATGTCTTCAGGGTGGCAGCGACTTCTTGAGCTGCGCGCGAAACGTCATCTGGCCCACGCTGCAGTTGTACGTGAAGAACATGCCGGCTTTCCCCGAGGACGAGGCGGCGAAGATTCCCGAGGCGAGCCACGCGATTCCAGCGATAAAACCGGGCGTCTACCAACCGCTCGCCGATTCCGCGCAGCCGGTTTTTTTCGAAAGTCCCGCTTCACCGATCGCCGCTCGCTCGCCGATCGGCGGTCACATTGACGCCGAACCGGAGGCCGAATCGGCCGTACCGATCTCCGAGCCTGGTGTGTCGCAGGAGGCTGCGATCGGTCGTCAGGATCAACTCGGCCAGCTTCGACAGGGTGCCACGGCCAAGTCGAGCGATCCCTCGATCCCGGTGATCTCCGTCACGGACACGAGATTCACGCCGATCTTCTCCGATCATCCCGAGACGGTGCTGCTCAACATCCTCACGACGATCCAGGCGTCGTCCAAGTACTCCGAGGGCTCCTACAGCCTCGATAAACCCGGCTACATGGATTCCCTCAACGATCATCTCAACGCCGACCAGAAGAACGTCATACGAGTCTCGGCGAGTCTGCTGCCCGAGGAAGTCAAGTCGAGCTTCATCGAGCGAGTCCGGGGATGCGTGACCAAGTCGAATTTCATCGTTTGCTCGCGCGACATAGTCTGGCCCAGCCTGTCCCAGTACTACCAGCGTCTCCCGAGCTTCCCCAACTTCTACATCAACGAGAAGCCGATCGACACCGTCGCCGATATCGGCAGCTCGAAGCACCCGATCGCGACGGGTGGCCCGGCGATCTCCGAGACGAACGTCAACACCGGTCAGCACGGCGACGCGGTGGTCACGATAACCGACACGCGATTCGTGCCGATCTTCAGCCAACATCCCGAGGCGGTGATTCTCAGCATCCTCCGAAACGTTCAAGCGACGTCACCGAATTTACTGGCCCAACCGGGCGCGACGAAGACAGCCTCCCGATCGCCCGAATTCACGGCGACGTTTACCGATCAGCAGAACAACATCGTCAGCGTGGCCGAGAATCTACTGCCGGAATCGATTCGCGACGTCTTCGAGAGGCGAATGTTGGAGTGCGCAAGGGAGAACAGCTTCCTGGCCTGCACCCGTGACATCGCTTGGCCGACGATCGCCCAGTTTTTCCCCCGACTACCGAACTTCCCGAACGTCTTCTTCGCCATCGAGGAGCCACAACAGCCGGCGGCGCTTCTTCCCCCTCAACTCGAGCCGGCGGCCAAGCCGGCGACCCTGACACCGTCCGCTCTGCCGAGTCTCCCGGCCCCACCTGGCCTGCCGAGCGAGAATCTCGTACCGATCACGCCCACCGATCCACCGACCTCGAGGACGGACGCCGCCCTCAACGCGATCTTCCAGGCCCCGAGCTACCCCGTCTACCCGAAGGTCTCGTACATCGACGGACAGGACCCTCTGATAGCGTCGAGAATCACCGAAACCCAGGTCAACATCCTCCGATGGCTGGAGAGCCTCCTACCGGAGGAGGCCAAACCGATTTTCGGCGGCAAAGTCGCGGACTGCGTGCGCAGCGACGATTTCCCCAACTGCATCGAGAGTTGCGGATGGTCGTTCTTCCAGCGTTACGTCCCGAACGTGCCGAACTTTCCGGACCTGAGGATCTACTTTCCCCGGTATCCCCAGGAGATACCCAAGTTCCCGCAGTATCCGGACACCCAGGTGCCGCTCGTCATGCAGAACCCGCACTTTCCGCCCTTGGAGATTCTGAGACCGCACTACGGCTACCCGGTTCAGCACGCCCTGGACAAGGTGATACGCGAGGGACCAGGAATCAGACAGCAGCTGGGATATCGTCCCGCCGATTACGTCCCCGAAGGATTAACCGCGTCAGTAGGTGAACGATCTTATGCTTCAAGAGAACAGGGTAATTATTTGCACCAGGAGCCAATGACACCGGGATTCGATCCGTCACTCGGACGCTCTCAACGTGTCGTGCGGTCGAAACGATGCTGGTGCGGCTGCCCCTTGTGCAAATAATTTCCGAGAGCGCAGCAACCCCGCAACCCTCAACCAAGATCCCCTCGTAATTTCACGCTCTTTTGCTTTCTTTTCTCCTCAATTCTCTTCTAGTCCCCGCACTACCAGACGGTCCTGGCTCTCTACCGTCAGGTCTACCATCAGCCGGCGTCTCCGGCGAAGCAGCCGCTCTGATTCATCCCGACGACGCGACGAGAGCGCCGGAGGGACGACGAGAGCGAAGACACATCGGCGACGAATCCCCAGCCAAGTACCAGGACATATCTTCCGAGGCTCATTTTGAGCCTCACGACGAGCTTGAACCCCCCGGTATAACGGAGTCGGAATTCCTCGAGGTTCTGCGGAACGTGACGAGAGCGAGCAACGCCGAGGAGGATCAACGTGACGTCCTCCTGAATTCGACGATCAAGGACTCGCTGACGACGGAGCAGCTGGCGATAATGAAGATCGTGGAGGACATCGGTGCCCAGACTCAGTCCAAGGGCCTCGCTTCCCAGGTGTGGCAGTGCATCAGGAGTCTCAGCTTCGTGCGCTGCGTCGGAATATTCGTCTGGCCGGTCGTCACGCAGAGCATAGTTCCGTCCATCGTGGGCAGCCTCAATCCGTTCGGAAGGTCGGACGACGACGACGACGACGACGACGCGAAGGCGTCGGAGAGCTTCGAGGGGATGTTCGGAATGACGAGCGAGGAGTTGGAGCGTGAGCTGCTGGCGAGGAAGCGGAACGTCGAGGAGATTCTGATTGACTGGTACCGGGGGGTCGTGGAGAGCAAGTACGACAACGACTATGGCTTCGTGAGGGTGAAGGGCTACGGTGACGGTGAGATCGGCATAAGCTTCAACGTGCTGAGGCGGAAGGGCCGGGGAGCCAAGATCAAGGACTCGAAGAACATGCCCAGCATACTGACCATCATAAGCGACATAATGGAGGACGTGCTCGACTCGAGGCCCGAGAAGAAGGAGCACGGCAAGCGGGACGGGAGGCTCAGGAGGGAGGACGAGCGACGGGCCGACGATTACAATCGCGTTTACAGCGAGTCGCACGACGACCTTGGCAGCGGTGCGGAGGAGCGGCCGCTTCTTCACTCGGAGAGATCCAGCAACGACGATGAAATAATAAACATGTTTCTCGACAAGATCCGAGTCAACGGGACCGGCGACACCGGCGGAGCTGGAGGAACCGACGGGAATAATTATCTGAGCATCGAGGACGCTTACGACGCTTTTGAGTTGCTGTTCGGCACGAGACTCGGCGAGCGAATGGCCGAGAGGCTTCACGATCTCGATAAAAATCGCTACCGAGCCTTCGGCGAGGAAGAGACCTTGAGAAAATTCGACGGAAGGTTGGTCGAAAATTCGGAAAAGTCCGGTGATTCCTTTAAACTTGCCAGGAAGGCGGAGGAGAGCGACGGGGATGCCGTCAACAACGAAGCCGAGGAGAGGAGGAAGATTCGCTCGGATTTGGTGCTGAGGCTGCCGAGGCTGGACGAGGAGTTCGTGAGTCGCAAGGCGACGATCGGTCTCGCCGAGTTGGGGAGAAAAATGAAGATGCAGATGTCGCAGATCGTGCCGGGAATAAGTTTTCTCGTGTCGTTCTTCATTCAAATGGCGCTGGCACACGCGAGGGCCGCGGCGTCCGTAGCTGGAATGATGAGCAACATGGCTCTGGGCTCGGCGATGATGAGCCTCATCCGTCAGTCGTTCTTCGGGTCGATGGGTCATCCGAAGATCAAGCACGTCTACGACAACGCGGCGATGGGACCGGGCATCACTTGGCCCGAGCACAACCATCACGGCTGATGGGACCGAGGATTTCTTCCTTACCGACCGCGATAATATTATCTCTCGCGCGACACTCGCGGTGTTTATCGTTCGAGGCGACGCGACCGTCGCTTTTCAATTCACAATCGCACCGGGAGTCCATCTGGTTCACACTTTCATCGTATTTATTAACAGTCGAGCTCATGTATTCTGCATTCGTCACCGGGGAATTTTTTTTTTTTTTTCTTAAAAAAAAAGTTTATGTGTTTTGGAACTAAAATGGATTTTGCGTCTGAGCTTGATTCGTTATGATTCATTGAAGCTATACATTCGTTTGATGACTTCGTCTCTCGTTGAGGGGATTCGACGCACGAGCTCTCACAATTTCGTTACACTGGGAATTTCTATGGTGCTGGGTAGGATAAATATCATTTTTGCATTACTCGCGCATCGTTGTAATCGATATCTCGTCTCATTTACTAACCCTCGACGCTCAAGCCCATTTTTCTTAACATTTCGCGTTTCGCTTTCATTGTCGTCGCATTTCACGTAGGATAAGAAAACCACGTTATCGAACTCTCTTGCCAAGTGCGGATTATTATTTTTTTTTGTCTTTTCGTCTCAACGACTCCATCTTATATTTTCTGTATGGTGTAATAAAGAATGGAAAATGTATTTATAGGAAAAACTCGAGGGTTCAAGGATCACGTTTACCCACTTCCTACATCCGATCCGATGAAATTTAATAAAAAGTGTTGCACTGCGATCAGCGTATCCCCCCCCCCTGCCCCATATTAATAATAAAAAATTAACGATAAGCGAGCAAGCAGCAAATCGATCATCAATGAACGTTTAAATCGCACGAACGCGCTGTTGAATTTCCGTAAACTCTATGCGGGGGCAGTAGTATCGTTGAGCAAGCGACTTTGCTCAGTTTGATTCACTTTCACTTATGTGAACCAATAGAGGAATACAAAACAATACGCTAGAGCCGCCGCAGCTTTTGCCGCTGTATTTCGTTCCGTATTATTTTTTTTTCTTTTCATTCAAATTCTTTTTACACTATAGACTATTGATTTTCTTAAATATTAAAAAAAATTGAAAAATAATAAAATATCGCTGGCCAATTTATTTCACTGATATCAACGCATTCCGCACGACACGAGAGTTTCCTCCATGACTTGACAGCCATCCGGCGACATGCGGAATAAAAAAAAAGCCAGTGGATAATAATTAAGAAAATTACGGGTAGAGTCAATAGGAAGTGTAACGCGAGGGAAAATAAAAAAAAGAGAGGGAGACAGCGTATCGAAGTAACGAGAATATCGAGAGACAGCGTAACGGATCGTGTTGGTGAAGGAAGAACGAAGCAACGAGCGAGCCAACACCCAGACAGAGCTCGGCTCTGCCTTTCTCTCGGCTCTCCGGGCCTCGCTTTCGTCGCGCCGCTGCCCGAGCAAGCAGTTCTGGTACCAGCCTCGTCCAGCGACGATCGTACCATGTCGTTCGCTCCTCGCTCGTAATTTACACTTTTGCCATTAAACAACAAACGAAAATGATTTAAAATTACAAAATCACTCGAAACTTCCGCGACCGGACTCGAGTAATCCGGAAGTTCCGGCGATTTTGCGATGCGAACGTAAACTTCGAGGACTTGTCAGAAAGAAAGGTACTTATTGAAATTCGAAAAAAAAAAAAAAAAAAAAAATACTTTGCATCTCGATAACGTGTGAAATGTATTTTGAAAAAAAAAATTGCGATAAACGAGAAAATTGTGGTTGTTAAAACAAAACAATGTGTACGATCGGTGAGCACGTGTGTTTTACGTGTACAAGTGCTCGTCCGTGAAGCCGCACGTGTACCACATGACGTTCGACAACGAGAGGAGTAACTCGAGCGGTGCTACTGAGGACGGTGACTCGGACGCGCGCACAGCCAATGTCCTCGGCAAACTGCCGCGAATTTCTCACCGATGACGCGCGTTTAACTCGACCCGCTGGATCTTCGACGTTTTCGTTATAATCGAATCCGGTGATTTTTTCTTTACGGAATCGGAAATAACCAAGTCCTAAAAAAATGTTGGTAACAAAAACGATTTGGCGTAATTTAATTGTCTCCGGGAGAATGTCCGGTCCGTATGATTATTATTCTCGAGAGCAGCGCGCAAGGTCGACCGGTTGAACGAAAATATCCTTGTCCTCCATTTTGAGAGAGAAGGGATTGAGAGACGGAGAGAGATAAGATTTCAAAAGAGAAAAAAAAAGTGGGAATGGAAAAAGTCGAGGAGAGATGGAAAATCCACATTCCCTCTGCAAACGCATCGCGCGTCACTCATCACTTAATTTATTTTTGTATCCTTCAGAAATGATTTATCACTAACTGTATCTCTCAATCCAAGCCTAAATTAAATTTCTTCAAAATTATATTTTTTTCTTCATAATTTGCATACTCAACAAATGGAGCGAAATTCACGGATCAAGAATTATATCGAATTATTATTATTTCTTGGGAGACGCGAAGATTCTGGATGCAAAAAAAAGTGGGAATGGAAAAAGTCGAGGAGAGATGGAAAATCCACATTCCCTCTGCAAACGCATCGCGCGTCACTCATCACTTAATTTATTTCTGTATCCTTCAGAAATGATTTATCACCAACTGTATTTCTCAACCCAAACCTAAATTAAATATCTTCAAAATTATATTTTTTTCTTCATAATTTGCATACTTGACAAATAGAGCGAAATTCATGGATCAAGAATTATATCGAATTATTATTATTTCTTGGGAGACGCGAAGATTCTGGACGCACGGATGATGATAATTACAGTTCCGTGCTAGTTATACCACTAATTTGATTTACTTTTTAATTGAGACGTGTAACTGTGTCTCGTGTGTGTCTCATTGCCGGTAAAGAAAGTGGAACAGTAGTGAGCCTCGGGAGTACACAGCGACGTCGTGCGATGTTGTTTTCTCGCTTTTCCACCTGTCCCACGAGCAATTATCACCCGAGTTTCTCCCTCTTATCTCCGAAACGCCGGAAACGAAAATTTTCCCCTCCCGCACCAGGACGATTGTCTCTCGGATAAAATCAGATCCGTGCGTCAACGTCACTCAAATTAATGCCCACTTAATAATTTCTTCATTTCCATTCGTTAACAATTTCCCCACGCTTTTCCGGCCAAGTTGATATACAATTATTTCTTCAGTTTTTCATACGTCGAACTTGCCACACAACTCGGCTATCAAGTCGATCCGCGAGTTTCCTCATCTTCGCTCCTGAAAATTGCCAAATCGTTTTATTGTGCTCGTTTCTTTCTTTCGGCCGGACTGTTTGACTTATAAATAGAGCGCGGAGTGCCGCAACGCGGCTCTCACATTAGCTGGATATAAGTCACGGGTGTCGTGCGGGGAATATGTGGAAAAGCCTGCGGAGCGAATAAACGCCCCGGCGAGAATGATATTCATCCAAGCGTGGATAGAGAAAAAATAGCGTGCAATAAGGCGGTGGTGCACCTCTCACTATCACAGACGTTGGCTTGCTCTCTATCAGCCAGCGCGCAACGCTCGTGCCGCGTTCGCATGTGCGAATTTCTTGCACGTATTGCGAGGTTTACGAGTCTCTCTGGTTTCCTCCCGGTGGACACGCTGGACACGCTCGGCGCTTCGAGCTGCTGCTGCTGCTGCTGCAAAGCAAAGCGTCGCTTTACTCTGAATTACGCAAACTCCGGGCTCACAACTGACAACGCTGAACTCGCGGCGATAATCTACATGCAGGCAAAACCAGATAGCAAGTCGGCCTTTCTTTTCTCCGTCGCCGCGCGGTTATGATAATTCGCCGAAGATAGGAAACGAGCGCGAGAAATCTCGATGGCAATTAAAACGCCTCAAGTGCGTAACCATAAAGGTGACCGAATTTTTATGAGTCAGCCAGTCTGGTGCTATTTTTTTTTTATTTGTTCTTAACGATGCTCCGTGTGGGTCGATGTCTTCCCAGTGGAATATTGAATACAGATCGTGAAGCTGCGATTTTTTTTTTTTTTTTTTTTTTTTTTTTTTTTTTCATTTCATTTTAGCGAATAATAATCAATTTCTATTTTCTCGAGCGCGATACACACGCAATCCCCGCTGGATTCTGTGGAATCCAGAGCGCCGAGTGGTTTCATTGTTTTTCCACGCGCACGAGGCGCACCGACATCGGGAAACTTTTTCTTCTCACAATTATACCGCCGTATTACACGGACTGGTCAGAAGTAGACCCGCTTCTCCGACTCCGAGTAAACACATCGTAATGTAGCTCTATCCACCACACTTTGATCCGTAATCTTCGGTGTTCGACATTTCGCCGTTTTCTCAGAAAGAAAGCTGCACATTTTCTTGTGCCAATAACGCGAAAGATTTTGCGTGTCCTAAAAAATATTACGCGGTAATTCGATCTGCAGTCGTAAATCGCTGCCGCAGTCGATAATAACTAGTTGCATGGATTGGTAGAAAACAAAAAAAAATTAACTGCACTCAACGCCATTGAATATATTAAGAACGCTCGTTTTGTATAGTAATGTGAAAAAGCCAGAAAATATCTAGCAAAATGTCTCGATTCAAGCTGTTTGTTCAATTAACCCTAGTTAATTAAACAAATAAACACTTAATTTCATCAAGGCTACTTTGAATTCGTCTGTGAATCGTCCTGTAGAATTAATGGATGCGCGATGAGCACACGCGGCGAATAGCTTCGATCCTTCACCTACGTGTTGACCAAGAGGCGTGGGTAAAGCGCGAAGAGCCGCTCGACGTGGTAAAGGTGGCGATGATGATTCGATCAAAAAAGGCAACGGAATATTCGGCCGAGACGCGGTTGGATGACTCGTTGTGTGGACCAGGGTCATTGATCGTTGGATCCGTAGACCTTCCAACAGACTCAAACCCAATAGGTCGAGGAAGTTAATTGTGAAAATTAATTTTACAGAAAAATTTAAATTAAATTAATTTTACAGAAAAATTTGAATTAAATTAATTTTACAGAAAAATTAAAATTACATTAATTTCACAGAAAAATTAAAATTAAATTAATTTCACAGAAAAATTAAAATTAAATTAATTTCACAGAAAAATTAAAATTAAATTAATTTTACAGAAAAATTAAAATTAAATTAATTTCACAGAAAAATTAAAATTAAATTAATTTTACAGAAAAAATAAAATTAAATTAATTTCACAGAAAAATTAAAATTAAATTAATTTTGCAGAAAAATGACGAGGACGTTGCGGTTGCTGGTGGCGATGGTGGGCCTGATCTTGCCAACAATGGGAGGTTACATTCCACCGGGACCTCGGTACACGTGTCCCAAGGAACCCATTTACATTTACCCGTGCACATGCACCCGAGGAACCGATCAAGGCCTCTACATTCGTTGCGAGAATACGAATCTCGCGAGTCTCAGTCTGGCGTTCGTGAACCTCGGCAACGAGGGTGCACCGGTCGAGGAGTTGACGCTCTACAGATGCAACATCGAGCGTCTCTACGGTCCGGCGCTGTATCCTCTTGAGGCGCGAGTCCTCAGGATGATCGAGACACCGTTGAAGATCATAGAGGAGCACAGCTTCCTCGGGATCAACAGGACCCTTCAGGAATTGTACCTGGAGGGCAGCAGACTCGAGGAGTTTCCCCGAGAAGCCCTGAGCATACTCGGAAATCTCTCGATTCTCAGCATAAAGGGTCACAGAATCGCCGGCTTGAACGGCAACAGCTTTGCCGGTAGTATGGTCGCCGGAAAGCTGGAAAAATTGGAGATGAGCAACGGGACGCTTTCCTCGTTGCCCACTGACGCTCTGACGCCTCTCAAGAAGCTCAGGACTCTCGATCTTCACGGCAACGAGCTCACCGAACTCAAGAGGAATCAGTTCAAGGGCCTCAGGGACACCGAGGTGCTCGATCTGTCGCACAATCTCATCGCCAAACTCGATCCCTCGCATTTGGCTGATCTGACGAAAATGGGATGGTGCAATATGTCGCACAATCTGATCACGGAATTAAAGAGGTACGTTTTTGTCGCGATAATCAACAACTTGGATAACAACAAAGATAATAAGATTTCTTTAATGAATTCTTAATTCTTTATTCTTTGAATAATTCTTAATAATTCAAAGAATAATTTAATTTTTTTTCTTTGAATAATTTAATTTTTTTTCTTTGAATAATTTAGTTTTTTTCTTTGAATAATTCTTAATTATTCAACGAATAATACAAATATTTTTCAATCCTTTTTTAGAGGCACGTTCGCCAGAAATTCCGTCCTCAAAGTGCTAAACTTGAGTCACAATAAAATTCGCAAGCTGGACGCGAATACATTTCGAGGAATGAGATTCCTCAGACGATTATATTTGAGCGACAATCTGATCAACGACGTTGGTCGCGGAACCTTTGGATCGGTCACGAGAATAGGCACGATCGATCTGGCCAGAAATATGATCAAGAAGATCGACTATCAGATGTTCCATCAGCTTCAATACTCCGAGGTAATTTTTTCACGAAAAAAAAAGAAGTAATTCGTTCGCCTTTTCGACCACTAACAGCGTGTAATTTTTTACAGATAATAGACGTGTCGGAGAATCAAGTGACGATAATCGAGAAACTCGCTTTCAAGGATATCTTTCTGTCGAGCATAAATCTCGCTCACAACGAAATCTCGATTATTCAAGCGGGAGCGTTTGAGAATTGTGCGAATATAACTCTGCTCGATCTCAGCTATAATAAAATCGACAATATATCGAAATACGCGTTCGACAGCGCGACTTACGCGACGGAATTGCAACTCAGTTACAATTTGCTGACTGCTCTTAATCAGGTAAGTAAAAAAAAGACCATTTGTCTGTTTTTAACAAGACCGATTTTGTCATTTTTTAAATGTCATTCGTAATTAATGGTTTTTTGTGTTAGATTCCAATGCACAATATGACGGGACTGAAAGTTCTCAACGTTTCGCACAACAATATTCACTCAGTTCCGAGACAAACTTTCCCAAAACTCTACGAGCTTCACACGATCGATTTGTCGTACAACAATCTCTCGGAGATTCACAATGCGATATTCCAGACGCTCTTCAGCCTCAGGTTCCTGAATCTGTCGCACAATTCGTTGGAGAAAATTAAGCCAGCGACTTTCGGGCCTCTGCCGACGCTTCTCGATCTCGATCTTAGTTACAATAAATTGCAGGAAGTGGCTAGAGGCAGTTTGACGAGATTGGCGAGCTGCAGGTAAATCAAATACTGGATTATTGTGACAAAATGCAATCGCGTCGGAATCGATCACTGACGAATGGCAAAATTTTCATCGCAGAACTCTGACGGTGAAGAGAAACTATCTGAAGAAAATATTCCAGCTGCCAATATCCCTGGGGCATCTGGATTTTTCGGAAAACTTACTCGAAGAAATTCCGGTGACCGAGGTGTGGCCTTCGATGAACGCCCTGCTGACGCTCGACCTGTCGAAGAATTTTCTTGGCGACAGTCTTCAGCACGGTAGCTTCGAGCCACTCTTGACACTCAGAGTGCTGAATCTTCGCTCGAATAACATGACGAGACCACCGTGGGCGGCTCTCAGCACACTCAGCAGTCTTCAGTACCTCTATCTCCAGGTTAATACGAGAAAAATTATGGATCTTTCAAGTTGATTTAATTTAAAAAAAAAAAAAAAATTAAATTAAATTTAAATTTAATTTTTTAAAATTTTAAATTAAAAAAAAAAAATTTTAATTAAATATAACGTTTGAATATATTTAACTAGCAGGGGGCTGGGACAGACAAACAGACAAACAACTTTCCAAAATATATATAACATGTTCGTTTTTGTCCTTCTTAAAATGATCTTAGGACAACGCCTTGGACAGGCTGGACAAAGCAGCGTTCGGTAGACTTCCCATAGTCTTCGAATTGAATCTGGCGAATAACAAAATCAGCCACGTGAGCAATCGAGCCTTCGAGGGTCTGTTGCAACTGCTCACCCTCAATCTGACGAACAACAACATAAGCTACATTCCAAACGGAGCATTCCAGGGCCTGGTGTCCCTCAGGACTCTCGATCTCTCACACAACAAGCTCGAGAAATTGGACAACAAGACGCACGGCTTGCTGGACGACTGTCTGTCCCTCGAGAGAATCAATCTGAGTCACAATAAGATATCGTTCATCACGAGAAAGACTCTTCCGAGCGATCCTTGGATTCCTTACAGACTCAGAGAGGTCGATCTCTCGTACAACACAATGCCAGTGCTCACCTTTGACTTGACGATAGGCACTAAGAAAGTCGTTCACATGAATCTCAGTCACAATAATATCAACGAGATACGTAAATGTGAGTAAATCCGTAAATCTGTTTTTTTTTCTTTCAATTCTGTCTTCATCCGTTTAAAATATGTGAATAATCATTTTTTTTAATATACTAGGCTAATCACACGCGCTACCTGAAAAACTTGCCAAAATCGACCTCAGAAATTTTTTTTCTTTTCAAAATATCGACTTTTAACCTATACCATCATTCTCAAGTCGCATATTCTACCCCCGTAAACACTGGTTATTAACCTTTTTTAATCGATTTTGAAAAAAATATTTTTTTGGCGACGAAAAAAATATTTTTTTCTGTCAGAAATCGTAGATCCGGCTCCGGACCGAAAATCGCCAAACTGATTTTTGTTTAAAACGAACTTTTGTGGCAACCAATCACAGCTCGAATAGTTGGCTAACAATGATTTCCGTTACTCATGAACTTTTTAAAAGAAGGATTTCTCCAAATAATTACAGACGTTATTGGAAATCTGACGTCACTGGAAACTCTGGACATGTCGCACAACGGACTGAGCGACATCAACGACAAGGACATCTTCGTGCCACCCCCGAATCTCACGAATATTTATTTCAGCAACAATCAATTGACGCAACTGCCGATGGAGAAAATACTGCCAATGCCCAAGCTCAAGATGCTGGATTTGGAGAACAACGAATTCGGCAGTTTTGACGAGAAACTCATGAAGGTCATTGAGAATGGCACGATGTTGAGATACGCGGGTGAACAAATTACCGATATATATAGAGTAATTGATCCAACGATACACGACTCGTTGTTCTATCGTTTCTTTTTCTTTTAAGGCAATCCATTGCATTGCGATTGCTACATTCGTCCAGTGCGAAGATGGCTCTCGACGCTCACGGATATTCCGGCGGAATGGTCTCAGATGGTCTGCGCCAGTCCGACTTACCTCGCTGGAAAACCATTGCCCGAGGTCACCGAGGACCTGATGGGATGCACCGAGCGTGAGATTCAGGATGACGAGAAATTCGCCATAACGCCCGATCTGAAATTTCGAAATATCGAATAGTAAGTATAGATTAATGATGTTGAAGTTTGTATTATTGGGATGCAACGAAATACAGAAAAAAAAAATTAATTATAATTAACCGAATTGATGAAATTAGATATAAAAAGTCATCATATTAATTAGTTCCTATAATTATTTTTTATGCCTACTTTCATCATTTGGGTTAATTAGAATTAATTTTTTTTTTCTGAATTTCGTTGCATTCCAACGATGCAAACTTCAACATCATATAGAATAATGGAAGAAACTGTTAATTCCTATTCAATGACTGATCGACGAACCGACGGTTCCCTCGTTTCTGCTCGACTGTTCCAACAACGATTTGTCCCGAATTTCAGCGACGACGAGAATGACTCGTGGCGAGCAACGTGGTTCGTGACCTCCCGGGGCGACATTGGCGACTTCTACATCGTCGTTCGCGAGGTCGGTAGCAGCAAATCGGTGATCGAGCAAGACGTCGTCTACAAGGAGAGATCATTCACGATAAAGAGCCTGCCGGAGTCTCTGACCAAGTACGAACTCTGTGTTTTGGCCAGGGACTCGATAGGAAACGTCAAGCACTTCAGGAGCTCTCAGTGTCGAATTTTGACGAAGAGCGGTAACGTCGCGTCGGGAATTTCGCGACCCGCCGCGTCTGGCGTCCTGTCGATTATCCTGACGACGTTCCTCGTCGCTGTGATGTGAGAATTTCACTCGAGATGGTAAATTTTCCTCTCTCAAGCTCACTGTGAGGACTCGCCGAGGCCCAACTAGACTGTAACATGTACATTGCGCTGTGACGTTGAACGTCTTATATCGAAATACATATATATATTTATTTTGTAAAATACACTTTTACCCTGATGTAGGAAAATTATTTTCGTAATTTCGCGCATCTGGATCTGCGCATCTGGATTTTTTTTCTTCCGACCTGACGGTACGTTGAACGTATATTTGTCGATACTGGCCCAACAAACGCTGAAACGTCCCGTGAACGATACGCCTCATCGAGAGAGAGCAATATTAGTAACGTGAGAAAATGATTTCCTGCTGCCGTACGCGCGCTTGGCAATTTTTCTTCTCCTTATTAGCGAGTGTATCGTTAATCCCACGAGCGGTAATTTGGCCAGGTGGGGCACACGGAGTGTCCTTAGGATACTTCACCGTGCTTGGTGTATAAGATAATGAAGAAAGGCTCCTTAAAAAATTCTCAAGGAAGTAAATCGTGGCTCGTGGTAACCACGAGCAACGGCGGCAGCAGCCGGTGCCTCGGAGTCGTCGGGCTCTTCGTATAGTAAGATTATTTCATTATTTTTCCTCGGGTGTTCTCTTTATAATTAGGATCCCTTCCTCCGCCTCTCTGCCCATCCTCGCCTCTCTCTCCCTCTCCTCTCTCTCGCTCTCCCTTCCTCTGCCCCCTCGCGTTGCTCAGCTTTAATGAGGATGGGATCATCGTGCAAGTCGCGCCATTGGAGTTTGCCCTCCTCCCTCCGAGGCTCTGAATCAACGCAATCTGATTAGGATCATCCGCGGTATCTTACGGCAGTACGCTGCTCCATAAAGAGAAAATAAAGCGAGAGGGAAAACAAACGAGCAATAAACGGGCTCCCTCCTACGAAGATCTCTCATTCGATCTGGCATGAGATTCTCAACTTTTTTACTTTTAGGGAAAAAAAAAAAAAAAAAATCTCAAGGAGAAATCTCAAAAACATCCTGTCCAACAGAACCAACGTCAGGTTCCGAACAGTTTAATTTGAAATTAATGTTGTCGACTTTAACGAAAAAAAAAGAAAAAAAGTCTCAAAAACATCCTGCCCAACAAAAAATGGATGACGATTTTTTCTCATCTCTGGAAGATGAAAAAAAAATAAAAAAATAAGTGGAGTGAGCGTCCGGGGAGGAGTAAAACTCGGCCGGCATGACTCATCGCCGTCCGGTCCCTATAAGGCCCATTCGTTTGGAGCCGCCCACGCATTTCGAATCTAGCGAACGCGCGAGGGACTCACCTTCGTGTGGGCCTTCGGCGCGCTCGAATCATGTCTATTTTCGTCGAGGGATCCGCTTCGCCACCTTCCAGCTTGCGTTTCGTTAATTTTCTTTTTCTTTTTCCCTTCCACGAATCATCAACCATCCTTTATTTTCCACCTGGTGCGAAATTCGTTCGGTCGTTGCGCGGCCGCCGAGGAAAAAAGACTCCGGAGGCATCGAACAAAGAGTAGCGGGTGTCTCGCGATGAAAAACCCGAGAGGCATCCCTTTGTAGCCCTGAAAACAGGTGTAGGAGATGCACGTACGTCGAAGTCGGCGTTCGCTCGTTGGCGACTCGCCATCTCTCGCAGCTCGTCCGGATCGTCGGACTGCGGCGAGCGGAGAGCGGGGCAGCAGCTCGCGTCGCTCGGGCCCCTCCCGCCTCGGGCCCCGCCGTCTCCCGCTCGGGCCCCCCGTCAGTGCTTCTCGCGGCCTCGCACGCTAAGCATCGCGCAACGTCCCCGGCGCCGCTGCTGCTGCTGCTGCTGCTCGAGGAGGCCTCGTTGCGTCGCAACATTGTCTCCCCGCAAGGCCCTCGCGCGCAAACGGGCCCCAATTCCCCTTTTCCGAGTGCCCTCCGCGTCCTCCTCGTAACCTCAAACCCCGCTGCAATAAAACGCCGCGTGCAGTGCTGAAGATAAAGTAGCGAGTTGTGTGTGACCAGTGACGACACGGGCTCATCGTGTGGTGCTAGTTGGACGTTGTTGTTTTTTTTTTTTTTTTTTAAGTGCGCCGCTCCAAGAAATCTCAAGCAAAATGGGCCCCAATCGCCGTATTTGGGGTCTCGTGCTCCTGACGAGTTGGTTGTTCGCTCTCGGTCTCGCCAATGGTAAGTCTCGTTTGTATCGTCGAATCTCGCGAGTGTATTTCAATTGGGAATTGAGCGAAAAGTGGTGGCTGAGTCGTGGGGAGAGCGCTCGATTATTTATAGCCGAGTCGATGCAGGTATCTACCTACTCGCGTGGAGTGATGTCATCGCGGGCTGCTGGTGCATTAAATTATACGTCGAGCAGACGCACCTGCGCTCTCGCTCTCTCTCTCCCACCCTCACCTCACCTTTCATCTCACGCATCTTTTGTTTCTTTCGTTGTTTCGCCTCGTTTAGCTTTTAGATATTCGCTCTCTACGTTATTCTGTCTTCTTCTTTTTTTTGTATTGCTTATTTTGTATGCTGCGAAATTTTGTATCTTAGGGCTGAATAAACTCTACTCTACTCTACTCTACTCTACTCTACTCTACTCTACTCTACTCTACTCTACTCAACTCAACTCTACTCTACTCTACTCTACTCTACTCTACTCTACTCTACTCTACTCTACTCTACTCTACTCCACTCTACCCTCCTCCACTCCACTCTACTCCACTCTACCCTCCTCATCGACTGTTGTATCGAACCCGCAGTCGGAATATCGGGTGAATACGATCGCCGAGTTATTATTGGGGCCCGGACGTTTGCGGCGAGAATGTGTATGGAGGATTTTAACGAAATAATCGCGGGTTCGTGCGGCTGACTGTTGCGAGAAACTGGTTTTCAAATTATACGGTAGTCTATCCGGTCGATCCGCGATCGATGGCTTCACTCGAAGACGCGCATACACGGGCGTCTCGTTCGAGTCTCGTTCAGCGAGAGAGAAAGAGAGAGGAGAGAGGAGAGACGAGGGACGAGTTGGCGCGAGAGACACCGCGAGTTTTCTATTTTTACAAGGCCAGGCCTCTGCCACTCTCGAGAGAACCACGTATACACACACACAGAGAGAGAGCCAATAGTGGTCGCGAGGAAAGGGAAAGTACACCGAGTGTAAAGACCGTCTGGCTCGCCAATTGCGAGGCCAGCCTCTCGTAATACCAGCATCGACTGCGGCGCGTCAAGACGCACGGCTCAATTTCTCCCTCGCAGCCCCGGCTGAGGACACCCACGCGTCTCTCGGGGATGGACCGCGAAGGGCCCGCAGCTAAATATTTCGAATTGACCGCTCGGACATTCGATAGCGCTAACCGCACGATAATTATATACACAAGGGAATACGAGCCGCATGGAGCGCGCGCTGTGTGTAAATACGGTGAAGCTGGCATTCCTGCAATTACCCAGGGTATACCGCATTCAAATAATTATACTTGCTTCACGGCGCGCGAGAGAGGAGGAAGAGATACATGCTTGCTCCGATCTCGCGGAAGATGGGCTCGCGGAAAGACGCGGAGGGCAACGAAACCGACAATCATTTATTTCCCTCGTCATTGCCGGCTCTAACACCTTTCTACATTCCAATTTTACGTCTCTCTCTCTCTCTCTCTCTGTCTTCGGTGAAAAATGCGCGATCAAAAAGATTTTCCCTGCATGAAAAAATGCATATTAAATTATAATATGCATATTGTTATATAATTAATTATGCATATTATTGTATAATTAATTACGCATACTATTATAATGATATTATTAAATTATTATTATCATTTTTATTTATTATCATAGCCATATTAAAAGAATAAAGAATTGCCATTCTTTTTTTTCTTTTTTTTCGTTAATTCCGCAGGGTTACATCTGGCTCGAATCAGGCCCTGAGAAGGCTAATAGGGCCTGATCAGGGCCTGATCAGGGCCGGGTGTAACGCTACAGATTTTCCACTCGGGATGAACTCGAGCTCGAAGATTTTCAATTAGGCTGGAAAGTACGTGTGTTGTGCGTCGAGGAAGGAGGACGGTGGACGAGGGTTATACACGCAGTCCGAGGAATGTGGAAAAGAGTTCTGGTAAACCGCACGATATTCTACGTGAAAGCGAAATCCTCGGAGCGCGAGCGGTCGGCGCGCGGCAGCCTCGCGAGTCATCTCTCGTCCGGACTCATCTCCGGTTTCACGATCTCGTCGTGGCACCGCGGGGTCGTTCTGTACACGTGGGGTCCAGGAAGAACCTCGGAGAGAACGAGGGAGAGAGAATAACACCGCGCGAACCTCGGCCGCAGATTGGCCGTTGGCGAGCATCATCGCTCCGAGAGGACCCCGAGATCGTCGAGAATTTAACGGCAGTGCCGTAACGAGGCAACTTTTCCACACTCGGAGCCGGAGCTGCGTTCTTGTCATTACCAACGCGAGTTCCGGCTGCCCAGAAGTTATGCTGTCTTTGATAACAACGAAAAAAAAAAAAAACGGCCCAAAGATCTTAACAATTTTTCGTGCAGATTTTAATCAATTTTTTTTTCACCAAAATATAAAAAAAATATTAAAATATTGTTAAAAATAATTTAAACGACTCGTCCCTTCCTAATTTTGCATACAGTATATTCAGAGCGCTATGAACTCTCAATTTTTTCATTTACTCAATTAATTTTTTTTTTTTTCACCAAAATAACGAAATTTTTTTTTTTTAATATTATTAAAAATAACTTAAACGTCTCGTCTCCTCCTAATTTTGCATCAAGTATATTCTGGGTGCTATGAACGTAAAAACATCCAGCAAAACGTCTCGGTACCTGGAATCCCACACAGTGTATTTTTTTCCTCTCCTCTCTCGCTGACTCCCTCGGCTTGAACGTTGTTCACGCCAAAATTGACACACCGCGCGCGCGAGCGCGAAGAGCCTTCCCACTCGAGTAACCACGACAGTGAGAGCAGCGAAGCCGAGAGCGAGCGAGAGGCGCGGAGAAAGCGAGAACCGGTTGTCGATTGCTCACCGAACGGTGTGGACAGCTGTGGAGGAAAATAAGCGAGACACCGCGAGTGTATTTTTCGCTTCTTCGTTGCAAAAGACGTTCGGAAATTCGTCTGAATTTGCTTACACGCAGTTATCAATTTTTATTTCATTCAAATTAATTTTTATTTCATTGAAATTAATTTTTATTTTTATTTTTATTTTTATTTTTATTTTTTTGTTTTTATTGTTATTTTTATTTTTTTAATTTGAATAAAAAAAATATTATTTCATTCAAATAAATTTCATTTGTTTCGAATAGATCTCATCAGAACGATTTTTCTGAGTGTAATGGTTGTTTCGATTACATAGGTTTCGGTGGGTAAAAATAAAAAAAGTTAAAAGATTTAAGTGCAGTCGAACGGTTGCCGCGATGAGAGCGTATAAATCGGTATTCCCGGTAGTTTTTGTGCTCACTCGCGCTCCCGGCGTGAAGAAACCGATCGCGTGCCTGGAGAGCAATGGATCTCGATACGTGTGGAAGAAAATAAATAGGACGAGATGGAAGAAAAACGCGGTACAGAGCACATCTGTATCCGTTACATCGAAGCCTCGCTAGCTCGCTCGCTAGCTCGGAGGGCGCCGCGCGTGCTGCTCACGTTGACGCGTGTTCACGGGTTGACGCGCGGGAGCCGCGCGCGGCGCGTGTTGGCTATAATCATCGAGCGGCGGGATCTCTCGAGTCGGCCGCTTCTCGCGCGATCATTCGTGACTGCGATCAATTTCGCGAGCCGCCCCGCGTCGAAACCTCCATTCGGTCGCGGCCGTCGTTGGTCACGGCGATATTTCGTCGGTGAGCCCGTCTCATCGCGTTTAAACCGAGATCATCGACCGATTCGCTCGATCGTTTCGCGCTTCTATATCAAAATCCAACGCCGCCATCGCACCTTCATCCTCGAGGCGGCCATCTTGAGAAGCGAACCCCCACGGAAAAGGAATATACACGAAAATATATCTGACACATATAACTTTTCGGACGTTGATACAATAAAAATACATTTTCAATATATTTTGGATATATCGTAGATTTTTTTTCGCTCATGTATATTTCGTATATATTCTAAAATATATCCGACATATACACCTTGCATATATTTTTTAAATTTTTTAATTTAATTTTAATTTAATTTAATTTATTTACGGATTTCTCCTTTTCAAGTATATACTTTATTTATTATGGGAGCAGGCGTTTCGCGATAAAAATTTGTGAAAGCAAGTATTTTTTTCGGTACAGCGATTCTTCCTTCCTCCCATTGTCAGTCGTTTCCATTGATGGAAACCGACCTACGAAATTGGCGCCAAATTGCTCGAAAATTGTGTAGGAAGAAGGATATCGAATTAAGCGCTATTGCATAGCAAATAGCCGAGACGAGTAGTCTCGACTCGACTCGACTCGACTCGACTCGCGGCGAGGAAACAATTAAATTCCTCGAATCAGATAAGAGCGGCGAGGAGGAAAGTATCCTCTGGAAAATATATTCCGAGTGCGCGGGCGCGCGTTCCCTGGGCGGTGTGTCTGGCTGGGCTGGGCTGGCGAGCGACGCGTTGGATTGTACCGGAAGTGGCGCTGGTGGGCACGTAGGCAAAACTCTCCGGACACGAGGCGGCGCGATGCCCCCCGGCGGCAGCCGAGTCACCCGAACGAGCCACGCTCGCACAGCGAGTCCCTCCGTACTTATAATGTCGAGGACACGTGCGAGTCGCTCGTGTTCGCAACGCCAACAGCCAACTCGAGATATATGATTGACCGTGATCGTTATCGACCACGAAAAATAGCGGCGTTCTTCTCACCGCGAGAGAGAGGAAGAGAGAGAAACGGCCGGAGCCCCTCGAGGTCGATTCAGCATCGCGATCTCGAGATCGTGAGTCCCAGGTGAATTAGATCGTTATAACTGGATTCAACGGAACGAACTCGGCCGCACGTGATTGGCTCGAATCTATCGCATCGCCCCGGCGACGCGAACGCCGGGACCGCCAGAAAAAAATTCAGTTTTTACGAAATTGGGAATCATGAGTATCGCCGTACTGTAAATTTTTTTTTTTTTTTGCAAAAAATCCAAGGGGTACGATTATCGCGACATTTTTTTTTTTTTTCGATTTCGTAAAGTTTCAAGACCTTATCCGATGGGACATTTTCTGCTGATTCCGAAAAGCACCGTTGTTTGCCCGAAAAATTGAAAATTCGACGAGAAAAACGCGAAAAACGATTTCGCATTTTTTCGAAATTTCGTCACTTCACTAAACTTGGGATTACTTTTTTTTGGATCGATCGAATCTGGATTTTCTTCTTTCGTTCGAAGGAAAACTTAATAATGAAGAGAATGCCGCAAGGCGAAACGCGATATCTTGATTTCTGCATTTTTTACAGAATTTTAAAGTCAGACCTCCAAAAATCATAAAAAAACGAAAAATTTGCGATTTTTGAGGGACTTTGAAATTCTGTAAAAAATTCAGAAATCAAGATATCGCATTCCGCCTTGCGGCATTCTCTTCGTTATAGATTTTCCTCTCGTATAGGTTGTTCACGAAACCAGAAATGAAGCTACCATTTTTTTCCGTCGAGGAAGGACGCGAGGACGAGAAAAGGCGGAAGCGGCCCCCGATCGGTCGTTCACAATCGCGGCACACTCGATCAATAAACGTTTAATCACCGCTGCATCATTACCGAAAAGTGGTATCGATTTAACGGTACAACGCCATCCGGGATATCGCATCGCCATCGTAAGCGTGTGTGTATAATTTTTTTTCTTTCATGCTCGTCTCTCGAGACGATGAATTACCAAAAAAAAAAAAAAAAAAAAAAAAACCTGGCAAATTACCGTAAATGCCAACAATGGAAAAAGCGAGTCTGAGTAAAAAATAATCATCACCGGACGGTCGACCGTGAAACCACGAAACGATTCGTCTGATGCGAGTCTGGAGTCCGCGGAGTCGAATATAATCAGCGTTCTCGTCCAGTCGCGGGAATGCGATGATCTTCGGTCTCGGAAATTATTCAAAGCGCGAGTCGCTCCGCCTCTCCCGAGGAGTCCGAGGAATGCGTCTCGCGGTATTCCATTAGGCATCGAGTGATTAACCGTTGCCTCGTAAATTTCAATTAATTAATTCCGCGAAGTGGGCAGCGGTGTCAAAGCCGGTGAGGATCGCCTCGGCGGAAGGTATCACTTTCCATGCACAGAGTCCAGGTGGTTCTCTCTCTCACTGCCTTTCCCCCCACCCTTAGCCACGGCGTTGCCTCGCGGTCGCCTCTCGGTCGCCGCGAGTATTCCTCCGCCGCGCTTAACGGTCAACACATTTGTGGACGCCTATGGTAAATCACGTACGGAGGACACGCGTATCTCGCTTCGACTCCGCGTGCTCCTCTTGCCTCGAGCCGTGTGCACCGCATCGTCATGCGACTTTATACACGGTCGAGCGTGCGACGAGGACATGCACGATGGGCGCGCATTGCACACGCGTTTACCGCTCCCGACTCGATTATTTATAGCGTGTACAACACGCGCTGGGTGTCGGAAGTCCCCCCAAAGAGGAATTACAGTTATTATATGACGAATTTAGAATCGATTTGATTCGCCTCTTGCCCCCCCCCCCCCCCCCCCCCGACCCACGTCATGATCCTTGCGACCTTCGGAACTTCCTTCGTGTCTCGTGGTATTTTTCCCTTCCCGCTTCCGCCGGAGAAAATCACAAGATACATTGTAGCAATTTTACTCGCTTCACCTCCGACTCTGTTAAATGGCCATAATGTATCTTGGCTCGTAATCTCACGACGATTTCTCCGACGCACACACAAAAAATGGTTTTATGACGAAAACAAAACCTTAATAGTTTATTGAAAAAAAAAAAAAAAAAAAAAAAATAATAATAATAATAATAATAATAATAATATTTTTCGAAGTGACTTTTCAAAAGCCAGATTGCTTAAAACACTAAAAAGTGTTAAAAATCTTTAACTTTTTTTATGAAAATGGGGGTCTGTCCCATTTTGCCTGCAAAAATAGTTGGAACCAAAAAAATCGCTGTCCCGTTTTGCCCGCACCTCCCTCCAATGCACACAGCCGAGGCGGTGTGTTTCTTCCTCTCGCGGCATTTCCGTCGCGGCGAAACAAGAATTCGGTATACGAGGAAAGTCGTTTATCCCGTGGATCGCTTGAAAAGTTGTTTTTATCCGTTGGCCACTGCGGCAGCTGCTGCTCGGGTGGCTCGGGTGGCCCTTGAGTTGTATCCCTTGGCTCGCCTCGCGTCTCGCGCCTCGCCTCCTCGCTGCCGGGTAATCGATGGTACGGAAGCGATCGATGATCCTCGACGTGCGAGAGAGAGAGAGAAAGAACGAGCAAAGCTTTCGCGCATACCAGCAGCAGCAGCGAGTCCCTTGGCTCGTTCGCTCTCGAGAAGGCGAGATCGACGATCCCGAGAAAAGAAGGTATATACGTGCGGCGTGTTGGAAGGACAGACGAAGAAGAGGCGTCCGCGCGGGTCGAAGCGCAACCGCGGAGGGATCGAAGGGCGGGAAGTCGATTGAGCGGCGAGCGAACGCGGAGGAAGCGAACAGCACCCGAGGGACTCTCTCTTCCGGCGCGGCGCGCCGGAAAAATCGGCTCTCGGGAAGCGATGGACCCGATATGGTGTTCCTTGGGAGCCTCGGCCGAAAGGAATCCCGCGAGGGAGGAACGAGGAAGAGATTAGAGAAAATTGAGTACAGACATATCGCGGCTGAAAGAGCCGCGTTCTCTGATTCGACTAAAAACAATTTGACGGCTCGCGCATTGTGCGGCTCGCCTCTCGCTGTGTCCGCTCGACATGACGACTATTAGCCATCAGCCGCGGGGCGATGAATTAGCGAACGTGGAAATAAATGTACGGCTCGTCCGTTTTATTGACTCTCGCACCCAGAGAAATCGTTCAGGTGGGATCTATTTGAAACAAATAACATTTATTTGAACGACATAAAAATTTATTTCAATGAAATAAATTTAAAAATTAAAAAATGTATTAAAATAAATATAATAAATAAAAAAATAAATTTGTATTTCATTCAAATAAAATTTACTTCATTCAAATAAATTTTTATTTCATTCAAATAAAATTTACTTCATTCAAATAAATTTTTATTTCATTCAAATAATTTTTTATTTCATTCAAATAAATTTTTATTTCATTCAAATAAATTTTTATTTCATTCAAATAAATTTTTATTTCATTCAAATAAATTTTTATCTCATTCAAATAAATTTGTATTTCATTCAAATAAATTTGTATTTCATTCAAGTAAATTTTTATTTCATTCAAATAATTTTTATTTGTTTCGAATAGATCCCATCAGAACGATTTCTCCGGGTGCGTTCGACGCAGGAGAAAAAGGGACACAAGTTTGCCGCGACCGTTTTCTCGCATTGCGATCGCGGGGTTATCACCGAATAGTTAATAAAATCGCGGTGGCGCGCGCGCGGGGAGCGTCAGCCGGTTTATAGCCACGGCGTCGATGGCGCGGCAGATTCGAACGCGCGGGAGCTTGATGGCCATTACGTATTTATCAATTTGTCGGAGCAACGGTCTCTCTCCGCGCTCGCAGCTTCCCGCTGCGTGTAAACCAATATCGCGGTTCGCTCGATTCCCGCGCGCGCGCGCGAGTACCAACGACATACTTGTACGTATATAGCCGCATCGGGCTATATCGATTGAGTGAGCTGAGCGCTTGGCTACCGGCGCCGCGCTCGCCGCGCGTCTTCCGTAGTATTACGGGGCGAGTCGGACGCGTTAACGCATTTGCTTGATGATCAGTGATTTACCGTCCCGTTTCGAGTCCTTGGCAATTGGCAACCCCCCCCCCCCCCCTCTCTTCTCCCTCCTCTATCACTCGCAGTTTGTTTGCAGCTAACCGGAATGAAAATCACCGTTACGAGATACACACAGAGAGTGCGCCGCGCGGGTATAAGCGGAGGACAAGCTCGCGGCGCGCGCTGCAGGAGGAGGACAAAATAGAGGAGCGAGCGTCGGGAGGGAGGCTCTCCACCGATTTACTTTTATTTGCAAATCAGCCGAACGACGTCGTTTCCTCTCGCTCGTACAATCGATTAAGAACTTTCGATCCTGTTATGAGGGAGGTGCGGGCAAAACGGGACAGCGTTTTTTTTTTTTCAGTTCCAACTATTTTTACGGGCAAAATGGGACAGACCCCCCGTTTCGTGAAAATCGCGTGTATTTGTTTGTTTATTTATTTAATCGACAGTGAACGGGACAAGACCTTGAAAATACAGTGTAATATAATGGCGAATGAATAACCGGCCAAAATGCATACAAAAAAAATTATACGTATAAAATAAATAAATATAAAGTATAAGAAATAAAATAAATATGAAAACAAACATGCAAATTACAGTGAATCAATCAGCGAAATATAGTCGTTGAGCGAACGCAAGAAAACAGAGTATGGTTGCGGGAAAAAATCCAGAAAAACCGACGCGACATTGGCACAATTAATTACCTATACGACTTTTATTCATTTTTAATATTTTTAACAATTTTGAGTGTTCTGGCTTTTAAAAAGTCACTTAAAAAAAATGGCAATTTTTTTTATTTACAATTTTTTTTTTTTTTTTTTCAATACAACCATGAAGGAGTATCACCGAGTAAAAAAAACACGAATTTCAGAATTTGAGGGTCTGTCCCATTTTGCCCGCACTTTTTTTTTTTTGCCGACGCTCAAAATTGATGGTTGGAATCGGATCTTTGGATGAAAACCGATCGAAGTACACTTTTGTTTTCGTCATAAAACAATTTTTCGCCGATGCGTCCCGTTTTACCCGCACCTCCCCTACAGTTGCGGGATCTCTCGCGGGGGACGCCTCCTCAACGCTGCGCTGCCCGTGCGCTACCTATATAGCCGTAGCGCGTATACGCGCGGTGTTGCGTGACAACCGGGCATATCCGTTCCCCTCCGTCCTCTCTTCGTTTTACGCTCGTTCGCTCGTGTGACGTAGCGCCGGCCCGAGACGACCGATTATACCGATATCGAATTACTGAAACGTTACTTGCCGCCACCGCTGTGGTCGCCGGGCGGCTCCGCGCAGCTCGTATACGACGCGCATAACGCATATATCGGGGAGAAGGAAGTGAGAATAAGCAAAAGGTGCGCTGCGGCATGAGAGCGTCCGCTCTGCCCCTTCGACGTCCCCCCGGTTGAGCCGCGCTCGTAATACGAGGCAGAGTGAAACGGTTATCGCCCAAGATAACCGGTAGGGAAAAGGCAGTCCCGAGAGCGTGTTGAGATCTTCACTGATTTCATGGCTTCCTGGCTTGGCGTATGTACGCGCGAGCTCGTTTTTTAAATTCCATCGATCGCTCCCAAGGAGGGGAGAACGACACTTTGACCCGTGCCCGAGCCGAGAATCGTCAAAAAGGCATAAAACGCGGTTGGCGAGAGGGAGAGAGAGGGAGACGTCGGGAGGTAACCGGACAGTGCGGAAAACCGGTCACCGGTTAACTTCTTATCGGTGGCGATGCATACAAATGGCGCGAATGCTCCAACTGTATTCGGTGTTAATGCTCGGGGGCAGACCGGAGTTTGCGGCTTTTCGCCCCTTTTTTTTCTTTCTCTCTCTCTCTCTCTTTCTCTTATCACTCGATGGATGTTGCCTCGAGGTAATTACTTTCTTTCCAAATAATTCGATCAATCGAAAGATATTTGTAAAATCTCACTGATGTCAAAACGTAAACGAAATGTCTGTTGAACGATGAGAGGAACACCCAGAGAAATCGTTCTGATGGAGTTTATGCGAAACAAATAAATTTAATACATTAATTTATTTAATGGCCGGCCTAATAGGATTTATTTGGATCAAATAAAATTTATTTCGTTCAAATACATTTTTATTGAATTCAAATAATTTTTTTTTTTTTTCGTTCAAATACTTTTTTTTCGTTCAAATAAAAAAAATGTCGTTGAAATACATTTTTTTTTGTTCAAATAATTATTTTTTTCATTCAAATAAATTTTTATTTCTTTGAAATAAATTTTTATTTCGTTCAAATAAATTGTTATTTCGTTCAAATAAATTTTTATTTCGTTCAAATAAATTTTTATTTCGTTCAAATAATTTTTTTTCGTTCAAATACATTGTTATTTCGTTCAAATAAATGTTATTTGATTTCTCTGGGTGAAGAAAAAAAAATAAAGCGCGGGGTCGAATTGGAAGGGACAGCGGAGTGAAACCGGTCACACAGAGAGAGAGAGAGCAGGGAGGTGGTACACAGCTACATACATAAAGCACTCGTATACTCGTGTGCGTGGCTTATCACGATGGTCGCGTGCTGCGCGAGTCCTTTGCGCAGAGGGCTTTGCGGACGACGCACGCACACCGACGGCCGCGAAATCGTACGTAGGTACGCGGCTGCTCGGGGGGCCGCCGCCGCCGCCACCGCCGCGGCGCATAAAGTCACATAGGAAGTGAGCAGACCGCGAGGAAAGGTCACAGACCTCTGGTCGCCGAGGATATACGGACCCTCGGACCCTCGGACCCTCCGCGCCGTACAAAGAAGAGCCGGACTTCTCCGACACGCTCTAAACTCCCTAATGGAAACTCCCGAGCCGCCACGAGTCATCGGGAAGGTGTTACGTGTCTCCGCTACTTGCCGGTAATGCAATTAAGGACCGCGCGTTCGGCGCGCGCGCGCCGTCCGGCCTCGTGTGTGCGTCTCAAATTGTTTTCCCGCTTTTACGAGCCTTCGACGCGCGACCGCGATTGTAAATCCCAGAGACGTAGTACGTAGGCGTTGGGGATAATTTCAAAAACACACACACGACGGATTGTTCGACAAGGCGGAAACAAGTCGCATTTTTTTTTTTTTTTAGTTCCGAATTCTCAAAAGCGAACCGAGTTTGTTGGTTCTCACGTGACTGCTGATAGGATCTATTCGAAATAAATAAAATTTATTTGAACGAAATAAAAAATTATTTGAACGAAATAAAAAATTATTTGAACGAACTAAAAAATTATTTGAACGAAATAAAAAATTATATGGACTAAATAAAAAATAATTTGATCGAAATAAAAAATAATTTGAACGAAATAAAAAATAATTTGAACGAAATAAAAAATTATTTGAACGAAATAAAAAATTATTTGAACGAAATAAAAAATTATTTGAATGAAATAAAACATTATTTGAACGAAATAAAAAATTATTTGAATGAAATAAATGTTCATTTCGTTCAAATAAATATTATTTGTTTCGAACAGATCCCACCAGAACGATTTCTCAGTGTGTGACTCGCACAGCTGCGTCACTTTGGGCCGTCGCCCCGCGCAGCCCGAGAAAGGACGGAAGGCGTAAAGCACGAAAGAAAAAAAAAAAAAAAAAAGTGCGCGGAGGCGAGTAAAAAAGGTAGTTGGTTTATATTGTATATATTCCAGTAGACTCGGCGCGCGGCGTTATTGCCGGGCGCTCATGGAACAGCGCAACGAAGCGAGAGTGCTGGAGGATACACTGGCGTCCACCTCCTCTTCCTCTTCCTTCGAAGAAGCTCCTCGGCAAACGTATTTCTCGACTCGGCGCCTCCTCGCCGCCGTCGCCGCCGCCGCCGCAGCGTCGAGTCATGCTCCTCGGAGCTCATGGTTAACACTTAGCAGCGCCCTGGCATACCAGGCAGAATCGTAAAAGTGTCCGGTGGAACGAGTCGGCCCGCGTTGTCCGCAGCCTCGATTTACTTCTATGTCCACAATCATATTTTTTTTTTCTCACTCCCATTTCCAGTCTTCCTCGCGTGTTTTACTTTTTATCTCTTCTTCATTCCTCGCCGTCCCGGATTGCCTCTGCACTTGATTAAGTAAAAAAAAATAAAATAAAAAAAAATAGCCCACGACATTTAGCTTTACGCAAACAAAAACGCGCTCGGATGCAAAACCTCGCGGTATACCGCAAACCGTGCATGTGCGGACTGTTATTACCGCACACCAGAAGCCCGTAATGATAGTGGAACACAATGGGAGGTTAGAAACTCGCTTCAGAGATTTTTCCCATGGTTTCGCTCGTCCGAAGACACACAACGAATATTACTCGGGCGCTGCACGGCGAAAGTAGCGCTCGTCGCTCGGCCGCGGCGGTCAGAGAGACAGAAGGAAGAGGAGGAAGAAAAAAAGAAATAACTCACGCGCGCTTGCACGTTGCGGGCTCTGAGGTCGGAACAGTCAACGAGCGTGCATCAAACATTCTTCAACTGTGTTAGCGTTTTTTTTTTCTTCTCTCCTAATGAAATATAATGAGATAATTATCTCCGCGTTTATCTCGGCATCGGTTTCCTCGGGGGTTTTACGAATAGCATTTCAGTCGAATTATTCAAATTATTTCCAACATTGTATCACTCAGAGAAATCGTTCTGATGGGATCTATTCGAAACAAATAAAATTTATTTGAACGAAATGAAAATTTATTTGAACGAAATAAAAATTTATTTGAATGAAATAAATTTTATTTGGATAAAAGAAATATAAAAATATAAATATAAATATAAATAAAAATAGAAATAAAAATAAAAATTAAATTTTTTTTAAATAAATAGAAATAAAAATAATTTTTTTTTTTAATAAATAAAAATAAAAATAATTTTTTTTTTAAATAAATAAAAATAAAAATAATTTTTTTTTAAATAAATAAAAATAAAAATAGAAATAAAAATAAAAATAAAATAAAAATAAAAGTAAATTCTTATTTCGTTCAAACAAATTTTATTTGTTTCGAATAGATCCCACCAGAATTTTGTTGTTTTTTCTTCTCTCTAATATTCTCGAATTTTCGGTGTTGCAGTGCAAAGCAAGGTGCGATGCTCGAAGGACCTCATGGAAGTGGACATAATCAGGAGCAGCCCGGACGCGAGGATATATCTGCAACAGTTGAAGGATTACCCGGGTAATTGATAATCCGTAGACGAGAATATAATCTCGATTGCGTCGCGACGCGACGTTTCTGTTTTCCTCTTTGTCGCTCGGTAGCTCACGAGGATCGCTATTAATGTCCACGGGATCGCGGATGACTCCGGTAATTGACTGGAGAAGCGTCGCTACGTGCTCTCCGATCGTCTCTCGCTCTCGGGGTGAGAGAGAGAGAGAGAGCGGTGTTGTAAAATTACCAGAGCGCGCGCGGGTCCCCGGAGGCAATTGGACGGCGTAGGCCGTGGCAGCCTTAATGGCGCCTACTTTCCATGTTCCACATGCCTCGCCTGGGTTACCGTGCCAAGAGTCGTCAACGCTCCATCCCCACACACTTTTTCTCCATTTTTCTTGCTCCACTACTCCACAATCTCTCTCTCCCTCTCTCTCTCTCGTAACGAGCAAATAGCGCCGTGTCTACCGAGCATCGAGATGAAACACACATCCGATTTTTTCGCTAATTCACCTCTCTTCCTTCTCCTCGCGTATCCTCTTATTTTCAGACGTGGCGTGCAAACCTGTACTCGGCGACGGCGTCGCTACCTTCAGTCTCGCCCTTGACGAGAAGAACCTGTCGCGGTGCGGCATAGCCCGGATAGTCAACAAAATGACGGTACGAGTGGATCGAGCCGCGTGAAGTCGAAGGAACGAAAATTCATCGTTCATCGCTGTTATTATCGTTGTTGATTGTCGCGCAGGGCCAGAAGGTCTACTACCGCAGAATTGTCGTCGAGGAGCCCGCCGACAAGACGAAACACACCTTCACCGTTCAGTGTATCGTCACAGAAGTCACACTGCCACCGCACTACGTGGCCCTCAATCACACGGCCTCGAGGAGAAGCACGTCCAGCGTGCTTCCAGCCGGTTTCACCGAGGCCGAGTGAGTCCAACGTCGTTGTTTTTATTTTTCTAGCTTATATCACACTAGCGGGTGGTGGTGGTTCTCTGTATGATCGAATCGAAATTAGATCGTTGAGGAAATTAACGTGAAATTAACGTCCAAACTTTACGAAATCGAGAAATTTTTTTTTTCGATCACGTAAAGTTTGAGGACCCTGTCCGATGGGAAATTTCCAGCGGATTCCGAAAAACACCGTTGTTTGCCCGAAAAACATGAAATTCGATGAGAAAAATGCGAAAAATGATTTTTCAATTTTTTCGAAATTTCGTCACTTCGCTAAAATCGAGGTTACTTTTTTTTCGATCGACCGAACCTGGGTTTTCTTTTTGCGTTCGAGAGAAAACTCTATAATGAAGAGAATGCCACAAGGCGGAATACGATATCTTGAATTAATTTTTTTTACTGAATTTTAAAGTCAGACCCCCTTCTAAAAACTTGCGATTTTTCGGGGTCTGACTTTAAAATTCGGTGAAAAATTAAAAAATCAATATATCGCGTTCCGCCTGGCGGCATTCTCTTCGTTATAGAGTTTTATCTCTAACAAAGAAAGAAAATCCAGGTTCGATCGAGCGAAAAAAAAGTAACCTCGATTTTAGTGATGTGACAACTGGGTGAGCGTGCGAAGCGCGCGTATGGGCAGGTTAACATAAATTTCAACAACGAGAAAACCTACACCGAGGGGTCCAGTCGGAGGTCCTCCGAAGGGTCTGAGTCTTTAGGTTTCAAGATGGCGTTTGGCTGAATAAATCTACGTCGTGCAATTCGTACGATGCACACGCAGAAGGGGCACTCTCGTCACGCACCGGAGCGGGACTTAACGATCCTCTCGGCTTGCGATTTCACGAATGCCTCGCTTGCTCGCGTACACGGGGAGTAAGATGGTTGATAGAAAATTGTCATTCCACTGCAGCGGCAGCATTTTTTTTTTTACATCGATTTCAATATTTCGTTTGCTCATTTTTCCACCGAGAAATCGTCGGATCACCTGGTCATAGTCGTGACTGAAAGATCGAGCCTCGTGACCCAGATGAGAGGAGGCATTTTTTTTTTTTTTAGCAAGAACAAACAGCGGTTGATGAAAAGAGTGACGAGACGCATTCGCGAGAATAAGTGCAAAGCCTCCCGCTGACTCCGCGACTGGATCCATCGACTGGAGATTTGGGTCATGACTCCTTCCGCTCGATGACGATGAAATAACTGCAGATGTAACACAATAACCGCGAGAAGAAGGAATTCGAGAGACGAGCGAATTCTTTCTGCGTGTCGCGCACGTATACCGAGAGCTGCATTTTCTCGCTCGAGACTCAAACTAGTTTGACGTTGAACGCAACGCGTACAGTGTAGGTCGAGTGTACCCCGACACACACAGCTCGTCATGCACGACGGACACGCGAGTCCATGATTTATTAAAACGTTCCAGTTTAACGTGACCGCTCGCTTGGATTTCCACCTCGATCGCCAACAGTGGTTTATTCACTCCACCGTCATTTCTCGCTTCTTTATTCACTTATTACGCTTCGCTTGCCCAGTTGTCACTTCACTAAAATCGAGGCTACATTTTTTTCGATCGGTCGAACCGGCGGATTTTCTTCCTTCGTTCGAGAGAAAACTCAAAAATTGTATAAATGCCGCAAGGCGAAACGTGATATTTTTATTTCGGATAATAATCAAGATATCACGATAATATTGTTTTATATTATCTATATTCTATATTTATCTATGTTGTATTTTTCTATATTATCTATATCCTATATTTATTTTCCAAGGGCCTGCCCCGTCCAATGTACAAAAAATAAACAAAATAAATAATCCCATGACAAACGGATGATGAGTGAGGGAAAGTACGGAATTGTGAAAAAATTGATAGAAATAATTTTTGTTCTCAGCACGTCGGATCTCCGGGAGATCGCTGGAGCCGCTCCGATGCCGAATCTGCGGGTCGGCGTCAGGCAGGGCGGTAATCTCGTTACCGGGGAGCTCAACGTCAGTCCAGGAACACCGCTGCAGATGGAGATCTTTTTGGACGAAGAGGCGGCACCTATTTACGGGCTGCTCGTCACCTATATGCAAGTCACGGACACGAAGAGACAGGAGGAGACTATCATCTTCAATGGGTAATGGAGAAATGTCGATTACACATTTCCGAACGTCACGGCAAAATCTACATTCCTCGAAAAGCATAATTTTTCATTTGTTTCATCTTTCAGATGCTCGGTGGATCCGTATCTCTTCGAAAACTTTAACACGGTCGACGGTGACTTTTTGACGGCGAAATTTCGAGCTTTCAAGTTTCCGGAGAGCACTTACGTCCAATTCAAGGGAACCGTCAACATCTGCGTCGACAAGTGTCAAGGGGTGCGTTGAGGGAAAAAAAAAAAACTGGAGTTATCGTTACTTGAAGTAAATATTTCAAGTCCCACTGATTCCAAATGTTTGCTTTGCAGATCGAGTGCAGCAACGGCCACATTGGATTCGGCAGAAAGAGAAGAGCAATCTCGATGTCCGGGGCGGACGCCAACAAAGCCTTCGAAGTTACATTGTCGACGTTCATCAAAGTCGACTTCGAGGGTGACGAGAGTGCGATAGACGAAGGTACGAGCGCGAGTGAATGAATTTTCGCACGAGACGTGTTTTCCTTCGAGTCCCACGCGCGAATAAAATATCAATAATTTTCTCAGTGGTCTCGACGTTCATCAGAAGAGGAAAGAACAGAACGAGCGAGCGATCGGTGACCGGCGAGGAGGTCAGAGAGCAGTTCATGTACAAAGAATTATTCTCCCAGGAAGCCACGAGTGCCTCGACTGTTCTGGCAGTTTGCAATTGTCTTCTCGCTTTTGCTTGCCTTCTCAAATTTTTCTGAATCAACGAGATCCCGAAGAAAAAAAAAAAAAAAATCACGCGACGCTCCGAGAAATCGTGTGGCAGAAGCGACGAAACATAATCGAGTGATCGGGGAAAGAGGCGTCTCGCAACTTCGAACGACTAATGTGATACTAAAATAAAATCAATTGGTGAGGACTCGGAAGTCGCGAGAGACGTGAAAAAAATTCAAAGCGAAACGCCATTACGAGGAGGACTCGACCCAGCTGAGACGATGAAAAAGAAACGAAAAAAAATGAAAATAATTCGCAATTTTTGTAATGACGAAGCGAATAACTCACACTCGAAGATTTCTCCGCTCTGCGACCGTCCTATTTCCCGTCCACGAGAAGTCTCGATTTCTCTCATTTATCCCCCTTTCCCCACACTGTTCTTGATTTAAAAAAAAAAACGACGAGCGCGGAAATAGGCCTTTGCGCGCGGAGATATCCGAGAACCTAGTCGTACGACAGCGTTAACATTTTACACGTGGACGCAACGAGTAACATTAATTATTCGATTAACTACCGCTTACTCTTAATTATTGATTTGTTCATTCCCATCTAATCGATCGACTTACGCGTGTAAGATAACTCGAAATAAAGCGAAAAAGTAGGATAAAACAAGAGTTCGCGTTTTCGCGTAAAAATATATATATTACGTTGTTTGGAATGTATATGCGTTTCTGTATGTACAACGAACAAGCGGGATGCTTCCGTTTACATCCTGAAGACGCCGAACTTGCTCTCGGGTATCGGAGCGTTGAGCGCAGCGGCCAAGCTGAGACCAACCACCGATCTGGTGTCGACTGGATCGATGACTCCGTCGTCCCAGAGTCTGTGATAGAAATAAATTTAATGACATTGGCGTTCAGCGAATGAATTCACGGTGACGTGGGGAGAGTTTTTCACCTCGCGCTGGAGTAATAAGGACTGCCCTGCTCGTCGAATTGCTGTATTATCGGTCTCTTCAGGTTCTCCTCCTCCTCCAGCGTCCACTCTTTTCCCTCGCGAGCCCTCTGGTCTCGCGTTATTTGCGCCAACACTCCGGCCGCCTGCTCGCCGCCCATCACCGATATTTTCGAGTTGGGCCAGGAGTAAAGAAATCTCGGGGAATAAGCTCGTCCGCACATCCCTGCTCGTTCGAATCAAATCATTAGCGACGAATCGTACGAATTTCTCGCTGCAAAGAGGGAAGAAAAAACGGACAACGCACCGTAATTTCCAGCGCCGTAGGAACCTCCGATGACGACCGTAATTTTCGGTACCTTCGCGCACGCGACAGCCGTGACCATTTTAGCGCCGTTTTTGGCGATTCCACCGGCCTCGGCGTCTTTGCCGACCATGAAACCTGCGGAAGAAAAAAAAATTTTCGCCGGTTACCAGAGTGAAATGAAAATTGCGGTAAATTTTCTTGCGACCCGACAAACCTGTGATGTTTTGGAGAAAGAGGAGAGGAATCTTTCGTTGAGCGCAGAGTTGCACAAAGTGAGCTCCCTTGAGGGCGCTCTCGGAGAAAAGGACTCCGTTGTTGGCGACGATGCCCACGGGATATCCGTGAATCCTCGCGAACCCGGTGACGAGGGTCTCGCCGTACTGAGCCTTGAATTCGTCGAAGCGCGAGCCGTCGACGATTCGCGCGATCACCTCCTTCACGTCGAAGGGCCTCTTCAGATTGGCACCGACGATCCCGTAAATCTCGTCGAGCGCGTGTCGCGGCGCCTCGAACTCTCGATCGACGGTCACGTCGAGCGGCGTTTTTCTGTTCAGATCCCTGACGATTCGTCGAGCCAGGTGGAGGGCGTGTTTGTCGTCCACTGCGAAATGATCGGTGACCCCGGAAGTTCTGTGATTTCGTACCGGCTATTAATTGCCGCGAGGCGAAACGCGATATCTTGATTTCTGAATTTTTCACAAAATTTTTTAGACGAAAGTTGAGTTGCGTTTTTCGCGAAAAAAAAATTCTCGATTTCGTAAAGTTTGAACGTTGATTTCACGTTAATTTACTCAACGATCTAATTTTTATGCGAGCTACTACAACCTGCTAGTAATTAATAAATCAGGTAAATTTTATTACCGGCAGTGAAGCGCGGCTCCGCCCAAGTCCTCAGCACTAACATCCTCGCCGGTCGAAGCCTTGACCAACGGCGGACCGGCCAAAAATATCGTTCCCTGCTCCCCAATTATTATATTTTCATCGGCCATTGCCGGAACATAAGCGCCTCCGGCCGTGCAGCTTCCCATCACCACGGCGATCTGCGCTATGCCCTCCGCACTCATATTTGCCTAAAGTCCCAAAAATTTGATTTAATTCAATTTTTTTTTTAATTTGAATTAATTCAAAAATTCAAATAAAAATTAATTTGAATTAATTCAAAAATTCAAATAAAAATTAATTTGAATTAATTTGAAAAAAAATCACGGAAGGCGCCGCTTGAATACCTGGTTAAAAAATATTCTCCCAAAATGATCCCTGTCGGCAAAGACGTCGGCCTGTCTTGGCAAATTCGCGCCACCGCTGTCCACCAAGTAGATGCAAGGCAGACGATTTTCCCGCGCTATTTCTTGCGCCCTCAGGTGTTTCTTCACGGTGATTGGATAGTAAGTCCCGGCCCTCACAGTCGCGTCGTTCGCGACGATGAGACACGCGTTTCTTCGCACACAAATTCATCGTGTCTTTTATTTATTTTTTCTTCTCTTTTCATTGGCGGCGCAAAATTTGTTATTGTTATTATTATAATTACCCCTCGACTCTACCGATCCCGGTGATGATACCGCCGGCGGGGACCTCCTCTTGGCCGTACATCTCGTGCCCGGCCAGCTGAGAAAACTCCAAAAAGGGGGAACCACTGTCCAACAGGGTGTTGATGCGATCGCGAGGCAGCAGCTTCCCCTTGCTCGTGTGTCTCTCGCGGGCCTTCCGACCTCCGCCCTCCACGATTTTTCCCACAGTCGTTTTCAGCCGATCGACCACTTTCTTCATCTCCATGTAATTTTCCTGAACAACATTCAGTATCTTTCACACGTAGTTTCATTTTTATTTTATTTTATTTTATTTTATTTTATTTTATTTTATTTTATTTCATTTTATTTCATTTTATTTTATTTTATTTTATGTTATTTTATTTTATTTTATTTTCGAAACTCGCTTTTCTGCCTGAAGTCGATCGAAACTTTAATTCGTAAAACGCGTTTCCGCCTGAAGTCGATCGAAACTTTAATTCGTAAATCGCTTTTCCGCCTGCAGTCGATCCAGACTTTAATTCGTAAATCGCGCCTTACTGACGATTTATATACATTTATAGACGCCACTTATCTCGGTGTTATTCAGCGATTGAGCCTGCAGAGGCGACGACGATCGCTGTTACGAAAACCCGAATATGATAAGCGGCTCGAGCAAACAATGTCGAATGACGCTCCGGGTTAATCAGTAGAAATACATTACACGACGATAAAACACATTCGGGTGGCGTGTCGGGTCAACCTCGCGTAAGAAAAACACTCTCGCACGCGCTCGAATTGCTCCGTCGGTAAATTAGTGTCCAGTGAATTTTGAATCTCGAATATAGAAACAATTGAAAATTGCAATACTGCAGTGAGGAGAACGTGTAAAACATGCGTGAGTGTCGATTAAAACAAATAATAACACGACTTTAACTCACAAATTCGCGTCGAATTGGATTTTTGTACCAAGGTAAACAGACGTTAAACCAAATCGAAAGAGTTCTAACCTGATAGACCGGAGAGGTTGGATCTTGGGCGCTGCCGATAACCGAGACTTCGTCATGATAACTTCTCGCCGTAACGCGGAAATTTCTTAACAAAATTCCGCTCCTTCGTAACATTTTTTCCCGACGGAATTTCAGTCACCTTCGTGAGCGAACTAACAATTGTTGATCCGCGTATCGCTCGACGATAATCGCTGCACGGTACTGCTGGTATTTGCATCTCGCTGCGGTGACGATAAAATGCGCGACATCTGTGGCGAGCATTCGGTAGTCTCGAGAGGAGACTCGGTCAGTCAGTCGGGTGTCTGACTTACCGACAGTCGGAAGGTCGGTAACTTCCACTCAAAACATCTTTTCTCTCTCCAATTTTTCCAAGCCTCTGATTTTTCATAATGCAACATTTTGATGAATTTCCTAAACGTCTTTGTATCCCCGAGACAATTCCGGCCGCGCGTTTCTACAGAAAAATGACGTCGGTCGTATCGTCATTTAATTATTAACAACCGCGGCGCTCAACAATCGAACCAGATTGCAGAGTAGCAGCCTTGGTCACTTCCTACTGACAAATTCATGCGATATCGATCGTCTCGCGGTGCGCGTGTTCTAATTTTAAACCGCAGCTCCGACAGTCGGTGACAAGGATTTTGTGTGCGTAGCGTAGATGGCGCCACGTTGCGAGGTGATTCACGTCCACAACGCACGGCCTCGGCAACGACGGCAGCGACGGCAGCGACGGCGAAAAGCTGCGACGTTAGTCTCGCGCCGTAACTGTCGCTGCTGCCGCCGCGCTGCTGCCGCCGCTGTTGCTCTCTATCCAACTTATTAAAACGCGTTTTGACAGCTCGTCGCGTCTCTGCGTTCCAGCGGCGTATTTGACCTTCCGAGAAGAAAAACACACACACGAGTTCGTTTATTTCAGGGCCGCGAAAAGTCGCTCGAAAACCTCTCGACCGTCGCGAAGATGCCGGACTTATCAGCGATAACGCAGTATCCTTTAAAGGTAAGCGATTTTAATAGAATTACGTCGTATTCATTGTAATCCATGTGACACTGTGTACATAATTCATTCTTTGCACGTCTCGTCATCCTCCCCACATTCACCATTGTTGTAATAAAGCGCATCCGAGCCTCGACAAGGAACGAATTTTTTTTTTTTATTTACACCTCCCTCGTCACCGATTCGCGGATTCTTTTTCTACCAAATCGCGGTCATTCGATCAACGCGTATTTTTAGCGCTCACAGTCTCTCTCCAAATAGAAGAAGAACGGCGAAGCCTCGCGACTGTTATCGTAATTCGTAATTCCGTGTGTTGGCGTTGAAGCGATTACCATCTAGGGCAAGCCTCCCATGCTTCTTCGATCATAAGCCGCGAGCCTATGTGCAATCGTTCATTATATAAGCGCAAACGAGAGATCGGAGAGGAATGAGAGAGAGAGAGAGGAGCGAGATACGTACTCGATGTAACGCGAGACTATTTAACTCGTTCGACGAGTTCCAACGGGAGAAAAATCGATCCGCCTGACTCGGCCCCGCTGCTGCTGCCGCCGTCGCTGCTGCTGCATGGTCGGCGTTGTTCCCTCTCCCGCAGGCTTTTAGGTTAAACTTATTGTCTCGCTTGAACCGCTGGACATGTGGGCGTCTCGTGTACAGCAATAGTACTCGAATTTTTTCAGAATTTCGTCTACATTTTTTAAAAATGCGATTTTCTCATTTTTCTTGAAAAAAACGGAATTTTGAAGAATTAGAGAAAATTCTGAAAAAATTCATGCGTTCTCAGAAAAATGAATGAATAATTTTTATCAGAAAAAAAAGTTGGGTCACTGGGTAAATTGTTGAACAATTCATTTTTACACTTTGGATTTTTGTTTCCCGCATTTTTGTTTCCAAGTCCTTGGAGGTAATTATCATACGGTCAATTCAAGGTCATCCGTATTGTCGGGCCTCGCGATAATATCATTAATCGACTTTCTCTTTTGCTTGCAGGTCATCTTTTCGGTCCACCTGGTTCTCACAACGTGGTGAGAATTTGCCGAAAATTCGTTGTAAAAATCGCGTGGGAGGTAAAATCCGTGGAATTTTATAAGGAATACGGACGATGGTAATTATTTCAGGGGCATGCAGGGATCATGGTGTCCGCAGTCGGTCATGTTTTACAACCTTCTCTTCTTCGTGTGCTTGCTCTGGGCTATCCACAATATCGAGTCGGATGAGCCACTGCAGTTCGTAAGTCTCGCGGCTGCGCGATAATCCGACGGATTTTTTTTCTTCTTTTTCTAATGAATTTTTTTTACTTTTTCATTTTTTTTTTAATGCACGGCAACGACGGTCCAGTCGCGCGATTATGCGAAGCCGATATAACGATGGATCACCCGCCGATGTATTTTAATCGAGCGACTAATGTTTCAGGCACTGTTTATAAACGTTCTGTCGATATTATTCGACATCGTGACGCTGGCGGTCAGCTTTCCATCCCGTTGTGAGTATACATGAGAATGCGAATTGACAAAACGCGAGAGAGAATATCGTAAGAACGTAATGGTCAATGCGAACTCTGTCTACATGCATTACGTCGTATACGACTGTGATTGAAATACGTTAGTCACGAATTCTCTTGATATTACTCTGGCTTCCTCTTTCTCTCTGTCTCTGACCATGCCGCAGAAGTGATCTGTATCAGTCTGATTGCACCCAACTATTTACGTAGTAGATGCGTCTGAGAAGTTCAGCGCGGCGATCATGATTATAAACATGCTCGCGCGCTTAGTGACCAGCGGTTTTCTATTGAGGATCGGGCAGGCCAGAGGTGGAACCCTGGCCACTATGTTTCCACCTGGTCCCGGTGTCGGTTGGTATCCATCAACGCACATCGACGACAATTTTGTCAAAGTCTAATTTACCACTTTAACCGTTCTCGTGTCTTTGCAGAATTCAGTAGCCGACAGCAGTACGAGGACATATCTTATCCGGTGCCGCAGAACGCCGATTTCGCTGGAATCTAAAATCGTCGCGGATACCGGAAGTCGCCCGACGGAGACCGAGGGTCTCGTCTTCGCGAATCATCTTTCGGCTGTACAGTTATTTATACGTTGTGTATTTATTTGAAACATCGAATGGCCTCGGCCGAGGCGATTAATCTCCGGCCGCATAATTCTCACGGCGAGGCACAATTTCCATTTATTAATTTTCCAATCGTCGCAACTTGACTGAGGGTGCAATCTCGCTGGCCTACATATCTCGTCCCGAAGAAAATATTTTTTTCCACACAAAGTATATATATATATATTAATATATTAATATATTTATCGCATTGGCCCTCCATCGACAGAACGAATAGGTGGCCGTGGTTGTTTATGTATAGAATCTAAGGGAGAGACATGGCCTAGACTATTTTTCACTTCTCTTGTCGCGCATTCGTTGCTCACGGCGACGTCGCGACGAACGCGTGAGACGAATCTCCTCTACGTATTTTCACCCCGATGACGAATCTCTATAATTCCGTATGTACCTTTATACCGTCTGTAATATACAAATAAATATGTTTTAACAGTAATCGACTGGATAAATCTTCGACTTATTGTAAAATCTAACAAGAAAAAGAATCCTCGAAAAGAATCTACGATAAGTCTGAGAAAAAAAGTATAATGATGAACGAAACAATACGATAGAAATTGAACAAAAAGTATGCGGATGATTTTTGAGGATCATCCGAGACAACGAAGAAACGAAATAACGAATTAGTTTAGTTTCTGCAATTTCCGCAATTTTGATTTCTTATTTATTTTCGTATAAATTATTCTCTTTTTCGTTTATTTTTGTTTGTTTAATTGTCATGATTTTGAACTTTCTTTCATCGTGACTTCTCTTTTCTGCCATTTGTTTGTTGTTTCAAAGGGCTTGTCCCGTCCATTGTAAAATAAATAAATAAATTTGTAGTAAAACAAAGTCGCGAGTAAAGAAGCGAAGAAACCTCGCGACTCGTGTATTTGAATAATGCCGCGCGTTCGCGTGGCGTCCGGCTGACAGATGTCGCGAGTGTCGGGGGTATAAATTGGCCGTCGGTGAGCCGCCCGGCTCAGTAGTGTGCGTGAAGTCGGTCGGGTGGCTCCGCGCGCGGTCCGACCGCGAAACCCGACTCGCTGGATGTTCGGAAACATGGCTGCCAGCGACGACGAGCCGATGCATCTCTACGAGGTTTTTCAAAACTGCTTCAATAAGATCGCCAACAAGCAGCCCGGTGAGTGCCACGAGACTGACGCGTTACACCAGTGCGGTTCAATTGATTCGAGATAATCGGTGCGTGCGGGTCCTTCGAGCTGTGGCTGCCGCGTGACGTTAAACCCCGTGGCCATCGAGTTAAACGTACTACGGAGGTGCCGTACCCGACGAGGTAGTGGTAGTATCGCGACTACGACGACAACGACTGTACAACGACTACGACGACGACGACGACGACGACGACGACGGCGACGGCGACGAGGGCGACGAGTGGCGCAAGTGCGAGTGAGACGGAAAGCGAGAGAGCGAGAGAGAGAGAGATAGAGAGAGAGAGAGAGAAAGAGCTAGAGAGGTAGAGAGAGGGAGAGAGAGAGAGGCGATGCGTGTTTAGTGGTCCGTGTTCCTTCGGAAAAAAACATCTCCGTTTGTCTCTCGGTTCGCCCTAAGTTCAACCAGCTGACGAGCAATCCGCGAAAGTGCAATTTTTTCCTCGGTTGTTTTTGTTTCCCACCTCCGTTGTGTGTCTCTCTCTCTCTCTCTCCCTGTAAAATGGAGAAAACGCTCGAGCGAGGAGAGCTTTCGGCTCGAGAGCGCGTCGCGCGCGCGAGACGATCCCGTGTGTTGTGTGCGGTGGTGGAGAGAGAGCCTCTCGTCACCGGCGTCCCGACGCCCTGCGCCAAACCCGCGTCGATCACGCCCGGCCACCCGAGAGAGAGACGCTTTTTCTCTCGACGAGCCCTCGCGGCTCCTCTGTGTTTTGGTTCGCTTGTCAATGTGCCGTACGGTGCTGCCCCTGCGGCGTTTTTCCACGCATCCTTCTGCCGTCGCGCGCTCTCTCTCTCTCTCTCCCCCTCTCCTCTTTTATTTTTATTTTTTTGTTATTTTCTATTATTTTTTTTATAAGTGCGGCATTTTTTGTACGTTGCGTTTTTATTTGTATTTTTTTTGCACGGTACCTTTAGGGGGCCTTGGCCCCTGGGTACGGAATAAACACCTCTTTCTCTCTCTCTCTCGCTCGCTCGCTCGCCTCCCCTCTTCGTCCCGCTCACGCACACTTTCTTCCTTTGTCACACGACGGATCATAAACAAAATCGTAATTGGGGAGGTTCGAGAGCTTCGGGTGATTCGCGAAACTCTGTGAAAATGGGGAAAACATATTTCGCACTGTTTGAACAGTGAAAAACGCTGCGATTAGTGTGATGCAGCTTCGGTCAAAGACAGAGACCGACACGAGGAAGATTTTCTTCAATCTAATTTTATTTTCGATGTCTAGATTCAATTTTTAATCTGTCTTCGATTTTACCGACAATTTTTAGGGACTAAATATTTAAAAAAATATTTTTCATCTCTCTCTCTCACTCTCTCACTTTCAAAGACAGAGATCGACGTGAAGAAGATTTTCATCAATCTAATTTTATTTTCGATGTTCAGATGAAATTTTAATCTGTCTTCAATTTTACCGACGGACATTTTTCAGGGCTAAATATTTTACGAATTATTTTGCATCTCTCTCTGACTCTATCACTTTCAAAAACAGAGAGATCGACACGAAGATTTTCTTCAATACAATTTTATTTTCGACTTTTCGATTCAATTTAAATCTGTCTTCAATTTTACCGGACATTTTTAGGGACTAAATATCTTCCGAAATATTTTCCATCTCTCTCTCTCTCCCCCTCTCTCACTGTCTACTCTCTCACATTGTTGAAACGAACGCGTCGAACAAATCCCTATATTCGCTCTCGATCGGGGGGGTTGGATCATGTTCGATAGAATTTCCCAATGAAATTATAATTTGCACGGTGCCGATCGGCGCCGCTCCGCGCGATTCCATATATGGTCGAGAGTTGCTTTCTCACAAGTGGTATAACTCGGTGAGGTTTGCCATTGAACGTCGTTGCGTGGAAAGAGGGAAGGAAAGAGGAAGAAGGAGAAAAAAAAGGATTCTTTGATACGGGAGAGCGGGAGTCTTATTTCATCGACGTACATACCAAGATACAGCAGGCGTGTGCGATCGCGCGCTCGCGCTCGCGCTCCCAGCGGTACACCTGCCGTTGAGGATTCTGTGGTATATGGACGGTGCAACGCACGACGAGCATTGCCACAAGAGTTTCAGTGGTTCTCACACCGCGGTTATCGTCCCTCGGCGCTCCACTCCCGAGGTTTTTATCTCCCTCTGGACGCGGCCAAGAAGAACTCTTGTGTTATCAGGAGCTTCCTCGGGACGTCCGTGATAACGCCCCACTCCGTGGATCGGTTTCCTTTGGGGCAAAGTTCAAGTTTATCCGGAAATAGTCGAGATTCCGCGGCGTCGTGCGGCTGCCGTTACCTTCGCCGACGTCCCGGCTAAATATAATTGAATAACGATTTTCCGTAATTCCGCGACTACTTCCCAGCCTGAGCCTCGAGGATTTGGCGTGCATCGCGCGGACCGGACAGGTGCCCGGGTATCGTCATCGGCGGGGACGACTTCGCCGGTATAGCCCGAGGCTGCGGAATATCGGGAAGCGGCGAAATTCCGATTAACATTCGAGTAAACAAGCCGAGTGGACGAAATTTTCACGGTTTGGTCGTACGAGAGATCATTTTTTCCCCGCAAGGGTGGCCGATTCTCGACAACCTCGATAAAGACCAACTCAAAATCGTTGCAACGAATGCAACGAGATTCAGAAAAAAAATTAATTCCCAAATGTTGAAATTAGGTATAAAAAGTCATCATACAAATTAATTCCTATGGTGATTTTTTATACGTAATTTCATCATTTGGGTTAACTAGAATAATTTTTTTTCCTGCATCTCGTTGCATTCAAACGATGCAAACTTCACCATCGTGAAGTTGGAGAGACTTCCGTTCTCGTTTCTTCGGAGAAAAGAAAGCGACAACTTTTGTTCCATCCAATTAACGAACCGTAGGTTCGATCGACTGGTGGCTCATCGATCGATTATCGCTTCGATCGGCATCGTCCGCGATCGGCGCGTCGTCGGTTCTCCCGACACGACGCGCGAGTCGAGCGGCCCGAGAGTTTAACCGGGAACCCATAAACGAGGTCCAGACACAACACTCGTGACTTAGGCTCCCCCGGTTGGTGCTTCTCTCTCTCTCTCTCGCTCGGTCTCCCGTTTCCCCAAACGAATTACCGCGCAGGGAGTGTCACCGTGATGCACCTGCCTCTCGCCTTCTCCCTCTTTATTTTCCTCTCGCGCTTTTTATCTCCCTCTCTCCCCCCCCCCCCCTTTCTCTCTCAGCTTCGGCTCTTTACACACGCGCCTCGCACACGTCTCTCCCTCTCCTCCCTCCCATTTTTCTCTCCTCCGACCGGGAATTACGCTGGACGATGTCGAAAACCTACATATTTAACGTGTACCCACGGAGGCGAGGAAAAAGAGGCGAAAGAGGGGTAAAAAAAAAGAAGACACACGAGGAGAGGAAAGAAAGCACATTATCCCGAGACCCGGAGTCGGCAGTGGCGTGCAAAATTTTCGCTTTCAAAGTCCCGTTCGCTCGGCCGATGCATTTTTTCGAAGGCGACCAAGATATGGCATTCGCTCTTGGGGTTTGAGTGAGGAAGAGAGCGAGAGAGCGAGAGAGAGAGAGAGAGAGCGCGTCAAGAAGCATCTGCTCCGAGGAGAACGGACCCTCCGCGTCCCGCGTTCCTCTCTCGCCTCTGCGGGCCCGCCGGCCGCTTCGAGCGCGTTTCATTGGTCGACCCCGGCATCCCCACGCGCGGTCACTCCGCGTTTTCGCTGACCAATCCTCCTCATTCGGGGCCCGAACTCGCCGCGACGATGTTTACCAGCGACGCCGGCGGCGCGTCACACCGAACCTCGCCCGTGCTGTGGCTCCCGCGACAAGAGCGCCCCGATATTATCGGCGCGCCGATACGCGCGTCGTGTCTTGGCTCGTGAAAAGGGCCGGAGAGCGCAATGATCCGTTGGCCGGCGCCAACGGTACTGCACCACCGCGCGCGCGTCACGTTCGCGTGAGAAACCAACCCGCCGAGGCATTAATGCTTTCTATAAATAGCCACGCCAGTTAGAGTACCAGTAGCAGCAGCACCAGCGGCAGCCCGCCTGTCCTCAAACAGCCTCCGACAATCCTCGTGCCGCACACTGTTGCGGCTCGCAGGGTGGCTCAATGTCGATTGAGACGCCGATAATTCGCTCACCGAGATTACTCGCTTTGGAGATTCCACTCATGGATGTGCGATTTTTCTATTTTCTTAGTTTGTATTTTATTTTTATCTCTATTGACCGCGATTTATTTATTTATTTCACGTGCGATTGTTCTATTCTCTATTTTCTATTGTCTATATTCGTAGTTTGTATTTTATTTTTGTTTTTATTTTATGGTATCGTGCGACGGATTGTGTGTGGAGTGATATGGATTGTATGGATTGAAAGTGTGCATTGTGTGGAATGTGGGAGGGATGTTTTGTTTGTTAGTAAAGATTGAAGGCGATATTACCTACTTTTTATTTTGAATTTTTTTCTGTATTATTGCACGGTGCTCGTAAGGTGCCCAGGCCGAAGGGTACGTGATAAACGTCTCTCTCTCTCTCTCTCTCTCTCTCTCCTTGATATCGATCGATGATAATTATTCACAGCCATCTCTACAATTCCACCTAAATTACCGTCGAATATTTACAAAAAATTATGCTTCTATATAAAAACGCTTTTTCGCGGTGTGGGGGAGATCGAGGAGCGATAGAGGGAAACGCGATAGAAGTGCAATTCTCGGTGACGAGAAGCGTCACCCCGCGTGCGGGCCGCACGGCCACGGGGCCCCATATCCTGCTGCTCGGGTAGCCCCGGTCTCCCATAGGCGCGACGCGGCAACGCGCCAGTGGTTCTCCCGCTGCCAAATAAGCGCGGAAAAAAACCTGTCGATGGGCCCCCCGATGCACTTTGGGAGTCGTTTGTTCGTGCGTCGACGTTGCGACCTGTGCGCGGCCGCACCGCAGTCACATCTGGCCGGAGGGCCGACAGAGAGAGAGAGAGAGAGAAGCGAGATTTCGGGGGCCCGGACACATTTGAAAACGCGCAGCGGGCAAAAGCCAAACGGCCGACGCGGCGCCTGCAGGCTGCTCGCCGGTACCCCGCGGGGGCACTGATTTTTCGGCGAAGCAGGTGCCACTGTTTCGACGACGTCACCCGGCCGCTAAATGAACTCTCTCTCTCTCCCCCCGAGTGTCGTCGGGTGCGTCTCGAGCGGCGCGCGCGACGAAGCGGGAAACAATTGGCGCGCGACAAAAATGGGGAAGGAGCCGCCGGAATAATTCACCTGTTGATCCGCGACGACGGACGTCATAGAGTGGGTAGAGCGGAATAGCCGGAAGGGCTGTTCGGATGCGGAGAGTCGCTCGAGACTGCCTGCGGGTCAAAGTGACTTTGCGATGTGACACGTGAATGAGAATGCGGCAAGACGTAGCGGCGGCGACGGCGGCGGCGGTAGCGTCAATGCAGCACAGCTCGAGGGGTGGCGGCCGCGCTGCTCGCGCTGCGCGTCGCGCGTCGCGCGACGCGCACGGTGCGGGGATGTGGCAACCAGGACCGCGCCGGACACGTGCGGGTCACGTGCCGTAGCACGCGTTTGCGTTTCGCCTTCGTGGGCTTCCGTCAAACTCTCTCGGCGCTCTATCGCACCGTATTAGCCTCTCCCGGCCGATGGATCTTCGCGTCGCTCCTCGTCGTCCCCCCGAGTTTCCCCGCCGCCACCGCCGCACCTGTGTGAATCTGACAAATTCTCTTATTCTCGAATTCACAATTACACCACTTTGTCGTTCCACCGTTGTGCGTTGGACGCTCGCGAGTTTGCAAAGGATTTTGAACGAGAATATCGTACGAGGGAAAAAAATCCATGATGATGAGGTTTGCATCGTTGGAATGCAACGAAATACAGAAAGAAAATTAATTCTAGTTAACCCAAATTATGTAATTAGTTCCTGTAATGATTTTTATACCTTATTTCATCATTTGGGTTAATTAGAATTAATTTTTTTTTATGTATTTAAAAAATCCGTAATATTTTTTAAAATCCGTAATATTTTTTAAAATCCGTAATATTTTTCAAAATTATAAAAACGGTTGCAGGTGCGAGATATCATTGGATTTCTCGTATATTTATCGTTCATATCGTGGATACGAGTAGCCGTGATTGAGAATCACTGAATTGGGTTGTGGGCCCCAACGGTTCTACGCCAATGTTCTCCGGTGGGCCCCTTCTAGTGTAACGCGAAGGGGGGCACCGCGCGGCAGCAACGACAGCTGCTGCCGCCGCCGCCGCCGCCGCCGCGGCCGCGGCGGCCGTCTCCCTTTTCTCTGGTCCCGCGCGCGTCCCTCGAACCCCGCGCCCTCCTCGCCTTACCCACGTCCTGAATTTCCCCCTGGGTGTAAAACCCTGCTGCCCGCACACCCGCTCGTCCGGCGACGGTGCCCCCACCAGCCGACTCGGTCGCGTGGCAGGCAGCAAGCACCAGTGTTCCTCTTCCTCCTCCTCCTCCTCCTCCTCCTCTCCTCTTATCCTCCTTCATCTTTCCCTTCTTCTTCCTCCACACAGAAAATAATAATATACGCTCGCTCGCGTTCCGTTTTACTCCCAAACGGTGCAACGGACGATGTTTCCCCCTTTTTTACTCCCCCCCACCCTCCCCCCTCCCCCCTCGCCCTCTTTGTCCCATCTCTTTGCTTCCCCGTCAGAGTTTTGCGAAACCGGGGTGCTCAGGTACCCCGCAAAAGGTTATCTAGCAGTTATTTTTTTTTCACATCGGCTTTATACGAATTTATTCGAAATTGAGTTGACGCAAAATTACTCGAGGGGGGGTGGTGGTGGAAAGGAATAACGCTCGGGGGACAAGAGAACACCGACGAAACAGGATATTGGGAAATTAGAGCGCGATCTACCGCAGCGCAATTTTTGCGTCAATCGGTGTATAGCAAAAAGTAAAAATTTCGCCTCGCTCATTATATTTCACGTTGGCGTCCGCTCGGAGGGCCCCCCACCACTCCCCGAGCCGGTCGCGTGGCAGACAACCTTCCTCTCTCGAATGAGATACACCTTCGCATTCGGTTTACTACCGAACGGTGCACATGTCTCTTTTCTCCTGCTCGGGCTCCCCCTCCACCTCCTCCTCCTCCACCTCCTCCTGCGTCTTCCCAACCGATTCGCCTTCGGTGTAAGAGCGCATCAAAAGCGTGCCGGGGTGCTCAGTAAAAGTCTCGGCGACTCCTCAGGAAACTCACGTACAGCCACCGCCCCGTTCTTCTTGTTGTCGTTGTTGTTGTTGTTGTTGTTGTTGCTGTTGCACCGAAACGAAAGCTTTCGCTTATCGTGATCGTCTCTCGATTTTTTTTTCCTTTCTTCTTTGGTTCATTTCGTTTCCACCGCGAAACGATAAATCTTGGCCCTGAACTAAACTTACCATATTTTTCGGAAAATTGAAATTACAAAAGCTCCACTTAGCTCAAAATCTGCAGTTTCAGGAGATCCGAGAGAGTTTTCCAATGTGGCATTCGTTCCCATCTTTTCCTCAGGCTCGATGATACAACAATGACGAGTGTGAGCCACGTTAATCTGGGTCGGATGAAAAAATCGAAAAAATTTGGAATCGAGAGTCCCTTTCGAGGCTGGCGATAATAAATCCGTCACTTTAAATTGGGCTTTAAATCGTGGATTGATTTTTCTTTCTTCTCTCTCTCAAGGCTCAATAACTGTTGATATTTATGGCGAGCAGCTGTAGTGCCGGTTCGCGGTTCGCTCGGATCGCGCCCCGAACGTCGAAGGCGCCCTCGACGAGCGCGTAGGGCGAGCGCGTCACACTGAAAATTGGAGCGCCGTCAGCGTTGGCGCAGCGGTTGAGTATTACTAATTTTTCGATCGTCGGACGTTCGTCCTCCTCACGAGCTCCCCTACCGGGCCTGCATGGACGGACTGCTCGCTTCGAGCTCCACTGAAAACGAAACACATACCGCAGCCGATTCGCAATTCAATTAATGTTCTGATCGCCAAGAAAATCGGAAACCTGAAGAATTTTTCAAATTCTAATTAACCCAAATGATGAAATTACAAATAAATCATCATAGGAACTAATTAATATCATGACTTTTTATATTTAACCTCATCATTTGGGTTAATCAAAATTAATTTTTTTTTCTGAAATTCGTTGCAATCCAACGATGCAAATTTCAACATCACGAAACTGGTCCGTGTTATCTGCGTTATTTCCAGTGCAGGAATTATCGATTGCAAAACCGAGAACCGAGTGGTCCGTACGGTGGACGATGCGCGCAGGGTTGTCGAAAATTCGAGTTTAGGCTCGGTTGAGCACCAATGGCTACCTGAGCCCTTCTCAACTTGCTTTTTTTTTTCCTCTCTCTCTCGTCGTCTCGTCTCTCTCCTCCGGTCTCCGCCGCGCGCTGCTCTATTCTACCATCCTCGTATCCCTGCGTCCCGCCGGCGCGGCCAACCCCCTCGGCAGATCTATCGGGGGGGCGATCCACCGAGGGGTGGATAGAGTCCATTCTCTCCTCCGACGTGAACCTCGTGAATCGCTTCTTTTTTTTTTTGTTCCTCTCCTTCTCCGGCTCGCTCGATCGTTTTTCCCTTCTCGTTCTCTCTCTCTCTAGACCCGCTGGGTCTCTCTCTCTCCGCGTTTACCTGCCCCGAACGATACAACACCCTTTGAGTCGCGTGGCGTCGTGCACTGGCCACGACCACACGAATTCACCATTGAATTTCTCCGCCTGTTTGGCTGTTTCGATCTGAATAGGCGGCCGCGCGCGGGGGGGATATCAGTATGCGCGGTGGCTCGGTTGGACCGCCGCGATGGCTTTGTCAGCCTCGTCCGGCTCTGCGCGCATTGATACATCATCGAACGCGCGCGCGCGCGACAGCCCGCGATGTAACGCTCGGCCCGGGGTGAATGTCCAAAAATTAATCGTATTTTCAAATTCATCTCGCCGATGCGTCGAAAATTAATAATGTTGAAGTTTGCATCCTTGCAATGCGACGAAATTCAGAAAAAAAATGAATTCTAATTAACCCACATGATTAAATTAGGTATAAAAAATCATTATAGGAATTAATTGATATGATGACGTTTTATTTATTTATTTATTTGACAGTGAACGGGACAAGCCCTTGAAAATACAGTGTAATATAATGGGGAATGAATAACCGGCCAAAATGTGTAAAAAAATAAATCATACATATAAAATAAATATAAAATATAAAAAATAAAATAAATATGAAGACAAACACACAATTTTATACCTAATTTTATCATTTGGGTTAGTTAGAATTTTTTTTTCTTCTGAATTTCGTTGCATTCCAACGATGCAATCTTCAACATCATGAGGATTGCGTCGCGGGGAAAAATGTGTCAATGTGAAAAATCGGTATACCCGCTAATGAGAAGCGCCTGGAGGAGCAATCTGTAATTCGCGTGGTTAAAAAACATGGTATTCGGGTACACGCGCGGTACTCGATTGTATTTCGCGGAGCTCGGTTACGGGCCGGATTGCCGCGAGAGCAGGTGGCGGCCGTTCCCGTCGATGCGACGATAACCAGAATGAATTTCGATCGAAGGTGAACTGCTTTCGTCGCGCACGGCGCGAGATACTCGAAATGATTACCGATATAAACGCGATCGCGATCGGTCGACGATTTTCGCCTTGAACTCGCCTCTTTTCTTTTTCACGTTGCGAGATTTTTTGCACAAAAATTGTTTGCTACCTCGTTGCAGAAAAGCAAAAAGAAAAGAAAGAAAAAAAAAGAACCGTCTCCGTCGTCCGATACTTCGCGTGGTCCACAGAGAGTCTCGGGGTCAAAGCCCAGACGATCGGTCACCCAATCCTCGTTGCATCAACTCTGCTACGTCGAGCCGCTCGCCGGTCTCGTATCGGTAATCCGATAACAGCCTGCTGCATCGCCTTCAAAAGCTGTTGCCAAAAAAAAAAGAGAGAAAAAAGAAAGAGAGAACGAACAAAAAATCGAGAAGCCGAATAGGGGGAATTTTCGAAATTCGCAGACGACCAAGGGACGCCATACCGCGAGCGAGGAGTCTCCGTGCCGATGTGCATCGGACGAGAGTATTGCGCGTCGAGGCGTGAGCCCCGAAAACAAATAGCGATGTGCATCGCTATGACGCTCACCGAGAAGCCATATCGAATGTGACACCGCCGAGCGCGAGACCACCCTCTCTTTTTTACTCACAACACACACACAGAGGCGATTGTCTTCAGCTTGAAAATCAAATGTACTTTGTAATTGTTCAAATTCTTCTCCGGGTTGGATTGAGTGGAACCTAATTTTTTTTTATACCCCAGCGTGCGTGAAATAGGGGAAAAAAAATTCGCAAAAAATGCAAGGGGTACCCCTTCTAAAAATTTTCGATTTTTGAGGGTCTGACTTTAAAATTCTGTAAAAAATTCAAAAACCAAGATATCGCGCTCCGCCTTGCGGCATTCTCTTCGTTATTCAGTTTTCTCTCGAACAAAGAAAGAAAATCCAGGTTTGATCGATGGAAAAAAAAGTAACCTCGATTTTAGCGAAGTGACGAAATTTCGAAAAAAGTGAAAAATCGTTTTTCGCGTTTTTCTCGTCGAATTTTCCATTTTTCGGACGAACAACGGTGTTTTTCGGAATCAGCGGGAAATTTCCCATCGGATAGGGTTTTCAAACTTTGCGAAACCAAAAAAAAAATTTTCACGAAAAACGCAAGACAACTTTCGGCTAAAAAATTCGGTGAAAAATTCCAAAATCAAGATATCGCGTTCCGCCTTGCGGCATTCTCTTCGTTTCTCTCGAACGAAGGTAAAAAATCGAGGTTCGACCGATCGAAAAAAATGTAACCTCGATTTTAGTGAAGTAACAATTAAATAAGGATCTTCCTTACCGCTATGCAGACATAACGGTCAAGGCGGGTTGAAAAAAAAAAAGCAACAGCAATTTGGGGATTTGGGGGCTCGCGAGTTCTCCCTCGTGACGTTCCCCACACGGACGCACGCAACACTCGGACAGTCTGAGAGACGCGCGCACGTAGGAAGGCGAGCGGCGGAGCGGAGCCCCTGTAACCCGTTGCCGAGCTTGTAATGCCGAATTAATGTTCGACGAGACTCGTGTAGATCGTATCGAGCTGGCCGACGAGCGTTGTGTGTCGCTGCGCTGCGGTTCCCCGCTCGATGCCGAGAGCCACGCGTTGCATACGCGAATATATAGCCACGGCGCGATCCTCTTCGAGAGGTCACACCCCAACGATTAGCATACGTTTGACTCGGCAAATTCTCCACATACAAACAGCGCGCGGATGATTTCTCAACTGATGACCATCAGCGTCCGATAAATAAATTGATAGATCGATCGGACTTAAAAAAAAAAAAATCTTCTCCAGCCGCGATACATAAAGAAAAAAGAAAAAAAAAATTATGGTCGCTGTTACGTACTGCCAATTTTTCCATACATTTATTATTGATTTATTTATTTATTATTTATTTTTATTATTAATTTAAGTTTTATTTATTTATATTTATTATTAATTTAATTTTTATTTATTTTTATTTACGAATTTACGTGCGAATTCGTACACAGTCGCGATTTCAAAAACGTCTGTTTTCGTTCTTTCAGGCGGCAACTTTTTTCGCACAAACCAACCGATCTTCTCGCGGTCGTCTCGCAGTCGTTTTTCGAGGTCGTATCGGTTTGCCGGAAGGAAAACGAGAGAGGAGCAAACGGGCGAGGATTTATGATTGAGCGTTGGGCAGGGAGAGAGAGAGAGAGCTGCCGTGGGATCGATCCGAATTGTCGGAGGACACGTCGGGATGATCGAGTAGCGAGAAACTTATGCGAGAGCGAGAGCGTGTGCTCAGCTCTCGAGGGAACGCTCGGCGTCGGCGGCGGTGGCGGCCAGGATGACGACACTACGTCATATAACGCGGGCGAGCGGACGAGCGAGCGAGCTTCTGGCCAGTTCCTGAGGATGACAAGAGTCTCTCTCTCGGTCGGGCTAGAATTTAGCCTCTCCTTTGATGCATGATATTGCTACACGTATTAGCCCCGCGAGCGCGAGCGAGCGACTGCTCTCCGACGGTGCACGCTTCGTCAAACGTGTCAGGAACAAGCCCAAACTGTTAGGATTCATAGTTATCTCGGAGGGTGGCGCCTCACGCTCGCTAAACGCGGCTAAACGGCTAAATGGCTAAATGGCTAAATGGCGATCGTGGCCCTGCCACTAACGTAACATGCCGGACAATCGGCCACCGCTCCGCCGTCCTCCTCCGCTTCGCCGCTGCTGCTGCTGCTTCCTCCATGCTACGCCGCGTGGACACCGGGCGTGCATAATTTCGTCGAAACTATTTATTTGCCGTCCACGCTTTTCTGTATTCTAGCCTACGACTTGTTGATCAACGGACAAAAGTCGAGCATGACGGACACCTGATTTTTTTTCGATAATTTTTTTTTCTCACTTCTCCCACCGATCACGGTGGTCACTCTGGGTCGATTTCACCCGGACCATCTTTGACCGCGTATTGCGATCAAACTACCGGCTTGAGAAATATCCAAAAATTACAGAATATACTTTAAACTTTGTAGATAATTAACAAAAAAAGAAATTTCCCAATATTAAATTGCAATATATTTTTTTTTATTAATGAATGTGAAAGATCGAAAAAAGACGTTTTTCGCTCAAAAAATCATAACTCCGTAAATAAAATATCGATTTAACTCAAATTTTTACCTGACACTCTCTAAATATAGTACTTTTGATAAAAAAATATTGTCCTAGTGCCCGCCACAAAAAAGGTATTCATTCCGGACAAAGTCCCTTTGGCCACAGGGAACTATTTCGTTTTCGCGCCGAAAGATCGATCTCGGGTCCTATCGACCCAGAGTGACCACGAAGGGTTAATGTTCTTGAAAATTTTCGTCCGACGAATCGGGAGCCGACAGGAATTTCCGAAGGAAACCGCGAGAGGAATTTTAGCTCGCGAGTCTCGGCGATCACCCGGTTTCTTGGTGGATTTTTTCGAAACGCCACCTGGGAAAAGGCGGAGGGAAATTCTACGACGAGTCTCGATCACATATCCGCCATAAATTTCAAAGCAGCTTTCGGTGTAGGAGGAAGCGTGAGGTGCGCGCGGGGGGCCCCCGTCTATGTAGTCTCGGGGCGCGTCGTAACCCGGTTGATATTAATATCGAATGAAGTCTCTGAGCTCCGCGATCGAAGGATGCGGAGGAGAGGAGCGGAGAAGGCTCGGAGAAAAGGCGAATGCCGCTGCTGCCGCTGCTGCTGCTGCGCTATTCTTCCCGTTCTTTCTTCTTGTTTCACTACAGCGTGCGAGGCACGATCGCGTATTCCGCTCGCGAGCCACGGAAACAAAACGCACACGTGATCCCAGGACCGTAGCGCGGCAGCGTGATTTATAAAGACGCATCGCGGGTTTATGCCCGTATGCATTAATTCTTTATCGAGGGTTCGAACAGACAGGAATACCGACCGAACGAGATGACGATTTATTTACATTTTTCCCGGATTTTTCTCTCTTTTTTTTCCGCACCGGGCTGAACTTTTTGTATGGCATTAAAATTACGATATTTTCTCTTGTTACAGAAAAGCCAGGCTTCCAGTCGCCGTATGGCCCCACGATGGACAATGGAATGGTGAGCACCGTTCAAATTTTTATAGGTTAAAAGTCGGAATTTCGAAAAAAAAAAAAAAAAAAAAATAGAAAGTAGATACCACTCGTTGGTGGGCGAGTCCTTGATACTTAAAATTCTCACAGAGAACGCCCTGTAGTGACGGAAATAATTTTAACACGAGTACGCGATGTGATTATGCAATATGTAGCATTTTGTTGACCTTTGGGCGTAGCGAGGCCACTTTTCAACCCTCTCCGTGGAGATTACGGTTACTTTACTTTGTCGCGTAACTCTTAAAAATTTTTTTTCCAGGACATAACGAGAACTGGCTTACCGGCTTGCGAGAAATAACGGCCCCGCAATAATTATTGCACAAGCGTAGAAGGAAAATTTACCTGCGAAAAAGTTACTTATTCTTTGGTTCGCTACTTTCTCTCAGGACGGTCCCTCCCACACTGTTCTGCCTCTTCTTCTTCTTCTTCTTCTTCTTCTCTCAGCCCGAACCCCAGCTACAGCCTCGACATAATCCGAAAACTTTGGTCTCGACGATATTTTCGTAGAGTGGCTCTCATCCCTCGTTTCACGGAGGTCTTCGAACCGCGGGATAACGAGATCCATTCCCGACAAAGGAGCCTCGCGAAATCACGAGACCCTCGGCAACCCGCATTGATACTCTGGCAATTCCATAGGGGTCGGCTATTTTAATAGCGCAATGACTGAGGAACGAGGACAGATCCGAAATGCCGAAGCTAATGACTCCGGGAGCAAGTTGAAAGCCACTGACCGCCAACTTTAATATCACTTACACCCTCCCTTATCCACAGCGATGTACCCCTCGGTATGCTATAGCTTGTACAGGGCGCTTCAGAGATGACGATCATCCATCGTCGCGCGTCTACAAAAATTGCAAATATTTTTATTTTATTTTCTGTACATTGCACGGGACAGGGCCTTGAAAAACAATATAAAGATGGCAGAGTAACGAACCAAGTAAATGAAAAATCAAAAAATAATATACAAAAACAACAAAAGAAAAGAGGAACGCCGAAACATTTTTATTATATTCTACTTTCTAAGCGTAAGATTATTTTGTGGTTCAACATGCGAGAAAAAATTACACCAAAACCAGACACATATAATTTTTTTTTTTTCGCCATCTGTTTTGCGATTCATAGAATTTATATTTTCGTTTATATTAATTTCTGATTGTAAAAAAAAAAAAATTGGAAACCTAGTGAAAAACCCGTGTCGATTATTTTTGAAAAAGTGTGTACACGTCTCGTTGGTATGGATACAGATAACGGTAGGATAGGAGAGGAGAGGATATGTATAAAACAAAGCAAGTGCGGGCGGAGGGGGCGGGGGGGTTAACTGGCCCGGATGAAAAGTTACCCCGGAATAAGGATAAAGTCTGTGGGGGGCGGCCTGGTGTATCCAGCAGCGAGAGCCGAGGCTCCTCTTTCCTCTTGGCTCATCTACCTATAGTGGCTTCGCAAATCCTTGCCTCGAAAATTATTCTCCGTGCCCTGACACTTTTACCCTCGCTCGCAACCTCGAGAGAGAGAGAGAGAGAAAGATAGAAAATTCTTCATGCTTCTCCTCCACCGCCACCGGAGTAGGAAAACGGTTAGCTCGCCGCGATGGTTATAGATTTTTCGACAGTATCAGAGAGATGCAGTATCTAATCGTGCAGTCGTTAAACCATAACCGATAAGGAATATTGATTCGATAAGTGATTTATTGTCCCTCCACCGACGGTGACGTTGTATTTTCTCTCTTTCTCCCTCCTTCGCGTTTTCCGCTCCGTTCCGTGTCGTTTTATCGGGCATTCTCAATGAGCGTATAATCGATTTGCCTCTACTTTCTCGAGGTTTACGCTGGGCTCGCTCCTGTCGAGAGAGTCGAGCGTCGATTCCAATTAGCCGCGAGTTGCTCCCCCTCTAAAAGACGAGCTCGACGCGCCATTGTACGGATCTCCCACCGCCGCCGCCGCCGCGCTGCTCTTTATACCACAGTGGAATTCCAACCCCCCTCGTTGCAATAATAAATTTCGATATGACCGCATATCTGTAGTGCATAAAACGAGCTCGCGCTTATCTCGCCCGTTGTATCGCCGATAAAGTGTAATCAACTTTCTATAGTCTACTGTAATATCGTAATTAAAGGTGGAGACCGGCGGGCTGAAATTCTGTTCAATCGTGCTATGGATTTTCAGTTTTTTTTTCTTTCTTTCTCTTTTATCTGAATTACCACACAGTCGCATTTCGAATATCCTTTAGTTTTTCTCGCATTTTTTTTCGAGCATCATGAAAAATGTAATTCGTTCGCGCCAAAATTCACTTTACTCTCATTGTTTTTTTTTCTTTTTATGTTTTCAACTACATTTTGTAATTAATTACCTGCTTAAAATAAATGAATTTATCTTTTTATATCAATTATATAAATTCAGTTTATATAAATTTATATAAAATTATATAAATTTATCTTTTAATATAAAAAAATTATGTTTGCACGAATTTTAAAGGTGAAAAAAAAAAGTCACACGGTACTCCGTGTGACACTGGTTGGCTAGGTGGTTGACCCTAATCGTCGCCGGAATTCGCGGAGCGCCGTGAAGCGAACCGTGACCGGGATCTCGAGCGGCGTGCCGGGGCTGCTGGGGGGCCTCATAATTCATTTGTTTTCCCTCTGTTTCAGACGTACGGCGGCGGTGCGTTCGGCCCGACGGCGGGTGGCCCGGGCGGTGGGCCAGGGGGAGGCGGCGGCGGTGGCGGCGGCGTCGAGGGAGCCACGTACCCTCCGGACTCGCCCTATTTTCCGTTCGGTACACGCGGGGTACCGCCGCCACCCTCGGTCACCACTCCCACTCCGGCGTCGAATCCCGCGACCCCCACGGGCAACAGTGCCCGATTGCCCAATCCCTCGGCTGGTGAGTTTTCGGCTTCGCAACAACAACAACAATAACGGCAAATCATTTTTCAATACGAAGATACAAGAATTACACACGTTAAATTGCTCGTCAAACGAGTTGTCAATTTTTTCTTTTTTTTAGTTGCTCTATTTCTCTTTGAAAGTTTAGCGAGAACATTTTCTTTTTAATATTTTATTCTCTGCGAAATTCTAATACAAGAATTACAGACGTTAAATTGCTAGTCAAACGAGTTGTCAATTTATTTTTATTATTTTTTTCTTGTTGCTCCATTTCTCTCTGGAAGTTTAGCGAGAACAATTTCATTTTTAATATTTTATTGTCTGTGAAATGAACTAACGAGAAGATTTTTCTTTTGACATTTTTCAGGCGCCGCTGCCGTGAAGAGGAAGAAGGACGTAAGTTTTTTTTTTCTCCGCCTATATCTCGTAGACGCTCGGTCTCCATCCACATGTTTCGAGTTCGATTCTGTTGACGTAACGGAGTAACGCGCTCGCGGTAGCCGCGTTGGTAGCTTTGTAAAAACATGAGTCACGCTCGCGGCTCGATCCGGCGGGCGCGAACTCGTAAGCAGCATCATTATCTTTCGGCTGTGTAGTGGCAGTATATAACGTTGACGCGAGATCGATAGCGATCGGCGAGGCGACGCCGCTGCGATAATTCACTGGCCCGAAATCGGTATCTCTCGTCCAGAGATGAGTGACTGTCGGTTCTTTCGCCCGAGCATTCGGTGTGTCTCAAAATCAATCAGAATATTTTGTTCAAATTCCGATGAATTCTGTACTATTTGATTTTTTTTACAGATTTTTTTTGCCGGAAGTTGAGTTGCGTTTTTCGCGAATTTTTTTTTTTTTTGGATTTCAAAAGGTTCGAAAACCCTATCCGATGGGAAATTTCCCGCTGATTCCGAAAAACACCGTTGTTTGCCCGAAAAAGGGAAAATTCGACGAGAAAAACGCAAAAACCTTCAACCTGCTAATCATTAATAAATTCAGCTAATCATCGATAACCTCATCATCGACGCTAACGAATTTCATTGGTGCGTTTTTTCTGTCATCAGTGTCTGGGCAGCGGAGACGGCGAAGTCGTCACGAATCAGCACTGGGTAAGTCAACGAGTCGTAACACATAAAGCGTAACGTAACGATGAATCTTCGAAAAAAAAAGCCGGAAAAAAGCACAAAAAAAATGGAGCAAAACGCAAGCGAGAGCGCGACTTAATCGCTTTACCATGCCGAGCGACGCCTACGTAAGCATTATCCGGGAGAGAGGAGAGACTTTCCCATGCGTAGCTTCGCCGCAGTGGCGTCTCTCCCTCTTGGACTTTCTTTCCTTTTTTTTTTTCCTTCGCCTGAAAACTTTTTCTCCCCTCGAGCCTCTCCGCCTCGTCGTGACGTGTCTTCCGTTGTTTTTTTTCTCCTCCTTCTCCTTCGATCCACCGCCGCAGTGGTGTCTCCGCGTCGAGCGTCTCCGAGCTTTTTGTTCCCGCGTGCTCTCGCATAGCTCAGTCGTTTGACGTAGCGTTGCCCCGACTCTCCGGACTTCGGCGCGAGTCGTAATAATTCGACACTGTGTTGCGTGTACGATTACGGCTCGTCTCGTTTGCGGTGGCAGCGTCGTTGATCGTCGCTCGCTATAATGAGCAACGGAGCCTCGTGTTATGGAGCAACAAGCTATCGGGGCTCGAATTAACGGTGTCGTTCGCGCGGTTTGTTTTATAAACACCAGATTAAATATATTGTAAGCGACCGCGGTGCATTTCGTCGCTGCGGGAGCTTGAGAACGCGGTTGGTGATTCTCGGTGATGTTGAAGTTTCAATCGTAGGAATGCAACGAAATTAAAAAAAAAATTAATTCTAATTAAGCCAAATGATTAAATTAGGTACAAAAAGTCATTATATCAATTAGTTCCTGTAATGATTTTTTATACCTAATTTCATCGTTTGGATTAATTGGAATTAATTTTTTTTTCGAATTTCGTTGCATTCCAACGATGCGAACTTCAACATCGTGATTCTCGTCACTTTGGCAATTCGACATGTATGGGATAATTCATTCCATGATTTTTGTTTTTTCTGTTTCTTTCCTTTCTTCATAACGAAGAAGCGGAAAAACGCGAATGGGGGCTCGGGACCCCGGCTGAGTGAGGCTCACCCGGAGGCTCCATCAACGTGGCTTATCACTTATTCAGTCGCGAAGGAGAGAGCCCGATTACGTTTCTATTAGGATATGGGTAACGCGCGAGCGAAGCGTCGTCGAGGGAACCGTAACGTGCAACGTCGGCCGGGCTCTGGCTTCTTCAGCCCCTGTTGCCTGCGACTTCTTGCGCGCACGACGCGGCTCCTCGGGGAGCCTCACTTAGCGCGCCGTCCATATAACCACCAGGACGCGCTCGAGCTCTCCCGCCGCTCCCCGAGCTTTCCCATCTCGTTTCCTCCGCCTCGCTAGTTTTTTTTGTTGTTCTTTTGTCTTTTTTTTCACCGTCGCTTCGTTCCTCTATTCCCGTGCCCTACATCCTTCTTCGGGTCCTTAACGTACGACCCACCAGCGCTTGTCGATGGTACCGCCGCGGGTTTCTCCCCGCCCCCGGGAGCTAATTTATTAAATGGACATTCCTGATATACCCGACAGCATCGATCAGGCTCGCGTTGACGCCGAGGAATCAGATTGGCGACTGTTCGAATAACGCGAGACGACGAAATGGACAAAAGAGTCGAGTTCCTTGAATTGGTAGAATTGGTGGAGTCATTTTTTTTCCAGGGGCAACTTTTTTATTTTTTTATTTCAAGGAGCAACTTAATTTTTATTTATTCAAGGGGCAACTTTTTTATTTTTTTTATTTCAAGGGGCAACTTTTTTATTTTTTTATTTCAAGGGGCAACTTTTTTATTTTTTTTTATTTCAAGGGGCTACTTTTTTATTTTCGAATTTCTCGGTGGGCGTCCACGCTTCGCGGGACAATGAGAGTATCGGGCGTTTTGCGTTGCGTTGCGCCGCGTTGTTCGCGGCGAATCGCCACGTACGGCGCGTATCGCGTGTTCACGCACGGGGGTCAAGCGGGGCCCCGAAGACTCGGGGCCCGAGCGAGCAACCGCCGCCGCCGCCGCCGCTGCCACACCATATGGTGTCGCGTGCTGCGGTCGCCAGACCATGGCGAGAGCCACCACCACCACCACCACCACCATCATCACCGCCATAGTCTCGCTCACTCGCGCGTCCCGACAACTAATTCGTGGCCTCGAGGAATTTCCGAGACTCGACGGTCATTCGATTCACGGGGGCCCGAGGGGCCGGCGGCGTCTCCTCTCCTCGCCGCCGACCCGCAAGTGCAGCCCGACTCCAAGTATCGACGAACCACCGTAAAGTCCGTCGAACCGTTCGGCCTCTGTATCGGTGACACGCTATTTTTTCGGCACCTTCCACCGCACACCGAGTATTTCTCCGCTCGAAATATGCATTACCGAGAGGGAGCGTCATTGTTCAGCACGAACTTCCCGACCCGTTCGCTCTATACGCAACAAGTTACTCCGGTAACAAAAAAAAAAGAGAAAAGAAAAAAGAACTCGATGCCAATACATTGCGCTGCTACATACTTTGTGATACAATTTGTAAGACTACACTGTGAGGATTTCCGGCAGGCTTCCCGCGTAATCGACTTTCACTTTTGCACGTATCTGTTGCTCGGAATTGCGGGAGTCGATTGAAAAAAACGAAGGCAACTCCTATACAATTTATAAGGGAGGTGCGGGCAAAACGGGACAGCGATTTTTTCAGTTCAAACTATTTCTGCGCTTCAATATGACACAATTCAACGGAAGTAAGCGGAATATAATGATTTTTTTTTACAATTTTTAGTGTTTTAAGCAACCTGGCTTTTGAAAAGTCACTTTGAAAAAAAAAAAAAAAAAAAAAAAAAAAAAAAAAAAAAAAAAAAAAAAAAAAAAAAAATTGTAATTTTTTTTTTTTTTTTTTTTTTTTTTTTAATATAACCATCAAGGAGTATAACCGAGTTAAAAAAAAGGAATTTCCAAATTTGGGTATCTGTCCCATTTTGCCCGCACTCTTTTACACTTTTCCTTTCGTCATAAAACCATTTTTCGCTTACGCGTCCCATTTTGCCCGCACCTCCCTTACAATTTACAACTCTCGAGCTGGGTGGCTTTTTTCCACGAACAATCGAGCCCCGCTTGATTGTGTGTTCACGAACGAAGCCGATCGAGTGTAAAGCTGACACTGACGAAAAAAAAAGAAAAAAAAAAAGAAGTAAACTCGGTTGCCTCTCGAAGGCGATCGGACATCGTCGAGCCAGTCGTGAGATCCGCCAGCACGAGCGACGCGACGCGAACGTCGCGTTACTTTGTTGTCTCTCGTCTCCTCTGACCGAGCGCGACGAATCAATTACCGGCTACGAGAATCGCGTGCCATAGCCGGCGGTGTCGTGAGCGACGCGACGACGCGGCTCGCCGGGGCGACACGTATAGAGAGCGAGAGAGCTCGAGCGGTAGAAGAGAAGCGGGCGTTACTCGAGAGCCCCGCTCGCTGTTTGACGGACACCTGTTGCTCCTTCTCGTTCTCGTTCGGCGTCGGTGTTGGTGCTCGGCTGTGGCGGCGGCGGTGGCTCCGACTCCCCGCATTCCGTCTGCCCACTCCTCGCCTTTTAACTCTTTCCACGCGCTTCGCCCCGATATTTATTCTCTAGTCCGTCCTCGCATTTATCCTTCTGGGACTATTCGCCAAACGAGACTCGCGCACGCAAATCGCTACTCCCGACGTCGCGACGACGTCTTCATTTTCCCTCGCTGCGCAACACTCGACTCCCGTGTACCCAAATCATGTACCGCGGAGAGCTGCCCCCGCCGCTCCTATTACTTTTCCATTCTTACTCATTGCTGTGAGCGAAACCTGCACATTTTTCTTACCGCTGAATTTTTCCTAAAATAGTACAAGAGTCAATTGATTTTTTTATTGTTAATGTTTTATTTTTATTTTTTATTATTATACCGAGCAATTTCGTCTGAAAGGAGGATTTTCCGTGCTTTGGTGAGCTGCCCGTCGCTCTTATTATTTTTCCATTCTTACTCATTGCTAAGCGAAACTTGCAAATTTTTCTTATCGCTGCATTTTCCCATAAATTCATTTTTACTACAGCCAATTCATTTTTTTATTGTTAATGTTTTTTTAAATTACTATACCGAGCAATTTCAGTCTGAAATGAAAATTATCGCTCATCAATATTTTTTTTTGTGATAGACGCCAAATTCTCTGTGCAAAAAAACCGCTTTATCGTGCATCAATTTTTATGATTGTTACATTTTTTTTTGTGATCACACCAAGCAATTTCAATCGAAATGATTTATCCACAGCATCTGAGCAGCGAATAATCGCAGTCTGACCGACTTAGACGATGGTGTAAGCGCTCGATGTGAAATAATTAATGGAAGAAATAAGCCGATAGAGCGAGTTGATAAGTAACGCGATGGGGAGGGAAGAGGGAAGAGAGCGTTGGCGGGGCGAGAGTGTTGTAAGTAAGCGCGTCGGGACGTTCAAGTGCTTCGGGGATCGCGCGTACGATCGCTGTGCAAACTCGGGGCGCGGAGGAGGAGAAGGAGGAGGAGGAGGAGGCTTCGGTGTACACGGAGTACACGAAGTCTCGGATTCTCGGGGGCGCCGAGTGAGCCGTCGGTTTGCACACTCCGGCAAAGTAGCCCCGAGGGGTGGGTTTCCAGAGGGCGAGGGTGGATAAAGCGCGGCGCGCGGGGTCGGAGACAGCCGGAAGATGATTATTTAATTCGTCGAAATTTCGCGCTGCACGAGAGAGAGAGAGAGAGAGAACTCGAGTCCGATGGTCAGTCCGGTCTCGGGTGAAACCAATTGCCGAACATTCTCGGGATTATCGGGGATAAATTATGTAGCCCCGGCTACCGCTGCAGTGGGACTATCCAAATGTCGATAGTATAATTGGGTCGATGCTATATCGCCGCGCACCGCCGCCGATATAATACCCTATCGTACCTGCACGCAGTTACCGCGCGCATTACCCGTAGTCGCGCTGCTTCGGTATCGCAATAACGATTATAGCTGCGGTTGGTTACGATCGTCGTAAAAAAAAAAACGATATATAATATATAAATCGTCCGTATACATTAATACGGATGTAACTTTGTACGATATTTGTTTTTTTAACAAACTAGAGTAATCACACGCGCTGAAAAACTTTTCGCCAGAATCGACCTCGGAAATTTTTCTTTTGAAAATATCGACTTTTAACCTATACCATCGTTCTCAAGTCGCATATTCTACCCCTGAAAACACTGGTTACGGAACCTTTTTACTCGATTTTGAAAAATATCATTTTTGGCGACGATTTTTTTTATCAGAAATCATATATCCGTCTCCGGACCGAAAATCGCCAAAATCGACCTCGGAAAAGGTGCTTTACAAAGCAAAAAAAAAGGGCCCCGGGATAACGTGCGACAATGCGACGACCCCGTGTGTGTTATTATATGGAAATTAATGGCCAGAGAGATCGCGAGAGAGGAGCCAAGTGTTCTCGATGCAATTTTCGGCACACGAGCCGGGCTCTCGAGGAGAGCGCGTGGTGCACGCGTTTCCCAAGTACCACTCGAACGAAAAGCACACAAACGGCGCGTCGAGCGTTGGTCGAGGAGACACGCGGCCTTTCCGCCCGCTGCCTTCGCCGTATCGCGTTACCACGCGTACATATTGTCTCGTTTGGTTTGATACAGAGGGTGGTTGGTGGGGGGAGGGTTATGTTGGTCCGTGGAACTGGTCCATAAGGCGAATCCCATGGATCATTGAATTTCCACGGGCTAATGATCCCGTTCGCCGCACGAGGGTGATTCTCCCGTGTGATAATAATACCGGACCGCACGAGAGATATATATTCGCGTCTCTCACCCTCTCGAAACCAAAACTGCGATACAATTAATATATTAACTGCGCGAGTGGATAACGCGAGAGCGACCCCTCGGTGAGGCCGCGCCGCTCTCGAGTGGGCTTCAATTTTTCAATCCCATTGTCACCTCTTCCCGCACCAGCGGCCAGCCAGCCAGCTACCCCCTCGAGACGAGCCGCGGGGTCACGTGCCTCGGCTCCACGATGCACACGGTGCGATCAACCCGCAAAATCCTCTCACGGACTATCGACCACCGCGCGAGCCGCTTCCCGCTTTCTCGGCCGCGATCTCATTAACATATCAACCGACGTCCAAGTCTATAAACCTATCCCCCCTGGACTTGTTCCAATATGTTCATCTCGAATAAAAATTCGCTTTAAAAAAAAGCATATTTAAAAAAATTAGAGTCATCCAGGTTGAATATAAAAGAATATATTCAAAATAAAATAGCTGCACCCAGAGAAATCGTTCTGATGGTCCTGATACGTCCTATTAGGCCGGCCAGTAAATAGGTTCATTTATTTAATGGCCGGCCTAATAGTATGTTTGGATCAAATAACATTTATTTAATTCAAATAAAATTTATTTCATTCAAATAAATGTTTAATTCGCACAAATTTGTATTTAATTCAAATACATTTTTATTTAATTCATGTACATTTTTATTTCATTCAAATAAATCTCATCAGAACGATTTCTCTGGATGTGAAAATAAAAAAATAAAAAAAGTGAATTCCGTTCGTAAGAGGAAACATCCGATCTCGCCGTTCTCGTTTGCACCTCGTCGCGAAGCGATGTCCATTATTTTTCGTAAACTCGCAATTACCACTGTCGGAAGACTCGTCCGCTCGGGATGTTTCCTAGACGCGAGAGATAAATCAGCGCGGGGCTCCCTCGGCGGCGGCGCGCGCGCACTCGGGATATCAATGCACCCACATAAATCGTGGAGAGTTCGCTCGGCGCACCGAGAGAACGAGTGCGAGGGAGCGCGAAGAGAGAGAGAGAGAGAGAACCGAGGGAGCACATCCTTCGGCCCTCGCTGTGTGTGCGTACAGATGTATTACACGCGCCCGTACGTGACACTTATGCGCGTTTCGTCCCCCCGCGCGGCTCGTTCTATTTCATCCACCTCGCGTCCTTCGGCAACTATACGAGGAGGGCGAGGGTGCCGCCGCGGATATCCCACTCGGTTCTTCGGTCGTCTCGCTCGCTTCCCTTTCGAGGGGTTAGATCGAGAGAGAGCCCCCCGCACGCCAGCCAGCAAGTAGATCGTAAAATGTTTCGCCGTATTCTCTCCCTCGGCCCCTGCTCGCGAGCTTTCCTGTTTGTTTTACGTGCGTGGCCCGGTTAGCCCGGCCACAAAAGAGACACGCGGATCCGCACCCAGACGCACGCACCGGGAAAACACACAACGCGAGCCGCGCGAGCCGCCGCCATTCGTTTATTAGACCCGCCTGACGTTCCGTCCCCGCTCGCTCGCCGGCTTTTATTATCTCCTCTCAATATGCGCACCCGGGATTCAGCCCTTCGCACGCGGCGGGCGGGCGGTGGTTAGCCTCGCTTTTACCTTCCCATTCGGCCTCAAGTGTAATCTCAATACGTCCCCGTTTTACTGTCTTCTTTCCGCCGCGATTCCACGACTTTTATTTTCTCTTTTTTTTTTTTTTTTTTTTTTTTTAATTCTTTATCGTTCGATCAACCGTACCGATTCATTCGCATGATGTTGAAGTTTGCATCGTTGGAATGCAACGAAATTCAGAAAAAAAATAAAATCTAATATGAAAAAAAAAATTAATTCTAGCATAAAAAAAATTAATTCTAATATGAAAAAAATTAATTCTAGCATGAAAAAAAAATTAATTCTGAATTATACCTAATTTCATCATTTGGGTTAATTAGAATTCATGTTTTTTTCTGAATTTCGTCGCATTGCAACGCTGCAAACTTCAACATCATCCGAACGCAGAGTCGGAGCAACCCCGAGAATCGCCCTAAATAAATTCAGTGACAAAAAAGAAAAATTCGCGTTACAGAAGAATCGGGGAAATTGGCGAAAAAGAGGAAAGAAGGGTAATTACCCCCGTGCGTGTGCCGTGTGGAGGCTCAGAAAAGGCCGATAGGCCGGAGAGTGTCGTAATAGACCGCAATGAAGCCGTAACTACTAACAATGATGCCGCCGCCGCCGCGTGTGTGGACCCCGGGGCTCCTCTCGCGGAGCAACGTCCGAGCCCTCGAAATTCATTGCGCGCACGAAAGCCCCCGCACGATCGTGTGAGTACGTGCTGCGCTCGCTTCCCTTCCCTTCCCTTCGTTTCCCTTCCCTGTTACCGCGACACACAAACGCGGCTATGTACGTATACGACGCTCCGTGTCAGTCCGCGTGTCTGCAAACAGAGGTGGCCCATACCAACCAAAAGCAAACATCGTGTGCGCCGTTGCAGCTTACATTATCTATTTCTCTGTGTACACAAGGGATCCTCGGCAGTCTCGACCGCCCCAACGACGTTGCTCCGTGCTTTGCTTTGGTGGCCTCTCGCTCTCGAGCTAAGAGGCCAAATACCCTGGGCAAAAAAAAAATCCCCCGCTTTATCGCACGTCGGAACGAAACGTCGAAGTGTTCGCGGGAAATTAAATAATTTTTCTACGAATTTTGCAGTGAATTTTCTTCGTCATTCTGTGTTTGCAAAGAATACCCAGGGCAAAACAAAATTATGTTGTAGTTTGCATCGTTGGAGTGCAACGAAATTCAGAAAAAAAAATTAATTCTGTTTAACCCGAACGATGAAATTATATTAATTAAATAATTATTTAATAATTAATTTTTTTTTGTAATTAGATTATTATTCAACCATTTGGGTTAATTGGAATATATTTTTTCTGAACTTCGTTGCATTCCAACGATGTAAACTTCAACATCATAAAAAAATCATCATAATTTTTCTACTCATTTTTCAGTGAATTTTCTTCGTGACCAGATTTAACCGCGAGAAAGTCGTGGAATTTTGAGAGGGAAAAAAAAATAGGTGGCCACTAGACCTGCTCATCGGCATATGGTCCGACGCTTCTCGAGTTCCGCTGGATTTCTCGATGAAAGGGACCGACTCGAGAGAGAGAGAGAGAGAGAGAGTTTACTTGACTTTTCTCTCGTCCTCCTCCTCCTCCCTTTGGCGTCCCGGCGCGACCTTCTTTAAGGACTGCATCCCCAGATGCCTCGGTCCTGGGTCGAACCTCCCGAATACCCGGGGGAACCGCCGAGAGCTCAACACTATCCAGACGTCCGGATAAGATCGCGCCGAAGAATTTTTCTCTTTTTCAAGGGATTTCTAATTTTTCCTCGATATCGACCCGACCCTAATTCTCGGTCGTCGTCGCGACTCCTGGATCGAGAGGCGAGTTTCGTTACAAAATAAGGGAGGTGCGGGCAAAACGGGACGCATAAGCAAAAAATGGTTTTATGACGAAAACAATTTTTTTTTTTTTTTTTTTTTTTTTTTTTTTTTTTCAAACTGACTTTTCAAAAGCCAGATTGCTTAAAACACTCAAAATTGTTAAAAATCTTTATATTCCGCTTACATGCGTTGAATTGTGTCATTGGCGCGATTTTCACGAAATGGGGGTCTGTCCCATTTTGCCCGGAAAAATAGTTGGAACTGAAAAAAATCGCTGTCCCCTTTTGGGACAATTGTAAAGTGATCGAATTTTTATGTTTAAAACAAAACAAATGTTATTCAACATTTTCGCGCTGGAGTGAATTCAGCATTTCCCTCCGGGTTATACGAGCGTATGTAGTACATTTCGCGCTCTCCAGTTCTTCGCTTTTCCGTGCACGTTAGTGTATACATCGAGCGCACACAACGAGGGAGGAATGTGCAGGATATAGAGAGAGCGGGAGAGAGGAAGAGAGAGAGAGACTAAGCGGCGTAGGTTGGTACTAAATCTCACCCTAAAGCATCCCTACCGCGTTTCCACCCCTAACTACGCGAACCCTCCACCCTCCCTTTTCTCGGTTCCCTCGCTCAGTGCCGCGCATTGGCGCCGCACTACGGGGCTTCCCGGATCCCGATTCTTATCTCGGATTTTCAATACGCACTTTCCCCGCGTCAGCCTTTCCCCGATGCTCTCACTTCTCTCATCTCTCTCTCTTCCTCTCTCCAAACTTCATTCCTCGTAACCGCAAATAAATACCAATCGTCCAATTAGCGACCGATTTTACTCGTATAAATTGCTCTCGTTGTTATTCATCAAATTACCCAGCACGACGCTCGAAAATTAATTCGCCCAAGGGGGTCGAGCCACGTGAAAACAACGTTTCGATGGTCCACATGCGGAATATTCCAGACAATATTTAATTTTTTTTTCTCGTGACTCGTGCCTCTTAAGAAAAAAAAAGGAAAATCCGAAAAAAAATCCAAAACAGCGTTTCGATGGTCCACATCCGGAATATTCCAGATAATATTTAATTTTTTTTTCCTCGTGACTCGTGCCCCTAAAAAAAAATCCAAAACGAAAAATCCGAAAAAAAATCCAAATCAGCGTTTCGATGATCCACATACGGAATATTCCAGATAATATTTAATTTTTTTTTCCTCGTGACTCGTGCCCCTTAAAAAAAACCCGAAAAATCCGAAACAATCGTTCGTGGCCGCTCGGGGGGAGCGCGTAGATCGCGTTCGCGATTAGCCTTAATCGGGAGCCGGAGGCTTATTGCATAAATGCGTATCGTGAATTTTTTTATCAGCGAAACGGTTGATCCGGGATGGAAAAGGAAAATTCGCGCGAGGGAGACGGAGGAATCTCGGGAGATTGTCTCTCGGACAACGAGCATTGTCGAGAGCTGCCGCTGCAACAGTAGCAATTCGTCCAAATATAGAGCGCGGTAACGAATCTCGATCATTCGCCTCGACTTATCGGGGGGGCTTGGCGGGGGGGCCCCCGTAACGCAACAGCGAAGCAAAGTACCACCAGCAGCAGCAGCAGCAGCAACGAGCTCTCGGACACGCGCGAACGAACTGCGGCACGCAACTCGACTCGTGAATTTCTCTGTGTTGGTATCTCGTTTGTGTGCAAACCTCTGGTTGTACCGCGGCCACCACGACTGATTGTACGTCGGACTGTCTCTCCCACTGTTTCTGTTTTTTTTTCTGTCCCCTCTCCCTGTCGCTATTTTTCTCTCTACCCGCGAGTTCTCCGGCGCAGTCGCTGCACCGCCGTCGAATGGTAACGAGAGAGAAGACGTCGTCCTTAAATGGCAACGAGAGGCGGTAGTGCGCCCCTTAAGGACGTATCGCGCAAACATTCTCAAGGTTTTCAAAAATCTCCGATGGAATCGCGATGCGAAAAATCTCAACAAAAATCAACGTTATCTGATACACTGGAAACTCCTGATTTTTAATCATAAAAAAAATAAATAAAATAATCCGCGGTTCAAAATTCGAAATAAAATGGTTTTCAAAAATCTCCAATGGAATCACGATGAGAAAAATCTCAACAAAAATCAACGTTATCCAATACACTGGAAACAGTCATTTTTAATAACACAAAAAATTAATAAAATAATCCGCGGTTAAAAATTCAAAATCAAATGGTTTCCAAAAATCTCTAATGGAATCACGATGCGAAATATCGCAACAAAAATCAACATTATCCAATACACTGGAAACCCCTAATTTTTGATAATATAAAAAATAAACAAAATAATCCGCATTTACCGAGAGCCAGTGTTAAATATCGCCAGGAATGTAGAGATAATTCCTGGACGATTGATTCATCGGGAGGGAAAATAATAGCTCCGAGTCACGTGGTACACAACGCAAATGACTGTGGGTTTGTTGGGTGCGTGGTGAGCCCACACTAGCGGCAAGGGGCTAAGGAGGGTGGGGTGGCTTATCGCTCGAGTAATTCAGCGGCCGTTTTCCGTTTGGTTTACTTACGCCAGTGGGGTAGGAAAGCAACGGCGGTAGCAGCAGCAGCAGCGGCGGCGCGCAACCCCCTCGCCCCCTTGCGTCCCCCTCGCCCGCCGCCCGTCGCCCTGCAGTTAATGCGTTCGAGGCTCTACGAGCGAGTCTCCTCTCTCTCTCTCTTCTCTCGCCGAGAGAGAGAGAAAGCTCAGTCGAGTCTCCACCACGCCAGTTAGCCGGGTCTCCGCCGTTTCGCTCTCGCTCTACTCCCCCATGCCCCTCGCTCGGTGGGCGTCCCCCCTCGACCCATGAACCCAACCCCCGACGGAAAAGCAGAGCAGCGGCGGCAGCGATGCTTCCTTCCCTCCGCTCCTCGCCCCGCGCGCGCAGCCTCTAACCGTGGAAACGAGCCGAGGATCTTGGCTCTCTTGCGTTTCGCTTCTCTGTTCTCTACCACTCGACTCGGTCCTGGCGTGCGAGCCGAGAGAATACTTCAGAGGGAACTCGAGGGCTCACGGCGACCCAACGAGAGAGAGAGAGGGAGAAATCCTCCAGTGAGAAAATTCCGAGGCTTTGTTTCACGAAATTGAATAAAGCTTCCTTCTCCTCCTTCTCCTCCTCTTCTCTTCTCTCTTTACCTTTTTTTCCGAATTTTCTCAGCACGGGGAACATTTTATGGTACACTCAAATAATCGTGGTACTCCTGCAGAGCTGTACAGCTTTGTGTCAGTGCCGTTAATTGATGATGTTGAGGTTTGCATCATTGGAATGCAACGAAATTTGGAAAAAAGAATTCATTCTAATTAACCCAAATTATGAAATTACGTATATAAAAAATCATAGGAACTAATTGATATGATGACTTTTTGTACCTAATTTTATCATTTGGGTTGATTACAATTAATTTTTTTCTAAATTTTCCAACGATGCAAACTTCAGCATCATGTTAATTGTTAGTCCATGCGAGCATTTTAATTGATATATTTGCGTAAACATAACACATTTGCGTCGGTAGCGCAGGCTTCGTTTTTCTTTCTTTTTTTTTTCACTCGCGCGAATTTGTAAATTCGTGAATAATATTTGTCAGAAGAAAATGAATAAGGAGCAGGAGAGAAAAAAAAGCCCGTCTCGAAAACAATAGACAGAGTCGAGTGGCAAGCGCCGCGTGACGAGGAGGCGCGCTCGTTTCTTCATCGCGGACAACTTACAAATAATTAGGTAACCTCGCGTGGCCAACTGTGTAAACTCGTGGAATTGTCGCGATGATCCTCGCCCGAGGCGCGGCGCTCGACGCACCGACGATCTATACCCGCCATTAGTTACCATATATTTCTTCATCGTCTTTTCACTCCGGGACGCTTGTGTCGCTCTGGATGCTCCTCGTCGCCTCGTCAACGCGGCAAATAGCGCTAAGGGGGCGAATAAACAGTCGAAGAATAATTTCACGCGGCGACGTCAACGACCTCGCGTTACTAGGGATCGTCCAAGTCCAGCTAACTTTTTATTTATTTTCGCACTATTTTGCTCTTCCCAGAGTCGGTCCAGCCAAATTCTACGATAATTCTGTGTAACCGATAAGATTTCATGGATCAACAGAAACAGATTGAAACCTATAATGTATAACATCAACTGGGTAAGCGCGTGAATCACGCGATTGGGCCAATATTGTCATATTTGCGGTGAAAAAAAATCATTTTTCGGGTTTTTCTCATCGAATTTTCGATTTTTCGGGCAAGTGACTGTGATTTTCGGAATCAGCGGAAAATTTCCCATCGGATAGGGTTTTCAAACATTACGAAATCGAAAATTTTTTTTTTCGCAAAAAACGCAAGGGGTACCCCTTTGAAAAATTTGCGATTTTTTAGGGTTCAACTTTAAAATTCTGTGAAAAATTCCAAAATTGAGATATCGCGTTTCGCCTTGCGGCATTCTCTTCGTTATTAAGTTTTCTTTCGAACGAAAAAAGAAAATCCAGATTTGACCGACTCAAAAAAAAGTTACCTCAATTTTAGTGAAGTAACGAAATTTCGAAAAAAGTGCGAAATCGTTTTTCGCCTTTTTCTCATCGAATTTTCGATTTTTCGGGCAAGTGACTGTGATTTTCGGAATCAGCGGAAAATTTCCCATCGGATAGGGTTTTCAAACTTTGCGAAATCGAAAATTTTTTTTTTTCGCAAAAAACGCAAGGGGTACCCCTTTGAAAAATTTGCGATTTTTTAGGGATCAACTTTAAAATTCTGTGAAAAATTCAAAAATTGAGATATCGCGTTTCGCCTTGCGGCATTCTCTTCGTTATTAAGTTTTCTTTCGAACGAAAAAGGAAAATCCAAATTCGACCGACTAAAAAAAAAGTAACTTCAATTTCAGTGAAGTAACGAAATTTCGAAAAAAGTTCGAAATCGTTTTTCGCCTTTTTCTCATCGAATTTTTAACTTTTCAGTGAAACAACGGTGATTTTCGGAATCAGCGGAAAATTTCCCATCGGATAGGGTTTTCAAACATTACGAAATCGAAAATTTTTTTTTTCGCAAAAAACGCAAGGGGTACCCCTTTGAAAAATTTGCGATTTTCGAGGGTTCAACTTTAAAATTCTGCGAAAAATTCAAAAATTAAGATATCGCCTTCCGCCTTGCGGCATTCTTCTCGTTATAGAGTTTTCTTTCGACTGCAAAAAGAAAATCCAGATTCGATCGACTAAAAAAAAAGTAACCTCAATTTTAGTGAAGTAACGAAATTTCGAAAAAAGTGCGAAATCGTTTTTCGCCTTTTTCTCGTCGAATTTTCTACTTTTCGGGCAATCAACGGTGCTTTTCGGAATCAGCGGAAAATTTCCCATCGGATAGGGTTTTCAAATATTACGAAATCGAAAAAAAAAATTTCGCAAAAAACGCACCACGCTGTCCTCCTGTAAAATCGCCTGCACCTCCCCGCGAACCGCAGCCACTTGCAAGCCGAGCATTTCATTGTCGTAAATTCGTGGCGCATTCGGTTCGCCCGCGAGGTATAAGGCGAAAAACGAAAAACGTCACATCGGTGACGTCCTTCGAAGGCCGTGACCGTCGGCCGAAGGAACGGAGTAAAGGGGCCGGCCGAGCGCGAGCGCGGTTGTACAACCGCGAGAAGCCGCCGCACCGGGTCAGGTTCAGGTACCGACTGCACGAGGCGGCGTGACCCGATGGTAAAACTGCACCTACTCCTGCTGGTGCTTCATTGTCCGCGTCCCTTGTTTTCGTCGTCTCCGACGAAATGCCGGCCTCTCCCGACCGCTTCCCATTATTTTACGACACTTGTGCGCCCCGGCGACGCACTCGCCGTCCGCGCACTCTTTCTCCAAACGTCACGTTCCCCCCCGTCGCACCTGACCTTTCCGCATTCGGACGCTCACGAATCGTTTACAATCCTCGTTTTATAATCCCGTCGGCCTCGTGCGTGGCGGATTTCGGGAAGGTTTCATTGTCGCACTAGCCCAGGCAAGGTACCTGCGACACCTCAGTTATTAACACAACGTTAATGAAGATAAAAAAAAATTTCAAAATAACAAAAAAATTATTGGGGACTCTTTTATCTATTTTTTTTTTCTTCCGATTGTTTAAGCGTGTTTCTCGTGATTATAGCGATAGTTGATTAAAAATAATACCATTTTTTTTAAATTGATTAGTTACTCTTTTATCTATTTTTTTTCTTCCGATTTTTGATGCGTGTTTCTCGTGATTATAATAAAATAATAAAAATAATAAATAATAAAAAAATAATGAATTAAAAATAAAATTTTTAATGAAAATAATTTTTTAGAAATTCAAAATGATGAGTTACTCTTTTATCTATTTTTTTTCTTCCGATTTTTGATGCGTGTTTCTCGTGATTATAATAAAATAATAAAAATAAAAATAAAAAAAATAATGAATTAAAAATAAATTTTTAATGAAAATAATGTTTTAAAAATTCAAAATGATTAGTTACTTTTTAATTTGTATTTTTTTTTCTTCCGATTGTTTATGCGTGTTTCTCGTGATTAAGGCGATAGCCGAACTGTGCGGTTAAAGAGACGCGAGGAAACGGGAGTCAGAGCGAGAAGGACGTACGAACCTAGGCGCATAGGCATCGCAATTGAAGCGGAGAACTAGAACTCCGGTCGCGCGGTGGTCGTGGGCCAACTGGGTTGACTCGGCGTGCGCGCGAGCGGCGGCCGGTGGCCGGTCGGTGCGCGCCTCGGGTTCCGAGGTAATTATAAAGCGTCGCAGCCTCGCGTGGGCACGACACTAAAATTACTTTCGAATATGCGAGATTCGGTGCGCTCGGTTGCAGGTATAACGGAAATCGCGCCGCGAGCGTTTGCGCCAAAGAGATCTTTGGGAAAATCGATTAAGAGCGCCGGAGAGACGACGGAAGATGAGCACCGCTGTCGTGGTATAAGAGGATCGGGTGTTTTCCCTCGTTTCCTCGTCTCGGAGCAACAGCGGCACGACGCTGCCAAATCGTCTTCCCGCACAGTTTTCCCTTTTTATCGCGAGCACGAGATACCTTGAGCCAAGGAAGTTCCCCGATGATGTTGAAGTTTGCATCGTTGGAAGGCAACGAAATTCAGAAAAAAAAGAAAAAATTCTAATTAACCCAAACGGTGAAATTGGGTGTAAAAAGTCATCATGGCAATTGGTTACTGTGGTGACTTTGTATACCTAGTGGTAGTAATTGTATTTGTTTATTTATTTTATTTATTTATTTGACAGTGAACGGGACAAGCCCTTGAAAATACAGTGTAATATAATGGCGAATGAATAAACGACCAGCAAAAATGCATACAACAAAAACAAAAAAAAACAAAAATAATAATAATAATATCTATAATAGTAATAAATCATACACATAAAATAAACAAAATATAAAAGAAAATAAGAATAAGATATTTATTGGCAACATATGTATTTTTTCCATACAGTGGTTGGTTAGATAAGACAATTGCCAACGGGCCATCGACCGAGGTCCTTCAGCCTTTTTTATACCTAATTTCATCATCTGGGTTAATTAGAATTAATTATTTTTTTCTGAATTTCGATTCACGCGATATTCGCTCGACAATAATCCGAAAAATGTCAGCATCGGTCTTGAATGAAAACTGAATTAAAACCCGGCGAAAAAACGAGAGTCCCGACAAACGCAACGAGCCGCGCGCTGCCGCGACTGGTCGGTGTTTCTTCTTACTCGCTGTCGTTCTCGTCTCCGCCGTGCTCAACAAGTGGGCTAATGTTTTCGGGACGGTGAGGAGCGCGCGCGAGAATCGCGTTGCCCTGCGAGTAACCGAACGTCGAAGGAGGGAGCGGGAAGCGAAGCGTGACGGTCACGAACTTACGGGTTCGGGCCTCGTTGATATTCCCGTCTCTCTCTCTCTCTCTCATTCTCTCCAACTCAGCTCGGGGCCCGTAAACCAGCAGCACCAACATCGACCATCCAACGTATGTGTCTGGCTATCTCGTCGACCCAAAGCCAAAGCCCAAAGCCCAAAGCCAAAGCACCCAGCAGCGAGCGGTCTCTCACTCTCTCTCTCTCTCTCTCTCTCTCTCTCTCTCTCTCTCCCTCGTCTCTCCAGTGCCGAGCAAAAACGGGGCCCTTCTCGCTAGGGGTTGCTGAGCGTCGCTCGAACGTGGCGAGGGGGGCGCGGCGGAAGGGGGAGGAGGAGAACGACGGCGGCTTCACGCGGGGGGAAAAGACAGAGAGAGAGAGAGAAACGTGTGCGACAGAGCGAGTGAAAAAGAGTGAGAGTCGTGGGAGGGGGATTTTAAGGGGAGCGCGTCGTCGTCGCCGCCGCCGCCGCCGCCGCCGCCGCTTCGGAGGGCCGGGAGGGGGGGAAGCGGCAGCGAGGGAAGGGTGGGGTTGTCGAGTCGCTTCCCCTCGGCGAGCGTCAGTCGCGTCGCGTACCTCGTGCCGGTAGGATATTCAATCGTCGCAATATTCTTTTTTCCCTACCGTTAAACAATCGTGAATTATCATTATTACTATTTCGTTAATCGATCGGAAGAGAATCGAGAGAATCGACCGAGCGGTGCTTGGAAAAAATTCTTCTCTGCGCGCGGATTTATTTCCCCTCCTTTTCTTTATTTCGTTTTATTTATTTATCGAATTAACACGAACACTTCCGGGCTCGCCGATAGATCCCGACGCGTCTCTGTGCGGTTTCCCTGTGTGTGTCAGTGAGGTGATCGCGAGCGAGAGGAT